>CM075780.1:1212500-2623544 GCA_037974665.1 Ehretia macrophylla
ATTCAAGCTCTTATTTTTGCAACTTTAGCCGCGGCGTATATAGGTATCCTTGTGGAGTGAGAGGAAGACTAGACTGGATCTGTACGGCCCTCCTAATAATATCCATAAATGACTTGTTTTTGGTAATAGATGAACATTACCATATGTAAATTCAGGTGCATGATACACATCGGTACTCCAGTGGATTTCGCCGTCTGAGTCAGACTTTTGTGGATTTATGAAGGCGGATATGGGAGAACTGATGTTCGGAGGAAAAGCCGCAAGACTCTTGGAAAGTCTCATTTGCAGTAAAGGATCCTTTTCTGATGGAGACCTTACATATTGGAATTATAGATCATTGATATTCTTTTTCTCTCTTTCTCTCATACTTCCATTTATCCACACCTTTTTTCTCTATTTTGCTTTACAATTTAATTTAGAATCAGATTAATTTTTTTGTTTATGCTGAAACCAGAGCAAGAACCTAAAAACCTCTTCAGTTCGTGAGTTCTAGAGCAGCTATGCTTTAGCGTATCAAGCGGAAGCAGCCCTTAATGCGCGTGATTCTAGCGTATGCTCAGTTCATTTCCAGTCTCCTATTTTATTTATTTTAGTGAATTTAAGGAAAAAATAGTAAATTCTCTCTTTTTCTAACAGATAAAAATAAATAGAAAAATATTCTATTCTATTCAAAGTGTGTTTTTTGGCTTCGACCTGCGGAAAGATATACTCTAGAGTTTTAGATTTATCTGAAGGAAAGAGAGATATAACAAAGAAGACACTAAAAGAAAATGAAAAAAGAAATTAATAAAAAATTGTAATAATTTAGTATCCATAGAAATTAGAAGAATCTATAAATAGCTTTATGGTTCTCAATCTCATGAACAAGATCTAAGAATAACATTTGTTAATGGAACAGGGGGGATAGGTCTGAGGATCAGCTGGTAGTAAAAGGGGGGATCGCCAATAAGTAATTTCTTCATTTTAAAATGGCAGTTCCAAAAAAACGTACTTCTATATCAAAAAAGCGTATTCGTAAAAATATTTGGAAAAGGAAGGGATATTGGACACCCAATTCTAGTTATTTGCTACATCTATTTGTTTTATTCCGATCAATCTTAAATAATCGCCTTACTCTTATGTCTTATGGTTCGAATTACTAGATTTTTTATGATTTCCAATCCGAATCTCGGTATCTATCGAAAGAATCAAATCAATGAAGGAAAAGAGATATGGGCTAATAAAATCACGTAGTAATCTTTTTTTTTAGTAAGTGCCCGCGGAATTCCTGTCAATGGTTCAAATTGTTCATTTGAAAAAATTGAAACCCTTCTTATTGGATGATCATGATACTTCCCAAAAATCGAAATTCTTGATCAATGGAGGAACAATATCACCATTTTTGTCGTTGTTCAAACAACTATTCAAAGTTCCTAGAGCTCTTTGTAAGGCTTGTTGAAAAACCCGTTGTTCTATTTCACTCCCCGATGGGGGTTCTTTTCACCCTTCCCTCACGGTACTACTTCGCTATCGGTCACCCAGGAGTATTTAGCCTTGCAAGGTGGTCCTTGCTGATTCACACGGGATTCCACGTGCCCCATGCTACTCGGGTCAGAGCGCAAGCTAGCTGCCCCCGTCGTAGAGCTCTCATAGAGCTTTGCAATGGTATGTTTTGCACCGCGTAACTCCTTACGGATCAAAAGTTATGGGCACCAGAGCGACGGAGACCTGGTCACAAACCATACGCCCTCGGTTTGCGGGCCCAGCCTCTACGTGAAGCGAAGTTGTCTTGCCCAATGTTCCGTGAGATTCAGTAATAGAGATTTGGGGGATAAAGTATTTTGGCAACCCTAACCAGGGAAAAAAAATTGAATAGGTGGTGCAACACGAGGACTTCGCAAGGGGTCACCCGTCCTAGTACTACTCTTGCCCAAGCACACTTTACTTCGGAGTTCTGATGAGATCCGGTGCATTAGTGCTGGTATGATCACACCCGTCATGTTGAGGGCACAATTCCTATATGTGTTAACGGTTCACAGTCCAAGCCTAGAGAGATGGCCCATTCAAAAAGGCCCACTAGGCTTAACGACAACCCATCCGCTTGAATAACGCAGCAACCTCACAAGACGTGATATCGACACATTGTAGGGCCTTCTGATGTCCCGCGAGTCAGGTTATCGTCCTTTTAACAGTTCATGACGTACTATCCAGGACGAAAAATTAGAGCAAAAGAAGAAAAGTGGCCTGAAACTAATTAAAACGTTTCATTTTGGGCTCCAAAAATGGGCATAGCAAGTATGCCGGCTGCCCCCGTCGTAGAGCTCTCGGAGAGCTTTGCAACGGTATGTTGTGCGCCGCTTAACTCCTTACGGATCAAAAGTTATGGGTACCGAAGCGATGGAGACCTGGTCATAAACCCTACGCCCTCGGTTTGCGGGCCCAGCCTCTACGTGAAGCGAAGTTGTCTTGCCCAATGTTCTGTGGGATTCAGTAATAGAGAGTTGGTGGATAAAGTATCTTGGCAACCCCTACCAGGGCAAAAAAAATTGAAAAGGGGGTGCAACACGAGGACTTCCCAAGGGGTCACCCATCCTAGTACTACTCTCGCCCAAGCACGCTTAACTTCGGAGTTCTGAGGGGATCCGGTGCATTAGTACTAGTATGATCGCACCCGTAATGTTGAGGACACAATTCCTTTATGTGTTAACTAATCACAGTCCCAACCTAGAGATATGGCCCATTCAAAAGGCCCAATGGGCTTAACGATAACTCATCGGCTTCAAAAACGCAGCATGCTTGCAAGAGGTGATATCGACACGTTGTAGGGCCCTCTGATAACCCGCAATTCTAGTTGTCGTCCTTTTAAAAGTTCATGACGTACGATTCGAGACGGAAAAACAGAGCAAAAGAAGAAAAGTGGCCTGAAACTGATGAAAACGTTCAAATTTGGGGTCCAAAAACGAGCACATCGAGCAAGCTGGCTGCCCCCGTCGTAGAGCTCTCAGAGAGCTTTGCAACGGCATGCTGTGCACCACGTAACTCCTTACGGATCAATAGTTATGGGTACCAGAGCGACGGAGACCTTGTCACAAACCCTACGCCCTCGGTTTGCGGGCCCAGCCTCTACCTGAAGCGAAGTTGTCTTGCCCAATGTTCCGTGGGTTTCTGTAATAGAGATTTGGTGGATAAAGTATCTTGGCAACCCTAACCAGGGCAAAAAAAATTGAAAAAGGGGTGCAACACGAGGACTTCCCAAGGGGTCACCCATCCTAGTACTACTCTCGCCCAAGCACGCTTAACTTTGGAGTTCCGATGGGATCCGGTCTATTAGTGCTGGTATGATCGCACCCGTCATGTTGAGGGCACAATTCCTTTATGTGTTAACTGTTCACAATCCCAGCCTAGAGAGATGGCCCATTCCAAAGTCCCCATGGGCTTAACTACAACCCATCCGCTTCGACAACGCAGCATGCTTGCAAGACATGATATCAACACATTGTAGGGCCCTCTGATGTCCCGCGAGTCAGGTTGTCATCCTTTTAACAGTTCACGACGTATGATTCGGGACGAAAAAATAGAGCAAAAGAAGAAAAGTGACCTGAAATTGATGAAAACATTGGATTTTGTTGTCCAAAAAGGGCACAGCGAGCAAGCTAGCTGCCCCCGTCGTAGAGCTCTCATAGAGCTTTGCAACGGTATGTTTTGCACCGCGTAACTCCTTACGGATCAAAAGTTATGGGCACCGGAGCGACGGAGACCTGGTCACAATCCCTACGCCCTCGGTTTGCGGGCCCAGCCTCTACGTGAAGCGAAGTTGTCTTGCCCAATGTTCCGTGGGATTCAGTAATAGAGATTTGGGGGATAAAGTATTTTGGCAATCCTAACCAGGGCAAAAAAAATTGAAAAGGGGGTGCAACACGAGGACTTCCCAAGGTGTCACCCGTCCTAGTACTACTCTTGCCCAAGCATGCTTAACTTCGGAGTTCTGATGGGATTCAGTGCATTAGTGCTGGTATGATCGCACCCGTCATGTTGTGGGCACAATTCCTATATGTGTTAACGGTTCGCAGTCCCAGCCTAGAGAGATGGCCCATTAAAAAAGGCCCAATGGGTTTAACGACAACCCATCCGCTTCAACAACGTAGCACGCTTGCAAGACGTGATATCGACACCTTATAGGGCCCTCTGATGTCC
This sequence comes from Ehretia macrophylla, assembly GCA_037974665.1. Lineage (NCBI taxonomy): Eukaryota > Viridiplantae > Streptophyta > Magnoliopsida > Boraginales > Ehretiaceae > Ehretia > Ehretia macrophylla. The sequence continues at coordinate 1,216,674 of CM075780.1, forward strand.
GGCGAGTCAGGTTCTTTTCCTTTTAATAGTTCACGACGTACGATTCGCGACGGAAAAACAGAGAAAAAGAAGAAAAGTGGCCTGAAACTGATGAAAACGTTCATTTTTTGGGTCTAAAAAAGGGCAAAGCAAGCTAGCTTGCCGCCCCTGTCGTATAGCTCTCAGAGAGCTTTGCAACGGTATGCTTTGCACCGCGTAACTCCTTACGGATCAAAGGTAATGGGCACCGGAGTAACGGAGACCTGGTCATAAACCCTACGCCCTCGGCTTGCTGGCCCAGCCTCTTCGTGAAACGAAGTTATCTTGACCAATGTTCCGGGGGATTCAGTAATAGAGATTTGGTGGATAAAGTATCTTGGCAACCCTAACCAGGGCAAAAAAAATTGAAAAGGGGGTTCAACACGAGGACTTCCCAAGGGGTCACCCATCCTAGTACTACTCTTGCCCAAGCACGCTTAACTTCGGAGTTCTGATGGGATCCGGTGCATTAGTGCTAGTATGATCGCACCCGTCACGTTGTAGGGCCCTCTGATGTCCGGCGAGTCAGGTTGTCATCCTTTTAACAGTTCACGACGTACGATCCGGGACGGAAAAACATAGCAAAAGAAGAAAAGTGGCCTGAAAATGATGAAAACATTCAATTTTGGGTTCCAAAAATGGGGACAGCAAGCATGCTTGCTGCCCCCGTATTAGAGCTCTCGGACAGCTTTGCAACGGTATGTTATGCGCCGCATAACTCCTTACGGATCAAAAGTTATGGGCACCGGAGCGACGGAGACCTGGTCATAAACCCTACGCCCTCGTTTTGTTGGCCCAGCCTCTACGTGAAGCGAAGTTGTTTTGCCCAATGTTCCGTGGGATTCAGTAATAGAGATTTGTTGGATAAAGTATCTTGGCAACCTTAACCAGGGAAAAAAAAATTGAAAAGAGGGGTGCAACACGGGGACTTCCCAAGGGGTCACCCATCTTAGTACCACTCTCGCCCAAGCACGCTTTACTTCAGAGTTCTGATGGGATCCGGTTCATTAGTGCTGGTATGATCGCACCCGTCATGTTGAGGGCACAATTCCTTTATGTGTTAACTAATCACAGTCCCAACCTAGAGATATGGCCGATTCAAAAGGCCCATTGCGCTTAAAGACAACTCATCAACTTCAACAACGCAGCATGCTTGCAGGACGTGATATCGACACTTTGTAGGGCCCTCTGATGTCCTGCAAGTCAGGTTGTCGTCCTTTTAACAGTTCACGACGTACGATTCGAGACGGAAAAACAGAGCAAAAGAAGAAAAGTGGCATGAAATTGATTAAAACGTCCAATTTTGGGGTCCAAAAATGGGCACAGCGAGCAAGCTGGCTGCCCCCGTCGTAGAGCTCTCAGAGAGCTTTTTAACGGTATGTTGTGCACCGCGTAACTCCTTACGGATCAAAAGTTATGGGCACCGGAGCGACGAAGACCTGGTCACAAACCCTATGCCCTCGGTTTGCGGGCCAACCCTCTACATAAAACGAAGTTGTCTTGCCCAATGTTTCGGGGGATTCAGTAATAGAGATTTGGTGGATAAAGTATCTTGGCAACCCTAACCAGGGCAAAAAAAATTGAAAATGGGGTACAACACGAGGACTTCCCAAGGGGTCACCCGTCCAAGTACTACTCTCGCCCAAGCACACTTAACTTCGGAGTTCTGATGGGATGCGGTGCATTAGTGCTGGTATGATCACACCCGTCATGTTGAGGGCACAATTCCTATATGTGTTAACGGTTCACAGTCCCAGCCTAGAGAGATGGCCCATTCAAAAAGGCCCACTGGGCTTAACGACAACCCATCCACTTGAACAACGCAGCAACCTCACAAGACGTGATATCGACACATTGTAGGGCCTTCTGATGTCCCGCGAGTCAGGTTATCGTCCTTTTAACAGTTCACGACGTACGATCCAGGACGAAAAAATAGAGCAAAAGAAGAAAAGTGGCCTGAAACTAATTAAAACGTTCCATTTTGGGCTCCAAAAATGGGCACAGCAAGTATGTTGGCTACCCCCGTCGTAGAGCTCTCGGAGAGCTTTGCAACGGTATGTTGTGCGCCGCGTAACTCCTTACGGATCAAAAGTTATGGGCACCGAAGCGATGAAGACCTGGTCATAAACCCTACAACCTCGGTTTGCGGGCCCAGCCTCTACGTGAAGCGAAGTTGTGTTGCCCAATGTTCCGTGGGATTCAGTAATAGAGATTTGGTGGATAAAGTATCTTGGCAACCCTACCCAGGGCAAAAAAAATTGAAAAGGGGGTGCAACACGAGGACTTCCCAAGGGGTCACCCATCCTAGTACTACTCTCGCCCAAGCACGCTTAACTTCCGAGTTCTGATGGGATCCGGTGCATTAGTGCTGGTATGATCGCACCCGTCATGTTGAGGACACAATTCCTTTATGTGTTAACTAATCACGGTCCCAACCTAGAGATATGGCCCATTCAAAATGCCTAATGGGCTTAACGACAACTCATCCGCTTCAACAACGCAGCATGCTTGCAACATGTGATATCCATACTTTGTAGGGCCCTCTGATGTCCCGCGAGTCAGGTTATCGTCCTTTTAACAGTTCACGACGTACGATCCAGGACGAAAAAATAGAGCAAAAGAAGAAAAGTGGCCTGAAACTAATTAAAACTTTCCATTTTGGGCTCCAAAAATGGGCACAGCAAGTATGCTGGCTGCCCCCGTCGTAGAGCTCTCAGAGATCTTTGCAACGGTATGTTGTGCACCGCGTAACTCCTTACGGATCAAAAGGTATGGGCACCGGAGCGACGGAGACCTGGTCACAAACCCTATGCCCTCGGTTTGCGGGCCAAGCCTCTACGTAAAACGAAGTTGTCTTGCCCAATGTTCCGGGGGATTCAGTAATAGAGATTTGGTGGATAAAATATCTTGGCAACCCTAACCAGGGCAAAAAAAAATTGAAAAGGGGGTGCAACACGAGGACTTCCGAAGGGGTCACCCATCCTAGTACTACTCTCGCCCAAGCACGCTTAAGTTCGGAGTTCTGATGGGATCCGGTGCATTAGTGCGGGTATGATCGCACCCGTCATGTTGAGGGCACAATTCCTTTATGTGTTAACTAATCACAGTCCCAGCCTGGAGAGATAGCCTATTCGAAAGGCCCAAAGGGCTTAACCACAACCCATCTGCTTCAACAACGTAGCATGCTTGCAAGACGTGATATCGACACGTTGTAGGGCCCTCTGATGTCCCGCGTGTCAGGTTGTCGTCCTATTAACAGCTCACGACGTACGATTCGGGACGGAAAAAGTGAAGAAAAGAAGAAAAGTGGCCTAAAACTGATGAAAACTTTTGATTTTGGGAACCAAAAACGGGCACAGCGAGCAAGCTGGCTTCCCCCATCGTAGAACTCTCAGAGAGCTTTCCAACGGTATGATGTGCGCCGAGTTACTCCTTACGGATCAAAAGATATGGGCACCGGAGCGACGGAGACCTGGTCACAAACCCTACGACCTCGGTTTGCGGGCCCAGCCTTTACGTGAAGCGAAGTTGTCTTGCCCAATGTTTCGTAGGATTCAGTAATAGAGATTTGGTGGATAAAGTATCTTGGCAACCCTAACGAGGGCAAAAAAAATTGAAAAGGGGGTGTAACACGAGGACTTCCCAAGGGGTCTCCCATCCTAGTACTACTCTCGCCCAAGCACGCTTAACTTTGGAGTTCTGATGGGATCCGGTCTATTAGTGCTGGTATGATCGCACCCGTCATGTTGAGGGCACAATTCCTTTATGTGTTAACTGTTCACAGTCCCAGCCTAGAGAGATGGCCCATTCCAAAGTCCCAATGGGCTTAACTACAACCCATCCGCTTCAACAACGCAGCATGCTTGCAAGACATGATATCAACACGTTGTAGGGCCCGCTGATGTCCCGCGAGTTAGGTTGTCGTCCTTTTAACAATTCACGACGTACGATTCGGGACGGAAAAACGGAGCAAAAGAAGAAAAGTGGCATGAAACAGATGAAAACGTTCGATTTTGGCGTCCAAAAAGGGGCACTGCTAGCAAGCTAGGTGCCCCCGTCGTAGAGCTCTCAGAGAGCTTTGCAACGGTATGTTTTTCAACGCGTAACTCCTTACGGATCAAATGTTATGGGCACCGGAGTGACGGAGACCTGGTCACAAACCCTACGCCCTCGGTTTGCGGGCCCAGCCTCTACGTGAAACGAAGTCGTCTTGCCCAATGTTCCGTGGGATTCAGTACTAGAGATTTGGTGGATAAAGTATCTTGGCAACACTAACCAGGGCAAAAAAAATTGAAAAAGGGGTGCAACACGAGGACTTCCCAGTGGGTCACCCATCCTAGTACAACTCTCGCCCAAGCACGCTTAACTTCGGAGTTCTAATGGGATCCGGTGCATTAGTGCTGGTATGATCGCACCCGTCATGTTGAGGGCACAATTCCTTTATGTGTTCACTAATCACAGTCCTAGCCTAGAGAGATGGCCCATTCAAAAAGGCCCAATGGGCATAACGACAACCCATCCGCTTCAACAACGCAGCATGCTTGCAAGACGTGATATCGACACATTGTAGGGCCCTCTGATGTCCCGCGCGTCAGGTTGTCGTCCTTTTAACAGTTCACGACGTACGATCCGGGACTGAAAAACAGAGCAAAAGAAGAAAAGTGGCCTGAACCTGATGAAAACATTCGATTTTGGGGTCCAAAAACGAGAACAACATGCATGCTAGGTGCCCCCATCGTAGACCTCTCAGAAAGCTTTGCAACGGTATGCTGTGCACCACTTAACTCCTTACGGATCAAAAGTTATGGGCACCGGAGCGACGGAGACCTAGTCACAAACCCTACGCCCTCAGTTTGCAGGCCCAGCCTCTACGTGAAATGAAGTTGTCTTGCCCAATGTTCCGTGGGATTCAGTAATAGAGATTTTATGGATAAAGTATCTTGGCAACCCTAACAAGGGAAAAAAAATTGAAAAATAGGGTACAACACGAGGACTTCCCAAGGGGTCAACAAGGCAGCATCCACACAAGACGTGATATTGACACGTTGTAGGGCCCTCTGATGTTCCGCGAGTCAGGTTGTCATCCTTTTAACAGTTCACGACGTACGATCTGGGACAGAAAAATATACAAAAAGAAGAAAAGTGGCCTGAAACTGATGAAAACGTTCGATTTTGGACTCGTCGTAGAGCTAGCTGCCATCGTCGTAGAGCTCTCTGAGAGCTTTGCAACGGTCTGCTGTGCGCCGCGTAACTCCTTACAGATCAAAAGTTATGGGCACCGGAGCGACGGAGACCTGGTCACAAACCCTACGCCCCCGGTTTACGGGCCCAGCCTCTACGTGAAGCGAAGTTCTCTTGCCCAATGTTCCGTGGAGTTCAGTAATAGATATTTGGTGGATAAAGTATCTTGGCAACCCTAACCAAAGCAAAAAAAATTGAAAAGGGAGTGCAACACGAGGACTTCCCAAGGGGTCACCCGTCCTAGTACTACTCTCGCCCAAGCATGCTTAACTTCGGAGTTCTGATGGGATCCGGTGCATTAATTCTGGTATGATCGCACCCGTCATGTTGAGGGCACAATTCCTTGATGTGTTAACTAATCACTATCCCAGCCTAGAGAGATGGCCCATTCAAAAGGCCCAATGGGCTTAACGACAACCCATCCGCTTCAACAACGTGGCATGCTTGCAAGACGTGATATCGACACGTTGTAGGGCCCTCTGATGTCCCGTGAGTCAGTTTGTTGTCCTTTTAACAGTTCACGACGTACGATTCGGGATGAAAAAACAGAGCAAAAGAATAAAAGTGGCCTAAAATTGATTAAAACGTCCGATTTTGGGGTCCAAAAATGGGCACAGCGAGCAAGCTGGCTGACCCCGTCGTAGAGCTCTCAGAGAGCTTTACAACGGTATGCTGTGCGCCGCGTAACTCCTCACGGATCAAAAGTTATGGGCACCGGAGCGACGGAGACTTGGTCACAAACCCTACGCCCTCGGTTTGTAGGCCCAGCCTCTACGTGAAACGATGTTGTCTTGCCCAATGTTACGGGAGATTCAGTAATAGAGATTTGGTGGATAAAGTATCTTGGCAACCCTAACCAGGGCAAAAAAAATTGAAAAGGGGGTGCGACACGAGGACTTCCCAGGGGGTCACCCGTCCTAGTACTACTCTCGCCCAAGCACGCTTAACTTCGGAGTTCTGATGGGATCCGGTGCTTTAGTGCTGGTATGATCACACCCGTCATGTTGAGGGAACAATTCTTATATGTGTTAATGGTTCTTAGTCCCAGCCTAGAGAGATGGCCCATTCAAAAAGGCCCAATGGGCTTAACGACAACCCATCCGCTTCAACAATGCAGCATCATCTCAAGGCGTGATATTGACACGTTGTAGGGCCCTCGGATGTCCCCCGCGTTAGGTTGTCGTCCTTTTAACAGTTCACGACGTACGATCTGGGACAGAAAAATATACAAAAAGAAGAAAATTGGCCTGAAACTGATGAAAACGTTCGATTTTGGACTCGTCATAGATCTAGCTTCCATCGTCGTAGAGCTCTCGGAGAGCTTGCCAACGGTCTGCTGTGCGCCGCGTAACTCATTACGGATCAAAAGTTATGGGCACCGGAGCGACGGAGACCTGGTCACAAACACTACGCCCCCGGTTTACAGGCCCAGCCTCTACGTGAAGCGAAGTTCTCTTGCCCAATGTTCCGTGGGGTTCAGTATTAGATATTTGGTGGATAAAGTATCTTGGCAACCCTAACCAGGGCAAAAAAAATTGAAAAGGCGGCGCAACACGAGGACTTCCCAGGGGGTCACCCGTCTTAGTACTACTCCTGCCTAAGCACGCTTAACTTCGGAGTTCTGATGGGATCCGGTGCATTAGTTCTAGTCTGATCGCACCCGTCATGTTGAGGGCACAATTCCTATATGTGTTAACGGTTCACAGTCCCACCCTAGAGAGATGGCCCATTCAAAAAGGCCCAATGGGCTTGACGACAACCCATCCGCTTCAACAACGCAGCATCCACAAAAGACGTGATATTGACACGTTGTAGGGCCCTCTGATGTTCCGCAAGTCAGGTTGTTGTCCTTTTAACAGTTCACGACGTACGATCCGGGACGGAAAAACAAGGCAAAAGTAGAAAAGTGGAGTAAAACTGATGAAAACATTCAATTTTGGGTTCCAAAAATGGAGAAAGCGAGAATACTGGCTGCCCCCGTCGTAGAGCTCTCAGAGCGCTTTGTAATGGTATGCTATGCGCCGCGTAACTCATTACGGATCAAAAGTTATGGGCTCCGGAGCGACGGAGACCTGGTCACAAACCCAACGCCCACGTTTTGCAGGCCCAGCCTCTACGTGAAGCGAAGTTGTCTTGCACAATGTTCCGTGGGATTTAGTAATAGATATTTGGTGGATAAAGTATCTTGGCAACCCTAACCAGGGCAAAAAAAATTGAAAAGGGGGCGCAACACGAGCACTTCCCAGGCGGTCACCTGTCTTAGTGCTACTCCCGCCTAAGCACGCTTAACTTCCGAGTTCTGATGGGATCCGGTGCATTAGTTCTAGTATGATCGCACCCGTCATGTTGAGGGCACAATTCCTATATGTGTTAACGGTTCACAGTACCACCCTAGAGAGATGGCCCATTCAAAAAGGCCCAATGGGCTTAACGACAACCCATCCGCTTCAACAACGCAGCATCCACACAAGACGTGATATTGACACGTTGTAGGGCCCTCTGATGTTCCACGAGTCTGGTTGTCGTCCTTTTAACAGTTCACGACGTACGATCCGGGACGGAAAAACAGGGCAAAAGTATAAAAGTGGAGTAAAACTGATGAAAACATTCGATTTTGGGTTCCAAAAATGGAGACAGCGAGAATGCTGATTGCCCCCGTCGTAGAGCTCTCAGAGAGCTTTGTAACGGTATGCTATACGCCGCGTAACTCATTACGGATCAAAAGTTATGGGCTCCGGAGCGACGGAGACCTGGTCACAAACCCAACGCCCTCGTTTTGCGGGCCTAGCCTCTACGTGAAGCGAAGTTGTCTTGCACAATGTTCCGTGGGATTTAGTAATAGATATTTGGTGGATAAAGTATCTTGGCAACCCTAACCAGGGCAAAAAAAATTGAAAAGGGGGCGCAACCCGAGGACTTCCCAAGGGGTCACCCGTCTTAGTACTACTCCCGCCTAAGCATGCTTAACTTCGGAGTTCTGATGGGATCCGGTGCATTAGTTCTAGTATGATCGCACCCGTCATGTTGAGGGCACAATTCCTATATGTGTTAACGGTTCACAGTCCCACCCTAGAGAGATGGCCCATTCAAAAAGGCCCAATGGGCTTAACGACAACCCATCCGCTTCAACAACGCAGCATCCACACAAGACGTGATATTGACACGTTGTAGGGCCCTCTGATGTTCAGCGAGTCAGGTTGTCGTCCTTTTAACAGTTCACGAAGTACGATCCGGGACGGAAAAACAGGGTAAAAGTAGAAAAGTGGAGTAAAACTGATGAAAACATTCGATTTTAGGTTCCAAAAATGGAGACAGCGAGAATGCTGGTTGCCCCCGTCGTAGAGCTTTCAGAGAGCTTTGCAACGGTATGCTATGCGCCGCGTAACTCATTACGGATCAAAAGTTATGGGCTCCGGAGCGACGGAGACCTGGTCACAAACCCAACGCCCTCGTTTTGCGGGCCCAGCCTATACGTGAAGCGAAGTTGTCTTGCACAATGTTCCGTGGGATTTAGTAATAGATACTTGGTGGATGTAGTATCTTGGCAACCCTAACCAAGGACAAAAAAATTGAAAAGGGGGGTGCAACACGAGGACTTCCCATGGGGTCAACCATCCTAATACTACTCTCGCCCAAGCACGCTTTACTTCAGAGTTCTGATGGGATCCTGTGCATTAGTGCTGGTATGATCGCTCCCGTCATGTTGAGGGCACAATTCCTTTATGTGTTAACTAATCACAGTCCCAACCTAGAGATATGGCCCATTCAAAAGGCCCAACGGGCTTAACGACAACTCATCCGCTTGAACAACGCAGCATGCTTGCAAGATGTGATATCGACACGTTGTTGGGCCCTCTGATGTCCTGCAAGTCAGGTTGTCGTCCTTTTAACAGTTCTCGACGTACGATTCGGGACGAAAAAGCAGAGCAAAAGAAGAAAAGTTGCATGAAACTGATGAAAATGTTGGATTTTGGGGTACAAAAACGGGCACAACGAGCAAGCTAGGTGCCCCCGTCGTAGAGCTCTCAGAGAGCTTTGCAACGATATCCCATGCACTGCGTAACTCCTTACGGATCAATAGTTATGGGCACCGTAACGACGATGACCTGGTCACAAATCCTACACCCTCGGTTTGTGGGCCCAGCCTCTACATGAAGCGAAGTTGTCTTGCCCACAGTTCCGTGGGATTTAGTAATAGAGATTTGGTGGATAAAGTATCTTAGCAACCCTAACCAGGCAAAAAAAATTGAAAAGGGGGTGCAGCACGAGGACTTCCTAAAGGGTCACCCATCCTATTACTACTCTCGCCCAAGAACGCTTAACTTTGAGTTCTGATGGGATCCGATGCATTAGTGCTGGTATGATCGTACCCGTCATGTTGAGGGCACAATTCCTTTATGTGTTAACTAATCACAGTCCCAGCCTAGAGAGATGGCCCATTCAAAAGGCCCAATGGGCTTAACGACAACCCATCCGCTTCAACAATGCAGCATACTTGCAAGATGTGATATCGACACGTTGTAGGGCCCTCTGATGTCCCGCGAGTCAGGTTGTCGTCCTTTTAACAGTTCACGACGTACGATTCGGGATGAAAAAACATAGCAAATGAAGGAAAGTGGCCTAAAACTGATGAAAATGTTCGATTTTGGGCTCCAAAAATGGGCAAAACGAGCATGCTGGCAGCCTTCGTCGTAGAGCTCTCAGAGAGCTTTGCAACGGTATGCTGTGCGCCGCGTAACTCCTTAGGGATCAAAAGTTATGGGCACCGGAGCGACGGAGATCTGGTCAAAAACCCTACACCCTCGGTTTGCGGGCCCAGCCTCTACGTGAAGTGAAGTTCTCTTGCCCTCGTCGCACAGCTCTTTGAGAGCTTTACAACAGTATGCTGTGCGCCGCGTAACTCCTTACGGATCAAAAGTTATGGCCGCTGGAGCGACGGAGACCTGCTCACAAACCCTACGCCCTCGATTTGCGGGCCCAGCCTCTACGTGAAACGAAGTTGTCTTGCCCAATGTTCCGTGGGATTCAGTAATAGAGATTTGGTGGATAAAGTATCTTGGCATCCCTAACCAGGGCAAAAAAAATTGAAAAGGGGGTGCAACACGAGGACTTCCCATGGGGTCACCCATCCTAGTACTACTCTCGCCCAAGCACGCTTAACTTCGGAGTTCTGATGGGATCCAGTGCATTAGTGCTGGTATGATCGAACCCGTCATGTTGAGGGCACAATTCCTTTGTGTTAACGGTTCACAATCCCAGCCTAGAGAGATGGCCCATTCAAAAAGCCTAATGGGCTTAACGACAACCCATCCGCTTCAACAACGCAGCATCCTCGCAAGACGTGATATCGACACGTTGTAGGGCCCTCTAATGTGCGGCAAGTCAGGTTGTCGTCCTTTTAATAGTTCACGACGTACAATCCGGGACGGAAAAACAGAGCAAAAGAAGAAAAGTGGCCTAAAACTGATGAAAACGTTCGATTTTGGTCTCCAAAAATGGGCATAGCGCGCAAGCTAGCTGCCCACATCCTAGAGCTCTCAGAGGGCTTTGCAACGGTATCCTTTACGCCGCGTAACTCCTTACGTATCAAAAGTTATGGGCACCGGAGCGACGGAGACCTGGTCACAAACCCTACGCCCTCTGTTTGCAGGCCCAGCCTCTACATGAAACAAAGTTGTCTTGCCCAATGTTCCATGGGATTAAGTAATAGATATTTGGTGGATAAAGTATCTTAGCAACCCTAACCAGGGCAAAAAAAATTGAAAAGGGGGTGCAGCACGAGGACTTCCTAAGGGGTCACCCATCCTAGTACTACTCTCGCCCAAGAACGCATAACTTCGAGTTCTGATGGGATCCGGTGCATTAGTGCTGGTATGATCGTACCCGTCATGTTGAGGGCACAATTCCTTTATGTGTTAACTAATCACAGTCCCAGCCTAGAGAGATGGCCCATTCAAAAGGCCCAATGGGCTTAACGACAACCCATCCACTTCAACTACGCAGCATGCTTGCAAGACGTGATATCGACACATTGTAGGGCCCTCTGATGTCCCGCGAGTCAGGTTGTCGTCCTTTTAACAGTTCACGACGTACGATTCGGGACGAAAAAACATAGCAAAAGAAGGAAAGTGGCCTGAAACTGATGAAAATGTTCGATTTTGGGCTCCAAAAATGGGCACAACGAGCATGCTGGCAGCCTTCGTCGTAGAGCTCTCAGAGAGCTTTGCAACGGTATGCTGTGCGCCGCGTAACTCCTTACGGATCAAAAGTTAGGGGCACTGGAGCGACGGAGACCTGGTCACAAACCCTACGCCCTCGGTTTGCGGGCCCAGCCTCTACGTGAAGCGAAGTTGCCTTGCCCAATGTTCCGTGGGATTCAGTAATAGAGATTTGGTGGATAAAGTATATTGGCCACTCTTACCAGGGCAAAAAAAATTGAAAAGGGGGTGCAACACGAGGACTTCCCAAGCGGTCACCCATCCTAGTACTACTCTCGCCCAAGCACGCTTAACTTAAGAGATCTGATGGGATTCGGTGCATTAGTGATGGTTTGATCGCACCCGTAATGTTGAGGCCACAATTCCTATATGTGTTAACGGTTCACAATCCCAGCCTAGAGAGATGGCCCATTCAAAAGGCCCAATGGGCTTAACGACAACCCATCCGGTCCAACAACGCAGCATCCTCGCATGACGTGATATCGACACGTTGTAGGGCCCTCTGATGTCCCGCGAGTCAGGTTGTCATCCTTTTAACAATTCACGACGTACGATCCGGGACGGAAAAACAGAGCAAAAGTAGAAAGTGGCCTGAAACTGATGAAAACGTACGATTTTGGGTTCCAAAAATGGGCAGAGTGAGCAAGCTGGCTGCCCCCGTCGTAGAGCTCTAAGAGAGCTTTGCAACGGTATGCTGTGTGCCGCGTAACTCCTTACGTATCAAAAGTTATGGGCACCGGAGCGACGGAGAGCTGGTCACAAACCCTACTCCCTCTGTTTGCGGGCACAACCTCTACATGAATCGAAGTTGTCTTGCCCAATGTTCCGTGGGATTCAGTAATAGAGATTTGGTGGATAAAGTATCTTGGCGTCCCTAACCAGGGCAAAAAAAATTGAAAAGGGGGTGCAACACGAGGACTTCCTAGGGGGTCACCCATCCAAGTACTACTCTCGCCCAAGCACGCTTAACTTCGGAGATTTGATGGGATCCGGTGCATTAGTGCTAGTTTGATCGCACCCGTCATGTTGAGGGTACAATTCCTATGTGTTAACGGTTCACAGTCCCAGCCTAGAGAGACGGCCCATTCAAAAGTCCCAATGCGCTTAACGACAAACCATCATCTTCAACAACGCAGCATCCTCGCAAGACGTGATATCGACACGTTGTAGGGCCCTCTGATGTCCCGCGAGTCAGGTTGTCATCCTTTTAACAGTTCACGACGTACGATCTGGAACGAAAAAATAGAGCAAAAGTACAAAAGTGGCCTGAAACTAATGAAAACGTTCGATTTTGTGCTCCAAAAAGGGCACAACGAGTAAGTTGGCTGCCCCCGTCGTAGAGCTCTTTGAGAGCTTTATAACGGTATGCTGTTCACTGCGTAACTCTTTACGGATCAAAAGTTATGGGCACTGGAGCGACGGAGACCTGGTCACAAACCCTACGCCCTCGGTTTGCGGGCCCAGCCTCTACGTGAAACGAAGTTGTCTTGCCCAATGTTCCGTGGGATTCAGTAATACAGATTTGGTGGATAAAATATCTTGGCATCCCTAACCAGGGAAAAAACAATTGAAAAGGGGGTGCAACACGAGGACTTCCTATGGGGTCACCCATCCTAGTACTACTCTCGCCCAAGCACGCTTAACTTCGGAGTTCTGATGGGATCCAGTGCATTAGTGCTGGTATGATTACACCCGTAATGTTGAGGGCACAATTCCTTTATGTGTTAACGGTTCACAGTCCCTGCCTAGAAAGATAGCCCAATCAAAAGGCCCAATGGGCTTAACGACAACCCATCTGCTTCAACAACGCAGCATCCTGGCAAGACGTGATATCGACACGTTGTAGGGCCCTCTGATGTCCCGCGAGTCAGGTTGTCGTCCATTTAATAGTTCACGACGTACGATCCGGGACGGAAAAATAGAGCAAAAGAAGAAAAGTGGCCTGAAACTGATGAAAACGTTCGATTTTGGGCTCCAAAAATGGGCATAGCTAGCAAGCTAGCTTCTCCCGTCATAGAACTCTCAAAGAGCTTTGCAAAGGTATGCTGTGCGCCGCATAACTCCTTACGGATCAAAAGTTATAGGCACCGGAGCGACGGAGACCTGGTCACAAACCCTACGCCCTCGGTTTGCGGGCCCATCCTCTACGTGAAACGAAGTTGTCTTGCCCAATGTTCCGTGTGATTCAGTAATAGAGATTTGGTGGATAAAGTATCTTGGCAAACCTAACAAGGCAAAAAAAAATTGAAAAGGGGGTGCAACACGAGGACTTCCCAGAGGGTCACCCGTCCTAGTACTACTCTTGCCCAAGCATGCTTAACTTCGTAGTTCTGATGGGATACGGTGCATTACTGCTAGTATGGTCGCACCCGTCATGTTGAGGGCACAATTCCTATATGTGTTAACAGTTCACAGTCCCAGCCTAGAGAGATGGCCCATTCAAAATGGCCCAATGGGCTTAACGACAACCCATCCACTTCAACAACGTAGCATCCTCGCAAGACGTGATATCGACACGTTGTAGGGCCCTCTTATGTCCCGCAAGTAAGGTTGTCGTCCTTTTAACAGTTCACGACGTACGATCCAAGACGAAAAAATATAGCTAAAGAAGAAAAGTTGCCTGAAACTGATGAAAATGTTCGATTTTGGGATTCAAAAACGGGCAAAGCAAGAATACTGGCTGCCCCTGTCGTAGAGCTCTCAGAGAGCTTTTCAACGGTATGCTGTGAACCGCGTAACTCCTTACGGATCAAAAGTTATGGGCACCGGAGCGACGGAGACCTGGTCACAAACCCTACGCCCTCGGTTTACAGGCCCAGCCTCTACGTGATACGAAGTTGTCTTGCCCAAAGTTCTGTGGGATTCAGTAATAGAGATTTGGTGGATAAAGTATCTTGGCAACCCTAACCAGGGCAAAAAAAATTGAAAAAGGGGTACAACACGTGGACTTCCCAGGGGGTCACCGGTCCTAGTACTACTCTCGCCCAAGCATGCTTAACTTCGCAGTTCTGATGGGATCCGGTGCATTAGTGCTGGTATTATCGCACGCGTCATGTTGAGGGCACAATTCCTATATGTGTTAACGGTTCACAGTCGCAGCCTAGAGAGATGGCCCATTCAAAACGGCCCAATGGGCTTAACGACAACCCATCCACTTCAACAACGCAGCATCCTCACAAGACGTGATATCGATACGTTGTAGGGCCCTCTGATGTCCCGCAAGTCAGGTTGTCGTCCTTTTAACTTTTCAAGACGTACGATCCAGGACAGAAAAATAAAGCTAAAGAAGAAAAGTGGCCTGAAACTGATGAAAACGTTCGATTTTGGGCTCCAAAAAGGGGCAAAGCGAGCATGCTGGCTGCCCCAATCGTAGAGCTCTCGGAGTGCTTTGCAACGGTATGCTGTGCGCCGCGTAACTCCTTACGGATCAAAAGTTATGGGCACCGGAGCGACGGAGACCTGGTCACAAACCCTACACCCTCGGTTTGCGGGACCAGCCTCTACGTGAAACGAAGTTGTCTTGCCTAATGTTCCGTGGGATTCAGTAATAGAGATTTGGTGGATAAAGTATCTTGGAAACCCTAACCAGGGCAAAAAAAATTGGAAAGGGGGTGCAACACGAGGACTTCCCAGGGGGTCACCCATCCTAGTACTACTCTTGCCCAAGCATGCTTAACTTCGGAGTTCTAATGGGATCCGGTGCATTTGTGCTGGTATGATCGCACCCGTCATGTTCAGGGCACAATTCCTTTATGTGTTAACTAATCGCAATCCCAGCCTAGAGAGATCGCCCATTCAAAAAGCCCAATGGGCTTAACGACAACCCATCCGCTTCAACAACGCAGCATGTTTGTAAGACGTGATATCGACACGTTGTAGGGCCCTCTGATGTCCCGCGAGTCAGGTTTTCGTCCTTTTAACAGTTCACGACGTACGATCCGGGACGGAAAAACAGAGCAAAAGAAGAAAAGTGGACTGAAACTGATGAAAACGTTCGACTTTGGGCTCCAAAAATGGGCATAGCGAGCAAGCTAGCTACCCCCATCGTAGAGCTCTCAGAGAGCTTTGCAACGGTATGCTGTGTGCCGCATAACTCCTTACGGATCAAAAGTTATGGGCACCGGAGCAACGGAGACCTGGTCACAAACCCTACACCCTCGGTTTACGGGCCCAGCCTCTACGTGAGGTGAAGTTCTCTTACCCAATGTTCCGTGGGATTCAGTAATATAGATTTGGTGGATAAAGTATCTTGGCAACCCTAACCAGGGCAAAAAAAATTGAAAAGGGGGGGCAACACAAGGACTTCCCAGGGGGTCACCCGCCCGAGTACTACTTTCGCCCAAGCACGCTTAACTTCGGAGTTCTGATGGGATCCGGTGCATTAGGGTTGGTATGATCGCACCCGTCATGTTGAGGGCACAATTCCTATATGTGTTAATGGTTCACAGTCCCAGCCTAGAGAGATGGCCCATTCAAAAAGGCCCAATGGGCTTAACGACACCCATCCGCTTCAACAACGTAGCATCCTCGGAAGACGTGATATCGACATGTTGTAGGGCCCTCTGATGTCCCGCGAGTCAGGTTGTCGTCCTTTTAACAGTTCACGACTTACGATCCGGGATGGAAAAACAGAGCAAAAGAAGAAAAGTGCCTGAAACTGATGAAAACGTTCGATTTTCGGCTCCAAAAATGGGCATAGCGAGTAAGCTAGCTTCCCCCGTCGTAGAGCTCTCAAAGAGCTTTGGAAAGGTATGCTGTGCGCCGCGTAACTCCTTACGGATCAAAAGTTATGGGCACCGGAGCAACGGAGACCTGGTCACAAACCCAACGCCCTCGATTTGCAGGCCCATCCTCTACGTGAAACGAAGTTGTCTTGCCCAATGTTCCTTGGGATTCAGTAATAGAGATTTGGTGGATAAAGTATCTTGGAAAATCTTACCAAGGCAAAAAAAATTGAAAAGGGGGTGCAACACGAGGACATCCTAGGGGGTCACCCGTCCTAGTACTACTCTCGCCCAAGCACGCTTAACTTCGGAGATCTGATGGGATCTGGTGCATTAGTGCTGGTCTGATCTCACACGTCATGTTGAGGGCACAATTCCTATATGTGTTAACGGTTCACAGTCCTAGCCTAGAGAGATGGCCCATTCAAAAGGCCCAATGGGCTTAACGACAAACCATCCGCTTCAACAACGCAGCATCCTCGCAAGACATGATATCAACACGTTATAGGGCCCTCTGATGTCCCGCAAGCCAGGTTGTCGTCCTTTTAACAGTTCACGACGTACGATCTGGGATAGAAAAACAGAGCAAAAGTAGAAAAGTGGCCTGAAACTGATGAAAACGTTCAATTTTGGGCTCCAAAAAGGGCATAGCGAGCAAGTTGGCTGCCACCGTCGTAGAGCTCTTTGAGAGCTTTACAACGGTATGCTGTGCGCCGCGTTACTCCTTACGGATCAAAAGTTATGGGCACCGGAGCGACAGAGACCTGGTCACAAACTCTACGCCCTCGGTTTGTGGGCCCAGCCTCTACGTGAAACAAAGTTGTCTTGCCCAATGTTCCGCGGGATTCAGTAATAAAGTATCTTGCCAACCCTAACCAGGGCAAAAAAAATTGGAAAGGGTGTGCAACACGTGGACTTCCCAGGGGGTCACCCATCCTAGTACTAATCTCGCCCAAGCACGATTAACTTCGGAGTTATCATCGGATCCGGTGCATTAGTGCTGGTATTATCGCACCCGTCATGTTGAGGGCACAATTCCTTTATGTGTTAACAATTCGCAGTCCCAGCCTGGAGAGATGGCCCATTCAAAAGGCCCAATGGGCTTAACGACAACCCATCCGCTTCGACAAAGCAGCATGCTTGTAAGACGTGATATCGACCTGTTGTAGGGCCCTCTGATGTCCGACGAGTCAGGTTGTCGTCCATTTTACAATTCACGACGTACGATCCGGGACGGAAAAACAGAGCAAAAGAAGAAAAGTGGCCTACAAGTGATGAAAACGTTCGATTTTGGGCTCCAAAAATGGGCATAGCGAGCAAGCTAGCTTCCCCCGTCGTAGAGCTCTCAGAGAGATTTGCAACGGTATGCTGTTCGTCGCGTAACTCCTTACGGATCTAAAGTTATGGGCACCGGAGCGATGGAGACCTAGTCACAAATCCTACGCCATCGGTTTGCTGGCCCAGCCTCTCCGTGAAACGAAGTTGTCTTGCCCAATGTTCCGTGGTATTCAGTAATAGAGATTTGGTGGATAAAGTATCTTGGCAAACCTAACAAGGGCAAAGAAAATTGAAAAGGGGGTGCAACACGAGGACTTCCCAGGGGGTCACCCGTCCTAGTACTACTCTCGCCCAAGCATGCTTAACTTTGCAGTTCTGATGGGATCCGGTGCATTAGTGCTTGTATGATCGCACCCGTCATGTTGAAGGCACAATTCCTAGATGTGTTAACGGTTCACAGTCCCAGCCTAGAGAGATGGTCCATTCAAAAGGCCCAATGGGCTTAACGACAACCCATCCACTACAGCAACATAGCATCCTCGCAAGACGTGATATCGACACGTTGTAGGGCCCTCTGATGTCCCGCAAGTCAGGTTGTCGTCCTTTAAACAGTTCACGACGTACGATCCAGGACGGAAAAATATAGCTAAAGAAGAAAAGTGACCCGAAACTGATGAAAACGTTCGATTTTGGGCTCCAAAAATGGGCAAAGCGAGCACACTGGCTGCCCCTGTCGTAGAGCTCTCGGAGAGCTTTGCAACGGTATGATGTGCACCGCGTAACTCCTTACGGATCAAAAGTTATGGGCAACAGAGCGACGGAGACCTGGTCACAAACCCTACGCCCTCGGTTTACGGGCCCAGCCTCTACGTGATACGAAGTTGTCTTGCCCAATGTTCTGTGGGATTCAGTAATAGGGATTTGGTGGATAAAGTATCTTGGCAACCCTAACCGGGGCAAAAAAAATTGAAAAGGGGGTACAACACGTGGACTTCCCGGGGGGTCCCCGGTTCTAGTACTACTCTCGCCCAAGCATGCTAAACTTCGTAGTTCTGATGGGATCCGGTGCATTAGTGCTGGTATGATCGCACCAGTCATGTTGAGGGCACAATTCCTATATGTGTTAACGGTTCACAGTCGCAGCCTAGAGAGATGGCCCATTTAAAACGGCCCAATCGGCTTAACGACAACCCATCCACTTCAACAACGCAGCATCCTCACAAGACGTGATATCGACACATTGTAAGGCCCTATGATGTCCAGCAAGTCAGGTTGTCGTCCTTTTAACAGTTCAGGACGTACGATCTAGGATGGAAAAATATAGCTAAAGAAGAAAAGGGGCCTGAAACTGATTAAAACATTCGATTTTGGGCTCCAAAAAGGGGCAAAGCAAGCATGCTAGCCACCCCAATCGTAGAGCTCTTGAAGTGCTTTGCAACGGTATGCTGTGCGCCACGTAACTCCTTACGGATCAAAAGTTATGGGCACCGGAGCGACGGAGACCTGGTCACAAACCCTACGCCCTCGGTTTGCGGGCCCAGCCTCTACGTGAAACGAAGTTGTCTTGCCTAATGTTCCGTGGAATTCAGTAATAGAGATTTGGTGGATAAAGTATCTTGGAAACCCTAACCAGGGCAAAAAAAATTGGAAAGGGGGTGCAACACGAGGACTTCCCAGGGGGTCACCCATCCTAGTACTACTCTTGCCCAAGGATGCTTAACTTCGGAGTTCTAATGGGATCCAGTGCAATTGTGCTGGTATGATCGCACCCGTTATGTTGAGGGCACAATTCCTTTATGTGTTAACTAATCGCAGTCCCAGCCTAGAGAGATCGCCCATTCAAAAGGCCCAATGGGCTTAACGACAACCCATCCACTTCAACAACGCAGCATGCTTGTAAGACGTGATATCGACATGTTGTAGGGCCTTCTGATGTCCCGCGAGTCATGTTGTCGTCCTTTTAACAGTTCACCACGTACAATCCGGGACCCAAAAACAGAGCAAAATAAGAAAAGTGGCCTGAAACTGATGAAAATGTTTGATTTTGGGCTCCAAAAATGGGCATAGCGAGCAAGCTAGCTACCCCAGTCGTAGAGCTCTCAGAGAGCTTTGCAACGGTATGCTGTGTGCCGCGTAACTCCAAACGGATCAAAAGTTATGGGCACTGGAGCGACAGAGACTTGGTCACAAACCCTACGCCCTCGGTTTACGGGCCCAGCCTCTACGTGAGGCGAAGTTGTCTTGCCCAATGTTCAGTGGGATTCAGTAATAGAGATTTGGTGGATAAAGTATCTTGGCAACCCTAACCAGGGCAAAAAAAATTGAAAAGGGGGGGGCAACACGAGGACTTCCCAGGGAGTCACCCGCCCTAGTACTACTTTCGCCCAAGCACGCTTAACTTCGGAGTTCTGATGGGATCCGATGCATTAGTATTGGTATGATCGCACCCGTCATGTTAAGGGCACAATTCCTATATGTGTTAACGGTTCACAGTTCCAGCCTAGAGAGATGGCCCATTCAAAAAGGCCCAATGGGCTTAACGACAACCCATCCGCTTCAACAACTCAGCAACCTCGCAAGACCGGATATCGACACGTTGTAGGGCCCTCTGATGTCCCGCGAGTCAGGTTGCCGTCCTTTTAACAGTTCACGACGTACGATCCAGGACGGAAAAATATAGCTAAAGAAGAAAAGTGGCCTGAAACTGATGAAAACGTTCGATTTTGGGATCGAAAAACGAGCAAAGCGATCATACTGGCTGCCCTTGTCGTAGAGCTCTTAGAGAGCTTTGCAACGGTATGCTGTGCACCACGTAACTCCTTATGGATCAAAAGTTATACGCACCGGAGCGACGGAGACTTGGTCACAAACCCTACGCCCTCGGTTTACGGGCCCAGCCTCTACGTGAAACGAAGTTGTCTTCCCAATGTTCCGTGGGATTCAGTAATAAAGTATCTTGGCAACCCTAACCAGGGCAAAAAAAATTGGAAAGGGGGTGCAACACGTGGACTTCCCAGGGGGTCACCCATCCTAGTACTACTCTCGCCCAAGCACGCTTAACTTCGGAGTTATGATGGGATCCGGTGCATTAGTGCTGGTATTATCGCACCCGTCATGTTGAGGGCACAATTCATATATGTGTTAACGGTTCACAGTCCAGCCTAGAGCGATGGCCCATTAAAAAAGGCCCAATGGGCTTAATGACAACCCATCCGCTTCAACAACTCAGCAACCTCGCAAGACGTGATATCGACATGTTGTAGGTCCCTCTGATGTCCCGCGAGTCAGGTTGTCGTCCTTTTAACAGTTCACGACGTACGATCCAGAACGGAAAAATAGAGCTAAAGAAGAAAAATGGCCTGAAACTAATGAAAACGTTCGATTTTGGACTCCAAAAAGTGGCGCATCTAGCATGCTGGCTGCCCCTGTCGTAGAGCTCTCAGAGAGCTTTGCAACGGTATGTTGTGCGCCACGTAACTCCTTACAGATCAAAAGTTATGGGCACCGGAGAGACGGAGACCTGGTCACAAACCCTACGCCCTCGGTTTGCGGGCCCAGCCTCTACGTCAAACGAAGTTGCCTTGCCCAAAGTTCTGTGGGATTCAATAATAGAGATTTGGTGGATAAAGTATCTTGGCAAACCTACTCAGGGCAAAAAAAATTGAAAAGCGGGTACAACACGTGGATTTCCCAGGGGGTCACCGGTACTAGTACTACTCTCGCCCAAGCACACTTAACTTCGGAGTTCGAATGGGATCCGGTGCATTAGTGCTGGTATGATCGCACCCGTCATGTTGAGGGCACAATTCCTATATGTGTTAACGGTTCACAGTCCCAGCCTAGAGAGATGGCCCATTCAAAAATGCCCAATGGGATCAACGACAACCCATCCACTTCAACAACACAGCATCCTCGCAAGACGAGATATCGACACGTTGTAGGGCCTTCTGATGTCCCGCGAGTCAGGTTGTCGTCCTTTTAACAGGTCACGACGTAGGATCCGGGATGGAAAAATAGGGCAAAAGAAGAAAAGTGGCCTGAAACTGAAGAAAACGTTCAATTTTGGGATCCAAAAACGAGCACAGCGAGCATGCTGGCTGCCCCCGTCGTAGAGCACTCAGAGAGCTTTGCAACGGTTTGTTGTGCACCGCGTAACTCCTTACAGATCAAAAGTTATGGGCACCGGAGCGACGGAGCCCTGGTCACAAACCCTACGCCCTTGGTTTGCGGGCCCAACCTCTACGTGAAGTGAAATTGTCTTTCCCAATGTTCCGTGGGATTCAATAATAGAGATTTGGTGGATAAAGTATCTTGGCAAACTTAACCAGGGCAAAAAAAATTGAAAAGGGGGTGCAACACGAGGACTTCCCAGGGGGTCACCCGTCCTAGTACTACTCTCGCCCAAGCACGCTTAACTTCGCAGTTCTGATGGGATCCTGTGCATTAGTGCTGGTATGATCGCACCCGTCATGTTGAGCACACAATTCCTATATGTGTTAACGGTTCACAGTCCCAACATAGAGAGATAGCCCATTCAAAAGGCCCAATGGGCTTAACGACAACCCATTCGCTTCAACAACGCAGCATCCTCGCAAGACGTGATATCGACACGTTGTAGGGCCCTCTGATGTCCCGCGAGTCAGGTTGTCGTCCCTTTAACCGTTCACGACGTACGATCCATGACAAAAAAATATAGCTAAAGAAGAAAAGTGGCCTGAAACGGATGAAACCATTCGATTTTGGGCTCCAAAAAGGGGCACATCGAGCATGCTGGGTACCCCTGTCGTAGAGCTCTCAGAGAGCTTTGGAACGGTATGCTGTACGCCGCGTAACTCCTTATGGATCAAAAGTTATGGGCACCGGAGTGACGAAGACCAGGTGACAAACCCTACTCCCTCAGTTTGCGGGCCCAGCCTCTACGTGAAATAAAGTTGTCTTGCCCAATGTTCCGTGGGATTCAGTAATAGTGATTTGGTGGATAAATTATCTTGACAACCCTAACCAGGGCAAAAAAAATTGAAAAGGGGGTGCAACACGAGGACTTCCCAGGGGGTCACCTATCCTAGTTCTACTCTCGCCAAGCACGCTTAACTTCGGAGTTATGATGGGATCCGGTGCATTAGTTCTAGTATGATCGTACTCGTCTTGTTGAGGGCACAATTCCTTTATGTGTTAACTAATCAAAGTCCCAGCCTAGAGAGATTGCCCATTCAAAAGGCCCAAGGGGCTTAACGACAGTCCATCCGCTTCAACAACGCAGCATGCTTACAAGACATGATATCGACACGTTGTAGGGCCCTCTGATGTCCGGCGAGTTAGGTTGTCGTCCTTTTAATAGTTCACGACGTACGATCCGTGACGAAAAAAAAGGGCAAAAGAAGAAAAGTGGCCTGAAACTGATGAAAACGTTCAATTTTGGGCTCCAAAAATAGGCACAGCTAGCATGCTGGCTGCCCACGACGTAGAGCTCTCAGAGAGCTTTGCAACGGTATGATGTGCGCCGCGTAACTTCTTACGGATCAAAAGTTATGGGCACCGGAGCGGTGGAGACCTGGTCACAAACCCTACGCCCTCGGTCTGCGGGCCCAGCCTCTACGTGAAGCCAAGTTGACTTGCCCAATGTTCCGTGGGATTCAGTAATAGAGATTTGGTGGATAAAGTATCTTGGCAACCCTAACCAGGGCAAAAAAAATTGAAAAGGCGGTGCAACACGAGGACTTCCCAGAGGGTCACCCATCCTAGTTCTACTCTCGCCAAGCATGCTTTACTTGGGAGTTCTGATGGGATCCGGTGCATTAGTGTTAGTATGATCGCACTCGTCATGTTGATGGCATAATTCCTTTATGTGTTAACTAATCACAGTCCCAGCCTAGAGAGATTGCCCATTCAAAAGGCCCAAGGGGCTCAACGACAGTCCATCCGCTTCAACAACGCAGCATGCTTGCAAGACGTGATATCGACACGTTGTAAGGCCCTCCGATGTCCCATGAGTCAGGTTGTTGTCCTTTTAATAGTTCACGACGTACGATCCGGGACGGAAAAATAGAGCAAAAGAAGAAAAGTGGTCTGAAATTGATGAAAACGTTCGATTTTGGGCTCCAAAAACGGGCAAAGCGAGCATACTGGCTGCCCCTGTCGTACAGCACTCAGAGAGCTTTGCAACGGTATGCTGTGCGCCGCGTAACTCCTTACGGATCAAAAGTTATGGGCACCGGAGCGACGGACGCCTGGTCACAAACCCTACTCCCTCGGTTTGCGGGCCCAGCCTCTACGTGAAACGAAGTTTTCTTGCCCAATATTTCGTGGGATTAAGTAATAGAGATTTAATGAAGAAAGTATCTTGGCAAACCTAACCAGGGAAAAAAAAATTGAAAAGGGGGTGAAACACGAGGACTTCCCAGGGGGTCACCCGTCCTAGTACTACTCTCGCCCAAGAACGCTTAACTTCGGAGTTCTGATGGGATCCGGTGCATTAGTGCTGGTATGATCGCACCCGTCATGTTGAGGGGACAATTCCTATATGTGTTACGGTTCACAGTCCCAGCCTAGAAAGATGGCCCATTCAAAACGGGCCAATGGGCTTAACAACAACCCATCCGCTTCAACAACGCAGCATCCTCGCAAGACGTGATATCGACACATTGTAGGGCCCTCTGATGTCCCGCGAGTCAGGTTGCCGTCCTTTTAACAGTTCATGACGTAGGATCCAGGACGGAGAAATATAGCTAAAGAAGAAAAGTGGCCTGAAACTGATGAAAACGATCGATTTTGGGCTCCAAAAATGGGCAAAGCGAGAATGCTGGCTGCCCCTGTCATAGAGCTCTTAGAGAGCTTTGCAACGGTATGCTGTGCGCCGTGTAACTCCTTACGGATCAAAAGTTATGGGCACAGGAGCGACGGAGACCTGGTCACAAACCCTACGCCCTCGGTTTGCGGGCCCAGCCTCTACGTGAAACGAAGTTGTCTTGCCCAATGTTCCGTGGGATTCAGTAATAGAGATTTGGTGGATAAAGTATCTTGGCAAACCTAACCAGGGCAAAAAAAATTGAAAAGGGGGTGCAACACGAGGACTTCCCAGGGGGTCACCCGTCCTA
Organism: Ehretia macrophylla; assembly: GCA_037974665.1. Lineage (NCBI taxonomy): Eukaryota > Viridiplantae > Streptophyta > Magnoliopsida > Boraginales > Ehretiaceae > Ehretia > Ehretia macrophylla. The sequence continues at coordinate 1,241,247 of CM075780.1, forward strand.
GTACTACTCTCGCCCAAGCACGCTTAACTTCGGAGTTCTGATGGGATCCGATGCATTAGTGCCAGTATGATTGCACCCGTCATGTTGAGGGCACAATTTCTATATGTGTTAACGGTTCACAGTCCCAGTCTAGAGAGATGGCCTATTCAAAACGGCCCAATGGGCTTAACGACAACCCATCTGCTTCAACAACGCAGCATCCTCGCAAGACGTGATATCGACACGTTGTAGGGCCCTCTGATGTCCCGTGAGTCAGGTTGTCGTCCTTTTAACAGTTCACGACGTACGATCCAGGACGGAAAAATATAGCTAAAGAAGAAAAGTGGCCTGAAACTAATGAAAAAGTTCGATTTTGGGCTCCAAAAACGGGCACAGCGAGCATGCTGGCTGCTCCTGTCGTAGAGCTCTCAGAGAGCTTTGCAACGGTATGCTGTGCGTCGCGTAACTCCTTACGGATCAAAAGTTATGGGCACCGGAGCGACGGAGACTTGGTCACAAACCCTACGCCCTCTTTTTGCGGGCCTAGCCTCTACGTGAAACGAAGTTGTCTTGCCCAATGTTCCGTGGGATTCAGTAATAGAGATTTGGTGGATAAAGTATCTTGGCAACCCTAACCAGGGCAAAAAAAATTGGAAAGGGGGTGCAACACGAGGACTTCCTAGGGGGTCACCCATCCTAGTACTACTCTCGCCCAAGCACGCTTAACTTCGGAGTTCTGATGGGATCCGGTGCATTAGTGCTGGTATGATCGCACCAATCATGTTGAGGGCACAATTCCTATATGTGTTAACGGTTCACAGTCCCAGCCTAGAGAGATGGCCAATTCAAAAAGGCCCAATGGGCTTAACGACAACCCATCCACTTCAACAACTCAGCAACCTCACAAGACGTGATATCGACACATTGTAGGGCCCTCTGATGTCCCGCGAGTCAGGTTGTCTTCCTTTTAACAGTACACGACGTACGATCCAGAACGGAAAAATAGAGCTACAGAAGAAAAATGGCCTGAAACTGATGAAAACTTTCGATTTTGGGCTCCAAAAAGGGGCACATCGAGCATGCTGGCTGTCCCTCTCGTAGAGCTCTCAGAGGGCTTTGCAACGATATGCTGTGCACCACGGAACTCCTTACGTATCAAAAGTTATGGGCACCGGAGCGATGGAGACCTTGTCAAAAACCCTACGCCCTCGGTTTGCAGGCCCGGCCTCTACGTGAAACAAAGTTGTCTTGCCCAAAGTTCTGTGGGATTCAGTAATAGAGATTTGGTGGATAAAGTAATATGGCAACCCTAACCAGGGCAAAAAAAATTGAAAAGGGGGTACAACACGTGGACTTCCCAAGGGGTCACCGGTCCTAGTACTACTCTCGCCCAAGCACGTTTAACTTCGGAGTTCTGATGGGATCCGGTGCATTAGTGCTAGTATGATCGCACCCGTCATGTTGAGGGCACAATTCCTTTATGTGTTAAAGGTTCACAGTCCCAGCCTAGAGAGATGGCCCATTCAAAAATGCCCAACGGGCCCAACGACAACCCATCCACTTCAACAACACAGCATCCTCGCAAGACGTGATTTCGACACATTGTAGGGCCCTTTAATGTCCCGCGAGTCAGGTTGTCGTCCTTTTAACTATTCACGACGTACGATCAGGGACGGATAAACAGAGCAAAAGAAGAAAAGTGGCCTGAAACTGAGGAAAATGTTCGATTTTGGGCTCCAAAAATGGCCCAATGGGATGCCCTCGTCGTAGAGCTCTCAGAGAGCTTTGCAATGGTATGCTGTGCACCGCGTAACTCCTTACGGATCAAAAGTTATGGGCACAGAAGCGATGGAGACCTGGTCACAAACCCCACGCCCTCGATTTGCGGGCCCAACCTCTACGCGAAGTGAAGTTGTCTTGCCTAATGTTCCGTGGGATTCAGTAATAGAGATTTGGTGGATAAAGTATCTTGGCAACCCTAACCAGGGCAAAAAAATTGAAAAGGAGGTGCAACACGAGGACTTCCCAGGGGGTCACCCATCGTAGTACTACTCTCGCCCAAGCACGCTTAACTTCGGAGTTCTGATAGGATCCGGTGCATTAGTGCTAGTATGATCTCACCCGTCATGTTGAGGGCAAATTCCTGTATGTGTTAACGGTTCACAGTCCCAGCTTAGAGAGATGGCCCATTCAAAAAGGCCCAATGGGCTTAACGACAACCCATCGGTTTTAACAACTCAGCAACGTCGCAAGACGTGATATCGACACGTTTTAGGGCCCTCTAATGTCCCGCGAGTCAGGTTGTCGTCCTTTTAACAGTTCACGACGTATGATCCAGGACGGAAAAATAGAGCAAAAGAAGAAAAGTGGCCTAAAACTGATGAAAACTTTCGATTTTGGGCTCCAAAAAGGGGCACATCGAGCATACTGGCGGCCCTTGTCGTACAGCTCTCAGAGAGCTTTGGAATGGTATGTTGTGCGCCGCGTAACTCCTTACGGATCAAAAGTTATGGGCACCAGAGCGACGGAGACCTGGTCACAAACCCTACGCCCTCAGTTTGCGGGCCCAGCCTTTACCTGAAACAAAGTTGTCTTGCCCAATGTTCCGTGTGATTCAGTAATAGAGATTTGGTGGATAAAGTATATTGGCAACCCTAACCAGGGCAAAAAAAATTGAAAAGGGGGTGCAACACGGGGACTTCCCAAGGGGTCACCGGTCCTAGTACAACTCTCGCCCAAGCACGCTTAACTTCGGAGTTCTGATGGGATCCGGTGCATTAATGCTAGTATGATCGTACCCGTTATGTTGTGGGCACAATTCCTATATGTGTTAACGGTTCACAGTCCCAGCCTAGAGAGATGGCCCATTCAGAAAGGCCCAATGGGCTTAACGACAACCCATCCGCTTCAACAACGCAGCATCCTCGCAAGACGTGTTATCGACACGTTGTAGGGCCCTTTGATGTACCACGAGTCTGGTTGTCATCCTTTTAACAGTTCATGACGTACGATCAGGGACGGAAAAACAGGGCAAATGACAAAAATTGGTCTGAAACTGATGAAAACGTTCGATTTTGGGCTCCAAAAATGGGCAAAGCTAGCATGCTGGCTGCCCCTATCGCAGATCAATCAGAGAGCTTTGCAACGGTATGCTGTGCGCCGCGTTACTCCTTACGGATCAAAAGTTAAGGGCACCGGAGCAACGGAGACCTGGTCACAAACCCTACGCACTCGGTTTGCGGGCCCAACCTCTACGTGAAGCCAAGTTGTCTTGCCCAATGTTCCCTGGGATTCATTAATAGAGATTTGGTGGATAAAGTATCTTGGCAACCCTAACCAGGGCAAAAAAAATTGAAAAGGGGGTGCAACACGAGGACTTCCCACGGGGTCACCATCCTAGTACTACTCTCGCCAAGCACGCTTAACTTCGGAGTTCCGATGGGATCCGATGCATTAGTGCTAGTATGATCGCACCGGTCATGTTGAGGGCACAATTCCTTTATGTGTTTACTAATCACAGTCCCAGCCTAGAGAGATCGCCCATTCAAAAGGCCCAAGGGGCTTAACGACAACCCATCCGCTTCAACAATGTAGCATGATTGCAAGATGTGATATTGACACGTTGTAGGGCCCTCTGATGTCCCGCGAGTCAGGTTGTCGTCCTTTTAACAGTTCACGACGTACCATCCGGGACGGAAAAATAGTGCAAAAGAATAAAAGTGGCCTGAAACTGCTGAAAACGTTCGATTTTGTGCTCCAAAAATGGGCACAGCGAGCATGCTGGCTACCCACATCGTAGAGCTCTCAGAGAGCTTTGCAACGGTATGCTGTGCGCCGCGTAACTCCTTACGGATCAAAAGTAATGGGCAATGGAGCGACGGAGACCTGGTGACAAACCCTACGCCCTCTGTTTGCGGGTCCAGCCTCTACGTGAAACGAAGTTTTCTTGCCCAATTCAGTAATAGAGATTTGGTGGATAAAGTATCTTGGCAACCCAAAGCAGGGCAAAAAAAATTGAAAAGGTGGTGCAACACGAGGACTTCCCAGGGGGTCACCCGTCCTAGTACTACTCTACCCCAAGCACGCTTAACTTCGGAGTTCTGATGGGATCCGGTGCATTAGTGCTGGTATGATCGCACCCGTCATGTTAAGGGCACAATTCCTATATGTTTTAACGGTTCACAGTCCCAGCCTAGAGAGATGGCCCATTCAAAAAGGCCCAATGGGCCTAACGATAACCCATCCATTTCAACAACGCAGCAACCTTTCAAGACGTGATATCGACACATTGTAGGGCCCTCTGATGTGCCGCGAGTCAGGTTGTCGTCCTTTTAACAGTTCACGACGTACGATCCAGGACAGAAAAATAGAGCTATAGAAGAAAAGTGGCCTGAAATTGATGAAAATGTTCGATTTTGGGCTACAAAAAAGGGCACAGCGAGCATGCTGGCTGCCCCTGTCGTAGAGCTCTCAGAGAGCTTTGTAATGGTATGCTGTGCGCCACGTAACTCCTTACAGATCAAAAGTTATGGGCACCGGAGCGACGGAGACCTTGCCACAAACCATACGCCCTCGGTTTGCGGGCCCAGCCTCTACGTGAAGCCAAGTTGTCTTGCCCAATGTTCCATGGGATTCAGTAATAGAGATTTGGTGGATAAAGTATCTTGGCAACCCTAACCAGGGCAAAAAAAATTGAAAAGGGGGTGCAACACGAGGACTTCCTAGGGGGTCACCCATCCTAGTACTACTCTCGCCCAAGCACGCTTAACTTTGAAGTTCCAATGGGATACGGTGCATTAGTGCTGGTATGATCGCACACATCATGTTGAGGGCACAATTCCTTAATGTGTTAACTAATCACAGTCCCAGCCTAGAGAGATCGCCCATTCAAAAGGCCCAATGGGCTTAACAACAACCCATCCGATCAACAACGTAGCATGCTTGCAAGACGTTATATCGACACGTTGTAGGGCCCTCTGATGTCCCTCGAGTCAGGTTGTCATCCTTTTAATAGTTCACGACGTACGATCCGTGATGAAAAAACAGAGCAAAAGAAGAAAAGTGGCCTGAAACTGATGAAAACGTTCAATTTTGGGCTCCAAAAATGGGCATAGCGAGCATGCTGGCTGCCCACGTCGTAGAGCTCCCAGAGAGCTTTGCAACGGTATGATGTGAGCCGCGTAACTCCTTACGGATCAAACGTTATGGGCATCGGAGCGACGGAGACCTGGTCACAAACCCTACACCCTCGTTTTGCGGGACCAGCCACTACATGAAACGAAGTTGTCTTGCCCAATGTTTCATGGGATTCAGTAATAGAGGTTTGGGGGATAAAATATCTTGGCAAACCTAACCAGGGCAAAAAAAATTGAAAAGGGGGTGCAACACGAGGACTTCCCAAGGGTCACCCGTCCTAGTACTATTCTTGCCCAAGCACGCTTAACTTCGGAGTTCTGATGGGATCCGGTGCATTAGTGCTGGTATGATTGCACCCGTCAAGTTAAGGGCACAATTCCTATATGTGTTAACGGTTCACAGTCCCAGCCTAGAGAGATGGCCCATTCAAAAAGTCCCAATGGACTAAACGATAACCCATCCACTTCAACAACGCAGCAACCTCGTAAGATGTGATATTGACACGTTGTAGGGCCCTCTGATGTCCCGCGAGTCAGGTTATCGTCCTTTTAACAGTTCACGACGTACGATCCAGGACTTAAAAATAGAGCTAAAGAAGAAAAGTGGCCTGAAACTGATGAAAACGTTCAATTTTGGGCTCCGAAAATGGGAACAGCGAGCATACTGGTTGCCCCCGTCGTAGAGCTCTCAGAGAGCTCTACAACGGTATGTTGTGTGCCGCGTAACTCCTTACGGATCAAAAGTTATGGGCACCGGAGCGACCGAGACTTGGTCACAAACCCTACGCCCTTGGTTTGCGGGCCCAGCCTCTATGTGAAACGAAGTTGCCTTGCCCAATGTTCTATGGGATTCAGTAATAGAGATTTGGTGGATAAAGTATCTAGGCAACCTAACCAGGGCAAAAAAAATTGAAAAGGGGGTGCAACACGTTGACTTCGCAAGGGCTCACCAGTCCTAGTACTACTCTCGCCCAAGCACGCTTAACTTTGGAGTTCTGATGGGATCCGGTGCATTAATTCTGGTATGATCACACCCGTCATGTTGAGGGCATAATTCCTATATGTGTTAACTAATCGCAGTCCCATCCTAGGGAGATGGCCCATTCAAAAATCCCCAATAGGCTTAACGATAACCCATCCGCTTCAACAACGCAGCATGCTTGCAAGACGTGATATCGACATGTTGTAGGGCCCTCTGATGTACCGTGAGTCAGGTTGTCGTCCGTTTAACAGTTGACGACGTACGATCCGGGACAGAAAAATAGAGGAAAAGTAGAAAAGTGGCCTGAAACTGATGAAAACGTTCGATTTTGTGCTCCAAAAATGGGTACAGCGAGCATGCTGGCTACCCCCGTTGTAGAGCTCTCAGAGAGCATTGCAACGGTATGCTGTGCGCAGCGTAACTCCTTACGGATCAAAAGTTATGGGCACCGGAGCGAAGGAGACCTGGTCACAAACCCTACGCCCTCAGTTTACGGGCCCAGCCTCTACGTGAAACGAAGTTGTCTTGCCCAATGTTCTGTGCGATTCAGTAATAGAGATTTGGTGGATAAAGTATCTTGGCAAACCTAACCAGGGCAAAAAAAATTGAAAAGGGGGTGCAACACGAGGACTTCCCAGGGGGTCACCCGTCCTAGTACTGCTCTCGCCCAAGCACGCTTAACTTCGGAGTTCTGATGGGATCCGGTGCATTAGAGTTGGTATGATCGCACCCGTCATGTTGAGGGCACAATTCCTATATGTGTTAATGGTTCACAGTCCCAGCCTAGAGAGATGGCCCATTCAAAAATGCCCAATGGGCTTAACGACAATCCATCCGCTTCAACAACTCAGCAACCTCGCAGGACGTGATATCGACACGTTGTAGGGCCCTCTGATGTCCCGCGAGTCAGGTTGTCGTCCTTTTAACAGTTCACAACGTACGATCCAGGACAGAAAAATAGAGCTAAAGAAGAAAAGTGGCCTGAAACTGATGAAAACGTTCGATTTTGGGTTCCAAAAAGGGGCACAACGAGCATGCTGGCTGCACCTATCGTAGAACATTCAAATAGCTTTGCAACGGTATGCTGTGCGCCGCGTAACTCCTTACTGATCAAAAGTTATGGGAACCGGAGCGACGGAGACCTGGTCACAAACCCTACGACCTCGGTTTGCGGGCCTAGCCTCTTCGTGAAACGAAATTATCTTGCCCAATGTTCTGTGGGATTCAGTAATAAAGATTTGTTGGATAAAGTATCTTGGCAACCCTAAGCAGGGCAAAAAAAATTGAAAAGGGGGTGCAACACGAGGACTTCCCAGGGGGTCACCGGTCCTAGTACTACTCTAGCCCACGCACGCTTAACTTCAGAGTTCTGATGGATCTGGTGCATTAGTGCTGGTATGATCGCACCAGTCATGTCGATGGCACAATTCCTTTATGTGTTAACTGTTCAAAGTCCCAGCCTAGAGAGATGGCCCATTCATAAGGCCCAATGGGCTTAACGACAACCCATCCGCTTCAACAACAGAGCATGCTTGCAAGACGTGATATCGACACGTCGTAGGGCCCTCTGATGTCCCGCAAGTCAGGTTGTCGTCCTTTTAATAGTTCACGACGTACGATCCGGGACGGAAAAACAGAGCAAAAGTAGAAAAGTGGCCTGAGACTGATGAAAACGTTTGATTTTGGGCAACAGAAACTGGCACAGCAAGCAAGCTGGCTGCCCCCATCGTAGAGCTCTCAGAGAGCTTTCCAACGGTATGATGTGCGCCGCGTAAATTCTTACGGATCAAAAGTTATGGGCACCAGAGCGACGGAGACCCGGTCACAAACCCTAGGCGCTCGGTTTGCGGGCCCAGCCTCTGCGTGAAGCGAAGTTGTCTTGCCCAATGTTCCGTGGGATTCAGTAATAGAGATTTGGTGGATAATGTATCTTGGCAACCCTAACCAAGGCAAAAAATATTGGAAAGGGGATGCAACACGAGGACTTCCCAGGGGGTCACCCGTCCTAGTACTACTCTCGCCCAAGCACGCTTAACTTCGGAGTTCTGATGGGATCCGGAGCTTTAGTGCTGGTATGATCGCACCCATCATGTTGATGGCACAATTCCTACATGTGTTAATGGTTCACAGTCCTAGCCTAGAGAGATAGCCCATTCAAAAAGGCCCAATGGGCTTAACGACAACCCATCCGCTTCAACAACGCAGCATCCTCACAAGACGTGATATCGACACGTTGTAGATCCCTCTGATGTCCAGCTAGTCATGTGGTCATCCTTTTAACAGTTCACGACGTACGATCCAGGACGAAAAAATAGAGATAAAGAAGAAAAGTGGCCAGAAACTGATGAAAACTTTCAATTTTTGGCTACAAAAAGGGCAAAGGGAGCATGCCGGCTGCCCCTGTCGTAGAGCTCTCAGAGAGCTTTGCAATGGTATGCTGTGTGTCGTGTAACTCCTTACGGATCAAAAGTTATGGGCACCGGAGCGACGGAGACCTGGTGACAAACCCTACGCCCTCGGTTTGCGGGCCCAGCCTCTACGTGAAACGAAGTTGTCTTGCCCAATGTTCTGTGGGATTCAGTAATAGAGATTTGGTGGATAAAGTATCTTGGCAACCCTAACCAGGGCAAAAAAAATTGAAAAGGGGGTGCAACACGAGGGCTTCCCACGGGGTCACCGGTCCTAGTACTACTCTCGCCCAAGCACGCTTAACTTCGGAGTTCTGATGGGATCTAGTGCATTAGTGCTGGTATGATCACACCCGTCATGTTGAGGGCATATTTCCTATATGTGTTAACGGTTCACAGTCCCAGCCTAGAGAGATGGTCCATTCAAAAAGGCCCAATGGGCTTAACGACAACCCATCCGCTTCAACAGCACAGCATCCTCGCAAGACGTGATATCGACACGTTGTTAGGCCCTCTGATGTCCCGAGAGGTAGGTTGTCGTCCTTTTAAGAGTTCACTACGTACGATCGTGGGCGGAAAAACATAGCAAAAGAAGAAAAGTAGCCTGAAACTGATGAAAACGTTCGATTTTGAGCTCCAAAAAGGGCACAGCGAGCATGCTGGCTGCCCCGCCGTGGATCTCTCAGAGTGCTTTGCAACGGTATGCTGTGCGCCGCGTAACTCATTACGGATCAAAAGTTATGGGCACAAGAGCGACGGAGACCTGGTCACAAACCCTACGCCCTCGGTTTGCGGGCTCAACCTGTACGTGAAGCGAAGTTGTCTTGCCCAATGTTCCATGGGATTCAGTAATAGAGATTTGGTGGGTAAAGTATCTTGGCAACCCAAACCAGGGCAACAAAAATTGAAAAGGGGGTGCAACACGAGGACTTCCCAGGGGGTCACCCATCCTAGTACTACTCTCGGCCAAGCACGCTTAACTTCGGAGTTCTGATGGGATCCAGGGAATAAGTGATGGTATGATCGCACCCGTCATTTTGAGGGCACAATTCCTATATATGTTAACGGTTCACAGTCCCAGCCTAGAGATAGCCCATTCAAAAAGGCCCAATGGGCTTAACGACAACCCATTCTCTTCAACAACTTAGAAACCTCGCAAGATGTGATATCGACACATTGTAGGGCCCTCTGATGTCCCGCGAGTCAGGTTGTCGTCCTTTTAACAGTTCACAACGTACGATCTGGGATGAAAAAAGAGAGCAAAAGTAGAAAAGTGGCCAGAAACTGATGAAAACGTTAGATTTTGGACTCCAAAATTGGGCACAGCAATACAAGCTGGTTGCCCCCATCGTAGAGCTCTCAGAGAGCTTTGCAACAGTATGTTGTACGCTGCGTAACTCCTTACGGATCAAAAGTTACGGGAATCGAAGCGACGGAGACCTGGTCACAAACCCTACGCCCTCGGTTTGCGGGCCCAGCCTCTATGAGAAACAAAGTTGTCTTGCCCAATGTTCCGTGGGATTCAGTAATAGAGATTTGGTGGATAAAGTATCTTGACAACCCTAACCAGGGCAAAAAAAATTGAAAAGGGGGTGCAACATGAGGACATCCCAAGGGGTCACCCATCCTAGTACTACTCTCGCCCAAGCACGCTTAACTTCGGAGTTCTGATGGGATCCGGTGCATTAGTGCTGGTACGATCGCACCTGTCATATTGAGGGCACAATTCCTTTATGTGTTAACTAATCACAGTCCCAGCCTAGAGAGATGGCCCATTCAAAAGGCCCAATGGGCTTAACGACAACCCATCCACTTCAACAACGCAACATGCTTGCAAGACGTAATATCGACACGTTGTATGGCCCTCTGATGTCCAGCGAGTCAGGTTGTCATCCTTTTAACAGTTCACGACGTATGATCCGGGACGGAAAAACAGAGCAAAAGAAGAAAAGTGGCCTGAAACTGATGAAAACGTTCAATTTTGGGCTCCAAAAATGGGCAAAGCGAGCATGCTGGCTGCCCCCGTCGTAGAGCTCTCAGAGAGCTTTGCAACGGTAAGTTGTACGCCGCGTAACTCCTTACGGATCAAAAGTTATGGGCACCGGAGCGACGGAGACCTGGTCACAAACCCTACGCCCTCGGTTTAAGGGCCCAGCCTCTACATGAAACGAAGTTGTCTTGCCCAATGTTCCGTGGGATTCAGTAATAGAGATTTGGTGGATAAAGTATCTTGGCAACCCTAACCAGGGCAAAAAAAATTGAAAAGGGGGTGCAACACGAGGGCGTCCCAGTGGGTCACCCGTCCTAGTACTGCTCTCGCCCAAGAACGCTTAACTTCGGAGTTCTGATGGGATCCGGTGCATTAGTACTAGTATGATCGCACCCGCCATGTTGAGGGCACAATTCTTATATGTGTTAACGGTTCACAGTCCCAGCCTAGAGAGATGGCCCATTCAAAAAGGCCTAATGGGCTTAACGACAACCCATCCGCTTCAACAATGCAACATGCTTGGAAGATGTGATATCAACACGTTGTGGGGCCCTCTGATGTCCCGCGAGCCTGGTTGTCGTCCTTTTAACAGTTCACGACGTACGATCCAGGACGGAAAAATAGAGCAAAAGTAGAAAAGTGGCCAGAAATTGATGAAAACGTCCGATTTTAGGATCCAAAAATGGGCACAGCGAGCATGCCGGCTGCCCCTATCGTAGAGCTCCCAGAGAGCTTTGCAACGGTATGTTGTGCGCCGCGTAAATCTTTACGGATCAAAAATTATGGGCACCAGAGCGTCGGAGACCTGGTCACAAACCCTACGCCCTCGGTTTGCGGGCCCAACCTCTACATGAAGCGAAGTTGTCTTGCCCAATGTTCCGTGGGATTCAGTAATAAGATTTCGTGGATAAAGTATCTTGGCAACCCTAACCCGGGCAAAAAAATTTGAAAAGGGGGTGCAACATGAGGACTTCCCAAGGGGTCACCCATCCTAGTACTACTCTCGCCTAAGCACTCTTAACTTCGGAGTTCTGATGGGATCCAATGCATTAGTGCTGGTATGATCGCACCCGTCATGTTGGGGGCATAATTCCTTTATGTGTTAACTGTTCACAGTCCCAGCCTAGGGAGATGGCCTATTCAAAAGGCCCAATTGGCTTAACGACAACCCATCTGCTTCAACAACGCAACAAGCTTGCAAGTTGTGATATCGACACGTTGTGGGGCCCTCTGATGTCCCGCAAGTCAGGTTGTCTTCCTTTTAACAGTTCACGACGTACGATCCGGGACTGAAAAACTGAGCAAAAGTAGAAAAGTGGCATGAAACTGATGAAAACATTCGATTTTGGGCTCCAAAAACGGGCATAACAAGCACGCTAGCTACCCCCGTCGTAGAGCTCTCAGAGAGCTTTGTAACGGTATGCTGTTCCCCGCATAACTCTTTACGGATCAAAAGATATGGGCACCGGAGTGACAGAGACCTGGTCACAAACCCTACGCCCTCGGTTTACGGGCCCAGCCTCTACGTGAAGCGAAGTTGTCTTGCCCAATGTTCTGTGGGATTCAGTAATAGAGATTTGGTGGATAAAGTATCTTGGCAACCCTAACCAGGGCAAAAAAAAATTGAAAAGGGGGTGCAACACGAGGACTTCGCAGGGAGTCACCCATCCTAGTACTACTCTTGCCCAAGCACGCTTAGCTTCGGAGTTCTGATGGGATCCGGTGCATTAGTACTGGTATGATCGCACCCGTCATTTTGAAGGCACAATTCCTATATGTGTTAACAGTTCACAGTCCCAGCCTAGAGAGATGGCCCATTCAAAAAGGCCCAATGGGGTTAACGACAACCCATTCTCTTCAACAACTCAGCAACCTCGCAAGACGTGATATCGACATGTTGTAGGGCCCTCTGATGTCCCGCGAGTCAGGTTGTCGTCCTTTTAACTGTTCACAATGTACGATCCGAGACGAAAAAAGGGAGCAAAAGTAGAAAAGTGGACAGAAACTGATGAAAACGTTCGATTTTGGGCTCCAAAAATGGGCACAGCAAGCAAGTTGGTTGCCGCCATCGTAGAGCTCTCAGAGAGCTTTGCAACGGTATGCTGTGCGCTGCGTAACTCCTTACGGATCAAAAGTTACGGGCACTGAAGCGACGGAGACCTGGTCACAAACCCTACGCCCTCGGTTTGCGGGCCCAGCCTCAATGTGAAACAAAGTTGTCTTGCCCAATGTTCCGTGGGATTCAGTAATAGAGATTTGGTGGATAAAGTATCTTGACAACCCTAACCAGGGCAAAAAAAAATTGAAAAGGGGGTGCAACACGAGGACTTCCCAAGGGATCACCCATCCTAGTACTACTCTTGCCCAAGCACGCTTAAGTTTGGAGTTCTGATGGGATCCGGTGCATTAGTGCTGGTACGATCGCACCTGTCATGTTGAGGGCACAATTCCTTTTTGTGTTAACTAATCACAGTCCCAGCCTAGAGAGATGGCCCATTCAAAAGCCCCAATGGGCTTAACGACAACCCATCCACTTCAACAACGCAACATGCTTGCAAGACGTAATATCGACATGTTGTAGGGCCCTCTGATGTCCATCGAGTCAGGTTGTCGTCCTTTTAACAGTTCACGACGTACGATCCGGGACCGAAAAACAGAGCAAAAGAAGAAAAGTGGCCTGAAACTGATGAAAACGTTCGATTTTGTGCTCCAAAAATGGGCACAGTGAGCATGCTGGCTGCCCCCGTCGTAGAGCTCTCAGAGAGCTTTGCAACGGTAGGCTGTGCGCCGCGTAACTCCTTACGGATCAAAAGTTATGGGCACCGGAGCGACGGAGACCTGGTCACAAACCCTACGCCCTCGGTTTAAGGGCCCAGCCTCTACATGAAACGAAGTTTCCTTGCCTAATGTTCAGTGGGATTCAGTAATAGAGATTTGGTGGATAAAGTATCTTGGCAACCCTACCCAGGGCAAAAAAAATTGAAAAGGGGGTGCAACACGAGGACTTTCCTGGGGGTCACCTGTCCTAGTACTACTCTCGCCCAAGAACGCTTAACTTCGGAGTTCTGATGGGATCTGGTGCATTAGTGCTACTATGATCGCACCCGCCATGTTGAGGGCACAATTCTTATATGTGTTAACGGTTCACAGTCCCAGCCTAGAGAGATGGCCCATTCAAAAAGGCCCAATGGGCTTAACGACAACCCATCCGCTTCAACAACGCAACATGCTTCCAAGACGTGATATCGACACGTTGTAGGGACCTCTGATGTCCCGCGAGTCAGGTTGTCGTCCTTTTAACAGTTCACAACGTACGATCCAGGATTGAAAAATAGAGCAGAAGTAGAAAAGTGGTCTGAAATTGATGAAAACGTTCAATTTTAGGATCCAAAAATAGGCACAGCGTGCATGCTGGCTGCCCCTATCGTAGAGCTCCCAGAGAGCTTTGCAACGGTATGTTGTGCGTCACGTAACTCCTTACGGATCAAAAATTATGGGCACCAAAGCGTCGGAGACCTGGTCACAAACCCTACGCCTTCGGTTTGCGGGCCCAGCCTCTACGTGAAGCGAAGTTGTCTTGCCCAATGTTCCGTGGGATTCAGTAATAAAGATTTGGCAGATAAAGTATCTGGGCAACCCTAAACCGGGCAAAAAAAATTGAAAAGGGGGTGCAACATGAGGACTTCCCAAGGGGTCACCCATCCTAGTACTACTCTCGCCCAAGCACTCTTAACTTCGGAGTTCTGATGGGATCCGGTGCATTAGTGCTGGTATGATCGCACCCATCATGTTGTGGGCATAATTCCTTTATGTGTTAACTGTTCACAGTCCCATCCTAGGGAGATGGCCCATTCAAAAGGCCCAATTGGCTTAACGACAACCCATCCGCTTCAACAACGTAACATGCTTGCAAGTTGTGATATCGACACATTGTGGGGCCCTCTGATGTCCCGCGAGTCAGGTTGTCTTCCTTTTAACAGTTCACGACGTACGATCCGGGACGGAAAAACAGAGCAAAAGCATAAAAGTAGCCTGAAACTGATGAAAATGTTCGATTTTGGGCTCCAAAAACGGGCATAGTGAGCACGCTCACTACCCCCGTCGTAGAGCTCTCAGAGAACTTTGCAACGGTATGCTGTGCCCCGTGTAACTCTTTACGGATCAAAAGTTATTGGCACCGGAGCGACGGAGACCTGGTCACAAACCCTACGCCCTCGGTTTTCGGGCCCAGCCTCTACGTGAAGCGAAGTTGTCTTGCCCAATGTTCCGTGGGATTCAGTAATAGAGATTTGGTGGATAAAGTATCTTGGCAACCCTAACTAGGGCAAAAAAAAAATGAAAATGGGGTGCAACACGAGGACTTCGCAGGGAATTACCCATCCTAGTACTACTCTCGCCCAAGCACGCTTAACTTCGGAGTTCTGATGGGATCCGGTGCATTAGTGCAGGTATGATCGCACCCGTCATTTTGAGGGCACAATTCCTATATGTGTTAACGGTTCACAGTCCCAGCCTAGAGAGATGGCCCATTCAAAAGTCCCAATGGGCTTAACGACAAGCCATCCGCTTCAACAACACAACATCCTCGCAAGACGTGATATCGACACATTGTAGGGCCCTCTGATGTCCCGTGAGTCAGGTTGTCGTCCTTTTAACAGGTCACGACGTACGATGCGAGACGGAAAAACAGACCAAAAGAAGAAAAGTGGCCTGAAACTGATGAAAACGTTCGATTTTGGGCTCCAAATACTGGCGCAGCAAGCTAGCTGGCTGCCCCCGTTGTAGAGCTCTCAGAGAGCTTCGCAACGGTATGTTGTGCGCTGCGTAACTCGTGACGGGTCAAAAGTTATGGGCACCGGAGCGACGGAGACCTGGTCACAAACCCTACACCATTGGTTTGCGGGCCCAGCCTCTACGTGAAGCGAAGTTGTCTTGCCCAATGTTCCGTGGGATTCAGTAATAGAGACTTGCTGGATAAAGTATCTTGGCAACCCTAACCAGGGCAAAAAAAATTGAAAAGGGGGTGCAACACGAGGACTTCCCAGGGGGTTTTCCATCCTAGTACTACTCTCGCCCAAGCATGCTTAACTTTGGAGTTCTGATGGGATCCGGTGAATTAGTGCTGGTATGATCGCACCCGTCATGTTGAGGGCACAATTCCTTTAGGTGTCAACGGTTCACACTCCCAGCCTAGAGAGATGGCCCATTCAAAAGCCCCAATGGGCTTAACGACAACCCATCCACTTCAACAACGCAACATGCTTGCAAGACGTAATATCGACATGTTGTAGGGCCCTCTGATGTCCATCGAGTCAGGTTGTCGTCCTTTTAACAGTTCACGACGTACGATCCGGGACCGAAAAACAGAGCAAAAGAAGAAAATTGGCCTGAAACTGATGAAAACGTTCGATTTTGTGCTCCAAAAATGGGCACAGTGAGCATGCTGGCTGCCCCCGTCGTAGAGCTCTCAGAGAGCTTTGCAGCGGTAGGCTGTGCGCCGCGTAACTCCTTACGGATCAAAAGTTATGGGCACCGGAGCGACGGAGACCTGGTCACAAACCCTAAGCCCTCGGTTTAAGGGCCCAGACTCTACATGAAACGAAGTTTTCTTGCCCAATGTTCCGTGGGATTCAGTAATAGAGATTTGGTGGATAAAGTATCTTGGCAACCCTAACCAGGGCAAAAAAAATTGAAAAGGGGGTGCAACACGAGGACTTTCCAGGGGGTCACCTGTCCTAGTACTACTCTCGCCCAAGAACGCTTAACTTCGGAGTTCTGATGGGATCTGGTGCATTAGTGCTACTATGATCGCACCCGCCATGTTGAGGGCACAATTCTTATATGTGTTAACGGTTCACAGTCCCAGCCTAGAGAGATGGCCCATTCAAAAAGGCCCAATGGGCTTAACGACAACCCATCCGCTTCAACAACGCAACATGCTTGCAAGACGTGATATCGACACGTTGTAGGGACCTCTGATGTCCCGCGAGTCAGGTTGTCGTCCTTTTAACAGTTCACAACGTACGATCCAGGACGGAAAAATAGAGCAAAAGTAGAAAAGTGGCCTGAAATTGATGAAAACGTTCAATTTTAGGATCCAAAAATGGGCACAGCGAGCATGCTGGCTGCCCCTGTCGTAGAGCTTCCAGAGAGCTTTGCAACGGTATGTTGTGCCTCACGTAACTCCTTACGGATCAAAAATTATGGGCACCAGAGCGTCGGGGACCTGGTCACAAACCCTACGCCTTCGGTTTGCGGGCCCAGCCTCTACGTGAAGCGAAGTTGTCTTGCCCAATGTTCCGTGGGATTCAGTAATAAAGATTTGGCAGATAAAGTATCTGGGCAACCCTAAACCGGGCAAAAAAAATTGAAAAGGGGGTGCAACATGAGGACTTCCCAAGGGGTCACCCATCCTAGTACTACTCTCGCCCAAGCACTCTTAACTTCGGAGTTCTGATGGGATCCGGTGCATTAGTGCTGGTATGATCGCACCCATCATGTTGTGGACATAATTCCTTTATCTGTTAATTGTTCACAGTCCCAGCCTAGAGAGATGGCCCATTCAAAAGGCCCAATTGGCTTAACGACAACCCATCCGCTTCAACAACGCAACATGCTTGCAAGTTGTGATATCGACACATTGTGGGGCCTTCTGATGTCCCGCGAGTCAGGTTGTCTTCCTTTTAACAGTTCACGACGTACGATCCGGGACCGAAAAACAGAGCAAAAGCAGAAAAGTAGCCTGAAACTGATGCAAATGTTCGATTTTGGGCTCCAAAAACCGGCACAGTGAGCACGCTCGCTACCCCCGTCGTAGAGCTCTTAGAGAACTTTGAACGGTATGCTGTGCCCCGCGTAACTCTTTACGGATCAAAAGTTATGGGCACCGGAGCGACGGAGACCTGGTCACAAACCCTACGCCCTCGGTTTTCGGGCCCAGCCTCTACGTGAAGCGAAGTTGTCTTGCCCAATGTTCCGTGGGATTCAGTAATAGAGATTTGGTGGATAAAGTATCTTGGCAACCCTAACCAGGGCAAAAAAAATTGAAAATGGGGTGCAACACGAGGACTTCGCAGGGAATCACCCATCCTAGTACTACTCTCGCCCAAGCACGCTTAACTTCGGAGTTCTGATGGGATCCGGTGCATTAGTGCTGGTATGATCGCACCCGTCATTTTGAGGGCACAATTCCTATATGTGTTAACGGTTCACAGTCCCAGCCTAGAGAGATGGCCCATTCAAAAGTCCCAATGGGCTTAACGACAAGCCATCCGCTTCAACAACACAACATCCTCGCAAGACGTGATATCGACACGTTGTAGGGCCCTCTGATGTCCCGCGAGTCAGGTTGTCGTCCTTTTAACAGGTCACGACGTACGATGCGAGACGAAAAAACAGACCAAAAGAAGAAAAGTGGCCTGAAACTGATGAAAACGTTCGATTTTGGGCTCCAAATACTGGCGCAGTGAGCTAGCTGGCTGCCCCCGTTGTAGAGCTCTCAGAGAGCTTTGCAACGGTATGTTGTGCGCTGCGTAACTCGTGACGGATCAAAAGTTATGGGCACCGGAGCGACGGAGACCTGGTCACAAACCCTACGCCATTGGTTTGCGGGCCCAGCCTCTACGTGAAGCGAAGTTGTCTTGCCCAATGTTCCGTGGGATTCAGTAATAGAGACTTGCTGGATAAAGTATCTTGGCAACCCTAACCAGGGCAAAAAAATTGAAAAGGGGGTGCAACACGAGGACTTCCCAGGGGGTTTTCC
Organism: Ehretia macrophylla; assembly: GCA_037974665.1. Lineage (NCBI taxonomy): Eukaryota > Viridiplantae > Streptophyta > Magnoliopsida > Boraginales > Ehretiaceae > Ehretia > Ehretia macrophylla. The sequence goes on from CM075780.1 coordinate 1,259,503, forward strand.
ATCCTAGTACTACTCTCGCCCAAGCACGCTTAACTTTGGAGTTCTGATGGGATCCGGTGCATTAGTGCTGGTATGATCGCACCCGTCATGTTGAGGGCACAATTCCTTTATGTGTCAACGGTTCACAGTCCCAGCCTAGAGAGATGGCCCATTCAAAAGGCCCAATGGGCTTAATGACAACCCATCCACTTCAACAACGCAGCATCCTCGCAAGACGTTATATCAACACATTGTAGGGCCCTCTGATGTCCCGCGAGTCAGGTTGTCATCCTTTTAACAGTTCACGACGTATGATCCGGGACGGAAAAATAGAGCAAAAGAAGAAAAATGGCCTAAAACTGATGAAAATGTTCAATTTTGGGCTCCAAAAAGCGGCACAGCGAGCAAGCTGGCTGTCCCCGTCGTAGAGCTCTCAGAGAGCTTTGAAACGGTATGTTTTGCGCCGCGTAACTCTTTACGGATCAAAAGTTATGGGCTCCGGAGCGACGGAGACCTGGTCACAAACCCTATGGCCTCGGTTTACGGGCCCATCCTCTACGTGAAGCGAAGTTGTCTTGCCCAATGTTCCGTGGAATTCAGTAATAGAGATTTGGTGGATAAAGTATCTTGGCAACCCTAACTAGGGCAAAAAAAATTGAAAAGGGGGTGCAACACGAGGACTTTCCAAGGGGTCACCCATCCTAGTACTACTCTCGCCCAAGCACGCTTAACTTCAAAGTTCTGATGGGATCCGGTGCATTAGTGCTGGTATGTTCGCACCCGTCATGTTGAGGGCACAATTCCTATATGTGTTAACGGTTCACAGTCCTAGCCTAGAGAGATGGCCAATTCAAAAGGCCCAATGGGCTTAACGACAACCCATCCGCTTCAACAACGCAGTATCCTCGCAAGACGTTATATCGACACGTTGTAGGGCCCTCTGATGTCCCGCGAGTCAGGTTGTTGTGAGGCCCGACCCCGAATAACGTGCCTTACCTCGATTTGCGTGCCTTAGACCCAGAACTGTATGACCGACCTTGGATTATATGCCCTGTCTTGGTTTTCGTGCATGCCTCATCTTACGTGCCTTGACTTTGATTTAAGTGCGATACCTAGATATACGTGTCCTAACCTTGAACTACGTACCTTAACCTAGATATAGAGTCGTGCCTTGATTTGCGTGCATTGAATTAAATTACATGCCTTGCATTGGTTTACGTGCATTCTCCTAGGATTACGTGCATTAGTCTTGAAGTTCGTGTCTTACCTCGTAGTTCGTGTCTGCCTCGTAATTCGTGCCCTAGTTCTAGTAATCCGTGCCACCACGTTAATCAAGAAAGAATCCTATACAAAGCACTAGACACTAAAATAATCCTACACAATCCACTAACCAATATTATATTCCTAATTCAAATTCTCTACAAACTCGACTAACAATAAAATAATACTAAACTATTCCTACATTTTCCACTATCTATTATTCTATTCATAATTCAACTCATCAACAAACTTTCCTATATTTTATTCTACCTAGATTCCCTAATTTTCCAACATTCCTATGACAATTCTAATGACACAAATGCATAAAAAAAATTAGTCCTAGACAAACTATGACAAACACTTAGCACAATACATAAAAAAATGCTCAAACCCACCTAAATCCTCTACCTTGCTCAACCAAACCACCTTTTCCCATTCTAAACATTTTAAAATCACACATTGAAGACACAAAAATCAGATTTTAATGGCCCAAGGCCGACCACATGCTTGAAGATTGCAAAGGCTTTCATTTTTTTTGTCATTTCTTCTTTCTTCCTCAACCTTCTCTGTCTCCCTCTCATTCTCTCTCTCCATCTCGGTTTTGGGCTGATTTTCTTCATCCCTTAGCTCATCTTCATTATCCTATGGTGCATCAAGACAAACAACAAGCAAAGAAACTCACCCAAGCAAGCTAGGATGCAAGAAACACACATGCAAGCATTTTGAGTCACCATTTTCGGCCTTGGTGAGTTTTTAAGCTTCCATTTATTTTCTTCTTGTTCTAACCTCTTGCATGTACTAAGAGCTTGGTCACTAAGCTAGGAAAATAGAGAAAACCAAGTTGGAATCTCGGCTAAGAAGAAGAAGAAGAAGTTTCGAGCTTCAACAAGTTTTTGTGCATCTTTTGGGTTGATTGCTAAGGTGAGGGCTAAAACCTTTTGAAAACTCTTCAAAAATCCACATGCATGCTCATAAATGTGTGTATTTGCTTCTGTAATTGATTTATATGTTCGTTCAAAAGCTTAAACAACCATGCATGGCAAGATTTTGGCTTGAAAGTGATGATAGGTGAAGTCGGATTGTTGACAGCTCTCTGACCAGTTTGTTTCGAGGTAAGTTTATCTAGGAAAATTATGTTGAAAATGCTTTAAAATTGGTAGGTGACTAGTTTGGACAGTTTTGAACATTTTTCCCAGAAATAGGCAGAAGCTAATTTTGATTCTAAGGTCCTCAAAATGGCAAATCTTTAAAATGTGTCCAAATCTGGAAATCTGGAAAAATGAAGCAGGTTTTGGCAGATGCACTGACCTTGTGGAACGAACCATATTTGACTTAGTAAATGATGTCCAAAATGCATGAAATTTTTTATGCTGATATATTTTTCAGTTTTGGACAATTTTGTCAGAAATGGACTAAGGCTAAAACAGATCTTAAGGACCTCAAAAACGTCAATTACTGAAAAGTGTGCAAACCTGGACAGTTTTGTGCTATTCCACAGTTTCGGCTATATCTAATGATCCCGAACTCCAATTGATTCAAGGTTTGTTTCTGATTTTAGTTAACTTCTTAAGATTTAATTTGACATCTTATTCACTGGATTTGGAGATTTTTTGATTAACCTATTGATTGTGAACAAACAGCCTATTGCAGTAAAGGTTTCACTTAGCTATATGCTTGGAAAAATTATTGTAACCTCTCTTGTGGTGTTAATTGCTTGGAATTGTGGTGTTGAGATGTTGTGTGGACTGTTTTGAGTACTTGAGGATGTTGAATTATATGATGCATGGCTTGAGATTGACTTTGAGTTGGTTTGAGGCTCAAATTGCACGAATATGCACAAAATGGAAACCCTAACGACTAGGTAGTTTTGCTAAGTGTTGATCATTCGGATATTGTGTGGAATTATATGTTTAGTAGGCTGCCCGTAGTTGCCCTTATAAGCTTAAATGTAATTTTGATCATTGCATGTTGACAAATAGGCTTTTCTTGCATCCGAACCCACGTAGATGTTGTTGCATGTTGAATAATCGTATCATTGATTACGTGGACTTCGAAATGATTTATATGGCTTGACTTGCATGTGTTACATGGCTGCCCGTTTAATGTTCATATGGCTCTATATGCCTTTCAAGTGAAATTACTTGTCTTATCGTGCCTCGTTTGATTACTTGACAACGTGCGATCTTATAACTGCTCGAAGGCGACCTACTTTGTTGTCCTCCTAATGTGATATGTTAAATGTTATAAATGTGCATTGCATACGAGGTTGCAACCTTTCAGTGTGGCATGGTAGTGTTTCACGCACGCCGGGCGGCATCGGGCTTGCCGGTGTTACCGTGACTACCATGGTCCAATTCCCTCTCTCGCTTGGCATTTCACCCTCGGAGAGTTGGGTCGTAGGTTTCGGGGTACATCCGGAGTACACCCAATTGGGAGCGATAAGTGGATTATTGAAGTCGGCCGCAACAATTGTATCGAAATTAAAATTGAGAGCAACTGCTCACCGTATCCTTGAAATGATTGGTAAATGTATCTGTTACTCGATTTGCTTCATATATTTGCGTACCTTATTATTTGTAATACGTGACATGTTTTCAAAAAGAGTTTTCATAAATTGAACCGAAAAATGAGTTTCAAAACGTATTTCTCGTTCCCCCTCGCTGAGTTCATAAAGACTCACCCTCTTTTATCATCTCAGGTGAAGAAGATCAAGAACAGATACCCGAGGACGATGTGCCTAACGATGATTCCTTGGAGTGATTGCCTGTCCCTACGTGCTTTTGTGTTTTGCCTGAAAGTGGTTGCTATATGGATGTTGTGTTTGATTGCAAACTATTCATTTTATTGATGTAAATGACCCCGTTGTAATTTGGGTCTAATTCTAGGATTGTACTACCTATAACCGGACGAACTTTTATTTGGTTGTTTGCTTAATTAGTAGTTATCGTAGGCATTCAAACCACTAGATAAACAATCAACTAAGTTAATTCTATCTAATTTCACTTAGGTGCTCATTTGCAAACTAAAGGATAATAGGTACTTACATGATAGGAAATTGACAAATAAACGGGACATAGTTATCATGTTAGGCTTATTAACCAAACAAGATTTTCAAGATAAACTAGTAGGCAAATCGGTTGGTGACAAATAGGAGTCCTTAATGGAATTGGATTAATGATTGGAATAATTGAGGCGTTTAGAGAATTAGGTCAAACCAAAGAGCCCAATTACAGTCGTTATGCTATCGGTTTACCGAAAAATTTTGGAGTTTAGGCCAAAACGTAAAGTGTTAAAACTTCATTAACGGTTAAGTATGAGACGTCACTTGAATGTTTAGATCACACCCTAGTCTAACCATTATAGGCCGGGTTGGGGCGTGACAGTTGTCGTCCTTTCAACAGTTCACAACGTATGATCCGGGACGGAAAAACAGAGCAAAAGAAGAAAAGTGGCTTAAAACTGATGAAAACGTTCGATTGTGGGCTCCAAAAAGGGGCACAGCGAGCAAGCTGGCTGCCCCCGTCATAGAGCTCTCAGAGAGCTTTGCAACGGTATGTTGTGCACCGCGTAACTCCTTACGGATCAAAAGTTATGGGCATCGGAGCGACGGAGACCTGGTCACAAACCCTACGCCCTCGGTTTACGGGCCCAGCCTCTACGTGAAGCGAAGTTGTCTTGCCCAATGTTCCGTGGGATTCAGTAATAGAGATTTGGTGGATAAAGTATCTTGGCAACCCTAACTAGGGCAAAAAAAATTTAAAAGGGGGTGCAACACGAGGACTTCCCAGGGGGTTACCCAACCTACTACTACTCTCACCCAAGCAGGCTTAACTTCGGAGTTCTGATGAGATCCGTTGCATTGGTTCTGGTATGATCGCACCCGTCATGTTGTGGGCACAATTCCTATATGTGTTAACGGTTCACAGTCCTAGCCTACAGAGATGGCCCATTCAAAAGGCCCAATGGGCTTAACGACAACCCATCCGCTTCAACAACGCATCATCCGCGCAAGACGTTATATCGACACGTTGTAGGGCACTCTGATGTCCAGCTAGTCAGGTTGTCATCCTTTTAACAGTTCACAACGTATGATCCGGGATGAAAAAACAGAGCAAAAGAAGAAAAGTGGCCTGAAACTGATGAAAATGTTCGATTTTGGGCTCCAAAAATGGGGACAGCGAACAAGTTGGCTGCCCCCGTCGTAGAGCTCTCAGAGAGCTTTGCAACGGTATGATGTGCGCCGCGTAACTCCTTACGAATCAAAAGTTATGGGCACCGGAGCGACGAAGACCTGGTCACAAACCTTACGCCCTTGGTTTGCGGGCCCAGCCTCTACGTGAAGCGAAGTTGTCTTGCCCAATGTTCCATGGGATTCAGTAATTGAGATTTGGTGGATAAAGTTTCTTGGCAACCCTAACCAGGGCAAAAAAAATTGAAAAGGGGGTGCAACGCGAGGACTTCTTAGGGGGTCACCCATCCTAGTACTACTCTCGCCCAAGCACGCTTAACTTCGGAGTTCTGATGGGATCCGGTGCAATAGTGCTGGTATGATCGCACCCGTCATGTTGAGGGCACAATTCCTTTATGTGTTAACTGTTCACAGTCCCAACCTAGAGAGATGGCCCATTCAAAAGGCCCAATGGGCTTAACGACAACTCATCCGCTTCAACAACGGAGCATGCTTGCAAGACATGATATCAACACATTGTAGGGCCCTCTGATGTCCCGCGAGTCAGGTTGTCATCCTTTTAACAGTTCAAGACGTACGATCCGGGACAGAAAAACAGAGCAAAAGAAGAAAAGTGGCCTGAAACTGATGAAAACGTTCGATTTTGGGCTCCAAAAATGGGCAAAGCGAGCATGCTAGCTGCCCCCATCGTAGAGCTCTCAGAGAGCTTTGAAACGGTATGCTGTGCAGTGCGTAACTCCTTATGGATCAAAAGTTATGGGCACCGGAGTGACGGAGACCTGGTCACAAACCCTACGCCCCCGGTTTGCGGGCCCAGCCTCTACGTGAAGCGAAGTTGTCTTTCCCAATGTTCCGTGGGATTCAGTAATAGAGATTTGGTGGATAAAGTATCTTGGCAACCATAACTAGGGTAAAAAAATTGAAAATGGGGTGCAACACGAGGACTTCCCAGGGGGTTACCCATCCTAGCACTACTCTTGCCCAAGCACGCTTAACTTCGGAGTTCTGATGGGATCCGGTTCATTAGTGCTGGTATGATCGCACTGGCCATGTTGAGGGCACAATTCCTATATGTGTTAACGGTTCACAGTCCCAGCCTAGAGAGATGGCCCATTCAAAAGTCCCAATGGGCTTAACAACAACCCATCCGCTTCAACAACGCAGCATCCTCGCAAGACGTGATATCGACACATTGTAGGGCCCTCTAATGTCCCGCTAGTCAGGTTGTCGTCCTTTTAACAGTTCACGACATACGATCCGAGATGAAAAAACAGAGGAAAAGAAGAAAAGTGGCCTAAAACTGATGAAAACGTTCGATTTTGGCCTCCAAAAATGGGCACAACGAGCAAGCTAGCTGCTCCCGTAGTAGAGCTCTCAGAGAGCTTTGCAACGGTATGCTGTGCACCTCATAACTCCTTATGGATCAAAAGTTATGGGCACCGGAGTGACGGAGACCTGGTCACAAACCCTACACCCTCGGTTTGCGGGCCCTACCTCTACGTGAAGCGAAGTTGTCTTGCCCAATGTTCCGTGGGATTCAGTAATAGAGATTTGGTGGATAAAGTATCTTGACAACCCTAACCAGGGCAAAAAAAATTGAAAAGGGGGTGCAACACGAGGACATCCCAGGGGTCACCCATCCTAGTACTACTCTCGACCAAGCACGATTAACTTTGGAGTTCTGATGGGATCCGGTGCATTAGTGCTGGTATGATCGCACCCGTCATGTTGAGGGCACAGTTCCTTTATGTGTTAACTGTTCACAGTCCCAACCTAGAGAGATGGCCCATTCAAAAGGCCCAAAGGGCTTAACGACAACCCATCCGCTTCAACAACATAGCATGCTTGCAAGACGTGATATCGACATGTTGTAGGGCACTCTGATGTCCCGCGAGTCAGGTTGTCATCCTTTTAACAGTTCACGACGTACGATCCGGGACGGAAATACAGAGCAAAAGTAGAAAAGTGGCCTGAAACTGATGAAAACGTTCGATTTTGGGCTCCAAAAAGGGGCACAGCGAGCAAGCTGGCCGCCCCTGTCGTAGAGCTCTCAGAGAGCTTTGCAATGGTATGTTGTGCACCGCGTAACAATTACGGATCAAAAGTTATGGGCATCGGAGAGACGGAGACCTGGTCATAAACCCTACGCCCTCGGTTTGCGGGCCCAGCCTCAACGTGAAGCAAAGTTGTCTTGCCCAATGTTCCGTGGGATTCAGTAATAGAGATTTGGTGGATAAAGTATCTTGGCAACCCTAACCAGGGCAAAAAAAATTGAAAAGGGTGTGCAACTCGAGGACTTCCCAGGGGATCAACCATCCTAGTACTATTCTCACCAAAGCACGCTTAACTTCGGAGTTCTGATGGGATCCGGTGCATTAGTGTTGGTATGATCGCACACGTCATGTTGAGGGCACAATTCCTTTATGTGTTAACTATTCACAGTCCCAGCCTAGAGAGATGGCCCATTCAAATGGCCCAATGGGCTTAACGACAACCCATTCGCTTCAACAATGCAGCATCCTAGCAAGACGTGATATCGACACGTTGTAGGGCCCTCTGAAGTCCCGCGAGTCAGGTTATCGTCCTTTTAACAGTTCACGTCGTACGATCCGGGACGAAAAAACATAGCAAAAGCAGAAAAGGCCTAAAACTGAAGAAAACGTTCAATTTTGGGCTCCAAAAATGGGCACAGCGAGCAAGCTGGCTGCCCCCGTTGTAAAGCTCTCAGAGGGCTTTGCAACGGTATGTTGTGAGCCGCGTAACAATTACGGATCAAAAGTTATGGGCACTGGAGCGATGGAGACCTGGTCACAAACCCTACGCCCTCGATTTGCGGGCCCAGTGTCATGACCCGATCACCATTCCCACGAGGGGGCACACGAGTCACGACTACCAGCATATTGTCCGCTTTGAGCAAGCCCCGACGGGAACCAATACTCTCACGGTTTTGTTTCTCACGTGTCTCCACGTGAAAAGGCCTGCTGGCTGATACAAGGAGTCGCCCCCTTATATCCAGCTCTCTCACTTCCTCCGCATCCGATGTGGGATATTTCACCCGCCCCCCCATAGGGACCCAGCGTCCTCGCTGGCCAACGGACACGTCAGCTCTGATACCATTTGTCATGACCCGATCACCATTCCCACGAGGGGGCGCACGAGTCACGACTACCAGCATATTGTCCGCTTTGAGCAAGCCCCGAAGGGAACCAATACTCTCACGATTTTGTTTCTCACGTGTCTCCACGTGAAAAGGCCTGCTGGCTGATACAAGGAGTCGCCCCCTTATATCTAGCTCTCTCACTTCCTCCGCATCCGATGTGGGATATTTCACCGATGTGATAACCCGAACCTGGCATGCATTTAATGGCATCTAACCGCATTTAGTTGAGTGTTTAATTAGTTAAACATCTATTTTTGCACTATTTCGAGATTTCTTCTTAAAAAAAATTCAATAATTTTTATATTGATTAACTAAAGATTATCACTTATTTTTATTGTTTATAGTGATTAGATTTATTTACTTGTGTTCGATTAAGTGCCATTTTAGATATTAGCATTTAGTTGCATCTGACTACGTGTTTATGTTAACTAATTCTCTTGTACCTTCACAGTAGTTTCATAATTCATGGAAAATATTCTAGAAATAGTTAAATTAATTATTTTTAAATAAATATTGATTATTTTGAATGTTTTGATTATTTTAGTAATCGGTTTTAATTGTCTTGCATTAAAATCACTCGGGTTTCAAATAAATGAGAAAAGTAACTTCGAGCCGGAGTCAATTTTAAACTATTCTACCATTTTACTTTTCAAAGAATTAAAGTTTTATATTATTGCTTATCACTTTATTAGTGATCGATTATGGACCGTTCGATCGTAACATTTCGAAAATGAAAGTTGGAAGAATATTCCTTGGATTTCGAAAATAATGTTTCTAGTTTAAATTAGCTAGTTTTAGTCGGTTTTCATTAAAATTGCATTGCTCTAACTTGAATTGGATTAAATATCATCAAAATAAGCTTAATTGACCAATTTTAACTTAAGTTTGATTTTGCAAATGACCAAAATGCCCCTTGTCACCTAATAAATAATAAAACAATGCAAAAATCAAACAAAACAAAATGCCAAATGACCATTTTGTCCTAGCCATGGCCGAAGCTTCAAGGGGAGAAAAAGCAAAAGATTTTCTTGCATTTTCTTCTACAATTGCGCGTGGAATTGCTCAGGGGTCGTGGTTCGGGTCCTTGCGGGTCTTGGTCTTCAATCTCTGTGAGGGTTTTCACGCTTTTGTGCATTTTAATATGAATTTGATTTTTGAGTCAATTTTTCAGATTTGATATTTATCGCGTTATAATGCCTATTATTGCTTGAAATAGCTTGCTTAGGGTTCGTAGAGCATTGCTTGTTAGTTATTTAGCAATTTTTACGGTTGAAACGGCGTATTTGAAATTGGGGAAGAACATGAATAGTAAATTATGAATAGTAAACCCTAGAATTTCGGATTTCGATCCAAATTGTGAATGATTGATTTGGATAGGTGCCATTAGTGATAGAAAGCTAAAATGTGAAATAAAAACGGATCGGCCTTTGTTAAAATTGGGAATTAGACGAAGAAACGTAAAGGGGCCGTTTGACCAAAAGTTGACCGTGCTCGAATTGAGTTGGGGGTTTCGTAATTGAGGGCATGGAAGCACTTTTGGCGCTGTTGAGGCGTTGATTGAATGACCGGTTAGCATAGTTGTAGTTCAAACGCAGTAGGTGGACTTTCGGGTCTCGGGTGAGAAAGTGAAGTTTAGAGACATAGAAACATGCCTTGTAGTGCCTGAGTGAATGTAGTGAAATCGGTTTCCTAATCCCGTAGCTCATTTGCTCGTAATTGTCCTTGGAAGTTGGGGTTGAATAGTGATATTTGTTGTTTTCGTGTTTGAACTGTTGTTACTTGTTTAAATGTTGTTATTGTTGCTTATTATTGCTTGTTATGCTTGAAAAGTTAGTTGAATGCTAGTATTGATTGTGATTGCTTGTTATCTCGTTTGTTGTCACTAGTTTGTATTGTTGTGCTATCGCTCGTTTATTGCCTTGTATCGAGTCTTGCATTGCATAGTGTCTCGCGCGTGAGTGATGGGCCTCTCTGGGTAGCCTCGGGTTTTCAGTGTTGGTTGCTCTAGCTCCGCTGCTATTCCCTTTCTCGCTTGGGTTGCCTCCCAAGGAGATTTGGGTCGTAGATTGATGGTTACTCTCGGGGTATTCCAAACTGGTGTTATAAGGTGGATGCGCGCTAATTGTCATCGTTGTCAACATCAAGCTCGAGATTGATGTATCGCTCGTGAAATGGTATATTGCTCGTAAGAGTGAACCACGGCCTTCAGAGTGTGGTATTGCTTTGAATGGTTGTGTTAATGCTTTCAGTAATTGCTTATTGTATTGATTGTTTGTCTTGATTGCTTATTTATCAGTTATATTACTTAACTGTCTTATTTGCATTGCACAACTTTCTTTCTCTCCAATTCGATATATGTCTCGCCCTCACTGAGTATACGTGTTGTGTATACTCACTCCTCACCACCACATTTCAGGAAATGCCTTGTTAGCTGAAAAGTTCGTGGATATGTTTTAGTTCATGCCTGAAGAGTTGTCTTGTGTGCTTTGTGGCTTGAGCTGTCAAAGATGTAAAGATGTATGTTCATATGTTGTATGTATTTATTGTTAAAAGAAATGTAATTTAATCTAGCTAAGTAGTTGAGGTAGATTGATAAGTTAGTTATGAATTCAGTAGTATAGTTAACCCGATGCATGTTTGTAATTATCTAAAACAAAAGAGTGAGAATGGTATGATAGTATATTTTGTGCTGTAGATTAGTATGGATTAAATGTCAAGCTTGAATGTTGTTGTAAAAGATGTAAAGAGATAGGTTAGCTTTAAACTGGAAATGTATATTTATATGCTGTGTTTAGTTGTTGAGAACCAAGGCTTGGATGGTCTTGAGGTGGTTGAATGTTTGGACATGGTATTGGTCCACTTATATGCTGTTACAGGGTTTTACATTTTGCCTAGAAACAGGGGAGACTCCGTCCGTTTTCCCTGAAAATTATGCCCAGGTTTGGTTTTGGGTTGTGATTAGATTGATTGATAGAACTTCCGGTCTCGAGAGGGATCGGGGTGTTACACCCAGCCTCTACGTCAAGCGAAATTGTCTTTCCCAATGTTCCGTGGGATTCAGTAATAGAGATTTGGTGAATAAAGTATCTTGGCAACCCTAACCAGGGCAAAAAAATTGAAAAGGGGGTGCAACACGAGGACTACCCATGGGGTCACCCATCCTAGTGCTACTCTCGCCCAAGCACGCTTAACTTCGGAGTTCTGATGGGATCCGGTGCATTAGTGCTGGTATGATCGCACCCGTCATGTTGAGGGCACAATTCCTATATGTGTTAACTGTTCACAGTCCCAGCCTAGAGAGATGGCCCATTCAAAAGGCCCAATGGGCATAACGACAACATATCCGCTTCAACAACGCAGCATCGTCGCAAGACGTGACATCGACACGTTGTAGGGCCCTCTGATGTCCCGCGAGTCAGGTTGTCGTCCTTTTAACAGTTCACGACGTATGATCCGGGATGGAAAAACCGAGCAAAAGAAGAAAAGTGGCCTGAAACTGATGAAAATGTTCAATTTTGGGCACCAAAAAGGGCACAGCGAGCAAGCTGGCTGCCCCCGTTTTAGAGCTCTCAGAGAGCTTTGCAACGGTATGAGGTGCGCCGCGTAACTCCCTAAGGATCAAAAGTTATGGGCACCGGAGCGACGGAGACCTGGTCACAAACTCTACGCCCTCGGTTTGCGGGCCTAACCTCTACTTGAAGCGAAGTTATCTTGTCCAATGTTCCGTGGGATTTAGTAATAGAGATTTGGTCGATAAAGTATCTAGACAACCCTAACCAGGGCAAAAAAATTTGAAAAGGGGAAGCAACAAGAGGACTTCCTAGGGGGACACCCATCCTAGTAATACTCTCGCCCAAGCACGCTTAACTTCGAAGTTCTGATGGGATCCGGTGCATTAGTGCTGGTAATCGCACCCGTCATGTTGACGGCACAATTCTGTTATGTGTTAACTGCTCACAATCCCCGCCTAGAGAGATGGCTCATTCAAAAGGCCCAATGGGCTTAACGACAACCCATCCGCTTCAACAACGCATGATACTGGCAAGACGTGATATCGACACGTCGTAGGGCCCTCTAATGTCCAGCGAGTCAGGTTGTTGTCCTTCTAACAGTTCACGACGTACGATCCAGGACGGAAAAACAGAGCAAAAGTAGAAAAGTGGCCTGAAATTGATGAAAACATTCGATTTTGGGCTCCAAAAACGGGCACAGCGAGCAAGCTGGCTGCCCATGTCATAGAGCTCTTAGGGAGCTTTGCAACGGTATGCTGTGCGCCGCGTAACTCCTTACGGATTGAAAGTTATGGCACCGGAGTGACGGAGACCTGGTCACATACCCTACGCCCTCGGTTTGCGGGCCCTACCTCTAGGTGAAGCAATGTTGTCTTGCTCAATGTTCCGTGGGATTTAATAATAGAGATTTGGCAGATAAAGTATCTTGAAAACCCTAACCAAGGCTAAAAAACTGGTAAAGGGGGTGCAATACTTGGACTTCCCAGGGTGTCACCTATCCTAGTACTACTCTCGCCCAAACATGCTTAACTTCGAAGTTCTGATGGGATCCGGTGCATTATTGCTGGTATGATCGCACCCGTCATGTTGAGGGCACAATTCCTTTATGTGTTCACTGTTCACAGTCCCAGCCTAGAGAGATGGCCATTCAAAAGGCCCAATGGGCTTAACGACAACCCATCCTCTTCAACAACGCAGCATCCTCGCAAGACGTGATATCGACATGTTGTAGGGCCCTCTGATGTCCAGCGAGTCAGGTTTTCGTCCTTTTAACAGTTCACGACGTACGATCCTGGATGGAAAAACAGAGCATAAGAAGAAAAATGGCCTGAAACTGATGAAAATGTTCGATTTAGGAATCCAAAAACGGGCACAGTGAGTAAGCTGGCTGCCCCCGTCGTAGAGCTCTTAGAGAGCTTTGCAACAGTATGCTGTGCGCCGCGTAACTCCTTACGGATCAAAAGTTATGGCACCGGATCGACGGAGAGTTGGTCACAAACCCTACGCCCTTGGTTTGTGGGCCCAGCCTCTAAGTGAAGCGAAGTTGTCTTGCCCAATGTTCCGTGGGATTTAGTAATAGAGATTTGGTGGATAAAGTATCTTGACAACCCTAACCAGGGCAAAAAAATTGAAAAGGGGGTGCAACACGAGGACTTCCCAGTGGGTCACCCATCCTAGTACTACTCTCGTCCAAGCATGCTTAACTTCGAAGTTCTGATGGGATCCAGTGCATTAGTACTGGTATGATCGCACCCATCATGTTGAGGGCACAATTCCTTTATGTGTTAACTGTTCACAGTCCCAGCCTAGAGAGATGGCCCATTCAAAAGGCCCAATGGGCTTAACGACACCCCATCCGCTTCAACAACGCAGCATTCTAGCAAAACGTGATATCTACACATTGTAGGGCCCTCTGATGTCCCGCGAGTCAGGTTGTCATCCTTTTAACAGTTCACGACATACGATCCGGGATGAAAAAACAGAGCAAAAGAAGAAAAGTGGCCTGAAATTGATAAAAACGTTCGATTTTGGGCTCCAAAAATAGGCAGAGCGAGCAAGCTGGCTGCCCACGTCGTACAGCTCTCAGAGAGCTTTTCAACGGTATGTTGTGCACCGCGTAACTCCTTACGGATCAAAAGTTGTGGCACCGAAGTGACGGAGACCTGGTCACAAACCCTACGCCCTCGGTTTGCGGGCCCAGCCTCTACGTGAAGCGAAGTTGTCTTTTCTAATGTTCCGTGGGATTTAGTAATAGAGATTTGGTGGATAAAGTATCTTGACAACCCTAACCAGGGCAAAAAAAATTGTAAAGGGGGTGCAACACGAGGACTTCCCAGGGGGTTACCCATCCTAGTACAACTCTCGCCCAAACACGCTTAACTTCGGAGTTCTGATGGGATCCGGTGCATTAGTGCTGGTATGATCGCACCCATCATGTTAATGGCACAATTCCTATATGTGTTAACGGTTCACAGTCCCAGCCTAGAGAGATGGCCTATTCAAAAGGCCCAATGGGCTTAACGACAACCCATCCGCTTCAACAACACAGCATCCTGACAAGACGTGATATCGACACGGTATAGGGCCCTCTGATGTCCCGCGAGTCAGGTTGTCATCCTTTTAACAGTTCACGACGTACGATCAGGGATGGAAAAACAGAGCAAAAGAATAAAAGTGGCCTGAAACTGATGAAAACGTTCGATTTAGTGCTCCAAAAATGGGCAAAGTGAGCAAGTTGGCTGCACCCGTCGTAGAGCTCTCAGAGAGCTTTGCAACGATATGCTGTGCGCCGCGTAACTCCTTACGGATCAAAAGTTATGGCACCGGAACGACGGAGACCTGGTCACAAACCCTACGCCTTCAGTTTACGGGCCCAGCCTCTATGTGAAGCAAAGTTGTCTTGCCCAAAGTTCCGTGGGATTTAGTAATAGAGATTTGGTGGATAAAGTATCTTGACAACCCTAACCAGGGGAAAAAAAATTGAAAAGGGGGTGCAACAAAGGACTTCCCAGGGGGTCACCCATCCTAGTACTACTCTCGCCCAAGCACGCTTAACTTCGAAGTTCTGATGGAATCCGGTGCATTAGTGCTGGTATGATCGCACCCCGTCATGTTGAGGGCACAATTCCTTTAAGTGTTAACTGTTCACAGTCCCAGCCTAGAGAGATGGCCCATTCAAAAGGCCCAATGGGCTTAACGACAACCCATCCGCTTCAACAATACAGCATCCAGGCAAGACGGGATATCGACACATTGTAGGGCCTTCTGATGTCCCGCGAGTCAGGTTGTCGTCCTTTTAACAATGCACGACGTACGATCCGGGATGGGAAAATAGAGCAAAAGAAGAAAAGTGGTCTGAAACTGATGAAAACGTTCGATTTTGGTCCCCAAAAAGGGGCCCAGCGAGCAAGCAGGCTGCCCCAGTCGTAGAGCTCTCAGAGAGCTTTGCAACGGTATGCTGTGCGCCGCATAACTCCCTACGGATCAAAAGTTATGGGCACCGGAGCGACGGAGACCTGGTCACAAACCCTACGCCCTCAGTTTGCTGGCCCAGCCTATACGTGAAGCGAAGTTGTGTTGGCCTATGTTCCGTGGGATTCAGTAATAGAGATTTGGTGGATAAAGTATTTTGGCAACCCTAACCGGGGCAAAAAAAATTGAAAAGGGGGTGCAACACGAGGACTTCCCAAGGGGTCACCCATCCTAGTACTACTCTCGCCCAAGCACGCTTAACTTCGGAGTTCTGAGGGGATCCGGTGCATTAGCACTGGTATGATCACACCCGTCATGTTGGGGCACAATTCCTATATGTGTTAAAGGTTCACAGTCCCAGCCTAGAGAGATGGCCCATTCAAAAGGCCCAATGGGCTTAATGACAACCCATCTGCTTCAACAACGCAGCATGCTTGCAAGACGTGATATCGACACGTTGTAGGGCCCTCTGATGTCCCGCGAGTAAGGTTGTCGTCCTTTTAACACTTCACGACGTACGATCCGGGATGGAAAAACGGACTAAAAGAAGAAAAGTGGCCAGAAACTGATGAAAACGTTCGATTTTGGGCTCCAAAAATGGGCACAACGAGCAAGCTGGCTACCCCCATCGTAGAGCTCTCAGAGAGCTTTGCAACGGTATGCTGTGCAACGCGTAACTCCTCACGGATCAAAAGTCATGGGCACCGGAGCAACGGAGACCTGGTCACAAACCCTACGCCCTCGGTTTGCGGGCCCAGCCTCTACAAGAAGCGAAGTTGTCTTGCCCAATGTTCCGTGGGATTCAATAAAAGAGATTTGGTGGATAAAGTATCTTGGCAACCCTAACCAGGGCAAAAAAAATTGAAAAGGGGGTGCAACACGAGGACTTCCTAAGGGGTCACCCATCCTAGTACTACTCTCGCCCAAGCACGCTTAACTTCGGAGTTCGGATGGGATCCGGTGAATTAGTGCTATTATGATCGCACCCGTCATGTTGAGGGCACAATTCCTTTATGTGTAAACTGTTCAGGGTCCCACCTTAGAGAGATGGCCCATTGAAAAGGCTCAATGGGCTTAACGATAACCCATCCGCTTCAACAACGCAGCATGCTTGCAAGACGTGATATCGACACGTTGTAGGGTCCTCTGATTTCTTGTGAGTCAGGTTGTCGTCCTTTCAATAACTCATGACGTACGATCTGGGACCGAAAAACAGAGCAAAAGAAGAAAAGTGGCCTGAAACTGATGAAAACGTTAAATTTTGGGCTCCAAAAAGGGCACAGCGAGCATCCTAGTTCCCCCTGTTGTAGGGCTCTCTGGGAGATTTGCAACGATATGCTGTGCGCCGCGTAACTCCTTACAGATCAAAAGTTATGGGCACCGGAGCGACGGAGACCTCGTCACAAACCCTACGCCCTCGGATTGCGGGCCCAGCCTCTACGTGAAGCGAAGTTGTCTTGCCCAATGTTCCGTGGGATTCAGTAATAGAGATTTGGTGGATAAAGTATCTTGGCAACCCTAACCCGGGCAAAAAAAATTGAAAAGGGGGTGCAACACGAGGACTTCCCAGGGGTCACCCATCCTAGTACTACTCTCGCCCAAACACGCTTAACTTCGGAGTTCAGATATGATTCGGTGCATTAGCACTGGTATGATCACAGCCGTCATGTTGGGGCACAATTCCTATATATGTTAACGGTTCACAGTCTCAGCCTATAGAGATGGCCCATTGAAAAGGCCCAATGGGCTTAACGACAACTCATCCGCTTCAACAACGCAGCATCCTTGCAAGACTTGATATCGACACGTTGTAGGGAGCTCTGATGTCCCGCGAGTCAGGTTGTCATCCTTTTAACAGTTCATGACGTACGATCCGGGACGGAAAAACAGAGCAAAAGAAGAAAAGTGGCCTGAAACTAATGAATACGTTCGATTTTGGGCTCCAAAAACTGGCACAGAGAGCATGCTGGCTGCCGCCGTCGTAGAGTTCTCAGAGAGCTTTGCAACGGTATGCTGTGCACCGCGTAACTCCTTACGGATCAAAAGTTATGGGCATCGGAGCGACGGAGACCTGGTCACAAACCCTACACCCTCGGTTTACGGGCCCAGCCTCTACGTGAAACAAAGTTATCATGCCCAATGTTCCATGGGATTCAGTAATAGAGATTTGGCGGATAAAGTATCTTGGCAACCCAAACCAAGGCAAAAAAAATTAAAAATGGGGTGCAACACGAGGACTTCCCAGGGGGTCACCCATCCTAGTACTACTTTCGCCCAAGTAAGCTTAACTTCAGAGTTTTGATGGGATTCGGTGCATTAGTGCTGGTATGATCGCTCCCGTCATGTTGAGGTCACAATTCCTATATGTGTTAACGGTTCATAGTCCCAGCCTAGAGAGATGGCCCATTCAAAAGGCCCAATGGGCTTAACGACAACCCATCCGCTTCAACAACGCAGCATCCTCGCAAGACATGATATTGACACGTTGTAGGGCCCTCTTATGTCTAGCGAGTCAGGTTGTCGTCCTTTTAACAGTTCATGAGGTACGATCCGGGATGGAAAAACAGAGCAAAAGAAGAAAAGTGGCTTCAAACTGAAGAAAACGTTCGATTTTGGCCTCCAAAAATGGGCACGGCAAGCAAGCTAGCTGCCCCCGTCGTAGAGCTCTCAGAGAGCTTTGCAATGGTATGCTGTGCGCCGCGTAACTCCTTATGGATCAAAAGTTATGGGCACCAGAGCAATGGAGACCTGGTCACAAACTCTACGCCCTCGGTTTGCGGGCCCTGCCTCTACGTGAACCGAAGTTGTCTTGCCCAATGTTCCGTGGGATTCAGTAATAGAGATTTTGTGGTTAATGTATCTTGGCAACCCTAACCAGGGCAAAAAAAATTGAAAATGGGGTGCAAGACGAGGACTTCCCTGGGGGTCACCCATCCTAGTACTACTCTCGCCCAAGCACGCTTAACTTCGGAGTTCTGATGGGATCCGGTGCATTAGTGCTGGTATGATCGCACCCGTCATGTTGAGGGCACAATTCCGTTATGTGTTAACTGTTCAGAGTCCCAGCTTAGAGAGAAAGCCCATTGAAAAGGCCCTTATGCGCTTAACGATAACCCATCCGTTTCAACAACGCTGCATGCTTGCAAGACATGATATCGACACGTTGTAGGGCCCTCTGATGTCCTGCGAGTCAGGTTGTCATCCTTTTAACAATTCACGACGTACGATCTGGGACGTAAAAACAAAGCAAAAGAAGAAAAGTGGCCTGAAACTGATGAAAACGTTCAATTTTGGGCTCCAAAAAGGGCGCAACGAACATCCTAGCTGCCCCCATTGTAGAGCTCTCAGAGAGCTTTGTAATGGTATACTGTGCACCGCGTAACTCCTTACGGATCAAAAGTTATGGGCACCGGAGCGACGGAAACCTGGTCACAAACCCTACGCCCTCGGATTGCGGGCCCAGCCTCTACGTGAAGCGAGGTTGTCTTGCCCAATGTTCCGTGGGATTCAGTAATAGAGATTTGGTGGATAAAGTATCTAGGCAACCCTAACCAGGGCAAAAAAAATTGAAAATGGGGTGCAACACGAGGACTTCCCTAGGGGTCACCCATCCTAGTACTACTCTCGCCCAAGCACGCTTAACTTCGGAGTTCTGATGGGATCCGGTGCATTAGTGCTGGTATGATCGCACCCGTCATGTTGAGGGCACAATTCCTATATGTGTTAACAGTTCACAGTACCAGCCAAGAGAGATGGCCGATTCAAAAAGCCCAATGGGCTTAATGACAACCCATCCGCTCCAACAACACAGCATCCTCGCAAGACGTGATATCGACACATTGTAGGGCCCTCTGATATCCCACGAGTCAGGTTGTCGTCCTTTTAACAGTTCACGACGTATGATCCGTGATGGAAAAATAGAGCAAAAGAAGAAAAGTTGCTGAAACTAATGAAAAAATTCGATTTTGGGGTCCAAAAACAGGCACAACGAGCAAGCTGGCTTCCCTTGTAGTAGAGCTTTCAGAGAGCTTTGTAACGGTATGCTGTGCGCCGTGTAACTCCTTACGGATCAAAAGTTATGGGCACCGGAGCGACGGAGACCTGGTCACAAACCCTATGCCCTCGGTTTGCGAACACAACCTCTACGTGAAGCGAAGTTGTCTTGCCCAATGTTCCGTGGGATTCACTAATAGAGATTTGGTGGATAAAGTATCTTTGCAACCCTAACCAGGGCAAAAAAAATTGAAAAGGGGGTGCAAGACGAGGACTTCCCTGGGGGTCACCCATCCTAGTACTACTCTCGCCCAAGCACGCTTAACTTCGGAGTTCTGATGGGATCCGGTTCATTAGTGCTGGTATGATCGCACCCGTCATGTTGAGGACACAATTCCTTTATGTGTTAACTGTTCACAGTCCCAGCCAAGGGAGATGGCCCATTCAAAAGGCCTAATGGGCTTAACGACAACCTATCCGCTTCAACAACGCAGCATGCTTGCAAGACGTGATATCGACATGTTGTAGGGCCCTCCAATGTCCCGCGAGTTAGGTTGTCGTCCATTTAACAGTTCACGACGTACGGTCCGGGACGGAAAAACAGTGTAAAACAAGAAAAATGGCCTGAAACTGATGAAAATGTTCAATTTTGCTCTGCAAAAATGGGCACAACGAGCAAGCTGGCTTCCCTCGTCGTAGAGCTCTGAGAGAGCTTTGTAACGGTATGCTGTGCGCCGCGTAACTCCTTACCGATCATAAGTTATGGGTACCGGATGTGGGCCCAGCCTCTACGTGAAGCGAAGTTGTCTTGCCCAATGTTCCGTGGGATTCAGTAATAGAGATTTGGTTGATAAAGTATCTTGGCAACCCTAACCAGGGCAAAAAAAATTGAAAAAGGGGTGCAACACAAGGACTTCCCTGGGGTCATCAATCCTAGTACTACTCTCGCCCAAGCACGCTTAACTTCGGAGTTCTGATTGGATCCGGTGCATTAGTGCTGGTATGATCGCACTCGTCATGTTGAGGGCACAATTCCTTTATGTGTTAACTGTTCACAGTCCCAGCCTAGAGAGATGGCCCATTTAAAAGGCCCAATAGGCTTAACAACAAGCCATCCGCTTCAACAACGCAGCATGCTTGGAAGACGTGATATCGACACATTGTAGGGCCCTCTGATGTCTCGCAAGTCAAGTTGTCGTCCTTTTAACAGTTCACGACGTATGAACCGGGACGGAAAAACAGAGCAAAAGAAGAAAAGTGGCCTAAAACTGATGAAAACGTTTGATTTTGGGCTCCAAAAAGTGGCACAGTAAGCATGCTTGCTGCCCCCGCCGTAGAGCTCTCAAAGAGATTTGCAACGGTATGCTGTACGCCGCGTAACTCCTTACAGATCAAAAGTTATGGGCACCGGAGCGACGGAGACCTGGTCACAAACCCTACGCCCTCGGTTTGCGGCCCCAGCCTCTACGTGACACGAAGTTGTCTTGCCCAATGTTCCGTGGGATTCAGTAATAGAGATTTGGTGGATAAAGTATCATGGCAACCCTAACTAGTGCAAAAAAAATTGAAAAGGGGGTGCAACACGAGGACTTCCCGGGGGGTCTCCCATCCAAGTACTACTCTCGCCCAAGCACGATTAACTTCGGAGTTCTGATGGGATCCGATTCATTAGTGCTGGTATGATCGCACCCGTCATGTTGAGGGCACAACTCCTATATGTGTTAACAGTTCACAGTCCCAGCCTAGTGACATGGCCCATTCAAAAAGCCCAATGGGCTTAATGACAACCCATCCCCTTCAAAAACATAGCATCCTCGCAAGACTTGATATTGACACGTTGTAGGGCCCTCTGATGTCCCGCGAGTCAGGTTGTCGTCCTTTTAACACTTCACGACGTACGATCCGGGATGGAAAAACGGAGCAAAAGAATAAAAGTGGCCTGAAACTGATGAAAACGTTCGATTTTGGGCTCCAAAAATGGGTACAGCGAGCAAGCTGGCTGCCCCCATCGTAGAGCTCTCAGAGAGCTTTGCAACGGTATGCTGTGCAACGCGTAACTCCTCACGGATCAAAAGTTATAGGCACCGGAGCAACGGAGACCTGGTCACAAACCCTACGCCCTCGGTTTGCGGGCCCAGCCTCTACAAGAAGCGAAGTTGTCTTGCCCAATGTTCCGTGGGATTCAGTAAAAGAGATTTGGTGGATAAAGTATCTTGGCAACCCTAACCAGGGCAAAAAAAATTAAAAAGGGGGTGCAACACGAGGACTTCCCAGGGGGTCACCCAGCCTAGTACTACTCTCGCCCAAGCACGCTTAACTTCGGAGTTCTGATGGGATCCGGTGCATTAGTACTGGTATGATCGCACCCGTCATGTTGAGGGCACAATTCCTTTATGTGTTAACTGTTCAGAGTCCCAGCTTAGAGAGATGGCCCATTGAAAAGGCCCAATGGGCTTAACGATAACCCTTCCGCTTCAACAACGCAGCATGCTTGCAAGACGTAATATCGACACGTTGTAGGGCCCTCTGATGTTCTGCGAGGCAGGTTGTCGTCCTTTTAACAATTCACGACGTACGATCTGAGACGGAAAAACAGAGCAAAAGAAGAAAAGTGGCCTGAAACTGATCAAAACGTTCAATTTTGAGCTCCAAAAAAGGCACATCGAGCATCCTAGCTGCCCCTGTTGTAGAGCTCTCAGAGAGATTTGCAACGGTATGCTGTGCGCCGTGTAACTCCTTACGGATCAAAAGTTATGGGCACCGAAGCGACGGAGACCTGGTCACAAAACCTATGCCCTCGGTTTGCGGGCCCAGCCTCTATGTGAAACGAAGTTGTCTTGCCCAATCTTCTGTGGGATTCAGTAATAGAGATTTGGTGGATAAAGTATCTTGGCAACCCTAACTAGGGCAAAAAAAATTGAAAAGGGGTGTGTAATACCCGAGCCCGGAATGTGAAAATTCCTTGTTTATTATTTTGAAAATTTTATTTCCTTAAATTCTTTGAGAATTAATTATTACTTTCTTGCCGTCACAACGTGCATTGCATTTAGGGAGCGATAGCTAGAGAACGGTTTCTAGTCCTCAGCAAATAGTGAAACTAGTATTTAGATGACTTAAATTTTATATTTTAATTGTTGCTAGCTGAAATTTATATTGGTGATAGTTATTTTAGCTTAAAATGAATTGAAATAAGGCCATTTGACCAAGTTTTAAGTTGTTTGACCAAGGGCATTGACCCTTTGACCAAGTAGACCTCTTATAAGCTTAAAACAAAACAAAAAACAAAAAAAATAGCAGCTGAAACAGCCCAAGCAGGCCGTGTGCTTCAAGAGAGAAAAAAAAAACCTTTCAACTTCCTATCGTTCAATCTTCGCGTGAGCTCATGCGGTGTGGTTTCCGAGGTGACCAGCGTTGTTTTCCTAGCGACTAGGAGTACCTAAGGTGAGGGAAGCATGTTATTTGCGCATTTAAAAGTCAAGTATATCAACTTTGTGATTTTTAGATTTTATCCGTAGATTGTTGTTTAAA
This sequence comes from Ehretia macrophylla, assembly GCA_037974665.1. Taxonomy (NCBI): domain Eukaryota; kingdom Viridiplantae; phylum Streptophyta; class Magnoliopsida; order Boraginales; family Ehretiaceae; genus Ehretia; species Ehretia macrophylla. The sequence continues at coordinate 1,282,595 of CM075780.1, forward strand.
GCATGTTGATTCTTCTAGAATGTTCCTTGGCAATTGTAGAACGTGTATTTATAGCTTTTTAACATTTTCTGCGGTTAAATGTTGAGATTGCAATTTAAATTGGATGTTGAATAGTGTTTTATGAATAGTAAACCCTTTAAACGATGAAGTTGCTCCGTTATGCTGTTCGTTGATGTAGAAATATGCTAGGTGTGTTAGAATGCCTAAATACATGGTTTGTTTGGGTTGCGTAATGGAAAAAATGGGAATTAAGCTTTGGTGAAAATCGGGGTCGTTTAGGTCGACTTTAGCGTTTTCTCGTTTTGCGTGTTGGCATTGTTTCGGGAGGCCATGGAAGCACTTTTGGTGCGATTATGGCGTTGGTTGGGTGTTTGGTTGATATAGTTGTAGTTCAAACGAGCAAAGGGGGAAATCGGGACTTTGCGTGAATTTTAGGGTTAAGTAGGTTTCGGGGTCTTTAGACGTGCCTTATGGTGACCTAGGAGGATTGGCGAAGTCGATTTCCAGAACTCGTGGCTCGTTTGGAAATGGTAGTGTTTTGATAGTTGGGGCCGATTTGTGATTTTGCTTGTTTTCTTGATTATATGCCTATAGAATGCTTAGGGTTGCTTGAAATACTTGTTTGTATTGATTTGGATTGAAATGCTTATCAATTGTTGCTATTGCATGCGAGAGTAACTTAATTTGTTATTCTCCCACGTGTGGCTTTATCGCTTGTTTATCGCCTTGTATCGAGACTTGCATTGCATAGTGTCTCGCGCGTGAATGATGGGCCTCTCTGGGTAGCCTCGGGTTGCCAGTGTTGGTTGCTCTAGCTCCGCTACTATTCCTTTTTCTCGCTTGGGTTGCCTCCCAGGGAGATTTGGGTCGTAGGTTGATGGATACTTCAGGGGTATTCCAAACTGGTGTTATGCGCACTGGAGAGACGGATCAAAAGTTATGGGCACCGGAGCGACGGAGACCTGGTCACAAACCCTACGCCCTCGGTTTGCTGGCCCAGCCACTACGTGAAACAAAGTTGTCTTGCCCAATGTTCCGTGGGATTCAGTAATAGAGATTTGGTGGATAAAGTATCTTGGCAACCCTAACCAGGGCAAAAAAAATTGAAAAGGGGGTGCAACACGAGGACTTCCCACGGGGTCACCCATCCTAGTACTACTCTGGCCCAAGTACGCTTAACTTCGGAGTTCTGATGGGATCCGGTGCATTAGTGATGGTATGATCGCACCCGTCATGTTGAGGGCACAATTCCTTTATGTGTTAACAGTTCACAGTCCCAGCCTAGAGAAATGGCCCATTCAAAAGGCGCAATGGCTTAACGACAACCCATCCGCTTCAACAACGCAACATGCTTGCAAGACATGATATCGACACGTTGTAGCGCCCACTGATATCCCGCGAGTCAGGTTGTCGTCCTTTTAACAGTTCACGATGTACGATCCGGGACGGAAAAATAGAGCAAAAGAAGAAATGTGGCCAGAAACTAATGAAAACGTTCGATTTTGGGCGCCAAAAACGGGCACAGTGAGCATCCTTGCTGCCCCCGTTGTAGAGCTCTCTGAGAGCTTTGCAACGGTATGCTATGCGCCGCGTAACTTCTTACGGATCAAAAGTTATGAGCACTGGAGCGACGGAGACCTGGTCACAAACCCTATGCCCTCAGTTTGCGGGCCCAGCCTCTACGTGAAACGAAGTTGTCTTGCCCAATGTTCCGTGGGATTCAGTAATAGAGATTTGGTGGATAAAGTATCTTGGCAACCCTAACTTGGGCAAAAAAAATTGAAAAGGGGGTGCAACACGAGGAGTTCCCAAGGGGTCACCCATCCTAGTACTACTCTCGCCCAAGCACGCTTAACTTCGGAGTTCTGATCGGTTCCGGTGCATTAGTATTGGTATGATCGCACCCATCATGTTGAGGGCACAATACCTATATGTGTAAACGGTTCACAGTCCCAGCCTAGAGAGATGGCACATTCAAAAGGTCCAATGGGCTTAACGACAACCCATCCACTTCAACAACACAGCATCCTCGCAAGACGTTATATCGACACGTTGTAGGGCCCTCTGATGTCCCGTGAGTCAGGTTGTCGTCCTTTTGATAGTTCAGAACGTATGATCTGGGACGAAAAAACAGAGCAAAAGAAAAAATGTGGCCTGAAACTAATGAAAACGTTCGATTTTGTGCTCCAAAAATGGGCATCGCGAGAAAGCTCGCTACCCCCATCGTAGAGCTCTCAGAGAGCTTTGCAACGGTATGCTGTGCGCCGCGTAACTCCTTACGGATCAAAAGTTATGGGCACCAGAGCGACGGACACCTGGTCACAAACCCTTCGTCCTCGGTTTGCGGGCCCAGCCTCTACGTGAAGCGAAGTTGTCTTGCCCAATGTTCCGTGGGATTCAGTAATAGAGATTTGGTGGATAAAGTATCTTGACAACCCTAACCAGGGCAAGAAAAATTGAAAAGGGGGTGCAACACGAGGACTTCCCAGGGGGTCACCCATCCTAGTACTACTCTAGCCCAAGCACGCTTAACTTCAGAGTTCTGATAGGATCCGGTGCATTAGTGCTGGTATGATCGCACACGTCACGTTGAGGGCACAATTCCTTTATGTGTTAACTGTTCACAGTCCCAGCCTAGAGAGATGGCCCATTCAAATGGCCCAATGGGCTTAACGACAACCCATCCGCTTGAACAACGCAGCATGCTTGCAAGACATGATATCGACACATTGTAGGGCCCTCTAATGTCCTGCGAGTCAGGTTGTCGTCCTTTTAACAGTTCACGACGTACAATCCGGGATTGAAAAACAGAACAAAAGACGAAAAGTGGCCTGAAACTAATGAAAGCGTTCGATTTTGGGCTCCAAAAAGGGGCAAAGGAAGCATGCTCGCTACCCTAGTCGTAGAGCTCTCAGAGAGCTTTGCAACGGTATGATGTGCACCGCGTAACTCCTTACGGATCAAAAGTTATGGGCACCGGAGCGACGGAGACCTGGTCACAAACCCTACGCCCTCGGTTTGCGGGCCCAGCCTCTACGTGAAATGAAGTTGTCTTGCCCAATGTTTCGTGGGATTCAGTAACAGAGATTTGGTGGATAAAGTATCTTGGCAACCCTAACTAGGGCAAAAAAAATTGAAAATGGGGTGCAACACGAGGACTTCCCAGGCGGTCACCCATCCTAGTAGTACTCTCGCCTAAGCACGCTTAACTTCGGAGTTCTGATGCGATCCGGTGCATTAGTGCTGGTATGATCGCACCCGTCATGTTGAGGGCACAATTCCTATATGTGTTAACGGTTCACAGTCCCAGCCTAGAGAGATGGCCCATTCAAAAGGCCCAATGGGCTTAACGACAACCCATCCGCTTCAACAACGCAGCATGCTTGCAAGACGTGATATCGACACGTTGTAGGGCCCTCTGATTTCTCGCGAGTCAGGTTGTCATCCTTTTAACAGTTCACGATGTACGATCCGGGACGGAAAACCAGAGCAAAAGAAGAAAAGTGGCCTGAAACTGATGACAACGTTAAATTTTGGGCTCCAAAAACGGGCACAGCGAGCATGGTGGCCGCCCCTGTCGTAGAGCTCTCAGAGAGCTTTGCAATGGTATGCTGTGCGCTGCGTAAGTCCTTATGGATCAAAAGTTATGGGCACCGGACCGACGGAGACCTGGTCACAAACCCTATGCCCTCGGTTTGCGGTCCTAGCCTCTACGTGAAATGAAGTTTCCTTGCCCAATGTTTCGTGGGATTCAGTAATAGAGATTTGGTGGATAAAGTATCTTGGCGACCCTGACCAGGGCAAAAAAAATTGAAAAGGGGGTGCAACACGAGGACTTCCTAGGGGGTCACCCATCCTAGTACAACTCCAGCCCAAGCACGCTTAACTTTAGAGTTTTGATAGGATCCGGTGCATTAGTGCTGGTATAATCGCACCCGTCACGTTGAGGGCACAATTCCTTTATGTGTTAAATGTTCACAGTCCAAGCGTAGAGAGATGGCCCATTCAAATGGCCCAATGGGCTTAACGACAACCCATCCGCTTCAACAACGCAGCATGCTTGCAAGACGTGATATCGACACGTTGTAGGGCCCTCTGATGTCCTGCGAGTCATGTTGTCGTCCTTTTAACAGTTCACGACGTAATATCCGTGATTGAAAAACAGAACAAAAGACGAAAAGTGGCTTGAAACTAATGAAAGCGTTCGATTTTGGGTTCCAAAAACGGGCAAAGCGAGCTTGCTCGCTACCCCCGTCGTAGAGCTCTCAGAGAGCTTTACAACGGTATGCTGTGCTCTGCGTAACTCCTTACGGATCAAAAGTTATGGGCACCGGAGCGACGGAGACCTGGTCACAAACCCTACATCCTCGGTTTGCGGGCCCAGCCTCTACGTGAAACGAAGTTGTCTTGCCCAATGTTCCGTGGGATTCAGTAACAGAGATTTGGTGGATAAAGTATCTTGGCAACCCTAACTAGGGCAAAAAAAATTGAAATGGGGGTGCAACACTAGGACTTCTAAGAGGGTCACGAATCCTAGTACTACTCTCGCCCAACCACGCTTAACTTCAGATTTCTGATGGGATCCGGTGCATTAGTGCTGGTATGATCTCACCCGTCATGTTGAGTGCAGAATTGCTTTATGTGTTAACGGTTCACAGTCCCAGCCTAGAGAGATGGCCCATTCAAAAGGCCCAATGGGCTTAACGACAAGCCATCCGCTTCAACAACGCAGCGTCCTCGCAAGACGTTATATCGACACATTGTAGGTCCCTCTGATGTCCCGCGAGTCAGGTTGTCGTCCTTTTAACAATTCAAAACGTATGATCCGGGACGAAAAAACAGAGCAAAAGAAGAAAAGTGGCCTGAAACTGATGAAAATGTTCTATTTTGGGCTCCAAAAAAGGGCATAGCGAGCAAGTTGGCTACCCCCGTCGTAGAGCTCTCAGAAAGCTTTGCAACGGTTTGCTGTGCGCCGCGTAACTCCTTACGGATCAAAAGTTATGGGCACCGGAGCGACGGAGACCTGGTAAAAAACCCTACGCCCTCGGTTTTCGGGCCCAGCCTCTACGTGAAGCGAAGTTGTCTTGCCCAATGTTCCGTGGGATTCGGTAATAGAGATCTGGTGGATAAAGTATCTTGGCAACCCTAACGAGGTCAAAAAAAATGAAAAGGGGGTGCAACACGAGGATTTCCCAAAGGGTCACCCATCCTAGTACTACTCTCGCCCAAGCACGCTTAACTTCGGTGTTCTGATGGGATCCTGTACATTAGTGCTGGTATGATCGCACCCGTCATGTTGAGGGCATAATTCCTATATGTGTTAACGGTTCACAGTCCCAACCTAGAGAGATGGCTCATTCAAAAGGCCTAATGGGCTTAACAACAAACCATCCGCTTCAACGACCCAGTATCCTCGCAAGACGTGATATTGACACGTTGTAGGGCCCTCTGATATCCCGCGAGTCAGGTTGTCATCCTTTTAACAGTTCACGACGTATGATCCGGGACGGAAAAAACAGAGCAAAAGAAGAAAAGTGGCCTGAAACTGATGAAAACGTTCGACTTTGGTCTCCAAAAATGGGCATAGCAAGCAAGTTGGCTACCCCCGTAGTAGAGCTCTCAGAGAGCTTTGCAACAGTATGTTGTGCGCCGCGTAACTCCTTACGGATCAAAAGTTATGGGCACCGGAGCGACGGAGACCTGGTCAAAAACCCTACGCCCTCGGTTTTCGGGCCCAGCCTCTACGTGAAGCGAAGTTGTCTTGCCCAATGTTCCGTGGGATTCGGTAATAGAGATCTGGTGGATAAAGTATCTTGGCAACCCTAACCAGGGCAAAAAAATTGAAAAAGGGGTGCAACACGAGGACTTCCCAAGGGGTCACCCATCCTAGTACTACTCTCGCCCAAGCATGCTAAACTTCGGAGTTCTGATGGGATCCGATGCATTAGTGCTGGTATGATCGCACCCGTCATGTTGAGGACACAATTCCTATATGTGTTAACGGTTCACAGTCCCAACCTAGAGAGATGGCCCATTCAAAAGGACCAATGGGCTTAACGACAGCCCATCCGTTTTAACAACGTAGTATCCTCTCAAGACGTGATATCGACACGTTGTAGGGCCCTCTGATGTCCCGCGAGTCAAGTTGTCGTCCTTTTAACAGTTCACGAAGTACGATCCGGGATGGAAAAACAGAGGAAAAGAAGAAAAGTGGCCTGAAATTGATGAAAACGTTCAATTTTAGGCTACAAAAACGGGCACAGCGAGCAAGCTGGCTTCCCCCGTCTTAGAGCTCTCAGAGAGCTTTACAACGGTATGCTGTGCGCCACGTAACTCCTTACGGATCAAAAGTTATGGGCACCAGAGCGACGGAGACCTGGTCACAAACCCTACGCCCTCGGTTTGCGGGACCATCCACTACAAGAAGCGAAGTTGTCTTGCCCAATGTTGTGTGGGATTCATTAATAGAGATTTGGTGGATAAAGTATCTTGGCAACCCTAACCAGGGCAAAAAAAATTGAAAAGGGGGTGCAACCCGAGGACTTCCCAGTGGGTCACCTATCCTAATACTATTCTTGCCCAAGCACGCTTAACTTCGGAGTTCTGATGGGATCCGGTGCATTAGTGCTGGTATGATCGCACCCGTCATGTTGAAGGCACAATTCCTTTATGTGTTAACTGTTCAGAGTCCCAACTTAGAGAGATGGCCCATACAAAAGGCCCAATGGGCTTAAAGACAACCCATCCGCTTCAACAACGCAGCATGCTTGCAAGACGTGATATCGACACGTTGTCGGGCCCTATGATGTCCCGCGAGTCAGGTTGTCGTCCTTTTAACAGTTCACGACGTACGATCCGAGACGAAAAAACAGAACAAAAGAAGAAAAGTAGCCTGAAACTGATGAAAAGGTTAGATTTTGGGCTCCAAAAAGGGCAAAGAAAGCATGCTGGCTGTCCCGGTTGTAGAGCTCTCAGAGAGCTTTGCAACGGTATGTTGTGCACCACGTAACTCCTTACGGATCAAAAGTTATGGGCACCGGAGCGATGGAGACCTGGTCACAAACCCTACGCCCTCGGTTTGCGGGCCCAGCCTCTACATGAAACGAAGTTGTCTTGCCCAATGTTCCATGGGTTTCGATAATAGAGATTTGGTGGATAAAGTATCTTGGCAACCCTAACGAGGGCAAAAAAATGGAAAGGGGGTGCAACACGAGAACTTCCCAGGGGGTCACCCATCCTAGTACTACTCTCACCCAAGCATGCTTAACTTCGGTGTTCTGATGGGATCCTGTACATTAGTGCTAGTATGATCGCACCCGTCATGTTGAGGGCACAATTCCTATATGTGTTAATGGTTCACAGTCCCAACCTAGAGAGATGGCTCATTCAAAAGACCTAATGGGCTTAACAACAAACCATCCGCTTCAAAGACCCAGTATCCTCGCAAGACGTGATATTGACACGTTGTAGGGCCCTCAGATGTCCCGCGAGTCAGGTTGTCATCCTTTTAACAGTTCACGGCGTACGATCCGGGACGGAAAAGACAGAGTAAAAGAAGAAAAGTGGCCTGAAACTGATGAAAACGTTCGACTTTGGTCTCCAAAAATGGGCACAGCGAGCAAGTTGGCTGCCCCCGTAGTAGAGTTCTCAGAGAGCTTTGCAATGGTATGTTGTGCACCGCGTAACTCCTTACGGATCAAAAGTTATGGGCACCGGAGCGACGGAGACCTGGTAAAAAACCCTACGCCCTCGGTTTTTGGGCCCAGCCTCTACGTGAAGCGAAGTTGTCTTGCCCAATGTTCCGTGGGATTAGGTAATAGAGATCTAGTGGATAAAGTATCTTGGCAACCCTAACCAGGGCAAAAAAATTGAAAAAGGGGTGCAACACGAGGACTTCCCAAGGGGTCACCCATCCTAGTACTACTCTCGCCCAAGCTTGCTTAACTTCAGAGTTCTTATGGGATCCGATGCATTAGTGCTGGTATGATCGCACCCGTCATGTTGAGGGCACAATTCCTATATGTGTTAACTCTTCACAGTCCCAACCTACAGAGATGGCCCATTCAAAAGGACCAATGGGCTTAACGACAGCCCATCCGTTTTAACAACGTAGCATCCTCGCAAGACGTGATATCGACACGTTGTAGGGCCCTCTGATGTCCCGCGAGTCAGGTTGTCATCCTTTTAACAGTTCACGAAGTACGATCCGGGATGGAAAAATAGAGGAAAAGAAGAAAAGTGGCCTGAAATTGATGAAAACATTCGATTTTGGGCTCCAAAAACGGGCACAGCTAGCAAGCTGGCTTCCCCCGTCTTAGAGCTCTCAGAGAGCTTTGCAACGGTATGCTGTGCGCCGCGTAACTCCTTACGGATCAAAAGTTATGGGCACCTGAGTGACGGAGACCTGGTCACAAACCCTACGCCCTCGGTTTGCGGGCCCATCCTCTACAAGAAGCGAAGTTGTCTTGCCCAATGTTGCGTGGGATTCAGTAATAGAGATTTGGTGGATAAAGTATCTTGGCAACCCTAACCAGGGCAAAAAAAATTGAAAAGGGGGTGCAACACGAGGACTTCCCAGGGGGTCACCTATCCTAGTACTACTCTTGGCCAAGCACGCTTAACTTCGGTGTTCTGATGGGATCCGGTGCATTAGTGCTAGTATGATCGCACCCGTCATGTTGAGGGCACAATTCCTTTATGTGTTAACTGTTCAGAGTCCCAACTTAGAGAGATGGCCCATACAAAAGGCCCAATGGGCTTAAATACAACCCATCCGCTTCAACAACGCAGCATGCATGCAAGACGTGATATCGACACATTGTCGGGCCCTCTGATGTCTCGCGAGTCAGGTTGTCGTCCTTTTAACAGTTCACGACGTACGATCCGAGATGAAAAAACAGAACAAAAGAAGAAAAGTAGCCTGAAACTGATGAAAAGGTTAGATTTTGGGCTCCAAAAAGGGCAAAGCAAGCATGCTGGCTGCCCCGGTTGTAGAGCTCTCAGAGAGCTTTCGAACGGTATGTTGTGCGCCGCGTAACTCCTTATGGATCAAAAGTTATGGGCACCGGAGCGATGGAGACCTGGTCACAAACCCTACGCCCTCGGTTTGCGGACCCAGCCTCTACATGAAATGAAGTTGTCTTGCCCAATGTTCCATGGGATTCGGTAATAGAGATTTGGTGGATAAAGTATCTTGGCAACCGTAACGAGGGCAAAAAAATGAAAAGGGGGTGCAACACGAGGACTTCCCAGGGGGTCACCCATCCTAGTACTACTCTCGCTCAAGCACGCTTAACTTCGGAGTTCTGATGGGATCCGATGCATTAGTGCTGGTATGATCGCACCCGTCATATTGAGGGCACAATTCCTATATGTGTTAACGCTTCACAGTCCCAACCTAGAGAGATGGCCCATTCAAAAGGACCAATGGGCTTAACGACAGCCCATCCATTTTAACAAAGTAGCATCCTCGCAAGACGTGATATCGACACGTTGTAGGGCCCTCTGATGTCCCGCGAGTCAGGTTGTCGTCCTTTTAACAGTTCACGAAGTACGATCCGGGATTGAAAAACAGAGGAAAAGAAGAAAAGTTGCCTGAAATTGATGAAAACGTTCGATTTTGGTCTCCAAAAACGGGCACAGCGAGCAAGCTGGCTTCCCCCGTCTTAGAGCTCTTAGAGAGCTTTGCAACGGTATGCTGTGCGCCGCGTAACTCCTTACGGATCAAAAGTTATGGGCACCAGAGCAACGGAGACTTGGTCACAAACCCTACGCCCTCGGTTTGCGGGCCCATCCTCTACAAGAAGCGAAGTTGTCTTGCCCAATGTTGCGTGGGATTCAGTAATAGAGATTTGGTGGATAAAGTATCTTGGCAACCCTAACCAGGGCAAAAAAAATAGAAAAGGGGGTGCAAAATGAGGACTTCCCAGGGGGCACCTATCCTAGTACTACTCTTGCCCAAGCACGCTTAACTTCGGAGTTCTGAAGGGATCCGGTGCATTAGTGCTAGTATGATCGCACCCGTCATGTTGAAGGCACAATTCCTTTATGTGTTAACTGTTCAGAGTCCCAACTTAGAGAGATGGCCCATACAAAAGGCCCAATGGGCTTAAAGACAACCCATCCGCTTCAACAACGCAGCATGCTTGCAAGACGTGATATCGACACATTGTCGGGCCCTCTGATGTCCCGCGAGTCAGGTTGTCGTCCTTTTAACAGTTCACGACGTACGATCCGAGACGAAAAAACAGAACAAAAGAAGAAAAGTAGCCTGAAACTGATGAAAATGTTAGATTTTGGGCTCCAAAAAGGGCAAAGCAAGCATGCTGGCTGCCTCGGTTGTAGAGCTCTAAGAGAGCTTTGGAACGGTATGTTGTGCGCCGCGTAACTCCTTACGGATCAAAAGTTATGGGCACCGGAGCGATGGAGACCTGGTCACAAACCCTACGCCCTCGGTTTGCGGGCCCAGCCTCTACATGAAACGAAGTTGTCTTGCCCAATGTTCCATGGGATTCGGTAATAGAGATTTGGTGGATAAAGTATCTTGGCAACCCTAACGAGGGCAAAAAAATGAAAAGGGGGTGCAACACGAGGACTTCCCAGGGGGTCACCCATCCTAGTACTACTCTCGCCCAAGCACGCTTAACTTCGGAGTTCTGATGGGATCCGATGCATTAGTGCTGGTATGATCGCACCCGTCATGTTGAGGGCACAATTCCTATATGTGTTAACGCTTCACAGTCCCAACCTAGAGAGATGGCCCATTCAAAAGGACCAATGGCCTTAACGACAGCCCATCCGTTTTAACAACGTAGCATCCTCGCAAGACGTGATATCGACACGTTGTAGGGCCCTCTGATGTCCCGCGAGTCAGGTTGTCGTCCTTTTAACAGTTCACGAAGTACGATCCGGGATGGAAAAACAGAGGAAAAGAAGAAAAGTGGCCTGAAATTGATGAAAACGTTCGATTTTGGGCTCCAAAAATGGGCACAGCGAGCAAGCTGGCTTCCCCCGTCTTAGAGCTCTCAGAGAGCTTTGCAACGGTATGTTGTGCGCAGCGTAACTCCTTACGGATCAAAAGTTATGGGCACCAGAGCGACGGAGACCTGGTCACAAACCCTACGCCCTCGGTTTGCGGGCCCATCCTCTACAAGAAGCGAAGTTGTCTTGCCCAATGTTGAGTGGGATTCAGTAATAGAGATTTGGTGGATAAAGTATCTTGGCAACCCTAACCAGGGTAAAAAAAATTGAAAAAGGGGTGCAACACGAGGACTTCCCAGGGGGTCACCTATCCTAGTACTACTCTTGGCCAAGCACACTTAACTTCGGAGTTCTGATGGGATCCGGTGCATTAGTGCTAGTATGATCGCACCCGTCATGTTGAGGGCACAATTCCTTTATGTGTTAACTGTTCAGAGTCCCAACTTAGAGAGATGGCCCATACAAAAGGCCCAATGGGCTTAAAGACAACCCATTCGCTTCAACAACGCAGCATGCTTGCAAGACGTGATATCGACACGTTGTCGGGCCCTATGATGTCCCGCGAGTCAGGTTCTCGTCCTTTTAACAGTTCACGACGTACGATTCGAGACGAAAAAATAGAACAAAAGAAGAAAAGTAGCCTGAAACTGATGAAAAGGTTAGATTTTGGGCTCCAAAAAGGGAAAAGCAAGCATGCTGGCTGCCCCGGTTGTAGAGCTCTCAGAGAGCTTTGGAACGGTATGTTGTGCGCCACGTAACTCCTTACGGATCAAAAGTTATGGGCACCAGAGCGATGGAGACCTAGTCACAAACCCTACGCCCTCGGTTTGCGGGCCCATCCTCTACATGAAACGAAGTTGTCTTGCCCAATGTTCCATGGGATTCGGTAATAGAGATTTGGTGGATAAAGTATCTTGGCAGCCCTAACGAGGGCAAAAAAAATGAAAAGGGGGTGCAGCACGAGGACTTCCCAGGGGATCACCCATCCTAGTACTACTCTCGCCAAAGCACGCTTAACTTCGGTGTTCTGATGGGATCCTGTACTTTAGTGCTGGTATGATCGCACCCGTCATGTTGAGGGCACAATTCCTATATGTGTTAACGGTTCACAGTCCCAACCTAGAGAGATGGCTCATTCAAAAGGCCTAATCGGCTTAACAACAAACCATCCGCTTCAACGACCCAGTATCCTCGCAAGACGTGATATTGACACGTTGTAGGGCCCTCTGATGTCCCGCGAGTCAGGTTATCATCCTTTTAACAGTTCACGACGTACGATCCAGGACGGAAAAAACAGAGCAAAAGAAGAAAAGTGGCCTGAAACTTATGAAAACGTTCGACTTTGGTCTCCAAAAATGGGCACAGCGAGCAAGTTGGCTGCCCCCGTAGTAGAGCTCTCAGAGAGCTTTGCAACGGTATCTTGTGCGCCACGTAACTCCTTACAGATCAAAAGTTATGGGCACCGGAGCGACGGAGACCTGGTCAAAAACCCTACGCCCTCGGTTTTCAGGCCCAGCCTCTACGTGAAGCGAAGTTGTCTTGCCCAATGTTCCGTGGGATTCGGTAATAGAGATCTGGTGGATAAAGTATCTTGGCAACCCTAACAGGGCAAAAAAATAGAAAAAGGGGTGCAACACGAGGACTTCCCAAGGGGTCACCCATCCTAGTACTACTCTCGCCCAAGCATGCTTAACTTCGGAGTTCTGATGGGATCCGATGCATTAGTGCTGGTATGATCGCACCCGTCATGTTGAGGGCACAATTCCTATATGTGTTAACGGTTCACAGTCCCAACCTAGAGAGATGGCCCATTCAAAAGGACCAATGGGCTTAACGACAGCCCATCCATTTTAACAACGTAGCATCCTCGCAAGACGTGATATCGACACGTTGTAGGGCCCTCTGATGTCCCGCGAGTCAGGTTGTCCTCCTTTTAACAGTTCACGAAGTACGATCCGGGATGGAAAAACATAGCGAAAGAAGAAAAGTGGCCTGAAATTGATGAAAACGTTCGATTTTGGGCTCCAAAAATGGGCACAGCGAGCAAGCTGGCTGCCCCCATCTTAGAGCTCTCAAAGAGCTTTGCAACGATATGTTGTGCGCCGCGTAATCCTTACGGATCAAAAGTTATGGGCAACAGAGCGACGGAGACCTGGTCACAAACCCTACGCCCTCGGTTTGCGGGCCCAGTCTCTACAAGAAGCGAAGTTGTCTTGCCCAATGTTGCGTGGGATTCAGTAATAGATATTTGGTGAATAAAGTATCTTGGCAACCCTAACCAGGGCAAAAAAAATTGAAAAGGGGGTGCAACACGAGGACTTTCTAGGGGGTCACCCATCCTAGTACTACTCTTGCCCAAGCACGCTTAACTTCGGAGTTCTGATGGGATCCGGTGCATTAGTGCTGGTATGATCGCACCCGTCATGTTGAGGGCACAATTCCTTTATGTGTTAACTGTTCAGAGTCCCAACTTAGAGAGATGGCCCATACAAAAGGCCCAATGGGCTTAAAGACAACCCATCCGCTTCAACAACGTAGCATGCTTGCAAGACGTGATATCGACACGTTGTCGGGCCCTCTGATGTCCCGTGAGTCAGGTTTTCGTCCTTTTAACAGTTCACGACGTACGATCCGGGAAGGAAAAACAGAGCAAAAGAAGAAAAGTAACCTGAAACTGATGAAAATGTTAGATTTTGGGCTCCAAAAAGGGCAAAGCAAGCATGCTGGTTGCCCCGGTTGTAGAGCTCTCAGAGAGCTTTGCAACGGTTTGCTGTGCGCCGCGTAACTCCTTACGGATCAAAAGTTATGGGCACTGGAGCGATGGAGACCTTGTCATAAACCTTACGCCCTCGGTTTGCGGGCCCAGCCTCTACGTGAAACGAAGTTGTCTTCCCCAATGTTCCATGGGATTCGGTAATAGTGATTTGGTGGATAAAGTATCTTCGCAACCCTAACCAGGGCAAAAAAAATTGAAAAGGGGGTGCAACACGAGGACTTCCCAGGGGGTGACCCATCCTAGTACTACTGTCGCCGAAGCACGCTTAACTTCGGTGTTCTGATGGGATCCTGTACATTAGTGCTGGTATGATCGCACCCGTCATGTTGAGGGCACAATTCCTATATGTGTTAACGGTTCACAGTCCCAGCCTTGAGAGATGGCCCACTCAAAAAGCCCAATGGGCTTAACGACAACCCATCCGCTTCAACAACGCAGCATCCACACAAGACGTGATATCGACACGTTGTAGGGCCCTCTTATGTCCCGCGAGTCAGGTTGTCGTCCTTTTAACAGTTCAAGACGTACGATCCGGGATGGAAAAACAGAGCAAAAGAAGAATAGTGGCCTGAAACTGATGAAAACCTTCAATTTTTGGCTCCAAATATGAGCACAGCGAGCAAGCTGGCTGCCCCCGTCGTAGAGCTCTCAGATAGCTTTGCAACGGTATGCTGTGCGCCGCGTAACTCCTTACGGATCAAAAGTTTTGGGCATCGGATGTGAGGCCCGACCCCGAATAACGTGTCATACCTCAATTTGCGTGCGATAGATCCCTAATTATATGACCGACCTTTGATTACATGTCCTGTCTTTGTTTTCGTGCGATACCTAGATATACGTGCCCTGACCATGATGTACGAGCGTTACCTCATTTCGTGTGCCCTAACCTTGAACAGCGTACCTTAACCTAGACATAGAGTCGTACCTTGATTTGCGTGCGTTGCATTGAATTACGTGTCTTGCATAGGTTTATGTGCATACACCTAGGATTACGTGCATTAGTCTTGAAGTATGTGCATTAGTCTTGAAGTTCGTGTCTTACCTCGTAGTTCGTGTCTACCTCGTGATTCGTGCCCCGTATTGATTTATGTGCGTGTCTCGTAGTGCGTGTCCTAGACCTAGGAAAGCGTACCCACACGCTAATCAATAAAGAATCCTACACAAAGCACTAGACACTAAAATAATCCTACACAATCCACTAACCAATATTATATTCATAATTCAAATTCTCTACAAACTCCACTAACAATAAAATAATACTAAACTATTCCTACATTTCCCACTATCTATTATTCTATTCATAATTCAACTCATCAATAAACATTCCTATATTTATTCTACCTAGATTCCCTAATTTCCCAACATTCCTATGACAATTCTATTGACACAGATGCATAAAAAATTAGTCCTAGACAAACTATGACACACACACAAGACACTAGGCATAAAATAGCCCCAAAACCCTTACCAATGCACACCATTTTCGACCAAGTGCTCCTTGCCCATGCTAGGAATTTCAAAATGCCTCTTGAAGACATAAAAATCAGAATTGCTAAGCTCAAGGCCAAACCCATGCATCAACTTTTGCAAAAAGCCTCATTTTTCTTTCATTTCTCTCATTTTCCTCAACCTTCTCTCTCTCTCCCTCTCATTCTCTCTCTCCATCTCAGTTTTGGGCTGAGTTCTCACCTTCCATATCTCATTTTCTTCACACCATAGTTGATCAAGTCAAGCAATCATCAAAGAAACTCAAGCAAACAAGCTAGGATGCGAAAATCACACATGCATGCCCTTTGAAGTCTTCATTTCGGCCCTAGGTGAGTTTTTAAGCTTCCATTTCTTTTCTTCTTGTTCTAACCTCATGCATGTACTAAGAGCTTGGTCACTAAGCTAGGAAAATAGAGAAAACCAAGTTGGAATCTCGGCTAAGAAGAAGAAGAAGAAGTTTTGTGCTTCAACAAGTTTTTGTGCATCTTCTTGGTTGATTGCTAAGGTGAGGGCTAAAACCTTTTTTAAAATCCTTCAAAAATTCACATGCATGCTCATGAATGTATTTCTTTGCTTCTGTACTAGAGTTATATGGTCGTTCATAAGCTTAAACAACCATGCATGGCAAGATCTTGGCTTGAAAGTGATGCTAGGTGAAGTCGGATTGTTGACAGCTCTCTGACCAGTCTGTTTCGAGGTACGTTTAGCTAGGTAAATGATGTTGAAAATATATGAAAATTTGTAGGTGACTAGTTTGGACAGGTTTGAATATTTTTTGCTGAAATATGGCGAAGCTAATTTTGAATCTAAGGTCCTCAAAATGGCGAATCTTTAAAATGTGTCCAAATCTGGAAATCTGGAAAAATGAAGCAGGTTTTGGCAGATGCACTGACCTTGTGGAACGAACCATATTCGACTTAGTAAATGATGTCCAAAATGTATTAAACTTGGTGTGCTGCTATATTTCTCAGTTCTGGACATTTTTGTCAAAAATGGACTAAGGCTAAAACTGACACTAAGGACCTCAAAAACGTCAATTATAGAAATGTGTGCAAATCTGGACAGTTTTGTGCTATCTCATTGTTTCGGCTATATCTAATTATTCCGAACTCCAATTGATGCAAGGTTTGTTTCTGATTTTAGTTATCTTCTTAATCTTTAATTTGACATCTTATTCACTGGATTTGGACTTTGTTTTCCTATCTTATTGATTGTGAGAAAACAGCCTATTGCAGTAAGGGTTTCACTTAGCTATATGCTTGGAAAAATTGTTGTAACCTCTCTTGAGGTGTTAATTGCTTGGAATTGTGGTGTTGATATGTTGTGTGGACTGTTTTGAGTACTTGAGGATGTAGAATTATATGATGCATGGCTTGAGATTGACTTTGAGTTGGTTTGAGGCTCAAATTGCACGAATATGCACAAAATGGAAACCCTAATGACTAGGTAGTTTTGCTAAGTGTTGATCATTCAGATACTGTGTGGAATTATATGTTTAGTAGGCTGCCCGTAAATGCCTTTATGGTCCTAAATGTGAATTTGATCATTGCATGTTGACAAATAGGCTTTTCTTGCACCCGAACCCACATAGATGTTATTACATGTTGAATAATCTAATTACTTGATCACGTGGACTTCGTAATGAGTTATATGGCCTTTTTTACATGTGTTACATGGCTTCCGGTTTAATTTTCATATAACTCTATATGCCTTTCAAGTGAAATTTCCTATCTTATCATGCCCTGCTTGTTTACCTGTCAATGTGCAATCTTATGACTATCCGGATGCAACCTACTTTGTTGTCCTCCTACTGTGATATATTATCTGTCATAAATGTGCATTGCATACAGGGTTAAAACCTTTCCTGTCGGCATGGTAGCGATCACGCACACCGGGCTGCATCGGGCTTGCCGGTGCACCCGTGACTACCATTGTCCCATTCCCTCTCTCGCTTGGGGGCTAGACTTCCTCGGAGAGTTGGGTCGTAGGATTTCGGGGTACATTCGGAGTATACCCACCTAACGTGTTTGGGGGATGATTTGAAGTCGGCCGCAACAACTAATTCTGAAACTGACCTTAGAGCAAAAGCTCAATGTATCATTTTTACTATGTGTATAAGTACTCTCGCTTGGTTCCTAGAGAACCTCGGGGAGGAAAGACCGGTATTTCTGTTCCTGTACTTATATTATTGTTATATTCATGCTTGCAAAAAAGATTTTCATAAGTTGAACCGGAAAATGAGTTTCAAAACCTATTTCTCATTCCCCCTCACTGAGTTCATAAGGACTCACCCTCTTTTATCATCTCAGGTGAAGAAGATCAAGAACAAGTACCCGAGGACGATGTGCCTAACGATGATTCGTTGGACTGATTGCCTGTCCCTACGTGCTTTTGTGCTTTGCCTGAAAGTGGTTGCTATATGGATGTTGTGTTTGAATGCAAACTATTCATTTTATTGATGTAATGACCCCGTTGTAATTTGGGTCTAATTCTGGGATTGTACTACCTATAACCGGACGAACTTTTATTTGGTTGTTTGCTTTCGTTTTCTTAATTAGTAGTTATCGTAGGCTTTCAAACCACTAGATGAACGATCAACTAGGTTAATTCTATCTAATTTCACTTAGGTGCTCATTTGCAAACTAAAGGATAATAGGTACTTGCATGATAGGAAATTGACGAATAAACGGGACATAGTTATCATGTTAGGCTTATTAACCAAACGAGACTTTCAAGATAAACTAGTAGGCAAATCGGTTGGTGACAATAGGAGTCCTTAATGGAATTGGATTAATGGTTGGAATAATTGAGGCGTTTAGAGAATTAGGTCAAACCAAAGAGCCTAATTACAACCGTTATGCTGCCGGTTCACCGAAAAACTTTGAAGTTTAGGCCAAAATGTTAAGTGTTAAATCTTCATCAACGATTAAATATGTGACATGTCCTGAACGTTTAGATCACACCCAATGGGCTTAACGACAACCCATCCGCTTCAACAACGCAACTTGCTTTAAAGACGTGATATCGACACGTTGTAGGGCCCTCTGATGTCCCGCGAGTTAGGTTGTCGTCCTTTTAACAGTTCACGACGTACGATCCAGGACGAAAAAACAGAGCAAAAGAAGAAAAGTGGCCTAAAACTGAAGAAAACGTTCGATTTTGGGCTCCAACAACGGGCACAGCGAGCATGCTAGTTGCCCCCATCGTAGAGCTCTCAGAGAACTTTGCAACGGTATGCTGTGCGCCGCGTAACTCCTTACGGATCAAAAGTTTTGGGCATCGGATGTGAGGCCCAACCCCGAATAACGTGTCATACCTCAATTTGCGTGCCATAGATCCCTAATTATATGACCGACCTTTGATTACATGTCCTATCTTTGTTTTCGTGCGATACCTAGATATACGTGCCCTGACCTTGATGTACGAGCGTTACCTCATTTCGTGTGCCCTAACCTTGAACAGCGTACCTTAACCTAGATATAGAGTCGTACCTTGATTTGCGTGCGTTGCATTGAATTACGTGTCTTGCATAGGTTTATGTGCATACACCTAGGATTACGTGCATTAGTCTTGAAGTACGTGCATTAGTCTTGAAGTTCGTGTCTTACCTCGTAGTTCGTGTCTACCTCGTGATTCGTGCCCCGTATTGATTTATGTGCGTGTCTCGTAGTGCGTGTCCTAGACCTAGGAAAGCGTACCCACACGCTAATCAATAAAGAATCCTACACAAAGCACTAGACACTAAAATAATCCTACACAATCCACTAACCAATATTATATTCATAATTCAAATTCTCTACAAACTCCACTAACAATAAAATAATACTAAACTATTCCTACATTTCCCACTATCTATTATTCTATTCATAATTCAACTCATCAATAAACATTCCTATATTTATTCTACCTAGATTCCCTAATTTCCCAACATTCCTATGACAATTCTATTGACACAGATGCATAAAAAATTAGTCCTAGACAAACTATGACACACACACAAGACACTAGGCATAAAATAGCCCCAAAACCCTTACCAATGCACACTATTTTCGACCAAGTGCTCCTTGCCCATGCTAGGAATTTCAAAATGCCTCTTGAAGACATAAAAATCAGAATTGCTAAGCTCAAGGCCAAACCCATGCATCAACTTTTGCAAAAAGCCTCATTTTTCTTTCATTTCTCTCATTTTCCTCAACCTTCTCTCTCTCTCCCTCTCATTCTCTCTCTCCATCTCAGTTTTGGGCTGAGTTCTCACCTTCCATATCTCATTTTCTTCACACCATAGTTGATCAAGTCAAGCAATCATCAAAGAAACTCAAGCAAACAAGCTAGGATGCGAAAATCACACATGCATGCCCTTTGAAGTCTTCATTTCGGCCCTAGGTGAGTTTTTAAGCTTCCATTTCTTTTCTTCTTGTTCTAACCTCATGCATGTACTAAGAGCTTGGTCACTAAGCTAGGAAAATAGAGAAAACCAAGTTGGAATCTCGGCTAAGAAGAAGAAGAAGAAGTTTTGTGCTTCAACAAGTTTTTGTGCATCTTCTTGGTTGATTGCTAAGGTGAGGGCAAAAACCTTTTTTAAAATCCTTCAAAAATTCACATGCATGCTCATGAATGTATTTCTTTGCTTCTGTACTAGAGTTATATGGTCGTTCATAAGCTTAAACAACCATGTATGGAAAGATCTTGGCTTGAAAGTGATGCTAGGTGAAGTCGGATTGTTGACAGCTCTCTGACCAGTCTGTTTCGAGGTACGTTTAGCTAGGTAAATGATGTTGAAAATATATGAAAATTGGTAGGTGACTAGTTTGGACAGGTTTGAATATTTTTTGCTGAAATATGGCGAAGCTAATTTTGAATCTAAGGTCCTCAAAATGGCGAATCTTTAAAATGTGTCCAAATCTGGAAATCTGGAAAAATGAAGCAGGTTTTGGCAGATGCACTGACCTTGTGGAACGAACCATATTCGACTTAGTAAATGATGTCCAAAATGTATTAAACTTGGTGTGCTGCTATATTTCTCAGTTCTGGACATTTTTGTCAAAAATGGACTAAGGCTAAAACTGACACTAAGGACCTCAAAAACGTCAATTATAGAAATGTGTGCAAATCTGGACAGTTTTGTGCTATCTCACTGTTTCGGCTATATCTAATTATTCCGAACTCCAATTGATGCAAGGTTTGTTTCTGATTTTAGTTATCTTCTTAATCTTTAATTTGACATCTTATTCACTGGATTTGGACTTTGTTTTCCTATCTTATTGATTGTGAGAAAACAGCCTATTGCAGTAAGGGTTTCACTTAGCTATATGCTTGGAAAAATTATTGTAACCTCTCTTGAGGTGTTAATTGCTTGGAATTGTGGTGTTGAGATGTTGTGTGGACTGTTTTGAGTACTTGAGGATGTAGAATTATATGATGCATGGCTTGAGATTGACTTTGAGTTGGTTTGAGGCTCAAATTGCACGAATATGCACAAAATGGAAACCCTAATGACTAGGTAGTTTTGCTAAGTGTTGATCATTCAGATACTGTGTGGAATTATATGTTTAGTAGGCTGCCCGTAAATGCCTTTATGGTCCTAAATGTGAATTTGATCATTGCATGTTGACAAATAGGCTTTTCTTGCACCCGAACCCACATAGATGTTATTACATGTTGAATAATCTTATTACTTGATCACGTGGACTTCGTAATGAGTTATATGGCCTTTTTTACATGTGTTACATGGCTTCCGGTTTAATTTTCATATAACTCTATATGCCTTTAAGGTGAAATTTCCTATCTTATCATGCCCTGCTTGTTTACCTGTCAATGTCCAATCTTATGACTATTCGGATGCAACCTACTTTGTTGTCCTCCTACTGTGATATATTATCTGTCATAAATGTGCATTGCATACAGGGTTAAAACCTTTCCTGTCGGCATGGTAGCGATCACGCACACCGGGCTGCATCGGGCTTGCCGGTGCACCCGTGACTACCATGGTCCCATTCCCTCTCTCGCTTGGGGGCTAGACTTCCTCGGAGAGTTGGGTCGTAGGATTTCGGGGTACATTCGGAGTATACCCACCTAACATGTTTGGGGGATGATTTGAAGTCGGCCGCAACAACTGATTCTGGAACTGACCTTAGAGCAAAAGCTCAATGTATCATTTTTACTATGTGTATAAGTACTCTCGCTTGGTTCCTAGAGAACCTCGGGGAGGAAAGACCGGTATTTCTGTTCCTGTACTTATATTATTGTTATATTCATGCTTGCAAAAAGGATTTTCATAAGTTGAACCGGAAAATGAGTTTCAAAACCTATTTCTCATTCCCCGTCACTGAGTTCATAAGGACTCACCCTCTTTTATCATCTCAGGTGAAGAAGATCAAGAACAAGTTTTCGAGGACGATGTGCCTAACGATGATTCGTTGGACTGATTGCCTGTCCCTACGTGCTTTTGTGCTTTGCCTGAAAGTGGTTGCTATATGGATGTTGTGTTTGAATGCAAACTATTCATTTTATTGATGTAAATGACCCCGTTGTAATTTGGGTCTAATTCTGGGATTGTACTACCTATAACCGGACGAACTTTTATTTGGTTGTTTGCTTTCGTTTTCTTAATTAGTAGTTATCGTAGGCTTTCAAACCACTAGATGAACGATCAACTAGGTTAATTCTATCTAATTTCACTTAGGTGCTCATTTGCAAACTAAAGGATAATAGGTACTTGCATGATAGGAAATTGACGAATAAACGGGACATAGTTATCATGTTAGGCTTATTAACCAAACGAGACTTTCAAGATAAACTAGTAGGCAAATCGGTTGGTGACAATAGGAGTCCTTAATGGAATTGGATTAATGGTTGGAATAATTGAGGCGTTTAGAGAATTAGGTCAAACCAAAGAGCCCAATTACAACCGTTATGCTGCCGGTTCACCGAAAAACTTTGAAGTTTAGGCCAAAATGTTAAGTGTTAAATCTTCATCAACGATTAAATATGTGACATGTCCTGAACGTTTAGATCACACCCAATGGGCTTAACGACAACCCATCCGCTTCAACAACGCAACTTGCTTTAAAGACGTGATATCGACACGTTGTAGGGCCCTCTGATGTCCCGCGAGTTAGGTTGTCGTCCCTTTAACAGTTCACGACGTACGATCCGGGACGAAAAAACAGAGCAAAAGAAGAAAATTGGCCTAAAACTGAAGAAAACGTTCGATTTTGGGCTCCAACAACGGGCACAGCGAGCATGCTAGTTGCCCCCATCGTAGAGCTCTCAGAGAACTTTGCAACGGTATGCTGTGCGCCGCGTAACTCCTTACGGATCAAAATTTATAGGCACCGGAGCGAAGAAGACCTGGTCACAAACCCTACGCCCTCGGTTTGCAGGCCCAGCCTCTACGTAAAACGAAGCTGTCTTGCCCAATGTTCTGTGGGATTCAGTAATAGAGATTTGGTGGATAAAGTATCTTGGCAACCCTAAGCAGGGCAAAAAAAATTGAAAAGGGGGTGCAACACGAGGACTTCCTAGGGCGTCACCCATCCTAGTACTACTCTCGCCCAAGCACGCTTAACTTCGGAGTTCTGATGGGATCCGGTGCATTTGTGCTGGTATGATCGCACCCGTCATGTTGAGGGCACAATTCCTATATGTGTTAACGGTTCACAGTCCCAGCCTAGAGAGATGGCCCATTCAAAAGGCCCAATGGGCTTAACGACAACCCATCCGCTTCAACAATGCAGCATCCTCGCAAGACGTGATATCAACACGTTGTAGGGCCCTCTAATGTCCCGCGAGTTAGGTTTTCGTCCTTTTAATAGTTCACGACGTACAATCCGTGACGGAAAAACAGAGCAAAAGAAAAAAAATGGCCAGAAACTGATGAAAACGTTCGATTTTGGGCTCCAAAAAGGGCAAAGCGAGCAAGCTGGCTACCCACGTCGTAGAGCTCTTAGAGTGCTTTGCAACGGTATGTTGTGCACCGCATAACTCCTTACGGATCAAAAGTTATGGGCACCGGAGCGACGGAGACCTGGTCACAAACCCTACGCCCTCGGTTTGCGGGCCCAGCCTCTACGTGAAGCGAAGTTTTCTTGCCCAATGTTTCGTTGGATTCAGTAATATAGATTTGGTGGATAAAGTATCTTGGCAACCCTAACCAGGGCAAAAAAAAATGAAAATGGGGTGCAACATGAGGACTTCCTAGGGGGTCACCCATCCTAGTACTACTCTCGCCCAACCACGCTTAACTTCGGAGTTCTGATGGGATCCGGTGCATTAGTGCTGGTATGATCGCCCCCGTCATGTTGTGGGCCCAGTTCCTATATGTGTTAACGGTTCACAGTCCCTGCCTAGAGAGATGGCCCATTCAAAAGGCCCAATGGGCTTAACGACAACCCATCCGCTTCAACAACGCAGCATCCTCGCAAGACGTTATATCGACACGTTGTAGGGTCCTCTGATGTCCAGCGAGTCAGGTTGTCATCCTTTTAACAGTTCACAACGTATGATCCGGGACAGAAAAACAGAGCAAAAGAAGAAAAGTGGCCTGAAACTGATGAAAATGTTCGATTTTGGGCTCTAAAAATGGGCAAAGCGAGCAAGCTGGGTGCCCCCGTCGTAGAGCTCTCAGAGAGCTTTGCAACGGTATGTTGTGCGCCGCGTAACTCCTTACGGATCAAAAGTTATGGGCACCGTAGCGACGGAGACTTGGTCACAAACCCTACGCCCTTGGTTTGCGGGCCCAGCCTCTACGTGAAGCGAAGTTGTCTTGCCCAATGTTCCGTGGGATTCGGTAATAGAGATTTGATGGAAAAAGTATCTTGGCAACCCTAACCAGGGCAAAAAAAATTGAAAAGGGGGTGCAACACGAAGACTTCCCAGGGGGTCACCCATCCTAGTACTACACTAGCCCAAGCACGTTTCACTTCGGAGTTCTGATGTGATCCGGTGAATTAGTGCTGGTATGATTGCACCCGTCATGTTGAGGGCACAATTCCTTTTTGTGTTAACAGTTCACAGTCCCAGCCTAGAGAGATGGCCCATTCAAAAGGCCCAATGGGCTTAACGACAACCCATCCGCTTCAACAACGCAGCATCCTCGCAAGACGTGATATCGACACAGTGTAGGGCCCTCTGATGTCCCGTGAGTCAGGTTGTCGTCCTTTTAACAGTTCACAGCGTATGATCCGTGAAGGAAAAATAGAGCAAAAGAAGAAAAGTGGCCTGAAACTGATGAAAATGTTCTCTTTTCGGCTCCAAAAACGGGCACAGCGAGCAAGCTGGCTGCCCACGTAGTAGAGCTCTCAGAGGGCTTTGCAATGGTATGCTGTGCACCGCGTAACTCCTTACGGATCAAAAGTTATGGACACCGGAGCGACGGAGACCTAGTCACAAACCCTACGCCCTCGGTTTGCGGGCCCAGCCGCTACGTGAAGCGAAGCTGTATTGCCCAATGTTGCGTGGGATTCAGTAATAGAGATTTGGTGGATAAAGTATCTTGGCAACCCTAACCAGGGCAAAAAAAAATTGAAAAGGGGGTGCATCACGAGGACTTCCCAGGGGGTCACCCATCCGAGTACTACTCTCGCCCAAGCACACTTAACTTCGGAGTTCTGATGGGATCCGTTGCATTAGTGCTGGTATGATCGCACCCGTCATGTTGAGGGCAGAATTGCTTTATTTGTTAACGGTTCAGAGTCCTTGCCTAGAGAAATGGCCCATTCAAAAGGCCAAATAGGCTTAACGACAACCTATCCGTTTCAAAAACGTTGCATCCTTGCAAGACGTGATACCGACATGTTGTAGGGCCCTCTGATGTCTAGCGAGTCAGGTTGTCTTCCTTTTAATAGTTCACGACGTACGACACGGAACGGAAAAACATAGCAAAAGAAGAAAAATGGCTTGAAACTGATGAAAACGTTCGATTTTGGGCTCCAAAAATAGACAAAGCGAGCAAGCTGGCTGCCCTTGTCGTAGAGCTCTCAGAGAGCTTTCCAACGGTATGCTGTGCACCGCGTAACTCCTAACGGATCAAAAGTTATGGGCACCAGAGCGACGGAGACTTGGTCACAAACCCTACGCCCTCGGTTTGCGGGCCCAGCCTTTACGTGAAGCGAAGTTGTCTTGCCCAATGTTTCGTGGGATTCGGTAATAGAGATCTGGTGGATAAAGTATCTTGGCAACCCTAACCAGGGCAAAAACAATTGAAAAGGGGGTGCAACACGAGGACTTCCCGGGGGGTCACCCATCCTAGTACTACTCTCGCCCAAGCACGCTTAACTTCGGAGTTCTGATGTGATCCGGTACATTAGTGCAGGTACGATCGCACCCATCATGTTGAGGGCACAATTCCTATATTTGTTAACGGTTCACAGTCCCAGCCTAAAGAGATGGTCCATTCAAAAGGCCCAATGGGCTTAACGATAACCCATCCGCTTCAACAACGCAGCATCCTCGCAAGACGTGATATCGACACGTTGTAGGGCCCTCTGATGTCCCGCGAGTCAGGTTGTCATCCTTTTAACAGTTCACGACGTACAATCCGGGACGGAAAAACAGAGCAAAAGAAGAAAATTGGCCTGAAACTGATAAAAACGTTCAATTTTGGGCTCCAAAAATGGGGACAGCGAGCAAGCTAGCTGCCCCAGTAGTAGAGCTCTCATAGAGCTTGGCAACGGTATGTTGTGCGCCGCGTAACTCCTTACGGATCAAAAGTTATGGACACCGGAGCGACGGAGACCTGGTCAAAAACACTATGCCCTTGGTTTGCGGGCCCAACCTCTACGTGAAGTGAAGTTGTCTTGCCCAATGTTCCGTGGGGTTCAGTAATTTAGATTTGGTGGATAAAGTATCTTGGAAACCCTAACCAGGGCAAAAAAAAATTGAAAAGGGGGTGCATCACGAGGACTTCCGAGGGGGTCACCCATCCGAGTACTACTCTCGCCCAAGCACGCTTAACTTCGGTGTTCTGATGGGATCCGGTGCATTAGTACTGGTATGATCGCACCAGTCATGTTGAGGGCACAATTGCTTTATGTGTTAACGGTTCAGAATCCCTGCCTAGAGAAATGGCCCATTCAAAAGGCCCAATGAGCTTAACGACAACCCATCCGTTTCAACAACGCTGCATCGGCGCAAGACGTGATATCGACACGTTGTAGGGCCCTCTGATGTCCCGCGAATCAGGTTGTTATCCTTTTAACAGTTCACGACGTACGATCCAGGACGGAAAAATAGAGCAAAAGAAGAAAATTGGCCTGAAACTGATGAAAACGTTTGATTTTGTGCTCCAAAAATGGGCACAGCGAGCAAGCTGGCTACCCTAGTCGTAGAGCTCTCAGAGAGCTTTGCAACGGTATGCTGTGCACCGCGCAACTCCTTACGGATCAAAAGTAATGGGCACTGGTGCGACGGAGACCTGGTCACAAACCCTACGCCCTCGGTTTGCGGGACCAGCCTCTACGTGAAACGAAGTTGTCTTGCCAAATGTTCTGTGGGATTCAGTAATAGAGATTTGGTGGATAAAGTATCTTGGCAACCCTAACTAGGGCAAAAAAAATTGAAAATGGGGTGCAACACGAGGACTTCCCAAGGGGTCACCCATCCTAGTACTACTCTCGCCCAAGCACGCTTAACTTCGGAGTTCTGATGGGATCCGGTGCATTAGTGCTGGTATGATCGCACCCGTCATGTTGAGGGCACAATTCCTATATGTGTTAACGGTTCACAGTCCCAGCCTAGAGAGATGGCCCATTCAAAAGGCCCAATGGGCTTAACGACAACTTAACCGCTTCAACAACGCAGCATCCTCGCAAGATGTGATATCGACACGTTGTAGGGCCCTATTATGTCCTGCGAGTTAGGTTGTCGTCCTTTTAACAGTTCACGACGTACGGTCCGGGATGGAAAAATAGAGCAAAAGAAGAAAAGTGGCCTGAAATTGATGACAACGTTCGATTTTGGGCTCCAAAAACGGGGACAGCAAGCAAGCTGGCTGCCCCCGTAGTAGAGCTCTCAGAGAGCTTTGCAACGGTATGCTTTGCGCCGCGTAACTCCTTACGGATCAATATTTTTGGGCACCGGAGCGACGGAGACCTGGTCACAAACCCTACGCCATCGGTTTGTGGGCCCAGCCTCTACAAGAAGCGAAGTTGTCTTGCCCAATGTTGCGTGGGATTCAGTAATAAAGATTTGGTGGATAAAGTATCTTGGCAACCCTAACTAGGGCAAAAAAAATTGAAAAGGGGGTGCAACACGAGGACTTCCCAGGGTGTCACCCATCCTAGTACTACTCTCCCCCAAGCACGCTTAACTTCGGAGTTCTGAAGGGATCTGGTGCATTAGTGCTGGTATGATCGCATCTGTCATATTGAGGCACAATTCCTTTATGTGTTAACTGTTCAGAGTCCCAACTTAGAGAGATGGCCCATACAAAAGGACCAATGGGCTTACCGACAACGCATCCGCTTCAACAACGCAGCATCCTCGCAAGACGTGATATCGACACGTTGTCGGGCCCTCTGATGTCCCGCGAGTCAAGTTGTTGTCCGTTTAACAGTTCACGACGTACGATCCGGGACGGAAAAACAGAGCAAAAGAAGAAAAGTGGCCTGAAACTGATGAAAACGTTCGATTTTGGGTTCCAAAAATGGGCAAAGCAAGCATGCTAGCTGCCCCCGTTGTAGAGATCTCAGAGAGCTTTGCAACGGTATGCTGTGCGGCGCGTAACTCCTTACGGATCAAAAGTTATGGACACCGGAGCGACGGAGACCTGGTCACAAACCCTACGCCCTCGGTTTGCGGGCCCAGCCTCTACGTGAAACGAAGTTGTCTTGCCCAATGTTCCGTGGGATTCAGTAAAAGAGATTTGGTGGATAAAGTATCTTGGCAACCCTAACCAGGGCAAAAAAATTGAAAAGGGAGTGCAACACGAGGACTTCCCAAGGGGTCACCCATCCTAGTACTACTCTCGCCCAAGCACACTTAACTTCGGTGTTCTGATGGGATCCGGTACGTTAGTGCTGGTATGATCGCACCCATCATGTTGAGGGCACAATTCCTATATGTGTTAACGGTTCGCAGTCCCAGCCTAGAGAGATGGCCCATTCAAAAAGCCCAATGGGCTTAACGACATCCCATCTGCTTCAACAACGCAGCATCCTCGCAAGACTTGATATCGACACGATGTAGGGCCCTCTCATGTCCCGCG
Source organism: Ehretia macrophylla (assembly GCA_037974665.1). Lineage (NCBI taxonomy): Eukaryota > Viridiplantae > Streptophyta > Magnoliopsida > Boraginales > Ehretiaceae > Ehretia > Ehretia macrophylla. The sequence continues at coordinate 1,311,043 of CM075780.1, forward strand.
AGTCAGGTTGTCGTCCTTTTAACTGTTCACGACATACGATTCGGGATGGAAAAACAGAGCAAAAGAAGAATAGTGGCCAGAAACTGATGAAAACGTTCAATTTTGGCTCCAAAAATTAGCACAGCGAGCAAGCTGGCTGCCCCCGTCGTAGAGCTCTCAGAGTGCTTTGCAACGGTATGTTGTGCGCCGCGTAATTCCTTACGGATCAAAAGTTATGGGCATCGGATGTGAGGCCCGACCCCGAATAACGTGTCATACCTCAATTTGCGTGCCATAGATCCTTAATTATATGACCGACCTTGGATTACGTGTCTTGTCTTGGTTTTTGTGCGATACCTAGATATACGTGCCCTAACCTTGATGTACGAGCGTTACCTCGTTTCATGTGCCCTAACCTTGAACTACGTACCTTATCCTAGATATAGAGTCATGCCTTGATTTGCGTGCGTTGCATTGAATTACGTGCCTTGCATTGGTTTATGTGCATTCACCTAGGATTACGTGCATTAGTCTTGAAGTATGTGCATTAGTCTTGAAGTTCGTGTCTTACCTCGTAGTTCATGTCTACCTCGTGATTCGTGACCCATATTGATTTATGTGCGTGTCTCGTAGTGCGTGCCCTAGACCTAGGAAAGCGTGCCCACACGCTAATCAATAAAGAATCCTACACAAAACACTAGACACTAAAATAATCCTACACAATCCACTAACCAATATTATATTCCTAATTCAAATTCTCTACAAACTCCACTAACAATAAAATAGTACTAAACTATTCTTACATTTCCCACTATCTATTATTCTATTCATAATTCAACTCATCAACAAACATTCCTATATTTTATTCTACCTAGATTCCCTAATTTCCCAACATTCCTATGACAATTCTAATGACACAAATGCATAAAAAATTAGTCCTAGACAAACTATGACACACATACAAGACACTAGGCATAAAATAGCCCCAAAACCCTTACCAATGCACACCATTTTCGACCAAGTGCTCCTTGCCCATGCTAGGAATTTCAAAATGCCTCTTGAAGACATAAAAATCAGAATTTCTGAGCTCAAGGCCAAACCCATGCATCAACTTTTGCAAAAAGCCTCATTTTTCTTTCATTTCTCTCATTTTCCTCAACCTTCCCTCTCTCCCTCTCATTCTCTCTCTCCATCTCGGTTTTGGGCTGAGTTCTCACCTTCCATATCTCATTTTCTTCACACCATAGTTGATCAAGTCAAGCAATCATCAAAGAAACTCAAGCAAACAAGCTAGGATGCGAAAATCACACATGCATGCCCTTTGAAGTCTTCATTTTGGCCCTAGGTGAGTTTTTAAGCTTCCATTTCTTTTCTTCTTGTTCTAACCTCATGCATGTACTAAGAGCTTGGTCACTAAGCTAGGAAAATAGAGAAAACCAAGTTGGAATCTCGGCTAAGAAGAAGAAGAAGAAGTTTTGTGCTTCAACAAGTTTTTGTGCATCTTCTTGGTTGATTGCTAAGGTGAGGGCAAAAACCTTTTGAAAATCCTTCAAAAATTCACGTGCATGCTCATGAATGTATGTCTTTGCTTCTGTACTAGAGTTATATGGTCGTTCATAAGCTTAAACAACCATGAAAATTGGTAGGTGACTAGTTTGGACAGTTTTGAATATTTTTCACAGAAATAGGCCGAAGCTAATTTTGACTCTAAGGTCCTCAAAATGGCGAATCTTTAAAATGTGTCCAAATCTGGAAATCTGGAAAAATGAAGTAGGTTTTGGCAGATGCACTGACCTTGTGGAACGAACCATATTTGACTCAGTAAATGATGTCCAAAATGCATTAAATTTGATGTGCTGCTATATTTTTCAGTTTTGGACATTTTTGTCAGAAATGGACTAAGGCTAAAACTGACCCTAAGGACCTAAAAAACGTCAATTATGGAAATGTGTGCAAATCTGGACAGTTTTGTGCTATCTCACTGTTTCGGCTATATCTAATGATTCCGAACTCCAATTGATGCAAGGTTTGTTTCCGATTTTAGTTATCTTATTAAGCTTTAATTTGAGATCTTATTCACTGGATTTGGAGTTTTTTTTTTTATCGTATTGATTGTGAGAAAACAGCCTATTGCAGTAAGGGTTTCACTTAGCTATATGCTTGGAAAAATTATTGTAACCTCTCTTGAGGTGTTAATTGCTTGGAATTGTGGTGTTGAGATGTTGTGTGGACTGTTTTTAGTACTTGAGGATGTTGAATTATATGATGCATGGCTTGAGATTGACTTTGAGTTGGTTTGAGGCTCAAATTGCACGAATATGCACAAAATGGAAACCCTAATGACTAGGTAGTTTTGCTAAGTGTTGATCATTCGGATACTGTGTGGAATTATATGTTTAGTAGGCTGCCCGTAAATGCCTTTATGGTCCTAAATGTGAATTTGATCATTGCATGTTGAAAAATAGGCTTTTCTTGCACCCGAACCCACATAGATGTTATTACATGTTGAATAATCTTATTACTTGATCACGTGGACTTCGTAATGAGTTATATGGCCTTTTTTACATGTGTTACATGGCTTCCAGTTTAATTTTCATATAACTCTATATGCCTTTCTAGTGAAATTTCCTGTCTTATCATGCCCTGCTTGTTTACCTGTCAATGTGCAATCTTATGACTATCCGGATGCAACCTACTTTGTTGTCCTCCTACTGTGATATATTATCTGTCATAAATGTGCATTGCATACAAGGTTGCAACCTTTCCTGTCGGCATGGTAGCGATCACGCACACCGGGCTGCATCGGGCTTGCCGGTGCACCCGTGACTACCATGGTCCCATTCCCTCTCTCGCTTGGGGGCTAGACTTCCTCGGAGAGTTGGGTCGTAGGATTTCGGGGTACATTCGGAGTATACCCACCTAACGTGTTTGGGGGATGATTTGAAGTCGGCCGCAACAACTGATTCTGGAACTGACCTTAGAGCAAAAGCTCAATGTATCATTTTTACTATCTTACTGATTGTGAGAAAACATCCTATTGCAGTAAGGGTTTCACTTAGCTATATGCTTGGAAAAATTATTGTAACCTCTCTTGAGGTGTTAATTGCTTGGAATTGTGGTGTTGAGATGTTGTGTGGACTGTTTTGAGTACTTGAGGATGTAGAATTATATGATGCATGGCTTGAGATTGACTTTGAGTTGGTTTGAGGCTCAAATTGCACGAATATGCACAAAATGGAAACCCTAAGACTAGGTAGTTTTGCTAAGTGTTGATCATTCGGATACTGTATGGAATTATATGTTTAGTAGGCTGCCCATAAATGCCTTTATGGTCCTAAATGTGAATTTGATCATTGCATGTTGACAAATAGGCTTTTCTTGCACCCGAACCCACGTAGATGTTATTACATGTTGAATAATCTTATTACTTGATCACGTGGACTTCGTAATGAGTTATATGGCCTGTTTTACATGTGTTACATGGCTTCCGGTTTAATTTTCATATAACTCTATATGCCTTTCAAGTGAAATTTCCTGTCTTATCGTGCCCTGCTTGTTTACCGGTCAATGTGCAATCTTATGACTGTCCGGAGGCAACCTACTTTGTTGTCCTCCTACTGTGATATATTATCTGTCATAAATGTGCATTGCATACAGGGTTGCAACCTTTCCTGTCGGCATGGTAGCGATCATGCACACCTGGCGGCATCGGGCTTGCCGGTGCACCCGTGACTACCATGGTCCCATTCCCTCTCTCGCTTGGGGGCTAGACTTCCTCGAAAAGTTGAGTCGTAGGATTTCGAGGTACATCCGGAGTATACCCACCTGACGTGTTTGGGGGATGATTTGAAGTCGGCCACAACAACTTATTCTAGAACTGACCTGAGAGCCAAAGCTCACTGTATCCTTTTCACTATGTGTATAAGTACTCTCGCTTGGTTCCTAGAGAACCTCGGGGAGGAAGGACCGGTATTTCTGTTCCTGTACTTATATTATTGTTATATTCATGCTTGCAAAAATGATTTTCATAAGTTGAACCAGAAAATGAGTTTCATAACCTATTTGTCGTTCCCCCTTGCTGAGTTCATAAGGACTCACCCTCTTTTATCATCTCAGGTGAAGAAGATCAAGAATAGTTACCCGAGGACGATGTGCCTAACGATGATTCTTTGGAGTGATTGCATGTCCCTACGTGCTTTTGTGCTTTGCCTGAAAGTGGTTGATATATGGATGTTGTGTTTGAATGCAAACTATTCATTTATTGATGTAAATGACCCCGTTGTAATTTGGGTCTAATTCTGGGATTGTACTACCTATAACCGGACGAACTTTTATTTGGTTGTTTGCTTTTGTTTTCTTAATTAGTAGTTATCGTAGGCTTTCAAACCACTAGATGAACGATCAACTAAGTTAATTCTATCTAATTTCATTTAGGTGCTCATTTGCAAACTAAAGGATAATAGGTACTTGCATGATAGGAAATTGACGAATAAACGGGACATAGTTATCATGTTAGGCTTATTAACCAAACGAGACTTTCAAGATAAACTAGTAGGCAAATCGGTTGGTGACAATAGGAGTCCTTAATGGAATTGGATTAGTGGTTGGAATAATTGAGGCGTTTAGAGAATTAGGTCAAACCAAAGAGCCCAATTACAACCGTTATGCTGTCGGTTCACCGAAAAACATTGAAGTTTAGGCCAAAACGTTAAGTGTTAAATCTTCATCAACGATTAAGTATGTGAAATGTCCTGAACGTTTAGATCACACCCAATGGGCTTAACGACAACCCATCCGCTTCAACAACGCAGCTTGCTTGCAAGACGTGATATCGACACGTTGTACGACCCTATGATGTCCAACGAGTCAGGTTGTCGCCCTTTTAAAAGTTCACGACGTACGATCCGGGACGAAAAAACAGAGCAAAAGAAGAAAATTGGCCTGAAACTGATGAAAATGTTCAATTTTGGGCTCCAAAAACGAGCACAGCGAGCATGCTAGTTGCCCTCATCGTAGAGCTCTCAGAGAGCTTTGCAACGGTATGCTGTGCACCACGTAACTCCTTACGGATCAAAAGTTATGGGCACCGGAGCGACGGAGACCTGGTCAAAAACCCTACACCCTCGGTTTGCGGGCCCAGCCTCTACATGAAACGAAGTTGTCTTGCCTAATGTTCCGTGGGATTCAATAACAGAGATTTGGTGGATAAAGTATCTTGGAAACCCTAACCAGGGCAAAAAAAATTGAAAAAGGGGGTGCAACACGAGGACTTCCTAGGGGGTCATCCATCCTAGTACTACTCTTGCCCAAGCACGCTTAACTTCGGAGTTCTGATGGGATCTGGTGCATTAGTGTTGGTATGATCGGACCCGTCATGTTGAGGGCATAATTCCTATATGTGTTAACGGTTCACAGTCCCAGCCTAGAGAGATGGCCCATTCAAAAGGCCCAATGGGCTTAACGACAACCCATCCGCTTCAACAACGCAGCATCATGGCAAGACGTGATATCAACACGTTGTAGGGCCCTCTGATGTCCCGCGAGTTAGGTTGTCGTCCTTTTAACAGTTCACGACGTACGATCCGGGACGGAAAAACAGAGCAAAAGAAGAAAAATGGCCTGAAACTGATGAAAACGTTCGATTTTGGGCTCCAAAAATGGGCACAGCGAGAAAGCTGGCTTCCTACGTCGTAGAGCTCTCAGAGAGCTTTGCAACGATATGCTGTGCGCCGCGTAACTCCTTACGGATCAAAAGTTATGGGCACCGGAGCGACGGAGACCTGGTCACAAACCCTACGCCCTCGGTTTGTAGGCCCAGCCTCTACGTGAAGCGAAGTTGTCTTGCCCAATGTTCCGTGGGATTCAGTAATAGAGATTTGGTGGATAAAGTATCTTGGCAACCCTAACCAGGGCAAAAAAAATTGAAAAGGGGTGCAACACGAGGACTTCCCAGGGGGTCACCCATCCGAGTACTACTCTCGCCCAAGCATGCTTAACTTCGAAGTTCTGATGGGATCCGGTGCATTAGTGCTGCTATGATCGCACCGTCATGTAAAGGGCACAATTCCTTTGTGTTTTAACTGTTCAGAGTCCCAACTTAGAGAGATGGCCCATTCAAAAGGCCCAATGGGTTTAACGGCAACCCATCCGCTTCAACAACGCAGCATGCTTGCAAGACGTGATATCGACACATTGTAGGGACCTCTGATGTCCCGCGAGTCAGGTTGTCGTCCTTTTAACAGTTCACGACGTACGATCCAGGATGGAAAAACTGAGCAAAAGAAGAAAAGTGGCCTGAAACTGATGAAAACGTTCGATTTTGGGCCCCAAAAACTGGCACAGCAAGCATGCTTGCTGTGCCCATCGTAGAGCTCTCAGAGAGCTTTGCAACGGTGTGCTGTACGCCGCGTAACTCCTTACAGATCAAAAGTTATGGACACCGGAGCGACGGAGACCTGGTCACAAACCCTACGCCCTCGGTTTGCGGGCCCAGCCTCTACGTTAAGTGAAGTTGTCTTGCCCAATGTTGCATGGGATTCAGTAATAGAGATTTGGTGGATAAAGTATCTTGGCAACCCTAACCAGGGCAAAACAAAATTGAAAAAGGGGTGCATCACGAGGACTTCCCAGGGGGTCACCATACGAGTACTACTCTCGCCCAAGCACGCTTAACTTCAGTGTTCTGATGGGATCCGGTGCATTAGTGCTGGTATTATCGCACCAGTCATGTTGAGGGCACAATTGCTTTATGTGTTAACGGTTCAGAGTCCCTACCTAGATAAATGGCCCATTCAAAAGGCCCAATGAGCTTAATGACAACCCATCCGTTTCGAAACGCTGCATCCGCGCAAGACGTGATATCGACACGTTGTAGGGCCCTCTGATGTCCCGCGAGTCGGGTTTTCGTCCTTTTAACAGTTCACGACGTACGATCCAGGACGGAAAAACAGAGCAAAAGAAGAAAAGTGGCCTAAAACTGATGAAAACGTTCGATTTTGGGCTCTAAAAATGGGCACAGCGAGGAAGCTGGCTGCCCCAGTCGTAGAGCTCTCAGAGAGCTTTGCAACGGTATGCTGTGTGCCGCGCAACTCCTTACGGATCAAAAGTTATGGGCGCCGGAGTGACGGAGAACTGGTCACAAACCCTACGCCCTCGGTTTGCGGGCCCAGCCTCTACGTGAAACGAAGTTGTCTTCCCAAATGTTCTGTGGGATTCAGTTATAGAGATTTGGTGGATAAAGTATCTTGGCAACCCTAACTATGTCACGCCCCAACCCGGCCTATAAAGGTTAGACTAGGGTGTGATCTAAACATTCAAGTCACGTCTCGTACTTAACCATTCATGAAGATTTAACACTTAATGTTTGGCCTAAACTCCAAAATTTTTCGGTAAACCAGCAGTATAACGGCTGTAATTGGGCTCTTTGGTTTGGACTAATTCTCTAAACGCCTCAATTATTCCAATCATTAATCCAATTCCATTAAGGACTCCTATTTGTCACCAATTGATTTGCCTAATAGTTTATCTTGAAAGTCTCGTTTGGTTAATAAGCCTAACATGATAACTATGTCCCGTTTATTTGTCAATTTCCTACCATGCAAGTACCTATTATCCTTTAGTTTGCAAATGAGTACCTAAGTGAAATTAGATAGAATTAACTTAGTTGATTGTTCATCTAGTGGTTTGACTGCCTACGATAATTACTAATTAAGAAAACGAAAGCAAACAACCAAATAAAAGTTCGTCCGGTTATAGATAGTACAATCCCAGAATTAGACCCAAATTACAAAGGGGTCATTTACATCACTAAACAATGAGCAACATAAAAGAAATAGTCTTCAAGTGGCATAGTTCACAAATAGCCATAATCATGCAAAGCACACAAGACAGACAATCACTCCAAGGATTCATCGTTAGGCACATCGTCCTTGGGTACCTGTTCTTGATCTTCTTCACCTGAGATGATAAAAGAGGGTGAGTCCTTATTAACTCAGCGAGGGGGAATGAGAAATACGCTTTGAAACTCATTTTCCGGTTCAATTTATGAAAACTCTTTTTGAGAACATGTCACGTATTACAAATAATAAGGTACGCAATTATAAGAAACAAATCGAGTAATGGATACAAAGTAAGGGAACAGAAATGCCAGTCTTTCCTCCCCGAGGTTCTCTAGGAACCAAGCGAGAGTACTTATACACATAGTAAAAAGGATACGATGAGCATTTGCTCTCAATATCAATTTCGATTCATTTGGTGCGGCCGACTTCAATAATCCACTTATCGCTCCCAATTGGGTGTACTCCGGATGTACCCCGAAACCTACGACCCAACTCTCCGAGGGTGAAATGCCCAGCAAGAGAGGGAATTGGACCATGGTAGTCACGGTAACACCGGCAAGCCCGATGCCGCCCGGCGTGCATGAAACACTACCACGCCACACTGAAGGTTGCAACCTTGTATACAATGCCCATTTATGTCATTTAACATTTCACATTAGGAGGTCAACAAAGTAGGTTGCCTCCGAGCAAGTATATGATCACATTTTGACATATTTGCATATAAGGCATTGTAAGAACATATAATCATTTCATATATCCATTTGAAAGCAATTAAACTTTAACGGGCAGCCAAGTAATCATGTTCAAATAAACCAATGAATATCTTTTAACAATTCACATTAGGAGGACAACAAAGTAGGTTGCCTCCGAGCAATTTCAAGATCACATATTGCCAAGTAAACGAACGAGGCATGCTTGATATGCAATTTTACTTTGTAGAACACATAGAGTCATATGAACATTAAACGGGCAGCCATGTAACACATGCAAGTCAAGCCATATAACTCATTTCAAAGTTCACGTAATCAAGTGATACGAATATTCAACATGCAACAACATTTACGTGGGTTCGGTTGCAAGAAAAGCTTATATGACAACATGCAATGGTCAAAATCACATTTGAAGTTATAAAACATTTACGGGCAGCCCACTAAGCATATAATTTCCACACAATAACCAAGAATCAACACTTAGCAAAACTACCTAGTCATTAGGGTTTCCATTTCATGCTTAATCGTGTGATTAAAACCCTAAGTCAAATCAAAATCATTCTCAAGTCACGCATCATTCCATTCAAGCATCGTCAAGTACTCAAAACAGTCCACATAACATCCCAACACTACATTTCCACACGATTAGAACCACAAAAGGGGTTACAATAATTTTCCAAGCATGTAGCTAAATGAAACCTTTACTGCAATACGCTGTTTTCCCACAATAAATAGGATAATCAAACAATCTCCAAATTCAGTGAATAAGATTTCAAATTAAAGCTTAAGAAGTTAACTAAAATCAGAAACAAACCATGCATCAATTGGAGTTCAGAATCATTAGTTATGGCCGAAACAGTAAGGTAACACAAAACTGTCGAGATTTGCACACTTTTCAGAAATTGATGTTTTTGAGATCCTTAGGGTCAGTTTTAGCTTTGGTCCATTTCTGACAAAATTGTCCAGAACTGAAAAATATATCAGCACACCAAATTTCATGCATTTTGGACAACATTTACTAAGTCAAATATGGTTCGTTCCACAAGGTCAGTGCATCTGCCAAAACCTGCTTCATTTCTCCAAATTTCCAGATTTGGTCACATTTTAAAGATTTGCCATTTTGAGGACCTTAGAGTCAAAATTAGCTTCGGCCTATTTCAGGGAAAAATTTCCAAAACTGTCCAAACTAGTCACCTACCAATTCTCAAGCATTTTCAACATCATTTTCCTAGCTAAAATTACCTCGAACAGACTGGTCAGAGAGCTGTCATCCATTTCGACTTCACCTAGCATCATTTTCAAGCCAAGATCTTGCCATGCATGGTTGTTTAAGCTTATGAACGACCATATAGCTCAAGTACAGAAGCAAATACACACATTTATGAGTATGCATGTGAAATTTTGAAGAGTTTTCAAAAAGTTTTAACCCTCACCTTTGCAATCAACCCAAAAAAATGTTCAAAACCTTGTTGAAGCTCAAATCTCTTCTTCTTCTTGCTTAGCCGAGATTCCAACTAGCTTTTCTCTATTTTTCCTAGCTTAGTGATCAATCTCTTAGCACATGCATGAGGTTAGAACAAGAAGGAAAGAAATGGAAGCTTAAAAACTCACCAAGGCCGAAAATGGTGACTCAAAATGCTTGCATGTGTGTTTCTTGCATCCTAGCTTGCTTGGGTGAGTTTCTTTGCTTGTGGTTTGTCTTGATGCACCATAGGATGATGAAGATGAGCTAAGAGGTGGAGAGAACTCAGCCAAAACCGAAATGGAGAGAGAGAGTGAGAGGGAGAGAGAGAAAATGTGAGGAAAGTGAGAGAAATGAGAGAAAAATGAGGCTTTTGCAAAAGTTGATGCATATGTTGGCCTTGGGCATGCAAAAATTCAGATTTGTGTCATCTTTTGAATTGTTTTAACATGTGTGTAAGAGAATGTTGGGTATTTAGGGATTTTAGGTAGAATAGAATATAGGATATGTTTAGAGGTTTGTGAGATTTTGTCTTGTAGTGAGTTTAAAATATAATATTTAGGTGTTAGTGGATTTTGTAGAGATTTGAATTAGGATTATAATAATAGTTAGTGGTGTTTGTAGGATTATTTTATAGTCTAGTGCTTTGTGTAGGATTCTTTATTGATTAGCGTGCGGGCATGCCTTCCTAAGTCTAGGGCACGCACTACGAGACACACACAGAAATCAATACAGAGCACGAATCACGAGGTAGACACGAACTACGAGGTAAGACACGGACTTCAAGACTAATGCACGCAATCCTAGGTGAATGCACGTAAACCAATGCAAGGCACGTAATTCAATGTAATGCACGCAAATCGAGGTACGACTCTTAAACCTAGGTTAAGGTACGCAGTTCAAGGTTAGAGCACACAAAACGAGGTAACACACGTACATCGAGGTTAGGGCACGTATATCTAGGTACCGCACGTGAGTCAGGGATTAGGGCACACTATTCTAGGTCAAGGCATGTATAACGAGGCATGCATGAAAACCAAGACAGGGCACGTAATCCTAGGTCGGTCATATAATTTTAGGTTTAAGGCGCGCAAATCGAGGTAGGACACGTTATTCGGGGTCGGGCCTCACATCCTCCCCTCCTTAAAAGAATTTCGTCCCGAAATTCATTCTTACTTGTTAAGGTCATTTAGACGGATTCTGACCCTTGTTATTCTTCCTACTCCGGTTCGTCTCGTTTTTGGGCGATCTCTTATCACAACCAATTTACTTCCTATGTTTCTCCAATCATTTAGTTCGGTGTGACCTCTACATTTACAGTTCTCTCCTTTGAACGACTCTATTATCCATTTGATCTTAAGGTCAAGTTTATTAACTAAGGTTAGAATCTCCATACATAGTCATCAAGGATACATCGGTATTCAAACTATATAACTATAACTCCAAAATCATGACTCATGTTGTATCAATCTCGCATTCATACCTCAAAAGGAATATCACAATAATTCTATGATCCTAGGGTGACATATGCTAATTTCAAGATGATAGGTCTATATCCGATTTACATATCCTATCTACTAGCTTCAAAATTGTTAGCACGTAGGACATACACATGTTATGAGTCATTTCCACAATACGACTCTATTTTCAGGAAGAACTCACCAAACAAACTAATCCATCTCAAATCGTCATCTATCGATAGTATCATAATCCTTATCTCGTAGGTGCATTAGATTAGCAAATCTCTTAACAACTAGTCTCCCAGTTACAGGCTCCTATTCATTAACATTCTTCCCCAGCTTCGTTAACCTTCAAGCTCGTAATCAAGAAGAAAGACCGTTGAGATTCGTTAAACCCAAACTCTAAGGTTTGTTAGGTACCACCAACAAATTGCCATTGAAATTGCATGGGCAAATCGATCATATTGCACTAGTTCAACTCTTACAAGTAAACTCATCAACTCGTAATCCACAATTTACTTCCTTATTCAAATCCCTATCTTCAAGTCACGAGGCTTCAGAATTTCTTTAACCTTAACCAAGACTCCTAAGGCGAATAGTTTCAATCTCAAATAAATTTCACTCACCTCAATCCAAGGTTACGTCATACTTAAGAAGACAATGGTCCTACTCATTTAGCGACCTAGTCATTCCTTTGAATACTTAATGCCCGCCAATATATCTTCGACATTAATGTTACCAAGCTGGGTTCATCGCCATATAAGTGATATCAATGCTCCACTAGGTTACCGGCCGTACAACAACAATCCTAGGACTATAAATGGGTGCTGAAATGACCGAGCTCATAAAATACTTACACGAGATAACTTCAAGGTTGTATCAATATAAGAATTATGACCACGAGGCATCCTTCAACATAACCTAATAGAACTTTAAAAGTAATCAACCACTTATTTAACTATCACTACAAGATTCACCCTCTATTCAACAACCACGATTCGAAGTCTACTGATCGCTAGTCTCTAGATGTGAAATGATGCACATAGATACGGTGGTCTAACAATAGTCTCTTGGGTCATTATGACTCTAATTCATCTCTATCTTAACTCTATGAAATCTTACTCTTGTCATTTACATGTTCAACTAGCTAAGAGCATCAAGACTCATCGACCTTAGGTCCTAGGGTTCACTATGAATCATCATGCATACTCACTATTAGCTATTTAGGATTACTAATCATACCCTAACGACTCTACTTTCAACCGGATACTTTAATCTCATTTCCATGGTTTATATACTAGGTCCATCGGTCTTACTTCGCATAATCACAACTAAATCCGAGGGGCAACAATTCAATACCATGATTCTTAATATCACCAATATCCAACTTAGGACCTTAGCAACATCAGTCATCTAATGCATAATTCAATTCCGTACACTTCTATCCGACCTAACATTTTAGGTGCAGTTTTCCAAACACGAGTTCTAGCTACGTGAATTCCTCAATTCCAGCATCCTTATATCTTGTTATATTAAAGAATCATCAACCTTGTTAAATTCGGTCTCCAGAGTTGCCTACATGTCTTGAGGTTATCCATTGCTAAGTCACTCAAATACACTATCCATGTCTCAATAATCTAACCCCTAAAAGTAACTATCATCAACTTCTACGAGTTCATCTTTTAATTTCTAGGTTATGATCTCAACATTTAGTGAACTTGAAACTCGCTAGTATACAACATATCAAATTCATCAATGCTTAATTCCAATAAAGTAAGGATTCGATCGTACGAGCATATTGCTAACTTCTTAGATAGCCTATCAAGACAATTTTAAGATGTGGGAAATGGATTCAAAGAAACCTCCAAGTCAACTTCCACTATCAGCACATGAGAATATATATTACTCTACATATTTAATAGTATACCCTTATATCTAAGGAAGTAGTATGTCCTTAACATTTATTCTTGAACCACAATTAGAAGAACGGTTTAACAGAATCAATAACTTCATAGCTATAAAATTGACAACTTAATCACAGGTATAGGTATTCCAAAGATAAGGAGATAACTTTACCTCAACAATTATACCTGTGCTACGCATTTTATATATATGCATGTCTAATAATGCATTCGATCCATCGAGTACCTGTGAAGATGTGAGAAATCTCCAACCGAGACTTTCCGTTCATTTTGCATAAATTTACTTCCCTAAAAGTTCTAGTCCTAACTATCTATGTGTATAAATAGTCATTAATGGTTATGTAACATGCACATGTATCAAGGAAGGAGTATAAACGCATGCATGCATTATTGAGGGCATTAACGTGTTGATGTGCATGACACATAGTACATAAGGTCCACAAAAGCACATAATATTCAATGCTCAAGCAATTAAAGCACATTAGCACACATTAACACATATAAACAAGACATCATAATTACCTTAGGGCTTCTACCCATGGTCCGAGAGTTGAACCCGACTAACGCCTAGTTAGTAAACTAAGCTCTGATACCATTCTAATATAAGGTGTCACGCCCCAACCCGGCCTATAAAGGTTAGACTAGGGTGTGATCTAAACATTCAAGTCACGTCTCGTACTTAACCGTTCATGAAGATTTAACACTTAACGTTTGGCCTAAACTCCAAAATATTTCGGTAAACCGGCAGTATAACGGCTGTAATTAGGCTCTTTGGTTTGGACTAATTCTCTAAACGCCTCAATTATTCCAATCATTAATCCAATTCCATTAAGGACTCCTATTTGTCACCAATTGATTTGCCTAATAGTTTATCTTGAAAGTGTCGTTTGGTTAATAAGCCTAACATGATAACTATGTCCCGTTTATTTGTCAATTTCCTACCATGCAAGTACCTATTATCCTTTAGTTTGCAAATGAGTACCTAAGTGAAATTAGATAGAATTAACTTAGTTGATTGTTCATCTAGTGGTTTGACTGCCTACGATAATTACTAATTAAGAAAACTAAAGCAAACAACCAAATAAAAGTTCGTCCGGTTATAGATAGTATAATCCCAGAATTAGACCCAAATTACAAAGGGGTCATTTACATCACTAAACAACGAGCAACATAAAAGAAATAGTCTTCAAGTGGCATAGTTCACAAATAGCCATAATCATGCAAAGCACACAAGACAGGCAATCACTCCAAGGAATCATCGTTAGGCACATCGTCCTTGGGTACCTGTTCTTGATCTTCTTCACCTGAGATGATAAAAGAGGGTGAGTCCTTATGAACTCAGCGAGGGGGAACGAGAAATACGCTTTGAAACTCATTTTCCGGTTCAATTTATGAAAACTCTTTTTGAGAACATGTCACGTATTACAAATAATAAGGTACGCAATTATAAGAAACAAATCGAGTAATGGATACAAAGTAAGGGAACAGAAATGCTAGTCTTTCCTCCCCGAGGTTCTCTAGGAACCAAGCGAGAGTACTTATACACATAGTAAAAAGGATACGATGAGCATTTGCTCTCAATATCAATTTCGATTCATTTGGTGCGGCCGACTTCAATAATCCACTTATCGCTCCCAATTGGGTGTACTCCGGATGTACCCCGAAACCTACGACCCAACTCTCCAAGGGTGAAATGCCAAGCGAGAGAGGGAATTGGACCATGGTAGTCACGGTAACACCGGCAAGCCCGATGCCGCCCGGCGTTCGTGAAACACTACCACGCCACACTGAAGGTTGCAACCTTGTATACAATGCCCATTTATGTCATTTAACATTTCACATTAGGAGGTCAACAAAGTAGGTTGCCTCCGAGCAAGTATATGATCACATTTTGACATATTGGCATATAAGGCATTGTAAGAACATATAATCATTTCATATATCCATTTGAAAGCAATTAAACTTTAACGGGCAGCCAAGTAATCATGTTCAAATAAACCATTGAATATCTTTTAACAATTCACATTAGGAGGACAACAAAGTAGGTTGCCTCCGAGCAATTTCAAGATCACATATTGCCAAGTAAACGAACGAGGAATGCTTGACATGAAATTTTACTTTGTAGAACACATAGAGTCATATGAACATTAAACGGGCAGCCATGTAACACATGCAAGTCAAGCCATATAACTCATTTCAAAGTTCACATAATCAAGTGATACGAATATTCAACATGCAACAACATTTACGTGGGTTCGGTTGCAAGAAAAGCTTATATGACAACATGCAATGGTCAAAATCACATTTGAAGTTATAAAACATTTACGGGAAGCCCACTAAGCATATAATTTCCACACAATAACCAAGAATCAACACTTAGCAAAACTACCTAGTCATTAGGGTTTCCATTTCATGCTTAATCGTGTGATTAAAACCCTAAGTCAACTCAAAATCATTCTCAAGTCACGCATCATTCCATTCAAGCATCTTCAAGTACTCAAAACAGTCCACATAACATCCCAACACCACATTTCCACACGATTAGAACCACAAAAGGGGTTACAATAATTTTCCAAGCATGTAGCTAAATGAAACCTTTACTGCAATACGCTGTTTTCCCACAATAAATAGGATAATCAAACAATCTCCAAATTCAGTGAATAAGATTTCAAATTAAAGCTGAAGAAGTTAACTAAAATCAGAAACAAACCTTGCATCAATTGGAGTTCAGAATCATTAGTTATGGCCGAAACAGTGAGGTAACACAAAACTGTCCAGATTTGCACACGTTTCAGAAATTGATGTTTTTGAGGTCTTTAGGGTCAGTTTTAGCTTTGGTCCATTTCTGACAAAATTGTCCAGAACTGAAAAATATAGCAGCACACCAAATTTCATGCATTTTGGACAAAATTTACTAAGTAAAATATGGTTCGTTCCACAAGGTCAGTGCATATGCCAAAACCTGCTTCATTTCTCCAAATTTCCAGATTTGGTCACATTTTAAAGATTTGCCATTTTGAGGACCTTAGAATCAAAATTAGCTTCGACCTATTTCAGGGAAAAATGTCCAAAACTGTCGAAACTGGTCACCTACCAAGTTTCAAGCACTTTCAACATCATTTTCGTAGCTAAACTTACCTCGAACAGACTGGTCAGAGAGCTGTCATCCATTTCGACTTCACCTAGCATCATTTTCAAGCCAAGATCTTGCCATGCATGGTTGTTTAAGCTTATGAACGACCATATAGCTCAAGTACAGAAGCAAATACACACATTTATGAGTATGCATGTGAAATTTTGAAGAGTTTTCAAAAAGTTTTAACCCTCACCTTTGCAATCAACCCAAAAAAATGTTCAAAACCTTATTGAAGCTCAAATCTCTTCTTCTTCTTGCTTAGCCGAGATTCCAACTAGCTTTTCTCTATTTTTCCTAGCTTAGTGATCAATCTCTTAGCACATGCATGAGGTTAGAACAAGAAGAAAAGAAATGGAAGCTTAAAAACTCACCAAGGCCGAAAATGGTGACTCAAAATGCTTGCATGTGTGTTTCTTGCATCCTAGCTTGCTTGGGTGAGTTTCTTTGCTTGTGGTTTGTCTTGATGCACCATAGGATGATGAAGATGAGCTAAGAGGTGGAGAGAACTCAGCCAAAACCGAAATGGAGAGAGAGAGTGAGAGGGAGAGAGAGAAAATGTGAGGAAAGTGAGAGAAATGAGAGAAAAATGAGGCTTTTGCAAAAGTTGATGCATATGTTGGCCTTGGGCATGCAAAAATTCAGATTTGTGTCATCTTTTGAATTGTTTTAACATGTGTGTAAGAGAATGTTGGGTATTTAGGGATTTTAGGTAGAATAGAATATAGGATATGTTTAGAGGTTTGTGAGATTTTGTTTTGTAGTGAGTTTAAAATATAATATTTAGGTGTTAGTGGATTTTGTAGAGATTTGAATTAGGATTATAATAATAGTTAGTGGTGTTTGTAGGATTATTTTATAGTCTAGTGCTTTGTGTAGGATTCTTTATTGATTAGCGTGCGGACATGCCTTCTTAAGTCTAGGGCACGCACTACGAGACACACACAGAAATCAATACAGAGCACGAATCACGAGGTAGACACGAACCACGTGGTAAGACACAGACTTCAAGACTAATGCACGCAATCCTAGGTGAATGCACGTAAACCAATGCAAGGCACGTAATTCAATGTAATGCACGCAAATTGAGGTACGACTCTTAAACCTAGGTTAAGGTACGCAGTTCAAGGTTAGGGCACACAAAATGAGATAACGCACGTACATCGAGGTTAGGGCACGTATATCTAGGTACCGCACGTGAGTCAGGGATTAGGGCACACTATTCTAGGTCAAGGCATGTATAACGAGGCATGCACGAAAACCAAGACATGGCACGTAATCCTAGGTCAGTCATATAATTTTAGGTGTAAGGCGCGCAAATCGAGGTAGGACACGTTATTCGGGGTCGGGCCTCACAAACTAGGGCAAAAAAAATTGAAAAGGGGGTGCAACACGAGGACTTCCCAGGGGGTCACCTATCCTAGTACTACTCTCGCCCAAGCACTCTTAACTTCGGAGTTCTGATGGGATCCGGTGCATTAGTGCTGGTATGATCGCACCCGTCATGTTGAGGGCACAATTCCTATATGTGTTAACAGTTCACAGTCCCAGCCTAGAGAGATGGCCCATTCAAAAGGCCCAATGGGCTTAACGACAACCCATCCGCTTCAACAACGCAGCATCCTTGCAAGACGACACATTGTAGGGCCCTATGATGACCCGCGAGTCAGGTTGTCGTCCTTTTAACAGTTCACAACGTACGATCCGGGATGGAAAAACAGAGCAAAAGAAGAAAAGTGGCCTGAAATTGAAGAAAACGTTCGATTTTGGGTTCCAAAAACAAGCACAGCGAGCAAGCTGGATGCCCACGCCGTAGAGCTCTCAGAGAGCTTTGCAACGGTTTGCTGTGCGCCACGTAACTCCTTACGGATCAAAAGTTATGGGCACCGGAGCGATAGAGACCTGGTCACAAACCCTACGCCCTCGGTTTGCGGGCCCAGCCTCTACAATTTGCGAAGTTGTCTTGCCCAATGTTCTGTGGGATTCTGTAATTGAGATTTGGTGGATAAAGTATCTTGGCAACCCTAACCAGGGCAAAAAAAATTGAAAAGGGGGTGCAACACGAGGACTTCCCAAGGGGTCACCCATCCTAGTACTACTCTCGCCCAAGCACGCTTAACTTCGGAGTTCTGATGGGATTCGGTGCATTATTGCTGGTATGATCGCACCTGTCATGTTGAGGGCACAATTCCTTTATTTGTTAACTGTTCAGAGTCCTAACTTAGAGAGATGGCCCATACAGAAGGCCCAATGGGCTTAACGACAACCCATCCGCTTCAACAACGCAGCATGCTTGCAAAATGTGATATCGACACATTGTCGGGCCCTCTAATGTCCAGCGAGTCAGGTTGTTGTCCTTTTAACAGTTCACGACGTACGATCCGGGATGAAAAAACAGAGCAAAGGAAGAAAAGTGGCCTGAAACTTATAAAAACGTTCGATTTTGGCCTCCAAAAAGGGCAAAGCAAGCATGCTAGTTGCCCCGGTTGTAGAACTCTCAGAGAGCTTTGCAACGGTATGCTGTGCGCCGTGTAACTCCTTACGAATCAAAAGTTATGGGTACCGGAGCGACGGAGACCTGGTCACAAACCCTACGCCCTCGGTTTGCGGGCCCAGCCTCTACGTGAAACGAAGTTGTCTTGCCCAATGTTCCGTGGTATTCAGTAATAGAGATTTGGTGGATAAAGTATCTTGGCAACCCTAACCAGGGCAAAAAAAATTGAAAAGGGAGTGCAACACGAGGACTTCCCAAGGGGTCACCCATCCTAGTACTACTCTCGCCCAAGCACGCTTAACTTAGGCGTTCTGATGGGATCCGGTACATTAGTGCTGGTATGATCGCACCCGTTATGTGGATGGCACAATTCCTATATGTGTTAACGGTTCACAGTCCCAGCCGAGAGAGATGGCCCATTCAAAAGGCCCAATGGGCTTAACGACAACCCATCCGCTTCAACAACGCAACATCCTCGCAAGACGTGATATCAACACATTGTAGGGCCCTCTGATGTCCCTTGATTCAGGTTGTCGTCCTTTTAACAGTTCACGACGTACGATCCGGGACGGAAAAACAGAGCAAAAGAAGAAAAGTGGCCTGAAACTGATGAAAACATTCGATTTTGGTCTCCAAAAAGGGCACAGCGAGCAAGCTGGCTGTCCACGTCGTAGAGCTCTCAGAGAGCTTTGCAACGGTATGTTGTGCGCCGCGTAACTCCTTATGGATCAAAAGTTATGGGCACCGGAGCGACGGAGACCTGGTCACAAACCCTACACCTCAGTTTGCGGGCCCAGCCTCTACTTGAAGCGAAGTTGTCTTGCCCAATGTTCCGAGGGATTCAGTAATAGAGATTTGGTGGATAAAGTAACTTGGCAACCCTAACCAGGGCAAAAAAAATTGAAAAGGGGGTGCAACACGAGGACTTCCCAGGGGGTCACCTATCCTAGTACTACTCTCGCCCAAGCACGCTTAACTTCGGAGTTCTGATGGGATCCGGTGCATTAGTGCTGCTATGGTCGCACCCGTCATGCTAAGGGCACAATTCCTTCATGTGTTAACTATTCAGAGTCCCAGCTTAGACAGATAGCCCATTCAAAAGGCCCAATAGGCTTAACGACAACCCATCCTCATCAACAACGCAGCATGCTTGCAAGACGTGATATCGACTCGTTGTAGGGCCCTCTGATGTCCTGCGAATCAGGTTGTCGTCCTTTTAACAGTTCACGACGTACGATCTGGGACGGAAAAACAAAGCAAAAGAAGAAAAGTGGCCTGAAACTGATGAAAACGTTCGATTTTGTGCTCCAAAAAGGGGCACAGCAAGCATCCTTGCTGCCCTCGTTGTAGAGCTCTCAGAGAGCTTTGCAACGGTGTGATGTGCGCTGCGCATCTCCTTATAGATGAAAAGTTTTGGGCACCGGAGCGACGGAGACCTGGTCACAAACCCTACGCCCTCGGTTTGCGGGCCCAGCCTCTGCGTGAAACGAAGTTGTCTTTCCCAAGGTTCCGTGGGATTAAGTAATAGAGATTTGTTGGATAAAGTATCTTGGCAACCCTAACTAGGGCAAAAAAATTTGAAAAGGGGGTACAACACGAGGACTTCCCAAGGGGTCACCCATCCTAGTACTACTCTCGCCCAACCACGCTTAACTTCATAGTTCTGATGGGATCCGGTCCATTGGTGCTGGTATGATCGCACACGCCATGTTGAGGGCACAATTCCTATATGTGTTAACGGTTCATAGTCCCAGCCTAGAGAGATGGCCAATTCAAAAAGCCTAATGGGCTTAACGACAACCCATCCGCTTCAACAACACAGTATGCTTGCAAGACGTGATATCGACATGTTGTAGGGCCCTCTAATGTCCAGCGATTCAGGTTGTCGTCCTTTTAACAGTTCACGATGCATGATCCGGGACAGAAAAACAGAGCAAAAGAAGAAAAGTGGCCTGAAACTGATGAAAACGTCCGATTTTGGGCTAAAAAACGGACACAGCGAGCATGCTAGCAGCCCCATCGTAGATCTCTCAGAGTGCTTTGCAACGGTATGCTGTGCGCTGCGTAA
This sequence comes from Ehretia macrophylla, assembly GCA_037974665.1. NCBI lineage: Eukaryota > Viridiplantae > Streptophyta > Magnoliopsida > Boraginales > Ehretiaceae > Ehretia > Ehretia macrophylla. The sequence continues at coordinate 1,332,109 of CM075780.1, forward strand.
CTCATTACGGATCAAAAGTTATGGGCACCGGAGCGACGGAGACCTGGTCACAAACCCTACGCCCTCGGTTTGCGGGCCTAGCCTCTACGTGAAATGAAGTTGTCTTGCCCAATGTTCCGTGGGATTTAGTAATAGAGATTTGGTGGATAAAGTATCTTGGCAACCCTAACCAGGGCAAAAAAAATTGAAAAGGGGGTGCAATACGAGGACTTCACAGGGGGTCACCAATCCTAGTACTACTCTCGTCGAAGCACGCTTAACTTCGGAGTTCTAATGGGACCCGGTGCATTAGTGCTGGTATGATCGCACCCATCATGTTAAAGGCACAATTCATTTATGTGTTAACTGTTCAGAGTCCCAGCTTTGAGAGATGGCCCATTCAAAAGGCCAAATGGGATTAACGACAACAAATCCGCTTCAACAACGTAGCATGCTTGCAAGACATGATATCGACACGTTGTAGGGCCCTCTGATGTCCCACGAGTTAGGTTGTCGTCGTTTTAATAGTTCACGACGTACGATCCGTGATGGAAAAATAGAGCAAAAGAAGAAAAGTGGCCTGAAACTGATGAAAACGTTTGATTTTGGGCTCCAAAAATGGGCACAGCAAGCTTGCTTGCTGCCCCCATCGTAGAACTCCCAGAGAGCTTTGCAACGGTATGTTGTGAGCCGCGTAATTACGGATCAAGAGTTATAGGCACCGGAGCGACGGAGACCTGGTCACAAACCCTACGACCTCGGTTTGCGGGCCCAGCCTCTACGTTAAATGATGTTGTCTTGCCCAATGTTCCGTGGTATTCAGTAATAGAGATTTGGTGGATAAAGTATCTTGGCAACCCTAACTAGGGCAAAAAAAATTGATAAGGGGGTGCAACACGAGGACTTCCCAAGGGGTCACCCGTCCTAGTACTACTCTCGGCCAAGCAGGCTTAACTTCAGAGTTCTGATTGGATCCGGTGCATTAGTGCTGGTATGATCGCACACGCCATGTTGAAGGCACAATTCCTATATGTGTTAATGGTTCACAGTCTCAGCCTAGAGAGATGGCCCATTCAAAAAGCCCAATGGGTTTAACGGTAACCCATCCGCTTCAACAACGCAGCATGCTTGCAAGACGTGATATCGACACGTTGTAGGGCCCACTAATGTCCAGCGATTCAGGTTGTAGTCCTTTTAACAGTTCACGACGTATGATCCGGGAAAGAAAAATAGAGCAAAAGAAGAAAAGTGGCCTGAAACTAATGAAAACGTTCGATTTTGGGTTCCAAAAATGGGCATAGCGAGCATGCTAGCTGCCCCCGTCATAGAGCTCTCAGAGAGCTTTGTAACGGTATGCTGTGCGCCGCGTGACTCTTTACGGATCAAAAGTTATGCGCACCGGAGCGACGGAGACCTGGTCACAAACCCTACGCCCTCGGTTTGTAGGCCCAGCCTCTACGTGAATCGAAGTTGTCTTGCCCAATGTTCCATGGGATTCAGTAATAGAGATTTGGTGGATAAATTATCCTGGCAACCCAAACTTGGGCAAAAAAAATTGAAAAGGGGGTGCAACACGAGGACTTCCCAGGGGGTCACCAAACCTAGTACTACTCTCGTCCAAGCACGCTTAACTTCGGAGTTCTAATGGGATCCGGTGCATTAGTGCTGGTATGATAGGACCCGTCATGTTGAGGGCACAATTCCTTTATGTGTTAACTGTTCAGAGTCCCAGCTTAGAGAGATGGCCCATTCAAAAGGCCCAATGGGCTTAACGACAACCAATCAGCTTCAACAACGCAGCATGCTTACAAGACGAGATATCGACATGTTGTAGGGCCCTCTGACTTCCCGCGAGTCAGGTTGTCGTCCTTTTAACAGTTCACTACGTACGATCCGGGACGGAAAAACAGAGCAAAAGAAGAAATGTGGCCTGAAACTGATGAAAACGTTCGATTTTGGGCTCCAAAAAGGGCACAGCGAGCATGCTGGCTGCCCCCGTCGCAGAGCTCTCAGAGAGCTTTGCAACGGTATGCTGTGCGCCGCGTAACTCCTTACGGATCAAAAGTTATAGGCACCGGAGCGACGGATACCTAGTCACAAACCCTATGCTCTCGGTTTGCGAGCCCAGCCTTTACGAGAAATGAAGTTGTCTTGCCCAATGTTCTGTGGGATTCAGTAATAGAGATTTGGTGGATAAAGTATCTTGGCAACCCTAACCAGGGCAAAAAAAATTGAAAAAGGGGTGCAACACGAGGACTTCCTAAGGGGTCCCCCATCCTAGTACTACTCTCGCCCAAGCACGCTAAACTTCGGAGTTCTGATGGGATCCGGTGCATTAGTGCTGGTATGATCACACCCGTTATGTTGAGGGCGCAATTCTTATATGTGTTAACGGTTCACAGTCTCAGCCTAGAGAGATGACCCATTCAAAAAGCCCAATAGGCTTAACGACAACCCATCCTTTTCAACGACGCATCATCCTCCCAAGACGTGATATTGACACGTTGTAGGGCCCTCTGATGTCCCGCGATTCAGGTTGTTGTCCTTTTAATAGTTCACGACGTACGATCAGGGATGGAAAAACAGAGCAAAATAAGAAAATTGGCCTGAAACAGATGAAAATGTTCGATTTTGGGCTCCAAAAACGGGCACAGCGAGCAAACTGGCTGCCCCCGTCGTAGAGCTCTTAGAGAGCTTTGCAATGGTATACTGTGCGCCACGTAACTCCTTGCGGATCAAAAGTTATGGGCACCGGAGCAACGAAGACCTTGTCACAAACCATACGCCTTCAGTTTGCGGGCCCAGCCTCTACGAGAAGCGAAGTTGTCCTACCCAATGTTCCGTGGGATTCAGTAATAGAGATTTGGTGGATAAAGTATCTTGCCAACCCTAACCAGCGCAAAAAAAATTGAAAAGGTGGTGCAACAGGAGGACTTCCCAGGGCGTCACCCATCGTAGTACTACTCTCGCCCTAGCACGCTCAACTTCGGTGTTATGATGAGATCCGGTGCATTAGTGCTGGTATGATCGCACCCGTCATGTTGAGGGCACAATTCCTTTATGTGTTAGCTGTTCAGAGTCCCAGCTTAGAGAGATGGCCCATTCAAAAGGCCCAATAAGCTTAACGACAACCCATCCGCTTCAACAACGCAGCATGCTTGCAAGACGTGATATCGACACGTTGTCGGGCCCTCTGATGTCCCGCGTGTCAGGTTGTCGTCCTTTTAACAGTTCACGATGTACGATCCGGGATGGAAAAACAGAGAAAAAGAATAAAAGTGGCCTGAAACTGATGAAAACATTCGATTTTGGGCTCCAAAAAGGGCACAGCGAGCAAGCCGGCTGCCCCCATCGTAGAGCTCTCAGAGAGCTTTGGAACGATATGTTGTGCACCGCGTAACTCCTTACGAATCAAAAGGTATGGGCACCGGAGCGACGGAGACCTGGTCATATACCATACGCCCTCGGTTTGCAGGCCCAGCCTCTACAAGAAGCGGAGTTGTCCTGCCCAATGTTCCGTGGGATTCAGTAATAGAGATTTGGTGGATAAAATATCTTGGCAACCCTAACCAGGGCAAAAAAAATCGAAAAGGGGGTGCAACACGAGGACTTCCCAGGGGGTCACCCATCCTAGTACTACTCTCGCCCAAGCACGCTTAACTTCGGAGTTCTGATGGGATCCGATGCATTAATGCTGGTATGATCGCACCCGTCATGTTGAGGGCACAATTCATTTATGTGTTAACTGTTCACAGTCCCAGCCTAGAGAGATGGCCCATTCAAAAGGCCCAATGGGCTTAACGACAACCCATCCGCTTCAACAACGCACCATGCTTGCAAGACGTGATATCGACAGGTTGTAAGGCAGTCTGATGTCCCGCGAGTCCGGTTGTCATCCTTTTAACAGTTCACGACTTACGATCTGGGACGGAAAGACGGAGCAAAAGTTGAAAAGTGGCCTGAAACTGATCAAAAAGTTCGATTTTGGGCTCCAAAAATGGGCACACCGAGCAAGCTGGTTGCCCCAATCGAAGAGCACTAAGAGAGCTTTGCAACGGTATGCTGTACGCCGCGTAACTCCTTACGGATCCAAAGTTATGGGCACCGGAGCGACAGAGACCTGGTCACAAACCCTAAGCCCTCGGTTTGCGGGCCCAGGCTCTACGGGCAGCGAAGTTGTCTTGCCCAATGTTTCGTGGGATTTAGTAATAGAGATTTGGTGGATAAATTATCATGGCAACCATAACCAGGGCAAAAAAAATTGAAAAGGGGGTGCAGCAGGAGGACTTCCCAGGATATCACCCATCCTAGTACTAGCCTCGCCCAAGCACGCTTAACTTCAGAGTTCTTATGGGATCCGGTGCATTAGTGCTAGTATGATCGCGCCCGTCATGTTGAGGGCACAATTCGTTTATGTGTTAACTGTTCACAATCCCAGCCTAGAGAGATGGCCCATTCAAAAGGCCCAAAGGGGCTTAACGATAACCCATCTGATTCAACAACGCAGCATCCTCACCAGACGTGATATCGACACGTTGTAGGGCCCTCTGATGTCCCGCGAGTCAGGTTGTCATCCTTTTCACAGTTCACGACGTACGATCCGGAACGGAAAAATAGAGCAAAAGAAGAAAAGTGGCCTGAAACTGATGAAAACGTACAATTTTAGGCTCCAAAAATGGGCATAGCGAGCAAGCTGGCTGCCCCCGTCGTAGAGCTCTCAGAGAGCTTTGCAACGGTATGCTGTGTGCCGCATAACTCCTTACGGATCAAAAGTTATGGGCACCGGAGCGACGGAGACCTGGTCACAAACTCTACGCCCTCGGTTTACGAGTCCAACCTCTACGTGAAACGAAGTTGACTTGCCCAACGTTCCGTGGGATTCAGTAATAGAGATTTGGTGGATAAAGTATCTTGGCAACCCTAACCTGGGAAAAAAATTTGAAAATGGGGTGCAACACGAGGACTTCCCAGGGGGTCACCCATCCTAGTACTACGCTCGCCCAAGCACGCTTAACTTCGGAGTTCTGATGGGATCCGGTGCATTAGTGTTGGTATGATCACACCCGTCTTGTTGAGGGCACAATTCCTATATGTGTTAACGGTTCATAGTCCCAGCCTAGAGAGATGGCCCATTCAAAAGGCCCAATGGGCTTAACGATAACCTATCCGCTTCAACAACGCATCATCCTCGCAAAACTTTATATCGACACGTTGTAGGGACCTCTGATGTCCCGCGAGTGAGGTTGTCGTCCTTTTAACTGTTCAGGACATACGATCCGGGACAGAAAAACAGAGCAAAAGAATAAAAGTGGCCTGAAACTAATGAAAACGTTCGATTTTGGGCTCCAAAAATGGGCACAGCGAGCAAACTTGCTACCCCTGTCGTAGAGCTCTCAGAGAGCTTTGCAATGGTATGCTTTGCGCCGCGTAACTCTTTACGGATCAAAAGTTATGGGCACCGAAGCGACGGAGACCTGGTCAGAAACCCTACGGCCTCGGTTTACGGGCCCAGCCTCTACGTGAAACGAAGTTGTCTTGCCCAATGATCCAAGGGATTCAGTAATAGAGATTTGGTGGATAAAGTATCTTGGCAACCCTAACCATGGCAAAAAAAATTAAAAAGGCGGTGCAACACGAGGACTTCCCAGGGGGTCACCCATCCTAGTACTACTCTCGCCCAAGCACGCTTAACATCGGAGTTCTGATGGGATCCGAAGCATTAGTGCTGGTATGATCGCACCTTTCATGTTGAGGGCACAATTCCTTTATGTGTTAACGGTACACAGTCCCAGCCTCGAGAGATGGCCCATTCAAAAGGCTCAATGGGCTTAACGACAACCCTTCGCTTCAACAACGCAACATCCTTACCAGACGTGATATCGACACGTTGTAGGGCCCTCTGATGTCCAGCGAGTCAGGTTGTCGTCCTTTTAACAGTTCACGACGTACGATCCGGGACTGAAAAACAAAGCAACAAAAGAAAAGTTGCCTAAAACTGATTAAAACGTTCGATTTTGGGCCCCAAAAATGGGCACAGAGAGCAAGCTGGCTGCCCCCGTCGTAGAGCTCTCAGAGAGCTTTGCAACGGTATGATGTGCACCGCGTAACTCCTTACGGATCAAAAGTTATGGTCACCAGAGCGACGGAGACCTGGTCACAAACCCTACGCCCTCGGTTTGTGGGCCCAGCCTCTACGTGATACGAATTTGTCTTGTCCAATGTTCCGTGGGATTCAGTAATAGAGAATTGGTGGATAAAGTATCTTGGCAACCCTAACCAGGGCAAAAAAAATTGAAAAGGTGGTGCAACACGAGGACTTCGCAGGGGGTCACCCATCCTAGTACTACTCTCGCCCAAGCACGCTTAACTTCGGAGTTCTGATGGGATCCGGTGCATTATTGCTGGTATTATCGCACCCGTCATGTTGAGGGCAAAATTCATATATGTGTTAACGGTTCACAGTCCCAGCCTAGAGAGATGGCCCATTCAAAAGGCCCAATGGGCTTAACGACAACCCATCCGCTTCAACAACGCAGCATGCTTGCAAGACGTGAAATCGACACGTTGTAGGGCCTTCTAATGTCTCGCGAGTCAGGTTGTTGTCCTTTTAACAGTTCACGACGTACGATCAGGGATGGAAAAACAGAGCAAAAGAAGAAAAGTGGCCTGAAACTGATGCAAACGTTCGATTTAGGGCTCCAAAAATGGGCACAGCGAGCAAGATGGCTGCCCCCATCGTAGAGCACTCTGAGAGCTTTGCAACGGTATGCTGTGCGCCGCGTAACAATTACGGATAAAAGTTATGGGCATCGGAGCAACGGAGACCTGGTCACAAACCCTACGCCCTCGGTTTGCGGGCCCAGCCTCTACGTGAAGCGAAGTTGTCTTGCCCAATTTTTCGTGGGATTCAATAATAGAAATTTGGCGAATAAAGTATCTTGGCAACCCTAACCAGGGCAACAAAAATTGAAAATGGGGTGCAACACGTGGACTTCCCTGGGGGTCACCCATCCTAGTACTACTCTCGCCCAAGCATGCTTAACTTCGGAGTTCTGATGGGATCTGGTGCATTATTGCTGGTATGATCGCACCCATCATGTTGAGGGCACAATTCCTATATGTGTTAACGGTTCACAGTCCCAGCCTAGAGAGATGGCCCATTAAAAAGGCCCAATGGGCTTAACGATAACCCATCCGCTTCTACAACGCAGCATCCTCACCAGACGTGATATTGACACGTTGTAGGGCCCTCTGATGTCCAGCGAGTCAGGTTGTCGTCATTTTAACAGTTCACGAAGTAGGATCTGGGAGGGAAAAATAGAGCAAAAGAAGTAAAGTAGCCTAAAACTGATGAAAACGTTCAATTTTTGGCTCCAAAAATGGGCACAGAGAGCAAGCTGGCTGCCCCCGTCTTAGAGCTCTCAGAGAGCTTTGCAACGGTATGCTGTGTGCCCCGTAACTCCTTACGGATCAAAAGTTATGGGCACCGGAGCTACGGATACCTGGTCACAAACCCTACGCCCTCGGTTTGTGGGCCCAACCTCTACGTGAAGCGAAGTTGTCTTGCCCAATGTTCCATGGAATTCAGTAATAGAGATTTGGTGGATAAAGTATCTTGGCAACCCTAACCATGGCAAAAAAAATTGAAAAGGGGGTGCAGCACGAGGACTTCCCAAGATGTCACCCATCCTAGTACTACCCTCGCCCAAGCACGCTTAACTTCGGAGTTCTTATGGGATCCGGTGCATTAGTGCTGGTATGATCGCGCCCGTCATGTTGAGAGCACAATTCGTTTATGTGTTAACTGTTCACAGTCCCAGCCTAGAGAGATGGCCCATTAAAAAGGCCCAATAGGCTTAACGACAACCTATCCGATTCAACAACGCAGCATCCTCACCAGACGTGATATCGACACTTTGTATGGCCCTCTGATGTCCCACGAGTAAGGTTGTCGTCCTTTTCACAGTTCCCGATGTCCGATCCGGGACGGAAAAATAGAGCAAAAGAAGAAAACTAGCCTGAAACGGATGCAAACGTTCGATTTTGGACTCCAAAAATGGGTAAAGTAAGCAAGCTGGATGCCCCCGTCGTAGAGCTCTCAGAGAGCTTTGCAACGGTATGCTTTGTGCCGCATAACTCCTTACGGATCAAAAGTTATGGGCATCGGAGCTACGGAGACCTAGTCACAAACCCTACGCCCTCAGTTTGCGAGCCCAACCTCTACGTGAAACGAAGTTGTCTTGCCCAACGTTCCGTGGGATTCAGTAATAGAGATTTGGTGGATAAAGTATCTTGGCAACCCTAACCTGGGCAAAAAAAATTGAAAATGGGGTGTAACACGAGGACTTCCCAGGGGGTCACCCATCCTAGTACTACGCTCGCCCAAGCACGCTTAACTTCGGAGTTCTGATGGGATCCGGTGCATTAGTGCTGCTATGATCGCACCCGTCATGTTGAGGGCACAATTCCTATATGTGTTAACGGTTCATAGTCCCAGCCTAGAGATGGCCCATTTAAAAGGCCCAATGGGCTTAACGATAACCCATCCACTTCAACAACGGAGCATCCTCGCAAGACTTGATATCGACACGTTCTAGGGCCCTCTAATGTCCCGCGAGTCAGGTTGTCGTCCTTTTAACAGTTCACGACGTACGATCCGGGACAGAAAAACAGAGCAAAAGAAAAAAAGTGGCCTGAAACTGATGAAAACGTTGGATTTTGGGCTCCAAAAAGGGGCACTGCGAGCAAGCTTGCTACCCCCGTCGTAGAGCTCTCAGAGAGCTTTGCAACGGTATGGTTTGCGCCACGTAACTCTTTACGGATCAAAAGTTATGGGCACCGAAGCGACGGAGACCTGGTCAGAAACCCTACGCCCTCGGTTTACGGGCCCAGCCTCTACGTGAAACGAAGTTGTTTTGCCCAATGATCTGTGGGATTCAGTAATAGAGATTTGGTGGATAAAGTATCTTGGCAACCCTCACCAGGGTAAAAAAAATTGAAAAGGGGGTGCAACACGAGGACTTCCCAGGGGGTCACCCATCCTAGTACTACTCTCGCCCAAGCACGCTTAACATCGGAGTTCTGATGGGATCCGGAGCATTAGTGCTGGTATGATTGCACCCGTCATGTTGAGGGCACAATTCCTTTATGTGTTAACGGTTCACAGTCCCAGCCTCGAGAGATGGCCCATTCAAAAGGCCCAATGGGCTTAACGACAACCCATCGCATCAACAACGCAACATCCTTACCAGACGTGATATCGACATGTTGTAGGGCCCTCTGATGTCCAGCGAGTCAGGTTGTCATCCTTTTAACAGTTCACGACGTACGATCCGGGACTGAGAAACAGAGCAACAAAAGGAAAGTGGCCTGAAACTGATGAAAACGTTCCATTTTGGGCTCCAAAAAGGGCAAAGAGAGCAAGCTGGCTGCCCCCGTCGTAGAGCTCTCAGAGAGCTTTACAACGGTATGCTGTGCGCCGCGTAACTCCTTACGGATCAAAAGTTATGGTCACCGGAGCGACGGAGACCTGGTCACAAACCCTACGCCTTCGGTTTGTGGGCCCAGCCTCTACGTGATACGAATTTTTCTTGTCCAATGTTTCATGGGATTCAATAATAGAGATTTGGTGGATAAAGTATCTTGGCAACCCTAACCAGGGCAAAAAAAATTGAAAAGGGGGTGCAGCACGAGGACTTCCCAGGGGGTCACCCTTCCTAGTAGTACTCTCGCCCAAGCACGCTTAACTTGGGAGTTCTGATGGGATCCGGTGCATTAGTGCTGGTATGATCGCACCCGTCAAGTTGAGGGCACAATTCCTATATGTGTTAACGGTTCATAGTCCCAGCCTAGAGAGATGGCCCATTCAAAAGGCCCAATGGGCTTAACGACAACCCATCCGCTTTACCAATGCAGCATCCTCGCAAGACGTGATATCGACACGTTGTAGGGCCCTCTGATGTCCCACGATTCAGGTTGTCATCCTTTTAACAGTTCACGACGTACGATCCGGGATGGAAAAACCGAGCAAAAGAAGAAAAGTGTCCTGAAACTGATAAAAATGTTCGATTTTGGGCTACAAAAATGGGCAAAGAGAGCAAGCTGCCACCCCCATCGTAGAGCTCTCAGAGAGCCTTGCAACGGTATGCTGTGCACCGCGTAACTCCTTACGGATCAAAAGTTATGGGCACCGGAGCGACGGAGACCTGGTCAAAAGCCCTACGCCCTCTGTTTGTGGGCCCAGCCTCTACGTGAAACGAAGTTGTCCTGCCCAATGTTCCATGGGATTCAGTAATACAGATTTGGTGGATAAAGTATCTTGGCAACCCTAACAAGGGCAAAAAAAATTGAAAAGGGTGTGCAACACGAGGACTTCCCAGGGCGTCACCCATCCTAGTACTACTCTCGCCCAAGCACGCTTAACTTCGGAGTTCTGATGGGATCCGGTGCATTAGTGCAGGTATGATCCCACCCGTCTTGTTGAGAGCACAATTCCTTTATCTGTTAATGGTTCACAGTCCCAGCCTATAGAGATGGCCCATTCAAAAGGACCAATGGGCTTAACGACAACCCATGCGCTTCAACAACGCAGCATCCTCACCAGACGTGATATCGACACATTGTAGGGCCCTCTGATGTCCCGCGAGTCAGTGAGTCGTCCTTTTAACAGTTCACGACGTACGATCCGAGACGGTAAAATAGAGCAAAAGAAGAAAAATGGCTTGAAACTGATAAAAACGTTTGATTTTGGGCTCCAAAAATGGGCACAGCGAGCAAGCTGGCTGCACCCGTCGTAGAGCTCTTAAAGAGCTTTGCAATGGTATGCTGTGCTCCGCGTAACAATTACGGATCAAAAGTTATGGGCATCGGAGCAACGAAGACCTGGTCACAAACCCTACGCCCTCGGTTTGCGGGCCCAGCCTCTACGTGAAGCGAAGTTGTCTTGCCCAATGTTCCGTGGGATTCAGTAATAGATATTTGGTGGATAATGTATCTTGGAAACCCTAACCAGGGCAAAAAAATTGAAAAGGGGGTGCAACACGAGGACTTCCCAGGGGGTCACCCATCCTAGTACTACTATCGTCCAAGCACGCTAAACTTCGGAGTTCTGATGGGATCCGGTGCATTAATGCTGGTAAGATCACACCTGTCATGTTGGTGGCACAATTCCTATATGTGTTAACGGTTCACAGTCCCAGCCTATAGAGATGGCCCATTCAAAAGGCCCAATGGGCATAACGACAACCCATCCGCATCAACAATGTAGCATCCTCGCAAGACGTGATATCGACACTTTGTAGGGACCTCTGATGTCCCGCGATGCAGGTTGTCTTCCTTTTAACAGTTCACAACGTATGATCCGGGACGGAAAAACAGTGCAAAATTTAGAAAGTGGCCTGAACTAATGAAAATGTTCGATTTTGGACTTCAAAAATGGGCACAGCGAGCAACCTGGCTGCCCCCATCGTAGAGCTCTTAGAGAGCTTTGCAACGGTATGCTGTGCGCCGCGTAACTCCTTACGGATCAAAAGTTATGGGCACCGGAGCGATGGAGACCTGGTCACAATCCCTACGCCCTCGGTTTGCGAGCCCAGACTCTACGTGAAGCGAAGTTGTCTTGCCCAATGTTCCGTGGGATTCAGTAATAGAGATTTGGTGGATAAAGTATCTTGGCAACCCTAACCAGGGCAAAAAAAATTGAAAAGGGGGTGCAACATGAGGACTTCCCAAGGGGTCACCCATCCTAGTACTACTCTCGCCCAAGCACGCTTAACTTCGGAGTTCTGATGGGATCTGATGCATTAGTGCTGGTATGATCGCACCCGTCATGTTGAGGGCATAATTCCTTTATGTGTTAACTGTTCACAGTCCCAGCCTAGAGATATGGCCCATTCAAAAGGCCTAATGGGCTTAAGGACAACCCATCCGCTTCAACAACGCAGGTTGCTTGCAAGACGTGAGATCGACACGTTGTAGGGCCCTCGGATGTCCCGCGAGTCAGGTTGTCATCCTTTTAACAGTTCACGACGTACGATCCGGGACGGAAAAACAGAGCAAAAGCAGAAAAGTGGCCTGAAACTGATGATAACGTTTGATTTTGGGCTCCAAAAACGGGCACAACGAGCATGCTAGCTGCCCCCTTCGTAGAGCTCTCAGAGAGCTTTGCAACGGTATGTTGTGCACCTCGTAACTCCATACGGATCAAAAGTTATGGGCACCTGAGCGAACGAGACCTGGTCACAAACCCTACGCCCTCGGTTTGCGGGCCCAGCCTCTACGTGAAGCGAAGTTGTCTTGCCCAATGTTCCGTGGGATTCAGTTATAGAGATTTGGTGGATAAAGTATCTTGGCAACCATAACCAGGGCAAAAAAAATTGAAAATGGGGTGCAACACGAGGACTTCCCAGTGGGTCACCCATCCTAGTACTACTCTCGCCCAAATATGCTAAACTTCGAAGTTCTTATGGGATCCGGTGCATTAGTGCTGGTATGATCGCACCCGTCTTGTTTAGGGCACAATTTCTTTACGTGTTAACTGTTCACAGTCCCAGCCTAGAGAGATAGCCCATTCAAAAGGCCCAATGGGCTTAACGACAACCCATCTGCTTCAACAACGCAGCATCCTCGCAAGACATTTTATCGACACGTTGTCGGGCCCTCTGATGTCCCTCGAGTCAGGTTTTCGTCCTTTTAAAAGTTCACGACGTATGATCCGGGACGGAAGAATAGACCAAAAGAAGAAAAGAGGCCTGAAACTTATGTAAACGTTCGATTTGGGGCTCCAAAAAGGGGGAACAGCAAATAAGATGGCTGCCCCCCGTTGTAGAGCTCTCAGAGAGCTTTGCAACGGTATGCTGTGCGCCGCGTAACTCCTTACGGATCAAAAGTTATGGCCACCGGAGCGACGGAGACCTGGTCACAAACCCTATGCCCTCAGTTTGTGGGCCCAGCCTCTACCTGAAACGAAGTTGTCTTGCCCAATGTTCCATGGGATTCAGTAATAGAGATTTGGTGGATAAAGTATCTTGGCAATCCTAACCAGGGCAAAAAAAATTGAAAAGGGGGTGTAACACGAGGACTTCCCACGGGGTCACCTATCCTAGTACTACTCTCGACCAAGCACGCTTAACTTCGGAGTTCTGATGGGATCCGGTGCATTAGTGCTGCTAGCATTGCACCCATCATGTTGAGGGCACAATTCCTTTATGTGTTAACTGTTCACAGTCCAAGCTTAGAGAGATGGCCCATTCAAAAGGCCCAATGGGTTTAACAACAACCCATCCGCTTCAACAACGCAGCAAGCTTGCATGACGTGATATCGACATGTTGTAGGGCCCTCTGATGTCCCGCGAGTCAGGTTGTTGTCCATTTAACAGTTCATGACGTACGATCCGGGATGGAAAAACTGAGCAAAAGTAGAAAAGTGGCATGAAACAGATGAAAACGTTCGATTTTAGGCTCCAAAAACGGGCACAGCGAGCAAGCTGGCTGCCCCCGTCGTAGAGCTCTTAAAGAGCTTTGCAACGGTATGCTGTGCGGCGCGTAACAATTACGGATCAAAAGTTGTGGGCATCGGAGCAACGGAGACCTGGTCACAAACCCTATGCCCTCGCTTTGTGGGCCCAGCCTCTACGTGAAGCGAAGTTGTCTTGCCCAATGTTCCGTGGGATTCAGTAATAGATATTTGGTGGATAAAGTATCTTGGCAACCCTAACCAGGGCAAAAAATTTGAAAAGGGGTGCAACATGAGGACTTCCCAGGGGGTCACCCATCCTAGTACTACTATCGCCCAAGCACGCTAAACTTCGGAGTTCTGATGGGATCCGGTGCATAAGTGCTGGTACGATCGCACCCGCCATGTTAGGGCACAATACCTATATGTGTTAACGGTTCACAGTCCAAACCTATCTAGATGGCCCATTCAAAAGGCCCAATGGGCTTAACGACAACCCATCCGCTTCAACAACGCAGCATCCTCGCAAGACGTGATATCGACACGTTGTAGGGCCCTCTGATATCCCGCGAGTCAGGTTGTCGTCCTTTTAACAGTTCACGACGTATGATCCGGGACGGAAAAACAGAGCAAAAGAAGAAAAGTGGCCCGAAACTGATGAAAAAGTTCAATTTTGGACTCCAAAAATTGGCACAGCGAGCAAGCTGGCTGCCCCCATCGTAGAGCTCTCACAGAGCTTTGCAACGGTATGCTGTGCGCCGCGTAACTCCTTACGGATCAAAAATTATGGGCACCGGAGCGATGGAGACCTGGTCACAAACCCTACGCCCTCGGTTTGCGGGCCCAGCCTCTACGTGAGGTGAAGTTGTCTTGCCAAATGTTCCGTGGGATTCAGTAATAGAGATTTGGTGGATAAAGTATCTTGGCAACCCTAACCCAGGAAGAAAAATTGAAAAGGGGGTCCAACACGAGGACTTCCCAGGGGGTCACCTATCCTAGTACTACTCTCGCCCAAGCACGCTTAACTTCGGAGTTCTGATGGGATCCGGTGCATTAGTGCTGTTATGATCGCACCCATCATGTTGAGGGCATAATTCCTATATGTGTTAATGGTTCATAGTCTTAACCTAGAGAGATGGCCCATTCAAAAGGTCCAATGGGCTTAACGACAACCCATCCGCTTCAACAACACAGCATCCTCGCAAGACGTTATATTGACACATTGTAGGGCCCTCTGATGTCCCGCGAGTCAGGTTGTCGTCCTTTTAACAGTTCACGACGTATGATTCGGTACAGAAAAAAAAAGGAAAAGAAGAAAAGTGGCCTGAAACTGATCAAAACGTTCGATTTTGGGCTCCAAAAATAGGCACAGCGAGCAAGCTGGCTACCCCCGTCGTAGAGCTCTCAGAGAGCTTTGTAACGGCATGCTGTGCGCCGCGTAACTCCTTACGGATCAAAAGTTATGGGCATCGGAGCGACGGAGACCTGGTCACAAACCCTACGCCCTCGGTTTGCGAGCCCATACTCTACGTGAAGCGTAGTTGTCTTGCCCAATGTTTCGTGAGATTCAGTAATAGAGATTTGGTGGATAAAGTATCTTGGCAACCCTAACCAGGGCAAAAAGAATTGAAAAGGGGGTGCAACACGAGGACTTCCCAGGGGGTCACCCATCCTAGTACTACTCTCGCCCAAGCATGCTTAACTTTGGAGTTCTGATGGGATCTGATGCATTAGTGCTGGTATGATCGCACCCGTCATGTTGACGGGACAATTCCTTTATGTGTTAATTGTTCACAGTCCCAGCCTAGAGAGATGGCCCATTCAAAAGGCCCAATGGGCTTAAGGACAACCCATCCGCTTCAACAACGCAGCATGCTTGCAAGACGTGATATCGACACGTTGTAGGGCCCTCTGATGTCCTGCGAGTAAGGTTGTCGTCCTTTTAACAGTTCACGACGTACAATCCGGGACGGAAAAATTGAGCAGAAGTAGAAAAGTGGCCTGAAACTGATGAAAACGTTCGATTTTAGGCTCCGAAAATGGGTACAGCGAGCATGCTAGCTACCCCCGTCGTAGAGCTCTCAGAGAGCTTTGCAACGGTATGTTGTGCGCCTCGTAACTCCATACGGATCAGAAGTTATGGGCACCAGAGCGAACGAGCCCTGGTCACAAACCCTACGCCCTCGGTTTGCGGGCCCAGCCTCTACGTGAAGCGAAGTTGTCTTGCCCAATGTTCCATGGGGTTCAGTAATAGAGATTTGGTGGATAAAGTATCTTGGCAACCATAACCAGGGCAAAAAAAATTGAAAAGGGGGTGGAACACGAGGACTTCCCAGTGGGTCACCCATCCTAGTACTACTCTCGTCCAAACACGCTAAACTTCAGAGTTCTGATGGAATCCGGTTCATTAGTGCTGGAATGATCGCACCCCTCATGTTGAGGGCTCAATTTCTTAACGTGTTAACTGTTCACAGTTCCAGCCTAGAGAGATGGCCCATTCAAAAGGCCCAATGGGCTTAACGACAACCTATCCACTTCAACAACGCAGCATCCACACAAGAAGTGATATCGACACGTTGTAGGGCCCTCTGATGTCCCGCGAGTCAGGTTATCGTCTTTTTAATAGTTCACGACGTATGATCTGGGACGGAAAAACAGAGCAAAAGAAGAAAAGTGGCCTGAAACTGAAGAAAACGTTCGAATTTGGGCTCCAAAAATGGGCATAGCTAGCAAGCTGGCTTCCCCTACCGTAGAGCTCTCAGAGGGCTTTGCAACGGTATGTTGTGCGCCGCGTAACTCCTTACGGATCAAAAGTTATGGGCACCGGAGCGACGGAGACCTGGACATAAACCCTATGCCCTCGATTTGCGGGCCCAGCCTCTACGTGAAACGAAATAGTCTTGCCCAATGTTCCGTGGGATTCAGTAACAGAGAGTTGGTGGATAAAGTATCTTGGCAACCCTAACCAGGGCAAAAAAAATTGAAAAGGGGGTGCAACACGAGGACTTCCCAGGGGGTCACCCATCCTAGTACTACTCTCGCCCAAGCACACTTAACTTCGAAGTTCTGATGGGATCCGGTGCATTAGTGCTGGTATGATCGCACCCGTCTGGTTGTGGGCACAATTCCTATATGTGTTAACGGT
Organism: Ehretia macrophylla; assembly: GCA_037974665.1. Lineage (NCBI taxonomy): Eukaryota > Viridiplantae > Streptophyta > Magnoliopsida > Boraginales > Ehretiaceae > Ehretia > Ehretia macrophylla. The sequence goes on from CM075780.1 coordinate 1,348,686, forward strand.
TCACAGTCCAAGCCTAGAGAGATGGCCCATTCAAAAGGCCTAATGGGCTAAAGGATAACCCATCCGCTTCAACAATGCAGCATCCTCGCAAGACATTTTATCGACACGTTGTAGGGCCTTCTGATGTCTCTCGACTCAGGTTGTCATCCTTTTAACAGTTCACGACGTATGATCCGGGACAGAAAAACCGAGTAAAAGAAGAAAAGTGGCCTGAAACTTATGAAAACGTTCGATTTTGGGCTCCAAAAAGGGGCAAAGCGAATAAGCTGGCTGCCGCCGTCGTAGAGCTCACAGAGAGCTTTCCAACGGTATGCTGTGCGCCGCGTAACTCCTTACGGATCAAAAGTTATGGGCACCGGAGCGACAGAGACCTGGTCACAAACCCTACGCCCTCGGTTTGCGGGCCCAACCTCTACGTGAAGCGAAGTTGTCTTGCCCAATTTTTCGTGGGATTTAGTAATAGAGATTTGGTGGATAAAGTATCTTGGCAACCCTAACCAGGGCAAAAAAAATTGAAAAGGGGGTGCAACATGAGGACTTCCCAGGGGGTCACCCATCCTAGTACTACTATCGCCCAAGCACGCTTAACTTCGGTGTTCTGATGGGATCCGGTGCTTTAGTGCTTGTATGATCGCACCCATCATGGTGAGGGCACAATTTCTTTACGTGTTAACTGTTCACAGTCCCAGCCTTGAGAGATGGCCCATTCAAAAGGCCCAATGGGCTTAACGACAACCCATCAGCTTCAACAATGCAGCATGCTTGTAAGACGTGATATCGACACGTTGTAGGGCCCTCTGATGTCCCATGAGTCAGGTTGTCGTCGTTTTAACAGTTCACGACGTACGATCCGAGATGAAAAAACAGAGCAAAAGAAGAAAAATGGCTTGAAACTGATGAAAACGTTCGATTTTGGGCTCCAAAAAGGGGCACAGCAAGCATGCTTGCTGCCCCCGTCGTAGAGCTCTCAGAGAGCTTTGCAACAGTATACTGTGCACTGCGTAACTCCTTACGGATCAAAAGTTATGGGCACCGGAGCGACGGAGACCTGGTCACAAACCCTATGCTCTCGGTTTGCGAGCCCAGCCTCTACGTGAAACAAAATTGTCTTGCCCAATGTTTCATGGGATTCTATAATAGAGATTTGGTGGATAAAGTATCTTGGCAGCCCTAACCAGGGCAAAAAAAATTGAAAAGGGGGTGCAACACGAGGACCTCCCAGGGGGTCACCCATCCTAGTACTAGTCTCGCCCAAGCACGCTCAACTTCGAAGTTCTGATGGGATCTGGTGCATTAGTGCTGGTATGATCACTCCTGTCAGGTTGAGGGCACAATTCCTATATGTGTTAACGGTTCACAGTCCAAGCCTAGAGAGATGGCCCATTCAAAAGGCCCAATGGGCATAACGACAACCCATCCGCTTGAACAACGCAGCATCCTCGCAAGACTTGATATCGACACGTTGTAGGGCCCTCTGATGTCCCGCGAGTCAGGTTGTCATCCTTTTAACAGTTCACGACGTATGATCCGGGACGGAAAAACAAAGAAAAAGAAGAAAAGTGGCTTGAAACTGATGAAAACGCTCGATTTTGGGCTTCAAAAATGAGCAAAGCGAGCAAGCTTGTTACCCCCGTCGTAGAGCTCTTAGAGTGCTTTGCAACGGTATGCTGTGCGCCGCGTAACTCCTTACGGATCAAAAGTTATGGGCACCAGAGCGACAGAGACCTGGTCACAAACCCTACGCCCTCGGTTTGCGGGCTCAGCCTCTACGTGAAGCGAAGTTGTCTTGCCCAATGTTCCGTGGGATTCAGTAATAGAGATTTGGTGGATAAAGTATCTTGGCAACCCTAACCAGGGTAAAACAAATTGAAAAGGAGGTGCAACACGAGGACTTCCCAGGGGGTCACCCACCCTAGTACTACTGTCACGCCCCAACCTGGCCTATAAAGGTTAGACTAGAGTGTGATCTAAACATTCAAGTCATGTCTCGTACTTAACCGTTCATGAAGATTTAACACTTAACGTTTTGGCCTAAACTCTAAAAATTTTCAGTAAACCGGCATCATAACGGCTGTAATTGGGCTCTTTGGTTTGACCTAATTCTCTAAACGCCTTAATTATTCCAATCATTAATCCAATTCCATTAAAGACTCCTATTTGTCAACAACCGATTTGCCTACTAGTTTATCTTGAAAGTCTCGTTTGGTTAATAAGTCTAACATGATAACTATGTCCCGTTTATTTGTCAATTTCCTATCATGCAAGTACCTATTAACCTTTAGTTTGTAAATGAGCACCTAAGTGAAATTAGATAGGATTAACTTTGTTGATTGTTCATCTAGTGGTTTGATTGCCTACGATAACTACCAATTAAGAAAACGAAAGCAAACAACCAAATAAAAGTTTGTCCGGTTATAGATAGTACAATCCCAGAATTAGACCCAAATTACAACGGGGTCATTTACATCAATAAAATGAATAGTTTGCAATCAAACACAACATCCATATAGCAACCACTTTCAGGCAAAGCACAAAAGCACGTAGGGACAGACAATCACTCCAAGGAATCATCGTTAGGCACATCGTCTTCGGGTACCTGTTCTTGATCTTCTTCACCTGAGATGATAAAAGAGGGTGAGTCCTTATGAACTCAGCGAGGGGGAACGAGAAATAGGTTTTGAAACTCATTTTCCGGTTCAACTTATGAAATCCTTTTTGCAAGCATGAATATAACAATAATACAAGTGCAGAAACAGAAATACCAGTCTTTCCTCCCCGAGGTTCTCTAGGAACCAAGCGAGAGTACTTATACACATAGTAAAAAGGATACAGTGAGCTTTTGCTCTCATATCAGTTTCAGAATCAGTTATTGCGGCCGACTTTAATCATTCCCTAAACACGCCAGGTGGGTGTACTCCAGGTGTACCCCGAAATCCTACGACCCAACTCTCCGAGGAAGTCTAGCCCCCAAGCGAGAGAGGGAATGGGACCATGGTAGTCACAGGTGCACCAGCAAGCCCGATGCTGCTCGGTGTGCGTGATTGCTACCATGCCAACAGGAAAGGTTGCAACCTTGTATGCAATGCACATTCATGACAGGTAATATATCACAGTAGGAGGACAACAAAGTAGGTTGCCTCCGGACAGTCATAAGATTGCACATTGACAGGTAAACAAGCAGGGCACGATAAGACAAGAAGTTTCACTTGAAAGGCATATAGAGTTATATGAAAATTGAACAGGCAGCCATGTAACACATGTAAAACAGGCCATATAACTCATTACGAAGCCCACGTGATCAAGTGATAAGATTATTCAACATGCAATGACATCAATCATGGGTTCGGGTGCAAGAAAAGCTTATTTGTCAACATGCAATGGTCAAAATCACATTTGAAGTTATAAGACATTTACGGGCAGCCCACTAAGCATATAATTCCCACACAATGTCCAATTGATCAATACTTAGCAAAACTACCTAGTCATTAGGGTTTCCATTTCATGTATATTTGTGCAATTTGAGCCTCAACCCAACTCAAAGTCAATCTCAAACCATGCATCATTTAATTCAACATCCTCAAACATTTAAAACAGTCCACAAAACATCCCGAAGCTACAATCCAAAGCATTTAATTCAACAAGAGAAGTCACCACAATTTTTCTAAGTACAACATTAAGTGAAACCCTTACTGCAATAGGCTGTTTTCTCACAATCAATAGGATAATCAAAAAATCTCCAAATCCAGTGAATAAGATGTCAAATTAAAGCTTAAGGAGTTAACTAAAATCAGAAACAAACCTTGCATCAATTGGAGTTCGGAATCATTAGTTATAGCCGAAACAGTGAGGTAGCACAAAACTGTCCAGATTTGCACACTTTTCAGAAATTGACGTTTTTGAGGTCTTTGGGTCAGTTTTAGCCTTGGTACATTTCTGAAAAAATTGTCCAGAACTGAAAAATCTAGCAGCACACCAAATTTCATGCATTTTTTAACATCATTTACTAAGTCAAATATGGTTCGTTCCACAAGGTCAGTGCATCTGCCAAAACCTGCTTCATTTTTCCAGATTTCCAGATTTGGTCACATTTTAAAGATTTGCCATTTTGAGGACCTTAGAGTCAAAATTTGCTTCGGTCTATTTCTGGGACAAATTTTCAAAACTGTCCAAACTAGTCACCTACTAATTTTCATGCATTTTCAACATCATTTGCCTAGCTAAACTTACCTTGAACAGACTGGTCAGAGAGCTGTCAACAATTTCGACTTCACCTAGCATCAATTTCAAGCCAATATCTTGCCATGCATGGTTGTTTAAGCTTATGAACGACCATATAGCTCAAGTACAGAAGAAAATACACACATTTATGAGCATGCATGTGAATTTTTGAAGAGTTTTCAAAAGGTTTTAACCCTCACCTTAGCAATCAACCACAAAGATGCACAAAAACTTGTTGAAGCTTCAAATCTCTTCTTCTTCTTGCTTAGCCGAGATTCCAACTTGGTTTCTCTATTTTTCCTAGCCTTGTGATCAATCTCTTAGCACATGCATGAGGTTAGAACAAGAAGAAAAGAAATGGAAGCCAAGAAAACTTACCTAGGCCGAAAATGGTGACTCAAAATGCTTGCATGTGTGTTTCTTGCATCCTAGCTTGCTTGGGTGAGTTTCTTTGCTTGTGGTTTGTCTTGATGCACCTTAGGATGATGAAGATGAGATATGGAGGTGAAGAACTCAGCCAAAACTGAAATGGAGAGAGAAAATGAGAGGGAAGTGAGAGAAATTGAAAGGAAATGAGAGAATATGACAAAAGTGATGACTTTGCAATTTTTTTGAGCATATGGTCGGCCTTGGGCATACAAATTCAGACTTTTTGTGTCTTCAAGATGGAATTTTGAAATGTTAGCACGGGCATGAAGCACTTGGTCGAAAATGGTGGAGATTTGAGAAGAATTTGAGCAATTTTTTATGCATTGTGTTAAGTGTTTTGTCATAGTTTGTCTAGGAGTAATTTTTTTTATGCATTTGTGTCATTAGAATTTTCATAGGAATGTTGGGAGATTAGGGAATCTAGGTAGAATAAAATATAGGAATGTTTGTTGATTAGTTGAATTATGAATAGAAAAATAGATAGTGGAAAATGTAGGAATAGTTTAGTATTATTTTATTGTTAGTGGAGTTTGTAGAGAATTTGAATTAGGAATATAATATTGGTTAGTGGATTGTGTAGGATTATTTTAGTGTCTAGTGCTTTGTGTAGGATTCTTTCTTGATTAACGTGGTGGCATAGATTCCTAGATCAAGGGCACGAATTACGAGGTAGACACGAACTACGAGGTAAGACACGAACTACGAGGTGCAACACGTATTTCAAGACTAAGACACATACTTCAAGATAAGTGCACGGATTCTAATGCCAACACATGCAACCCTAGGTGAATGAACGTAGACAAAAATAAGGCACGTAATTCAATGCAATGCACGTAATTCAAGACACGACTCTAAAACCAAGGTTAAAGCACGCTGTTCAAGGTTAATGCACACGAAACAAAGAGACACACGCAAATCAAGGTCTTGCACGTAAATTAAGGTCATGGCATGTTTATCTAGGTATCGCACGTATATCGAGGATTAGGGCACACAATCCTAGGTTAAGGCAAGTATAACGAGGCATGCACGAAAACAAAGACAAGACACGTAATCCAAGGTCGGTCATTTAATTTTAGGTCTAAGGCACGCAAATCGAGGTAAGACACGTTATTCGGGGTCGGGCCTCACAACTACTCTCGCCCAAGCACGCTTAACTTCGGAGTTTTGATGGATCCGGTGCATTAGTGCTGGTATGATCGCACCTGTCATGTTGAGGGCACAATTCCTTTATGTGTTAACTGTTCACATTCCCAGCCTAGAGAGATGGCCCATTCAAATGGCCCAATGGGCATAACGACAACCCATCCGCTTCAACAACGCAGCATGCTTGCAAGACGTGACATCGACACGTTGTAGGACCCTCTGATGTCCCTCGAGTCAGGTTGTCGTCCTTTTAACAGTTCACGACGTATGATCCGGGACGGAAAAATAGAGCAAAAGAAGAAAAGTGGCCTGAAACTGATGAAAACTTTAGATTTTGGGCTCCAAAAAGGGGCACAGCGAGCAAGCTGTCTGCCCCCGTCATAGAGCTCTCAGAGAGCTTTGCAACGGTATGCTGTCCGCCGCGTAACTCCTTACGGATCAAAAGTTATGGGCACCGGAGCGACGGAGACCTGGTCACAAACCCTACGCCCTCGGTTTGCGGACCCAGCCTCTACGTGAAGTGAAGTTATCTTGCCCAACGTTCCGTGGGATTCAGTAATAGAGATTTGGTGGATAAAGTATCTTGGCAACCCTAACCAGGGCAAAAAAAATTGAAAAGGGGGTGCAACACGAGGACATCCCAACGGGTCACCTATCCTAGTACTACTCCCCAAGCACGCTTAACTTCGGAGTTCTGATGGGATCCGGTGCATTAGTGCTCGTATGATCGTACCCGTCATGTTGAGGGCACAATTCCTTTATGTGTTAACTGTTCATAGTCCCAGCCAAGAAAGATGGCCCATTCAAAAGGCCCAATGGGCTTAAGGACAACCCATCCGCTTCAACAACGCAGCATGCTTGCAAGATGTGATATCGACACGTTGTAGGGCTCTCTGATGTCCCGCGAGTCAGGTTGTCATCCATTTAACAGTTCACGACGCACGATCCGGGACGGAAACACAAAGCAAAAGAAGAAAAGTGGCCTGAAACTGATGAAAACATTCGATTTTGGTCTCCAAAAATGGACACAACGAGCATGCTGGCTGCCCCTGTCATAGAGCTCTTAGAGAGCTTTCCAACGGTATGATGTGCGCCGCGTAACTCCTTACGGATCAAAAGTTATGGGCACCGGAGCGACGGAGACCTGGTCACAAACCCTACGCCCTAGGTTTGCGGGCCCAGCCTCTACGTGAAGCGAAGTTTTCTTGCCCAATGTTCCGTGGGATTCAGTAATAGAGATTTGGTGGATAAAGTATCTTGGCAACCCTAACCAGGGCAAAAAAAATTGAAAAGGGGGAGCAACACGAGGACTTCCCAGGGGGTCACCCATCCAAGTACTACTCTCGCCCAAGCACGCTTAACTTCGGAGTTCTGATGGGATCCGATGCATTAGTGCTGGTACGATCACACTCATCAAGTTGAGGGCACAATTTCTTTACGTGTTAACTATTCACAGTCCCATCTTAGAAAGCTGGCCAATTCAAAAGGCCCAATGGGCTTAACGACAACCCATCAGCTTCAACAACGCAGCATGCTTGCAAGACGTGATATCGACACGTTGTAGGACCCTCTGATGTCCCGCGAGTCAGGTTGTCGTCCTTTTAATAGTTCACGACGTACGATCCGAGACAAAAAAATAGAGCAAAAGAAGAAAAGTGGCCTGAAACTGATGAAATCGTTTGATTTTGGGCTCCAAAAAGGGGCATAGCGAGCATGCTGGCTGCCCCGTCGTAGAGCTCTCAGAGAGCTTTGCAACGGTATGTTGCGTGCCGCGTAACTCCTTACTCATCAAAAGTTATGTGCACCGGAGCAAAAGAGACCTGGTCACAAACCCTACGCCCTCGTTTTACGGGCCTAGCCTCTACGTGAAGCGAAGTTGTCTTGCCTAATGTTCCGTGGGATTCAGTTGTAGAGATTTGTTGGATAAAGTATCTTGGCAACCCTAACCAGGGCAACAAAAATTGAAAAGGGGGTGCAACACGAGGACTTCCCAAGGGGTCACCCATCCTAGTACTACTATCGCCCAAGCACGCTTAACTTCGATGTTCTGACGGGATCCGGTGCATTAGTGCTGGTATGATCGCCCCCGTCATATTGAGGGCACAATTCCTATATGTGTTAACGGTTCACAGTCCCAGCGTAGAGAGATGGCCCATTTAAAAGGCCCAATGGGCTTAACGACAATCCATCCGCTTCAACAACGCAGCATGCTTGCAAGATGTGATATCGACACATTGTAGGGCCCTCTGATGTCCCGCGTGTCAGGTTGTCGTCCTTTTAACCGTTCACAACGTACAATCCAAAAAGAAAAAACATAGCAAAAGAAGAAAAATGGCCTGAAACTGATGAAAACGTTCGATTTTGGGCTCCAAAAACGGGCATAGCTAGCATGCTGGCTGCCTCCATCGTAGAGCTCTCAGAGAGCTTTGCAACAGTATGTTGTGTGCCGTGTAACTCCTTACGGATCAAAAGTTATGGGCAACGGAGCGAAAGAGACCTGGTCACAAACCCTACGCCCTCGGTTTGCGGGCCCAGCCTCTACGTGAAGCGAAGTTGTCTTGCCCAAAGTTCCATGGGATTCAATTATAGAGATTTAGTGGATAAAGTATCTTGGCAACCCTAACCAGGGCAAAAAAAATTGAAAAGGGGGTGCAACACGAGGACTTCCCAAGGGGTCACCCATCATAGTACTACTCTCGCCCAAGCACGCTTAATTTCGAAGTTCTGATGGGATCCGGTGCATTAGTGCTGGTATGATTGCACCCGTCATGTTGAGGGCACAATTCCTATATGTGTTAACGGTTCACAGTCCCAGCCTAGAGAGATGGCCCATTCAAAAGGGCCAATGGGCTTAACGACCACCCATCCGCTTCAACAACGCAGCATCCTCGCAAGACGTGATATTGACACGTTGTAGGGCCCTCTGATGTCCTGCGAGCTAAGTTGTCGTCCTTTTAACAGTTCATGACCTATGATCCGGGACAGAAAAACAGAGCAAAAGAAGAAAAGTGGCCTGAAACTGATGAAAACGTTTAATTTTGGGATCCGAAAACGGGCACAGTGAGCAAGATGGCTTCCCCCATCGTAGAGCTCTCAGAGAGCTTTGCAACGGTATGCTGTGTGCCGCGTAACTCCTAACGTATCAAAAGTTATGGCCACCGGAGCAACGGAGACCTGGTCACAAACCCTACACCCTCGGTTTGCGAGCCCAGCCTCTACGTGAAGCGAAGTTGTCTTGCCCAATGTTCTGTGGGATTCAGTAATAGAAATTTGGTGGATAAAGTATCTTGGCAACCCTAACCAGGGCAAAAAAAATTGAAAAGGGGGTGCAACATGAGGACTTCCCAGGGGGTCACCCATCCTAGTACTACTCTCGCCCAAGCACGCTTAACTTCGGAGTTCTAATGGGATCCGGTGCATTAGTGCTGGTATGATCGCACCCGTCATGTTGAGGGCACAATTTCTTTACGTGTTAACTGTTTACAGTCCCAGCCTAGAGAGATGGCCCATTCAAAAGGCCCAATGGGCTTAACGACAACCCATCCGCTTCAACAACGCAGCATGCTTGCAAGACGTGATTTCGACACATTGTAGGGCCCTCTGATGTCCCGCGAGTCAGGTTGTCGTCCTTTTAACAGTTCACGACGTACGATCCGGGACGGAAAAACAAACCAAAAGAAGAAAAGTGGCTTGAAACTAATGAAAACGTTCGATTTTGGCCACCAAAAAGGGGCATAGCGAGCATGATGGCTGCCCCCGTCGTAGAGCTCTCAGAGAGCTTTGCAACGGTATGCTGTGCGCCGCGTAACTCCTTACGGATCAAAAGTTATAGGCACCGGAGCGAAAGAGACCTGGTCACAAACCCTACGCCCTCGGTTTGCGGGCCCAGCCTCTACGTGAAGCGAGGTTGTCTTGCCCAATGTTCCGTGGGATTCAGTAATAGAGATTTGGTGGATAAAGTATCTTGGCCACCCTAACCAGGGCAAAAAAAATTGAAAATGGGGTACAACACGAGGACTTCCTAGGGGGTCACCCATCCTAGTACTACTCTCGCCCAAGCAAGCTTAACTTCGGAGTTCTGATGGGATCCGGTGCATTAGTACTGGTATGATCGCACCCGTCATGTTGAGGGCACAATTTCTTTACGTGTGAACTGTTTACAGTCCCAGCCTAGAGAGATGGCCCATTCAAAAGGCCCAATGGGCTTAACGACAACCCATCTGCTTCAACAACGCAGCATGCTTGCAAGACGTGATATCGACACGTTGTAGGGCCCTCTGATGTCCCGCGAGTCTGGTTGTCGTCCTTTTAACATTTCACGACGTACGATCCGAGACGAAAAAATTGAGCAAAAGAAGAAAAGTGGCCTGAAATTGATGAAAACGTTCGATTTTGGGCTCTAAAAAGGGCAAAGCAAGCATGCTTGCTGCCCCCGTCGTAGAGCTCTCAGAGTGCTTTGCAACGGTATACTGTGCGCCGTGTAACTCCTTACAGATCAAAAGTTATGAGCACCGGAGCGACGGAGACCTGGTCATAAACCCTATGCCCTCGGTTTGCAGGCCCAGCCTCCACGTGAAACGAAGTTGTCTTGCTCAATGTTCCGTGGGATTCAGTAATAGAGATTTGGTGGATAAAGTATCTTGGCAACCCTAACCAGGGCAAAAAAAATTGAAAAGGGGGTGCAACACGAGGACTTCCCAGGGGGTTACCCATCCTAGTACTACTCTCGCCCAAGCACACTTAACTTCGAAGTTCTGATGGGATCCGGTGCATTAGTGCTAGTATGATCATACCCATCATGTTGAGGGCACAATTCCTTTATGTGTTAACGGTTCACAGTCCCAGGCTAGAGAGATGGCCCATTCAAAAGGCCCAATGGGTTTAACGACAACCCATCCGCTTCAACAACGCAGCATCCTCGCAAGACGTGATGTCGGCACATTGTAGGGCCCTCTGATGTCCTGCGAGTCAGGTTGTCTTCCTTTTAACAGTTTACGACGTATGATCCGGGATGAAAAAATAGAGCAAAAGAAGAAAAGTGGCTTGAAACTGATGAAAACGTTCGCTTTTGGGCTCTAAAAATAGGCACAGCGAGCAAGTTGGCTGCCCCCGTCGTAGAGCTCTCAGAGAGCTTTGCAACGGTATGCTGTGCACCCCGTAACTCTTTACGGATCAAAAGTTATGGGCACCGGAGCGACGGAGACCTAGTCACAAACCCTACGCCCTCGGTTTGCGCGCCCAGCCTCTACGTGAAGCGAAGTTGTCTTGCCTAATGTTCTGTGGGATTCAGTAATAGAGATTTGGTGGATAAAGTATCTTGGCAACCCTAACCAGGGCAAAAAAAATTGAAAAGGGGGTGCAACACGAGGACTTCCCAGGGGGTCACCCATCCTAGTACTAGTCTCGCCCAAGCACGCTTAACTTCGAAGTTCTGATGGGATCCGGTGCATTAATGCTGGTATGATCGCACCCGTCCAGTTGAGGGCACAATTCCTTTATGTGTTAACTGTTCACAGTCCCAGCCTAGAAAGATGGCCCATTCAAAAGGCCCAATGGGCTTAACGACAACCCATCCGCTTCAACAACGCAGTATGCTTGCAAGACGTGATATCGACACGTTGTAGGGCCCTTTAATGTCCCGCGAGTCAGGTTGTCATCCATTTAACAGTTCACGACGTACAATCCGGGACGAAAAAACAAAGCAAAAGAAGAAAAGTGGCCTGAAACTGATGAAAACGTTCGATTTTGGTCTCCAAAAATGGGCACATCGAGCATGCTGGCTGCCCCTGTCATAGAGCTCTCAGAGAGCTTTGCAACGGTATGATGTGCGCCGTGTAACTCCTTACGGATCAAAAGTTATGGGCACCGGAGCGACAGAGACCTGGTCACAAACCCTACGCCCTCGGTTTGCGGGCCCAGCCTGTCACGCCCCAACCCAGCCTATAAAGGTTAGACTAGGGTGTGATCTAAACATTCAAGTCCTTTCAAGTACTTAATCGTTCAAGGAGGTTTAGCACTTAACGTTTTACCCTAGACTCCAAAGTGTTTCCGGAAAACCGGCAGCATAACGGCTGTAATTGGTCTTTTAGTTTGACATAATTCTCTAATCACCTCAAAATTTACTATCTCCATTCCATTACCAACTAAGATTACCATTTTACCATCAATTGATTTGCCTATTGGTTATTTCGACGTCCCGTTTGATTTATAATCTAGCATGAAACTATGTCTCGTTTGTTTGTTTGACCTCGTTTCAAAATATACCTGTTCAAGATTGGGTAAATTCATTTACTTAGTCCGTACTAATGCATCGTAACCTATGATAATACTAGCGGTCATAAAAGAAAAACGATAATAGCAATGTCTAGCATCAGTCTACGTAATACAAGTACAAACCAAAATTAGACCCCAAATTACAACGGGGGTCTTTTACATCATGACATCGAATAACACAAAAGGAAATAGTCTTCAAGTGACATAAAGTTCACAAGTAGTCACGTTCAAGCAAAACAACAATGACAGGCAATCACTCCACGGGTTCATCATTAGGCTCATTGTCCTCGGGTACCTGTGCCTGTTCTTCTTCACCTGTGATGAAAAAGAGGGTGAGTCTTTATGAACTCAGCGAGGGGGAAACGAGGAATACGTTTTGAAACTCATTTTCCGGTTCAATTATGAAAACTCCTTTTTGAAAACATGTCACATATTACAAGTAACAAGGTACACAAATATACGAAACAAATCGAATAACAGATACATTTACCAATCATTTCAAGGATACGGTGAGCGGTTTCTCTCACTTTCAATTTTGATACAACTGTTGCGGCCGACTTCAATAATCCCCTTATCGCTCCCAATTAGGTGTACTCCGGATGTACCCCGAAACCTACGACCCAACTCTCCGAGGGTGGAATGCCAAGTGAGAGAGGGAATTAGACCATGGTAGTCACGGGAGCACTGGCAAGCCCTATGCCACCTGGTGTTCGTGAAACGCTACCATGCCACAATGAAAGGTTGCAACCTCGTATGCAATGCACATTTATAACATTTAACATATCACATTAGGAGGACAACAAAGTAGGTCGCCTCCGGGCAGTTATAAGATCGCACGTTGTCAAGTAATCAAACAAGGCACGATAAGACAAATAATTTCACTTGAAAAGCATATGGAGTCATATGAACATTAAACGGGCAGCCATGTAACACATGCAAATCAAGCCATATAACTCATTTTGAAGTTCACGTAATCAAGTGATACGAATATTCAACATGCAACAACATTTACGTGGGTTCGGTTGCAAGAAAAGCTTAGTTGACAACATGCAATGGTCAAAATCACATTTGAAGTTATAAAACATTTACGGGCAGCCCACTAAGCATATAATTTCCACACAATAACCAAGAATCAACACTTAGCAAAACCACCTAGTCCTTAGGGTTTCCATTTCATGCTTAATCGTGTGATTAAAACCCTAAGTCAACTCAAAATCATTCTCAAGTCATGCATCATTCAATTCAAGCATCCTCAAGTATTCAAAACAGTCCGCATAACATCCCAACACCACATTTCCACACAATTAGAACCACAAGAGAGGTTACAACAATTTTCCAAGCACGTAGCTAAATGAAACCTTTACTGCAATAGGCTGTTTTCCCACAATCAATAGGATAATCAAAAAACCTCCAAATTCAGAGAATAAGATTTAAAATTAAAGCTTTAGAAGTTAACTAAAATCAGAAACAAACCTTGCATCAATTGGAGTTCAGAATCATTAGTTATAGCTGAAACAGTGAGGTAGCACAAAACTGTCTAGATTTGCACACTTTTCAGAAATTGACGTTTTTGAGGTCCTTAGGGTTAGTTTTAGCTTTGGTCCATTTCTGACAAAATTGTCCAGAACTGAAAACTATAGCAGTAAAGAAAATTTAATACATTTTGGACAACATTTACTAGGTCAAATATGGTTCGTTCTACAAGGTCAGTGCATCTGCCAAAACCTGCTTCATTTCTCCAGATTTCCAGATTTTGTCACATTTTAAAGATTTGCCATTTTGAGGTCCTTAGAGTCAAAATTTTCTTCAGCCTATTTCTGGGAAAAATGTTCAAAACTGTCCAAACTAGTCACCTACCAAATTTCAATCATTTTCAACATTATTTTCCTAGCTAAACTTACCTCGAACAGACTGGTCAGAGAGCTGTCATCCATTTCGACTTCACCTAGCATCATTTTCAAGCCAAGATCTTGCCATGCATGGTTGTTTAAGCTTATGAACGACCATATATCTCAAGTACAGAAACAAATACACACATTTATGAGCATGCATGTGAAATTTTGAAGAGCTTTCAAAGGTTTTAACCCTCACCTTAGCAATCAACCACAAGTTGCTCAAAACCCTTTGTTGAAGCTCAAATCTTCTCCTTTCCCTTGCTTAGCCGAAAACTTCACTAGTTTTTCTCTATTTTTCCTAGCTTAAGGATCAATCTTTTAGCACATGCATGAGGTTAAAACATGAAGAAAACAAATGGATATCAAGAAGCTCACCTAGGCCGATTAGAGGTCTTCAAAGCACATGCATGAGGATTTTTGAACTCTAGCTAGCTTGCTTCGACTTTCTTGATGGCTACTTGACTTGATTTGCTATGTTGTGAGGGAGAGAAGCTATGGAGGTAGCAATGTGCAGCTAGGGCCGAGAGAGAGAGAGAAGTGAGAGGGAATTGAGAGAAAGAAAGAGAAATAAAAGAGAAGTGAATGTTTTGAGCACTTGGTCGGCTATTGCTTTGCAAATTCTGATTTTTTGTGTTGTCTTTAGTGTGATGTTTGAATTGTTAGTGGAGAACGGTGATGTAGCCGAGATGGTGGCTTAGTGTTTAGCAAAGTGTGGCTTTGATGCAAGCAAAAGGTATGACAATGTGAAGATTTGTCTCAAGCATGCATGAATAAATTATGTTGCTCAAATTTTTCTCTCAAGAACATGGTGTGGTCGGCCAAGGGCTTGGAATTGCTGAAAATTCAGATTCTATTTAATGCATTTTAGATTATAATAAGGGTGAAATTTGAGGTGCATTGGTTTTGGGTGAGAATAAAGAATAAGGAATGTTTAGTGTTTGGTGCTATTTCGTCTTCTAGTGAGTTAAATTAGAATTATTATATTGATAGTGGATTTTGTAGGATTGTTTAATAATCTAGTGCTCCGTGAAAGATGCTTTCTTGATTAGCGTGAAGACACGCTTTGTGAGGCCCAACCCTGATTTACGTGCGAAACCTAGCTTCGTGTGCCCTAACCTAGATTTGCGTGCCATGACCTAGATTTAAGAAATGAGTTTATTTTATGTGCCATGCATTGAATTTCGTGCATTCATATAGGGTTACGTGCGTTTACATGAAAAAACGTGCATTCGTCTCGTAGTTCGTGTCCTACCTCGTAGTGCGTACCTTAGACCTAAGAAAGCGTGCCTTCACGCTAACCGAGAAAGCATCTTACACGAAGCACTAGACTAGTAAACAATCCTACAAAATCCACTAACAATATAATAATCCAAATTCCATTCACTAGAAGACAAAAAATGCACCAAACTCTAGACATTCCTTATTCTTTATTCTTTGTTCTTTTTGCATTTTCAACACACAACAATTAACACCCAAAAGATGACAAGAAATCAGAATTTTGCACATGTCATAGCCGACCACACCATGTTTTGAGCAAGAAATTTGAACAACACAATTAAATATGCATGCTAGACAAACTATGACACCAAAAGGCATAAAAAAATGATCAAAAACCCTCACATTTGCACACCTTGCTCGACCAAAAGCTGGAAGCCAATGCTAAACATTTAAAATTCTATCTTGAAGACACAAAAATTCAGATTGTTGGCTGCCCAAGGCCGAGCTTGCATCATCAAGTTACAAGGCTTGTCTTCTTTTCATTTCCACTCATTTTCCTCAATCTTTCCTCTCTCCCCTTCATTCTCTCTCTCCATTTTCGGTTCTTGGCTGAGTTCTCTACCTCCTTGTTTTGTATTCTTCACATCTTGGTTGAGAAAAGTCGAGTAGCCATCGAGAAACCCAAGCAAACAAGCTAGAGTTCGAAATCACTCTTGCATGTGCATTTGAAGCTTCATTTCGGCCTAGGTGAGTTACTAAGCATCCATTTCTTTTCTTCAAGTTCTAATTACTTGCATGCACTAAGAGATTGATCGTTAAGCTAGGAAAAATAGAGAAAATCTAGTAGGATTTCGGCTAGGGAAAGGAAAGGAGAAGATTTGAGCTTCAACAAGGTTGTTGTGCATCTTTTGATTGATTACAAAGGTGAGGGTTAAAAGCTTTGAAAACTCTTTGAAATTTCACATGCATGTTCATAAATGTGTATATTTTCTTCTGTGCTTGAGTTATGTGGTCGTTCATGAGCTTAAACAACCATGCATGGCAAGACCTTGGCTTGAAAATGATGCTAGGTGAAGTCGAATTTCTGTGACAGCTCTCTGACCAGTCTGTTCGAGGTAAGTTTAGCTAGGCAAATGATGTTTAAAATGCTTGAAAATTGGTGGTTGACTAGTTTGGACAGTTTTGAACATTTGTCCCAGAAATAGGCCGAAGCTAATTTTGACTCTAAGGTCCTCAAAATGGCAAATCGTTAAAATGTGACCAAATCTGGAAATCTGGAAAAATGAATCAGGTTTTGGCAGATGCACTGACCTTGTGGAACGAACCATGTTTGACTTAGTAAATGTTGTCAAAAATGCATGAAATTTGGTGTAATGCTAGATATTTCAGTTCTGGACAATTTTGTCAGAAATGGACCAAAGCTAAAACTGACTCTAAGGACCTCAAAAACGTCAATTTATGAAAAGTGTACAAATCTGGACCATTTTCTGCTACCTCACTGTTTCGGCCATAACTAATGATTCTGAACTCCAATTGATGCAAGGTTTGTTTCTGCGTTTAGTTAACTTCTTAAGATTTAATTTGACATCTTATTCACTGAATTTGGAGATTGTTTGCTTACCCGATTGATTGTGAGAAAACAGCCTATTGCAGTGAGTGTTTCGCTTAGCTATATGCATGGGAAACTGTTGTAACCTCTCTTGTGGTACTAATTGCTTGGAATTGTGATGTTGGAATATTGCGTGGACTGTTTTGAGTACTTGAGGATGTTTGAATTGAATGATGTATGACTCGGGATTGATGTTGAGTTGACTTAGGGTTTGAACACACGATTATGCATGAAATGGAAACCCTAATGGCTAAGTAGTCTTACTAAGTGTTAATCATTGGATATTGTGTGGAAACTGTACGTTGCATGGGCTGCGCGTAAAATGTGTTATAACTTCAATTATGGTTTTGACCATTGCATGTTGTCAAATAAGCTTGTATTGCTACCGAACCCATGTAAATGTTGTTGCATGCTGAATAATTTGTATCACTTGATTATATGAGCTTCTTAATGAGTTATATGGCCTGTTTTACATGTGTTACATGGCTGCCCGTTTGATGTTCATATGACTCTATATGCCTTTCAAGTGAAATTACTCGTCTTATCGTGCCTTGTTTGACTACTTGACAACGTGCGATCTTATAACTGTTCGGAGGCAACCTACTTTGTTGCCCTCCTAATGTAATATGTTAAATGTTATAAATGTGCATTGCATACGAGGTTGCAACCCTTCAGTGTGGCATGGTAGTGTTTCACGCACGCCGGGCGGCATCGGGCTTGCCGGTGTTACCATGACTACCATGGTCCAATTCCCTCTCTCGCTTGGCATTTCACCCTCGGAGAGTTGGGTCGTAGGTTTCGGGGTACATCCGGAGTACACCCAATTGGGAGTGATAAGTGGATTATTGAAGTCGGCCGCAACAATTGATTCGAAATTGAAATTGAGGGCAAATGCTCACCGTATCCTTGAAATGATTGGTAATTGTATCTGTTTCTCGATTTGTTTCTTATAATTGATTACCATATTATTTGTAATATGTGACATGTTTTAAAAAGGGGTTTTCATAAATTGAACCGGAAAACGAGTTTCAAAATTTATTTCTCGTTCCCCCTCGCTAAGTTCATAAGGACTCACCCTCTTTTATCATTTCAGGTGAAGAAGAACATTTACAGGAACCCGAGGTTAATGTACCTAATGATGAACCCCTGGAGTGATTGCCTATTATTGTTGTTTTGCTTGAACGTGATTACTTGTGTACCTTTTGCTGCTTGAAGACTATTTCCCCTTATGTTATTTGTTGCTTGTGATGTAAAGGACCCCCATTGTAATTTGGGGTCTAATTTTGGTTTGTACTTATTTTAAGTAGACCGATACTAGACATGACACTACCATGATCGTTTTTCTTTTATTATCGCTAGTACTTATCATAGATTATGATGCTTTAATTAAGGATTAAGCAAATGAACTTATCCAATCATAATAGGTACTCGCTATTAAGCTAAGATCAACAGGTATACTTTGAAACGAGGAATAACAAACGAATGAGACATAGTATCATGCTAGGTTATAAATCAAACGAGACGTCGAAATAACCAATAGCCAACTCAATTGATGGTAAAATATTAAACTCTGGTTGGAAATGAACTTGAATTGAAAGACTTGACGCCGTTAGAAAATTTAGGTCAAACTAAAGAGCCTAATTACAGCCGTTATGCTGCCGGATTTTCGGAAAATTTTGGAGTCTAGAATAAAACGTTAAGTGTTAAACCTCCTAGAATGATTAAAAATGTGAAAGGACTTGAATGTTTAGATCACACCCTAGTCTAACCTTTACAGGCCGGGTTGGGGCGTGACACCTTAGAAGAATGGTATCAGAGCTTAGATTGCTTAAGCCAGGTTTAACTCTCGGACCGTGGGTAGAGCCCTAAGATAATTAGGATGACTTGTTATGTGTTAAATGTGCCTTCTATGTTCTATGTGCTTAAGTGACTTATATGCCTTAAGTGTTTTAGAATTGTACCTATATTATGTTGCATATCATATGCCTTAGATTCTTAATTGTCACATTTTTCAATAAATTGTCCCTATAGATGGCTGGCCCTAGTACCCGTACTACTAATAGGAGCGGTGAACCTCAAGAGACCGGGGATGCTTATCAGACTAATCCCGGTATAGCTATGTTTAATATGATGGCAACTGCCATGGATCGTGTATCACGTGTAATGGACCGTCAGGATGCTCGTGAAGCCAACAACAACATCAACAACAGGAATGAGGGTAACCATGGGAGACATAGCAGAATGAAGGAATTCCTTGACTTTCGCCCGTCTAAATTTTACGGGGAAGCTGATGATGAGAAAGCTGAGGCTTGGCTGTCCGAGATCGAGAATATTTTCAGGCCACTTGATTATACAGATGAAGAGAAATTGGAGTTTGCTGTATTTCTGTTGCACGGGGATGCCGAGCATTGGTGGCACACTATAGAGGCACTGTGGGAGACTGATCAGACACCTCGCTTGTAGGGTAATTTCATTAAGGCGTTTAAGGAGAAATATGTACCTGCAGTTTCCAGGCAGAGGCAGATCGAGGAGTTCATGCACTTGACCCAAGGTAATATGACGGTGGCCCAATACAAGGCTCGTTTTGACCGACTGTCCCGTTATGCTCAGTATATGGTTTGTACTCCGGAGGCAAAAATGTAAAAATTCACTGTTGGTTTGAGGCCAGAGATTCAGGACCAGTTAGCTTCTCATGACTTCGATACTTATTCTACCCTCTTTGCTGCTGCCTCTCGAGTTGAGAAGAGGAAACTAGATGGAGCCGGCTCGAGTCAGCCCAACAAGAAACCATACCAGCCTCCAGGTCAGCAGAGGAAGTTTCAGAGTCAGAGTCGCAGTCAGGGCCAGAGCCAGAACAGACCAGGGAATAACAGTGGCCCGACGAAAGCGTCATCAGCCTCTTCCGCCCGTTGATCCACAGGTAGTTCACCTGCTACTCAGTCTGTCAGTTGTCCATATTGTAACAAGAAGGGCCACGCCAAGGCCCAGTGTTGGAGAAAATTGGGGAAATGTGTGGCTTGTGGTAGTGATCAGTACCGGGTTAAGGATTGCCCTAAATGGCAAGGGGGTCAGAATCAGGGTAAACCAGCCGGTAGAGGCAAGACTCCAGTTCCTAGAGTCCAGGCTCGAGCCTATGCTATCGAGTGCGAGGAGATTCCAGATGAGACCGCTGTTGTTGAAGGTACATTCTTCATACTGAATCAACCTGTTAAGGTGTTAATTGATCCGGGTGCTACTTATTCATTTATTACTCCCTTATGTGTGGAACGTGTGAAATTGAAAGTTGTATGTTTGCCATATGAAGTAGAAGTTGGTACTCCAATGGGTCCTAAACTTGTAACTAGTTCAGCTTGTAAAGCATGTAAAATCGAAATTAAGGATAGGGAATTCTCGGCCAATCTTATTGTATTACCTTTTCGAGACTACGAGGTCATTTTAGGGATGGACTGGCTGGCAAAACATCATGTCCAACTGGATTGCCGGGCAAAGATTATAACGTTCCGGGTACCTGATCAACAGATACTGGAGGTTTTGGGCCGAAGAGATTTCACCGGGAGTTCCATCATTTCATCTACAAAAGCAGTGAAGTCCTTGAGGAAAGGATGCAGCGGATACTTGGCTTACCTTATCAACAAGCCGTCGGATAAAGCTAAGTTGGAGGAGATTCCTGTGATCAAAGACTATGCAGATGTATTCCCTGAAGAATTACCCAGTTTACCCCCAAATCGGGAGATCGAGTTTGTTATAGAGTTGCTACCTGGCACCCAGCCGATATCAAAAGCTCCCTATCGTATGGCACCGGCAGAGCTACAAGAATTAAAGGACCAATTGCAAGGATTGCTGAAGAAGGGATTTGTACAACCGAGCTCTTCACCGTGGGGTACGCCCGTGCTATTTGTTAAGAAGAAAGACGGAACGTTGAGACTATGCATTGACTATCGAGGTTTGAACCAAGTGACTGTCAAGAATAAATACCCACTTCCCCTGATTGACGAGTTATTTGATCAACTGCAAGGAGCCAAAGTGTATTCGAAACTCGTCTTGAGACAAGGGTATTATTAGTTGCGGATCATGAAGGAAGATGTGCCTAAAACGGCTTTCAGGACGAGATATGGGCACTATGAATATGTGGTGATGCCTTTTGGACTAACTAATGCCCCTGCAGCTTTTATGGATTTGATGCATAGGGTGTTTCAACCCTACTTGGACCAATTTGTGGTGATCTTCATTGATGATATTTTGGTATACTCGAAATCGGAGGCAGAGCATGAGCAACATCTGCGGTTGGTACTGCAGAAACTTCGAGAGCATCGATTGTATGCAAAGTTTAGCAAATGTGAATTCTGGTTGCAGCAGATTGCATTTTTGGGGCATATCATATCCCAAGAGGGAATAGCGGTCGATCCAGCAAAGATCGATGCAGCGATGTCTTGGAAGAAGCCGGAAAATGTTACGGAAGTCCGGAGTTTTCTTGGTCTAGCCGGCTATTATCGGAGGTTTGTGAAGGATTTCTCTAAGAGTGCAGGACCGCTTACAAAGCTCACTCAAAAGAAAACCAAGTTCGTGTGGGATGATAAGTGTGAGAACAGCTTCCAAGAGTTGAAGAAAAGATTGACTACCGCACCAGTTCTTGCATTGCCTGAAGGGAGTCAAGGTTTTGTAATCTATAGCGATGCTTCGAAAGATGGATTGGGATGTGTATTGATGCAAAATGGAAGAGTGATTGCTTATGCCTCTAGGAAACCAAAGCCGTATGAGATGAATTACCCGACACATGATTTGGAGTTAGCGGCTATTGTGTTTGCACTCAAGAAATGGAGGCATTATCTGTGGGGTAACAAGTTTGAAGTATTTACCGATCATAAGAGCTTGAAATACTTGTTCTCTCAAAAGGAGTTGAATATGAGGCAAAGGCGGTGGATGGAGCTTTTGGATGATTATAACTGCTCAATTAATTATGTGCCCGATAAGGCGAACGTAGTCGCAGATGCCTTAAGCAAAAAAGCAAGCATGGCGAAACTGGAAATCAAGGTGCAGGAGTTGTTGGAGGAAGCGTTTCTATGGAAACCACAATTGACTCAGAAGGGGTTACTTTTTGCCACTACCCAAGTTCAATCGACTTTGTTATCCGAGTTACGAGAGGCTCAACAGAAGGACCAGCAATTTCAGAAGATTAAGGAAAGCAACGCAGATTTCAAGTTTCATGATGATGGTATTTGGAGGTTTAGGAACCGGGTTTATGTTCCCAATGACCCAGAGCTGAAAAAGAAGATTCTTGAGGAAGCGCATAATTCAAGATATACTATTCACCCCGGTGGAACAAAGATGTACCGGGATTTGAAGCAACACTATTGGTGGAATAACATGAAAAGAGAAATTACGGAGTTCGTAGCACGGTGTTTAACTTGCCAGAGAGTCAAAGCAGAACATCAACGACCCGCAGGTTTACTTCAGCCGTTGGAGATTCCTCAATGGAAATGGGAACATATAACTATGGATTTTGTTATGGACCTGCCTAAATCACGAAAGGGTCGTGACGCCGTTTGGGTTATAGTGGATAGATTGACTAAGTCGGCGCACTTTTTACCAATTAACAAGGAGGATAGTCCTGAGAAACTGGGAGATATGTATGTGGCGGAGATTGTAAGATTGCACGGGATGCCTGTGAGTATTGTATCAGATAGGGATCCTCGTTTTACTTCCCAATTTTGGAAGAGATTGCAGGAAGCTTTGGGGACGAAATTGAGTTTTAGCACGGCTTATCACCCTCAGACGGACGGTCAATCGGAGAGGACTATTTAGATTTTGGAGGATATGCTGAGGGCATGTATTTTAGACTTCGGGAAAGGTTGGGAGAAATATCTATCTCTAGCGGAGTTCGCCTACAACAACAGTTACCAGGCCACTATCGGGATGGCACCGTTTGAGGCGTTGTATGGACGAAAATGTCGATCACCAATTTACTGGGATGAAGTAGGTGAGACGAAGACTTTTGACCTGACCCTTTTACCTGAACTGATGAAGACTGTTGATAACATCCACCTCATCCGGAAACGGATGCTTACCGCCCAGAGCAGGCAGAAGAGTTATGCAGACCGACGGAGACGAAGTCTCGAGTTTGAGGTTAGCGACAAGGTGTTCTTGAAGATATCACCCCGGAGGGGACTGATTAAACATGGCAAGGGTGGAAAGTTGAGCCTGAGATTTGTAGGACCATTTGAGATAGTTGAGAAGGTTGGCAAGTTGGCATATCGCCTAGCACTACCCCAGAACCTCTCCAATATTCACGACGTCTTTCATGTTTCGATGCTGCGGAAGTACCATCCTGACCCGTCGCATATCTTGGAGCCAGAGCCGTTGCAGCTTCGGGAAAACTTGTCTTACGAGGAGAAGCCCATTCGGATCCTAGACCAGCAGGATCGGGAGTTGCGCAACAGAACTATACCTATGGTGAAAGTGCTGTGGGATCACCATGGACTCGAAGAAGCAACGTGGGAAAGGCGAGACCAGATGGAGCAGCAGTATCCAGCATTATTTCAAGGTAATATTGAATTTCGGGACGAAATTCTTTTAAGGAGGGGAGGATGTGAGGCCCGACCCCGATTTACGTGCGAAACCTAGCTTCGTGTGCCCTAACCTAGATTTGCGTGCCATGACCTAGATTTAAGAAATGAGTTTATTTTATGTGCCATGCATTGAATTTCGTGCATTCATATAGGGTTAGACCTAGGAAAGCCTGCCTTCACGCTAACCGAGAAAGCATCTTACACGAAGTACTAGACTATTAAACAATCCTACAAAATCCACTAACAATATAATAATCCAAATTCCATTCACTAGAAGACAAAAAATGCACCAAACACTAGACATTCCTTATTCTTTATTCTTTGTTCTTTTTGCATTTTCAACACACAACAATTAACACCCAAAAGATGACAAGAAATCAGAATTTTGCACATGTCATAGCCGACCACACCATGTTTTGAGCAAGAAATTTGAACAACACAATTAAATATTCATGCTAGACAAACTATGACACCAAAAGGCATAAAAAAAATGATCAAAAACCCTCACATTTGCACACCTTGCTCGACCAAAAGCTTGAAGCCCATGCTAAACATTTAAAATTCTATCTTGAAGACACAAAAATTCAGATTGTTGGCTGCCCAAGGCCGAGCTTGCATCATCAAGTTACAAGGCTTGTCTTCTTTTCATTTCCACTCATTTTCCTCAATCTTTCCTCTCTCCCCTTCATTCTCTCTCTCCATTTTCGGTTCTTGGCTGAGTTCTCTACCTCCTTGGCTTGTCTTCTTCACATCTTGGTTGAGCAAAGTCGAGTAGCCATCGAGAAACCCAAGCAAACAAGCTAGAGTTCGTAATCACTCTTGCATGTGCATTTGAAGCTTCATTTCGGCCTAGGTGAGTTACTAAGCATCCATTCTTTTCTTCAAGTTCTAATTACTTGCATGCACTAAGAGATTGATCGTTAAGCTAGGAAAAATAGAGAAAAGCTAGTAGGATTTCGTCTAGGCAAAGGAAAGGAGAAGATTTGAGCTTCAACAAGGTTGTTGTGCATCTTTTGATTGATTACAAAGGTGACGGTTAAAAGCTTTGAAAACTCTTTGAAATTTCACATACATGTTCATAAATGTGTATATTTGCTTCTGTACTTGAGTTATGTGGTCGTTCATGAGCTTAAACAACCATGCATGGCAAGACCTTGGCTTGAAAATGATGCTAGGTGAAGTCGTATTTCTGTGACAGCTCTCTGACCAGTCTGTTCGAGGTAAGTTTAGCTAGGCAAATGATGTTTAAAATGCTTGAAAATTGGTGGTTGACTAGTTTGGACAGTTTTGAACATTTGTCCCAGAAATAGGCCGAATCTAATTTTGACTCTAAAGAACTCAAAATGGCAAAGCATTAAAATGTGACCAAATCTGGAAATCTGGAAAAATGAATCAGGTTTTGGTAGATGCACTGACCTTGTGGAACTAACCATGTTTGACTTAGTAAATGTTGTCCAAAATGCATAAAATTTGGTGTGCTTCTAGATTTTTCAGTTCTGGACAATTTTGTCAGAAATGGACCAAAGCTAAAACTGACTCTAAGGACCTCAAAAACGTCAATTTATGAAAAGTGTACAAATCTGGACCATTTTGTGCTACCTCACTGTTTCGGCCATAACTAATGATTCTGAACTCCAATTGATGCAAGGTTTGTTTATGAGTTTAGTTAACTTCTTAAGCTTTAATTTGACATCTTATTCACTGAATTTGGAGATTTTTTGCTTACCCTATTGATTGTGAGAAAACAGCCTATTGCAGTGAGTGTTTCGCTTAGCTATATGCATGGGAAACTGTTGTAACCTCTCTTGTGGTACTAATTTCTTGGAATTGTGATGTTGGAATATTGCGTGGACTGTTTTGAGTACTTGAGGATGTTTGAATTGAATGATGTATGATTCGGGATTGATGTTGAGTTGACTTAGGGTTTGAACACACGATTATGCATGAAATGGAAACCCTAATGGATAAGTAGTCTTACTAAGTGTTAATCATTGGATATTGTGTAGAAACTGTACGTTGCATGGGCTGCGCGTAAAATGTGTTATAACTTCAATTATGGTTTTGACCATTGCATGTTGTCAAATAAGCTTGTATTGCTACCGAACCCACGTAAATGTTATTGCATGCTGAATAATTCGTATCACTTGATTATATGAGCTTCTTAATGAGTTATATGGCCTGTTTTACATGTGTTACATGGCTGCCCGTTTGATGTTCATATGACTCTATATGCCTTTCAAGTGAAATTACTAGTCTTATCGTGCCTTGTTTGACTACTTGATAACGTGCGATCTTATAACTGTTCGGAGGCAACCTACTTTGTTGCCCTCCTAATGTGATATGTTAAATGTTATAAATGTGCATTGCATACGAGGTTGCAACCCTTCAGTGTGGCATGGTAGTGTTTCACGCACGCCGGGCGGCATCGGGCTTGCCGGTGTTACCGTGACTACCATGGTCCAATTCCCTCTCTCACTTGGCATTTCACCCTCGGAGAGTTGGGTCGTAGGTTTCGGGGTACATCCGGAGTACACCCAATTGGGAGTGATAAGTGGATTATTAAAGTCGGCCGCAACAATTGATTCGAAATTGAAATTGAGAGCAAATACTCACCGTATCCTTGAAATGATTGGTAATTGTATCCGTTTCTCGATTTGTTTCTTATAATTGATTACCATATTATTTGTAATATGTGACATGTTTTAAAAAGGGGTTTTCATAAATTGAACCAGAAAACGAGTTTCAAAATTTATTTCTCGTTCCCCCTCGCTGAGTTCATAAGGACTCACCCTCTTTTATCATTTCAGGTGAAGAAGAACAGGTACAGGAACCCGAGGTTAATGTACCTAATGATGAACCCCTGGAGTGATTGCCTGTTATTGTTGTTTTGCTTGAACGTGATTACTTGTGTACCTTTTGCTACTTGAAGACTATTTCCCCTTATGTTATTTGTTGCTTGTGATGTAAAGGACCCCCGTTGTAATTTGGGGTCTAATTTTGGTTTGTACTTATTTTAAGTAGACCGATACTAGACATGATACTACCATGATCGTTTTGCTTTTATTATCGCTAGTACTTATCATAGATTATGATGCTTTAATTAAGGATTAAGCAAATGAACTTATCCAATCATAATAGGTACTCGCTATTAAGCTAAGATCAACAGGTATACTTTGAAACGAGGAATAACAAACGAATGAGACATAGTATCATGCTAGGTTATAAATCAAATGAGACGTCGAAATAACCAATAGGAAACTCAATTGATGATAAAATAGTAAACTCTGGTTGGAAATGAACTTGAATTGAAAGACTTGAGGCCGTTAGAAAATTTAGGTCAAACTAAAGAGCCTAATTACAGCCGTTATGCTGCCGGATTTTCAAAAAATTTTGGAGTCTAGAATAAAACGTTAAGTGTTAAACCTCCTAGAATGATTAAGAATGTGAAAGGACTTGAATGTTTAGATCACACCCTAGTCTAACCTTTACAGGCCGGGTTGGGGCGTGACACGCTTTCCTAGGTCTAGGGCACGCACTACGAGGTTGGACACACACTACGAGACGAACGTACGTTTTTCAAATAAATGCACGCAACCCTAAATAAATGCACGTAATTCAATGCATGGCACATAAAATGAACTCATTTCCTAAACCTAGGTCATGACACGCAAATCTAGGTTAAGGCACAAGAAGCTAGGTTTCGCACGCAAATCGGGGTCGGGCCTCACACAGCCTCTACCTGAAGCGAAGTTGTCTTGCCCAATGTTCTGTGGGATTCACTAATAGAGATTTGGTGGATAAAGTATCTTGGCAACCCTAATCGGGGCAAAAAAATTTGAAAAGGGGGTGCAACACGAGGACTTCCTAGGGGGTCACCCATCCTAGTACTACTCTCACCCAAGCATGCTTAACTTTGGAGTTCTGATGGGATCCGGAGCATTAGTGCTGGTACGATCGAACCCGTCATGTGGAGGGCACAATTTCTTTACGTGTTAATTGTTCACAATCCCAGCCTAGAAAGATAGCCCATTCAAAAGGCCCAATGGGCTTAACGACAACCCATCCGCTTCAACAACGCAGCATGCATGCAAGACGTGATATCGACACGTTGTAGGGCCCTCTGATGTCCCGCGAGTCAGGTTGTCGTCCTTTTAACAGTTCACGACGTACGATCCGAGACGAAAAAACAGAGGAAAAGAAGAAAAGTGGCATGAAACTGATGAAAACGTTTGATTTAGGGCTCCAAAAACGGGCACAGCAAGCATGCTGGCCGCCCTCGTCGTAGAGCTCTCAGAGAGCTTTGCAACGGTATGTTGTGCGCCGCGTAACTCCTTACGGATCAAAATTTATGGGCACCGGAGCAAAAGAGACCTGGTCACAAACCCTACGCCCTCGGTTTGCGGGCCCAGCCTCTACGTGAAGCGAAGTTGTCTTGCCCAATGTTCCATGGGCTTCAGTAATAGAGATTTGGTGGATAAAGTATCTTGGCAACCCTAACCAGGGCAACAAAAGTTGAAAAGGGGGTGCAACACGAGGACTTCCCAAGGAGTCACCCATCCGAGTACTACACTCGCCCAAGCACGCTTAACTTCGAAGTTCTGATTGGATCCGGTGCATTAGTGCTGGTATGATCGCACCCGTCATGTTGAGGGCACAATTCCTATATGTGTTAACGGTTCACAGTCCCAGCCTAGAGAGATGGTCCATTCAAAAGGCCCAATGGGCTTAACGACAACCCATCCGCTTCAACAACGCAGCATCCTCGCAAGACGTGATATCGACACGTTATAGGGCCCTCTGATGTCCAGCGAGTCAGGTTGTCGTCCTTTTAACAGTTCACGACGTATGATCCGGGATGAAAAAAGAGAGCAAAAGAAGAAAAGTGGCCTGAAACTGATGAAAACGTTCGATTTTGGGCTCAAAAAATGGGCACAACGAGCAATCTTGCTGCCCTCATCGTAGAACTCTCAGAGAGCTTTGCAACGGTATGTTGTGCGCCGCGTAACTCCTTACGGATCAAAAGTTATGGGCACCGGAACGACGGAAACCTGGTCACAAACACTACACCCTCGGTTTGCTGGCCCAGCCTCTACGTGAAGCGAAGTTGTCTTGCCTAATGTTCTGTGGGATTCAGTTATAGAGATTTGGTGGATAAAGTATCTTGGAAACCCTAACCAGGGCAACAAAAATTGAAAAGGGGGTGCAACACGAGGACTTCCCAAGGGGTCACCCATCCTAGTACTACTCTCACCCAAGCACGCTTAACTTCGAAGTTCTGATGGGATTCGGTGCATTAGTGTAGGTATGATCACCCCCGTCATATTGAGGGCACAATTCCTATATGTGTTAACGGTTCACAGTCCCAGCCTAGAGAGATGGCCCATTCAAAAGGCCCAATAGGCTTAACGACAACCCATCTGCTTCAACAACGCAGCATGCTTGCAAGACGCGATATCGACACGTTGTAGGGCCCTCTGATGTTCCGCGAGGTAGGTTGTCGTCCTTTTAACAGTTCACGACGTACGATCCGAGATGAAAAAACAGAGCAAAAGAAGAAAAGTGTCCTGAAACTGATGAAAACGTTCGATTTTGGGCTCCAAAAACAGGCACAGCGAGCATGCTGGCTGCCCCCATCGTAGAGCACTCAGAGAGCTTTGCAACGGTATGTTATGTGCTGCGTAACTCCTTACGGATCAAAAGTTATGGGCACCGGAGCGAAAGAGACCTGGTCACAAACCCTACGCCCTTGGTTTGCGGGCCCAGCCTCTACGTGAAGCGAAGTTGTCTTGCCCAATGTTCCGTGGGATTCAGTTATAGAGATTTAGTGGATAAAGTATCTTGGCAACCCTAACCAGGGCAAAAAAAATTGAAAATGGGGTGCTACACGAGGACTTCCCAGGGGGTCACCCATCCTAGTACTATTCTCGCCCAAGCACGCTTAACTTCGAAGTTCTGATGGGATCCGGTGCATTAGTACTGGTATGATCGCACCCGTCATGTTGAGGGCACAATTCCTATATGTATTAACGGTTCACAGTCCCAGCCTAGAGAGATGGCCCATTCAAAAGGCCCAATGGGCTTAACGACAACCCATCCGCTTCAACAATGCAGCATCCTCGTAAGACGTGATATCGACACGATGTAGGGCCTTCTGATGTCCTGCGAGTCAGGTTGTCGTACTTTTAACAGTTCACGACCTATGATCTAGGACCGAAAACAGAGCAAATGAAGAAAAGTGGCCTGAAACTAATGAAAATGTTCAATTTTTGGGCTCCATAAATGGGCAAAGTGAGCAAGATGGCTGCCCCCGTCGTAGAGCTCTCAGAGAGCTTTGCAACGGTATGCTGTGTGCCGTGTAACTCCTTACGTATGAAAAGTTATGGGCACTGGAGCGACGGAGACCTGGTCACAAACCTTACGCCCTCGGTTTGCGGGCCCAGCCTCTACGTGAAGCGAAGTTGTCTTTCCCAATGTTCTGTGGGATTCAGTAATAGAGATTTGGTGGATAAAGTATCTTGGCAACCCCAACCAGGGCAAAAAAAAATGAAAAGGGGGTGCAACACGAGGACTTCCCAGGGGGTCACCCATCCTAGTACTACTCTCGCCCAAGAACGCTTAACTTCGGAGTTCTGATGGGATCTGGTGCATTAGTGCTGGTATGATCGCACATTTCATGTTGAGGGCACAATTCCTTTATGTGTTAACTGTTCACAGTCTCAACCTAGAGAGATGGCCCATTTAAAAGGCCCAATGGGCTAAACGACAACCCATCCGCTTCAACAACGCAACATGCTTGCAAGACGAGATATCGATACGTTGTAGGGCCCTCTGATGTCACGCGAGTAAAGTTGTCGTCCTTTTAACAGTTCAGGACGTACGATCCGGGACGGAAAAATAGAACAAAAGCAGAAAAGTGGCCTGAAATTGATGAAAACGTTCGATTTTGGCCTCCAAAAAGGGGCACAGCAAGCATGATGGCTGCCCCCGTCGTAGAGCTCTCAGAGAGCTTTGCAACGGTATGTTGTACGCCGCGTAACACCTAACAGATCAAAAGTTATGGGCACCGGAGCGAAAGAGACCTGGTCACAAACCCTACGCCCTCGTTTTTCGGGCCCAGCCTCTACGTGAAGTGAGGTTTTCTTGCCCAATGTTCCGTGGGATTCAGTAATAGAGATTTGGTGGATAAAGTATCTTGGCAACCCTAACCAGGGCAAATAAAATTGAAAATGGTGTGCAACAAGAGGACTTCCCAAGGGGTCACCCGTCCTAGTACTACTCTCGCCGAAGGACGCTTAACTTCGGAATTCTGATGGGATCCGGTGCATTAGTGCTGGTATGATCGCACCCGTCATGTTGAGGGCACAATTTCTTTACGTGTTAACTGTTCACAGTCCTAGCCTAGAGAGATGGCCCATTCAAAAGGCCCAATGGGCTTAACGACAACCTATCTGCTTCAACAACGCAGCATGCTTGCAAGACGTGATATCGACACGTTGTAGGGCCCTCTGATGTCCCGCGAGTCAGGTTGTCGTACTTTTAACAGTTCACGATGTATGATCCGGGATGGAAAAAAATTGCAAAAGAAGAAAAGTGGCCTGAAACTGATGAAAACGTTCGATTTTGGGCTCCAAAATAGGCAGAGCTAGCAAGCTGGATACCCCCGTCGTAGAGCACTCAAAGAGCTTTGCAACGGTATGTTTTGCATCGCGTAACTCCTTACGGATCAAAAGTTATGGGCACCAGAGCGAGGGAGACCTGGTCACAAACCCTGCGCCCTCAGTTTGCGGGCCCAGCCTCTACGTGAAGAGAAGTTGTCTTGCCCAATGTTCCGTCGGATTCAGTAATAGAGATTTGGTGGATAAAGTATCTTGGCAATCCTAACTAGGGCAAAAAAAATTGAAAAGGGGGTGCAACACGAGGACTTCCCAGGGGGTCACCCATCCTAGTACTACTCTCGCCCAAGCACGCTTAACTTCGGAGTTCTGATGGGATCTGGTGCATTAGTGCTGGTATGATCGCACCCGTCATGTTGAGGGCACAATTTCTTTACGTGTTAACTGTTCACAATCCAAGCCTAGAAAGATGGCCCATTCAAAAGGCCCAATGGGCTTAACGACAACCCATCTGCTTCAACAACGCAGCATGCTTGCAAGACGTGATATCGACACGTTGTAGGGCCCTCTGATGTCCCGCGAGTCAGGTTGTCGTACTTTTAACAGTTCACAACGTATGATCCGGGATGGAAAAACATTGCAAAAGAAGAAAAGTGGCCTGAAACTGATGAAAATGTTCGATTTTGGGCTCCAAAATAGGCAGAGCTAGCAAGCTGGCTTCCCCCGTCGTAGAGCACTCAAAGTGCTTTGCAACGGTATGTTGTGCGCCGCGTAACTCCTTACGGATCAAAAGTTATAGGCACTAGAGCGAGGGAGACCTGGTCACAAACCCTGCGCCCTCGGTTTGCAGGCCCAGCCTCTACGTGAAGAGAAGTTGTCTTGCCCAATGTTCCGTGGGATTCAGTAATATAGATTTGGTGGATAAAGTATCTTGGCAACCCTAACCAGGGCAAAAAAAATTGAAAAGGGGGTGCAACACGAGAACTTCCCAGGGGGTCACCCATCCTAGTACTACTCTCCCCCAAGCACGCTTAACTTTGGAGTTTTGATGGGATCTGGTGCATTAGTGCTGGTATGATCGCACCCGTCATGTTGAGGGCACAATTTCTTTACGTGTTAACTGTTCACAGTCCAAGCATAGAAAGATGGCCCATTCAAAAGGCCAAATGGGCTTAACGACAACCCATCCGCTTCAACAACACAGCATGCTTGCAAGACGTGATATCGACACGTTGTAGGGCCCTCTGATGTCGAGCGAGTCAGGTTGTCGTCCTTTTACCACTTCACGACGTACGATCGGGGACGAAAAAACCGAGCAAAAGAAGAAAAGTGGCATGAAACTGATGAAAACGTTCGATTTTGTGCTCCAAAAATGGGCATAGCGAGAAAGCTGGCTTCCCACGTCGTAGAGCTCTCAGAGAGCTTTGCAACGGTATGCTGTGTGCCACGTAACTCCTTATGGATCAAAAGTTATGGGCACCGGAGCGACGGAGACCTAGTCACAAACCCTATGCCCTCGGTTTGTAGGCCCAGCCTCTACGTGAAACGAAGTTGTCTTGCTCAATGTTCTGTGGGATTCAGTAATAGAGATTTGGTGGATAAAGTATCTTGGCAACCCTAATCAGGGCAAAAAACATTGAAAAAGGGGTGCAACACGAGGACTTCTCAGGGGGTCACCCATCCTAGTACTACTCTCGCCCAAGCACGCTTAACTTCGAAGTTCTGATGGGATCCGGTGCATTAGTGTTGGTATGATCGCACCCGTCATGTTGAGGGCACAATTCTTATATGTGTTAACGGTTCACAGTCCCAGCCTAGAGAGATGGCCCATTCAAAAGGCCCAATGGGCTTAACGACAACCCATCTGCTTCAACAACGCAGCATCCTCGCAAGACGTGATATGGACAAGTTGTAGGACCCACTGATTTCCCGCGAGTCAGGTTGTCGTCCTTCTAACAGTTCACGACGTACGATCCGTGATGAAAAAACAGAGCGAAAGAAGAAAAGTGGCCTGAAACTGATAAAAACGTTCGATTTTGGGCCCCAAAAATGGGCAAATCGAGCAGGCTAGCTTCCCTCGTTGTAGAGCTCTCAGAGAGCTTTGCAACGGTATGTTGTGCGCCACGTAACTCCTCACGGATCAAAAGTTATGGGCACCGGAGCGACAGAGACCTGGTCACAAACTTTACGCCCTCGGTTTGTGGGCCCAGCATCTACGTGAAACGAAGTTGTCTTGCCCAATATTCCAAGGGATTCAGTAATAGAGATTTGGTGGATAAATTATCATGGCAACCTTAACCAGGGCAAAAGAAATTGAAAAGGGGGTGCAACACGAGGACTTACTAGGGGGTCACCCATCCTAGTACTACTCTAGCCCAAGCACGCTTAACGTCAGGATTCTGATGGGATCCGGTGCATTAGTGCTGGTATGATCGCACCCGTCATGTTAAGGGCACAATTCCTATATGTGTTAACGGTTCACAGCCCCAGCCTAGAGAGATGGCCCATTCAAAAGGCCCAATGGGCTTAACGACAACCCATCCGCTTCAACAACGCAGCATCCTCGCAAGACGTGATATCGACACGTTGTAGGGCCCTCTGATGTCCAGCGAGTCAGGTTGTCGTCCTTTTAACAGTTCACGACGTATGATCCGGGATGGAAAAAGAGAGCAAAAGAAGAAAAGTGGCCTGAAACTGATGAAAACGTTCGATTTTGGGCTCAAAAAATGGGCACAACGAGCAAGCTGGCTGCCCCCGTCGTAGAGCTCTCAGAGAGCTTTGCAACGGTATGCTGTGCACCGCGTAACTCCTTACGAATCAAAATTTATGAGCACCGGAGCGACAGAGACCTGGTCACAAACCCTACACCCTCGGTTTGCGGGCCCAGCCTCTACGTGAAGCGAAGTTGTCTTGCCTAATGTTCCGTGGGATTCAGTTATAGAGATTTGGTGGATAAAGTATTTGGCAACCCTAACCAGGGCAACAAAAATTGAAAAATGGGTGCAACACGGTGACTTCCCAAGGGGTCACCCATCCTAGTACTACTCTCGTCCAAGCACGCTTAACTTCGAAGTTCTAATGGGATCCGATGCATTAGTGCTGGTATGATCACCCCCGTCATATTGAGGGCATAATTCCTATATGTGTTAACGGTTCACAGTCCCAGCCTAGAGAGATGGCCCATTCAAAAGGCCCAATGGGCTTAACGACAACCCATCCGCCTCAACAACGCAGCATGCTTGCAAGACGTGATATCGACACGTTGTAGGCCCCTATGATGTCCAGCGAGTCAGGTTGTCGTCCTTTTAACAGTTCACGACGTACGATCCGAGACGAAAAAACAGAGCAAAAGAAGAAAAGTGGCCTGAAACTGATGAAAACGTTCGATTTTGGGCTCCAAAAACAGGCACAGCGAGCATGCTGGCTGCCCCCGTCGTAGAGCTCTCAGAGAGCTTTGCAACGTTATGTTGTATGCCGCGTAACTCCTTACGGATCAAAAGTTATGGGCACCGGAGAGAAAGAGACCTGGTCACAAACGCTACGCCCTCGGTTTGCGGGCCCAGCCTCTACGTGAAGCGAAGTTGTCTTGCCCAATGTTCCGTCGGATTCAGTTATAGAGATTTAGTGGATAAGGTATCTTGGCAACCCTAACCAGGGCAAAAAAAATTGAAAAGGGGGTGCAACACGAGGACTTCCCAGGGGGTCACCCATCCAAGTACTGCTCTCGCCCAAGCACGCTTAACTTCGAAGTTATGATGGGATCCGGTACATTAGTGTTAGTATGACCACCCCCGTCATATTGATGGCACAATTCCTATATGTGTTAACGGTTCACAGTCCCAGCCTAGAGAGATTGCCCATTCAAAAGGCCCAATGGGCTTAACGACAACCCATTCGCTTCAACAACTCAGCATGCTTGCAAGACGTGATATCGACACGTTGTAGGGCCCTCTGAAGTCCCACGAGTCAGGTTGTCGTCCTTTTAACAGTTCACGACGTACGATCCGAGACGAAAAAACAGAGCAAAAGAAGAAAAGTGGCCTGAAACTGATGAAAATGTTCGATTTTCGGCTCCAAAAACTGGAACAGCAAGCATGCTGGCCACCCCCGTCGTAGAGCTCTCAGAGAGCTTTGCAACGGTATGTTGTGTGCCGCATAACTCCTTACGGATCAAAAGTTATGGGTACCGGAGCAAAAGAGACCTGGACACAAACCCTACGCCCTCGGTTTGCGCGCCCAGCCTCTACGTGAAGCGAAATTGTCTTGCCCAATGTTTCGTGGGATTCAGTTATAGAGATTTAGTGGATAAAGTATCTTGGCAACCATAACCAGGATGAAAAAAATTGAAAAGGGGGTGCAACACGGGGACTTCCCAGGGGGTCACCCATCCTAGTACTACTCTCGCCCAAGCACGCTTAACTTTGAAGTTCTGATGGGATCCGGTGCATTAGTGCGGGTATGATTGCACCCGTCATGTTGAGGGCATAATTCCTATATGTGTTAAAGGTTCACAGTCCCAGCCTAGAGAGATGGCCCTTTCAAAAGGCCCAATGGGCTTAACGACAACCCATCCACTTCAACAACGCAGCATCCTCGCATAACGTGATATCGACACATTGTAGGGCCCTCTGATGTCCTGCGAGTCAGGTTGTCGTCCTTTTAACTATTCACGACCTATTATCTGGGACCGAAAAACAGAGCAAAAGAAGAAAAGTGGCCTGAAACTGATGAAAACGTTCAATTTTGGGCTCCAAAAATGGGCACAGTGAGCAAGATGGCTGCCCCCGTCGTAGAGCTCTTAGAGAGCTTTGCAACGGTATGCTGTGCGCCGCGTAACTCCTTACGTATCAAAAGTTATGGGCACGGGAGTGACGGAGACCTGGTCACAAACCCTACGCCCTCGGTTTGCGGGCCCAGCCTCTACGTGAAGCGAAGTTTTCTTGCCCAATGTTCTGTGGGATTCAGTAATAGAGATTTGGTGGATAAAGTATCTTGGCAACCCTATCCATGGCAAAAAAAATTGAAAAGGTAGTGCAACACGAGGACTTCCCAGGGTGTCACCCATCCTAGTACCACTCTCGACCAAGCACGCTTAACTTCGGAGTTCTGATGAGATCCGGTGAATTAGTGCTGGTATGATCGCACATGTCATGTTGAGGGCACAATTCCTATATGTGTTAACTGTTCACAGTCCCAGCCTAGAGATATGGCCCATTTAAAAGGCCCAATGGGCTTAACGACCACCCATCCTCTTCAACAACGAAGCATGCTTGCAAGACGAGATATCGACATGTTGTAGGGCCCTCTAATGTCCCGCAAGTATCGTTGTCATCCTTTTAACAGTTCACGACGTACGATCCGGGATGGAAAAACAGAGCAAAAGAAGAAAAGTGGCCTGACAGGGATGAAAACGTTCGATTTTGGCCTCCAAGAAGGGGCACAGCGAGCATGATGGCTGCCCCCGTCGTAGAACTCTCAGAGAGCTTTGCAACGGTATGCTGTGCGCTGCGTAACTCCTTACGGATCAAAAGTTATGGGCACCGGAGCGAAAGAGACCTGGTCACGAACCCTACGCCCTCGGTTTTCGGGCCCAGCCTCTACGTGAAGCGAGGTTGTCTTGCCCAATGTTCCGTGGGATTCAGTAATAGAGATTTGTTGGATAAAGTATCTTGGCAACCCTAACCAGGGCGAATAAAATTGAAAAGGGGGTGCAACATGAGGACTTCCCAAGGGGTCACCCATCCTAGTACTACTCTCGCCCAAGCACGCTTAACTTCGAAGTTCTGATGGGATCCGGTGCATTAGTGCTGGTATGATCGCACCCGTCATGTTGAGGGCACAATTTCTTTACGTGTTAACTGTTCACAGTCCTAGCCTAGAGAGATGGCCCATTCAAAAGGCCCAATGGGCTTAATGACAACCCATCTACTTCAACAACGCAGCATGCTTGCAAGACGTGATATCGACACGTTGTAGGGCCCTCTGATGTCCCGCGAGTCAAGTTGTCGTACTTTTAACAGTTCACGACGTATGATCCGGGATGGAAAAACATTGCAAAAGAAGAAAATTGGCCTGAAACTGATGAAAACGTTCGATTTTGGGCTCCAAAATAGGCAGAGTGAGCAAGCTGGCTGCCCCCGTCGTAGATCTCTCAGAGAGCTTTGCAACGGTATGCTGTGCGCCGCGTAAGTCCTTACGGATCAAAAGTTATGGGCACCGGAGCGAAAGAGACCTGGTCACAAATGCTACGCCCTCGGTTTGCGGGCCCAGCCTCTACGTGAAGCGAAGTTGTCTTGCCCAATGTTCCGTCGGATTCAGTTATAGAGATTTAGTGGATAAAGTATCTTGGCAACCCTAACCAGGGCAAAAAAAATTGAAAAGGGGGTGCAACACGAGGACTTCCCAGGGGGTCACCCATCCTAGTACTACTCTCGCCCAAGCACGCTTAACTTCGGAGTTCTGATGGGATCCGGTGCATTAGTGCTGGAATGATCGCACATGTCATGTTGAGGGCATAATTCCTTTATGTGTTAACTGTTCACAGTCCCAACCTAGAGAGATGGCCTATTTAAAATGCCCAATGGGCTAAACGACAACCTATCCGCTTTAACAACGCAGCATGCTTGCAAGACGAGATATCGATACGTTGTAGGGCCCTCTGATGTCACGCGAGTAAGGTTGTCGTCCTTTTAACAGTTCAGGACGTACGATCCGGGATGAAAAAACAGAACAAAAGCATAAAAGTGGCCTGAAACTGATGAAAACGTTCGATTTTGGCCTCCAAAAAGTGGCACAGCGAGCATGATGGCTGCACCCGTCGTAGAGCTCTCAGAGAGCTTTGCAACGGTATGTTGTGCGCCGCGTAACACCTTACAGATCAAAAGTTTTGGGCACCGGAGCGAAAGAGACCTGGTCACAAACCCTACGCCCTCGTTTTTCGGGCCCAGCCTCTACGTGAAGCGAGGTTGTCTTGCCCAATGTTCCGTGGGATTCAGTAATAGAGATTTGGTGGATAAAGTATCTTGGCAACCCTAACCAGGGCAAATAAAATTGAAAATGGTGTGCCACACGAGGACTTCCCAAGGGGTCACCCGTCCTAGTACTACTCTCGCCCAAGGACGCTTAACTTCGGAATTCTGATGGGATCCGGTGCATTAGTCCTGGTATGATCGCACCCGTCATGTTGAGGGCACAATTTCTTTACGTGTTAACTGTTCACAGTCCTAGCCTAGAGAGATGGCCCATTCAAAAGGCCCAATGGGCTTAACGACAACCCATCTACTTCAACAACGCAGCATGCTTGCAAGACGTGATATCGACACGTTGTAGGGCCCTCTGATGTCCCGCGAGTCAAGTTGTCGTACTTTTAACAGTTCACGACGTATGATCCGGGATGGAAAAACATTGCAAAAGAAGAAAATTGGCCTGAAACTGATGAAAACGTTCGATTTTGGGCTCCAAAATAGGCAGAGCTAACAAGCTGGCTGCCCCCGTCGTAGGGCACTCAAAGAGCTTTGCAACGGTATGTTTTGCGCCGTGTAACTCCTTACGGATCAAAAGTTATGGGCACCAGAGCGAGGGAGACCTGGTCACAAACCCTGCACCCTCAGTTTGCGGGCCCAGCCACTACGTGAAGAGAAGTTGTCTTGCCCAATGTTCCGTGGGATTCAGTAATAGAGATTTGGTGGATAAAGTATCTTGGCAACCCTAACTAGGGCAAAAAAATTTAAAAGGGGGTGCAACACGAGGACTTCCCAGGGGGTCACCCATCCTAGTACTACTCTCGCCCAAGCACGCTTAACTTCGGAGTTCTGATGGGATCTGGTGCATTAGTGCTGGTATGATCGCACCCGTCATGTTGAGGGCACAATTTCTTTACGTGTTAACTGTTCACAGTCCAAGCCTAGAAAGATGGCCCATTCAAAAGGCCCAATGGGCTTAACGATAACCCATCCGCTTCAACAACGCAGCATGCTTGCAAGACGTGATATCGACACGTTGTAGGGCCCTCTGATGTCCCGCGAGTCAGGTTGTCGTACTTTTAATAGTTCACGACGTATGATCCGGGATGGAAAAACATTGCAAAAGAAGAAAAGTGGCCTGAAACTGATGAAAACGTTCGATATTGGGCTCCAAAATAGGCAGAGCTAGCAAGCTGGCTGCCCCCGTCGTAGAGCACTCAAAGAGCTTTGCAACGGTATGTTGTGCGCCGCGTAACTCCTTACGGATCAAAAGTTATAGGCACCAGAGCGAGGGAGACCTGGTCACAAACCCTGCGCCCTCGGTTTGCAGGCCCAGCCTCTACGTGAAAAGAAGTTGTCTTGCCCAATGTTCCGTGGGATTCAGTAATATAGATTTGGTGGATAAAGTATCTTGGCAACCCTAACCAGGGCAAAAAAAATTGAAAAGGGGGTGCAACACGAGGACTTCCCAGGGGGTCACCCATCCTAGTACAACTCTCGCCCAAGCACGCTTAACTTCGGAGTTCTGATGGGATCTGGTGCATTAGTGCTGGTATGATCGCACCCGTCATGTTGAGGGCACAATTTCTTTACGTGTTAACTGTTCACAGTCCAAGCATAGAAAGATGGCCCATTCAAAAGGCCAAATGGGCTTAACGACAACCCATCCGCTTCAACAACACAGCACGCTCGCAAGACGTGATATCGACACATTGTAGGGCCCTCTGATGTCCTGCGAGTCAGGTTGTTGTCCTTTTAACAGCTCACGTGATAAAAGGGGGTGCAACACGAGGACTTCCCAAGGGGTCACCCATCCTAGCACTACTCTCGCCCAAGCACGCTTAACTTCGAAGTTCTGATGGGATCCGGTGCATTAGTGCGGGTATGATCACACCCGTCATGTTGAGGGCACAATTCCTATATGTGTTAACGGTTCACAGTCCCAGCCTAGAGAGATGGCCCATTCAAAATGCCCAATGGGCTTAACGATAACCCATCCACTTCAACAACGCAGCATCCTCGCAAGACGTGATATCGACACATTGTAGGGCCCTCTGATGTCCTGCGAGTCAGGTTCTCGTCCTTTTAACTGTTCACAACCTATTATCTGGGACCGAAAAATAGAATAAAAGAAGAAAAGAGGCCTGAAACTGATGAAAACATTCAATTTTGGGCTCAAAAAACAGGCACAGCGAGGAAACTGGCTACCCTCGTCATACAGCTCTCAGAGAGCTTTGCAACGGTATGCTGTGCGCTGCGTAACTCCTTACGTATCAAAAGTTATGGGCACCGGAGCGACGAAGACCTGGTCACAAACCCTACGCCCTCGGTTTGCGGGCCCAGCCTCTACGTGAAGCGAAGTTGTCTTGCCGAATGTTCTGTGGGATTCATTAATAGAGATTTGGTGGATAAAGTATCTTGGCAACCCTAACTAGGGAAAAAAAATTGAAAAGGGGGTGCAACACGAGGACTTCCCTGGGGGTCACCCATCCTAGTACTACTCTCGCCCAAGCACGCTTAACTTCGGAGTTCTTATGGGATCCGGTGCATTAGTGCT
Source organism: Ehretia macrophylla (assembly GCA_037974665.1). Classification (NCBI taxonomy): domain Eukaryota; kingdom Viridiplantae; phylum Streptophyta; class Magnoliopsida; order Boraginales; family Ehretiaceae; genus Ehretia; species Ehretia macrophylla. The sequence goes on from CM075780.1 coordinate 1,389,169, forward strand.
GGTATGATCGCACATGTCATGTTGAGGGCACAATTCCTTTAAAAGGCCCATTTAAAAGGCCCAGCCTAGAGAGATGGCCCATTTAAAAGGCCCAATGGGCTTAACGACAACCCATCCTCTTCAACAACGCAGCATGCTATCAAGACGAGATATCGACACGTTGTAGGGCCCTCTGATGTCCCGCGAGTATGGTTGTCGTCCTTTTAACAGTTCTCGACTTACGATCTGGGACCGAAAAACAGAGCAAAAGAAGAAAAGTGGCCAGAAACAGATGAAAACGTTCGATTTTGGCCTCCAAAATGGGGCACAGCGAGCATGATGGCTGCCTCCGTCGTAGAGCTCTCAGGGAGCTTTGCAACAGTATGATGTGCGCTGCGTAACTCCTTACGGATCAATGGGCTTAACAACAACCCATCCGCTTCAACAACGCAGCATCCACGCAAGACGTGATATCGACACTTTGTAGGGCCCTCTGATGTCCCGCGAGTCAGGTTGTCGTCCTTTTAACAGTTCACGACGTATGATCCGGGACGGAAAAACAGAGCAAAAGAAGAAAAGTGGCCTGAAACTGATGAAAATTTTCGATTTTGGGCTCCAAAAATGGGCACAGCGAGCAAGCTGGCTGCCCCTGTCGTAGAGCTCTCAGAGAGATTTGCCACGGTATGCTATGCACCACGTAACTCCTTACGGATCAAAAGTTATGGGCACCGGAGCGACGGAGACCTAGTCACAAACCCTATGCCCTAGGGTTGCAGGCCCACCCTCTACGTGAAACGAAGTTGTCTTGCCCAATGTTCTGTGGGATTCAGTAATAGAGATTTGGTGGATAAAGTATCTTGGCAACCCTAACCAGGGCAAAAAACATTGAAAAGGGGGTGCAACACGAGGACATCTCAAAGGGTCACCCATCCTAGTACTACTGTCGCCCAAGCATGCTTAACTTCGAAGTTCTGATGGGATCCGGTGCATTAGTGCTGGTATGATCGCACCCGTCATGTTGATGGCACAATTGCTATATGTGTTAACGGTTCACAGTCTGAGCCTAAAGAGATGGACCATTCAAAAGGCCTAATGGGCTTAACGACAACCCATCTGCTTCAACAACGCAGCAACCTCGCAAGACGTGATAACGACACGTTGTAGGGAGCTCTGATGTCCCGCGAATCAGGTTGTCATACTTTTAACTGTTCACGACATATGATCCGGGACGGAAAAACATTGCAAAAGAAGAAAAGTGGCCTGAAACTGATGAAACGGTTCGATTTTGGGCTCAAAAAACGGGCAGAGCGAGCAAGCGGGCTGCCCCCGTCATAGAGCTCTCAGAGAGCTTTATGACGGGGGCAGTGCGCCGCGTAACTCCTTACGGATCAAAAGTTATGGGCACCGGAGCGACGAAGACCTTGTCATAAACACTGCGCCCTCGGTTTGCGGGCCCAGCCTCTACCTGAAACGAAGTTGTCTTGCCCAATGTTCCGTGCGATTCAGTAATAGAGATTTGGTGGATAAAACATCTTGGTAACCCTATCCAGGGAAAAAAAATAGAAAAGGGGGTGCAACACGATGACTTCCCAAGGGGTTATCCATCCTAGTACTACTCTCGCCCAAGCACGCTTAACTTCGATGTTCTGATGGGATCCGGAGCATTAGTGCTGGTATGATTGCACAAGTCATGTTGAGGGTACAATTCCTATATGTGTTAACGGTTCACAGTCCCAGCCTAGAGAGATGGCCCATTCAAAAGGCCCAATGGGTTTAACGACAACACATCCGCTTCAACAATGCAGCATCCTCGCAAGACGCGATATCGACACATTGTAGGGCCCTCTGATGTCCCGCGAGTCAGGTTGTCGTCCTTTTAACAGTTCACGACGTATGATCCGGGACGAAAAAACGTAGCAAAAGAAGAAAAGTGGCCAGAAACTGATGAAAATATTCGATTTTGGGCTCCAAAAACGTGCATAGCGAGCAAGCTGGCTGCCCCCGTCGTAGAGCTCTCAGAGAGGTTTGCAACGGTATGCTTTGCGTCGCGTAACTCCTTACGGATCAAAAGTTATGGGCACCGGAGCGACGGAGACCTGGACACTAACCCTACGCCCTCGGTTTGCGGGCCCAGCCTCTTCGTGAAGCGAAGTTGTCTTGCCCAATGTTCCGTGGGATTCAGTAATAGAGATTTGGTGGATAAAGTATCTTGGCAACCCTAACCAGGGCAAAAAAAATTGAAAAGGGGGTGCAACACGAGGACTTCCCAAGGGTTTACCCATCCTAGTACTACTCTCGCCCAAGCACGCTTAACTTCGGAGTTCTGATGGGATCCGGTGCATTATAGCTGGTGTGATCGCACTTGTCATGTTGAGGGAACAATTTCTTTACTTGTTAACTGTTCACAGTCCCAGCCGAGAAAGATGGGCCATTCAAAAGGCCAATGGGCTTAACAACAACCCATTCGCTTCAACAATGCAGCATGCTTTCAAGATGTGACATCGACACATTGTAGGGCCCTCTGATGTCCTGCGAGTCAGGTTGTTGTCCTTTTAACAGTTCACGACGTACGATCCGGGATGGAAAAATAGAGGAAATGAAGAAAAGTGGTCTGAAACTGATGAAAACGTTCGATTTGGGCTCCAAAAAGGGTACAGAGAGCATGCTGGATACCCCCGTCATAGAGCTCTCAGAGAGCTTTGCAACTGTATACAGTGCACCGCGTAACTCCTTACGGATCAAAAGTTATGGGCACCGGAGCGACGGAGACCAGGTCAGAAACCCTGCGCCCTCAGTTTGCGGGCCCAGCCTCTACGTGAAGCGAAGTTGTCTTGCCCAATGTTTCGTGGTATTCAGTAATAGAGATTTGGTGGATAAAGTATCTGGGCAACCCTAACCAGGGCAAAAAAAATTGAACAGGGGGTGCAACACGAGGACTTCCCAAGTGGTCACCCATCCTAGTACAACTCTCGCCCAAGCACGCTTAACTTCAGAGTTCTGATGGGATCCGGTGCATTAGTGTTGGTATGATCACACCCATCATGTTGAGGGTAAAATTCCTTTATGTGTTAACTATTCACACTCCCAGCCTAGAGAGATGGCCCATTCAAAACGCCCAATGAGCTTAACGGTAACCCATCAGCTTCAACAACGTAGCATGCTCGCAAGACGTGATATCAACACATTGTAGGGCCCTCTGATGTCCCGCGAGTCATGTTGTTATCCATTTAATAGTTCAGGACGTACGATTCGGGACGGAAAAATGGCACAAAAGAAGAAAAGTGGCCTGAAACTGATGAAAACGTTCAATTTTAGGCTCCAAAAATGTGCACAGCGCGCATGCTGGCTGCCCCTGTCATAGAGCTCTCAGAGATCTTTGTAACGGTATGTTGTGCACCGTGTAACTCCTTACGGATCAAAAGTTATCGGCACCGGCGCGACGGAGAGCTGGTCACATACCCTACGCCCTCAGTTTTGCGGGCCCACCCTCTACGTGAAGCGAAGTTGTCTTGCCCAATGTTCCGTAGAATTCAGTAATAGAGATTTGGTGGATAAAGTATCTTGGCAACCCTAACCAGGGCAAAAAAAATTGAAAAGGGGGTGCAACACGAGGACTTCCCAGGGTGTCACCCATCTTAGTACTACTTTCGCCAAAGCACGCTTAACATCGGAGTTCTGATGGGATCCTGTGCATTAGTGCTGGTATGATTGCACCCGTCATGTTGAGGGCACAATTTCTTTAAGTTTTAACTGTTCACAGTACCAGCCTAGAGAGATGGCCAATTCAAAAAACCCAATGGGCTTAACGACAACCCATCCGCTTCAACAACGCAGCATGCTTGCAAGACGTGATATCGACATGTTGTAGGGCCCTCTGATGTCCCGCGAGTCAGGTTGTCGTCCTTTTAACAGTTCAGGACGTACGATCAGGTACGAAAAAATAGAGAAAAAGAAGAAAAGTGGCATGAAACTGATGAAAACGTTCAATTTTGGGCTCCAAAAATGGGCACAGCGAGCATGCTTGTTGTCCCCCTCGTAGAGCTCTAAGAGAGATCTTTGCAACGGTATGCTATGCGCAGCGTAACTCCTTATGGATCAAAAGTTATGGGCACCGGAGTGACGGAGACCTGGTCATAAACCCTATGCCCTCGGTTTGCGGGCCCAGCCTCTACGTGAAACGAAGTTGTCTTGCCCAATGTTTCGTGGGATTCAGTAATAGAGATTTGGTGGATAAAGTATCTTGGCAACCCTATCCATGGCAAAAAAAATTGAAAAGGTAGTGCAACACGAGGACTTCCCACGGGGTCACCCATCCTAGTACCACTCTCGACCAAGCACGCTTAACTTCGGAGTTCTGATGGGATCCGGTGCATTAGTGCTGGTATGATTGCACCCGTCATGTTGAGGGCACAATTCCTATATGTGTTAACGGTTCACAGTCCCAGAGTAGAGAGATGGCCCATTCAAAAGGCCCAATGGGCTTAACGACAACCCATCCACTTGAAAAATGCAGCATCCTTGCAAGACGTTATATCGACAGGTTGTAGGGCCCTCTGATGTCCTGCGAGTCTGGTTGTCGTCCTTTTAATAGTTCACGACGTATGATCCGAGACGAAAAAACAGAGCAAAAGAAGAAAAGTGGCTTGAAACTGATGAAAACGTTCGATTTTGGTCTCCAAAAACGGGCACAGCGAGCAAGTTGGCTACCCCCATCATAGAGCTCTCAGAGAGCTTTGCAACGGTATATTGTGCGGCACGTAACTCCTTATTGATCAAAAGTTATGGGCACCGAAGCGATGGAGACCTAGTCACAAAGCCTATGCCCTCGGTTTGCGGGCCCAGCTTCTACGTGAAGCGAAGTTGTCTTGCCCAATGTTTCGTGGGATTCAGTAATAGAGATTTGGTGGATAAAGTATCCTGGCAACCCTAACCAGGGCAAAAAAAATTGAAAAGGGGGTGCAACACGAGGACATCCTAGGGGGTCACGCATCCTAGTACTACTCTTGCCCAAGCACGCTTAACTTCGGAGTTCTGATGGGATCCGGTGCATTAGTGCTGGTATGATCGCACCGGCCATGTTGAGGGCACAATTTCTTTACGAGTTAACTGTTCACAGTCCCAGCCAAGAGAGATGGCCAATTCAAAAGGCCCAATGGGCTTAACGACAACCCATCCGCTTCAACAATGCAGCATGCTTGCAAGACGTGATATCGACACGTTGTAGGGCCCTCTGATGTCCCGCGAGTCAAGTTGTCGTCCTTTTAACAGTTCACGACGTACGATCTGGGACGGAAAAACAGTGCAAAAGAAGAAAAGTGGCCTGAAACTGATGAAAACGTTCGATTTTGGGCTCCAAAAACGGGCACAGCGAGCATGATAGCTGTCCCCGTCGTAGAGCTCTCAGAAAGATCTTTGCAACGGTATGTTGTGCTCCGCGTAACTCCTTACGGATCAAAATTTATAGGCACTGGAGCGACGGAGACCTAGTCCCAAACCCTATGCCCTCGGTTTGCGGGCCCAGCCTCTACGTGAAACAAAATTGTCTTGCCCAATGTTCCGTTGGATTCAGTAATAGAGATTTGGTGGATAAAGTATCTTGGCAACCCTAACCGGGGCAAAAAAAATTGAAAAGGGGGTGCAACACGAGGACTTCTCTGGGGGTCACCCTTCCTAGTACTACTTTTGCCCAAGCATGCTTAACTTCGAACATCTGATGGGATCCGGTGCATTTGTGCTGGTATGATCGCACCCGTCATGTTGAGGGCACAATTCCTATATGTGTTAACGGTTCACAGTCCCAGCCTAAAGAGATGGCCCATTCAAAAGGCCCAATGGGCTTAACGACAACCCATCCTCTTCACCAACGCAGCATCCTCGCAACACGTGATAACGACACGTTGTAGGGCACTCTGATGTCCCGCGAGTCAGGTTGTCGTACTTTTTACAGTTCACGACATATGATCCAGGATGGAAAAACATTGAAAAAGAAGAAAAGTGGCCTGAAACTGATGAAAACATTCAATTTTGGGATCCAAAAACGGGCAGAGCGAGCAAGCCGGCTGCCCCCATCGTAGAGCTCTCAGAGAGCTTTGCAACGGTATGCTGTGCGCCGCGTAACTCCTCACGGATCAAAAGTTATGGGCACCGGAGCAACAGAGACCTATTCACAAACCCTGCGCCCTCGGTTTGCGGGCCCAGCCTCTACGTGAAACGAAGTTGTCTTGCCCAATGTTCCGTGGGATTCAATAATAGAGATTTGGTGGTTAAAGTATCTTGGCAACCCTAACCAGGGCAAAAAAAATTGAAAAGGGGGTGCAACACGAGGACTTCCCAGGGGGTCACCCATCCTAGTACTACTCTCGCCCAAGCACGCTTAACTTCGAAGTTCTAATGGGATCCAGTGCATTAGTGATTGTATGATCGCACCTGTCATGTTGAGGGCACAATTCCTATATGTGTTAACGGTTCACTGTCCCAGCCTAGAGAGATGGCCCATTCAAAAGGCCCAATGGGTTTAATGACAACACATCCTCTTCAACAACACAGCATCCACGCAAGACGTGATATCGACACGTTGTAGGGCCCTCTGATGTCCCGCGAGTCAGGTTGTCGTCCTTTTAACAGTTCACGACGTATGATCCGGGATGGAAAAACAGAGCAAAAGAAGAAAAAGTGCCTGAAACTGATAAAAATGTTCGATTTTGGGCTCCAAAAACTGGAACATCGAGCAAGCTGGCTGCCCCCGTCGTACAGCTCTCAGAGAGCATTGCAACAGTATGCTGTGCGCCGCGTACCTCCTTACAGATCAAAAGTTATGGGCAACGGAGCGATGGAGACCTAGTCACAAACCCTATGCCCTCGATTTGCGGGCCCAGCTGCTACGTGAAACGATGTTGTCTTGCCCAATGTTCCGTGGGATTCAGTAATAGAGATTTGGTGGATAAAGTATTTGTGCAACCCTAACCATGGTAAAAAAAAATTGAAAAGGGAGTGCAACACGAGGACTTCCCAGGGGGTCACCCATCCTAGTACCACTCTAGACCAAGCACGCTTAACTTCGGAGTTCTGATGGGATCCGGTGCATTAGTACTGGTATGATTGCACCCGTCATGTTGAGGGCACAATTCCTATATGTGTTAACTGTTCACAGTCCCAGAGTAGAGAAATGGCCCATTCAAAAGGCCCAATGGACTTAATGACAACCCATCCACTTCAACAATGCAGCATCCTCGCAAAGCGTGATATCGACACGTTGTAGGGACCTCTGATGTCCCGCGAGTTAGGTTGTCGTCCTTTTAACAGTTCACGATGTATGATCCAGGACGGAAAAACAGAGCAAAAGAAGAAAAGTGGCCTGAAATAGATGAAAACGTTCGATTTTAGGATCCAAAAACGGGCACAACGAGCAAGCTGGCTGCCCCCGTCATAGAGCTCTCAGAGAGATTTGCAACGGTATGTTGTGCGGCACGTAACTCCTTACGGATCAAAAGTTATGGGCACCGGAGCGACGGAGACCTGGTCACAAATGTAATACCACGATCCCTCTCGAGACCGGAAGTTCTATCAATCAATCTAATCACAACCCAAAACCAAACCCGGGCAATATTTTCAGGGAAAACGGACGGAGTCTCCCTAAAACTAGTTAAATTAAGCTAAAAACATTTTTCACTAAATCCGAAAAATATTTCTCTAACTCTTATTTTCGAAATTCTACGATCGAACGGTCAATAATCGATCGCTAATAAAGTGATGAGCAATAATATAAAACTTTAATTCTTTGAAAAGTAGAATAGTAGAATAGTTTAAAATTCACTCCGGCTCGGAGTTACTTTCCTCATTTATTTGAAAACCGAGTGATTTTAATGCAAAACAACCAAAACCGATTATTAAAATAATCAAAACAATCAAGGCAATCAATATTCATTTAAAATAATTAATTTAACTATTTCCATAACATTTTAAAGAATTATAAAGTTAATGTTAAGTTACAAATGAACAAATAAATATAAACATGAAATCAAGTGCAATTAAATATTAACACTTAAGATGACACTTCATTAATCGCAAGAGAATAAATTCAATTACTACAATTATTAGAAATAGGTAATAATCTTTTAATCAATTAATATAAATCCTTTTCGAATTCTTCTAAAAGAAATAGAAAAACAGTGAAAATTAGATGATTTAACTAATTAAACATTTAATCAAATGCAGTCAAGTGTTATTAAATGCATGCCGGGTTCGGGTTATCACATCCTTCCCCCTTAAAACAATTGCGTCCTCGCAATTCTTCTTCCAATAGGACTCTGCATCATCTAAAATCCAACTCTGATAAATCTTCATCGATTGCTGAGCAAGACAATATATAAGAATGCTCGTAGGAAATCCCGAATAGAAATTCCAATCTAGAATGCCGAGGAAATACCAACTAAAGACTGAAGCAAAGATACTGTAGATATTATTAATACCACATACTAATGGCAGGAAGAGTACTGAAGGAATACCCTATTTAAGAAGCTTCAATAGAAGTCTAACAAGTACCAAATAAGAAGGTTAAGAGATAGCCAGAGTAGATGCACCTCATGCAGTACTGACTACCGTAAATAGACCCAGCTGAAAATTCTGTAAAGGAATATAGAGAAGAATACCAAAGGCCAACCTCTAAATGAAATCTTCCAATCACTGAGTTCCTACCGCAACATCTTAGTCAAACAGCAAGTATAGATTTCCCCTGAGTGGAAAGGCCGAAGGAGAAGCCGTAAACAGTACAAGATAATATGTCCAAGCAGAATTCCAAGTGTAGGATCTCCCAATAAATGCCAATAAGGAAAATACTAGTAAAATGCCCGATAAGAATTCCAAAGAATACCGTAAGTAATATGAGATAATGAGTCTGATAGGGATTCCAGTTACCAAACCAACTGAGGGATGCCAAAGAAAATACCCGAACAATGCTCCAGTAAGAAAGTACCAAGAATTGCCCAATAAGTAATACTAAATAAATGACCACTAAGAATCCTAGAGAATGCCATTGAAGAATTTTCAATAAGGAATACCAGTAACACTCCAACAAAGACCGAGACACATATACCATAGATAATACCATGCAGTAAGTCCAACTGAAAACCCAATAGCCAAGTCTACCAAGTAGTGCCAATAGAAGTCTCCAAAGAATACCCAGTAAGAAACCCAAGAATGCTCCAAAGAATAACCAAATAAACCCCAAGAGAAAACTATTCTTTCACAACTGCTAAGCATAGAGAAGGCCATAGAGATTTTCCAATAGCCGAGCTCCAAAAGCAAACACCAATTTCCAAATAAAGGCTAGCCAAATGCCATTCATTTCCTGCCAATCCATACACCTTGAAAAGCCAGCGGTGAACCACTTTCTTCAGGGGAGGAAGAAGTCTTTCTTACCATTTCCACGGGACATGTATGAATGCCAAGATATCAGATTTATACACATGCCTTAAACTATTATGTAAGCAAGTTTACAAAAGAGTTTACAAAACCATTTAATCATCAAAGTCATTCAAACATGACAATCAATTCAAGCACAACACAATCAATTCAAATCACGGCACAACCAATTCAAGATATTCCGATACACACATTACAAGCAATACTTCAAGCAACTAACAATTCACGAGGTCGATTCGATTCACGAGGTCAATTCAATAGACAACTAGACATTTCACCTTTCTTGAGAAACATCTAACACATAACACATAACTATATCACATAAGTGCATACATTCAAGTCAAGACACACAATCTCACATACAAGCATACACTTCCAAGACACACTTAACAAGCACACATTCAAGGGTCACTACCCACCAGACCGAGGACCCTGTCCCGGCTTATGAGCTAGACAAGCTCTGATACCGCCTGTAATACCCCGATCCCTCTCGAGACCGGAAGTTCTATCAATCAATCTAATCACAACCCAAAACCAAACCCGGGCAATATTTTTAGGGAAAACGGATGGAGTCTCCCCTGTTTCTAGGCAAAATGTAAAACACTGTAACAGCATATAAGTATAGATTTCCAGTTTAAAGCTAACCTATCTCTTTACATCTTTTACAAGAACATTCAAGCTTGACATTTAATCTATACTAATCTACAGCACAAAATATACTATCATACCATTCTCACTTTTTTCTTTTAGACAATTACAAACATGCATCGGGTTAACTATACTACTGAATACATAACTAACGTATCAATCTACCTCAACTACTTAGCTAGATTAAATTACATTTCTTTTAACAATAAATACATACAACATATGAACATACATCTTTACATCTTTGACAGCTCAAGCCACAAAGCACGCAAGACAACTCTTCAGGCACGAACTAACACATATCCACGAACTTTTCAGCTAACAATGCATTTCCTAAAATGTGGTGGTGAGGAGTGAGTATACACAACACGTATACTCAGTGAGGGCGAGACAGATATCGAATTGGAGAGAAAGAAGTTCGTGCAATGCAAATAGGCAGTTAAGCAATATAACTAAGAAAGTAAGCGATCAAAACAAACCATCAATACAATAAGCAATTATCAAAAGCATTAACACAACCATTCAAAGCTATACCACACTCTGAAGGCTATGGTTCACTCATACGAACAATGTACCATTTCACGAGCGATACATCAATCTCGAGCTTGATGTTGACAACGATGACAATAAGCGCGCATCCACCTTATAACACAAGTTTGGAATACCCCAGAAGTATCCAACAATTCTACGTCCCAAATCACCCTGGGAGGCAACCCAAGCGAGAAAGGGAATAGCAGCGGAGCTAGAGCAACCAACACTAGCAACCCGAGGCTACCCAGAGAGGCCCATCACTCACGCGCGAGACACTATGCAATGCAAGACTCGATACAAGGCAATAAACGAGCGATAGCACAACAATACAAACTAGGGACAACAAACGAGATAACAAGCAATCACAATCAATACTAGCATTCAACTAACTTTTCAATCATAACAAGCAATAATAAGCAACAATAACAACAATTAAACAAGTAACGGCAGTTCAAACACGAAAACAACAAATATCACTATTCAACCCCAACTTCCAAGGACAATTATGAGCAAACGAGCTACGGGATTAGGAAACCGATTCCACTACATTCACTCAGATACTACAAGGCACGTTTCTATGTCACTAAACTTCACTTTCTCACCCGAGACTCGAAAGTCCACCTACTGCGTTTGAACTACAACTATGCTAACCGGTCACTCAATCAACGCCACAACATCGCCAAAAGTGCTTCCATGCTCTCAATTGCAAAACCCCCAACTCATTTCGAGCACGGTCAACATTTGGTCAAACGGCCCCTTTACGTTTCTTCATCTAATTTTCAATTTTAACAAAGGCTGATCCGTTTTTATTTCACATTTTAGCTTTCTATCATTAATGACACCTATCCAAACCAAGCAATCACAATTCGGATCGAAATCCAAAATTCTAGGGTTTACTATTCATATTTCACTATTCATGTTCTTCCCCAATTTCAAACACGCCGTTTCAACCGAAAAAATTGCTAAATAACTAACAAGCAATGCTCTACGAACCCTAAGCAAGCTATTTCAAACAATAACAGGCATTATAACGCGATAAATATCAAATCTGAAAAATTGACTCAAAAATCAAATTCGTATTAAAATGCACAAAAGCGTGAAAACCCTCACAGAGATTGAAGACCAAGACCCGCAAGGACCCGAGCCACGACCCCCGAGCAATTCCACGCGCAATTGTAGAAGAAAATTGCAAGAAAATCTTTTATTTTCTCCTCCATGAAGCTTCGGCCATGAGAAGGATATTTTGGGCATTTTGCAAATTGTTTTTATTGATTTTTGCCTTGTTTTATTATTTATTAGGTGACAAAGGGAATTTTGGTCTTTTGCAAAATCAAACTTTAATTAAAAATAGTCAAATAAGCTTATTTTGATGCCATTAAATCCAATTCAAGTTAAAACAATGCAATTAAATGAAAAAAAACTAAAACTAGTTAAATTAAGCTAAAAACATTTTTCACTAAATCCGAAAAATATTTCTCTAACTCTTATTTTCGAAATTCTACGATCGAACGGTCAATAATCGATCGCTAATAAAGTGATGAGCAATAATATAAAACTTTAATTCTTTGAAAAGTAGAATAGTAGAATAGTTTAAAATTCACTCCGGCTCGGAGTTACTTTCCTCATTTATTTGAAAACCGAGTGATTTTAATGCAAAACAACCAAAACCGATTATTAAAATAATCAAAACAATCAAGGCAATCAATATTCATTTAAAATAATTAATTTAACTATTTCCATAACATTTTAAAGAATTATAAAGTTAATGTTAAGTTACAAATGAACAAATAAATATAAACATGAAATCAAGTGCAATTAAATATTAACACTTAAGATGACACTTCATTAATCGCAAGAGAATAAATTCAATTACTACAATTATTAGAAATAGGTAATAATCTTTTAATCAATTAATATAAATCCTTTTCGAATTCTTCTAAAAGAAATAGAAAAACAGTGAAAATTAGATGATTTAACTAATTAAACATTTAATCAAATGCAGTCAAGTGTTATTAAATGCATGCCGGGTTCGGGTTATCACATCCTTCCCCCCTTAAAACAATTGCGTCCTCGCAATTCTTCTTCCAATAGGACTCTGCATCATCTAAAATCCAACTCTGATAAATCTTCATCGATTGCTGAGCAAGACAATATATAAGAATGCTCGTAGGAAATCCCGAATAGAAATTCCAATCTAGAATGCCGAGGAAATACCAACTAAAGACTGAAGCAAAGATACTGTAGATATTATTAATACCACATACTAATGGCAGGAAGAGTACTGAAGGAATACCCTATTTAAGAAGCTTCAATAGAAGTCTAACAAGTACCAAATAAGAAGGTTAAGAGATAGCCAGAGTAGATGCACCTCATGCAGTACTGACTACCGTAAATAGACCCAGCTGAAAATTCTGTAAAGGAATATAGAGAAGAATACCAAAGGCCAACCTCTAAATGAAATCTTCCAATCACTGAGTTCCTACCGCAACATCTTAGTCAAACAGCAAGTATAGATTTCCCCTGAGTGGAAAGGCCGAAGGAGAAGCCGTAAACAGTACAAGATAATATGTCCAAGCAGAATTCCAAGTGTAGGATCTCCCAATAAATGCCAATAAGGAAAATACTAGTAAAATGCCCGATAAGAATTCCAAAGAATACCGTAAGTAATATGAGATAATGAGTCTGATAGGGATTCCAGTTACCAAACCAACTGAGGGATGCCAAAGAAAATACCCGAACAATGCTCCAGTAAGAAAGTACCAAGAATTGCCCAATAAGTAATACTAAATAAATGACCACTAAGAATCCTAGAGAATGCCATTGAAGAATTTTCAATAAGGAATACCAGTAACACTCCAACAAAGACCGAGACACATATACCATAGATAATACCATGCAGTAAGTCCAACTGAAAACCCAATAGCCAAGTCTACCAAGTAGTGCCAATAGAAGTCTCCAAAGAATACCCAGTAAGAAACCCAAGAATGCTCCAAAGAATAACCAAATAAACCCCAAGAGAAAACTATTCTTTCACAACTGCTAAGCATAGAGAAGGCCATAGAGATTTTCCAATAGCCGAGCTCCAAAAGCAAACACCAATTTCCAAATAAAGGTTAGCCAAATGCCATTCATTTCCTGCCAATCCATACACCTTGAAAAGCCAGTGGTGAACCACTTTCTTCAGGGGAGGAAGAAGTCTTTCTTACCATTTCCACGGGACATGTATGAATGCCAAGATATCAGATTTATACACATGCCTTAGACTATTATGTAAGCAAGTTTACAAAAGAGTTTACAAAACCATTTAATCATCAAAGTCATTCAAACATGACAATCAATTCAAGCACAACACAATCAATTCAAATCACGGCACAACCAATTCAAGATATTCCGATACACACATTACAAGCAATACTTCAAGCAACTAACAATTCACGAGGTCGATTCGATTCACGAGGTCAATTCAATAGACAACTAGACATTTCACCTTTCTTGAGAAACATCTAACACATAACACATAACTATATCACATAAGTGCATACATTCAAGTCAAGACACACAATCTCACATACAAGCATACACTTCCAAGACACACTTAACAAGCACACATTCAAGGGTCACTACCCACCAGACCGAGGACCCTGTCCCGGCTTATGAGCTAGACAAGCTCTGATACCGCCTGTAATACCCCGATCCCTCTCGAGACCGGAAGTTCTATCAATCAATCTAATCACAACCCAAAACCAAACCCGGGCAATATTTTTAGGGAAAACGGATGGAGTCTCCCCTGTTTCTAGGCAAAATGTAAAACCCTGTAACAGCATATAAGTATAGATTTCCAGTTTAAAGCTAACCTATCTCTTTACATCTTTTACAAGAACATTCAAGCTTGACATTTAATCTATACTAATCTACAGCACAAAATATACTATCATACCATTCTCACTTTTTTCTTTTAGACAATTACAAACATGCATCGGGTTAACTATACTACTGAATACATAACTAACGTATCAATCTACCTCAACTACTTAGCTAGATTAAATTACATTTCTTTTAACAATAAATACATACAACATATGAACATACATCTTTACATCTTTGACAGCTCAAGCCACAAAGCACGCAAGACAACTCTTCAGGCACGAACTAACACATATCCACGAACTTTTCAGCTAACAATGCATTTCCTAAAATGTGGTGGTGAGGAGTGAGTATACACAACACGTATACTCAGTGAGGGCGAGACAGATATCGAATTGGAGAGAAAGAAGTTCGTGCAATGCAAATAGGCAGTTAAGCAATATAACTAAGAAAGTAAGCGATCAAAACAAACCATCAATACAATAAGCAATTATCAAAAGCATTAACACAACCATTCAAAGCTATACCACACTCTGAAGGCTATGGTTCACTCATACGAACAATGTACCATTTCACGAGCGATACATCAATCTCGAGCTTGATGTTGACAACGATGACAATAAGCGCGCATCCACCTTATAACACAAGTTTGGAATACCCCAGAAGTATCCAACAATTCTACGTCCCAAATCACCCTGGGAGGCAACCCAAGCGAGAAAGGGAATAGCAGCGGAGCTAGAGCAACCAACACTAGCAACCCGAGGCTACCCAGAGAGGCCCATCACTCACGCGCGAGACACTATGCAATGCAAGACTCGATACAAGGCAATAAACGAGCGATAGCACAACAATACAAACTAGGGACAACAAACGAGATAACAAGCAATCACAATCAATACTAGCATTCAACTAACTTTTCAATCATAACAAGCAATAATAAGCAACAATAACAACAATTAAACAAGTAACGGCAGTTCAAACACGAAAACAACAAATATCACTATTCAACCCCAACTTCCAAGGACAATTATGAGCAAACGAGCTACGGGATTAGGAAACCGATTCCACTACATTCACTCAGATACTACAAGGCACGTTTCTATGTCACTAAACTTCACTTTCTCACCCGAGACTCGAAAGTCCACCTACTGCGTTTGAACTACAACTATGCTAACCGGTCACTCAATCAACGCCACAACATCGCCAAAAGTGCTTCCATGCTCTCAATTGCAAAACCCCCAACTCATTTCGAGCACGGTCAACATTTGGTCAAACGGCCCCTTTACGTTTCTTCATCTAATTTTCAATTTTAACAAAGGCTGATCCGTTTTTATTTCACATTTTAGCTTTCTATCATTAATGACACCTATCCAAACCAAGCAATCACAATTCGGATCGAAATCCAAAATTCTAGGGTTTACTATTCATATTTCACTATTCATGTTCTTCCCCAATTTCAAACACGCCGTTTCAACCGAAAAAATTGCTAAATAACTAACAAGCAATGCTCTACGAACCCTAAGCAAGCTATTTCAAACAATAACAGGCATTATAACGCGATAAATATCAAATCTGAAAAATTGACTCAAAAATCAAATTCGTATTAAAATGCACAAAAGCGTGAAAACCCTCACAGAGATTGAAGACCAAGACCCGCAAGGACCCGAGCCACGACCCCCGAGCAATTCCACGCGCAATTGTAGAAGAAAATTGCAAGAAAATCTTTTATTTTCTCCTCCATGAAGCTTCGGCCATGAGAAGGATATTTTGGGCATTTTGCAAATTGTTTTTATTGATTTTTGCCTTGTTTTATTATTTATTAGGTGACAAAGGGAATTTTGGTCTTTTGCAAAATCAAACTTTAATTAAAAATAGTCAAATAAGCTTATTTTGATGCCATTAAATCCAATTCAAGTTAAAACAATGCAATTAAATGAAAAAAAACTAAAACTAGTTAAATTAAGCTAAAAACATTTTTCACTAAATCCGAAAAATATTTCTCTAACTCTTATTTTCGAAATTCTACGATCGAACGGTCAATAATCGATCGCTAATAAAGTGATGAGCAATAATATAAAACTTTAATTCTTTGAAAAGTAGAATAGTAGAATAGTTTAAAATTCACTCCGGCTCGGAGTTACTTTCCTCATTTATTTGAAAACCGAGTGATTTTAATGCAAAACAACCAAAACCGATTATTAAAATAATCAAAACAATCAAGGCAATCAATATTCATTTAAAATAATTAATTTAACTATTTCCATAACATTTTAAAGAATTATAAAGTTAATGTTAAGTTACAAATGAACAAATAAATATAAACATGAAATCAAGTGCAATTAAATATTAACACTTAAGATGACACTTCATTAATCGCAAGAGAATAAATTCAATTACTACAATTATTAGAAATAGGTAATAATCTTTTAATCAATTAATATAAATCCTTTTCGAATTCTTCTAAAAGAAATAGAAAAACAGTGAAAATTAGATGATTTAACTAATTAAACATTTAATCAAATGCAGTCAAGTGTTATTAAATGCATGCCGGGTTCGGGTTATCACATCCTTCCCCCCTTAAAACAATTGCGTCCTCGCAATTCTTCTTCCAATAGGACTCTGCATCATCTAAAATCCAACTCTGATAAATCTTCATCGATTGCTGAGCAAGACAATATATAAGAATGCTCGTAGGAAATCCCGAATAGAAATTCCAATCTAGAATGCCGAGGAAATACCAACTAAAGACTGAAGCAAAGATACTGTAGATATTATTAATACCACATACTAATGGCAGGAAGAGTACTGAAGGAATACCCTATTTAAGAAGCTTCAATAGAAGTCTAACAAGTACCAAATAAGAAGGTTAAGAGATAGCCAGAGTAGATGCACCTCATGCAGTACTGACTACCGTAAATAGACCCAGCTGAAAATTCTGTAAAGGAATATAGAGAAGAATACCAAAGGCCAACCTCTAAATGAAATCTTCCAATCACTGAGTTCCTACCGCAACATCTTAGTCAAACAGCAAGTATAGATTTCCCCTGAGTGGAAAGGCCGAAGGAGAAGCCGTAAACAGTACAAGATAATATGTCCAAGCAGAATTCCAAGTGTAGGATCTCCCAATAAATGCCAATAAGGAAAATACTAGTAAAATGCCCGATAAGAATTCCAAAGAATACCGTAAGTAATATGAGATAATGAGTCTGATAGGGATTCCAGTTACCAAACCAACTGAGGGATGCCAAAGAAAATACCCGAACAATGCTCCAGTAAGAAAGTACCAAGAATTGCCCAATAAGTAATACTAAATAAATGACCACTAAGAATCCTAGAGAATGCCATTGAAGAATTTTCAATAAGGAATACCAGTAACACTCCAACAAAGACCGAGACACATATACCATAGATAATACCATGCAGTAAGTCCAACTGAAAACCCAATAGCCAAGTCTACCAAGTAGTGCCAATAGAAGTCTCCAAAGAATACCCAGTAAGAAACCCAAGAATGCTCCAAAGAATAACCAAATAAACCCCAAGAGAAAACTATTCTTTCACAACTGCTAAGCATAGAGAAGGCCATAGAGATTTTCCAATAGCCGAGCTCCAAAAGCAAACACCAATTTCCAAATAAAGGCTAGCCAAATGCCATTCATTTCCTGCCAATCCATACACCTTGAAAAGCCAGTGGTGAACCACTTTCTTCAGGGGAGGAAGAAGTCTTTCTTACCATTTCCACGGGACATGTATGAATGCCAAGATATCAGATTTATACACATGCCTTAGACTATTATGTAAGCAAGTTTACAAAAGAGTTTACAAAACCATTTAATCATCAAAGTCATTCAAACATGACAATCAATTCAAGCACAACACAATCAATTCAAATCACGGCACAACCAATTCAAGATATTCCGATACACACATTACAAGCAATACTTCAAGCAACTAACAATTCACGAGGTCGATTCGATTCACGAGGTCAATTCAATAGACAACTAGACATTTCACCTTTCTTGAGAAACATCTAACACATAACACATAACTATATCACATAAGTGCATACATTCAAGTCAAGACACACAATCTCACATACAAGCATACACTTCCAAGACACACTTAACAAGCACACATTCAAGGGTCACTACCCACCAGACAGAGGACCCTGTCCCGGCTTATGAGCTAGACAAGCTCTGATACCGCCTGTAATACCCCGATCCCTCTCGAGACCGGAAGTTCTATCAATCAATCTAATCACAACCCAAAACCAAACCCGGGCAATATTTTTAGGGAAAACGGATGGAGTCTCCCCTGTTTCTAGGCAAAATGTAAAACCCTGTAACAGCATATAAGTATACATTTCCAGTTTAAAGCTAACCTATCTCTTTACATCTTTTACAAGAACATTCAATCTTGACATTTAATCCATACTAATCTACTGCACAAAATATACTATCATACCATTCTCACTCTTTTCTTTTAGACAATTACAAACATGCATCGGGTTAACTATACTATTGAATACATAACTAACGTATCAATCTACCTCAACTACTTAGCTAGATTAAATTACATTTCTTTTAACAATAAATACATACAACATATGAACATACATCTTTACATCTTTGACAGCTCAAGCCACAAAGCACGCAAGACAACTCTTCAGGCACGAACTAACACATATCCATGAACTTTTCAGCTAACAATGCATTTCCTGAAATGTGGTGGTGAGGAGTGAGTATACACAACACGTATACTCAGTGAGGGCGAGACAGATATCGAATTGGAGAGAAAGAAGTTCGTGCAATGCAAATAGGCAGTTAAGCAATATAACTAAGAAAGTAAGCGATCAAAACAAACCATCAATACAATAAGCAATTATCAAAAGCATTAACACAACCATTCAAAGCTATACCACACTCTGAAGGCTATGGTTCACTCATACGAACAATGTACCATTTCACGAGCGATACATCAATCTCGAGCTTGATGTTGACAACGATGACAATAAGCGCGCATCTACCTTATAACACTAGTTTGGAATACCTCGAAAGTATCCATCAATTCAATGACCCAAATCTCCCTGGGAGGCAACCCAAGCGAGAAAGGGAATAGCAGCGGAGCTAGAGCAACCAACACTGGCAACCCGAGGCTACCCAGAGAGGCCCATCACTCATGCGCGAGACACTATGCAATGCAAGACTCGATACAAGGCAATAAACGAGCGATAGCACAACAATACAAACTAGGGACAACAAACGAGATAACAAGCAATCACAATCAATACTAGCATTCAACTAACTTTTCAATCATAACAAGCAATAATAAGCAACAATAACAACAATTAAACAAGTAACGACAGTTCAAACACGAAAACAACAAATATTACTATTCAACCCCAACTTCCAAGGACAATTACGAGCAAACGAGCTATGGGATTAGGAAACCGATTCCACTACATTCACTCAGGCACTACAAGGCACGTTTCTATGTCAGTAAACTTCACTTTCTCACCCGAGACCCGAAAGTCCACCTACTGCGTTTGAACTACAACTATGCTAACCGGTCACTCAATCAACGCCACAACAGCGCCAAAAGTGCTTCCATGCCCTCAATTGCAAAACCCCCAACTCAATTCGAGCACAGTCAACTTTTGGTCAAACGGCCCCTTTACGTTTCTTCGTCTAATTTTCAATTTTAACAAAGGTCGATCCGTTTTTATTTCACATTTTAGCTTTCTATCATTAATGACACCTATCCAAATCAATCAATCGCAATTCAAATCAAAATCCAAAATTCTAGGGTTTACTATTCATAATTCACTATTCATGTTCTTCCCCAATTTCAAATATGTCGTTTCAACCGTAAAAATTGTTAAATAACTAACAAGCAATGCTCTACGAACCCTAAGCAAGCTATTTCAAACAATAACAGGCATTATAACGCGATAAATATCAAATTTGAAAAATTGACTCAAAAATCAAATTCGTATTAAAATGCACAAAAGCGTGAAAACCCTCACAGAGATTGAAGACCAAGACCCGCAAGGACCCGAGCCACGACCCCTGAGCAATTCCACGCGCAATTGTAGAAGAAAATTGCAAGAAAATCTTTTCTTTTCTCCTCCATGAAGCTTCGGCCTTGAGAAGGATATTTTGGGCATTTTGCAAGTTGTTTTTATTGATTTTTGCCTTGTTTTATTATTTATTAGGTGACAAAGGGCATTTTGGTCTTTTGCAAAATCAAACTCTAATTAAAAATAGTCAAATAAGCTTATTTTGATGCCATTAAATCCAATTCAAGTTAAAACAATGCAATTAAATGAAAAACAACTAAAACTAGTTAAATTAAGCTAAAAACATTTTTCACTAAATCCGAAAAATATTTCTCTAACTCTTATTTTCGAAATTCTACGATCGAACGGTCAATAATCGATCGCTAATAAAGTGATGAGCAATAATATAAAACTTTAATTCTTTGAAAAGTAGAATAGTAGAATACTTTAAAATTCACTCCGGCTCGGAGTTACTTTCCTCATTTATTTGAAAACCGAGTGATTTTAATGCAAAACAACCAAAACTGATTATTAAAATAATCAAAACAATCAAGGCAATCAATATTCATTTAAAATAATTAATTTAACTATTTCCATAACATTTTAAAGAATTATAAAGTTAATGTTAAGTTACAAATAAACAAATAAATATAAACATGAAATCAAGTACAATTAAATATTAAAACTTAAGATGACACTTCATTAATCGCAAGAGAATAAATTCAATTACTACAATTATTAGAAATAGGTAATAATCATTTAATCAATTAATATAAATCCTTTTCGAATTCTACTAAAAGAATTAGTAAAACAGTGAAAATTAGATGATTTAACTAATTAAACATTTAATCAAATGAAGTCAAGTGTTATTAAATGCATGCCGGGATCGGGTTATCACAACAAACCCTACGCCCTCATTTTGCGGGCCCAGCCTCTACGTGAAGCGAAGTTGTCTTGCCCAATGTTCCGTGGGATTCAGTAATAGAGATTTGGTGGATAAAGTATCTTGGCAACCTTAACCAGGGCAAAAAAAATTGAAAAGGGGGTGCAACACGAGGACTTCCCATGGGGTCACCCATCCTAGTACTACTCTCGTCCAAGCATGCTTAACTTCGGAGTTATGATGGGATCCGGTGCATTAGTGCTGGTATGATAGCACCCGTCATGTTGAGGGCACAATTTCTTTACGTGTTAACAGTTCACAGTCCCAACCAAGAGAGATGGCCCATTCAAAAGGCCCAATGGGCTTAACGACAACCCATCCGCTTCAACAACGCAGCATGCTTGCAAGACGTGATATCAAGACATTGTAGGGCCCTCTGATGTCCCACGAGTCAGGTTGTCGTCCTTTTAACAGTTCACGACGTACGATCCAGGATGAAAAAACAGAGCAAAAGAAGAAAAGTGGCCTGAAACTGATGAAAACGTTTGATTTTGGGCTCAAAAAACGGGCGCAGCGAGCATGCTAGTTGTCCCCGTCGTAGAGATCTCAGAGAGATATTTGCAACGATATGCTATGCGCCGCGTAACTCCTTACGGATCAAAAGTAATGGGCACCGGAGCGACGGAGACCTAGTCGCAAACCCTATGCCCTCGGTTTGCAGGCCCAGCATCTACGCGAAACGAAGTCGTCTTGCCCAATGTTCCGTGGGATTCAGTAATAGAGATTTGGTGGATAAAGTATATGTGCAACCCTAACCATGGCAAAAAAAAATTGAAAAGGGAGTGCAACACGAGGACTTCCAAGGGGGTCACCCATCCTAGTACCACTCTCGACCAAGCACGCTTAACTTCGGAGTTCTGATGGGATCCGGTGCATTAGTGCTGGTATGATCGCACCCGACATGTTTAGGTCACAATTCCTATATGTGTTAACGGTTCACAGTCCCAGCCTAGAGAGATGGCCCATTCAAAAGGCCCAATGGGCTTAACGACAACCCATCTGCTTCAACAACGTAGCATCCTCGCAAGACGTGATATAGACACGTTGTAGGGCCCTCTGATGTCCCGCGAGTCAGGTTTTCGTCCTTTTACCAGTTCACGATGTATGATCTGGGACGGAAAAACAGAGCAAAAGAAGAAAAGTGGCCTGAAACTGATGAAAACGTTCAATTTTGGGCACCAAAAATAGGCACAGCGAGCAGGCTGGCTGCCCCCGTCGTAGAGCCCTTAGAGAGCTTTGCAACGGTATGCTGTGCGACGCTTAACTCCTCACGGATCAAAAGTTATGGGCACCGGAGCGACGGAGACCTTGTCACAAAACCTACGCCCTCGGTTTGCGGGCCCAGCATCTACGTGAAACGAAGTTGTCTTGCCCAATGTTCCGTGGGATTCAGTGATAGAGATTTGGTGGATAAAGTATCTTGGCAACCTTAACCAGGGCAAAAAAAATTGAAAATGGGGTGCAACACGAGGACTTCCCAGGGGGTCACCCATCCTAGTACTACTCTCGCCCAACACACGTAACTTCGGAGTTCTGATGGGATCTTGTGCATTAGTGCTGGTATGATCGCACCCGTCATGTTTAGGGCACAATTCCTATATGTGTTAACGGTTCACAGTCCCAGCCTAGAGAGATGGCGCATTCAAAAGGCCCAATGGGCTTAACGACAACCCATCTGCTTCAACAACGCAGCATCCTCGCAAGACGTGATATGGACAAGTTGTAGGACCCACTGATTTCCCGCGAGTCAGGTTGTCGTCCTTTTAACAGTTCACGACGTACGATTCGTGATGAAAAAACAGAGCGAAAGAAGAAAAGTGGCCTGAAACTGATAAAAACGTTCGATTTTGGGCCCCAAAAATGGGCAAATCGAGCAGGCTAGCTTCCCTCGTTGTAGAGCTCTCAGAGAGCTTTGCAACGGTATGTTGTGCGCCACGTAACTCCTCACGGATCAAAAGTTATGGGCACCGGAGCGACGGAGACCTGGTCACAAACTTTACGCCCTCGGTTTGTGGGCCCAGCATCTACGTGAAACGAAGTTGTCTTGCCCAATATTCCAAGGGATTCAGTAATAGAGATTTGGTGGATAAATTATCATGGCAACCTTAACCAGGGCAAAAGAAATTGAAAAGGGGTGCAACACGAGGACTTACCAGGGGGTCACCCATCCTAGTACTACTCTAGCCCAAGCACGCTTAACGTCAGAATTCTGATGGGATCCGGTGCATTAGTGCTGGTATGATCGCACCCGTCATGTTAAGGGCACAATTCCTATATGTGTTAACGGTTCACAGCCCCAGCCTAGAGAGATGGCCCATTCAAAAGGCCCAATGGGCTTAACGACAACCCATCCGCTTCAACAACGCAGCATCCTCGCAAGACGTGATATCGACACGTTGTAGGTCCCTCTGATCTCCCGCGAGTCAGGTTGTCGTCCTTTTAACAGTTCACGACGTATGATCCGGGACGGAAAAATAGAGCAAAAGAAGAAAAGTGGCCTGAATCTAATGAAAACATTCGATTTTGGGCTCCAAAAATGGGCAAAGTGAGCAGGCTGGCTGCCCCCGTCGTAGAGCTCCCAGAGAGCTTTGCAACGGTATGTTGTGCGCCGCGTAACTCTTTACGGATCAAAATTTAAGGGCACCAGAGCGACGGAGACCTGGTTACAAACCCTACGCCCTCGGTTTGCGGGCCTAGCCTCTACGTGAAGCGAAGTTGTCTTGCCCAATGTTCTGTGGGAGTCAGTAATAGAGATTAGGTGGATAAAGTATCTTGGCAACCCTAACCAGGGCAAAAAACATTGAAAAGGGGGTACAACACGAGGACTTCCCAGGGGGTCACCCATCCTAGTACTACTCTCGCTCAAGCACGCTTAACTTCGGAGTTCTGATGGGATCCGGTGCATTAGTGCTGGTATGATCACACCCGTGATGTTGAGGGCACAATTCCTTTATGTGTTAACAGTTCACAGTCCCAACCTAGAGAGATGGCCCATTCAAAAGGCCCAATTGGCTTAACGACAACCCATCCGCTTCAACAATGCAGCATCCTCGCAAGACGTGATATCGACACGTTGTGGGGCCTTCTGATATCCCGCGAGTCAGGTTGTCATCCTTTTAACTGTTCACAACGTATGATCCGGGACAGAAAAACAGAGCAAAAGAAGAAAAGTGGCCTAAAACTGATGAAAAGGTTCGATTTTGGGCTCCAAAAACAGGCACATCGAGCAGGTTGGCTGCCCCCGTCGTAGAGCTCCCAGAGACTTTGCAATGGTATGTTGTACGCCGTGTAACTCCTTACGGATCAAAATTTATAGGCACCGGAGAGACGGAGACCTGGTCACAAACCCTACGCCCTCGGTTTGTTGGCCTAGCCTCTACGTGAAGCGAAGTTGTCTTGCCCAATTTTCCGTGGGATTCAGTAATAGAGATTAGGTGGATAAAGTATCTTGGCAACCCTAACCAGGGCAAAAAAATTTGAAAATGGGGTACAACACGAGGACTTCCCAGGGGGTCAACCATCCTAGTACTACTCTCGCTCAAGCAAGCTTAACTTCGGAGTTCTGATGGGATCCGGTGCATTAGTGCTGGTTTGATCGCACCCGTCATGTTGAGGGAACAATTCCTTTATGTGTTAACTGTTCATAGTCCCAGCCTAGAGAGATGGCCCATTCAAAAGGCCCAATGGGTTAACGACAACCCATCCGCTTCAACAACGCAGCATGCTTGCAAGACGTGATATCGAGACGTTGTAGGGCCCTCTGATGTCCCGCGGGTCAGGTTGTCGTCCTTTTAACAGTTCACAACATACGATCCGGGACGGAAAAGAAGAAAAGTGGCCTGAATGTGATGAAAACGTTCGATTTTAGGCTCCAAAAACGGGCACAGCGAGCAAGCTGGCTGCCCCCGTCATAGAGCTCTCAGAGAGCTTTGCAACGGTATGCTGTGAGCCGCGTAACTCCTCACAGATCAAAAGTTATGGGCACCGGAGCGACGGAGACCTGGTCACATACCCTATGCCCTCGGTTTGCGGGCCCAGCATCTACGTGAAAGGAAGTTGTCTTGCCCAATGTTCCGTGGGATTCAGTGATAGATATTTGGTGGATAAAGTATCTTGGCAACCTTAACCAGGGCAAAAAAAATTGAAAAGGGGGTACAACAGGAGGACTTCCCAGGGGGTCACCCATCCTAGTACTACTCTCGCCCAAGCACGATTAACTTCGGAGTTCTGATGGGATCCGGTGCATTAGTGCTGGTATGATCGCACCTGTGATGTTGAGGGCACAATTCCTTTATGTGTTAACAGTTCACAGTCCCAACCTAGAGAGATGGCCCATTCAGAAGGCCCAATGGGCTTAACGACAACCCATCCGCTTCAACAATGCAGCATTCTCGCAAGACGTGATATCGACACATTGTAGGGCCTTCTGATGTCCCGCGAGTCAGGTTGTCGTCCTTTTAACAGTTCACGACGTATGATCTGGGACAGAAAAACAGAGCAAAAGAAGAAAAGTGGCCTGAAACTGATGAAAACGTTCGATTTTGGGGTCCAAAAATAGGCACATTGAGTAGGCTGGCTGCCCCCGTCGTAGAGCTCCCAGAGAGCTTTGCAACGGTATGTTGTGCGCCGCGTAACTCCTTACGGATCAAAATTTATGGGCACCGGAGCGACGAAGACCTGGTCACAAACCCTACGCCCTCGGTTTGCGGGCCTAGCCTCTACGTGAAGCGAAGTTGTCTTGCCCAATGTTTCGTGGGATTCAGTAATAGAGATTAGGTGGATAAAGTATCTTGGCAACCCTAACCAGGTCAAAAAAAATTGAAAATAGGGTACAACACGAGCACTTCGCATGGGGTCACCCATCCTAGTACTACTCTCGCTCAAGCACGCTTAACTTCGGAGTTCTGATGGGATCCGGTGCATTAGCGCTGGTTTGATCGCACCCGTCATGTTGAGGGCACAATTCCTTTATGTGTTAACTGTTCACAGTCCCAGCCTAGAGAGATGGCCCATTCAAAAGGCCCAATGGGTTAACGACAACCCATCCTCTTCAACAACGCAGCATGCTTGCAAGACGTGATATCGACACGTTGTAGGGCCCTCTGATTTCCCGCTAGTCAGGTTGTCGTCCTTTTAACAGTTCACAACGTACGATTTGGGACGAAAAAACAGAGCAAAAGAAGAAAAGTGGCCTGAAACTGATGAAAACGTTCGATTTTGGGCACCAAAAACTGGCACAGCGAGCAAGCTAGCTGCCCCCGTCATAGAGCTCTCAGAGAGCTTTGCAACGGTATGTTGTGAGCCGCGTAACTCCTCACGGATCAAAAGTTATGGGCACCGGAGCGACGGAGACCTGGTCACAAACCCTATGCCGTCGGTTTGCGGGCCCAGCATCTACGTGAAACGAAGTTGTCTTGCCCAATGTTCCGTGGGATTCAGTGATAGATATTTGGTGGATAAAGTATCTTGGCAACCTTAACCAGGGCAAAAAAAATTGAAAAGGGGGTACAACACGAGGACTTCTCAGGGGGTCACCCATCCTAGTACTACTCTCGCCCAAGCACGCTTAACTTCGGAGTTCTGATGGGATCCAGTGCATTAGTGCTGGTATGATCGCACCCGTGATGTTGAGGGTACAATTCCTATTTGTGTTAACGGTTCACAGTCCCAGCCTAGAGAGATGGCCCATTCAAAAGGCCCAATGGGCTTAACGACAACCCATCAGCTTCAACAACGCAGCATCCTCGCAAGATGTGATATCGACACGTTGTAGGGCCCCCTGATGTCCCGCGAATCAGGTTGTCGTCCTTTTAACAGTTCACGACGTATGATCCGGGACCGAAAAACAGAGCAAAAGAAGAAAAGTGGCCTGAAACTGATGAAAATGATCAATTTTGGGCTCCAAAAATGGGCACAGCGATCAGGCTAGCTGCCCCCGTCGTAGCACTCCCAGAGAGCTTTGTAACGGTATGCTGTGTGCCACGTAACTACTTACGGATCAAAAGTTATGGGCACCGGAGCGACGGAGACCTGGTCACAAACCCTACGCTCTCGGTGTGCGGGCCCAGCCTCTACGTGAAGCGAAGTTGTCTTGCCCAATGTTCCATGGGATTCAGTATTAGAGATTAGGTGGATAAAGTATCTTGGCAACTGTCACGCCCCAACCCGGCCTATGAAGGTTAGACTAGGGTGTGATCTAAACATTCAGGTAATATCACATACTTAACTGTTTATAAAAATTTAACACTTAACGTTTTGGCCTAAACTCCAAAATTTTTCGGTAAACCGGCAGCATAACGGCTGTAATTGGGCTCTTTGGTTTGACCAAATTCTCTAAATGCCTCAATTATTCCAATCATTAATCCAATTCCATTAAGGACTCCTATTTGTCACCAACCGATTTGCCTACTAGTTTATCTTGAAAGTCTCGTTTGGTTGATAAGCCTAACATGATAACTATGTCCCGTTTATTTGTCAATTTCCTATCATGCAAGTACCTATTATCCTTTAGTTTGCAAATGAGCACCTAAGTGAAATTAGATAGAATTAACTTAGTTGATTGTTCATCTAGTGGTTTGAATGCCTATGATAACTACTAATGAAGAAAACGAAAGCAAACAACCAAATAAAAGTTCGTCCGGTTATAGATATTACAATCACAGAATTAGACCCAAATTACAACGGGGTCATTTACATCAATAAAATGAATAGTTGCAATCAAACACAACATCCATATAGCAACCACTTTCAGGCAAGGCACAAAAGCACGTAGGGACAAGCAATCACTCCAAGGAATCATCGATAGGCACGTTGTCCTCGGGTACCTGTACCTGTTCTTCT
The DNA here is from genome assembly GCA_037974665.1 of Ehretia macrophylla. NCBI lineage: Eukaryota > Viridiplantae > Streptophyta > Magnoliopsida > Boraginales > Ehretiaceae > Ehretia > Ehretia macrophylla. Next base: position 1,417,449 of record CM075780.1, read on the forward strand.
TCACCTGTGATAAAAAGAGGGTGAGTCCTTATGAACTCAGCGAAGGGGAACGAGAAATACGTTTTGAAACTCATTTTTCGGTTCAATTTATGAAAATCCCTTTTTCAAACATGAATATAACAGTAAAATCAAGTAAAGAAACAGAAATACCAGTCTTTCCTCCCCGAGGTTCTCTAGGAACCAAGCGAGAGTACTTATACACAGTAAAAGGATACGGTGAGCGGTTGCTCTCAATTTCAATTTTGATACAATTGTTGCGGCCGACTTCAATAATCCCCTTATCGCTCCCAATTGGGTGTACTCCGGATGTACCCCGAAACCTACGACCCAACTCTCCAAGGGTGGAATGCCAAGCGAGAGAGGGAATTGGACCATGGTAGTCACGGGAGTACCGGCAAGTCCTATGCCACCCGGCGTTCGTGAAGCGCTACCATGCCACAATGAAAGGTTGCAACCTCGTATGCAATGCACATTTATGTCATTTAACATTTCACATTAGGAGGTCAACAAAGTAGGTTGCCTCCGAGCAAGTATATGATCACATTTTGACATATTGGCATATAAGGCATTGTAAGAACATATAATCATTTCATATATCCATTTGAAAGCAATTAAACTTTAACGGGCAGCCAAGTAATCATGTTCAAATAAACCATTGAATATCTTTTAACAATTCACATTAAGAGGACAACAAAGTAGGTTGCCTCCGAGCAATTTCAAGATCACATATTGCCAAGTAAACGAACAAGGCATGCTTGACATGAAATTTCACTTGTAGAACACATAGAGTCATATGAACATTAAACGGGCAGCCATGTAACACATGCAAGTCAATCCATATAACTCATTTCGAAGTCCACGTAATCAAGTGATACGATTATTCAACATGCAATGACATCAATCATGGGTTCGGGTGCAAGAAAAGCTTATTTGTCAACATGCAATGGTCAAAATCACATTTGAAGTTATAAGACATTTACGGGCAGCCCACTAAGCATATAATTCCCACACAATGTCCAATTGATCAATACTTAGCAAAACTACCAAGTCATTAGGGTTTCCATGTCATGTATATTCGTGCAATTTGAGCCTCAACCCAACTCAAAGTCAATCTCAAACCATGCATCATTTAATTCAACATCCTCAAACATTCAAAACAGTCCACACAACATCCCGTAGCTATAATCCCAAGCATTTAATTCAACAAGAGGAGTCACAACAATTTTCTAAGCACAACATTAAGTGAAACCCTTACTGCAATAGGCTGTCTTCTCACAATCAATCGGATAAGCAAAAAATCTCCAAATTCGGTGAATAATATGTCAAATTAAAGATTAAGAAGTTAATAAAATCATAAGCAAACCGTACATCAATTGGAGTTCGGGATCATTAGATATGGCCGAAACCGTGGAATAGCACAAAACTGTCCAGATTTGCACACTTTTCAGACATTGACGTTTTTGAGGTCCTTAGGGTCAGTTTTAGCCTTTGTCCATTTCATACATTTTGGACATCATTTACAAAGTCAAATATGGTTCGTTCCACAAGGTCAGTGCATCTGCCAAAACCTGCTTCAGTTTTCCAGATTTCCAGATTTGGTCACATTTTAAAGATTTGCCATTTTGAGGACCTTAGAGTCAAAATTAGCTTCGGCCTATTTCTGGGAAAAATGTTCAAAACTGTCAAAAATAGTCACCTACCAATTTTCAAACATTTTAAACATCATTTTCCTAGCTAAACTTACCTCGAACAGACTGGTTAGAGAGCTGTCAACAATTTTGACTTCACCTAGCATCATTTCCAAGCCAAGATCTTGCCATGCATGGTTGTTTAAGCTTATGAACGACCATATAGCTCAAGTACAGAAGCAAATATACACATCTATGAGCATGCATGTGAATTTTTGAAGAGTTTTCAAAAGGTTTTAACCCTCACCTTTGCAATCAACCCAAAAAATGCTCAAAACCTTGTTGAAGCTCAAATCTCTTCTTCTTCTTGCTTAGCCGAGATTCCAACTAGCTTTTCTCTATTTTTCCTAGCTTAGTGATCAATCTCTTAGCACATGCATGAGGTTAGAACAAGAAGAAAAGAAATGGAAGCTTAAAAACTCACCAAGGCCGAAAATGGTGACCCAAAATGCTTGCATGTGTGTTTCTTGCATCCTAGCTTGCTTGGATGAGTTTCTTTGCTTGTGGTTTGTCTTGATGCACCATAGGATGATGAAGATGAGCTAAGAGGTGGAGAGAACTCAGCCAAAACCGAAATGGAGAGAGAGAGTGAGAGGGAGAGAGAGAAAATGTGAGGAAAGTGAGAGAAATGAGAGAAAAATGAGGCTTTTGCAAAAGTTGATGCATATGTTGGCCTTGAGCATGCAAAAATTCAGATTTGTGTCATCTTTTGAATTTTTTTAACATGTGTGTAAGAGAATGTTGGGTATTTAGGGATTTTAGGTAGAATAGAATATAGGATATGTTTAGAGGTTTGTGAGATTTTGTCTTGTAGTGAGTTTAAAATATAATATTTAGGTGTTAGTGGATTTTGTAGAGATTTGAATTAGGATTATAATAATAGTTAGTGGTGTTTGTAGGATTATTTTATAGTCTAGTGCTTTGTGTAGGATTCTTTATTGATTAGCGTGCGGGCACGCTTTCCTAAGTCTAGGGCACGCACTACGAGACACACACATAAATCAATATAGGGCACGAATCACGAGGTAGACACAAACTACGAGGTAAGACACGGATTTCAAGACTAATGCACGCAATCCTAGGTGAATGCACGTAAACCATTGCAAGGCACGTAATTCAATGTAATACACGCAAATCGAGGTACGACTCATAAACCTAGGTTAAGGTACGCAGTTCAAGGTTAGGGCACACGAAACGAGGTAACGCACGTACATCGAGGTCAGGGCACGTATTTCTAGGTATCGCACGTGAGTTGGAGATTAGGGCACACTATTCTAGGTCAAGGCACATATGACGAGGTATGCATGAAAACCAAGACAGGACACGTAATCCAAGGTCAGTCATATAATTAGGGGTCTATGGCACGGAAATCAAGGTAACACACGTTATTCGGGGTCGGGCCTCACAGCAACACTAACCAGGGCAAAAAGAATTGAAAAGGGGGTGCAACACGAGGACTTCCCAGGGGGTCACCCATCCTAGTACTACTCTCGCTCAAGCACGCTTAACTTCGAAGTTCTGATGGGATCCGGTGCATTAGTGCTGGTATGATCGCACCCGTCATGTTGAGGGCACAATTCCTTTATGTGTTAACTGTTCACAGTCCCAGCCTAGAGAGATGGCCCATTCAAAAGGCCTAATGGGCTTAACGACAACCCATCCGCTTCAACAACGCAGCATGCATGCAAGACGTGATATCGACACGTTGTAGGGCCCTCTGATGTCCCGCGAGTCAGGTTTTCGTCCTTTTAACAGTTCACGACGTACGATCCGGGACCAAAAAATAGAGCAAAAGAAGAAAGTGGCCTGAAACTGATGAAAACGTTCGATTTTGGGCTCCAAAAACGGGCACAGCGAGCAGGCTGGCTGCCCCCGTCGTAGAGCTCTCAGAGAGCTTTGCAATGGTATGCTATGCACCGCGTAACTCCTCAAGGATCAAAAGTTATGGGCACCGGAGCGACGGAGACCTAGTCACAAACCCTACGCCCTCGGTTTGCGGGCCCAGCATCAACGTGAAACGAAGTTGTGATGCCCAATTTTCCGTGGGATTCAGTAATAGAGATTTGGTGGATAAAGTATCTTGGCAACCTTAACCAGGGCAAAAAAAATTGAAAAGGGGGTGCAACACGAGGACTTCCCAGGGGGTCACCCAACCTAGTACTACTCTCGCCCAAGCATGCTTAACTTCGGAATTCTGATGGGATCCGGTGAATTAGTGCTGGTATGATCGCACCCGTCATGTTGAGGGCACAATTCCTATATGTGTTAACGGTTCACAGTCCCAGCCTAGAGAGATGGCCCATTCAAAAGGCCCAATGGGCATAACGACAACCCATCCGCTTCAACAACGCAGCATCCTCGCAAGACGTGATATCGAAACGTTGTAGGGCCCTCTGATATCCCACGAGTCAGGTTGTCGTCCTTTTAACAGTTCACGACGTATGATCTGGGATCGAAAAATAGAGCAAAAGAAGAAAAGTGGCCTGAAACTGATGAAAACGTTCGATTTTGGGCTCCAAAAACGGGCACAGCGAGCAGGCTAGCTACCCCTGTCGTAGAGCTCTCAAAGAGCTTTGCAACGGTATGTTGTGAGCCGCGTAACTCGTCACGGAACAAAAGTTATGGGCACCGGAGCGACGGAGACCTGGTCACAAACCCTACGCCCTCGGTGTGCGGGCCCAGCCTCTACGTGAAACAATGTTGTGATGCCCAATGTTCCGTGGGATTCTGTAATAGAGATTAGGTGGATAAAGTATCTTGGCAACCCTAACCAGGGCAAAAAAAATTGAAAAGGGGGTGCAACACGAGGACTTCCCAGGGGGTCACCCATCCTAGTACTACTCTTGCTCAAGCATGCTTAACTTCGTAGTACTGATGGGATCCGGTGCATTAGTGCTGGTATGATCGCACCCGTCATGTTGAGGGCACAATTCCTTTATGTGTTAACTGTTCACAGTCCCAGCCTAGAGAGATGGCCCATTCAAAAGGCCCAATGGGCTTAACGACAACCCATCCTCTTCAACAACGCAGCATGCTTGCAAGACGTGATATCGATACGTTGTAGGACCCTCTGATGTCCCGCGAATCAGGTTGTCATCCTTTTAACAGTTCACGACGTACGATCCGGGACAGAAAAATAGATCAAAAGAAGAAAAGTGGCCTGAAAATGATGAAAACGTTCGATTTTGGGCTCAAAAGAGGGCACAGCGTGCAGGCTGGCTGCCCCAAACGTAGAGCTCTCAGAGAGCTTTGCAATGGTATGCTGTGCGCCGCGTAACTCCTCACGGATCAAAAGTTATGGGCACCTGAGCGACGGAGACCTGGTCACAAACCCTACGCCCTCGGTTTGCGGGCCCAGCATCTACGTTAAACGAAGTTGTCTTTCCCAACTTTCCGTGGGATTCAGTAATAGAGATTTGGTGGATAAAGTATCTTGGCAACCTTAACCAGGGCAAAAAAAATTGAAAAGGGGTGCAACACGCGGACTTCTTAGGTGGTCATCCATCCTTGTATTACTCTCGCCCAAGCACGCTTAACTTTGGAGTTCTGATAGGATTCGGTGCATTAGTGCTGGTATGATCGCACCCGTCATGTTGATGGCACAATTCCTATATGTGTTAACGGTTCACAGTCCCAGCCTAGAGAGATGGCCCATTCAAAAGGCCCAATGGGCATAACGACAACCCATGCGCTTCAACAACGCAGCATCCTCGCAAGACGTGATATCGACACGTTGTAGGGCCCTCTGATATCCCGCGAGTCACGTTGTCGTCCTTTTAACAGTTCACGACGTATGATCTGGGACCGAAAAACAGAGCAAAAGAAGAAAAGTGGCTTGAAACTGATGAAAACGATCGATTTTGGGCTCCAAAAATGGGCATAGCGAGTAGGCTGGCTGCCCCCGTCGTAGAGCTCCCAGAGAGCTTTGCAAGGGTATGTTGTGCGCCGCCTAACTCCTTACGGATCAAAAGTTATGGGCACCGGAGCGACGGAGACCTGGTCACAAACCCTACGCCCTCGGTGTGCGGGCCCAGCCTCTACGTGAAGCGAAGTTGTCTTACCCAATGTTCCGTGGGATTCAGTAATAGAGATTAGGTGGATAAAGTATCTTGGCAACCTTAACCAGGCCAAAAAAAATTGAAAATGGGGTACAACACGAGGACATCCCAAGGGGTCACCCATCCTAGTACTACTCTTGCTCAAGCACGCTTAACTTCGAAGTTCTGATGGGATCTGGTGCATTAGTGCTGGTATGATCGCACCCGTCATGTTGAGGGCATAATTCCTTTATGTGTTAACTGTTCACAGTCCCATTCAAAAGGCCCAATGGGCTTAACAACAACCTATCCACTTCAACAACGCAGCATGCTTGCAAGACGGGATATCGACACGTTGTAGGGCCCTCTGATGTCCCGCGAGTAAAGTTGTCATCCTTTTAACAGTTCACGACATACGATCCGGGAAAAAAAAACAGAGCAAAAGAAGAAAAGTTGCCTGAAACTGATGAAAACGTTTGATTTTGGGCTCCAAAAAGGGGCACAGCGAGTAGGCTGGCTGCCCACGTCGTAAAGCTCTCAGAGAGCTTTGCAACGGTATGCTGTGCACCATGTAACTCCAAACGGATCAAAAGTTATGGGCACCAGAGCGACGGAGACCTGGTCATAAACCCTACGCCCTCGGTTTGCTGGCCCAGCCTCTACGTGAAACGATGTTGTGATGCCCAATGTTCCGTGGGATTCTGTAATAGATATTTGGTGGATAAAGTATCTTGGCAACCTTAACTAGGGCAAAAAAAATTGAAAAGTGGGTGCAACACGAGGACTTCCCAGGGGGTCACCCAACCTAGTACTACTCTCGCCCAAGCACGCTTAACTTCGGAATTCTGATGGGATACAGTGAATTAGTGCTGGTATGATCGCACCCGTCATGTTGAGGGCACAATTCCTATATGTGTTAACGGTTCACAGTCCCAGCCTAGAGAGATGGCCCATTCAAAAGGCCCAATGGGCTTAACGAAAACCCATCCGCTTCAACAACGTAGCATCCTCGCAAGACGTGATATCGACACATTGTAGGGCCCTCTGATGTCCCGCGAGTCAGGTTGTCATCCTTTTAACAGTTCACGACGTATGATCCGGGACGGAAAAACAGAGCAAAAGAAGAAAAGTGGCCTGAAACTGATGAAAACGTTCGATTTTGGGCTCCAAAAATGGGCACAGCGAGCAGGCTGGCTACCCCCGTCGTAGAGCTCTCAGAGAGCTGTGCAACGGTATGTTGTGAGCCGCGTAACTCCTCACGGAACAAAGTTATGGGCACCGGAGCGACGGAGACCTGGTCATAAACCCTACACCCTCGGTTTGCGGGCCCAGCCTCTACGTGAAACAATGTTGTGATGCCCAATGTTCCGTGGGATTCTGTAATAGAGATTAGGTGGATAAAGTATCTTGGCAACCCTAACCAGGGCAAAAAAAATTGAAAAGGGGGTGCAACACGAGGACTTCCCAGGGGGTCACCCATCCTAGTACTACTCTCTCTCAAGCACGCTTAACTTCGTAGTACTGATGGGATCCGGTGCATTAGTGCAGGAATGATCGCACCCGTCATGTTGAGGGCACAATTCCTTTATGTGTTAACTGTTCACAGTCCCAGCCTAGAGAGATGGCCCATTCAAAAGGCCCAATGGGCTTAACGACAACCCATCCTCTTCAACAACGCAGCATGCTTGCAAGACGTGATATCGATACGTTGTAGGACCCTCTGATGTCCCGCGAATCAGGTTGTCATCCTTTTAACAGTTCACGACGTACGATCCGGGACAGAAAAATAGATCAAAAGAAGAAAAGTGGCTTGAAACTGATGAAAACGTTCGATTTTGGGCTCAAAAAAGGGCACAGCGTGCAGGCTGGCTGCCCCAAACGTAGAGCTCTCAGAGAGCTTTGCAACGGTATGCTGTGCGCCGCGTAACTCTTCACGGATCAAAAGTTATGGGCACCTGAGCGACGGAGACCTGGTCACAAACCCTACGCCCTCGGTTTGCGGGCCCAGCATCTACGTTAAACGAAGTTGTCTTGCCCAACTTTCCGTGGGATTCAGTAATAGAGATTTGGTGGATAAAGTATCTTGGCAACCTTAACCAGGGCAAAAAAAATTGAAAAGGGGTGCAACACGCGGACTTCTTAGGGGGTCATCCATCCTTGTACTACTCTCGCCCAAGCACGCTTAACTTTGGAGTTCTGATAGGATTTGGTGCATTAGTGCTGGTATGATCGCACCCGTCATGTTGATGGCACAATTCCTATGTGTGTTAACGGTTCACAGTCCCAGCCTAGGGAGATGGCCCATTCAAAAGGCCCAATGGGCATAACGACAACCCATGCGCTTCAACAACGCAGCATCCTCGCAAGACGTGATATCGACACATTGTAGGGCCCTCTGATATCCCGCGAGTCAGGTTCTCGTCCTTTTAACAGTTCACGACGTATGATCTGGGACCGAAAAACAGAGCAAAAGAAGAAAAGTGGCTTGAAACTGATGAAAACGATCGATTTTGGGCTCCAAAAATGGGCATAGCGAGTAGGCTGGCTGCCCCCGTCGTAGAGCTCCCAGAGAGCTTTGCAACGGTATGTTGTGCGCCGCCTAACTCCTTACGGATCAAAAGTTATGGGCACCGGAGAGACGGAGACCTGGTCACAAACCCTACGCCCTCGGTGTGCGGGCCCAGCCTCTACGTGAAGCGAAGTTGTCTTACCCAATGTTCCGTGGGATTCAGTAATAGAGATTAGGTGGATAAAGTATCTTGGCAACCCTAACGAGGCCAAAAAAAATTGAAAAGGGGGTACAACACGAGGACATCCCAAGGGGTCACCCATCCTAGTACTACTCTTGCTCAAGCACGCTTAACTTCGAAGTTCTGATGGGATCCGGTGCATTAGTGCTGGTATGATCGCACCCGTCATGTTGAGGGCATAATTCCTTTATGTGTTAACTGTTCACAGTCCCATTCAAAAGGCCCAATGGGCTTAACAACAACCTATCCGCTTCAACAACGCAGCATGCTTGCAAGACGGGATATCGACATGTTGTAGGGCCCTCTGATGTCCCGCGAGTAAAGTTGTCGTCCTTTTAACAGTTCACGACATACGATCCGGGACAAAAAAACAGAGCAAAAGAAGAAAAGTGGCCTGAAACTGATGAAAACGTTTGATTTTGGGCTCCAAAAAGGGGCACAGCGAGCAGGCTGGCTGCCCACGTCATAAAGCTCTCAGAGAGCTTTGCAACGGTATGCTGTGCGCCGCGTAACTCCTAACGGATCAAAAGTTATGGGCACCAGAGCGACGGAGACCTGGTCATAAACCCAACGCCCTCGGTTTGCTGGCCCAGCCTCTACGTGAAACGATGTCGTGATGCCCAATGTTCCGTGGGATTCTGTAATAGAGATTTGGTGGATAAAGTATCTTGGCAACCTTAACTAGGGCAAAAAAAATTGAAAAGTGGGTGCAACACGAGGACTTCCCAGGGGGTCACCCAACCTAGTACTACTCTCGCCCAAGCACGCTTAACTTCGGAATTCTGATGGGATCCGGTGAATTAGTGCTGGTATGATCGCACCCGTCACGTTGAGGGCACAATTCCTATATGTGTTAACGATTCACAGTCCCAGCCTAGAGAGATGGCCCATTCAAAAGGCCCAATGGGCTTAACGAAAACCCATCCGCTTCAACAACGTAGCATCCTCGCAAGACGTGATATCGACACATTGTAGGGCCCTCTGATGTCCCGCGAGTCAGGTTGTCGTCCTTTTAACAGTTCACGACCTATGATCCAGGATGGAAAAACAGAGCAAAAGAAGAAAAGTGGCCTGAAACTGATGAAAACGTTCGATTTTGGGCTCCAAAAACGGGCACAGCGAGCAGGCTGGCTACCCCTGTCGTAGAGCTCTCAGAGAGCTTTGCAACGGTATGCTGTGAGCCACGTAACTCCTCACGGAACAAAAGTTATGGGCACCGGAGCGACGGAGACCTGGTCATAAACCCTACGCCCTCGGTTTGCGGGCCCAGCCTCTTCGTGAAACGATGTTGTGATGCCCAATGTTCCGTGGGATTCTGTAATAGAGATTAGGTGGATAAAGTATCTTGGCAACCCTAACCAGGGCAAAAAAAATTGAAAAGGGGGTGCAACACGAGGACTTCCCAGGGGGTCACCCATCCTAGTACTACTCTCGCTCAAGCACGCTTAACTTCGTAGTACTGATGGGATCCGGTGCATTAGTGCAGGTATGATCGCACCCGTCATGTTGAGGGCACAATTCCTTTATGTGTTAACTGTTCACAGTCCCAGCCTAGAGAGATGGCGCATTCAAAAGGCCCAATGGGCTTAACGATAACCCATCCTCTTCAACAACGCAGCATGCTTTCAAGACGTGATATCGACATGTTGTAGGGCCCTCTGATGTCCCGCGAGTCAGGTTGTCGTCCTTTTAACAGTTCACGACGTACGACCCGGGACGAAAAAACATAGCAAAAGAAGAAAAGTGTCCTGAAATTGATGAAAATGTTCGATTTTGGACTCCAAAAATGGGCACAGCGAGCAGGCTGGCTGCCCACGTCGTAGAGCTCTCAGAGTGCTTTGCAACGGTATGCTGTGCGCCGCGTAACACCTCACGGATCAAAAGTTATGGGCACCAGAGCGACGGAGGCCTGGTCATAAACCCTACGCCCTCGGTTTGCGGGCCCAGCATCTACGTGAAACAAAGTTGTCTTGCCCAATATTCCGTGGGATTCAGTAATAGAGATTTGGTGGATAAAGTATCTTGGCAATCTTAACCAGGGCAAAAAAAATTGAAAAGTGGGTGCAACACGAGGACTTCCCAGGGGGTCACCCATCCTAGTACTACTCTCGCCCAAGCACGCTTAACTTCGGAATTCTGATGGGATCCGGTGCATTAGTGCTGGTATGATCACACCCGTCATGTTGAGGGCACAATTCCTATATGTGTTAACGGCTCACAGTCCCAGCCTAGAGAGATGGCCCATTCAAAAGGCCCAACGGGCTTAACGACAACCCATCCGCTACAACAACGTAACATCCTCGCAAGACGTGATATCGACACGTTGTAGGGCCCTCTGATGTCCCGCGAGTCAGGTTGTCTTCCTTTTAACAGTTCACGACGTATGATTCGGGACGGAAAAACAGAGCAAAAGAAGAAAAGTGGCCTCCAACTGATGAAAACGTTCGATTTTGGTATCCCAAAACGGGCACAACGAGCAGGCTGGCTACCCCCGTCGTAGAGCTCTCAGAGAGCTTTGCAACAGTATACTGTGAGCTGCGTAACTCCTCACAGATCAAAAGTTATGGGCACCGGAGCGACGGAGACCTGATCATAAACCATACGCCCTCGGTTTGCGGGCCCAGCCTCTACGTGAAGCGAAGTTGTGATGCCCAATGTTCCATGGGATTCTGTAATAGAGATTAGTTGGATAATGTATCTTGGCAACCCTAACCAGGGCAAAAAAAATTGAAAAGGGGGTACAACACAAGGACTTCCCAGGGGGTCACCCATCCTAGTACTACTCTCGCTCAAGCACGCTTAACTTCGTAGTTCTGATGGGATCCGGTGCATTAGTGCAGGTATGATCGCACCCGTCATGTTGATGGCACAATTCCTTTATGTGTTAACTGTTCACAGTCCCTGCCTAGAGAGATGGCCCATTCAAAAGGCCCAATGAGCTTAACGACAACCGATCCGCTTCAACAACACAGAATGCTTGCAAGACGTGATATCGACACGTTGTAGGCTTCTCTGATGTCCAGCGAATCAGGTTTTCGTCCTTTTAACTGTTCACGATGTACTATCCGGGACCAAAAAACAGGGCAAAAGAAGAAAAGTGGCCTGAAACTGATGAAAACGTTCGATTTTGGGCTCCAAAAATAGGCACAGCAAGCAGGCTGGCTGCCCCCGACGTAGAGCTCTCAGAGAGCTTTGCAACGGTATGCTGTGAGCCGCATAACTCCTCACGGATCAAAAGTTATGGGCACCGGAGCGACGGAGACCTGGTCACAAACGCTACGCCCTCGGTTTGCGAGCCCAGCATCTACGTTAAACGAAGTTGTCATGCCCAACATTCCGTGGGATTCAGTGATAGAGATTTGGTGGATAAAGTATCTTGGCAACCTTAACCAAGGCAAAAAAATTGAAAAGAGGGTGCAACACGCGGACTTCCTAGGGGGTCATCCATCATAGTACTACTCTCGCCCAAACACACTTAACTTTGGAGTTCTGATGGGATCCGGTGCATTAGTGCTGGTATGATCGCACCCGTCATGTTGAGGGCACAATTCCTATATGTGTTAACGGTTCACAGTCCCAGCCTAGAGAGATAGCCTATTCAAAAGGCCCAATGGGCTTAACGACAACCCATCCGTTTCAACAACGCAGCATCCCCGCAAGACGTGATATCGACACGTTGTAAGGCCCTCTGATGTCCCGCGAGTCAGGTTGTCATCCTTTTAACAGTTCACGACGTATGATCCGGGACCGAAAAACAGAGCAAAAGAAGAAAAGTGGCCTGAAACTGATGAAAATGATCAAGTTTGGGCTCCAAAAATGGGCACAACGTGCAGGCTGGCTGCCCCCGTCGTAGAGCTCCCAGAGAGCTTTGCAACGATATGCTGTGCACCGTGTAACTTCTTACGGATCAAAAGTTATGGGCACCGGAGCGACGGAGACCTGGTCACAAACCCTACGCCCTCGGTGTGCGGGCCCAGCCTCTACGTAAAGCGAAGTTGTTTTCCCCAATGTTCCGTGGGACTCAGTAATAGAGATTAGGTGGATAAAGTATCTTGGCAACCCAAACCAGGGCAAAAAAAATTGAAAAGGGGGTGCAACACGAGGACTTCCCAAGGGGTCACCCATCCTAGTACTACTCTCGATCAAGCACGCTTAACTTCGAAGTTCTGATGGGATCCGGTGCATTAGTGCTGGTATAATTGCACCCGTCATGTTGAGGGCACAATTCCTTTATGTGTTAACTCTTCACAGTCCCAGCCTAGAGAGATGGCCCATTCAAAAGGCCCAATGGGCTTAACGATAACCCATCCGCTTCAACAACGTAGCATGCTTGCAAGATGTGATATCGACACGTTGTAGGGCCCTCTGATGTCCCACGAGCCAGGTTGTCGTCCTTTTAACAGTTCACGACGTACGATCCGGGATCGAAAAACAGAGCAAAAGATGAAAAGTGGCCGAAAACTGATGAAAACGTTCGATTTTGGGCTCCAAAAATGGGCACAGCGAGCAGGCTGGCTGCCCCTGTCGTAGAGCTCTCAGAGAGCTTTGCAACGGTATGCTATGCACCGCCTAACTCCTAACGGATCAAAAGTTATGGGCACCGGAGCAACGGAGACCTGGTCACAAACCCAACGCCCTCGGTTTACGGGCCCAGCATCTACATGAAATGAAGTTGTCTTGCCCAATGTTCCGTGGGATTCAGTAACAGAGATTTGGTGGATAAAGTATCTTGGCAACCTTACCCAGGGCAAAAAAAATTGAAAAGGGGGTGCAACACGAGGACTTCCCAGGGGGTCACCCATCCTAGTACTGCTCTCGCCCAAGCACGCTTAACTTCGGAGTTCTGATGGGATCCGGTGCGTTATTGCTGGTATGATCGCACCCGTCATGCTGAGGGCACAATTCCTATATGTGATAATGTTTCACAGACCAGCCTAGAGAGATGGCCCATTCAAAAGGCCCAATGGGCTTAACGACAAGCCATCCGCTTCAACAATGCAGCATCCTCGCAAGACGTGATATCGACACGTTGTAGGGCCATCTGATGTCCCGCGAGTCAGGTTGTCGTCCTTTTAACAGTTCACGACGTATGATCCGGGACGGAAAAACATAGCAAAAGATGAAAAGTGGCCTGAAACTGATGAAAACGTTCAATTTCGGGCTCCAAAAATGGGCATAGCAAACAAGCTGGCTGCCCCCGTCGTAGAGCTCTCAGAGTGCTTTGCAACGGTATGCTGTGAGCCACGTAACTCCTAACGGATCAAAAGTTATGGGCACCGTAGCGACGGAGACCTGGTCACAAACCCTACGCCCTCGATTTGAGGGCCCAGCGTCTACGTGAAGCGAAGTTGTCATGCCCAATGTTCCGTGGGATTTAGTATTAGAGATTAGGTGGATAAAGTGTCTTGGCAACCCTAACCAGGGTAAACAAAATTGAAAAGGGGGTATAACACGAGGACTTCCCACGGGGTCACCCATCCTAGTACTACTCTTGCACAAGCACGCTTTACTTCGTAGTTCTGATGGGATCTGGTGCATTAGTGCTGGTATGATCGCACCCGTCATGTTGAGGGCACAATTCCTTTATGTGTTAACTGTTCACAGTCCCAACTTAGAGAGATGGCCCATTCAAAAGGCCCAATGGGCTTAACGACAACCCATCAGCTTCAACAACGCTGCATGCTTGCAAGACGTGATATCGACACGCTGTAGGTTCCTCTGATGTCCCGCGAATCAGGTTGTCGTCCTTTTAACAGTTCACGAAGTACGATCCGGGACGGAAAAACAGAGCAAAAGAAGAAAAGTGGCCTAAAACTGATGAAAACGTTCGATTTTGGGCTCCAAAAACGGGCATAGCAAGCTAGCTTGCTACCCCCATAGTAGAGCTCTGAGAGAGCTTTGCAACGGTATGCTGTGCGCCGCGTAACTCCTCACGGATCAAAAGTAATGGGCACCGGAGCGACGGAGACCTGGTCACAAACCCTACGCCCTCGGTGTGTGGGCCCAGCCTCTACGTGAAGCGAAGTTGTTTTGCCCAATGTTCCGTGGGATTCAGTAATAGAGATTAGGTGGATAAAGTATCTTGGCAACCCTAACCAGGGCAAAAAAAATTGAAAAGGGGGTGCAACACGAAGACTTCCCAAGGGGTCATCCATCCTAGTACCACTCTCGCTCAAGCACGCTTAACTTCGAAGTTCTGATGGAATCCGGTGCATTAGTGCTGGTATGATCGCACCCGTCATGTTGAGTGCACAATTCCTTTATGTGTTAACTGTTCACAGTCCCAGCCTAGAGAGATAGCCCATTCAAAAGGCCCAATGGGCTTAACGACAACCCATCCGCTTCAACAACGCAGCATGCTTGCAAGATGTGATATCGACACATTGTAGGGCCCTCTGATGTCCCACGAGTCAGGTTGTCGTCCTTTTAACAGTTCACGACGTACGATCCGGGACTGAAAAACAGAGCAAAAGAAGAAAAGTGGCCTGAAACTGATGAAAACGTTCGATTTTGGGTTCCAAAAAGGGGCACAGCAAGCAGGCTGGCTACCCCCATCGTAGAGCTCTCAGAGAGCTTTGCAACGGTATGCTATGCGCCGCGTAACTACTCGCGGATCAAAAGTTATGGGCACCGGAGCGACGGAGACCTGGTCATAAACCCAACGCCGTCGGTTTGCTGGCCCAGCATCTACGTGAAATGAAGTTGTCTTGCACAATGTTCCGTGGGATTCAGTAATAGAGATTTGGTGGATAAAGTATCTTGGCAACCTTAACCAGGGCAAAAAAAATTGAAAACGGGGTGCAACACGAGGACTTCCCACGGGGTCACCCATCCTAGTACTACTCTTGCCCGAGCACGCTTAACTTCGGAGTTCTGATGGGATCCGGTGCGTTAGTGCTGGTATGATCGCACCCGTCATATTGAGGGCACAATTCCTATATGTGATAACGGTTGACAGTCCCAGCGTAGAGAGATGGCCCATTCAAAAGGCCCAATGGGCTTAACGACAACCCATCCGCTTCAACAACGCAGCATCCTCGCAAGACGTGATATCGACACGCTGTAGGGCCCTCTGATGTCCCGCGAGTCAGGTTGTCGTCCTTTTAACAGTTCACGACGTATGATCCGGGACGGAAAAATAGAGCAAAAGAAGAAAAATGGCCTGAAACTGATGAAAACGTTCGATTTTGTGCTCCAAAAGTGGGTACTGCAAGCAGGCTGGCTGCACAGGTCGTAGAGCTCTCAGAGAGCTTTGCAACGGTATGCTATGAGCCGCGTAACTCCTAACGGATCAAAAGTTATGGGCACCAGAGCGACGGAGACCTTGTCACAAACCCTACGCCCTCGGTTTGAGGGCCCAGCCTCTACGTGAAGCGAAGTTGTCATGCCCAATGTTCCGTGGGATTCAGTAATAGAGATTAGGTGGATAAAGTGTCTTGGCAACCCTAACCAAGGCAAAAAAAATTGAAAAGGGGGTGTAACACGAGGACTTCCCACGGGGTCACCCATCCAAGTACTACTCTCGCTCAAGCACGCTTAACTTCGTAGTTCTGATGGGATCTGGTTCATTAGTGCTGGTATGATCGCACCCATCATGTGGAGGGCACAATTCCTTTATGTGTTAACTGTTCACAGTCCCAGCCTAGAGAGATGGCCCATTCAAAAGGCCCAATGGGCTTAACGACAACCCATCAGCTTCAACAACACAGCATGCTTGCAAGATGTGATATCGACACGCTGTAGGCCCCTCTGATGTCCCGCGAATCAGGTTGTCGTCCTTTTAACAGTTCACAACGTACGATCCGGGACCAAAAAACAGAGCAAAAGAAGAAAAGTGGCTTGAAACTGATGAAAACGTTCAATTTTGGGCTCCAAAAATGGGCACAGCGAGCAGGCTGGCTGCCCCCGACGTAGAGCTCTCAGAGAGCTTTGCAACAGTATGCTGTGAGCCGCGTTACTCCTCACGGATCAAAAGTTATGGGCACCGGAGCGACGAAGACCTGGTCACAAACCCTACGCCCTCGGTTTGCGGGCCCAGCATCTACGTTAAACGAAGTTGTCTTGCCCAATGTTCCCTGGGATTCAGTGATAGAGATTTGGTGCATAAAGTATCTTGCCAGCCTTAACCAGGGCAAAAAAAATTGAAAAGTGGGTGCAACACGAGGACTTCCCAGGGGGTCATCCATCCTGATACTACTCTCGCCCAAGCACGCTTAACTTCGGAGTTCTGATGGGATCCGGTGCATTAGTTCTGGTATGATCGCACCCGTCATGTTGAGGGCACAATTCCTTTACGTGTTAACGGTTCACAGTCCCAGCATAGAGAGATGGCCCATTCAAAAGGTCCAATGGGCTTAACGACAACCCATCCGCTTCAACAACACAGCATCCTCGCAAGACGTGATATCGACACGTTGTAGGGCTCTCTGATGTCCCGCGAGTCTGGTTGTCCTCCTTTTAACAGTTCACGACCTATGATCCGGGACAAAAAAACAGAGCAACACAAGAAAAGTAGCCTGAAACTGATGAAAACAATCAATTTTGAGCTCCAAAAATGGGCAAAGCTCGCAGGCTGGCTATCCCTGTCGTAGAGCTCCCAGAGAGCTTTGCAACGGTATGCTGTGTGCCGCGTAACTCCTTACAGATCAAAAGTTATGGGCACCGGAGCGACGGAGACCTGGTCACAAACCCTACGCCCTCGGTGTGCGGTCCCAGCCTCTACGTGAAGCAAAGTTGTTTTGCCCAATGTTCTGTGGGATTCAGTAATAGAGATTAGGTCGATAAAGTATCTTGGCAACGCTAACCAGGGCAAAAAAAATTGAAAAGGGGGTACAACACGAAGACTTCCCAAGGGGTCACCCATCCTAGTACTACTCTCGCTCAAGCATGCTTAACTTCGAAGTTCGGATGGAATCCGGTGCATTAGCGCTGGTATGATCGCACCCGTCATGTTGAGTGCACAATTCCTTTATGTGTTAACTGTTCACAGTCCCAGCCTCGAGAGATGTCTCATTCAAAAGGCCCAATGGGCTTAACGACAACCCATCCGCTTCAACAACGCAGCATGCTTGCAAGACGTGATATCGACACGTTGTAGGGCCCTCTGATGTCCCACGATTCAAGTTGTCGTCCTTTTAACAGTTCACGACGTACGATCCGGGACCGAAAAACAGAGCAAAAGAAGAATAGTGGTCTGAAACTGATGAAAACGTTCGGTTTTGGGCTCCAAAAACGGGCATAGCGAGCAGGCTGGCTGCCCCGTTGTAGAGCTCTCAGAGAGCTTTGCAATGGTATGGTATGCGCCGCGTAACTCCTCACGGATCAAAAGTTATGGGCACCGGAGCGAGGAAGACCTGGTCACAAACCCAACGCCCTCGGTTTACGGGACCCAGCATCTACATGAAATGAAGTTGTCTTTCCCAATGTTCCGTGGGATTCAGTAATAGAGATTTGGTGGATAAAGTATCTTGGCAACCTTAATCGGGGCAAAAAAAATTGAAAAGGGGGTGCAACACGAGGACTTCCCAGGGGGTCACCCATCCTAGTACTTCTATCGCCCAAGCACGCTTAACTTCGGAGTTCTGATGGGATCCGGTGCGTTAGTGCTGGTATGATCGCACCCGTCATATTGAGGGCACAATTCCTATATGTGATAACGGTTCACAGTCCCAGCATAGAGAGATGGCCCATTCAAAAGGCCCAACGGGTTTAACGACAACCCATCCGCTTCAACAACGCAGCATCCTCGCAAGACGTGATATCGACACGCTGTAGGGCCCTCTGATGTCCCGCGAGTCAGGTTGTCGTCCTTTTAACAGTTCATAACGTATTATCCGGGACGAAAAGACAGAGCAAAAGAAGAAAAGTGGCCTGAAACTGATGAAAACGTTCTTTTTTGGGCTCCAAAAATGGTCACAGCCAGCAAGCTGGCTACCCCTGTTGTTGAGCTCCCAGAGATCTTTGCAACGGTATGCTGTACTTCGCGAAACTCCTTACGGATCAAAAGTTATGGGCACCGGAGCGACGGAGACCTGGTCACAAACCCTACGCCCTCGGTTTGCTGGCCCAGCCTCTACGTGAAGCGAAGTTGTCTTGCCCAATGTTCCGTGGGATTCAGTAATAGAGATTAGGTGGATAAAGTATCTTGGCAACCCTAACCAGGGCAAAAAAAATTGAAAACGGGGTGCAACACGAGGGCTTCTCAGGGGGTCACCCTTCCTAGTACTACTCTCGCTCAAGCACGCTTAACTTCGGAGTTCTGATGGGATCCGGTGCATTAGGGCTGGTATGATCGCGCCCGTCATGTTGAGGCCATAATTCCTTTATATGTTAACTGTTCACAGTCCCAGCCTAGAGAGATGGGCCATTCAAAAGGCCCAATGGGCTTAACGACAATCAATCTGCTTCAACAACGAAGCATGCTTGCAAGACGTGATATCGACACGTTGTAGGGCCCTCTGATGTCCCACGAGTCAGGTTGTCATCCTTTTAACAGTTCACGAGCTACGATCCGGGACGAAAAAATAGAGCAAAAGAAGAAAAGTGGCCTGAAACTGATGAAAACGTTCGATTTTGGGCTCCAAAAACGGGCATAGCAAGCTAGCTTGCTGCCCCCATTGTAGAGCTCTGAGAGAGCTTTGCAACGGTATGCTGTGCGCCGCGTAACTCCTCACGGATCAAAAGTTATGGGCACCAGAGCGACGGAGACCTGGTCACAAACCCTACGCCCTCGGTTTGCGGGCCCAGCATCTACGTGAAATGAAGTTGTCTTGCCCAATGTTTCGTGGGATTCAGTAATAGAGATTTGGTGGATAAAGTATCTTGGCAATCTTAACCAGGGAAAAAAAATTGAAAAGGGGGTGCAACATGAGGACTTCCCAGGGGTCACCCATCCTAGTACTACTCTCGCCCAAGCACGCTTAACTTCGGAGTTCTGATGGGATCCGGTACATTAGTGCTGGTATGATCGCACCCGCCTTGTTGAGGGCACAATTCCTATATGTGTTAACGGTTCACAATCCCAGCCTAGAGAGATGGCCCATTCAAAAGGCCCAACGGGCTTAACGACAACCCATCCGCTTCAACAACGCAGCATCCTCGCAAGACGTGATATCGACACGCTATAGGGCCCTCTGATGTCCCGCGAGTCAGGTTGTCGTCCTTTTAACAGTTCATGACGTACGATCCGGGACGGAAAAACAGAGCAAAAGAAGAAAAGTGGCCTAAAACTGATGAAAACGTTCGATTTTGGGCTCCAAAAAGGGCACAATGAGCAAGCTGGCTGCCTCTGTCGTAGAGCTCTCATAGAACTTTGCAACGGTATACTGTGCGCCACGTAACTCCTTACAGATCAAAAGTTATGGGCATCGGAGCGACGGATGTCACACCCCAACCCGGCCTATAAGGTTAGACTAGGGTGTCTACTAAACATTCAGGTAATATCACATACTTAACTGTTTATGAAGATTTAACACTTAACGTTTTGGACTAAACTCCAAAATTTTCCAAAAAACCGGCAGCATAATGGCTGTAATTGGGCTCTTTGGTTTGACCTAATTCTCTAAACGCCTCAATTATTCCAATCATTAACCCAATTCCATTAAGGACTCCTATTTGTCATCAACCGATTTGCCTACTAGTTTATCTTGAAGGTCTTGTTTGGTTAATAAGCCTAACATGATAACTATGTCCCATTTATTTGTCAATTTCCTATTATGCAAGTGCCTATTATCCTTTAGTTTGCAAGTAAGCACCTAAGTGAAATTAGATAGAATTAACTTAGTTGATTGTTCATCTAGTGGTTTGAATGCCTACGATAACTACCAATTAAGAAAACGAAAGCAAACCACCAAATAAAAGTTCGTCCGGCTATAGGTAGTACAATCCCAGAATTAGACCCAAATTACAACGGGGTCATTTACATCAATAAAATGAATAGTTTGTAATCAAACACAACATCCATATAGCAACCACTTTCAGGCAAAGCACAAAAGCACGTAGGGACAGGCAATCACTCCAAGGAATCATCGATAGGCACGTTGTCCTCGGGTACCTGTGCCTGTTCTTCTTCACCTGTGATAAAAAAGAGGGTGAGTCCTTATGAACTCAGCAAGGGGGAACGAGAAATACGTTTTGAAACTCATTTTCCGGTTCATTTATGAAAACTCTTTTTGAAAACATGTCACGTATTACAAATAATAAGGTACACAAATATATGAAACAAATCGAGTAACAGATACATTTACCAATCATTTCAAGGATACGGTGAGCAGTTGCTCTCAATTTCAATTTCGATACAATTGTTGCGGCCGACTTCAATAATCCACTTATCGCTCCCAATTGGGTGTACTCCGGATGTACCCCGAAAACCTACGACCCAACTCTCCGAGGGTGGAATGCCAAGCGAGAGAGGGAATTGGACCATGGTAGTCACGGGAGCACCGGCAAGCCCTATGCCGCCCGGCGTTCGTGAAACGCTACCATGCCACAATGAAAGGTTGCAACCTCGTATGCAATGCACATTTATAACATTTAACATATCACATTAGGAGGACAACAAAGTAGGTCGCCTCCGAACAGTTATAAGATCGCACGTTGTCAAGTAGTCAAACAAGGCACGATAAGACAAGTAATTTCACTTGAAAGGCATATAGAGCCATATGAACATTAAATGGGCAGCCATGTAACACATTTAAGTCAAGCCATATAACTCATTTCGAAGTCCACGTAATCAAGTGATACGATTATTCAACATGCAACAACATTTACGTGGGTTCAGTTGCAAGAAAAGCTTATTTGACAACATGCAATGGTCAAAATCACATTTGAAGTTATAAGACATTTACGGGCAGCCCACTAAGCATATAATTTCCACACAATATACAAATGATCAATACTTAGCAAAACTACCTAGTCATTAGGGTTTCCATTTCGTGTATATTCGTGCAATTTGAGCCTCAACCCAACTCAAAGTCAATCTCAAACCATGCATCATTTAATTCAACATCCTCAAACATTCAAAACAGTCCACACAACATCCCAAAGCTACAATCCAAAGCATTTAATTCAACAAGAGAAGTCACCACAATTTTTCTAAGTACAACATTAAGTGAAACCCTTACTGCAATAGGCTGTTTTCTCACAATCAATAGGATAATCAAAAAATCTCCAAATCCAGTGAATAAGATGTCAAATTAAATCTTAAGAAGTTAACTAAAATCAGAAACAAACCTTGCATCAATTGGAGTTCGGAATCATTAGTTATAGCCGAAACAGTGAGGTAGCACAAAACTGTCCAGATTTGCACACTTTTCAGAAATTGACGTTTTTGAGGTCCTTAGGATCAGTTTTAGCCTTAGTTCATTTCTAACAAAATTGTCCAGAACTGAAAAATATAGCATCACACCAAATTTCATGCATTTGGGACAACATTTACTAAGTCAAATATGGTTCGTTCCACAAGGTCAGTGCATCTGCCAAAACCTGCTTCATTTTTCCAGATTTGGTCACATTTTAAAGATTTGCCATTTTGAGGATCTTAGAGTCAAAATTAGCTTCGGCCTATTTCTGGGAAAAATGTTCAAAACTGTCCAAAATAGTCACCTACCAATTTTCATGCATTTTTAACATTATTTTCCTAGCTAAACTTACCTCGAACAGACTGGTCAGAGAGCTGTCATCCATTTCGACTTCACCTAGCATCATTTTCAAGCCAAGATCTTGCCATGCATGGTTGTTTAAGCTTATGAACGACCATATAGCTCAAGTACAGAAGCAAATACACACATTTATGAGCATGCATGTGAATTTTTTGAAGAGTTTTCAAAAGGTTTTAACCCTCACCTTAGCAATCAACCACAAAGATGCACAAAAACTTGTTGAAGCTTCAAATATCCTCTTCTTCTTGCTTAGCCGAGATTCCAACTTGGTTTCTCTATTTTTCCTATTCTAGTGATCAATATATTAGCACATGCATGAGGTTAGAACAAGAATAAAAGAAATGGAAGCCAAGAAAACTTACCTAGGCCGAAAATGGTGACTCAAAATGCTTGCATGTGTGTTTCTTGCATCCTAGCTTGCTTGGGTGAGTTTCTTTGCTTGTGGTTTGTCTTGATGCACCATAGGATGATGAAGATGAGCTAAGAGGTGGAGAGAACTCAGCCAAAACCGAAATGGAGAGAGAGAATGAGAGGGAGAGAGAGAAAATGTGAGAGGAAAGAAGAAATGACAAAAAATGAAGGCTTTTGCATTATTCAAGCACTTGGTCGGCCTTGGGTCATTAAATTCTAATTTTTATGTCTTCAATGTGTGATTTTAAAATGTTTAGCATGGGCAAAGGTGGTTTGGTTGAGCAAGGTAGAGGATTTAGGTGGTTTTGAGCATTTTTTTTTATGCATTGTGCTAAGTGTTTGTCATAGTTTGTCTAGGAATAATTCTTTATGCATTTGTGTCATTAGAATTGTCATAGGAATGTTGGGGAATTAGGGAATCTAGGTAGAATAAAATATAGAAATATTTGTTGATGAGTTGAATTATGAATAGAATAATAGTTAGTGGGAAATGTAGGAATAGTTTAGTATTATTTTATTGTTAGTGGAGTTTGTAGAGAATTTGAATTAGGAATATAATATTGGTTAGTGGATTGTGTAGTATTATTTTAGTGTCTAGTGCTTTGTGTAGGATTCTTTCTTGATCAACGTGGTGGCACGGATTCCTAGGTCTAGGGCACGAATTACGAGGTAGACACGAACTACGAAGTAAGACACAAACTTCAAGACTAATGCACGTACTTCAAGATAAATGCATGGATTCTAATGCAAATGCACGCAAATCAAGGCATGACTCTATATCTAGGTTAAGGTACGCAGTTCAAGGTTAGGGCACACGAAATGAGGTAACGCATGTACATCGAGGTCAGGGCATGTATTTCTAGGTACCGCACGTGAGTCGGGGATTAGGGCACACTATTCTAGGTCAAGGCACGTATGATGAGGTATGCTCGAAAACCAAGACAGGACACGTAATCCAAGGTCGGTCATATAATTTTAGGTCTAAGGCGTGCAAATCGAGGTAGGACACGTTATTCGGGGTCGAGCCTCACAACGGAGACCTGGTCACAAACCCTACGCCCTCGGTTTGTGGGCCCAGCCTCTACGTGAAGCGAAGTTGTCTTGCCCAATATTCCGTGGGATTCAGTAATAGAGATTTGGTGGATAAAGTATCTTGGCAACCCTAACCAGGGCAAAAAATATTGAAAAGGGGGTGCAACACGAGGACTTCCCAGGGGGTCACCCATCCTAGTACTACTCTCACCCAAGCACGCTTAACTTCAGAGTTCTGATAGGATCCGGTGCATTAGTGTTGGTATGATCGCACCCGTCATGTTGAGGGCACAATTCCTTTATGTGTTAACGGTTCCCAATCCCAGCCTAGAGAGATGGCCCATTCAAAAGGCCCAATGGGCTTAACGACAACCCGTCTGCTTCAACAACGCAGCATCCTCACCAAACGTGATATTGACATGTTGTAGGGCCCTCTGATGTCCCGCGAGTCAGGTTGTCGTCCTTTTAACAGTTCACGACGCACGATCCGGGACGAAAAAACAGAGCAAAAGAAGAAAAGTGGCCTAAAACTGATGAAAACATTCGATTTTGGGCTCTAAAAACAGGCACAGCGAGCAAGCTGGCTGCCCCCGTCGTAGAGCTCTCAGAGAGCTTTGCAACGGTATGTTGTGCGCCACGTAAATCCTTACGGATCAAAAGTTATAGGCACCGGAACGACGGAGACCTGGTCACAAACCCTACGCCCTAGGTTTGCGGGCCCCGCCTCTACGTTTAACGAAGTTGTCTTGCCCAATGTTCCGTGGGATTCAGTAATAGAGATGTGGTGGATAACGTATCTTGGCAACCCTAACCAGGGCAAAAAAAATTGAAAAGGGGGTGCAACACGAGGATTTCCCACGGGGTCACCCATCCTAGTACTACTCTCTCCCAAGCACGCTTAAAATAAGCCTAGCGAGGATCCGATAGATCTCGAGCAAGGTCTACTAAACTCCTTGGAATAATCCTTTGAGTCAGTAAACACACAATAACAACAATAATAATATCATCACATAACTATATGACCATTCAATAAAGGATACTCTAGTTGGTGTAGCTCCAAACACCATCACGATCATAACAGCCTTCTTGTGACTCCATAAACTCACGCACCCGGGGTATCCCCAATAGCCTCGCCCTCCATGACACATCCGTCATGCGAACTGGAGGCAATCTCTGATAGTCATGTCGTTATCAACCCGACAGCCCAATGCTGCCCGAGAGGTGGCACACACATACCAGAGACCCAGCAATAATAATAAACATCAATCATTCACAGGAGGACAGTCTAGCAGAATTGTTTATCTCCCGGCATCAATCATCAATCAATAATCATATTATCATCATAATAATCATCAATAGTCAATTAAACAACAAAATAACTAAGTTAGATTACAAAGTAGGCCATCCAACCGAACATGCATTAAACACACAATCAAACTCTAAATTACCCATCAACAACTCACAATTCAATCACTCAACCCACACCCAATCAACTAAGGCTCAATTCAATAATTTAAAGAAAGATAACCTAACTTCAAAAATTCATAACCTACATTCTACTAATCCAAACAACTCCAAATCAGTTTCTATCACTCACCCATTCAACCAACTACATTAGCCCCCTTGGAAAACCACCATAACACCTCCAAAGAATGCCCGATAACCCTAAAACCCTAAGGTGTCAAGGCTGAATTTTCCGGATTTTCACCCAAACATCATAATCAAAAATTCGGCATTACAACGGCGCTACCACGTAATTATCAAACATTTAGAAATCGACGGCAATCGATTCCGATCAACACAACTCAATTTAATCAACATTGAACAAATTAATCAAATTTAAATACCCGGAAAATAAAAATTATGCTACAACCGATAAAAACTCGTAGTAATACAACTAAATGATCCCTAGCATGCAAGGAGAAATAATCTACCATCAGATTAGAATTCTAATGGTTCAATTTTCATTTATACGCAAAAATGCAAAAGACAACTTTTGAGATCTAGAATTTTTCTCTCACCTTTGATCCAAAGTAAAGCTAGGAATGTGTGCAATAGGTGCCCAACAAGCGGAATCCAGCCCGGTTTGAAAAGATTCGGACTTTAAATGGGTTTTCTAAGGCAAAATTACTTTGAAAATAAGTTGAATAAAATCTCTTTTTTTCCTAAGCTTTCACGGCTGCAAGGTGTGTGTAAATGTGGTGTTTTGCTTTGTTTCATTGTGTGTTGGTGATATATGCATGAAAGTCAAAGTTGAAACTTTAGTATTTTTAGTATTTTCTTGACTTTAAATGCATTTTATTGATCACCAAAGTTAAAAACAATTATTCAACACCCAAGATAGCTCAAGTAGGTTATTTTTAGGTGACAAGAAGTTTTACAATCAAACAATTTCACCCGAGTCGGCTTAAAACTCAATTTTCGCAAAAGTCGGTGTAAAAACCCTAATAAATTCTTAAGCCGATTTTAAAACTGTTTTCATCAAACCCAGGTCTATTAAAGTCCGTGGACTAGGTCTAGAAGGGTTAAAAAGACCAGTTTCAAAATTTTAGCGGACGTGTTTCAAAAATACTATTCACTAAAAATCGACGATAAAATTTCTGACTCCGTTTTTGATGAAAATTTCATGAATGCACATTTAGAACGTATTAGGAGTATTGATATCAAAATTATAACATTCTAGGCCCTATAGCACATAAACAGGTCATATACACGCAAAACGAGACAAAGCACGTAAATCAAGTTAAAGCAGATAAGTGGGGTTTCACATTCCCCCCCCCCCCCTTAAAGAAATTTCGCCATCGAAATTCTTACTTGATGTACTGAACAAATCTGGGTACTGCTGCTGCATCTGATGCCGTCTCTCCCAAGTAGCTTCCTCGATACCGTGATGCTTCTACAATACCTTAACCATTGGAATCTTCTTCGACCTCAACTCTCGTTCCATCTGATCAAGAATACGAATCGGATGCTCGTCATAAGTCAGATTCTCACGAAGCTGTAACGGCTCTGGCTCAAGAATATGAGAAGGATCCGGATTATATTTCCGTAAATTAGACACGTGAAATACATCGTGGACATTAGAGAAGTTCTCTGGTGAAGCCAACTGATATGCCAACTTACCAACCCTGCCGGTAATCTCAAACGGCCCAACAAATCTCGGACTCGGCTTTTCACCTTTACCATAACGAACAAACCCCTTACGAGGAGACAATCTCAAGAAAACCCGATCTCCGACTGCAAACTCCAAGTCCCGTCGACGCTTATCAGCATAACTCTTGAATCTACTATGCGCTGTAAGCATTCTCTGCCTGATCAATTGAACATTCTCAATCTTTTCTAGAAGCTCTGGCATGATAGTCGGATCAATAGTCTTCATCTATCCTACCTCGTCCCAATATAAAGGTGAACGGCACTTACGACCGTAAAGAGCTGCGAAAGGTGCCATCCCAATAGTAGCTTGATAACTATTGTTATAGGCAAACTCGGCAAGTGGTAGATGTTTCTCCCAGTTCTTCCCGAAGTCCAGAACACAAGCCCTAAGCATATCTTCCAGAATCTGAATAGTCCGCTCAGACTGACCGTCGGTCTGTGGATGATACAAGGTACTGAAGTTCAACTGAGTACCCAAGGCTGTTGAAGTTTCTCCCACAAACGAGAAGTAAATCGAGGATCTCGATCTGAGACAATACTAGATGGAATCCCGTGAAGTCTAACAATCTGATCCAAATAAAGATCCGTCAACTTTGTAACCTCATCTCCCATCCTCATCGAAATAAAATGAGCTATCTTCGTCAAACGATCCACGACAACCCAAACTGCATCATTACCCCTTAGTGTTCTAGGCAAACTAGTGACGAAGTCCATCGTAACATGCTCCCATTTCCACTGTGGTATAGCCAACGGCTGAAGCAAACCTGCTGGTCGTTGATGCTCGGCTTTCACCCTCTGACAAGTCAAACATCTAGATACAAACTGAGCAACCTCCCTCTTCATATTATTCCACCAGTAATGTTGCTTCAAATCCCGATACATCTTGGTTCCACCGGGATAAATAGTGTACTTAGAATTATGAGCTTCCTCCAGAATACCTCGCCTCAAGCCCGGTTCATCGGGAACACATACCCTGTTCCGAAACTGAAGAATACCGTCCTCATGCAGTTTAAAGTCAGACTGATCATTTGTGATCTGATCCTTGATCTTCTGAAGTTTAACATCAAGTTGCTGAGCTTCTCTGATCTGAGACAACAATAAAGGCTGAATACGGAGATGTGAACACTTCACCCCAACCTGAGTCAACTCTGGTCTCCAATAAGTGAATTCCTCAAGAACCTCCCATTTCTTGACAGCTAAACAAGAGATACTCGCCTTCCGACTAAGAGCATCTGCTACAACATTTGCCTTGCCAGACAGATAATTGATAGAACAATTATAATCTCCAAGAAGCTCCATCCACCTCCGCTGGCGCATATTCAACTCCTTCTGTGAGAACAAGTACTTCAAACTCTTATGATCAGTGAAAATCTCGAACTTACTGCCCCACAGATAATGACGCCACTTCTTCAGTACGAAGACAATTGCTGCCAACTCAAGATCATGAGTCGGATAATTCACCTCATAAGGCTTCAACTTCCGGGAAGCATAGGCAATAACTCGGCCATCCTGCATAAGAACACATCCCAAGCCCTCCTTGGATGCATCACTGTAAATAACCATATTATCGGTCCCCTCTGGTAGAGCAAGTATTGGAGCAGTAGTCAACCTCTTTTTCAACTCCTGAAACCCACTCTCACACTTCTCATACCAATTAAAGATAGTCTGTTTCTGAGTCAACTTAGAAAGTGGCCCAGCAATCTTCGAGAAGTCCTTGACAAACCTACGGTAATAACCCGCCAAGCCAAGAAAGCTACGGACCTCAGAAACACTCTCTGGCCGTTTCCAAGACATCACCGATTCAATCTTAGTAGGATCTACAGAAATACCACTCTGTGTAATAACATGGCCAAGAAAAGATATGCGTTGCAGCCAAAATTCACATTTGCTAAACTTGGCAAACAACTGATGCTCCTGCAGCTTCTCTAATACAAGCTGTAGATGTTGTTCGTGCTCCGATTCAGACTTAGAATAGACCAAGATATCATCAATAAAGATTACCACGAACTAGTCTAAATACGGCTGAAAAACCCGATGCATAAGATCCATGAATGCTGCCGGTGCATTAGTTAATCCAAAGGGCATAACAACAAACTCATAATGCCCGTACCGAGTCTTGAAGGCAGACTTCGGAACATCCTTCGTGCGAATCCGAAGCTGATAATACCCCTGCCTCAAATCAAATTTAGAATAGACTTTGGCTCCCTGAAGTTGATCGAACAACTCGTCAATCAGTGGCAAATGATACTTGTTCTTGATGGTCACCTGATTCAAACCACGGTAATTAATACACAACCTCAAGGTACCATCCTTCTTCTTCACAAATAAGACTGGAGCTCCCCAAGGTGAAGAACTCTGCTGAATGAATCCCTTCTCCAATAACTCCTGCAACTGAGTCTTCAACTCCTTCAACTCAGCTGGTGCCATCCGGTACGCTGATTTAGAAATAGGTTGAGTACCGGGAATAAGATTAATCACAAACTCCACATCTCTCTCTGGCGGAAACCCTGGCAACTCCTCGGGAAATACATTGGGATATTCCCGAATAATAGGGACTTCCTCTAGCTGTAGCTTATCAGATGTCTTGTTGATCAAATAAGCTAGATAACCCGAACACCCCTTACTCACCAACTTAACGGCTTTAGTTGCTGAGATAACAAAACTCGTCTTTGCACCCCGGTTCCCTACTACCTCAACTACAGGCTGATCTGGCAAACGAAACTGTACTACCTTGGTTCTACAGTTCAACTGGGCATCATACTTAGAAAGCCAATCCATACCCAAGATAACATCATACCCACGGATAGGAAATAAAATAAGGTCCGAAGGAAAATTATGCCCCTTAACATGTATTATACAATCCTTACATA
Source organism: Ehretia macrophylla (assembly GCA_037974665.1). Classification (NCBI taxonomy): domain Eukaryota; kingdom Viridiplantae; phylum Streptophyta; class Magnoliopsida; order Boraginales; family Ehretiaceae; genus Ehretia; species Ehretia macrophylla. The sequence goes on from CM075780.1 coordinate 1,447,048, forward strand.
CTAAGCCAGTAACATACTTATCAGTCAAAGAGGTACTAATCTCAACCACATAAGGCAATCTTTCAGGTTGCAAATTAACACGTTGCACACAAGCAGGAGTAATGAAAGAATGCGTAGCACCAGAATCAACCAACACTTTAACAAGTTGATCAAGTATAAGGAAGTTACCTTCCATAACTGCAGTCTCCTCAGGCATCTCCTCTAAGTCAACTGCGTAGGCCCGAGCCTGAACCCGCTGCTGCTGCTGAGGTGCACTGGCCGCAGGTCGGCCCTGATAACCATGAGTCGTTGTCCGACCCTCAGTCCTCGCATACCTAGGGCAATCCCTTGCCCTGTGCTGATTGCTGCCGCAACCCAAACACGTCCCTGCTTTCACCCTGCAATCGGCCTCCACATGCCCCGTGCGGTTATAGTGTGTACACTGCGATGATGATGCACTAACACTGCCCCTAGAAGAACCAGAAGCTAAAGAAACAGCTGATCTAGCCTGCTGCTGCTGAGGTCTTACCAAACTAGGCCTGTACTGACCTTGAGGCTGGGCTGGCCTAAACTGGGACTGAACCTGATATGGCCCCTGCTGAAACTGAGGCCGATAGTAACTCTGCTGACCATGTGGCCTATAAGTACCCTGCTGTGCTGGCGGCCTGTACACAACCTGCTGTACTGGAGGCCTATACGTACCCTGCTGATACTGCGGCTGATACGGCCTCTTACTGGGCTGACTAGAAACAAGCTGATCCCCCTTTCTCTTCTCTAGTCTAGAAGCTGTCTCAAAAGCCTCAGTGAAAATATCATACCGATTCAGAGCCATCATATCTTGAATCTCGGGCCTCAACCCCAACATGAACCTACGAGTCCTCCGCTCCTCGTCTGCCACATACTCCGGTGCATACCGGGACAATCGAGTAAATGTGGCCTCATATTGAGCCACTGTAGCATCTCCCTGTACCAAGGCTAGAAACTCTGCCTCTCTCCGTTCCCTCGAAATCCTCGGGACATACTTTTCCCGGAAAGCCATCAGAAAGGTACCCCAAACATAAGGAATACCCTGTGTCACCCAGCTAGTCCTTACCGTGCACCACCACTCCTCTGCCTCATCATCTAACAAATACACGGCAAAAGAGACTTTCTGCTCATCAGTATATTCAAGTGGATCATAAATCTTCTCCAACTTGCTAATCCATGCCTCCGCCTTCCTATCATCCGGCTCCCCCTGAAATCTCGTGGATGATATCCTAAGAACTCCTTCAGGGTACCACGCCCGTGGTTACCACCCTGAATATTCAGTAGCTGAACCTGCATAGCCTAATTTTGGGCAGCCTGCCCTGCTAATAACTGTGCTTGACTAGCCACTAACTCTGCAATCCTCTCCATAGCTGCCCCTAATCGGTCATCATCCCTACCACGGCCCGGTGCCGCGTTACCCGGAGTCTCATCAGTCATCTCAGGCCTACCTCTGGTTCTCGGTCGACCGGCCATCTACTAATTAAAGAGTTAGCACAGGTTATAGCACGTAAACAGGTTATGAGCAACTATTATCACATAAACAACAAAGTCATATAAAACACGTAAACAAATTGATCACATAATCACATAAGTACTAAATCACATAATCACATAATCACATAATCATTTAATCATATTAATACATAGATCACTTTTATTTCAATTCATACATACTTTCATGCTAAGACCATTACCCACATTCCGAGAATACCCCGGCTGACAACTAACATGAGCTCTGATACCACTTAAATGTCACGCCCCAACTCGACCCCTCCTATAATCAGTCAGGACGCAACAGAATTTTGGCAGGATAACGACAGTAAATAGGATACCGAGGCTCTAAACCAACCTCAATATACATCATACATCAACTCCACAAACCATACAACAAACAACTCCTCAATAATAACAACATACATCATAACCATATTATACAATAAACATTCCTTGTTATAAGCCCCTGTTCCAACATAATACATGAACCTTTAATATACATTACCAAGAACATGTTGAGCCAATCTAACAACCTAATCATAAACAAAAGAAAGGCTACTAGGACAACATCAACTAATTCATTAACTTAATAACATCTTATACATTATAAACTACAAAGCAGATAAAAGTCTACTAAGTTAATTTACAAGATAATAAAACATGTACGACATCACGGATAAGACTCTAGAACATAGGACTCATCCACGTAAGGCACGTTTTCCACATTCTCCTCTTCAAGAGGCACGTACTCGTAATTCTGCGAAAGTACACTTGTATGCATGCAATAATAGAGAGTGAGCTTATATAAAATAAGCCCAGCGAGGATCCGATAGATCTCGAGCAAGGTCTACTAAACTCCTTGGAATAATCCTTTGAGTCAGTAAACACACAATAACAACAATAATAATATCATCACATAACTATATGACCATTCAATAAAGGATACTCTAGTTGGTGTAGCTCCAAACACCATCACGATCATAACAGCCTTCTTGTGACTCCATAAACTCACGCACCCGGGGTACCCCCAATAGCCTCGCCCTCCATGACACATACGTCATGCGAGCTGGAGGCAATCTCTGATAGTCATGCCGTTATCAACCCGACAGCCCAATGCTGCCCGAGAGGTGGCACACACATACCAGAGACCCAGCAATAATAATAAACATCAATCATTCACAGGAGGACAGTATAGCAGAACTGTTTATCTCCCGGCATCAATCATCAATCAATAATCATATTATCATCATAATAATCATCAATAGTCAATTAAAAAACAAAATAACTAAGTTAGATGACAAAGTAGGCCATCCAACCGAACATGTATTAAACACACAATCAAACTCTAAATTGCCCATCAACAACTCACAATTCAATCACTCAACCCACACCCAATCAACTAAGGCTCAATTCAATAATTTAAAGAAAGATAACCTAATTTCAAAAATTCATAACCTACATTCTACTAATCCAAACAACTCCAAATCAGTTTCTATCACTCACCCATTCAACCAACTACATTAGCCCCCTCGGAAAACTACCATAACACCTCCAAAGCATGCCCGATAACCCTAAAACCCTAAGCTGTCAAGGCTGAATTTTCCGGATTTTCACCCAAACATCATAATTGAAAATTTGGCATTACAACGGTGCTACCACGTAATTATCAAACATTTAGAAATCGACGGCAATCGATTCTGATCAACACAACTCAATTTAATCAACATTGATCAAATTAATCAAATTTAAATACCCGAAAAATAAAAATAATGCTACAACCGATAAAAACTCGTAGTAATACAACTAAATGATCCCTAGCATGCAAGGAGAAATAATCTACCATCAGATTAGAATTCTAACGGTTCAATTTTCATTTATACGCAAAAATGCAAAAGACAACTTTTGAGATCTAGAATTTTTCTCTCACCTTTGATCCGAAGTAAAGCTAGGAATGCGTGCAATAGGTGCCCAACAAGCGGAATCCAACCCGGTTTGAAAAGATTCGGAATTTAAATGAGTTTTCTAAGGCAAAATTACTTTAAAAATAAGTTGAATAAAATCTCTTTTTTTTCCTAAGCTTTCACGGCTTCAAGGAGTTTGTAAATGTGGTGTTTTGCTTTGTTTCATTGTGTGTTGGTGATATATGCATGAAAATCAACAAGTCAAATGAAAGTCAAATTTGAAACTTTAGTATTTTTAGTGTTTTCTTGACTTTAAATGCATTTTAGGTGACAAGAAGTTTTACAATCGAACAATTTCACCCGAGTCGGCTTAAAACGCGATTTTCACAAAAGTCGGTGTAAAAACCGTAATAAATTCTTAAGCCGATTTTAAAACCGTTTTCATCAAACACAGGTCTATTAAAGTCCGTGGACTAGGTCTAGAAGGGTTAAAAAGACCAGCTATAAAATTTTAGCGGACGTGTTTCAAAAACACTATTTACTAAAAATCGACGATAAAATTTCTCACCCCGTTTTTGATGAAAATTTCATGAATGCACATTTAGCACGTATTAGGAGTATTGATATCAAAATTATAACATTCTAGGACCTATAGCAAATAAACAGGTCATATACACGCAAAACGAGACAAAGCACGTAAATCAAGTTAAAGCAGATAAGTGGGGTTTCACATCACCCATCCTAGTACTACTCTCGCCCAAGCACGCTTAACTTCGGAGTTCTGATGGGATCCGGTGCATTAGTGTTGGTATGATCGCACCCGTTATGTTGAGGGCACAATTCCTTTATGTGTTAACGGTTCACAGTCCCAGCCGAGAGAGATGGCCCATTCAAAAGGCCCAATGGGCTTAACGACAACCCATTCGCTTCAACAACGCAGCATCCTCACAAGACGTGATATCGACACGTTGTAGGGCCCTCTAACATCCAGCGAGTCAGGTTGTCGTCCTTTTAACAGTTCACGACGTATGATCCAGGACGGAAAAACATAGCAAAAGAAGAAAAGTTGCCTGAAACTGATGAAAACGTTCAATTTTGGGCTCCAAAAATGGGCACAGTGAGCATGCTGGCTACCCCAGTCGTAGAGCTCTCAGAGAGCTTTGCAACGGTATGCTGTGCGCGGCGTAACTCCTTACGGATCAAAAGTTATGGGCAGCGGAGCGACGGAGACTTGGTCACAAACCCTACGCCCTCGGTTTGTGGGCCCAGCCTCTACGTGAAACGAAGTTGTCTTGCCCAATGTTCCGTGGGATTCAATAATAAAGATTTGGTGGATAAAGTATATTGGCAACCCTAACTAGGGCAAAAAAAATTGAAAAGGGGGTGCAACACGAGGACTTCCCAGGGGGTCACCCATCCTAGTACTACTCTCGTCCAAGCACGCCTAACTTCGGAGTTCTGATTGGATCCGGTGCATTAGTGCTGGTATGATCGCACCCGTCATGTTGAGGGCACAATTCCTATATGTGTTAACGGTTCACAGTCCCAGCCTAGAGAGATGGCCCATTCAAAAGGCCCAATGGGCTTAACGACAACCCATCCGCTTCAACAACGCAGCATCCTCGGAAGACGTGATATCGACACGTTGTAGTGCTCTATGATGACCCGTGAGTCAAGTTGTCATCCTTTTAACAATTCACGACGTATGATCCGGGATTGAAAAACAGAGAAAAAGAATAAAATTGGCCAGAAACTGATGAAGACGTTCGATTTTGGGTTCCAAAAACCAGACCAGGGAGCAAGCTGGCTGCCCCCGTCGTAGAGCTCTCAGAGAGCTTTGCAACGGTATGGTGGGCGCCGCGTAACTCCTTACGAATCAAAAGTTACGGGCACCGGAGAAACGGAGACCTCGTCACAAATCCTACGCCCTCGGTTTGCGTGCCCAACCTCTACGTGAAGCGAAGTTGTCTTGCCCAATGTTCCGTGGGATTCAGTAATAGAGATTTGGTGGATAAAGTATCTTGGCAACCCTAACCAGGGCAAAAAAATTGAAAAGGGGTGCAACACGAGGACTTCTCAGGGGGTCACCCATCCTAGTACAACTCTCGCCCAAGTACGCTTAACTTCGGAGTTTTGATGGGATCCAGTGCATTAGAGCTGGTATGATCGCACTCGTCAGGTTGAGGGCACAATTCCTTTTTGTGTTAACGGTTCACAGTCTCAGCCTAGAGAGATGGCCCATTCAAAAGGACCAATGGGCTTAACGACAACCCATCCGCTTCAACAATGCAGCATCCTCACCAGACGTGATATCGACACGTTGTAGGGCCCTCTGATGTCCCGCGAGTCAGGTTGTTGTCCTTTTAACAGTTCATGACGTACGATCCGGGATAGAAAAATAGAGTAAAAGAAGAAAAGAGGCTTGAAATTGAAGAAAACATTCGATTTTGGGCTCCAAAAATGGGCACAGCAAGCAAGCTGGATGCCCCCGTCGTAGAGCTCCTAGAGAGCTTTGCAACGGTATGCTGTGTGCCGCGTAACTCCTTACAGATCAAAAGTTATGGGCACCGGAGCGACGGAGACCTGGTCACAAACCCTACGCTCTCGGTTTGCGGGCCCAGCCTCTACGTGAAGCGAAGTTGTCTTGCCCAATGTTCCGTGGGATTCAGTAATAGAGATTTGGTGGATAAAGTATCTTGGCTACCCTAACCAAGGCAAAAAAAATTGAAAAGGGGGTGCAACACGAGGACTTCCTAGGGGGTCACCCATCCTAGTACTATTCTCGCCCAAGCACGCTTAACTTCGGAGTTCTGATGGGATCCGGGGCATTAGTGCTGGTATGATAACACCCGTCATGTTGAGGGCACAATTCCTTTATGTGTTTACTGCTCACAGTCCCAGCCTAGAGAGATGGCCCATTCAAAAGGCCCAATGGGGTTAACGACAACCCATCCGCTTCAACAACGCAACATGCTTGCAAGACGTGATATCGACACGTTGTAGGGCCCTCTGATGTCCCGCGAGTCAGATTGTCGTCCTTTTAACAGTTCACGACGTACGATCCGGGACGGAAAAACAGAGCAAAAGAAGAAAAGTGGCTTGAAACCTGTGAAAACGTTCGATTTTGGTCTCTAGAAACGGGCACAGCGAGCAAGCTGGCTGCCCCCGTCATAGAGCTCTTAGAGTGCTTCGCAACGGTATGCTGTGCGCCGCGTAACTCCTTACGGATCAAAAGTTATGGTCACCGGAGAGACGGAGACCTAGCCACAAACCCTACGCCCTCGGTTTGCGGGCCCAGCCTCTACGTGAAGCGATGTTGTCTTGCCCAATGTTCTGTGGGATTCAATAATAGAGATTTGGTGGATAAAGTATCTTGGCAACCCTAACCAGGGCAAAACAAATTGAAAAGGGGGTGCAACACGAGGACTTCCTAGGGGGTCACCCATCCTAGTACTACTCTCGCCCAAGCACGCTTCACTTCGGAGTTCTGATGGGATCCAGTGCACTAGTGCTGGTATGATCGCACCCATCATGTTGAGGGCACAATTCCTTTATGTGTTTACTGCTCAAAGTTCTAGCCTAGAGAGATGGCCCATTCAGAAGGGCCAATGGGCTTAACGACAACCCATCCGCTTCAACAACGTAAAATGCTTGCAAGACGTGATATCGACATGTTGTAGGGCCCTCTGGTGTCCCGCGAGTCATGTTGTCGTCCTTTTAACAGTTAACGACCTACGATCCGGGACAGAAAAATAGAGCAAAAGAAGAAAAGTGGCCTGAAACTAATGAAAACGTTTGATTTTGGGCTCCAAAAATGGGATAAGCGAGCAAGTTGGCTATCCCCGTCGTAAAGCTCTCAGCTCTCAGAGAGCTTTACAACGGTATGCTGTGCACCGCGTAACTTCTTGCGGATCAAAAGTTAATGGTACTGGAGCGACGGAGACCTGGTCACAAACCCTACGCCCTCGGTTTGCGGGCCCTGCCTCTACGTGAAGTGAAGTTGTCTTGTCCAATGTTCTGTGGGATTCAGTAATAGAGATTTGGTGGATAAAGTATCTTGGCAACCCTAACCAGGGCAAAAAAAATTGAAAAGGGGGCGTAACACGAGGAGTTCCCAGTGGGTCACCCATCCTAGTACTACTCTCGCCCAAGCACGCTTAACTTCGGAGTTCTTATGGGATCCGGTGCATTAGAGCTGGTATGATCGCACTTGTCATGTTGAGGGCACAATTCCTTTATGTGTTAACTGTTCACAGTCTCAACCTAGAGAGATGTCCCATTCAGAAGGCCCAATGGGCTTAACGACAACCCATCCGCTTCAACAACGCAGCATCCTCACCAGACGTGATATCGACATGTTGTAGGGCCCTCTGATTACCCGCGAGTCAGGTTGTCGTCCTTTTAACAGTTCATGACGTACGATCCGGGACGGAAAAACAGAGCAAAAGAAGAAAAGTTGCCCGAAACTGATTAAGATGTTCGATTTTGGGCTCCAAAAAGGGGCACTGCGAGCAAACTGGCTGCCCCCGTTGTAGAGCTCTCAGAGAGCTTTGGAACGGTATACTGTGCGCCGCGTAACTCCTTACGGATCAAAAGTTATGGGCACCGGAGCGACGGAGACCTGGTCATAAACCATACGCCCTCGGTTTGCAGGCCCAGCCTCTACGTGAAGCGAAGTTGTCTTGCCCAATGTTCCGTGGGATTCAGTAATAGAGATTTGGTGGATAAAGTATCTTGGCAACCCTAACCAGGACAAAAAAAATTGAAAATGGGGAGCAACACGACGACTTCCCAGCGGATCACCCATCCTAGTACTACTCTCGCCCAAGCACGCTTAACTTCGGAATTCAGAGGGGATCCGGTGCATTAGTGCTGGTATGATCGCACCCATCATGTTGAGGGCACAATTCCTTTATGTGTTAATTGTTCACAGTCCCAGCCTAGAGACATGGCCCATTCAAAAGGCCCAATGGGCTTAACGACAACCCATCCGCTTCAACAACGCACCATCCTCACCAGACGAGATATCGAGACGTTGTAGGGACCTCTGATGTCCCGCGAGTCAGGTTGTCGCCCTTTTAACAGTTCACGATGTATGATCCGGGACGGAAAAACATAGCAAACGAAGAAAGGTGGCTTAAAACTGATGAAAACGTTCGATTTTGGGCTCCAAAAATGGGCTAAGCGAGCAAGCTGGCTACCCCCGTCGTAAAGCTCTCAGAGAGCTTTGCAACGGTATGCTGTGCACCGCGTAACTCCTTACGGATCGAAAGTTATGGGCACCGGAGCGACGGAGACCTGGTCACAAACCTTACGCCCTCGGTTTGTAGGCCTAGCCTCTACGTGAAGCGAAGTTGTCTTGCCCAATGTTCCGTGGGATTTAGTAATAGAGATTTAGTGGATATAGTATCTTGGCAACCCTAACTAGGGCAAAAAAAATTGGAAAGGGGGTGCAACACGAGGACTTCCCAGGGGGTCACCCATCCTTGTACTACTCTTGCCCAAGCATTATTAACTTCGGAGTTCTATTGGGATCCGGTGCATTAGTGCTGGTATGATCGCACCCGTCATGTTAAGGGCACCATTCCTATATGTGTTATTGGTTCACAGTCCCAGCCTAGATGGATACCTATTCAAAAGGCCAAATGGGCTTAACAACAACCCATCCGCTTCAACAACGCAGCATCCTCGCAAGACAAGATATCGACACATTGTAGGGCCCTCTGATGTCCCGCGAGTAAGGTTGTCGTCCCTTTAACAGTTCACGACCTATGATCCGGGACGGAAAAACAGAGCAAAAGAAGAAAAGTGCCCTGAAACTTATAAAAATTTTTGATTTTGGGCTTCAAAAATGGGCACTGCGAGCAAATTGGCTGCCCCCGTTGTAGAGCTCTCAGAGAGCTTTGCAACGGTATGCTGTGCGCCGCGTAACTCCTTACAGATCAAAAGTTATGGGCACCGGAGCGACGGATACCTGGTCACAAACCCTACGCCCTCGGTTTGCAGGCCTAGCCTCTACGTGAAGCGAAGTTGTCTTGCCCAATGTTCCGTGGGATTCAGTAATAGAGATTTGGTGGATAAAGTATCTTGGCAACCCTAACCAGGGCAAAAAAAATTGAAATGGGGGTGCAGCACGAGGACTTTCCAAGGGGTCACCCATCCTAGTATTACTCTCGCCCAAGCACGCTTAACTTCGGAGTTTTGATGGAATCCGGTGCATTAGTGCTAGTATGATCGTACCTGCCATATTGAGGGCACAATTCCTTTATGTGTTAACGGTTCATAGTGACAGCCTAGAGAGATGGCCCATTCAAAAGGCCCAATGGGCTTAACGACCACCCATCCGCATCAACAACGCAGTATCCTCACCAGACGAGATATCGACTCGTTGTCAAGCCCTCTGATGTCCGGCGAGTCAGGTTGTCGTACTTTCAACAGTTCACGACGTACGATCCGGGACGGAAAAACAGAGCAAAAGATGAAAAGTGGACTGAAACTGATGAAAATGTTCGATTTTGGGCTCCAATTATGGGCACAGCGAGCATGCTGGCTGCCCCCGTTGTAGAGCTCTCAGAGAGCTTTGCAACGGTATGCTGTGCGCCGCGTAACTCCTTACAGATCAAAAGTTATGGGCACCGGAGCGACGGAGACCTGGTCACAAACCCTACGCCCTCGGTTTGCGGTCCCAGCCTCTATGTGAAACGGAGTTTTCTTGCCCAATGTTCCGTGGGATTCAGTAATAGAGATTTGGTGGATAAAGTATCTTGGCAATCCCAACCAGGGCAAAACAAAATTGAAAAGGGGGTGCAACACGAGGACTTCCCAAGGGGTCACCCATCCTTGTACTACTCTCGCCCAAGCATGATTAACTTCGGAGTTCTGATGGGATCCAGTGCATTAGTGCTGGTATGATCGCACCCATCATGTTGAGGGCACAATTCCTATATGTGTTAATGGTTCATAGTCCCAGCCTAGATAAATGGCCTATTCATAAGGCCAAATGGGCTTAACGACAACCCATCCGCTTCAACAACGCAGCATCCTCGCAAGATGTGATATCGACACGTTGTAGGGCCCTCTAATGTCCCGCAAGTCAGGTTGTCGTCCTTTTAAAAGTTCACGACATACGATCCGGGACGGAAAAATAGGGCAAAGAAGAAAAGTTACCTGAAACGGATGAAAACGTTCGATTTTGGGCTTCAAAAATGGGCACAACGAGCAAGCTGGCTGCTCCCGTAGTAGAGCTCTCAAAGAGCTTTACAACGGTATGTTGTGCGCCGCGTAACTCCTTACGGATCAATAGTTATGGGCACTGGACCGACGGACACCTGGTCACAAACCCTACGCCCTCGGTTTGCGGGCCCAGCCTCTACGTGAAGTGAAGTTGTCTTGCCCAATGGTCCGTGGGATTCAGTAATAGAGATTTGGTGGATAAAGTATCTTGGCAACCCTAACCAGGGCAAAAAAAATTGAAAAGGTGGTGCAACACGAGGAGTTCCCAAGGGGTCACCCATCCTAGTACTACTCTCGCCCAAGCACGCTTAACTTCGGAGTTCTTATGGGATCCGGTGCATTAGTGCTGGTATGATCGCACCCGTCATGTTGAGGGCACAATTCCTTTACGTGTTAACTGTTCACAGTCCCAGCCTACAGAGATGTCCCATTCAGAAGGCCCAATGGGCTTAACGACAACCCATCCGCTTCAACAACGCAGCATCCTCACCAGACGTGATATCGACACGTTGTAGGGCCCTCGAATGTCCGGCGAGTCAGGTTGTCGTCCTTTTAACAGTTCACGACGTACGATCCGGGACGGAAAAACATAGCAAAAGAAGAAAAGTGGCCTGAAACTAATGAAAACGTTCGATTTTTGGCTCCAAAAATGGGCACAGCGAGCATGCTGGCTGCCCCCGTCATAGAGAACTCAGAGAGCTTTGCAACGGTATGCTATGCGGCGCTTAACTCCTTACGGATCAAAAGTTATTGGCACCGGAGCGACAGAGACCTGGTGACAAACCCTACGCCCACAGTTTGCCGGTCCAGCCTCTACGTGAAACGAAGTTGTCTTGACCAATGTTCGGTGGGATTCAGTAATAGAGATTTGGTGGATAAAGTATTTTGGCAACCCTAACCAGGGCAAAAAAATTGAAAAGGGGGTCCAACACGAGGATTTCCCAAGGGGTCACCCATCCTAGAACTACTCTCGCCCAAGCATGCTTAACTTCGGAGTTCTGATGGGATCCGGTGCATTAGTACTGGTATGATCGCACCCGTCATGTTGAGGGTACAATTCCTATATGTGTTAACGATTCACAGTCCCAGCCTTGAGAGATGGCCCATTCAAAAGGCTCAATGGGGTTAACGATAACCCATCTGCTTCAACAATGCAGCATCCTCGCAAGACGTGATATCGACACATTGTAGGGCCCTCTGATTTCCCGCGAGTCAGGTTGTCGTCCTTTTAATTGTTCACAACGTACGATCCGGGACGGAAAAACAGAGCAAAAGAAGAAAAGTGGCCTGAAACTGATGAAAACATTCGATTTTGGGCTCCAAAAATGGGCACAGCGAGAAAGCAGGCTACTCCCGTCATAAAGCTCTCAGAGAGATTTGCAACGGTATGTTGTGCGCCGCGTAACTCCTTACGGATCAAAAGTTATGGGCACCGGAGCGACGGAGACCTGGTCACAAACCCTACGCCCTCGGTTTGCGGGCCCAGCCTCTACGTGAAGCAAAGTTGTTTTGCCCAATGTTCCGTGGGATTTAGTAATAGAGATTTGGTGGATAAAGTATCTTGGCAACCCTAACTAGGGCAAAAAAAATTGAAAAGGGGGGTGCAACACGAGGACTTCCCAAGGGGTCACCCATCCTAGTACTACTCTCGCCCAAGCACGCTTAACATCGGAGTTCTGATGGGATCCGGTGCATTAGTGCTGGTATGATCGTACCCGTCATGTTGAGGGCACAATTCATTTATATGTTAACGGTTCACAGTCCCAGCCTAGAGAGATGGCCCATTCAAAAGGCCCAATGGGCTTAACGACAATTCATCCGCTTCAACAACGCAGCATCCTCGCAAGACGTGATATCGACACGTTGTAGGGCCCTCTGATGTACCGCGAGTCAGGTTGTCGTCCTTTTACCAGTTAACGACGTACGATCCGGGACGAAAAAACAGAGCAAAAGAAGAAATGTGGCCTGAAACCGATGAAAACGTTCGATTTTGTGCTCCAAAAAGGGCACAGCAAGCAAGCTGGCTGCCCCCATCGTAGAACTCTCAGAGAGCTTTGTAACGGTCTGCTGTGCGCCGCGTAACTCCTTACGGATCAAAAGTTATGGGCACAGGAGCGATGGAGACCTGGTCACAAACCCTACGCCCTCGGTTTGTGGACCCAGCCTCTACGTGAAGCGAAGTTGTCTTGCCCAATGTTTCATGGGATTCAGTAATAGAGATTTGGTCGATAAAGTATCTTGGAAACCCTAACCAGGGCAAAAAAAAATTGAAAAGGGGGAGCAACACGAGGACTTCCCAAGGGGTCACCCATCCTAGTACTACTCTCGCCCAAGCACGCTTAAGTTCGAAATTCTGATGGGATCCGATGCATTAGTGCTGGTATGATCGCACCCGTCATGTTGAGGGCACAATTCTTTTATGTGTTAACTGTTCACAGTCCCAGCCTGGAGAGTTGGCCCATTCAAAAGGCCCAATGGGCTTAACGACAACCCATCCGCTTCAACAACGCAGCATCCTCGCAATACGTGATATCGACACGTTGTAGGGCCCTCTGATGTCCCGCAAGTCAGGTTGTCATCCTTTTAACTGTTCACGACGTATGATCCGGGACGGAAAAACGGAGCAAAAGAAGAAAAGTGGCCTGAAACTGAAGAAAACGTTTGATTTTGGGCTCCAAAAACCGGCACAGCGAGCAAGCTGGCTGCCCCCGTCGTAGAGCTCTCAGAGAGCTTTGTAAAGGTCGGCTGTGTGCCGCGTAACTCCTGACGGATCAAAAGTTATGGGCACCGGAGCGACGGACACCTGGTCACAAACCCTACGCCCTAGGTTTACGGGCCCAGCCTCTACGTGAAGCAAAGTTGTCTTGCCCAATGTTTCGTGGGATTCAGTAATATAGATTTGCTGGATAAAGTATCTTGGCAACCCTAACCTGGCCAAAAAAAATTGAAAAGGGGGTGCAACACGAGGACTTCCTAGGGGGTCACCCATCTTAGTACTACTCTCGCCCAAGCACGCTTAAGTTCGAAATTCTGATGGGATCCGATGCATTAGTGCTGGTATGATCGCACCCATCATTCGAAGTTTTGATATGATCCTGTGCAATAGTGCCGGTATGATGGCACCCATCATGTTGAGGCACAATTCCTTTATGTGTTAACTATTCACAGTCGCAGCCTAGAGAGATGGCCCATTCAAAAGGCCAAATGGGCTTAACGACAACCCATCTGCTTCAACAACGCAGCATCCTCGCAAGACGTTATATCGACACGTTGTAAGGCCCTCTGAAGTCCCGTGAGTCAGGTTGTCATCCTTTTAACAGTTCACGACGTATGATCCGGGATGAAAAAACAGAGCAAAAGAAGAAAAGTGGCCTGAAACTGATGAAAACATTCAATTTTGGGCTCTAAAAAGGGCACATCGAGCAAGCTGGCTGCCCCCGTCGTAGAGCTCTGAGAGTGCTTTGCAACGGTATGCTGCACGCCGGGTAAGTCCTTACAGATCAAAAGTTATTGGCACCGGAGCGACGGAGACCTGGTCACAAATGCTACGCCCTCGGTTTGCGGGCCTAACCTCTACGTGAAACGAAGTTGTCTTGCCCATTGTTCCGTGGGATTTAGTAATAGAGATTTTGTGGATAAAGTATCTTGGCAACCCTAACCAGGGCAAAAAAAATTGAAAATGGAGTGCAACACGAAGACTTCCCAAGGGGTCACCCATCCTAGTACTACTCTCGCCCAAGCACGCTTAAGTTCGAAATTCTGATGGGATCCGATGCATTAGTGCTGGTATGATCGCACCCGTCATGTTGAGGGCACAATTCTTTTATGTGTTAACTGTTCACAGTCCCAGCCTGGAGAGTTGGCCCATTCAAAAGGCCCAATGGGCTTAACGACAACCCATCCGCTTCAACAACGCAGCATCCTTGCAATACGTGATATCGACACGTTGTAGGGCCCTCTGATGTTCCGCGAGTCAGGTTGTCGTCCTTTTAACAGTTCAAGACGTAAGATCCGGGACGGAAAAACAAAGCAAAAGGAGAAAAGTGGCCTGAAACTGACGAAAACATTCGATTTTGGGCTCCAAAAATGGGTAAAGCGAGCAAGCTGGCTGCCCTCGTCGTAGAGCTCTCAGTGAGCTTTGCAACGGTATGTTGTGCGCCGTGTAACTACCTACGGATCAAAAGTTATGGGCACCGGAGAGACGAAGACCTGGTGACAAACCTACGCGCTCGGTTTGCCGGCCGAGCCTCTACGTGAAGCGAAGTTGTCTTGCCAAATGTTCCGTGGGATTTAGTAATAGAGATTTGGTGGATAAAGTATCTTGGCAACCCTAACCAGGGCAAAAAAAATTAAAAATGGAGTACAACACGAAGACTTCCCAAGGGGTCACCCATCCTAATACTACTCTCGCCCAAGCATGCTTAACTTCGGAGTTCTGATGGGATCTGATGCATTAGTGCTGGTATGATCGCACACGTCATGTTGAGGGCACAATTCCTATATGTGTTAACGGTTCACAGTCCCATCCTAGAGAGATGGCCCATTCAAAAGGCTCAATAGGCTTAACGACAACCCATCCGCTTCAACAACGCAGCATCCTCGCAAGACGTGATATCGACACGTTGTAGGGCCCTCTGATGTCCCGCAAGTCAGGTTGTCATCCTTTTAACTGTTCACGACGTATGATCCGGGACGGAAAAACGGAGCAAAAGAAGAAAAGTGGCCTGAAACTGAAGAAAACGTTTGATTTTGGGCTCCAAAAACCGGCACAGCGAGCAAGCTGGCTGCCCCTGTCGTAGAGCTCTCAGAGAGCTTTGTAAAGGTCGGCTGTGTGCCGCGTAACTCCTTACGGATCAAAAGTTATGGGCACCGGAGCGACGGACACCTGGTCACAAACCCTACGCCCTAGGTTTACGGGCCCAGCCTCTACGTGAAGCAAAGTTGTCTTGCCCAATGTTTCGTGGGATTCAGTAATAGAGATTTGCTGGATAAAGTATCTTGGCAACCCTAACCTGGCCAAAAAAAATTGAAAAGGGGGTGCAACACGAGGACTTCCCAGGGGGTCACCCATCTTAGTACTACTCTCGCCCAAACACGGTTAACTTCGAAGTTCTGATATGATCCAGTGCATTAGTGCTGGTATGATTGCACCCGTCATGTTAAGGGCACAATTCCTTTATGTGTTGACTATTCACAATCCCAGCCAAGAGAGATGGCCCATTCAAAAGGCCCAATGGGCTTAACGGCAACCCATCCGCTTCAACAATGCAGCATCCTTGCAAGACGTGATATCGACACGTTGTAGGGCTCTCTGATGTCTCGCGAGTCAGGTTGTTGTCCTTTTAACAGTTCACGACGTAAGATCCGGGATGGAAAAACATAGCAAAAGAAGAAAAGTGGCCTGAAACTGATGAAAACGTTCGATTTTGGGCTCCAAAAACATGCTCAGAGAGCAAGCTTTCTACCCCCGTCTTAGACCTCTCAGAGAGCTTTGCAACGCTATGCTGTGCGCCGCGTAACTCCTTACGGATCAAAAGTTATGGGCACCGGAGAGACGAAGACCTGGGGACAAACCTACGCGCTCGGTTTGCCGGCCGAGCCTCTACGTGAAGCGAAGTTGTCTTGCCAAATGTTCTGTGGGATTCAGTAATAGAGATTTGGTGGATAAAGTATCTTGGCAACCCTAACCAGGGCAAAAAAAATTGAAAATGGTGTACAACACGAAGACTTCCCAAGGGGTCACCCATCCTAGTACTACTCTCGCCCAAGCACGCTTAACTTCGGAGTTCTGATGGGATCCGATGCATTAGTGCTGGTATGATCGCACACGTCATGTTGAGGGCACAATTCCTATATGTGTTAACGGTTCACAGTCCCAGCCTAGAGAGATGGCCCATTCAGAAGGCTCAATAGGCTTAACGACAACCCGTCCGCTTCAACAACGCAGCATCCTCGCAAGACGTGATATCGACACGTTGTAGGGCCCTCTGATGTCCCGCAAGTCAGGTTGTCATCCTTTTAACTGTTCACGACGTATGATCCGGGACGGAAAAACGGAGCAAAAGAAGAAAAGTGGCTTGAAACTGATGAAAACGTTTGATTTTGGGCTCCAAAAACGGGCACAGCGAGCAAGCTGGCTGCCTCCGTCGTAGAGCTCTCAGAGAGCTTTGTAAAGGTCTGCTATGTGCCGCGTAACTCCTTACGGATCAAAAGTTATGGGCACAGGAGCGACGGAGACCTGGTCACAAACCCTACGCCCTCGGTTTGCGGGCCCAGCCTCTAAGTGAAGCGGAGTTGTCTTGCCCAATGTTCCGTGGGATTCAGTAATAGAGATTGGGTGGATAAAGTATCTTGGAAACCCTAACCAGGGCAAAAAAAATTGAAAAGGGGGAGCAACACGAGGACTTCCCAAGGGGTCACCCATCCTAGTACTAATCTCGCCCAAACACGCTTAATTTTGAAGTTCTGATATGATCCTGTGCATTAGTGCCGGTATGATCGCACCCATCATGTTGAGGGCACAATTCCTTTATGTGTTAACTATTCACAGTCGCAGCCTAGAGAGATGGCCCATTCAAAACACCTAATGGGCTTAACGACAACCCATCTGCTTCAACAACGCAGCATCCTCGCAAGACGTTATATCGACAAGTTGTAGGGCCCTTTGAAGTCCGGCGATTGAGGTTGTCGTCCTTTTAACAGTTCACGACGTATGATCCGGGATGAAAAAACATAGCAAAAGAAGAAAAGTGGCCTGAAACTGATGAAAACATTCGATTTTGGGCTCCAAAAAGGGCACATCGAGCAAGCTGGCTGCCCCCGTCGTAGAGCTCTGAGAGAGCTTTGCAACGGTATGCTGCGCGCCGCGTAAGTCGTTACAGATCAAAAGTTATTGGCACCGGATCGACGGAGACCTGGTCACAAATGCTACGCCCTCGGTTTGTTGGCCTAACCTCTACGTGAAACGAAGTTGTCTTGCCGATTGTTCCGTGGGATTCAGTAATAGAGATTTTGTGGATAAAGTATCTTGACAACCCTAACCAGGGCAAAAAAAAATTGTAAAGGGGGTGCAACACGTGGACTTCCCAAGGGGTCACCCATCCTAGTACTACTTTCACCCAAGCACGCTTAAGTTCGAAATTCTGATGGGATCTGGTGCATTAGTGCTGGTATGATCGCACCCGTCATGTTGAGGGCACAATTCTTTTATGTGTTAACTGTTCACAGTCCCAGCCTGGAGAGATTGCCCATTCAAAAGGCCCAATGGGCTTAATGACAACCCATCCGCTTCAACAACGCAGCATCCTCGCAAGACGTGATATCGACACGTTGTAGGGCCCTCTGATGTCCCGCGAGTCAGGTTGTCATCCTTTTAACAGTTCACGACGTAAGATCCGGGATGGAAAAATAGAGCAAACGGAGAAAAGTAGCCGGAATCTGATGAAAACGTTCGATTTTGGGCTCCAAAAATGGGTAAAACGAGCAAGCTGGCTGCCCTCGTCGTAGAGCTCTCAGAGAGCTTTGCAACGGTATGTTATGCGCCGCGTAACTACCTACGGATCAAAAGTTATGGGCACTAGAGCGACGAAGACCTGGTGACAAACCTACGCGCTCGGTTTGCGGGCCGAGCCTCTACGTGAAGCGAAGTTGTCTTGCCAAATGTTCCGTGGGATTCAGTAATAGAGATTTGGTGGATAAAGTATCTTGGCAACCCTAACCAGGGAAAAAAAATTGAAAAGGGGGTGCAACACGAGGACTTCCCAAGGGGTCACCCATCCTAGTACTACTCTCGCCCAAGCACGTTTAACTTCGAAGTTCTGATGGGATCTGGTGCATTAGTACTGGTATGATCACACCCATCATGTTGAGGGCACAATTCCTTTATGTGTCAACTGTTCACAGTCCCAGCCTAGAGAGATGGCCTATTCAAAAGACCGAATGGGCTTAACGACCACCCATCCGCTTCAACAACGCAGCATGCTTTCAAGACGTGATATCGACACGTTGTAGGTCCCTGTGATGTCCCGCGAGTCAGGTTGTCGTCCTTTTAACAGTTCACGACGTACGATCCGGGAGGAAAAAATAAAGAAAAAGAAGAAAAGTGGCATGAAACTGATGAAAACGTTCGATTTTGGGCTCCAAAAATGGGCACAGCGAGCATGCTGGCTGCCCCCGTAGTAGAGCTCTTAGAGAGCTTTGCAACGGTATACTGTGTTCCGCGTAACTCCTTTTGGATCAAAAGTTATGGGCACCGGAGCAACAGAGACCTGGTCATAAACCCTATGCCCTCGGTTTGCGGGCCCAGCCTCTACGTGAAGCGAAGTTGTCTTGCCCAATATTCTGTGGGATTCAGTAATAGAGATTTGGTGGATAAAGTATCTTGGCAACCCTAATTAAGGAAAAAAAAAATTGAAAAGGGGTTGCAACACGAGGACTTCCCAGGGGGTCACCGATCCTAGTACTACTCTCGTCCAAGCATGCTTAACTTCGGAGTTCTGATGAGATCCGTTGCATTAGTGCTAGTATGATCTTACCCGTCATGTTGAGGGCACAATTCCTTTATGTGTTAACTGTTCAGAGTCCCAGCTTAGAGAGATGGCCCATTCAAAAGGCCCAATGGGCTTAACGACAACCCATCCGCTTCAACAGCGCAGCATGCTTGCAAGACGTGATATAAACACGTTGTAGGGCCCTCTGATGTCCCGCGAGTCTGGTTGTCATCCTTTTAATAGTTCACGACATACTATCGGGGACGAAAAAATAGAGCAAAAGAAGAAAAGTGGCCTGAAACTGGTAAAAACGTTCGATTTTGGGCACCAAAAATGGGCACAAAGATCATGCCCCCATCGTAGAGCTCTCAGAGAGCTTTGCAACGGTATGCTGTGCACCGCGTAACTCCTTACTGATCAAAAGTTATGTTCACCGGAGTGACGGAGACCTGGTCACAAACCCTACACCCCCGGTTTGCGGGCCCAGCCTTTACGTGAAACGAAGTTTTCTTGCCCAATGTTGCGTGGGATTCAGTAATAGAGATTTGGTGGATAAAGTATCTTGGCAACCCTAACTAGGGCAAAAAAAATTGAAAAGGGGGTGCAACACGAGGACATCCCAGGGGTTCACCCATCCTAGTACTACTCTCGCCCATGCACTCTTAACTTCGGAGTTCTGATGGGATCCGGTGCATTAGTGCTGGTATGATCGCACCCGTCATGTTGAGGGCACAATTCCTATATGTGTTAACGGTTCACAGTCCCAGCCTAGAGAGATGGCCCATTCAAAAGGCCCAATGGGCTGAACGACAACACATCCGCTTCAACAATGCAGCATCCTCGCAAGACGTGATATCGACATGTTGTAGGGCCCTCTGATGTCCCGCGAGTCAGGTAGTCATCCTTTTAACAGTTCACGACTTATGATCCGGCACGGAAAAATAGAGCAAAAGAAGAAAAGTGGCCTGAAACTGATGAAAACGTTTGATTTTGGGTTCCAAAAATGGGCACAGCAAGCAAGCTGGCTGCCCCCGTCTTAGAGCTCTCATAGAACTTTCCAACGGTATGTTGTGCACCGCGTAACTCCTTACGGATCAAAAGTTATGGGCACCGGAGCGACGGAGACCTGGTCACAAACCGTACACCCTCGGTTTGCGGGCGCAGCCTCTACATGAAGCGAAGTTCTCTTGCCTAATGTTCCGTGGGATTCAGTAATAGAGATTTGGTGGATAAAGTATCTTGGAAACCCTAACCAAGGCAAAAAAAAATTGAAAAGGGTGTGCAACACAAGGACTTCCCATGGGGTCACCCATCCTAGTACCACTCTCGCCCAAACACGCTTAACTTCGAAATTCTGATATGATCCAGTGCATCAGTGCTGGTATGATCGCACCCGTCATGTTGAGGGGAGAATTCCTTTATGTGTTAACTGTTCACAGTCCCAGCCTAGAGAGATGGCCCATTCAAAAGACCCAATGGGCTTAACGACAACCCATCTACTTCAACAACGCACCATCCTCGCAAGACGTTATATCGACACATTGTAGATCCCTCTGATATCCCGCGAGTCAGGTTGTCGTCCTTTTAATAGGTCACGACGTATGATCCGGGAAGGAAAAATAGGGCAAAAGAAGAAAAGTGGCCTGAAACTGATGAAAATGTTCGATTTTGGGCTCCAAAAAGGGCACAGCGAGGAAGCTGGCTGCCCCCGTCGTAGAGCTCTCAGAGAGGTTTGCAACGGTATGTTGTGCGCCGCGTAATCCCTAACGGATCAAAAGTTATGGGCACCGGAGCGACGGAGACCTGGCCACAAACCCTACGCCCCCGGTTTGCGGGCCTAACATCTACGTGAAGAGAAGTTGTCTTGCCCAATGCTCCGTGGGATTTAGTAATAGAGATTTGGTGGATAAAGTATCTTGACAACCCTAACCAGGGCAAAAAAAATTGAAAAGGGAGTGCAACACGAGGACTTCCAAAGGGGTCACCCATCCTAGTACAACTCTCGCCCAAGCACGCTTAACTTCGAAGTTCTGATTGGATCCTGTGCACTAGTGTTGGTATGATCGCACCCGTCATGATGAGGGCACAATTCCTTTATGTGTTAACTGTTCACAGTCTCAGCCTAGAGAGATGGCCCATTCAAAAGGCCCAATGGGCTTAACGACAACCCATCCGCTTCAACAACACAGCATCCTGGCAAGACGTGATATCGACAAGTTGTAGGGCCCTCTGATGTCCCGCGAGTCAGGTTGTCGTCCTTTTAACATTTCACGACATATGATCCGGGACGGAAAAACAGAGCAAAATAGGAAAAGTGGCCCGAAACTGATGAAAACGTTCGATTTTGGGCTCCAAAAATAGGCACGGTGAGCAAGCTGGCTGCCCCCATCATAGAGCTCTCAGAGAGCTTTGAAACGGTCTACTGTGTGCCACGTAACTCATTTCAGATCAAAACTTTTGGGCGCCGGAGCGACGGAGACCTGGTCACAAACCCTACGCCCTCGGTTTGCGGGCCCAGCCTCTACGTGAAGCGAAGTTGTCTTGCCCAATGTTCCGTGGGATTCAGTAATAGAGATTTGGTGGATAAAGTATCTTGGCAACCCTAACCAGGGCAAAAAAAATTGAAAAGGGGGTGCAACACGAGGACTTCCCAGGGGGTCACCCCTCTTAGTACTACTCTCGCCCAGACACGCTTAACTTCAGAGTTCTGATATGATCCGGTGCATTAGTGATGGTATGACCGTACCCGTCATGTTAAGGGCACAATTATTTTATGTGTTAACTGTTCACAGTCCCAACCTAGAGAGATGGCCCATTCAAAAGGCCCAATGGGCTTAACGACAACCCATTCGCTTCAACAATGCAGCATCCTTGCAAGATGTGATATCGACACGTTGTAGGGCTCTCTGATACCCCACGAGTCAGGTTGTCGTCCTTTTAACAGTTCACAACGTACGATCCGGGATGGAAAAACAGAGCAAAAGAAGAAAAGTGGACTGAAACTGATGAAAACGTTCGATTTTGAGCTCCAAAAACTGGCTCAACAAGCATGCTGGCTGCCCCCGCCGTAGAGCTCTCAGAGAGCTTTGCAACGGTATGATGTGCGCTGCGTAACTCTTTACCGATCAAAAGTTATGGGCACCGGTGCGACGGAGACCAGGTCACAAACTCTACGCCATCGGTTTGCGGGCCCAGCCTCTACGTGAAACGAAGTTGTCTTGCCCAATGTTCCGTGGGATTTAGTAATAGAGATTTGGTGGATAAAGTATCTTGGCAACCCTAACCCGGGCAAAAAGAATTGAAAAGGGGGTGCAACACGAGGACTTCCCAGGGGGTTACCCATCCTAGTACTACTTTCGCCCAAGCACGCTTAACTTCGGAGTTCTGATGGGATCCGGTGCATTAGTGCTGGTATGATCGCACCCGTCATGTTGAGGGCACAATTCCTTTATGTGTTAACGGTTCACAGTCCCAGTCTAGAGAGATGGCCCATTCAAAAGGCCCAATGGGCTTAACGAAAACCCATCCGCTTCAACAACGCAGCATCCTCGCAAGACGTGATATCGACACATTGTAGGGCCCTCTGATGTCCTGTGAGTAAGGTTGTCGTCCTTTTTACAGTTCACGGCGTACGATCCGGGATGGAAAAACAGAGGAAAAGAAGAAAAGTGACCTAAACCTGATGAAAACGTTCGATTTTGGGCTCCAAAAATGGGCACAGTGAGCAAGCTGGCTGCCCCCGTCGTAGAGCTCTTAGAGAGCTTTGCAATGGTATGCTGTGCGCTGCGTAACTCCTTACGGATCAAGAGTTATGGGCACCGGAGCGACGGAGAACTGGTCACAAACCCTACGCCCTCGGTTTGCGGGCCCAGCCTCAACGTGAAGCGAAGTTGTGTTGCCCAATGTTCCGTGGGATTCAGTAATAGAGATTTGGTGGATAAAGTATCTTGGCAACCCTAACCCGGGCAAAAAAAATTGAAAAGGGGTGCAACACGAGGACTTCCCAGGGGGTCACTTATCCTAGTACTACTCTCGCCCAAGCACGCTTAACTTCGGAGTTCTTATGGGATCCGGTGCATTAGTGCTGGTATGGTCGCACCCGTCATGTTGAGAGCACAATTCCTATATGTGTTAACGGTTTACAGTCCCAACCTAGAGAGATGGCCCAATCAAAAGGCCCAATGGGCTTAACGACAACCCATCCGATTCAACAACGCAGCATCCTCGCAAGACGTGATATCGATACGTTGTAGGGCCCTCTGATGTCCTGCGAGTCAGGTAGTCATCCTTTTAACAGTTCACGACGTATGATCCGGGACGGAAAAACAGAGCAAAAGAAGAAAAGTTGCAGAAACTGATGAAAATGTTCGATTTTGGGCTCCAAAAAGGGCACAGCGAGCAAGCTGGCTGCCCCCGTCGTAGAGCTCTCAGAGAACTTTGCAACGGTATGCTGTGCGCCGCGTAACTCCTTACGGATCAAAAGTTAAGGGCACCAGAGCGATGGAGACCTGGTCACAAACCCTACGCCCTCGGTTTGCGGGCCCAACCTCTACGT
The DNA here is from genome assembly GCA_037974665.1 of Ehretia macrophylla. Lineage (NCBI taxonomy): Eukaryota > Viridiplantae > Streptophyta > Magnoliopsida > Boraginales > Ehretiaceae > Ehretia > Ehretia macrophylla. The sequence goes on from CM075780.1 coordinate 1,470,726, forward strand.
GAAGCGAAGTTGTATTGCCCAATGTTCCGTGGGATTCAGTAATAGAGATTTGGTGGATAAAGTATCTTGACAACCCTAACCAGGGCAAAACAAATTGAAAAGGGGGTGCAACACGAGGACTTTCCAAGGGGTCACCCATCCTAGTACTACTCTTACCCAAGCACGCTTAACTTCGATGTTCTGATGGGATCCGGTGCATTAGTGCTGGTATGATCGCACCCGTCATGTTGAGGGCACAATTCCTTTATGTGTTAACTGTTCACAGTCCCAGCCTAGAGAGATAGGCCATTCAAAAGGCCCAATAGGCTTAACGACAACCCATCCGCTTCGACAACGCAACATCCTAGCAAGACGTGATCTCGACACCTTGTAGGGCCCAAGGATGTCCCGCGAGTCAGGTTGTCGTCCTTTTAACCGTTCACGAAGTACGATCCGTGACGAAAAAACAGTGCAAAAGTAGAAAAGTGGCCTGAAACTGATGAAAACGTTCAATTTTGGGCTCCAAAAATGGGCAAAGCGAGCCAGCTGGCTGCCCCCGTCGTAGAGCTCTCAAAGAGCTTTCCAACGGTATATTATGCGTCGCGTAACTTCTTATGGCTCAAAAGTTATGGGCACCGAAGCGACGGAGACCTGGTCACAAACCCTACGCCCTCGGTTTGCAGGCCCAACCTCTACGTGAAGCGAAGTTGTCTTGCCCAATGTTCCGTGGGATTCAGTAATAGAGATTTCGTGGATAAAGTATCTTGGCAACCCTAACCAAGGCAAAAAAAATTGAAAAGGGGTGCAACACGAGGACTTCCCACGGCGTCACCCATCCAAGTACTACTCTCGCCCAAGCACGCTTAACTTCGGAGTTTTGATGGGATCCGATGCATTAGTGCTGGTATGATCGCACCCGTCATGTTGAGGGCACAATTCCTATATGTGTTAACGGTTCACAGTCCCAGCCTAGAGAGATGGCCCATTCAAAAGGCTCAATGGGCTTAACGACAACACATCCGCTTCAACAACGCAGCATCCTCACAAGACATGATATCGACATGTTGTAGGGCCCTCTGATGTCCCGCGAGTCAGGCTGTCGCCCTTTTAACAGTTCACGACGTACGATCCGGGACGGAAAAACAGAGCAAAAGAAGAAAAGTGGCCTGAAACTGATGAAAATGTTCAATTTTGGACTCCAAAAATCGGCACAGCGAGCAAGCTGGCTACTCCCGTCATAGAGCTCTCAGAGAGCTTTCCAACGGTATGTTGTGTGCCGCGTAACTCCTTACGGATCAAAAGCTATGGGCACCGGAGCGACGGAGACCTAGTCACAAACCCTACGCCCTCGGTTTGCGGGCCCAGCCTCTATGTGAAGCGAAGTTGTCTTGCCCAATGTTTCGTGGAATTCAGTAATTGAGATTTGGTCGATAAAGTATCTTGGAAACCCTAACCAGGGCAAAAAAAATTGTAAAGGGGGTGCAACACGTGGACTTCCCATGGGGTCACCCATCCTAGTACTACTTTCGCCCAAGCACGCTTAAGTTCAAAATTCTGATGGGATCCGGTGCATTAGTGCTGGTATGATCGCACCCGTCATGTTGAGGGCACAATTCTTTTATGTGTTAACTGTTCACAGTCCCAGCCTGGAGAGATGGCCCATTCAAAAGGCCCAATGGGCTTAACGACAACCCATCCGCTTCAACAACGCAGCATCGTCGCAAGACGTGATATCGACACTTTGTGGGCCCTCTGATGTCCCGCGAGTCAGGTTGTCGTCCTTTTAACAGTTCACGACGTAGGATCCGGGACGAAAAAACTGAGCAAAAGGAGAAAAGTGGCCTGAAAATGATGAAAACGTTCGATTTTGGGCTCCAAAAATGGGTAAAACGAGCAAGCTGGCTGCCCTCGTCGTAGAGCTCTCAGAGAGATTTGCAACGGTATGTTGTGCGCCGCGTAACTACCTACGGATCAAAAGTTATGGGCACCGGAGAGACGAAGACCTGGTGACAAACCTACGAGCTCGGTTTGCGGGCCGAGCCTCTACGTGAAGCGAAGTTGTCTTGCCAAATGTTCCGTGGGATTCAGTAATAGAGATTTGGTGGATAAAGTATCTTGGCAACCCTAACCAGGGCAAAAAAAAATTGAAAATGGAGTGCAACACGAAGACTTCCCAAGGGGTCACCCATCCTATTACTACTCTCGCCCAAGCACGCTTAACTTCGGAGTTCTGATGGGATCCGATGTATTAGTGCTAGTATGATTGCACACGTCATGTTGAGGGCACAATACCTATATGTGTTAACGGTTCACAGTCCCAGCCTAGAGAGATGGCCCATTCGAAAGGCTCAATAGGCTTAACGACAACCCATCCGCTTCAACAACGCAGCATCCTCGCAAGACGTTATATCGACACTATGTAGGGCCCTCTGATGTCCCGCAAGTCAGGTTGTCATCCTTTTAACTGTTCACGACGTATGATCCGGGACGGAAAAACGGAGCAAAAGAAGAAAAGTGACTTGAAACTGATGAAAACGTTTGATTTTGGTCTCCAAAAACCGGCACAGCGAGCAAGCTGGCTGCCCCCGTCGTAGAGCTCTCAGAGAGCTTTGTAAAGGTCTGCTGTGTGCCGCGTAACTCCTTACGGATCAAAAGTTATGGGCACCGGAGCGACGGAGACCTGGTCACAAACCCTACGCCCTAGGTTTACGGGCCCAGCCTCTACGTGAAGCAAAGTTGTCTTGCCCAATGTTTCGTGGGATTCAGTAATGGAGATTTGCTGGATAAAGTATCTTGGCAACCCTAACCTGGCCAAAAAAAATTGAAAAAGGGGGTGCAACACGAGGACTTCCCAGGGGGTCACCCATCTTAGTACTACTCTCGCCCAAACACACTTAATTTCGGAGTTCTGATATGATCCAGTGCATTAGTGCTGGTATGATCGCACCCGTCATGTTAAGGGCACAATTCCTTTATGTGTTAACTGTTCACAATCCCAACCTAGAGAGATGGCCAATTCAAAAGGCCCAATGGGCTTAACGACAACCCATCCGCTTCAACAACGCAGCATCCTTGCAAGACGTGATATCGACACGTTGTAGGGCTCTCTGAAGTCCCGCAATTCAGGTTGTCGTCCTTTTAACAGTTCACGACGTATGATCCGGTACGAAAAAACAGAGCAAAGAAGAAAAGTGGACTGAAACTGATGAAAACATTTGATTTTGGGCTCCAAAAAGGGCACATCGAGCAAGCTGGCTGCCCCCGTCGTAGAGCACTGAGAGAGCTTTGCAACGGTATGCTGCGCGCCGCGTAAGTCCTTACGGATCAAAAGTTAAGGGCACCGGAGCGATGGAGACCTGGTCACAAACCCTACACCCTCGGTTTGCGGGCCCAGCCTCTACAAGAGGCGAAGTTGTCTTGCCCAATGTTTTGTGGGATTCAGTAATAGAGATTTAGTGGATAAAGTATCATGGCAACCCTAACCAGGGCAAAAAAAATTGAAAAGGGGGTCCAACACGAGGACTTCCCAGGGGGTCACCCATCCTAGTACTACTCTCGCCCAAGCACGCTTAATTTCGAAGTTCTGACGGGATCCGGTGCATTAGTGCTGGTATGATCGCACCCGTCATGTTGAGGGCACAATTCCTTTATGTGTTAACTGTTCAGAGTCCCAGCTTAGAGCGATGGCCCATTCAAAAGGCCAAATGGGCTTAACGACAACCCATCCGCTTCAACAACGCAGCATGCTTGCAAGACGTGATATCGACACGTTGTAGGGCCCTCTGATGTCACGCGAGTCTGGTTGTCATCCTTTTAACACTTCACGACGTACCATCCGGGAAGAAAAAATAGAGCAAAAGAAGAAAAGTTGGCTGAAACTGATGAAAACGTTCGATTTTGGGCTCCTAAAAGGGCACAACGAGCAAGCTGGCTACCCCCGTCGTAGAGCTCTCAGAGAGCTTTGCACGGTATGCTGTGCGCCGCGTAAGTCCTTACGGATCAAGAATTATGGGCACCGGAGCGACGGAGACCTGGTCACATACCCTACGCCCTCGATTTGCGGGCCTAACCTCTACGTGAAGCGAAGTTGTCTTGCCCAATGTACCGTGGAATTTAGTAATAGAGATTTGGTGGATAAAGTATCTTGACAACCCTAACCAGGGAAAAAAAATTTTGAAAAGGGGGTGCAACACGAGGACTTCCCAAGGGGTCACCCATCCTAGTACTACTCTCGCCCAAGTACGCTTAACTTCGAAGTTCTGATGGGATCCGGTGCATTAGTGCTGGTATGATCATACCCGTCATGTTGAGGGCACAATTCCTTTATGTGTTAACTGTTCAAAGTCCCAGCCCAATGGGCTTAACGACAACCCATCCGCTTCAACAACGCAGCATCCTCGCAAGATGTGATATCGATACGTTGTAGCACCCTCTGATGTCCAGCGAGTCAGGTTGTCGTCCTTTTAACAGTTCACGACGTACGATCCGCGACGAAAAAACAGAGCAAAAGTAGAAAAGTGGCCTTAAATTGATGAAAACGTTCGATTTTGGGCTCCAAAAAGGGCACAGTGAGCAAGCTGGCTGCCCTCACTGTAGAGCACTCAGAGAGCTTTGCAACGGTATGCTGTGCGCCGCGTAACTCCCTACGGATCAAAAGTTATGGGCACCGGAGCGACGGAGACCTGGTCACAAACCCTACGCGCTCGGTTTGCGGGCCGAGCCTCTACGTGAAGCGAAGTTGTCTTGCCCAATGTTCCGTGGGATTCAGTAATAGAGATTTGGTGGATAAAGTATCTTTGAAACCCTAACAAAGGCAAAAAAAAATTGAAAATGGGGTGCAACACGAGGACTTCCCAAGGGGTCACCCATCCTAGTACTACTCTCGCCCAAGCACGCTTAACTTCGGAGATCCGATGGGATCCGGTGCATTAGTGCTGGTATGATCGCACACGTCATGTTGAGTCCACAATTCCTATATGTGGTAACGGTTCACAGTCCCAGCCTAGAGAGATGGCCAATTCAAAAGGCCCAATGGGCTTAACGACAACCCATCCACTTCAACAACGCAGCATCCTCGTAAGACGTGATATCAACACGTTGTTGGACCCTCTGATGTCCCGCGAGTTAGGTTGTCGTCCTTTTTACAGTTCACGACGTACGATCCGGGACGGAAAAACATAGCAAAAGAAGAAAAGTGGCCTGAAACCGATGAAAACGTTCAATTTTGGGCTCCAAAAATGTGCACAGCGAGCAAGATTTCTGCCCCAGTCGTAGAGCTCTCTTAGAGCTTTGCAACGGTATGCTGTGCGCCGCGTAACTCCTTACGGATCAAAAGTTATGGGCACTGGAGCGACGGAGACCTGGTCACAAACCCTACGCCCTCGGTTTGCGGGCCCAGCTCTAAGTGAAGCGGAGTTGTCTTGCCCAATGTTCCGTGGGATTTTGTAATAGAGATTTGGTGGATAAAGAGTCTTGGCAACCCTAACCAGGGAAAAAAAAATTGAAAATGGGTGCAAGACGAGGACTTCCCAAGGGGTCACCCATCCTAGTACTACTCTCGCCCAAGCACGCTTAACTTCGGAGTTCTGATGGGATCAGGTGCATTACTGCTGGTATGATCGTACCCGTCATGTTGAGGGCACAATTCCTATATGTGTTAACGGTTCACAGTCCCAGCCTAGAGAGATTGCCCATTCAAAAGGCCAAATAGGCTTAACGATAACGCATCCTCTTCAACAACGCAGCATCCTCGTAAGACATTTTATTGACACGTTGTAGGGCCCTCTGATGTTCCGCGAGTCAGGTTGTCATCCTTTAGCCCGTTCACAAAGTATGATCCGGGACGGAAAAACAGAGCAAAAGAATAAAAGTGGCCTGAAACTGATGAAAACGTTCGATTTTGGGCTCCAAAATCGGCCACAGCGAGCAAGCTAGCTACCCCTGTCGTAGAGCTCTCAGAGAGCTTTGCAACGGTATGATGTGCGTCGCGTAACTCCTTACGGATCAAAAGTTATGGGCACCGGAGTGACGAAGACTTGGTCATAATCCCTACGCCCTCGGTTTACGGGCCAGCCTCTACGTGAAGTGAAGTTGTCTGGCTCAATGTTCCGTGGGATTCAGTAATAGAGATTTGGTGGATAAAGTATCTTGGCAACCCTAACCAGGGCAAAAAAATTGAAAAGGTGGTGCAACACTAGTACTTCCCAGGGGGTCACCCATCCTAGTACTACACTCGCCCAAGCACGCTTAACTTCGGAGTTCTGATGGGATCCGATGCATTAGTGCTGGTATGATCACACCCGTCATTTTGAGGGCACAATTCCTTTATGTGTCAACTATTCACAGTCCCAGCCTAGAGAGATGGCCCATTCAAAAGACCCAATGAGCTTAACGACCACCCATCCACTTTAACAACGTAGCATGCTTGTAAGACGTGATATCGACAAGTTGTAGGGCCCTCTGATGTCCCGCGAGTCACGTTGTCATCTTTTTAACAGTTCACGACGTACGACCCGGGACAGAAAAACAGAGCAAAAGATGAAAAGTGGCATAAAACTGATGAAAATGTTCAATTTTGGGCTCCAAAAAGGGGCACAGTGAGCATGCTGGCTGCCCCCATCGTAGAGCTCTCAGAGAGCTTTGCAACGGTATGCTGTGCGCCGCGTAACTCGTTACGGATCAAAAGTTATGGGCACCGGAGCGACAGAGACCTAGTCACAAACCCTACGCCCTCGGTTTGCTGGCCCAGCCTCTACGTGAAGTGAAGTTGTCTGGCCCAATATTCCGTGTGATTCAGTAATAGAGATTTGGTGGATAAAGTATCTTGGCAACCCTAACTAAGGCAAAAAAAATTGAAAAGGGGTTGCAACACGAGGACTTCCCAGGGGGTCACCGATCCTAGTACTACACTCGTCCAAGCACGCTTAACTTCGGAGTTCTGATGAGATCCGGTGCATTAGTGCTGGTATGATCTTACCCGTCATGTTGAAGGCAAAATTCCTTTATGTGTTAACTGTTCAGAGGCCCAGCTTAGAGAGATGGCCCATTCAAAAGGCCCAATGGGCTTAACGACAACCCATCCGCTTCAACAGCGCAGCATGCTTGCAAGACGTGATATAAACACGTTGTAGGGCCCTCTGATGTCCCGCGAGTCTGGTTGTCGTCGTTTTAATAGTTCACGACGTACTATCGGGGATGGAAAAACAGAGCAAAAGAAGAAAAGTGGCCTGAAACTGATGAAAACGTTCGATTTTGGGCTCCCAAAATGGGCACAAAGAGCATGCCCCCGTCGTAGAGCTCTCAGAGAGCATTGCAACGGTATGTTGTGCACCGCGTAAGTCCTTACTGATCAAAAGTTATATTCACCGGAGTGACGGAGACCTGGTCACAAACCCTACACCCTCGGTTTGCGGGCCCAACCATTACGTGAAACGAAGTTGTCTTGCCCAATGTTGCGTGGGATTCAGTAATAGAGATTTGGTGGATAAAGTATCTTGGCAACCCTAACCAGGGCAAAAAAAATTGAAAAGGGGGTGCAACACGAGGACTTCCCAGGGGTTCACCCATCCTAGTACTACTCTCGCCCATGCACTCTTAACTTCGGAGTTCTGATGGGATCGGGTGCATTAGTGCTGGTATGATCGCACCCGTCATGTTGAGGGCACAATTCCTATATGTGTTAACGGTTCAGAGTCCCAGCCTAGAGAGATGGCCCATTCAAAAGGCCCAATGGGCTTAACGACAACCCATCCACTTCAACAACGCAACGTCCTTGCAAGATGTTATATCGACACGTTGTAGGGCCCTCTGATGTCACGCGAGTCAGGTTGTCGTCCTTTTAACAGTTCACAACGTATGATCCGGGACGGAAAAACAGAGCAAAAGTAGAAAAGTGGCCTGAAACTGACGAAAACGTTCGATATTTGGCTCCAAAATAGGGCACAGCGAGCAAGCTGGCTGCCCCCGTCGTAGAGCTCTGAAAGAGCTTTGCAACAGTATGATGTCCGCCTTGTAACTCCTTACGGATCATAAGTTATGGGCACCGGAGCGACGGAGACCTGGTCACAAACCATACGCCCTTGGTTTGCGGGCCAGCCTCTAAGTGAAGTGAACTTGTCTGGCTCAATGTTCCGTGGGATTCAGAAATAGAGATTTGGTAGATAAAGTATCTTGGCAACCCTAACCAGGGCAAAAAAAATTGAAAAGGTGGTGCAACACGAGGACTTCCCTGGGGGTCACCCATCCTAGTACTACTCTCGCCCAAGCACGCTTAACTTCGGAGTTCTGATGGGATCCGGTTCATTAGTGCTGGTATGATCGCACCCGTCATGTTGAGGGCACAATTCCTTTATGTGTCATCTGTTCACAGTCCTAGTCTAGAGAGATGGCCCATTCAAAAGGCCCAATGGGCTTAACGACCAACCATCCGCTGCAACAACGCAGCATGCTTGCAAGATGTGATATCGACATGTTGCAGGGCCCTCTGATGTCCCGTGAGTCAGGTTGTAATCCTTTTAACAGTTCACGATGTACGATCCAGGACGGAAAAACAGAGCAAAAGAAGAAAAGTGGCATGAAACTGAATAAAATGTTCGATTTTGAGCTCCAAAAACGGGAACAGTGAGCATGTTTGCTGCCCCCGTCATAGAGGTCTCAGAGAGCTTTGCAACGGTATGCTGTGCGCCGCGTAACTCCTTACGGATCAAAAGTTATGTTCACCAGAGTGACGGAGACCTGGTCACAAACCCTACGCCCTCGGTTTGCGGGCCCAGCCTTTACGTGAAACGAAGTTGTCTTGCCCAATGTTTCATGGGATTCTATAGTAGAGATTTGGTGGATAAAGTACCTTGGCAACCCTAACCAGGGCAAAAAAAATTGAAAATGGGGTGCAACACGAGGACTTCCCAGGGGGTCACGCATCCTAGTACTACTCCCGCCCAAGCACGCTTAACTTCGGAGTTCTGATGGGATCAGGTGCATTAGTGCTGGTATGATCGCACACGTCATGTTGAGGGCACAATTCCTATATGTGTTAACGGTTCACAGTCCCAGCCTAGAGAGATGGCACATTCAAAAGGCCCAATGGGCTTAACGATAACCCATCCACTTCAACAACGCAGCATCCTCGCAAGACGTTATATCGACACGTTGTAGGGCCCTCTGATGTTCCGCGAGTCAAGTTGTCGTCCTTTTAACAGTTCACAACGTATGATCCGAGACGGAAAAACTGAGCAAAAGTAGAAAACTGGCCTGAAACTGATGAAAACGTTCGATTTTGGGCTCCAAAATCGGGCACATCGAGCAAGCTGGCTGCCCCTGTCGTAGAGCTCTTAGAGAGCTTTGCAACAGTATGAAGTGTGCCGCGAAACTCCTTACGGATCAAAAGTTATGGGCAACGGAGCGACAAAGACCTGGTCACAAACCCTACGCCCTCGGTTTGCGGGCCAGTCTCTACGTGAAGTGAAGTTGTCTGGCTCAATGTTCCGTGGGATTCAGTAATAAAGATTTGGTGGATAAAGTATCTTGGCAACCCTAACCAGGGAAAAAAAATTGAAAAGGTGGTGCAACACGAGGACTTCCTAGGGGGTCACCCATCCTAGTACCACTCTCCGCCAAGCACGCTTAACTTCGGAGTTCTGATGGGATCCGGTGCATTAGTGCTGGTATGATCGCACCCGTCATGTTGAGGGCACAATTCCTTTATGTGTCAACTGTTCACTGTCCCAGCCTAGAGAGATGGGCCATTCAAAAGACCCAATGGGCTTAACGACCACCCATCTGCTTCAACAACGCAGCATGCTTGCAAGAAGTGATATCGACACGTTGTAGAGCCCTCTGATGTCCCGCGAGTCAGGTTGTCGTCCTTTTAACAGTTCACGACGTACGATCCGGGAAGGAAAAACGGAGCAAAAGAAGAAAAGTGGCCTGAAACTGATGAAAACGTTCGATTTTGGGCTCCAAAAATGGGTACAGCGAGCATGCTGGCTTCCCCCGTCGTAGAGCTCTCAGAGAGCTTTGCAACGGCATGTTGTGCGCAGCGTAACTCCTTACGGATCAAAAGTTATGGGCACCGGAGCGACGAAAACCTGGTCACAAACCCTACGCCCTCGGTTTGCTGGTCCAGCCTCTACAAGAAGCAAAGTTTTCTTGCACAACGTTCCATGGGATTCAGTAATAGAGATTTGGCGGATAAAGTATCTTGGCAGCCCTAACCAGGGCAAAAAAAATTGAAAAGGGGGTCCAACACGAGGACTTCCCAGGGGGTCAACCATCCTAGTACTACTCTCGCCCAAGCACGCTTTCTGATGGGATCCGGTGCATTTGTGTTGGTATGATCGCACCCGTTATGTTGAGGGCATAATTCATTTATGTGTTAACTGTTCAGAGTCCCAGCTTAGAGAGATGGCCCATTCAAAAGGCCCAATGGGCTTAACGACAACCCATCCGCTTCAACAACGCAGCATGCTTGCAAGACGTGATATCGACACGTTGTAGGGCGCTCTGATGTCCCGCGAGTCAAGTTGTCATCCTTTTAACGATTCACGACGTATGATCCGGGACGGAAAAACAGAGCAAATGAAGAAAAGTGGCCTGAAACTGATGAAAACGTTCAATTTTGGGCTCCAAAAATGGGCAGAGCGAGCAACCTTTCTGCCCCCATCGTAGAGCTCTCAGAGAGATTTGCAACGGTATGTTGTGCGCCGCGTAACTCCTTACGGATCAAAAGTTATGGGCATCAGAGCAACGGAGACCTAGTCACAAACCCTACGCCCACGGTTTGCGGGCCCAGCCACTACGTGAAGTGAAGTTGTCTTGCCCAATGTTCCGTGTGATTCAGTAATAGAGATTTGGTGGATAAAGTATATTGGCAACCCTAACCAGGGCAAAAGAAATTGAAAAGGGGGTGCAACACGAGGACTTCCCAAGGGGTCACCCATCCTAGTACTACTCTCGCCCAAGCATGCTTAACTTTGAAGTTCTGATGGGATCCGGTGCATTAGTGCTGGTATGATCGCACCCGTCATGTTGAGGGCACAATTCCTTTATGTGTTAACTGTTCATAGTCCCAGCCTAGAGAGATGGCCCATTCAAAAGGCCAAATGGGCTTAATGACAACCCATCCACTTTAACAATGCAGTATGCTTGCAAGATGTGATATCGACACGTTGTAGGGCCCTCTGAAGTCTAGCGAGTGAGGTTGTCGTCCTTTTAACAGTTCACGACATACGATCCGGGATGGAGAAATAGAGGAAAATGAGAAAAGTGGCATGAAACGATGAAAACGTTCGATTTTGGGCTCCAGAAAGGGCACAGCATGCATGCTGGCTGCCCCCGTCCTAGAGCTCTCAGAGAGCTTTGCAACGGTATGCTGTGCGCCGCGTAACTCCTTACGGATAAAAAGTTATGGGCACCGGAGCGACGAAGACCTGGTCACAAACCCTACGCTCTCGGTTTGCGGGCCCAACCTCTACGTGAAACGAAGTTGTCTTGCCCAAAGTTCCGTGGGATTAAGTAACAGAGATTTGGTGGATAAAGTATCTTGGCAACCCTAACCAGGGCAAAAAAAATTGAAAATGGGGTGCAACACGAGGACTTCCTAGGGGGTCTCCCATCCTAGTACTACTCTTGCCCAAGCACGCTTAACTTCGGAGTTCTGATCGGATCCGGTGCATTATTGCTTGTATGATCGCACCCGTCATGTTGAGGGCACAATTCCTATATGTGTTAACGGTTCACAGTCCCAGCCTAGAGAGATAGCCCATTCAAAAGGCCCAATGGGCTTAACGACAACCCTTCCACTTCAACAACGCAGCATGCTTGCAAGACGTGATATCGACACGCTGTAGGGCCCTCTGATGTCCAGCGAGTCAAGTTGTCATCCTTTTAATAATTCACGACGTACGATCCGGGACGGAAAAGCAGAGCAAAAGAAGAAAAGTGGCATGAAACTGATGAAAACGTTCGATTTTGGGCTCCAAAAAGGGCACAGCAAGCATGCTGGCTGCCTTCGTCGTAGAGCTCTTAGAGAGCTTTGCAACGGTATGATGTGTGCCGCGTAACTCCTGACGGATCAAAAGTTATGGGCACCGGAGCGACGGAGACCTGGTCGCAAACCCTACGCCCGCGGTTTGCGGGCCCAGCCTCTATGTGAAACGAAGTTGTCTTGCCCAATGTTACGTGGTATTCAGAAATAGAGATTTGGTAGATAAAGTATCTTGGCAACCCTAACTAGGGCAAAAAAAATTGAAAAGGGGTTGCAACACGACGACTTCCCAGGGGGTCACCCATCCTAGTACAACTCTCGCCCAAGCACGCTTAACTACGGAGTTCTGATGGGATCCGGTGCATTAGTGGTGGTATGATCGCACCCGTCATGTTGAGGGCACAATTCCTTTATGTGTTAACTGTTCACAGTCCCAGCCTAGAGAGATGGCCCATTCAAAAGGCCCAATGGGCTTAACGACAACCCAGCTGCTTTAACAACGCAGCATGCTTGCAAGACGTGATATCGACACGTTATAGGGCCCTCTGATGTCCCGCGAGTCACGTTGTCGTCCTTTTAACAGTTCACGACGTACGACCCGAGACAGAAAAACAGAGGAAAAGAAGAAAAGTGGCATGAAACAGATGAAAATGTTCAATTTTGGGCACCAAAAACGGGCACAGCGAGCATGCTGGCTGCCCCCGTCGTAGAGCTCTCAGAGAGCTTTGCAACGGTATGCTGTGTGCCGCGTAACTCCTTACGGATCAAAAGTTATGGGCACCGGAGCGACAGAGACCTAGTCACAAACCCTACGCCCTCGGTTTGCTGGCCCAGCCTCTACGTGAAACGAAGTTTTCTTCCCAAATGTTTCATGGGATTCAGTAATTGAGATTTGGTGGATAAAGTATCTTGGTAACCCTAACTTGGGCAAAAAAAATTAAAAATGGGTTGCAACATGAGGACTTCCCAGGGGATCACCCATCCTAGTACTACTCTCGCCCAAGCACGCTTAACTTCGGAGTTCTGATGGGTTCCGGTGTGTTAGTGCTGGTATGATCGCACCCGTCATGTTGAGGGCACAATTCATTTATGTGTTAACTGTTCACAGTCCCAGCCTAGAGAGATGGCCCAATCAAAAGGCCCAATCGGCTTAACGACAACCCATCCGCTTTAACAACGTAGCATGCTTGCAAGACGTGATATCGACACGTTGAAGGGCCCTCTGATGTCCCGCGAGTCACGTTGTCGTCCTTTTAACAGTTCACGACGTACGACCCGGGACAGAAAAACAGAGCAAAAGAAGAAAAGTGGCATGAAACTGATGAAAATGTTCAATTTTGGGCTCCAAAAACGGGCACAGTGAGCATGCTGGCTGCACCCGTCGTAGAGCTCTCAGAGAGCTTTGCAACGGTATGCTGTGCGCCGCGTAACTCCTTACGGATCAAAAGTTATGGGCACCGGAGCGACAGAGACCTAGTCACAAACCCTACGCCCTCGGTTTGCTGGCCCAGCCTCTACGTGAAACGAAGTTTTCTTGCCCAATGTTTCGTGGGATTCAGTAATTGAGATTTGGTGGATAAAGTATCTTGGTAACCCTAACTAGGGCAAAAAAAATTAAAAATGGGTTGCAACATGAGGACTTCCCAGGGGATCACCCATCCTAGTACTACTCTCGCCCAAGCACGCTTAACTTCGGAGTTCTGATGGGATCCGGTGTGTTAGTGCTGGTATGATCGCACCCGACATGTTGAGGGAACAATTCCTATATGTGTTAATGGTTCACAGTCCTAACCTAGAGAGATGGCCTATTCAAAAAGCCCAATGGGCTTTAACGACAAACCATCCGCTTCAACAACGTAGCATCCTCGTAAGACGTGATATCGACACATTGTAGGCCCCTTTAATGTCCCGCGAGTCAAGTTGTCGTCCTTTTAACAGTTCACGACATACGATCCGGGATGGAAAAATGGAGCAAAAGAAGAAAAGTGGCCTGAAACTGATGAAAAATTCGATTTTGGTCTCCAAAAACGGGCACAACGAGCAAGCTGGCTGCCCTCGTTGTAGAGCTCTCAGAGAGCTTTGCAACGGTATGTTGTGCACCGTGTAACTCCTTACGGATCAAAAGTTATGGTCATCGGAGCGACGGAGACCAGGTCACAAACCCTACGCCCTCGGTTTGCTGGCCCAGCCTCTACAAGAAGCGAAGTTGTCTTGCCCAGTGTTCCGTGGGATTCAGTAATAGAGATTTGGTGGATAAAGTATCTTGGAAACCCTAACCAAGGCAAAAAAAAATTGAAAAGGGTGTGCAACACAAGGACTTCCCATGGGGTCACCCATCCTAGTACTACTCTCGCCCAAACACGCTTAACTTCGAAATTCTGATATGATCCAGTGCATCAGTGCTGGTATGATCGCACCCGTCATGTTGAGGGGAGAATTCCTTTATGTGTTAACTGTTCACAGTCCCAGCCTAGAGAGATGGCCCATTCAAAAGACCCAATGGGCTTAACGACAACCCATCTACTTCAACAACGCACCATCCTCGCAAGACGTTATATCGACACATTGTAGATCCCTCTGATATCCCGCGAGTCAGGTTGTCGTCCTTTTAATAGGTCATGACGTATGATCCGGGAAGGAAAAATAGGACAAAAGAAGAAAAGTGGCCTGAAACTGATGAAAATGTTCGATTTTGGGCTCCAAAAAGGGCACAGCGAGGAAGCTGGCTGCCCCCGTCGTAGAGCTCTCAGAGAGGTTTGCAACGGTATGTTGTGCGCCGCGTAATCCCTAACGGATCAAAAGTTATGGGCACCGGAGCGACGGAGACCTGGCCACAAACCCTACGCCCCCGGTTTGCGGGCCTAACATCTACGTGAAGAGAAGTTGTCTTGCCCAATGCTCCATGGGATTTAGTAATAGAGATTTGGTGGATAAAGTATCTTGACAACCCTAACCAGGGCAAAAAAAATTGAAAAGGGAGTGCAACACGAGGACTTCCAAAGAGGTCACCAATCCTAGTACAACTCTCGCCCAAGCACGCTTAACTTCGAAGTTCTGATTGGATCCGGTGCATTAGTGTTGGTATGATCGCACCCGTCATGATGAGGGCACAATTCCTTTATGTGTTAACTGTTCACAGTCTCAGCCTAGAGAGATGGCCCATTCAAAAGGCCCAATGGGCTTAACGACAACCCATCCGCTTCAACAACACAGCATCCTGGCAAGACGTGATATCGACAAGTAGTAGGGCCCTCTGATGTCCCGCGAGTCAGGTTGTCGTCCTTTTAACATTTCACGACATATGATCCGGGACGGAAAAACAGAGCAAAACAGGAAAAGTGGCCCGAAACTGATGAAAACGTTCGATTTTGGGCTCCAAAAATAGGCACGGTGAGCAAGCTGGCTGCCCCCATCGTAGAGCTCTCAGAGAGCTTTGAAACGGTCTACTGTGTGCAGCGTAACTCCTTTCAGATCAAAACTTTTGGTCGCCGGAGCGACGGAGACCTGGTCACAAACCCTACGCCCTCGGTTTGCGGGCCCAGCCTCTACGTGAAGCGAAGTTGTCTTGCCCAATGTTCCGTGGGATTCAGTAATAGAGATTTGGTGGATAAAGTATCTTGGCAACTCTAACCAGGGCAAAAAAAATTGAAAAGGGGGTCCAACACAAGGACTTCCCAGGGGGTCACCCATCCTAGTACTACTCTCGCCAAAGCACGCTTAACTTCGGAGTTCTAATGGGATCCGGTGCATTAGTGCTGGTATGATCGCACCCGTCATGTTGAGGGCACAATTCCTTTATGTGTTAACTGTTCAGAGTCCCAGCTTAGAGAGATGGCCTATTCAAAAGGCCCAATGGGCTTAACGACAACCCATCCGCTTCAACAACGCAGCATGCTTGCAAGACGTGATATCGATTCGTTGTAGGGCCCTCTGATGCCCCGCGAGTCAGGTTGTCGTCCTTTTAACAGTTCACGACGTACGATCCGGGACGAAAAAATAGAGCAAAAGAAGAAAAGTGGCCTGAAACTGATGAAAACGTTCAATTTTAGGCTCCAAAAATGGGCACAACGAGCATGCTACCTACCCCTGTCGTAGTGCTCTCAGAGAGCTTTGCAATGGTATGCTGTGCGCCGCATAACTCCTTACGGATCAAAAGTTATGGGCACCGGAGCGACGGAGACATGGTCACAAACCCTGTGCCCTCGGTTTGCGGGCCCAGCCTCTACAAGAAGCGAAGTTGTCTTGCCCAATGTTCCGTGGGATTCAGTAATAGAGATTTAGTGGATAAAGTATCTTGGCAACTCTAACCAGGGAAAAAAAAATTGAAAAGGGTGTCCAACACAAGGACTTCCCAGGGTGCCACCTATCCTAGTACTACTCTCGCTCAAGCACGGTTAACTTCGGAATTATAATGGGATCCGGTGAACTAGTGCTGGTATGATCGCACCCGTCATGTTGAGGGCACAATTCCTTTATGTGTTAACTGTTCAGAGTCCCAGCTTAGAGAGATGGCCCATTCAAAAGGCCCAATGGGCTTAACGACAACCCATCCACTTCAACAACGCAGCTTGCTTGCAAGACGTGATATCGACACGTTGTAGGGCCCTCTGATGTCCCGTGAGTCAGGTTGTCGTCGTTTTAACAATTCACGGCGTACGATCCGGGATAGAAAAATAGAGCAAAAGAAGAAAAGTGGCTTGAAACTGATGAAAACGTTCGATTTTGGGCTCCAAAAATGGGCACAAAGAACATGCTAGCTGCCCCCGTCGTAGAGCTCTCAGAGAGCTTTGCAACGGTTTGCTGTGCGCCGCGTAACTCCTTACGGATCAAAAGTTATGTTCAACGGAGCGACGGAGACCTCGTCACAAACCCTACGCCCTCGGTTTGCGGGTCCATCCTCTACGTGAAATGAAGTTGTCTTGCCCAATGTTCCGTGGGATTCAATAATAGAGATTTGGTGGATAAAGTATCTTGGCAACCCTAACTAGGGCAAAAAAAATTTAAAAGGGATTGCAACACGAGGAGTTCCCAGCGGATCACCCATCCTAGTACTACTCTCGCCCAGGCACGCTTAACTTCGGAGTTCTGATAGGATCCGGTGCGTTAGTGCTAGTATGATCGCACCCGTCATGTTGAGGGCTCAATTCCTATATGTGTTAACGGTTCACAATTCCAGCCTAGAGAGATGGCCCATTCAAAAGGCCCAATGGGTTTAACGACAACCCATCATCTTCAACAACGCAGCATCCTCGCAAGACGTTATATCGACACGTTGTAGGGCCCTCTGATGTCCCGCGAGTCAGGTTGTCGTCCTTTTAACAGTTCACAACGTATGATCCGGGATGGAAAAACATAGCAAAAAAAGAAAAGTGGCCTGAAACTGATGAAAACGTTCGATTTTTGGCTTCAAAATAGGGCATAGCAAGCAAGCTGGCTGCCCCTGTTGTAGAGCTCTCAGAGAGCTTTGCAACGGTATGTTGTGTTCCGCGTAACTCCTTACGGATCAAAAGTTATGGGCACCGGAGCAACGGAGACCTGGTCACAAACCCTACGCCCTCGGTTTACGGGCCAGCCTCTACGTGAAGTGAAGTTGTCTGGCCCAATGTTCCGTGGGATTCAGTTAATAGAGATTTGGTGGATAAAGTATCTTGGCAACCCTAACTTGGGCAAAAAAAATTCAAAAGGGTGCAACACGAGGACATCCCAGGGGGTCACCCATCCTAGTATTACTCTCGCCCAACCACGCTTAACTTCGGAGTTCTGATGGGATCCAATGCATTAGTGCAGGTATGATCGCACCCGTGATGTTGAGGGCACAATTTCTATATGTGTTAACGGTTCACAGTCCCAGCCTAGAGAGATGGCCCATTGAAAAGGCCCAATGGGCTTAACGACAACCCATCTGCTTCAACAACGTAGTACCCTCACAAGACGTTATATCGACACGTTGTAGGGCCCTCTGATGTCCGGCGAATCAGGTTGTCGTCCTTTTAATAGTTCACAGCGTATGATCCGGGATGGAAAAACAGAGCAAAAGAAGAAAAGTGGTCTGAAACTGATGAAAACGTTCGATTTTGTGCTCCAAAAATGGGCACAGCGAGCAAGCTGGCTGCCCCCATCGTAGAGCTCTCAGAGAGCTTTGCAATGGTATGTTGTGCGCCGCGTAACTCCTTACGGATCAAAAGTTATGCGGACCGGAGCAGCGGAGACCTGGTCACAAACCCTACGCCCTCGGTTTGCGGGCCCAACCTCTACGTGAAGCGAAGTTGTCTTGCCCAATGTTCCATGGGATTCAGTAATAGAGATTTGGTGGATAAAGTATCTTGACGACCCTAACTAGGGCGAAAAAAATTGAAAAGGGGGTGCAACACGAGGACTTCCCAGGGGGTCACCCATCCTAGTACTACTCTCGCCCAAGCACGCTTAATTTCGGAGTTCTGATGGGATCCAGTGCATTAGTGCTAATATGATCGCACCCGTCATGTTGAGGGCACAATTCTTTTATGTGTTAACTGTTCACAGTCCCAGCCTAGAGAGATAGCCCATTCAAATGGCCCAATGGGCTTAACGACAACCCATCCGCTTCAACAATGCAGCATGCTTGCAAGACGTGACATCGACACATTGTAGGGCCCTCTGATGTCCCGCGAGTCAGGTTGTCGTCCTTTTAACGGTTCACGACGTACGATCCGGGACGGAAAAACAGAGCAAAAGAAGAAAAGTGGCCTGAAACTGATGAAAACGTTTGATTTTGGGGTCCAAAAAGGGGCACAGCGAGCATGCTAGCTGCCCCCGTCGTAGAGCTCTCAAAGAGCTTTGCAACGGTATGCTGTGCGTCGCGTAACTCCTTACGGATCAAAAGTTATGGGCTCCGGAGCGACAGAGACCTAGTCACAAACCCTATGCCCTCGGTTTGCAGGCCCAGCCTCTACGTGAAACGAAGTTGTCTTGCCCAATATTCCGTGGGATTTGGTAATAGAGATTTGGTGGATAAAGTATCTTGGCAACCCTTGTCACGCCCCAACCCGGCCTATAAAGGTTAGACTAAGGTGTGATCTAAACATTCAAGTCCTTTCAAGTACTTAATCGTTCAAGGAGGTTTAGCACTTAACGTTTTATCTAGACTCCAAATTTTTTCCGGAGAATCGGCAACATAACGGCTGTAATTGGGCTCTTTGGTTTGACCTAGTTCTCTAAACACCTCAAAATTTACCATCTCAATTCCATTTCCAACTAAGATTACTATTTTACCATCAATTGAATTGCCTATTGGTTATTTCGACGTCCCGTTTGATTTATAACCTAGCATGATACTATGTCTCGTTTGTTTGTTTGACCTCGTTTCAAAATATACCTGTTTAAGATTGGATAAATTCATTTACTTAGTCCTTACTAATGCATTATAACCTATGATAATACTAGCGG
Organism: Ehretia macrophylla; assembly: GCA_037974665.1. Classification (NCBI taxonomy): domain Eukaryota; kingdom Viridiplantae; phylum Streptophyta; class Magnoliopsida; order Boraginales; family Ehretiaceae; genus Ehretia; species Ehretia macrophylla. Next base: position 1,490,113 of record CM075780.1, read on the forward strand.
TAATAAAAGCATAACGATCATAGTAATGTCTAGTATCAGTCTACATAATATAAGTACAAACCAAAATTAGACCCCAAATTACAACGGGGGTCTTTTACATCACGACATCGAGCAACATAAAAGGAAATAGTCTTCAAGTAACATAAAGTTCACAAGTAGTCACGTTCAAGCAAAACAACAATGACAGGCAATCACTCCAGGGGTTTATCATTAGGCACATTGTCCTCGGGTACCTGTACCTGTTCTTCTTCACCTGTGATGAAAAAGAGGGTGAGTCCTTATGAACTCAGTGAGGGGGAAACGAGAAATACGTTTTGAAACTCATTTTCTGGTTCAATTATGAAAACTCCTTTGGAAAACATGTCACGTATTACCAATAATAAGGTACGCAAATATATGAAACAAATCGAGTAACAGATACATTTACCAATCATTTCAAGGATACGGTGAGCATTTGCTCTCAATATCAATTTCGATTCATTTGGTGCGGCCGACTTCAATAATCCACTTATCGCTCCCAATTAGGTGTACTCCGGATGTACCCCGAAACCTACGACCCAACTCTCCGAGGGTGGAATGCCAAGCGAGAGAGGAAATTGGACCATGGTAGTCACGGAAGCACCGGCAAGCCCTATGCCGCCCGGCGTTCGTGAAACGCTACCATGCCACAATGAAAGGTTGAAACCTCGTATGCAGTGCACATTTATAACATTTAACATATCACATTAGGAGGACAACAAAGTAGGTCGCCTCCGAGCAATTATAAGATCGCACGTTGTCAAGTAATCAAACAAGGCACGATAAGACAAATAATTTCACTTGAAAAACATATGGAGTCATATGAACATTAAACGGGCAGCCATGTAACACATGCAAGTCAAGCCATATAACTCATTTCGAAGTTCACGTAATCTAGTGATACGAATATTCAACATGCAATAACATTTACGTGGGTTCGGTTGCAAGAAAAGCTTATTTGACAACATGCAATGGTCCAAATCACATTTGAAGTTATAAGACATTTGCAGGCAGCCCACTAAGCATATAATTTCCACACAATATCCAAATGATCAACACTTAGCAAAACTACCTAGTCATTAGGGTTTCCATTTTGAGCCTTAACCCAACTCAAAGTCAATATCAAACCATGCATCATTTAATTCAACATCCTCAAACATTCAAAACAGTCCACACAACATCCCGAAGCTACAATCCCAAGCATTTAATTCAACAACAGAAGTCACCACAATTTTTCTAAGTACCACATTAAGTGAAACCCTTACTGCAATATGCTGTATTCTCACAATCAATAGAATAATCAAACAATCCCCAAATCCAGTGAATCAGATTTCAAATTAAATCTTAAGGAGTTAACTAAAATCAGAAACAAACCTTGCATAAATTGGAGTTCGGAATCATTAGTTATAGCCGAAACAGTGAGATAGCACTAAACTGTCCAGATTTGCACACTTTTCAGAAAGTGACGTTTTTGAGGTCCTTAGGGTCAGTTTTAGCCTCGGTCCATTTCTGACAAAATTGTCCAGAACTGAAAAATATAGCAGAAAAACAAATGTCATGCATTTTAGAAATCATTTACTCTGTCAAATATGGCTCGTTCCATAAGGTCAGTGCATCTGCCAAAACCTGCTTCATTTTTCCAGATTTCCAGATTTGGACACATTTTAAAGATTTGCCATTTTGAGGACCTTAGAGTCAAAATTTGCTCTCAGCCTATTTCTGGAAAAAATGTTCCCAACTGTCCAAACTAGTCACCTACCAATATTCAAGCATTTTCAACATCATTTTCCTAGCTAAACTTACCTCGAACAGACTGGTCGGAGAGCTGTCAACAATTTCGACTTCACCTAGCATCATTTTCAAGCCAAGATCTTGCCATGCATGGTTGTTTAAGCTTATGAACGACCATATAGCTCAAGTGCAGAAGAAAATACACACATTTATGAACATTCATGTGAATTTTTGAAGAGTTTTCGAAAGGTTTTAACCCTCACCTTAGCAATCAACCACAAAGATGCTCAAAACCTTGTTGAAGCTCAACTTTCTTCCTCTCCTTGCTTAGCCGAAAACCCAACTAGCTTTTATCTATTTTTCCTAGCTTAGTGATCAATCTCTTAGTACATGCATGTAGTTAGGGCTTGAAGAAAGAAATGGATGCCAAGAAGCTTACCTAGGCCGAATGGAGTCTTCAATGCACATGCAAGTATGATTTTCACTTCTTAGCTAGCTCAGTTGAAGTCTTTTGCTTGTGGCTTGCTTGGTTTAGCTATGGTGTGAAGAAGAGAAGCTATGGAGATGAAGAACTCAGCCAAGGCCGAGAATGAGAGAGGAAAATTGAGAGGGAAGTGAGAGAAATTGAAGGAAAAGAGAGAATATGACAAAGTGATGGCTTTGCAATTTTTTTGAGGTTGTGGTCGGCCTTGGGCAGTCCAAATTCAGAATTTTGTGTCTTCAATGTGCAATTTGAAATTCCTAGGATGGGCAAGAATGATGTGGCCGAAAATAGTGAGCAAATGGTAGGGTTTTTGAGCAATTTTTTAAGCATTTGTGTCATAGAATGTCTAAGCATGCATAGTTGATTATAAAATTGTTCAAACCTTGTGCAAACACCATGGTATGGTCGGCCAAGCTAGCTTCCAATTCTGAATTTTTGTCAACTTTTGATCATTAATTAATTGTTTCTTGAAAGTGCAAAAAAAATAAGGAATAAAGAATGAAAAATGTCTAGCTTTTGGTGCTATTTCGTCTTCTAGTGAGTTGAATTAGGATTATTATATTGATAGTGGATTTCGTAGGATTGTTTAATAGTCTAGTGCTCCGTGTAAGATGCTTTCTTGATTAGCGTGAAGGCACGCTTTCCTAGGTCTAGGGCACGCACTATGAGGTAGGACACGAACTACGAGATGAAAGCACATTTTTCAAGTAAAAGCACGCAACCCTAAATGAATGCACGTAATTCAATGCATGGCACATAAAATGAACACAATTCTTAAACCTAGGTCATGGCACGCAAATCTAGGTTAGGGCATACGAAGCGAGGTTTCGCACGCAAATCGGGGTCGGACCTCACATCCTCCCCTCCTTAAAAGAATTTCGCCCCGAAATTCAATATTACTTTGAAATAAAGCTGGATACTGCTGCTCCATCTAGTCTCGCATTTCCCACGTTGCTTCTTCGACTCCGTGATGATCCCAGAACACCTTTACCATCGGTATAGTTTTGTTGCGCAACTCCCGATCCTGCTGGTCTAGGATCCGAATGGGCTTCTCCTCGTAAGACAAGTTTTCCCGAAGCTGCAACGGCTCTGGCTCCAAGATATGCGACGGGTCAGGATGATACTTCCGCAGCATCGAAACATGAAAGACGTCGTGAATATTGGAGAGGTTCTAGGGTAGCGCTAGGCAATACGCCAACTTGCCAACCTTCTCAACTATCTCAAATGGTCCCACAAATCTCGGGCTCAACTTTCCACCCTTGCCATGCCTAATCAGTCCCCTCCGGGGTGATATCTTCAAGAACACCTTGTCGCCAACCTCAAACTCGAGACTCCGTCTCCGTCGGTCTGCATAACTCTTCTGCTTGCTCTGGGCGGTAAGCATCCGTTTCCGGATGAGGTGGATATTATCAACAGTCTTCATAAGTTCAGGTAAAAGGGTCGAGTCAAAAGCTTTCGTCTCACCTACTTCATCCCAGTAAATCAGGGATCGACACTTCCGTCCATACAACGCCTCAACGATAGTGGCCTGATAACTATTGTTGTAGGCGAACTCCGCTAGAGATAGATATTTCTCCCAACCTTTGTCGAAATCCATAACACAAGCCCTCAGCATATCCTCCAAAATCTGAATAGTCCTCTCTGATTGTCCATCAGTCTGAGGGTGATAAGTCGTGCTAAAACTCAACTTCGTTCCCAAAGCTTCTTGCAATCTCTTCCAAAATTGGGAAGTAAAACGAGGATCCCTATCCGATACAATACTCATAGGCATCCCGTGCAATCTTACAATCTCTGCTACATACATATCTCCCAGTTTCTCAGGACTATCCTCCTTGTTCATTGGTAAGAAGTACGCTGACTTAGTCAATCTATCCACTATAACCCAAACGGCGTCATGACCCTTTCGTGATCTAGGCAGGTCCATAACAAAATCCATAGTGATATGTTCCCATTTCCATTGAGGAATCTCCAACGGTTGAAGTAAACCTGCGGGTCGTTGATGTTCTGCTTTGACCTTCTGACAAGTCAAACACCGTGCTACAAACTCCGCAATTTATCTCTTCATGTTATTCCACCAATAGTGTTGCTTCAAATCCCGATACATCTTTGTTCCGCCGGGGTGAATAGTATATCTTGAATTATGGGCTTCCTCAAGAATCTTCTTTTTCAGCTCTGGGTCATGGGGAACACAAATCCGGTTCCTAAACCTCCAAATACCATCATCATGAAACTTGAAATCTGCATTGTTTTCCTTGATCTTCTGAAATTGTTGGTCCTTCTGTTGAGCCTCTCGTAACTCAGACAACAAGGTCGGTTGAACTTGGGTAGTAGCAAAAAGTAACCCTTTCTGAGTCAATTGTGGTTTCCACAGAAATGCTTCCTCCAACAACTCCTGCACCTTGACCTCCAGTTTTTCCATGCTTGCCTTTCTGCTTAAGGCATCTGCAACTACATTTGCTTTACTAGGCACATAATTGATTGAGCAGCTATAATCATCCAAAAGCTCTATCCACCGCCTTTGCCTCATATTCAACTCCTTCTGAGAGAACAAGTATTTCAAGCTCTTATGATCAGTATATACCTCAAACTTGTTACCCCACAGATAATGCCTCCATTTCTTGAGTGCAAACACAATGGCCGCTAACTCCAAATCATGCATCAGGTAATTCATCTCATACGGCTTTGGTTTCCTAGAGGCATAAACAATCACTCTTCCATTTTGCATCAACACACATCCCAATCCTTCTTTCGAAGCGTCACTACAGATTACAAAACCTTGACTCCCTTCAGGCAATGCAAGAACAGGTGCGGTAGTCAATCTTTTCTTCAATTCTTGAAAGCTGCTCTCACACTTATCATCCCACATGAACTTGGTTTTCTTTTGAGTGAGCTTTGTAAGCGGTCCTGCAATTTTAGAGAAATCTTTCACGAATCTCCGATAATAGCCGGCTAGACCAAGAAAACTCCGAACCTCCGTAACATTTTTCGGCTTCTTCCAAGACATCACTGCATCAATCTTTGCTGGATCCACCGCTATTCCCTCTTGGGATATGATATGCCCCAAAAATGCAATCTGCTGCAGCCAAAATTCACACTTGCTAAACTTTGCATACAATTGGTGCTCTCGAAGTTTTTGCAGTACCAACCGCAGATGTTGCTCATACTCCGCCTCCGATTTCGAGTATACCAAAATATCATCAATGAATATCACCACAAATTGGTCCAAATAGGGTTGAAACACCCTATGCATCAAATCCATAAAAGCTGCAGGGGCATTAGTTAGTCCAAAAGGCATCACCACATATTCATAATTCCCATATCTCGTCCTGAAAGCCGTTTTAGGTACATCTTCCTTCTTGATCCGCAATTGATAATACCCTTGCCTCAAGTCGAGTTTCGAATACACTTTGGCTCCTTGTAATTGATCAAATAACTCGTCGATCAGGGGAAGTGGGTATTTATTCTTGACGGTCACTTGGTTCAAACCTCGGTAGTCAATACATAGCCTCAACGTTCCGTCTTTCTTCTTCACGAATAGGACTGGCGCACCCCATGGTGAAGAACTCGGTTGAACAAACCCCTTCTTCAACAATCATTGCAATTGGTCCTTTAATTCTTGGAGCTCGGCCGGTGCCATACGATAGGGAGCTTTAGATATCGGCTGGGCGCCAGGCAGCAACTCTATAACAAACTCGATCTCCCGATTCGGGGGTAAACCGTGTAATTCTTCTGGGAACACATCTGCATAGTCTTTGATCACAGGCATTTCCTCCAATTTAGCTTTGTCCGACGGCTTGTTGATAAGTTAATCCAAGTATCCGCTGCACCCTTTCCTCAAGGACTTTACTACTTTTGTAGATGAAATGATGGAACTCCCGATGAAATCTCTTCGACCCATAACTTCCAATATTGGTTGATCAAGTACCCGGAAAGTTATAAGCTTCGCCCGGCATTTTAGTTGGACGTGATGTTTTGCCAACCAGTCCATCCCTAAAATGACCTCATAATCTCGAAAAGGTAATACAATAAGATTGGCTGAGAATTCCCTATCCTTAATTTGGATTTTACATGCTTTACAAGCTGAACTAGTTACAAGTTTAGAACCCATTGGAGTACCAACTTCTACTTCGTATGGCAAACATACAACTCTCAATTTCACACGTTCCACACATAAGGGAGTAATAAATGAATGAGTAGCATCCGGATCAATTAACACCTTAACAGGTTGATTCAATATGAAGAATGTACCTTCCACAACAGCGGTCTCATCTAGAATCTCCTCGCACTCAATAGCATAGGCTCGAGCCTGGACTCTAGGAACTGGAGTCTTGCCCCTGCCGGCTGGCTTACCCTGATTCTGTCCCCCTTGCCATTTAGGGCAATCCTTAACCCGGTGCTGATCGCTGCCATAACCCATACATCGCCCCAATTTTCTCCAACAATGGGCCTCGGTATGGCCCTTCTTGTTACAGTACAAACAGATGGCAGTCTGGGAAGCAGGTGAACTACCTGTGGATCCGCGGGTGGAAGAGGCTGATGGCGCTTTTGTCAGGCCACGATTATTCACTAGTCTATTCTGGCTCTGGCCTTGACCGCGACTCTGACTCTGGAATTTCCTCTACTGACCTGGAGGCTGGAATGGTTTCTTACTTAGCTGACTCGAACCGGCTTCATCTAGTTTCCTCTTCTCAACTCGAGAGGCAGCAGCAAATGGGGCAGAGTAAGTATCGAAGTCATGAGAAGTTAACTGGTCCTGAATCTCTGGCCTCAATCCAACAGTAAATTTCCACATTTTCGCCTCCGGAGTACAAACCATATATTGAGCATAACGGGACAGTCGATCAAAACGAGCCTCGTACTGGGCCACCATCATATTACCCTGGGTCAAGTACATGAACTCCTCGATCCGCCTTTGCCTGGAAACTGCAGGTACATATTTCTCCTTAAATGCCTTAACGAAATTACCCCACAAGCGAGGTGTCTGGTCAGTCTCCCACAGTGCCTCTACAGTGTGCCACCAATGCTCGGCATCCCGTGCAACAGAAATACAGCAAACTCCACTTTCTCTTCATTTGTATAATCAAGTGGCCTGAAAATCTTCTCAATCTCGGACAGCCAAGCCTCTGCTTTCTCATCATCAGCTTCCCCGTAGAATTTAGACGGGCGAAAGTCAAGGAATTCCATCATTTTGCTATGTCTCCCATGGTTACCCTCATTCCTGTTATTGATGTTGTTGTTGTTGGCTTCACGAGCATCCTGACGCTTCATCACATGTGATACACGATCCATGGCATTTTCCATCATATTAAACATAGCTATACCAGGATTAGTCTTTTAAGCATCCCCGATCTCTTGAGGTTCACCGCTCCTATTAGTAGTACGGGTACTAGGGCCAGCCATCTATAGGCATAAATTACGATGTACAATTTATTGAAATATGACAATTAAGAATCTAATGCATAAGATATGCAACATAATATAGGTACAATTCTAAAAACATTTAAGGCATGTAAGTCACTTAAGCACATAGAACATAGAAGGCACATTTATCACACAATAACACATAGACAAGTCATCCTAATTATCTTAGGGCTCTACCCACGGTCCGAGAGTTAAACCCGGCTTAAGCAATCTAAGCTCTGATACCATTCTTCTAAGGTGTCACGCCCCAACCCGGCCTATAAAGGTTAGACTAGGGTGTGATCTAAACATTCAAGTCCTTTCAAGTACTTAATCGTTCAAGGAGGTTTAGCACTTAACGTTTTATACTAGACTCCAAAATTTTTTCGGAAAATCGGCAGCATAACGGCTGTAATTGGGCTCTTTGGTTTGACCGAGTTCTCTAAACACCTCAAAATTTACCATCTCAATTCCATTTCCAACTAAGATTAATATTTTACCATCAATTGAATTGCCTATTGGTTATTTCGACGTCTTGTTTGATTTATGACCTAGCATGATACTATGTCTCGTTTGTTTGTTTGACCTCGTTTCAAAATATACCTGTTTAAGATTGGATAAATTCATTTACTTAGTCCTTACTAATGCATCATAACCTATGATAATACTAGCGGTAATAAAAGCATAACGATCATAGTAATGTCTAGTATCAGTCTACTTAATATAAGTACAAACCAAAATTAGACCCCAAATTACAACGGGGTCCTTTTACATCACGACATCGAGCAACATAAAAGAAAATAGTCTTCAAGTAACATAAAGTTCACAAGTAGTCACGTTCAAGCAAAACAACAATGACAGGCAATCACTCCAGGGGTTCATCATTAGGCACATTGTCCTCAGGTACCTGTACCTGTTCTTCTTCACCTGTGATGAAAAAGAGGGTGAGTCCGTATGAACTCAGCGAGGGGGAAACGAGAAATACGTTTTGAAACTCATTTTCTGGTTCAATTATGAAAACTCCTTTTGAAAACATGTCATGTATTACCAATAATAAGGTACGCAAATATATGAAACAAATCGAGTAACAGATACATTTACCAATCATTTCAAGGATACGGTGATCATTTGCTCTCAATATCAATTTTGATTCATTTGGTGCGGCCTACTTCAATAATCCACTTATCGCTCCCAATTGGGTGTACTCCGGATGTACCCCGAAACCTATGACCCAACTCTCCAAGGGTGGAATGCCAAGCGAGAGAGGGAATTGGACCATGGTAGTCACGGGAGCACCGGCAAGCCCTATGCCTCCTTGCATTCGTGAAACGCTACCATGCCACAATGAAAGGTTGCAACCTCGTATGCAGTGCGCATTTATAACATTTAACATATCACATTAGGAGGACAAAAAAGTAGGTCACCTCCGAGCAATTATAAGATCGCACGTTGTCAAGTAATCAAACAAGGCACGATAAGACAAATAATTTCACTTGAAAAGCATATGGAGTCATATGAACATTAATAGGGCAGCCATGTAACACATGCAAGTCAAGCCATATAACTCATTTCGAAGTTCACGTAATCAAGTGATACGAATATTCAACATGCAACAACATTTACGTGGGTTCGGTTGCAAGGAAAGATTATTTGACAACATGCAATGGTCCAAATCACATTTGAAGTTATAAGACATTTACGGGCAGCCCACTAAGCATATAATTCCCACACAATATCCAAATGATCAACACTTAGCAAAACTACCTAGTCATTAGGGTTTCCATTTCGTGTATATTCATGCAATTTGAGCCTCAACCCAACTCAAAGTCAATCTCAAACCATGCATCATTTAATTCAACATCTTCAAACATTCAAAACAGTCCACACAACATCCCGAAGCTACAATCCCAAGCATTTAATTCAACAAGAGAAGTCACCACAATTTTTCTAAGTACCACATTAAGTGAAACCCTTACTGCAATAGGCTGTATTCTCACAATCAATAGAATAATCAAACAATCTCCAAATCCAGTGAATAAGATGCCAAATTAAATCTTAAGGAGTGAACTAAAATCAAAAACAAACCTTGCATCAATTGGAGTTCGGAATCATTAGTTATAGCCGAAACAGTGAGATAGCACAAAACTGTCCAGATTTGCACACTTTTCAGAAAGTGACGTTTTTGAGGTCCTCAGGGTCAGTTTTAGCCTTGGTCCATTTCTGACAAAATTGTCCAGACCTGAAAAATATAGCATCACACCAAATTTCATGCATTTTGGACATCATTTACTCAGTCAAATATGGTTTGTTCCACAAGGTCAGTGCATCTGCCAAAACCTGCTTCATTTTTCCAGATTTCCAGATTTGGACACATTTTAAAGATTTTCCATTTTGAGGACCTTAGAATCAAAATTTTCTTCGGCCTATTTCTGCGAAAAATGTTCACAACTGTCCAAACTAGTCACGTACCAATTTTCAAGCATTTTCAACATCATTTTCCTAGCTAAACTTACCTCGAACGGACTGGTCGGAGAGCTGTCAACAATTTCGACTTCACCTAGCATCATTTTCAAGCCAAGATCTTGCCATGCATGGTTATTTAAGCTTATGAACGACCATATAGCTCAAGTACAGAAGCAAATACACACATTTATGAACATGCATATGAATTTTTGAAGAGTTTTCAAAAGGTTTTAACCCTCACCTTAGCAATCAACCACAAAGATGCTCAAAACCTTGATGAAGCTCAACTTTCTTCCTCTCCTTGCTTAGTCGAAAACCCAACTAGCTTTTCTCTATTTTTCCTAGCTTAGTGATCAATCTCTTAGTACATGCATGTAGTTAGGGATTGAAGAAAAGAAATGGATGCCAAGAAGCTTACCTACGCCGAATGGAGTCTTCAATGCACATGCAAGTGTGATTTTTACTTCTTAGCTAGCTCAGTTGAAGTCTTTTGCTTGTGGCTTGCTTGGTTTAGCTATGGTGTGAAGAAGAGAAGCTATGGAGATGAAGAACTCAGCCAAGGCCAAAAATGAGAGAGGAAAATTGAGAGGTAAGTGAGAGAAATTGAAGGAAAATAGAGAATATGACAAAGTGATGGCTTTGCAATTTCTATGAGGTTGTGGTCGGCCTTGGGCAGTCCAAATTCAGCATTTTGTGTCTTCAATGTGCAATTTGAAATTCCTAGGATGGGCAAGAATGATGTGGCCGAAAATAGTGTGCAAATGGTAGGGTTTTTGAGCAATTTTCTAAGCATTTGTGTCATAGAATGTCTAAGCATGCATAGTTGATTATAAAATTGTTCAAACCATGTGAAAACACCATGGTATGGTCGGCCAAGCTAGCTTCCAATTCTGAATTTTTGTCAACTTTTGATCATTAATTAACTGTGTCTTGAAAGTGCAAAAAGAATAAGGAATAAAGAATGAAGAATGTCTAGCTTTTGGTGCTATTTCGTCTTCTAGTGAGTTGAATTAGGATTATTATATTGATAGTGGATTTTGTAGGATTGTTTAATAGTCTAGTGCTCCGTGTAAGATGCTTTCTTGATTAGCGTGAAGGCACACTTTCCTAGGTCTAGGGCACGCACTATGAGGTAGGACACGAACTACGAGATGAACGCACGTTTTTCAAGTAAAAGCACGCAACCCTAAATGAATGCACGTAATTCAATGCATGGCACATAAAATGAACACAATTCTTAAACCTAGGTCAAGGCACGCAAATCTAGGTTAGGGCATACGAAGCGAGGTTTCACACGCAAATCGGGGTCGGACCTCACAACCCTAACTAGGGCAAAAAAAATGGAAAAGGGGGTGCAACACGAGGACTTCCCAGGGGGTCACCCATCCTAGTATTACTTTCGCCCAAGCACGCTTAACTTCGGAGTTCTGATGGGATCCGGTGCATTAGTGCTGGTATGATCGCACCCGTCATGTTGAGGGCACAATTCTTATATGTGTTAACGATTCACAGTCCCAGCCAAGAGAGATGGCCCATTCAAAAAGCCCAATGGGCTTAACGACAACCCATCCGCTTCAACAACGCAGCATCCTCGCAAGACGTGATATCGACACGTTGTAGGGCCCTCTGATGTCCCGCGAGCGTGCTTGGGCAAGAGTAGTGCTAGGATAGGTGACCCCCTAGGAAGTCCTCGTGTTGCACCCCATTTTCAATTTTTTTTGCCCTGGTTAGGGTTGCCAAGAAACTTTATCCACCAAATCTCTATTACTGAATCCCACGGAACATTGGGCTAGAAAACTTCGCTTCACGTAGAGGCTGGACCCGCAAACCGAGGGCGTAGGGTTTGTGACCAGGTCTCCGTCGCTCCGGTACCCATAAGTTTTTATCCGTAAGGAGTTACGCGGTGCACAGCATACCGTTGCAAAGCTTTCTGAGAGCTCTACGATGGGGGAAGCCAGCTTGCTCGCTGTGCCCCTTTTTGGAGCCCAAAATCGAACGTTTTCATCAGTTTCAGGCCACTTTTCTGCTTTTGCTATGTTTTTCCGTCCCGGATCGTACGTCGTGAACTATTAAAAGGACGACATCCAGACTCGCGGGACATCAGAGGGCCCTACAACGTGTCAATATCACGTCTTCACAGGATGCTGCGTTGTTGAAGCGGATGGGTTGTAGTTAAGCCCATTGGGCCTTTGGAATGGGCCATCTCTCTAGGCTGGGACTGCGAACAGTTAACACATAAAGTAATTGTACCCGCAACATGACGGGTGCGATCATACCAGCACTAATGCACCGGATCCCATCAGAACTCCGAAGTTAAACGTGCTTGACCGAGAGAAGTAGTAGGATGGGTGACCCCTTGGGAAGTCCTCGTGTTGCACCCCCTTTTCAATTTTTTTTGCCTTGGTTAGGTTTGCCAAGATACTTTATCCACCAAATCTCTATTACTGAATCCCACGGAACATTGGGCAAGACAACTTTGCTTCACGTAGAGGCTGGGCCCGCAAACCGAGGGCGTGGGGTTTGTGACCAAGTCTCCGTCGCTCCGGTGCCCATAACTTTTGATCCGTAAGGAGTTACGCGGTGCACAGCATACCGTTGCAAAGCTCACTAAGAGCTCTACGACGGGGGCAGCCATCTTGGTCGCTGTGCCCCTTTTTGGTGCCCAAAATTAAACATTTTGATCAGTTTCATGCCAGTTTTCTTCTTTTGCTCTGTTTTTCCGTCCCGGATCATAGGTGGTGAACTGTTAAAAGGACGACAACCGGACTCGCTCGACATCAGCGGGCCCTACAACGTGTCGATATAACGTCTTGCGAGGATGCTGCATTGTTGAAGCGGATGGGTTGTCGTTAAGCCCATTGGGCCTTTTGAATGGGCCATCTCTTTGGGCTGGGACTGTGAACCGTTAACACATATAGGAATTGTGCCCTCAACATGACGGGTGCGATCATACAAGCACTAATGCAATGGATCCCATCAGAACTCCGAAGTTAAGCGTGCTTGGGCGAGAGCAGTAGTAGGATGGGTGACCTCTTGGGAAGTCCTTGTGTTGCACCCCCTTTTCAATTTTTTTTGCCCTGGTTAGGGTTGCCAAGATACTTTATCCACCAAATCTATATTACTGATTCCCACGAAACATTGGGCAAGACAACTTCACATCACGTAGAGGTTGGGCCCGCAAACCGAGGGCGTAGGGTTTGTGACCAGGTCTCCGTCGCTCCGGTGCCCATAACTTTTGATCCGTAAGAAGTTACGCGGCGCACAGCATACCGTTGCAAAGCTCTCTGAGAGCTCTACGACGGGGGTAGCCATCTTGCTCGCTTTGCCTATTTTTGGAGCCCAAAATAGAACGTTTTCATCAGTTTCAGACCACTTTTCTTCTTTTGCTCTATTTTTTCATCCCGGATCATACGTTGTGAATTGTTAAAAGGACGACAACCTGACTCGCTGGACATCAGAGGGCAATACAACGTGTCGATATAACGTCTTGCGAGGATGCTGCGTTGTTGAAGCAGATGGGTTGTCGTTAAGCCCATTGGGCCTTTTGAATTGGCCATCTCTCTAGGCTAGGACTGTGAACCGTTAACACATATAGGAATTGTGCCCTCAAGATGACGTGTGCGATCATACCACTACTAATGCATCGGATCCCATCAGAACTCCGAAGTTAAGCGTGCTTGGGCGAGAGTAGTACTAGGATGGGTGATCCCCTGGGAAGTCCTCGTGTTGCACCCCATTTTCAATATTTTTTGCCCTGGTTAGGGTTGCCAAGATACTTTATCCCCCAAATCTCTATTACTGAATCCCACGGAACATTGGGCAAGACAACTTCTTTTCACGTAGAGGCTGGGCCCGCAAACCGAGGGCATAGGGTTTGTGACCAGGTCTCCGTCGCTCCGGTGCCCATAACTTTTGATCCGTAAAGAGTTACGCGGCGCACAGCATATCGTTGCAAAGCTCTCTGAGAGCTCTACGATGGGGGTAGCTAGCATGCTTGCTATGCCCATTTTTGGAGCCCAAAATCGAACGTTTTCATCAGTTTCAGGCCACTTTCTACTTTTGCTCTGTTTTTCTGTCCCGGATCATACGTCGTGAACTGTTAAAAGGACGACAACCTGACTCGCAGGACATTAGAGTGCCCTACAACGTGTCGATATCACGTCTTGCAAGCATGCTGCGTTGTTGAAGCGGATAGGTTGTCGTTAATGTAAGAACCTGCACTTAATTCCAAGCATTATTATATTATTTGAGTATTATTAATATGCTCGGTGATAAGAACTAAATTTAACTAGGGCGTGTATTAGCTAGTATATTAAAATTATGCATTCAGCTCAAATAAAAGAAAACCTTGCTGGTAGAAATAAGGTACTATATTTTAATTACTCTTTGGATTTAAGAATTTGTATAGCATTAGCTAGGATTTACTCAAATTATAGAATAAAAGTAGTACTATAATTAGTTGATAGGGTTTGATAATTTTTAAGTAGTCATTCTATCATTTCTAAACAAAGAAAATTAATTATTGTTATATTAGTGTCAACATTTTAGCTAAATAACGAATTAGCCATCATTAACGTGAGTGAAAAATTTTCCTCTTCTAATCAGCGGTTTGCACGTAGGAAGATAAGCATGAGCAATTAGTGTCCAATTAGCTTGGTCATTTCGGTTTAGCCTTTAGAGATTTTAATACAATTGTTATAAGTGCTGATTTGTTGGAAATTAGATTAACCTTTGCAATTTTGGAAGCCAATCACGTTGCTACCACTAGCCTACTTAAGCTACTATCATAAGACTACTTGTAGTCTTGCATGGAGCCATGCACCAGTAGAAGACACGCAGCAGCTTGGGTTTACTCGAGTATCACATGAATTAAACGTGTGTATTCTCGCAAGTTAGCATTTTTGTTAGGTAGACGACGTGGCAGCTAAAATGTTTTAACTGTCCATTCCCGAGTGGTTGCATGATTTTAATTAAATACGCAGCAGCTTGGAATTAGTTACCATAATAGAACATTAGTGCTGTCAATAGGATAGAGGAACTAAGCTTTGAATCAGCATGCTGGAAGTAGGAGGTGTCAACTTGCATGAAGTAATTTCTTGACAATAAAACGCGCAGCTGCTTTCTTCACTCAAGTAGAATAGGAACCAATCAGATTGAGTCCTAGGCACTATATAAAGGATTGTTAAGCTTCGGTTAGAACACACACAACCAAATCTCTTATTAGCCTTTTTATATTTCTTTTCTTTGACGAGTTTGACAAGCAATTCACAGGTGCGGGTTTCTTTTAAAATGCATGGCTGATTTTATTTAATTAAGCTTAGCTGACACTATTTTATATTTAGCTTATAACATGAACATAGTTGTGCAGGTCTTTTGACTAGAAAGCATTACTGAATTCTTTTGTTGATTACAAGTATTTGATTATATGAAGAGCTAATATTATTTTATGTCTTATGCCATGACTTCGTTCTATATATGTAAGGGTGTGGGTTCTAACTTTTAAAATACATTGTTAAGTCCTATTATATATGTAGAGTTAATCGTGTGTGTCTATTAGAGCATTATAGCTAAATTATACGTTAATTAACTGTGAAAGCATGACACATAGACTTACTAGTATAGTCTAGTTAACAATCTCCTCTCAATACATAACTATATTTATGATTGGTTGAGAGAGACTTTTAAATAAATTATATACATGGGTTTGTGATTTTAAATGAGCAGATTGTTATTTGTTAAGAATAAAAGATGTCCTCTCGTAAAGCCAAGCTAGAAGGTTATACCTTATAATATATATTAAATGTGTATACTACCTGTTATATGGGAGCCTATATTTAAGTTTTGATAAGAAATATACGGTATTATAAATCAAGTAGTAGTGGATGAGAAGTTAAGTAGGTTATGGCCATTCTGTAGTCAAGTAAGAATTGATAATGTCTACTACTAAAATTTCACGAGCTAAGTCAACCATCTGTTAACTATATTTACTCTTAGAAGAAGACTATAGCAAGGAGGGTTGATAATAAAATCTATAATAACATAAATTCTTAACCAGGACAAACAACTTGGTCTAATATAAGACCTTATGAACTAGAATTATAAATCAGGTATACATATCATGTTGCTTAACTAGGGTTATAGTAAAGAGTTGTCTATCTTACTGTTTTAATTACGTATTCAACTACTTGCTTGTTATTCACTAAGATCACTACCTACTTGTAACATGTATAAATTATTATCCACCTTAATGATTTATTTTTAATATCTACATGGATATATGTACGAGAGACGGCCTGCTATGTCGTACTCTCATTATGTGATTACCTGAGCATACTTGTGAGCTACTTAGGGGTTGCAACCTCAGGCACGATAGCGTTTCACGAATGCCGGGTGGCATAGGGCTTGCCGGTGATCCCGTGACTATCGTGGTCCTAGTCCCTCTCTCGCTTGGCCTTCCACCCTCGGAGAGTTGGGTCGTAGATTTTGGGATACAATCCGGAGTATCCTCTTGGGAGAGATAAGAAGTTGAAATTCTGATCAAAGGTTGGCCACCTCATGAAATACATGACTTGTTCCTACTCTCGCTTGGTACCACCCTCGGAGAGTAGTGTCCTACTCTCGTTTGGCATTCTAACCTCGGAGAGTAGGTTGATATCTGATGTGGATACTTGCCACTAAATGTTACTAGACAACATATGATATTATTTCTTATCATCTGTAAATAAGTTGTGAATATTATTATATGCTGGCATTGCATCATTGTTTTCAAAATTCGAAAATGTTTTCAAAACCACCCCCGGTTGACTTACCCTCGCTGAGTTCTTAGAGCTCACGACCCTTACCACCCCCACTTTAGGTGAAGCCACGGTAGAAGAGGAAGAACCGGGAAACGAGAATGTGCCTTTTCTGTGTTCTGAGGGATTTGGATAAGTTGATTCCACGAAGTGTTGATGTTATCATCCATCGGTATTACCTTTTCAACGAAGACTTGGTGAACAAAGAAATACCACATCACCTACTATATGATGTAATAATAAATGACACAGTGTTAGATATAGGGTTTGGACCATGTATGACTGCATATGTGGTCTACTACGGTATTATGTATGAAGAATAGGTGTACTAGTCTAGTTCCGGACTCATTTTTGTCAACTCAGAGTCTGGTTGGATGGTTGTAATACGAAAGGTTATATCTATATCAGCTTAGTATATTCCGCTTTCAGCTCTTATTTTGCATTTGAATGAGTATAGCTATTTATCTTGACCTCCCACTGTATCCTGAGAAGGATCAGGATTTTGGGTCATTACAGTTAAGCCCATTGGGCCTTTTGAATGGGCCATCTCTCTAGGCTGGGACTGTGAACAGTTAGCACATAAAGGAATTGTGCCCTAAACATGACGGGTGCGATCATACAAGCACTAATGCACCGGATCCCATCAGAACTCCTAAGTTAAGCGTGTTTGGGCGAGAGTAGTACTAGGATGGGTGACCCCCAGGGAAGTCCTCGTGCTACACCCCCTTTTCAATTTTTTTTGCCCTGGTTAGGGTTGCCAAGATACTTTATCCACCAAATCTCTATTACTGAAACCCACGGAACATTGGGCAAGACAACTTCACTTCACGTAGAGGCTGGGCCCGCAAACCGAGGGCGTAGGGTTTGTGACCAGGTCTCCGTCGCTCCGGTGCCCATAACTTTTGATCCATAAGGAGTTACGTGGCGCACAGCATACCGTTGCAAAGCTCTCTGAGAGCTCTACGACGGGGGCAGCTAGCTTACTCGCTATGCCCATTTTTGGAGCCCAAAATCAAACGTTTTCATCAGTTTCAGACCACTTTTCTTCTTTTGCTTTGTTTTTCCGTCACGAATGATACGTTGTGAACTGTTAAAAGGACAACAACCTGACTCGCGGGACATCAAAGGGCCCTACAACGTGTCGATATAACGTCCTGCGAAGATGCTGCGTTGTTGAAGCGAATGGGTTATCGTTAAGCCCATTGGGCCTTTTGAATGGGCCATCTCTCTAGGCTGGGACTGTGAACCGTTAACACATATAGAAATTGTGCCCTCAACATGATGGGTGCGATCATACCAGCACTAATACACCGGATCCCATCTGAACTCCGAAGTTAAGCGTGCTTGGGCGAGAGTAGTACTAGGATGGGTGACCCCCTGGGAAGTCCTCGTGTTGCACCCCATTTTCAATTTTTTTTGCCATAGTTAGGGTTGCCAAGATACTTTATCGACCAAATCTCTATTACTGAATCCCATGGAACATTGGGCAAGACAACTTCGTTTCACGTAGAGGCAGGTCCCGCAAACCGAGGGCGTAGGGTTTGTGACCAGGTCTCCGTCGCTGCAGTGCCCATAACTTTTGATCCGTAAGGAGTTACGCGGCGCACAGCATACCGTTGCAAAGCTCTTTGAGAGCTCTACGACGGGGGCAACCAGCATCCTCGCTATGCCCCATTTTGGAGACCAAAA
Source organism: Ehretia macrophylla (assembly GCA_037974665.1). Classification (NCBI taxonomy): domain Eukaryota; kingdom Viridiplantae; phylum Streptophyta; class Magnoliopsida; order Boraginales; family Ehretiaceae; genus Ehretia; species Ehretia macrophylla. The sequence continues at coordinate 1,508,692 of CM075780.1, forward strand.
TCGAACGTTTTCATCAGTTTCAGGCCACTTTTCTTCTTTTGCTCTGTTTTTCTGTCCCGGATCGTATGTCGTGAACTGTAAAAAGGACGACAACCTGACTCGCGGGACATGAGAGGGCTCTACAACGTGTCGATATAACGTCTTGCGGGGATGCTGTGTTGTTGAAGTGGATGGGTTGTTGTTAAGCCCATTGGGCCTTTTGAATGGGCCATCTCTCTAGGTTGGGACTGTGAACCGTTAACACATATAGGAATTGTGCCCTCAACATGACGGGTGCGATCATACCAGCATTAATGCATCGGATCCCATCAGAACTCCGAAGTTAAGCGTGCTTGGGCGAGAGTAGTACTAGGATGGGTGACCCCATGGGAAGTCCACGTGTTGCACCCCATTTTCAATTTTTTTTGCCCTAGTTAGGGTTGCCAAGATACTTTATCCACCAAATCTCTATTACTGAAACCCACGGAACATTGGGCAAGACAACTTCACTTCACGTAGAGGCTGGGCCTGCAAACCGAGGGCGTAGGGTTTGTGACCAGGTCTCCGTCGCTCCGGTGCCCATAACTTTTGATCCATAAGGAGTTACGTGGCGCACAGCATACCGTTGCAAAGCTCTCTGAGAGCTCTACGACGGGGGCAGCTAGCTTACTCGCTATGCCCATTTTTGGAGCCCAAAATCAAACGTTTTCATCAGTTTCAGACCACATTTCTTCTTTTGCTTTGTTTTTCCGTCACGGATGATACGTTGTGAACTGTTAAAAGGACAACAACCTGACTCGCGGGACATCAAAGGGCCCTACAACGTGTCGATATAACGTCCTGCGAAGATGCTGCGTTGTTGAAGCGAATGGGTTATCGTTAAGCCCATTGGGCCTTTTGAATGGGCCATCTCTCTAGGCTGGGACTGTGAACCGTTAACACATATAGAAATTGTGCCCTCAACATGATGGGTGCGATCATACCAGCACTAATACACCGGATCCCATCTGAACTCCGAAGTTAAGCGTGCTTGGGCGAGAGTAGTACTAGGATGGGTGACCCCCTGGGAAGTCCTCGTGTTGCACCCCATTTTCAATTTTTTTTGCCATAGTTAGGGTTGCCAAGATACTTTATCGACCAAATCTCTATTACTGAATCCCATGGAACATTGGGCAAGACAACTTCGTTTCACGTAGAGGCAGGTCCCGCAAACCGAGGGCGTAGGGTTTGTGACCAGGTCTCCGTCGCTGCAGTGCCCATAACTTTTGATCCGTAAGGAGTTACGCGGCGCACAGCATACCGTTGCAAAGCTCTTTGAGAGCTCTACGACGGGGGCAACCAGCATCCTCGCTATGCCCCATTTTGGAGACCAAAATCGAACGTTTTCATCAGTTTCAGGCCACTTTTCTTCTTTTGCTCTGTTTTTCTGTCCCGGATCGTACGTCGTGAACTGTTAAAAGGACGACAACCTGACTCGCGGGACATGAGAGGGCTCTACAACGTGTCGATATAACGTCTTGCGGGGATGCTGCGTTGTTGAAGTGGATGGGTTGTTGTTAAGCCCATTGGGCCTTTTGAATGGGCCATCTCTCTAGGTTGGGACTGTGAACCGTTAACACATATAGGAATTGTGCCCTCAACATGACGGGTGCGATCATACCAGCATTAATGCATCGGATCCCATCAGAACTCCGAAGTTAAACGTGCTTGGGCGAGAGTAGTACTAGGATGGGTGACCCCCTGGGAAGTCCTCGTGTTGCACCCCCTTTTCAATTTTTTTTGCCCTAGTTAGGGTTGCCAAGATACTTTATCCACCAAATCTCTATTACTGAATCTCACGGAACATTGGGCAAGACAACTTCGTTTCACGTAGAGGCTAGGCCCGCAAACCGAAGGCGTAGGGTTTGTGACCAGGTCTCCGTCGCTCCGGTGCCCATAACTTTTGATCCATAAGGAGTTACGCGGCCCACAGCATACCGTTGCAAAACTCTTTGAGAGCTCTACGACGGGGGTAGCCAGCTTGCTCGCTGTGCCCATTTTTGGAGCCCAAAATCGAACGTTTTCATCAGTTTAAGGACACTTTTCTTCTTTTGCTCTATTTTTCCATCCCGGATCATGCGTTGTGAACTGTTAAAATGACGACAACCTAACTCGCGGTACATCATAGGGCCCTACAATGTGTCGATATAACGTCTTGTGAGGATGTTGAGTTGTTAAAGCTAATGGGTTGTCGTTATGCCCATTGGGCGTTTTGAATGGGCCATCTCCCTAGGCTGGGACTGTGAACCGTTAACACATATAGGAATTGTGCTCTCAACATGACGGGTGCAATCATACCAGCACTAATGCACCGGATCCCATCAGAACACCGAAGTTAAGCGTCGTTGGGCGAGAGTAGTACTAGGATGGGTGACCCCCTGGGAAGTCCTCATGTTGCACCCCATTTTCAATTTTTTTTGCCCTGGTTAGTGTTGCCAAGATACCTTATCCACCAAATCTCTATTACTGAATCCCACGGAACATTGGGCAAGACAACTTCGTTTCACGTAGAGGCTGGGCCCACAAACCTAGGGCGTAGGGTTTGTGACCAGGTCTCCGTCGCTCTGGTGCCCACAACTTTTGATCCGTAAGGAGTTACGCGGCGCACAGCATACCGTTGCAAAACTCTCTGAGAGCTCTACGACGGCGGCAGCTAGCTTGCTCGTTGTGCCTATTTTTGGAGCCAAAAATCAAACGTTTTCATCAGTTTCAGGCCATTTTTCTTCTTTTGCTCCGTTTTTTCGTCCCGGATCATACGTTGTGAACTGTTAAAAGGACGACAACCTGACTCGCGGGACATCAGAGGGCCTTACAACGTGTCGATATAACGTCTTGCCAGGATGCTGCGTTGTTGAAGTGGATGGGTTGTCGTTAACCCCATTGGGCCTTTTGAATGGGCTATCTCTCTAGGCTGGGACTGTGAACCGTTAACAAATATAGGAATTGTGCCCTCAACATGACGGGTGCGATCATACCAGCACTAATGCACCGGATCCCATCAGAACTCTGAAGTTAAGCGTGCTTGGGCAAGAGTAGTACTAAGATGGGTGACCCCCTGGGAAGTCCTCGTGTTGAACCCCCTTTTCATTTTTTTTTGCCCTAGTTAGGGTTGCCAAGATACTTTATCCACCAAATCTCTATTACTGAATCCCACAGAACATTGGGCAAGACAACTTCGTTTCACGTAGAGGCTCGGCCCGCAAACCGAGGGCGTAGGGTTTGTGACCAGGTCTCCGTCGCTCCGGTGCCCACAAATTTTGATCCGTAAGGAGTTACGCGGCGCACAAAATACAGTTGCAAAACTCTTTGAGAGCTCTACGATGGGGGCTGCCAGCATACTCGCTGTGCCCGTTTTTGGAGCCCAAAATCGAACGTTTCCATCAATTTCAAGCCACTTTTCTTCTTTTGCTCTGTTTTTCCGTCCTGGATCGTACGTCGTGAACTGTTAAAAGGACGACAACCTGACTCGCGGGACATCAAAGGGCTCTACAACGTGTCGATATAACATCTTGCGAGGATGCTACGTTGTTGAAGTGGATGGGTTGTCGTTAAGCCCATTGGGCCTTTTGATTGGGCCATCTCTCTAAGCTGGGACTGTGAACCGTTAACACATATAGGAATTGTGCCCTCAACATGACGGGTGCGATCATACCAGCACTAATGCACCGGATCCCATCAAAACTCCGAAGTTAAGCGTGCTTGGGCGAGAATAGTACTAGGTTGGGTGACCCCCTGGGAAGACCTCGTGTTGCACCCCTTTTTCAATTTTTTTTTGCCCTGGTTAGGGTTGCCAAGATACTTTATCCACCAAATCTCTATTACTAAATCCCACGGAACATTGGGCAAGACAACTTCGTTTCACGTAGAGGTTGGGCCCACAAACCGAGGGCGTAGGGTTTGTGACCAAGTCTCCGTCGCTCCGGTGCCCATAACTTTTGATCCGTAAAGAGTTATGTGAGGCCCGACCCCGAATAACGTGTCCTACCTCGATTTGTGCCTTAGACCTAAAATTAAATGACCAACCTTGGATTACGTGTCCTGTCTTGGTTTTTGTGCATACCTCATCATACGTGCCTTGACCTAGAATAGTGTGCCATAATCCTCGACTTATGTGCGGTATCTAGAAATACGTGCCCTGACCTCGATGTACGTGCGTTATCTCATTTCGTGTGCCCTAACCTTGAACTGTGTACCTTAACCTAGATATAGAGTCATGCCTTGATTTGCGTTCATTTGGATTAGAATCCGTGCATTTATCTTGAAGTACGTGCATTAGTCTTGAAGTTCGTGTCTTACCTCGTAGTTCGTGTCTACCTCATAATTCATGCCCTAGACCTAGGAATCCGTGCCACCACGTTGATCAAGAAAGAATCCTACACAAAGCACTAGACACTAAAATAATCCTACACAATCCACTAACCAATATTATATTCCTAATTCAAATTCTCTACAAACTCCACTAACAATAAAATAATACTAAATTATTCCTACATTTCCCACTAACTATTATTCTATTCATAATTCAACTCATCAACAAACATTCCTATATTTTATTCTATCTAGATTCCCTAATTCCCCAACATTCCTATGACAATTCTAATGACACAAATGCATAAAGAATTATTCCTAGACAAACTATGACAAACACTTAGCACAATGCATAAAAAAATGCTCAAAACCACCTAAATCCTCTACCTTGCTCAACCAAACCACCTTTGCCCATGCTAAACATTTTAAAATCACACATTGAAGACACAAAAATCAGAATTTAATGGCCCAAGGCCGACCAAGTGCTTGAATAATGCAAAAGCCTTCATTTTTTTGTCATTTCTTCTTTCCTCTCACATTTTCTCTCTCTCCCTCTCATTCTCTCTCTCCATTTCGGTTTTGGCTGAGTTATCTCCACCTCTTAGCTCATCTTCATCATCCTAAGGTGCATCAAGACAAACCACAAGCAAAGAAACTCACCCAAGCAAGCTAGGATGCAAGAAATACACATGCAAGCATTTTGAGTCACCATTTTCGGCCTAGGTAAGTTTTCTTGGCTTCCATTTCTTTTCTTCTTGTTCTAATCTCATGCATGTGATAAGAGATTGATCACTAGGATAGGAAAAATAGAGAAACCAAGTTGGAATCTCGGCTAAGCAAGAAGAAGAGGATATTTGAAGCTTCAACAAGTTTTTGTGCATCTTTGTGGTTGATTGCTAAGGTGAGGGTTAAAACCTTTTGAAAACTCTTCAAAAAATTCACATGCATGCTCATAAATGTGTGTATTTGCTTCTGTACTTGAGCTATATGGTCGTTCATAAGCTTAAACAACCATGCATGGCAAGATCTTGGCTTGAAAATGATGCTAGGTGAAGTCGAAATTGTTGACAGCTCTCTGACCAGTCTGTTCGAGGTAAGTTTAGCTAGGAAAATAATATTGAAAATGCATAAAAATTTGTAGGTGACTAGTTTGGACAGTTTTGAACAATTTTTCCAGAAATAGGCCGAAGCAAATTTTGACTCTAAGGTCCTCAAAATGTCAAATCTTTAAAATGTGACCAAATCTGGAAATCTGGAAAAATGAAGCAGGTTTTGGCAGATGCACTGACTATGTGGAACGAACCATATTTGACTGAGTAATGCATGAAATTTGGTGTGCGGCTATATTTTTCAGTTATGGACAATTTTTTCAGAAATGGACCAAGGCTAAAACTGAACCTAAGGACCTCAAAAACGTCAATTTCTGAAAAGTGTGCAAATCTGGACAGTTTTGTGCTATTCCACTGTTTCGGCTATATCTAATGATCCCGAACTCCAATTGATGCAAGGTTTGTTTCTGATTTTAGTTAACTTCTCAAGCTTTAATTTGACATCTTATTCACTGAATTTGGAGATTTTTTTATTATCCTACTGATTGTGAGAAAACAGCCTATTGCAGTAAGGGTTTCACTTAGTATTATGCTTAGAAAAAAAAAATTTGTTGTGGCTTCTCTTGTTGAATTAAATGCTTGGGATTGTAGCTTCGGGATGTTGTGTGGACTGTTTTGAATGTTTGAAGATGTTGAATTAAATGATGCATGGTGTGAGATTGACTTTGAGTTGGGTTGAGGCTCAAATTGCATGAATATACACGAAATGGAAACCCTAATGACTAGGTAGTTTTGATAAGTGTTGATCATTTGGATGTTGTGTGGAAATTATATGCTTAGTGGGTTGCCCGTAAATGTCTTATAACTTCAAATGTGATTTTGACCATTGCATGTTGTCAAATAAGCTTTTCTTGCAACCGAACCCACGTAGATGTTGTTGCATGTTGAATAATCGTATCACTTGATTACGTGGACTTCGAAATGAGCTATATGGCTTGACTTGCATGTGTTACATGGCTGCCCGTTTAATGTTCATATGACTCTATATGTCTTTCAAGTGAAATTACTTGTCTTATCGTGCCTTGTTTGATTACTTGACAACGTGCGATCTTATAACTGCTCGGAGGCAACCTACTTTGTTGTCTTCCTAATGTGATATGTTAAATGTTATAAATGTGCATTGCATACGAGGTTGCAACCTTTCATTGTGGCATGGTAGCGTTTCACGAACGCCGGGCGACATAGGGCTTGCCGGTGCTCTCGTGACTACCATGGTCCAATTCCCTCTCTCGCTTGGCATTCCACCCTCGGATAGTTGGGTCGTAGGTTTCGGGGTACATCTGGAGTACACCCAATTAGGAGCGATAAGTGGATTATTGAAGTCGTCCGCAACAATTGTATCGAAATTGAAATTGAGAGCAACTGCTCACCGTATCCTTGAAATGATTGGTAAATGTATCTGTTACTCGATTTGTTTCATATATTTGCGTACCTTATTATTTGTAATACGTGACATGTTTTCAAAAAGAGTTTTCATAAATTGAACCGGAAAATGAGTTTCAAAACGTATTTCTCGTTTCCCCTCACTGAGTTCATAAGGACTCACCCTCTTTTTTATCACAGGTGAAGAAGAACAGGTACAGGTACCCGAGGACAACGTGCCTATCGATGATTCCTTGGAGTGATTTCCTGTCCCTACGTGCTTTTGTGCTTTGCCTGAAAGTGGTTGCTATATAGATGTTGTGTTTGATTGCAAACTATTCATTTTATTGATGTAAATGACCCCGTTGTAATTTGGGTCTAATTCTGGGATTGTACTACCTATAGCTGGACGAACTTTTATTTGGTGGTTTTCTTTCGTTTTCTTAATTGGTAGTTATCGTAGGCATTCAAACCACTAGATGAATAATCAACTAAGTTAATTCTATCTAATTTCACTTAGGTGCTCACTTGCAAACTAAAGGATAATAGGTACTTCCATGATAGGAAATTGACAAATAAACGGGACATAGTTATCATGTTAGGCTTATTAACCAAACAAGACCTTCAAGATAAACTAGTAGGCAAATCGGTTGGTGACAAATAGGAGTCCTTAATGGAATTGGGTTAATGATTGGAATAATTGAGGCGTTTAGAGAATTAGGTCAAACCAAAGAGCCCAATTACAGCCATTATACTGCCGGTTTTTTGGAATATTTTGGAATTTAGGCCGAAACGTTAAGTGTTAAATCTTCATAAACAATTAAGTATGTGATATTACCTGAATGTTTAGTTCACACCCTAGTCTAACCTTATAGGCCGGGTTGCGGCGTGACATGTTACACGGCGCACAGCATACCGTTGCATAGCTCTATGAGAGCTCTACGACGGGGGTAGCTAGCATGCTCGTTGTGCCTGTTTTTGGAGCCCAAAATCGAACGTTTTCATCAGTTTCAGGCCACTTTTCTTCTTTTTCTCTGTTTTTCTGTCTCGGATCGTACGTCGTGAACGGTTAAAAGGACAACAACCTGACTCGTGGGACTTCAGAGGGCCCTACAACAAGTCGATATCACGTCTTGCAAGCATGTTGCGTTGTTGAAGCGGATGGGTTGTCGTTAAGCCCATTGGGCCTTTTGAATGGGCCATCTTTCTAAGCTGGGACTCTGAACAGTTAACACATAAAGGAATTGTGCCCTCAACATAACGGGTGTGATCATACCAGCACTAATGCACCGAAAACCATCAGAACTCCGAAGTTAAGCGTGCTTGGGCAAGAGTAGTACTAGGATGGGTGACCCCTTGGGAAGTCCTCGTGTTGCACCCCCTTTTCAATTTTTTTTGCCCTGGTTAGGGTTGCCAAGATACTTTATCCACCAAATCTCTATTATTGAATCCCACGGAACATTGGGCAAGACAACTTCGCTTCTTGTAGCGGCTGGGCCCGCAAACCGAGGGTGTAGGGTTTGTGACCAGGTCTCCGTCACTCAGGTGCCCATAACTTTTGATCCGTAAGGAGTTATGCGGCCCACAGCATACCGTTGCAAAGCTCTCTGAGAGCTCTACGACGGGGGCAGCCAGCTTGCACACTGTGCCCCTTTTTGGAGCCCAAAATCGAAAGTTTTCATCAGTTTCAGGCCACTTTTCTTCTTTTGCTCCGTTTTTCCATCCCGAATCGTACGTCGTGAACTGTTAAAAGGATGACAACCTGACTCGCGGGACATCAGAGGGCCCTACGGATCAAAAGTTATGGGCACCGGAGCGACGGAGACCTGGTCACAAACCCTACGCCCTCGGTTTGCAGGCCCAGCCTCTACGTGAAGCGAAGTTGTCTGGCCCAATGTTCTGTGGAATTCAGTAATAGAGATTTGGTGGATAAAGTATCTTGTCAACCGTAACCAGGGCAAAAAAAATTGAAAAGGGGGTGCAACACGAGGACTTCCCAGGGGGTCACCAATCCTAGTACTATTCACGCCCAAGCACGCTTAACTTCGGAGTTCTGATGGAATCCGGTACATTAGTGCTGGTATGATCGCACCCGTCATGTTGAGGGACAATTCCTTTATGTGTTAACTGTTCACAGTCCCAGCCTAGAGAGATGGTCCATTCAAAAGGCGCAATGGGCTTAACGACAACCCATCCACTTCAACAACGCAGCATCCTGGCAAGACATGATATCGACACGTTGTAGGGCCCTCTGATGTCCCGCGAGTCAGGTTGTCGTCCTTTTAACAGTTCACGATTATGATCCGGGACGGAAAAACAAAGCAAAAGTAGAAAAGTGGCCGGAAACTGATGAAAACGTTCGATTTTGGGCTCTAAAAATGGGCACTGGGAGCAAGCTGGCTGCCCCCGTGGTAGAGCTCTCAAAGAGCCTTGCAACGGTATGCTGTGCGCCGCGTAACTCCATACGGATCAAAAGTTATGGGCACCGGAGCGACGGAGACTTGGTCACAAACCCTACGCTCGGTTTGCGGGCCCAGCCTCTACGTGAAGAGAAGTTGTCTTGCACAATGTTCAGTGGGATTCAGTAATAGAGATTTGGTGGACAAAGTATCTTGGCAACCCTAACCAGGGCAAAAACAATTGAAAAGGGGGTGCAACACGAGGACTTCCCAGCGGGTCACCTATCCTAGTACTACTCTCGCCCAAGCACGCTTAACTTCGGAGTTCTGATGGGATCCGGTGCATTAGTGCTGGTATGATCGCACCCGTCATGTTGAGGGCAGAATTCCTTTATGTGTTAACTGTTCACAGTCCCAGCTTAGAGAGATGGCCCATTCAAAAGGCCCAATGGCCTTAACGACAACCCATCCGCTTCAACAACGCAGCATCCTGGCAAGACGTGATATCGACACATTGTAGGGCCCTCTGATGTCCCGCGATTCAGGTTGTCGTCCTTTTAACAGTTCATGACGTACGATCCGGGACTGAAAAATTGTGCATAAGAAGAAAAGTGGCCTGAAACTAATGAAAACGTTCGATTTTGGGCTCCAAAAACGGGCACAACGAGCAAGCTAGCTGCCCTCGTTGTAGAGCTCTCAGAGAGTTTTGCAACGTATGTTGTGCGCCGCGTAACTCCTTACGGATCAAAAGTTATGGGCACCGAAGCGACGGAGACCTGGTCACAAACCCTACGCCCTCGGTTTGCGGCCCAACCTCTACGTGAAGCGAATTTTTTCTTGCCCAATGTTCCATGGGATGCAGTAATAGAGATTTGGTGGATAAAGTATCTTGGCAACCCTAACTAGGGCAAAAAAAATTGAAAAGGGGGTGCAACACGAGGACTTCCTAGGGTGTCACCCATCCTAGTACTACTCTCACCCGAGCACGCTTAACTTCGGAGTTCGGATGGGATCCGGTGCATTAGTGCTGGTAAGATCTCACTAGTCATGTTGAGGGCACAATTCCTTTATGTGTTAACTGTTCATAGTCGCAGCCTAGAGAGATGGCCCATTCAAAAGCCCAATGGGCTTAACGACAACCCATCCGCTTCAACAACGTAGCATGCTTGCAAGACGTGATATCGACACATTGTATGGCCCACTTATTTCCCGCGAGTCAGGTTGTCGTCCTTTTAACAATTCACGACGTATGATCCTGGAAGGAAAAACAGACCAAAAGAAGAAAAGTGGCCTGAAACTGATGAAAACGTTCGATTTTGGGCTCCAAAAAGTGCACAGCGAGCAAGCTAGATGCCCTCGTCGTAGAGCTCTCAGAGAGTTTTGCAACGTATGTTGTGCGCCGCGTAACTCCTTACGGATCAAAAGTTATGGGCACCGAAGCGACGGAGACCTGGTCACAAACCCTACGCCCTCGATTTGCGGGCCCAGCCACTACGTGAAGCGAAGTTTTTCTTGCCCAATGTTCCGTGGGATTCAGTAATAGAGATTTGGTGGATAAAGTATCTTGGCAAACTAACCAAGGCAAAAAAATTTGAAAAGGGGGTGCAACACGAGGACTTCCTAGGAGGTCACCCATCCTAGTACTACTCTCGCCCAAGCACGCTTAACTTCGAAGTTCTGATGGTATGCGGTGCATTAGTGTTGGTATGATCGCACCCGTCATGTTGAGGGCACAATTCCTATATGTGTTAACGGTTCACAGTCCCAGCCTAGAGAGATGGCCCATTCAAAAGGCCCAATGGGCTTAACGACAACCCATACACTTTGCAAGACGTGATATCGACACGTTGTAGGGCCCTCTGATGTCTCGCGAGTCAGGTCGTCGTCCTTTTAACAGTTCATGACGGATGATCCGGGACGAAAAAATAGAGCAAAAGAATAAAAGTGCCTAAAACTGAGGAAAACGTTCGATTTTGGGCTCCAAAAATGGGCACAGTGACCAAGCTGGCTGCCCCCGTCGTAGAGCTCTCAGACTGCTTTGCAACAGTATGCTGTGCGCCGTGTAACTTCTTACGGATCAAAAGTTATGGGCACCGGAGCGACGGAGACCTTGTCACAAACACTACCTCCTCGGTTTGCGGGCCAAGCCTCTACGTGAAGCGAAGTTGTCTTGCCCAATGTTCCGTGGGATTCAGTAATAGAGATTTGGTGGATATCTTGGCAACCCTAACCAGGGCAAAAAAAATTGAAAAGGGGGTGCAACACTGGGACTTCCCAGGGGGTCACCCATCCTAGTACTACTATCGCCCAAGCACGCTTAACTTCGGAGTTCTGATGGGATCCGGTGCATTGGTGCTGGCACCCGTCATGTTGCGGGCATAATTCCTATATGTGTTAACGGTTCACAGTCCCAGCCTTGAGAGATGGCCCATTCAAAAGGGCCAATGGGCTTAACGACAACCCATCCGCTTCAACAACATAGCATCCTCGCAAGACGTGATATCGACATATTGTAGGGCCCTCTGATGTCCTGCGAGTCAGGTTGTTGACCTTTTAACAGTTCACGACGTACGATCCGGGACAGAAAAACAGAGCAAAAGTAGAAAAGTGGCCTGAAATTGATGAAAACGTTCGATTTTTGGCTCCAAAAATGGGCACAACGAGCAAGCTGGCTGCCCATGTCGTGGAGCTCTCAGAGAGCTTTGCAACAGTATGCTGTGCGCCGCGTAACTTCTTACGGATCAAAAGTTATGGGCACCGGAGCGACGGAGACCTGGTCACAAACCCTACACCCTCGGTTTGCGGGCCTAGTCTCTACGTGAAGCCAAGTTGTCTTGCCCAATGTTCCGTGGGATTCAGTATTAGAGATTTGGTGGATAAAGTGTATTGGCAACCCTAACCAGGGCAAAAAAAATTGAAAAGGGGGTGCAACACAAGGACTTCCCAATGGGTCGCCCATCCTAGTACTACTCTCGCCGAAGCACGCTTAACTTCGGTGTTTTGATGGGATCCGGTGCATTAGTGCTGGTATGATCGCACCCGTCATGTTCAAGGCACAATTCCTATATTTGTTAACGGTTCATAGTCCCAGCCTAGAGAAATGGCCCATTCAAAAGGCCCAATGGGCTTAACGACAACCCATCCGCTTCAACAACGTAGCATCCTCGCAAGACGTGATATCGACACATTGTAGGGCCCTTTGATGTCCCACGAGTCAGGTTTTCATCCTTTTAAGAGTTCACGACGTACGATCTGGTACGAAAAAACAGAGCAAAAGAAGAAAAGTGGCCTGAAACTGATGAAAACTTTCGATTTTGGGTTCTAAAAATTGGCACAACGAGCAAGCTGGCTGCCCCCGTCGTAGAGCTCTCAGAGAGCTTCGCAACGGTATGCTGTGCGCCGCGCAACTCCTTACGGATCAAAAGTTATGGGCACCGGAGCGATAGAGACCTGGTCACAAACCCTACGCCCTCGGTTTACTGTCCCAGCCTGTCACACCCCAACCCGGCCTATAAAGGTTAGATTAGGGTGTGATCTAAACATTCAAGTCACGTCTCGTACTTAACCGTTCATGAAGATTTAACACTTAACGTTTTGGCCTAAACTCCAAAATTTTTCGGTAAACCGACAGCATAACGGCTGTAATTGGGCTCTTTGGTTTGACCTAATTCTCTAAACGCCTTAGTTATTCCAATCATTAATCCAATTCCATTAAGGACTCCTATTTGTCACCAACCGATTTGCCTACTAGTTTATCTTGGAAGTCTCGTTTGGTTAATAAGCCTAACATGATAACTATGTCCCGTTTATTTGTTAATTTTCTATCATGCGAGTACCTATTATCCTTTAGTTTGCAAATGAGCACCTAAGTGAAATTAGATAGAACTAACTTAGTTGATTGTTCATCTAGTGGTTTGAATGCCTACGATAACTACTAATTAAGAAAACGAAAGCAAACAACCAAATAAAAGTTCGTCCGGTTATAGATAGTACAATCCAAGAATTAGACCCAAATTACAAGGGGGTCATTTACATCAATGAAATGAGTAGTTTGCAATCAAACACAACATCCATATAGCAACCACTTTCAGGCAAAGCACAAAAGCACGTAGGGACAGGAAATCACTCCAAGGAATCATCGTTAGGCACATTGTCCTCGGGTACTTGTACCTGTTCTTCTTCACCGGTGATGAAAAAGAGTGTGAGTCCTTATGAACTCAGCGAGGGGGAAACGAGAATACATTTTGAAACTCATTTTCTAGTTCAATTATGAAAATTCCTTTTGAAAACATGTCACGTATTAAAAATAATAAGGTACGCAAATATATGAAACAAATCGAGTAACTGATACATTTACCAATCATTTCAAGGATACGGTGAGCATTTGCTCTCAATATCAATTTCGATTCATTTGGTGCGGCCAACTTCAATAATCCACTTATCGCTTCCAATTGGGTGTACTCCGGATGTACCCCGAAACCTACGACCCAGCTCTCCGAGGGTGGAATGCCAAGCGAGAGAAGGAATTGGACAATGGTAGTCACGGTAGCACCGGCAAGGCCTATGTCGCCCGGCGTGCGTGAAACACTACCATGCCACACTGAAAGGTTGCAACCTCGTATGCAATGCACATTTATAACATTTAACATATCACATTAGGAAGACAACAAAGTAGGTCGCCTCCGAGCAGTTATAAGATCGCACGTTGTCAAGTAATCAAACAAGGCACGATAAGACAAGTAATTTCACTTGAAAGACATATAGAGCCATATGAACATTAAACGGGCAGCCATGTAACACATGCAAGTCAAGCCATATAGCTCATTTCGAAGTCCACGTAATCAAGTGATACGATTATTCAACATGCAACAACATCTACGTGGGTTCGGTTGCAAGAAAAGCTTATTTGACAACATGCAATGGTCAAAATCACATTTGAAGTTATAAGGCATTTACGGGTAGCCCACTAAGCATATAATTTCCACACAACATCCAAATGATCAACACTTAGCAAAACTACCTAGTCATTAAGGTTTCCATTTCGTGTATATTCGTGCAATTTGAGCCTCAACCCAACTCAAAGTCAATCTCAAACCATGCATCATTTAATTCAACATCCTCAAACATTCAAAACAGTCCACACAACATCCCAAAGCTACAATCCCAAGTATTTATTTCAACAAGAGGAGTCACAACAATGTTTCTAAGTACAACATTAAGTGAATCCCTTACTGCAATAGGATGTTTTCTCACAATCAATAGGATAATCAAACAATCTCCAAATCCAGTGAATAAGATGTCAAATTAAAGATTAAGAAGTTAACTAAAATCAGAAACAAACCTTGCATCAATTGGAGTTCGGAATCATTAGTTATAGCCGAAACAGTGAGGTAGCACAAAACTGTCCAAATTTGCACACTTTTCAGAAATTGACATTTTTGAGGTCCTTAGGGTCAGTTTTAGCCTTGGTCCATTTCTGACAATTGTCCAGAACTGAAAAATCTAGTAAAGTCAGTTACGAAGTGCATTTTGGACATCATTTACGAACTCAAATATGGTTCGTTCCACAAGGTCAGTGCATCTGCCAAAACCTGCTTCATTTTTCCAGATTTCCTGATTTGGACACATTTCAAAGATTTGCCATGTTGAGGACCTTAGAGTCAAAATTATCTTCGGCCTATTTCTGGAAAAAAATGTTCAAAACTATCCAAAATAGTCACCTACCAATTGTCATGCATTTTCAACATCATTTGCCCAGCTAAACTTACCTTGAAACAAACTGGTCAGAGAGTTGTCAACAATCCGACTTCACCTAGCATCACTTTCAAGCCAAGATCTTGCCATGCATGGTTGTTTAAGCTTATGAACGACCTTATAACTCAAGTACAGAAGAAAATACACACATTTATGAGCATGCATGTGGATTTTTGAAGAGTTTTCAAAAGGTTTTAGCCCTCACCCTAGCAATCAACCCAAAAGATGCTCAAAAACCTTGTTGAAGCTCAAATCTCTTCTTCTTCTTGCTTAACCGAGATTCCAACTAGCTTTTCTCTATTTTTCCTAGCTTAGTGATCAATATCTTAGCACATTCATGAGGTTAGAACAAGAAGAAAAGAAATGGAAGCTTAAAACTCACCTAGGGCCGAAATGAAGGCTTCAAAGGACATGCAAGTGTAGTTTTCGCATCATAGCTTGTTTGCTTGAGTTTCTTTGATGGTTGCTTGTCTTGTTGCACCATATGATGAAGAAGATGAGCTAGGAGGTGGAGAGAACTCAGCCAAAACCGAAATGGAGAGAGGAAATGAGAGGGAAGTGAGAGAAAAGAAGGAGAAATGAAAGAGAAATGAAAGAATATGACAAAGAATGACAAAGAATGACAAAGAGTGATGTTTTGCATTGTTCTAAGCATATGGTCGGCCTTGGGCAGCCCATTTTCAGTCTTTTTGAGTCTTCAAGGAGTATTTTGAAATGGCTAGCACGGGCATGGAGCACTTGGTCGAAAATGGTGGAGATTTGAGGAGAATTTGAGCAATTTTTTATGCATTGTGTTAACTATTTTGTCATAGTTTGTCTAGGACTAATTTTTTATGCATTTGTGTCATTAGAATTGTCATAGGAATGTTGGGTAATGAGGGAATCTAGGTAGAATAAAATATAGGAATGTTTGTTGATGAGTTGAATTATGAATAGAATAATAGATAGTGGAAAATGTAGGAATAGTTTAGTATTATTTTATTGTTAGTGGAATTTGTAGAGAATTTGAATTAGGAATATAATATTGGTTAGTGGATTGTGTAGGATTATTTTAGTGTCTAGTGCTTTGTGTAGGATTCTTTCTTGATTAACATGGTGGCACGGATTCCTAGATCTAGGGCACGAATTACAAGGTAGACATGAACTACGAGGTAAGACACGAACTACAAGGTACAGCACGTATTTCAAGACTAAGGCACATACTTCAAGATAATTGCACGGATTCTAATGCTAACACACGCAACCCTAGGTGAATGAACGTAGACCAAAATAAGGCACGTAATTCAATGCAATGCACGTAAATCGAGGTACGACTCTTAAACCTAGGTTAAGGTACGCAGTTCAAGGTTAGGGCACACAAAATGAAGAGACACACGCAAATCAAGGTCTCGCACGTAAATTAAGGTCATGGCATGTTTATCTAGGTATCGCACGTATATCAGGATTAGGGCACACAATTCTAGGTTAAGGTACGTATAACGAGGCATGCACGAAAACCAAGACAGGGCACGTAATCTAAGGTCAGTCATATCATTCTTGGTCTATGGCACGTAAATTGAGGTAGGACACGTTATTCGGGGTCGGGCCTCACATAACTCCTTACGGATCAAAAGTTATGGGCACCGGAGCGATGTAGGCCTGGTCACAAATCCTACACCCTCGGTTTGCGGGCCCAGCCTCTACGTGAAGCGAAGTTGTCTTGCCCAATGTTTCTTGGGATTCAGTAATAGATATTTTGTGGATAAAGTATCTTGGCAACCCTAACCAGGGCAAAAAAAATTGAAAAGGGGGTGCAACACGAGGACTTCCCAGGGGGTCACCCATCTTAGTACTACTCTCGCCCAAGCACGCTTAACTTCGGAGTTCTGATGGGATCTGGTGCATTAGTACGGGTATGATCGCACCCGTCATGTTGAGGGCACAATTCCTATATGTGTCAACGGTTCACAGTCCCAGCCTAGAGAGATGGTCCACTCAAAAGGCCCAATGGGCTTAACGACAACCCATCCGCTTCAACAACGCAGCATCCTCACAAAATGTGATATCGACATGTTGTAGGGCCCTCTGATGTCCCGCAAGTCAGGTTGTCGTCCTTCTAACAGTTCACGACTTACGATCCGGGATGGAAAAACAGTGGAAAAGAAGAAAAGTGGCCTAAAACTGATGAAAACGTTCGATTTTGGGCTCCAAAAAGGGGCACAACGAGCAAGCTGGTTGCCCTCGTCGTAGAGCTCTCAGAGAGCTTTGCAACGGTATGCAGTGCGCCGTGTAACTCCTTACGGATCAAAAGTTATGGGTACCAGAGCGACGGAGACCTGGTCACAAACCCTACGCACTCGGTTTGCGGGCCCAGCCTCTACGTAAAACGAAGTTGTCTTGCCCAATGTTCCGTGGGATTTAGTAATAGAGATTTGGTGGATAAAGTATCTTGGCAACCCTAACCAAGGCAAAAAAAATTGAAAAGGGGGTGCAACACGAGGACTTCCCAGGGGGTCACCCATCCTAGTACTACTCTCGCCCATCCACGCTTAACTTCGGAGTTCTGATGGGATCCGGTGCATTAGTGCTGGCATGATCGCACCCGTCATGTTGAGGGTACAATTCCTTTATGTGTCAACTGTTCACAGTCCCAGCCTAGAGAGATGGCCCATTCAAAAGGCCCAATGGGCTTAATGACAACCCATCCGCTTCAACAACAAAACATCCTTGCATGACGTGATATCGACTCGTTGTAGGACCCTCTGATGTCCCGCGAGTCAGGTTGTCGTCCTTTTAACAGCTCACGACGTACAATTTGGGACGGAAAAACTGAGCAAAAGAAGAAAAGTGGCCTGAAACTGATGAAAAAAGTTCAATTTTGGGCTCAAAAAATGGGCACAGCGAACAAACTCGCTGACGTCGTCGTAGAGCTCTCAGAGAGCTTTGCAACGGTTTGCTGTACACCACGTAACTCCTTACAGATCAAAAGTTATGGGCATCGGAGCGACGGAGACCTGGTCACAAACCCTACGCCCTCGGTTTGCGGGCCCAGCCTCTACATGAAGCGAAGTTGTCTTGCCCAATGTTCCATGGGATTCAGTAATAGAGATTTGGTGGATAAAGTATCTTGGCAACCCTAACCAGGGCAAAAAAAATTGAAAAGGGGGTGCAACACGAGGACTTCCCAAGGGGTCACCCATCCTAGTACTACTCTCGCCCAAGCACACTTAACTTCGGAGTTCTGATGGGATCTGGTGCATTAGTGCTGTTATGATCGCACCCGTCATGTTGAGGGCACAATTCCTATATGTGTTAACGGTTCACAGTCCCAGCCTAGAGAGATGGCCCATTCAAAAGGCCCAATGGGCTTAACGACAACCCATCCTCTTCAACAATGCAGCATCCTCGCAAGATGTGATATCGACACGTTGTAGGGCCCTCAGATTTCCCACAATTCAGGTTGTCGTCTTTTTAAAAATTCACGATGTATGATCCAGGACGAAAAAACAGAACAAAAGAAGAAAAGTAGCCTGAAACAGATGAAAACGTTCGATTTTGGGCTCCAAAAATGGGAACAGCGAGCAAGCTGGCTGCCCCCGTCATAGAGCTCTCAGAGAGCTTTGTAACGGTATGCTGTGCGCCATGAAACTCCTTACGGATCAAAAGTTATGGGCACCGGAGCGACGGAGACCTGGTTTCAAACCCTACGCCCTTGGTTTGCGGGCCCAGCCTCTACGTGAAGCAAAGTTGTCTTGCCCAATGTTCTGTGGGATTCAATAATAGAGATTTGGTGGATAAAGTATCTTGGCAACCCTAACCAGGGCAAAAAAAATTTGAAAAGGGGGTGCAACACGAGGACGTCCCAAGGGGTCACCCATCCTAGTACTACCTCGCCCAAGCACACTTAACTTCGGAGTTCTGATGGGATCCGGTGCATTAGTGCTGGTATGATCGTACCCGTCATGTTGAGGGCACAATTCCTATATGTGTTAACGGTTCACAGTCCCAACCTAGAAAGATGACCCATTCAAAAGGCCCAATGGGCATAACAACAACCCATCCGCTTCAACAACACAGCATCCTTGCAAGACATGATATCGACACGTTGTTGGGCCCTCTGATATCCCGTGAGTCAGGTTGTCATCCTTTTAACAACTCATGACCTACGATCCGGGACGGAAAAATAGAGCAAAAGAAGAAAAGTGGGCTGAAACTGATGAAAACGTTCGATTTTGGGCTCCAAAAATGGGCACTGCGAGAAAACTCACTGCCCCCGTTGTAGAGCTCTCAGAGAGCATTGCAACGGTATGTTGTGCGCCGCGTAACCCCTTACGGATCAAAACCTATGGGCACAGGAGCGACAGAGACCTGGTAGCAAACCCTACAACCTCGGTTTGCGGGCCCAACCTCTATGTGAAGCGAAGTTGTCTTGCCCAATGTTCTGTGGGATTCAGTAATAGAGATTTGGTAGGTAAAGTATCTTGGCAACCCTAACCAGGGCAAAAAAAATTGAAAAGGGGGTGCAACACGAAGACTTCCCAAGGGGTAACCCATCCTAGTACAACTCTCGCCCAAGCACGCTTAATTTCGGAGTTCTAATGGGAACCGGTGCATTAGTGCTGGTATGATCGCACCCGTCATGTTGAGGGCACAATTCATTTATGTGTTAACTGTTCACAGTCCCAGCCTAGAGAGATGGCTCATTCAAAAGGCCGAATGGACTTAACGACAACCCAATCGCTTCAAAAACGCAGCATGCTCGCAAGACGTGATATCGACACGTTGTAGGGCCCTCTGATGTCCCGCGAGTCAGGTTGTCGTCCTTTTAACAGTTCATGACGTACGATCTGGGATGGAAAAATAGAGCAAAAGCTGAAAAGTGGACGGAAACTGATGAAAACATTCGATTTTGGGGTCCAAAAACCGGCACAGTGAGCAACCTGGCTGCCCCCGTCGTAGAGCTCTCAGAGAGCTTTGCAACGGTATGCTGTGCACCGTGTAACTCCTTATGGATCAAAAGTTATGGGCACCGGAGCGACGGATACCTGGTCACAAACCCCACGCCCTCGGTTTGCGGGCCCAGCCTCTACGTGATGCGAAGTTGTCTTGCCCAATGTTTCGTGTGATTCAGTAATAGAGATTTGGTGGATAAAGTATCTTGGCAACCCTAACCAGGGCAAAAAAAAATTGAAAAGGGGGTGCAACACGAGGACTTCCCAGGGGGTCACCTATCCTAGTACTACTCTAAACCAAGCACGCTTAACTTCGAAGTTCTGATGGGATCCGGTGCATTAGTGCTGGTATGATTGCACCTATCATGTTGAGGGCACAATTCCTATATGTGTTAACGGTTCACAGTCCCAGCCTACAGAGATGGCCTATTCAAAAGGTCCAATGGGCTTAACGAGAGCCCATCCGCTTCAACAACGCAGCATCCTCGCAAGACATGATATCGACACATTGTAGGTCCCTCTAATGTCCTGTGAGTCAAGCTGTCATCCTTTTAATAGTTCACGATTTACGATCCGGGACCGAAAAACAGAGGAAAAGAAGAAAAGTGGCCTGAAACTGACGAAAACGTTCGATTTTGCGCTCCAAAATTGGGCAAAGTGAGCAAGCTAGCTGCCCCCGTTGTAGTGCTCTCAGAAAGCTTTGCAACGGTATGCTGGGCACCGGAGCGACGGAGACCTGGTCACAAACCCTACGCCCTCGGTTTGCGAGACTAGCCTCTACGTAAAACGAAGTTGTCTTGCCCAATGTTCCGTGGAATTCAGTAATAGTGATTTGGTGGATAAAGTATCTTGGCAACCCTAACCCGGGCAAAAAAAATTGAAAAAGGGGAGCAACACGAGGACTTCCCAGCGGGTCACCCATCCTAGTACTACTCTCACCCAAGCAAGTTTAACTTCGGAGTTCTGATGGGATCCGGTGCATTATTGCTAGTATGATCGCACCCGTCATGTTGAGGGCACAATTCCTTTATGTCTTAACTGTTCACAGTCCCAGCCTAGAGAGATGGCCCATTCAAAAGGCCCAATGGGCTTAAGGACAACCCATCCGCTTCAACAATAGAGCATCCTTGTAAGAAGTTATATCGACACGTTGTAGGGCCCTCTGATGTCCCACGAGTCAGGTTGCTGTCCTTTTAACACCTCACGACGTGCGATCCGGGACGGAAAAACAGAGCAAAAGAAGAAAAGTGGCCTGAAACTGATGAAAATTTTCGATTTTGGGCTCCAAAAACAGGCACAACGAGCAAACTCATTACCCCCGTCGTAGAGCTCTTAGTGAGCTTTGCAACGGTATGATGTGCACCGCGTAACTCCTTATAGATCAAAAGTTATGGGCACCGGAGCAACGGAGACCTGGTAACAAACCCTACGCCCTCGGTTTGCGGGCCCAGCCTCTACGTGAAGCGAAGTTGTCTTGCCCAATGTTCCGTGGGATTCAGTAATAGAGATTTGGTGGATAAAGTATCTTGGCAACCTTAACAAGGGCAAAAAAAATTGAAAAGGGGGTGCAACACAAGAACTTCCCAAGTGGTCACCCATCCTAGTACTACTCTCGCCCAAGCACGTTTAACTTCGGAGTTCTGATGGGATCCGTTGCATTAGTGCTGGTATGATCGCACCCGTCATGTTGAGAGCACAATTTCTATATGTGTTAACGGTTCCCTGTCCCAGCCTAGGGAGATGGCCCATTCAAAAGGCTCAATGGGCTTAACGACAACCCATCCGCTTCAACAACGCAGCATCCTCGCAAGATGTGACATCGACACGTTATAGGGCCCTCTGATGTCTCGTGAGTCAGGTTGTCGTCCTTTTAACAGTTCACGATGTACGATCCGGGACGGAAAAACAGAGCAAAAGAAGAAAAGTGGACTGAAACTGATGAAAATGTTCGATTTTGGGCTCCAAAAATGGGCACAGCGAGCATGCTGGCTGCCCCTATAGTAGAGCTCTAAGAGAGCTTTGCAACGGTATGCTGTGCGTCGCGTAACTCCTTAAGGATCAAAAGTTATGGGCACCGGAGCGACGGAGACTTGGTCATAAACCCTACGCCCCCGGTTTGCTGACCCAGCCTCTACGTGAAGCGAAGTTGTCTTGCCCAATGTTCCGTGGAATTCATTAATAGAGATTTGGTGGATAAAGTATCCTGGCAACCCTAACCAGGGCTAAAAAAAATTGATAAGGGGGTGCAACACGAGGACTTCCTAGGGTGTCACCCATCCTAGTACAACTCTCGCCCAAGCACGCTTAACTTCGGAGTTCTGATGGGATCCGGTGCATTAGTGCTGGTATGATAGCACCCATCATGTTGAGGGCACAATTCCTATATGTGTTAACGGTTCACAGTCCCAGCCTAGAGAGATGGCCCATTGAAAAGGCCCAATGCGCTGAACGACAACCCATCCGCTTCAACAACACAGCATCCTTGCAAGACTTGATATCGACACGTTGTAGGGCCCTCTGATGTCCAGCGAGTCAGGCTGTCATCCTTTTAACAATTCACGACGTACGATCCGGGAAGGAAAAACAGAGCAAAAGCAGAAGAGTGGCTTGAAACTGATGAAAATGTTGATTTTGGGGCCCGAAAACGGGCACAGCAAGCAAGCCGGCTGCCCCCGTCGTAGAGCTCTCAGAGAGCTTTGCAACGGTATGCTGTGCGCCGCGTAACTCCTTATGGATCAAATGTTATGGGCACCAGAGTGACGTAGACCTGGTCACAAACCCTACGCCCTCGGTTTGCGGGTCCAGCCTCTACGTGAAGCGAAGTTGTCTTGCCCAATGTTTCGCGGGATTCAGTAATAGAGATTTGGTGGATAAAGTATCTTGGCAACCCTAACCAGGGAAAAAAAATTCAAAAGGGAGTGCAACACGAGGACTTCCCAGGGGGTCACCCATCCTAGTACTACTCTCGCCCAAGTACACTTAACTTCGGAGTTCTGATGGGATTCGGTGCATTAGTGCTGGTATGATCGCACCCGTCATGTTGAGGGCACAATTCCTATATGTATTGACGGTTCACAGTCCCAGCCTTGAGAGAGGGCCCATTCAAAAGGCCCAATGGGCTTAACGACAACCCATCCGCTTCAACAACGTTGCATCCTCGCAAGACGTGATATCGACACGTTATAGGGCCCTCTGATGTCCCTCGAGTCAGGTTGTCGTCCTTTTAACAGTTCACGACAGACAATCCGGGACCGAAAAACAGAGCAAAAGAAGAAAAGTGGCCTGAAACTGATGAAAATGTTCAATTTTGGGCTCCAAAAAAGGGCACAGCAAGCATGCTGGCTGCTCCCGTAGTAGAGCTCTAAGAGAACTTTGCAACGGTATGCTGTGTGTCGCGTAACTCCTTACGGATCAAAAGTTATGGGCACCGGAGCGACAGAGACCTGATCACAAACCCTACGCCCTCGGTTTACGGGCCCAGCCTCTACGTAAAGCGAAGTTTTCTTGCCTAGTGTTCTGTGGGATTCAGTAATAGAGATTTGGTGGATAAAGTATCTTGGCAACCCTAACCAGGGCAAAAAAAATTGAAAAGGGGGTGCAACACGAGGACTTCCCAGGGGGTCACCCATCCTAGTACTACTATCGCCCAAGCACGCTTAACTTCGGAGTTTTGAAAGGATCCGGTGCATTAGTGTTGGTTTGATCGCACCCATCATATTGAGGGCACAACTCCTATATGTGTTAACGGTTCACAGTCCCAGCCTAGAGAGATGGCCCATTCAAAAAGCCCAATGGGCTTAACAGCAACCCATCCGCTTCAACAACGCAGCATCCTCGCAAGACATGATATCGACATGTTGTAGGGCCCTCTGATGTCCCACGAGTGAGGTTGTCGTCCTTTAAATAGTTCACGACGTACGATCCGGGACGGAAAAACAGAGGAAAAGACAAAAAGTGGTTTGAAACTGATGAAAACGTTTGATTTTGGGCTCCAACGAAGTTGTCTTGCCCAATGGTCCGTGGGATTCAGTAATAGAGATTTTGTGGATAAAGTATCTTGGTAACCCTAACCAGGGCAAAAAAAATTGAAAAGGTGGTGCAACACGAGGACTTCCCAGGGGGTCACCCATCCTAGTACCACTCTCGCCCAGGCATGCTTAACTTCGGCGTTATGATGGGATCCGGTGCATTAGTGCTGGTATGATCGTACCCGTTATGTTGAGGGCACAATTCCTTTATGTGTTAACAGTTCACAGTCCCAGCCTAGAGAGATGGCCAATTCAAAAGACCCAATGGGCTTAACGACAACCCATCCGCTTCAACAATGCAGCATCCTCGCACGATGTGATATCAACACGTTGTAGGGCCCTCTGATGTCCCGCGAGTTTGGTTGTCGTCCTTTTAACAGCTCACGAAGTACGATCTGGGACAAAAAAACAGAGCAAAAGAAGAAAAGTGGCCTGAAACTGATGAAAACGTTCAATTTTGTGATCCAAAAACGGGCACAGCCGGCAAGCTCGCTGTCCCCCGTCATAGAGCTCTCAGAGAGCTTTGCAAAGGTATGCTGCGCGCCGTGTAACTCCTTACAGATCAAAAGTTATGGGCACCAGAGCGACGGAGACCTAGTAACAAACCCTACGCCCTCGGTTTACGGGCCCAGCCCCTACGTGAAGCGAAGTTGTCTTGCCCAATGTTCCGTGGGATTCAGTAATAGAGATTTGGTGGACAAAGTATCTTGGCAACCCAAACCAGGGCAAAAAAATTGAAAAGGTGGTGCAACACGAGGACTTCCCAGGGGGTCACCCATCCTAGTACTACTCTCGCACAAGAACGCTTAACTTCGGAGTTCTGATGGGATCCGGTGCATTAGTGCTGGTATTATCGCACCCGTCATATTGAGGGCACAATTCTTTATGTGTTAACTATTCACAGTCCCAGCCTAGAGAGATGGCCTGTTCAAAAGGCCCAATGGGCTTAACGAAATCCTATCCGCTTCAACAACGCAGCATCCTCGCAAGACGTGATATCGACACGTTGTAGGGCCCTCTAATTTCCCGTGAGTCAGGTTGTCGTCCCTTTAACAGTTCTCGACGTACGATCCGGGACAGAAAAACAGAGCGAATGAAGAAAAGTGGCCTGAAACTGATGAAAACGTTTGATTTTGGGCTCCAAAAAGGGGCATAGCGGGCAAGCTGGCTGCCCCCGTCGTTGAGCTCTCAGAGAGCTTTGCAACGGTATGCTGTGCGCTGCGTAACTCCTTACGGATCAAAAGTTATGGGCACCGGAGCGACGGAGACTTGGTAACAAACCCTACGACCTCGGTTTGCAGGCCCAGCCTCTACTTGAAGCGAAGTTGTCTTGCCCAATGTTCCGTGGGATTCGGTAATAGAGATTTGGTGGGTAAAGTATCTTGGCAACCCTAACCAGGGCAAAAAAAATTGAAAAGGGCGTACAACAGGAGGACTCCCCAGGGGATCACCCATCCTAGTATTACTCTCCCCCAAGCACGCTTAACTTCGAAGTTCTGATGGGATCCGGTGCATTAGTGCTTGTATGATCGCACCCGTCATGTTGAGGCCACAATTGCTTTATGTGTTAACGGTTCACCGTCCCAGCCTAGAGAGATGGCCCATTCAAAAGGCCCAATGGGCTTAACGACAACCCATCTGCTTCAACAATGCAGCATCCTCGAAAGACGTGAAATCGACATGTTGCAGGGCCCTCTGATGTCCCGCTAGTCAGGTTGTCATCCTTTTAATAGTTCTCGACGCGCGATCCTGGACGGAAAAATAGAGCGAAAGAAGAAAAATGGCATGAAACTGATGAAAACGTTCGATTTTGGGCTCCGAAAATGGGCACAGCAAGCAAGCTAGCTACCCCCGCCGTAGAGCTCTCAGAGAGCTTTGCAACGGTATGCTGTGCGCCGCGTAACTCCTTACGGATCAAAAGTTATGGGCACCAGAGCGACGGAGACCTGGTCACAAACCCTACGCCCTCGGTTTACGGACCCAACCTCTACATGAAGCGAAGTTGTCTTGCCCAATGTTTCGTGGGATTCAGTAATAGAGATTTGGTGGATAAAGTATCTTGGCAACCCTAACCAGGGCAAAAATAATTGAAAAGGGGGTGCAACACGAAGACTTCCAATGGGGTCACCCATCCTAGTACTACTCTCGCCCAAGCATGCTTAACTTCGGAGTTCTGATGGGATCCGGTGCATTAGTGCTTGTATGATCGCACCCATCACGTTAATGGCACAATTCCATTATGTGTTAACTGTTCACAGTCCCAGCCTAGAGAGATGGCCCATTCAAATGGCCCAATGGGCTTAATGACAACCCATCCGCTTCAAAAATGCAACATCCTTGGAAAACGTTATATCGACACGTTGTATGGCCCTCTGATGTCCAGCGAGTAAGGTTGTCGTCGTTTTAACAGTTCATGACGTACGATCCCGGACGGAAAAACGTAGCAAAAGAAGAAAAGTGGCCTGAAAATGATGAAAACGTTCGATTTTGGGCTCCAAAAAGGGGCACAACGAGCAAGCTGGCAGCCCCCATCGAAGAGCTCTTAGAGAGCTTTGCAACGGTATGCTGTGCGCCGCGTAACTCCTTACGGATAAAAAGTTATGGCCACCGGAGCGATGGAGACCTAGTCACAAACCTTACGCCCTCGGTTTGCGGGCCCAACCTCTACGTGAAGCGAAGTTGTCTTGCCCAATGTTCCGTGGGATTCAGTAATAGAGATTTGGTGGATAAAGTATCTTGGCAACCCTAACCAGGGCAAAAAAAATTGAAAAGGGGGTGCAAAACAAGGACTTCCCAGGGGGTCACCAATCCTAGTACTACTCTCGCCCAAGCACGCTTAACTTCGAAGTTCTGATGGGATCCGGAGCATTAGTGCTGGTATGATCGCACCCGTCATGTTGAGGGCACAATTCCTTTATGTGTTAACTATTGATAGTCCCAGCCTAGAGAGATGGCCCATTTAAAAGGCCCAATGGGCTTAACGACAACCCATACCCTTCAAAAACGCAGCATAATTGCAAGACGTGATATCTACATGTTGTAGGGCCCTCTGATATCCCATGAGTCAGGTTGTGGTCCTTTTTACAATTCACGACGTACGGTCCGGGACGGAAAAATAGAGCAAAAGAAGCAAAGTGGCCTGAAACTGATGAAAATGTTCGATATTGGGCTCCAAAAAGGGGCACAGCGACCAAGCTAGCTTCCCCCATCGTAGAGCTCTCATAGAGCTTTGTAACGGTATGCTGTGCGCCGTGTAACTCTTTACGGATCAAAAGTTATGGGCACCGGAGCGACTGAAACTTGGTCACAAACCCTACGACCTCGGTTTGCGGGCCCAGCCTCTACGTGAAGCGAAGTTGTCTTGCCCAATGTTCCATGGGATTCAGTAATAGAGATTTGGCGGATAAAGTATCTTGGCAACCCTAACCAGGGCAAAAAAAATTGAAAAGGGGGTACAACACGAGGACTTCCCAGGGGGTCACCCATCCTAGTACTACTCTCGCCCAAGCACGCTTAACTTCGGAGTTCTAATGGGATCCAGTGCATTAGTGCTGCTATGATCGCACACGTCATGTTGACGGCACAATTCTAATATGTGTTAACGGTTCACAGTCCTAGCCTAGAGAGATGGCCCATTCAAAAGACCCAATGGGCTTAACGACAACCCAACCGCATCAACAGCACAGCATACTCGCAAGACGTGATATTGACACATTGTAGGGCCCACTGATGTCTCGCGAGTTAGGTTGTCGTCCTTTTAACAGTTCACGACGTACAATCTGGGACGAAAAAACATAGCAAAAGCAGAAAAGTGGACTGAAACTGATGAAACCGTTCGATTTTGGGCTCCAAAAAAAGGTAAAGCAAGGAAGCTGGCTGCCCCCGTCGTAGAGCTCTAAGAGAGCTTTGGAACGGTATGCTGTGTGCCGTGTAACTCCTTAAGGATCAAAAGTTATGGGCACCGGAGTGACGGAGACCTGGTCACAAACCCTACGCCCTCGGTTTGCGGTCCCACCCTCTACGTGAAGCGAAGTTGCCTTGCCAATGTTTCGTGGGATTCAGTAATAGAGATTTGGTGGATAAAGTATCTTGGCAACCCAAACCAGGGCAAAAATAATAGAAAAGGGGGTGCAACACGAGGACTTCCCAGGGGGTCACACATCTTAGTACTACTCTCGCCCAAGCATGCTTAACTTCGGAGTTCTGATGGGATCCGGTGCATTAGTGCTGGTATGATCGCACCTGTCACGTTGAGGGCACAATTCCTTTATGTGTTAACTGTTCACAGTCCCAGCCTAGATAGATGGCCCATTCAAAAGGCCCAATGGGCTTAATGACAACCCATCCGCTTAAAAAAGGCAGCATCCTTGCAAAACTTGATATCGACACGTTGTAGGGCCCTCGGATGTCCCGCGAGTCAGGTTGTCGTCGTTTTAACAGTTCACGACGTACGATCCGGGATGGAAAAACATAGCAAAAGAAGAAAAGTGGCCTGAAACTGATAAAAACGTTCGATTTTGGGCTCCAAAAAGGGGAAAAAAATTGAAAAGGGGGCATCCCAAGGGGTCACCCATCCTAGTACAACTCTCGCCCAAGCACGCTTAACTTCGGAGTTCTGATGGGATCTGGTGCATTAGTGCTGGTATTATCGCGCCCGTGATGTTGAGGGCACAATTCCTTAATGTGTTAACGGTTCACAGTCCAAGCCTAGAGAGATGGCCCATTCAAAAGGCCTAATGGGCTTAACGACAACCCATCCGCTTCAACAACGCAGCATCCTCGCAAGACGTGATATCGACACATTGTAGGGCCCTCTGATGTCCCGTGAGTCAGGTATTCATCCTTTTAACAGTTCACGACGTATGATCCGAGACGAAAAAACATAGCAAAAGAAGAAAAGTGGCCTAAAATTGATAAAAAATTTTGATTTTGGGCTCCGAAAAGGGGCACAACGAGAAAGCTGGCTGCCCCAGTCGTAGAGCTCTCAGAGAGCTTTGTAACGGTATACTGTACACCGAGTAACTCCTTACGGATCAAAAGTTATGGGCACCGGAGCGATGGAGACCAGGTCACAAACCCTACGCCCTCGATTTGCGGGCCCAGCCTCTACGTGAGGCGAAGTTATATTGCCCAATGTTCCATGGGATTCGGTAATAGAGATTTGGTGGATAAAGTATCTTGGCAACCCTAACCAGGGCAAAAAAAATTGAAAAGGGGGTGCAACACGAGGACTTCCCAGGGGATCAGCTATCCTAGTACTACTCTCGCCCAAGCACGCTTAACTTCGGAGTTCTGATGGGATCCGGTGCATTAGTGCTAGTATTATCGCACCCGTCATGTTGAGGGCACAATTTCTTTTTTTGTTAACGGTTCACAGTCCCAGCCTAGAGAGATGGCCAATTCAAAAGGCCCAATGGGCTTAACGATAACCCATCCACTTCAACTACGCGGCATCCTTGCAAGACGTGATATTGAAACGTTGTAGGGCCCTCTGTTGTCCCGCGAGTCGGGTTGTCGTCCTTTTAACAGCTCACGACGTACGATTCGGGACGGAAAAATAGAGAAAAAGAAAAAAAGTGGCCTGAAACTAATGAAAACCTTCGATTTTGGGCTTCAAAAAGGGCAAAGCGAGCAAGCTGGCTGCCTCCGTCGTAGGGCACACAGAGAGCTTTGCAACGGTATGTTGTGTGCCGCGTAACTCCTTACGGATAAAAAGCTATGGGCACCGGAGCGACGGAGACCTGGTCACAAACCCTACGCCCTCGGCTTGCGGGCCCAGCCTCTACGTGAGGCAAAGTTGTCTTGCCCAATATTCAGTGGGATTTAGTAATAGAGATTTGGTGGATAAAGTATCTTGGCAACCCTAACCAGGGCAAAAAAAATTTAAAAAGGGTGCAACACGAGGACTTCCCAGGGGGTCACCCATCCTAGTACTACTTTAGCCCAAGCATGCTTAACTTCGAGTTCTGATGGGATCCGGTGCATTAGTGCTTGTATGATACCACCCGTCATGTTGAGGGCACAATTCCTTTATGTGTTAACTATTCACAGTCCCAGCCTAGAGAGATGGCCCATTCAAAAGGCCCAATGGGCTTAACGACAACCTATCCGCTTCAACAACGCGGCATCCTTGCAAGATGTGATATCGACACGTTGTAGGGCCCTCTGATGTCCCGCGAGTCGGGTTGTCGTCCTTTTAACAGCTCATGACGTACGATCCGGGATGGAAAAATAGAGCAAAAGCAGAAAAGTGGCCTAAAACTGATGAAAACGTTCGATTTTGGTATAAAAAAATGGGTATAGCAAGCAAGTTGGCTGCCCCCGTCGTAGAGCACTCAGAGAGCTTTGCAACGGTATGCTGTGCGCTGCGTAACTCCTTACGGATCAAAAGTTATGGGCACCTGAGCGACGGTGACCTGGTCATAAACCCTACGCCCTCAGTTTGCGGGCCCAGGCTCTACGTGATGCGATGTTGTCTTGCCCAATGTTTCGTGGGATTCGGTAATAGAGATTTGGTGGATAAAGTATCTTGGCATCCCTAACCAGGGTAAAAAAAATTGAAAATGTGGTGCAACACCAGGATTTCCCATTGGGTTACCCATCCTAGTACTACTCTCGCCCAAGCACGCTTAACTTCGGCGTTCTGATGGGATCCGGCGCATTAGTGCTAGTATTATCGCACCCATCATGTTGAGAGCACAATTCCTTTATGTGTTCACGGTTCACAGTCCCAGCCTAGAGAGATGGCCCAATGAAAAGGCCTAATGGGCTTAACGACAACCCAACCGCTTCAACAACGCAGCATCCTCGCAAGACGTGATATCGACACGTTGTAGGGCCCTCTGATGTCCCGCGAGTCAGGTTGTCGTCCTTTTAACAGCTCATGACGTACGATACGGGACGGAAAAACAGAGCAAAAGCAGAAAATTGACCTGAAACTGATGAAAACGTTCCATTTTGGGCTCCACAAATGGGCACAGCAAGCAAGCTGGCTGCCCCCATTGTAGAGCTCTCAGAGAGCTTTACAACGGTATGCTGTGTGCCGCGTAACACCTTACGGATCAAAAGTTATGGGCACCTGAGCGACGAAGACTTGGTCACAAACACTACGCCCTCGGTTTACGGGCCCAGCCTCTACGTGAAGCGAAGTTGTCTTGCCCAATGTTCTGTGGGATTCGGTAATGGAGATTTGGTGGATAAAGTATCTTGGCAACCCTAACCAGGACAAAAAAAATTTGAAAAGGGGGTGCAACATGAGGACTTCCCAGGGGGTTACCCATCGTAGTACTACTCTCGCCCAAGCAAGCTTAACTTCGGAGTTCTGATGGGATCCGGTGCATTAGTGCTGGTATGATCGCACCCATCATGTTGAGGGCACAATTCCTATATGTGTTAACGGTTCACAGTCCCAGCCTAGAGAGATGGCCCATTCAAAAGGCCCAATAGGCTTAACGACAACCCATCCGCTTCAACAACGCAGCATCCTCGCAAGACGTGATATCGACACGTTGTAGGGCCCTCTGATGTCCCGCGAGTCTGGTTATCATCCTTTTAACAGCTCATGACGTACGATCCGGGACAGAAAAACAGAGCAAAAGCAGAAAGTGACCTGAAAATGATGAAAACGTTCAATTTTGGGCTCTACAAATGGGCACAGCGAGCAAGCTGGCTGCCCCCATCGTAGAGCTCTCAGAGAGCTTTACAACGGTATGCTGTGCGCCGCGTTACTCCTTACGGATCAAAAGTTATGGGCACCTGAGCGACGGAGACTTGGTCACAAACCCTACGCCCTCGGCTTGCTGGCCCAGCCTCTTCGTGAAGCAAAGTTGTCTTGCCCAATGTTCCGTGGGATTCGGTAATGGAGATTTGGTGGATAAAGTATCCTGGCAACCCTAACCAGGACAAAAAAAATTGAAAAGGGGGTGCAACACGAGGACTTCCCAGGGGGTTACCCATCCTAGTACTACTCTCGCCCAAGCACGCTTAACTTCAGAGTTCTGATGGGATCCGGTGCATTAGTACTGGTATTATCGCACCCGTCATGTTGAGAACACAATTCCTTTATGAGTTCACGGTTCACAGTCACAGCCTAGAGAGATGGCCCATTCAAAAGGCCCAATGTGCTTAACGACAACCCAACCGATTCAACAACGCAGTATCCTCGCAAGAAGTGATATCGACACGTTGTGGGGCCCTCTGATATCGCGCGAGTCAGGTTGTCTTCCTTTTAACAGCTCACGACGTACAATCCAGGACGAAAAAACAAAGCAAAAGTAGAAAAGTGGCCTGAAACTGATGAAAATATTCGAATTTGGGCTCCAAAAAGGGCACAACGAGCAAGCTGGCTGCCCCCGTCGTAGAGCTCTCAGAGTGCTTTGCAACGGTATGCTGTGCGCCGCGTAACTCCTTACGGATAAAAAGTTATGGGCACCGGAGCGACGGAGACCTGGTCACAAACCCTACGCCCTCTACTCTCGCCCAAGCACGCTTAACTTCGGAGTTCTGATGGGATCCGATGCATTAGTGCTGGTATGATCGCACCCGTCTAGTTGTGGGCACAATTCCTATATGAGTTAATGGTTCACAGACCGAGCCGAGAGAGATGGCCCATTCAAAATGCCCAATGGACTTAACGACAACCCATCCGCTTCAACAATGTAAAATACTCGCAAGACGTGATATCGACACGTTGTAGGGCCTTCTGACATCCCGCGAGTCAGGTTGTCTTCCTTTTAACGGCTGACGACGTATGATCCGGGATGAAAAAACATAGCAAAAGAATAAAAGTGGCCTGAAACTAATGAAAACATCCGATTTTGGGCTCCAAAATTAGGCACAGCGAGAAAGCTAGCCGTCCCCGTCGTAGAGCTCTCAGAGAGCTTTGCAACGGTATGATGTGCACTGCGTAACTCCTTACAGATTAAAAGTTTTGGGCACTGGAGCGACGGAGACCTGGTCACAAACCCTACGCCCTCGGTTTACGGGCCCGGCCTCTACGTGAAGCGAAGTTGTCTTGCCCAATGTTTCGTGGGATTCAGTAATAGGGATTTGGTCGATAAAGTATCTTGGCAACCCTAACCAGGGTAAAAAAAATTGAAAAGGCGGTACAACACAAGGACTTCCCAAGGGGTCAACCATCCTAGTACTACTCTTGCACAAGCACACTTAACTTCGGAGTTTTTATGGGATCCGGCGCATTAGTACTGGTATGATCGCACCCGTCATGTTGAGGGCACAATTCCTATATGTGTTAACGGTTCACAGACGCAGCCTAGAGAGATGGCCGATTCAAAATGCCCAATGGGCTTAACGACAACCCATCCGCTTCAACAACGCAGCATCCTCACAAGACGTGATATCGACACATTGTAGGGCCCTCTGATGTCCAGCAGGTCTGTTTGTCGTCCTTTTAACGGCTCACGACGTACGATCCGGGGCGAAAAAATAGAGCAAAAGAATAAAAGTGGCTTGAAACTAATGAAAACATTCGATTTTGGGCCCCAAAAATAGGCACAACGAGCAAGTTGGCTGCCCCCGTCATAGAGCTCTTAGAGAGCTTTGCAACGGTATGTTGTGCGCCGCGTAACTCCTTACGGATCAAAAGTTATGGGTACCGGAGTGACGGAGACCTGGTCACAAACCCTACGGCCTCGGTTTACGGGCCTGGCCTCTACGTGAAGCGAAGTTGTCTTGCCCAATGATCTGTGGGATTCGGTAATAGAGATTTGGTCGATAAAGTATCTTGGCAACCCTAACCAGGGCAAAAAAAATTGAAAAGGGGGTGCAACACGAGGACTCCCCACGGGGTCACCCATCCTAGTTCTACTCTCGCCTAAGTATGTTTAACTTCGGAGTTCTGATGGGATCCGGTGCATTAGTGCTGGTATGATCGGACCCGTCATGTTGAGGGCACAATTTCTATATGTGTTAACGGTTCACAATCCCAGCCTAGAGAGATGGCCCTTTCAAAAGTACCAATGGGCTTAACGACAACCCATCTGCTTCAACAATGCAGCATCATCGCAAGACGTGATATCGACACATTGTAGGGCCCTCTGATGTCCCGCGAGTAAAGTTGTCATCCTTTTAACGACTCACGACGTACGATTCGGGACAGAAAAACAGAGCAAAAGAAAAAAAGTGGCTTGAAACTGATGAAAATGTTCAATTTTGGGCTCCAAAAACGGGCACAGCTAGCAAGCTCGATGCCCCCGTCGTAGAGCTCTCATGGAGCTTTGCAACGGTATGCTGTGCACTGCGTAACTCCTTACGGATCAAAAATTATGGGCACCGGAGCGACGTAGACTTGGTCACAAACCCTACGCCCTCGGTTTGCGGGCCCGGTCTCTACGTGAAGCGAAGTTGTCTTGCCCAATGTTCCGTGGGATTCGGAAAAAGCGATTTGGTCGATAAAGTATCTTGGCAACCCTAACCAGGGTAAAAAAATAATGAAAATGGGGTGCAACACGAGGACTTCCCAGGGGGTCACCCATCATAGTACTACTCTCGCCCAAGCATGCTTAACTTCGGAGTTCTGATGAGATCCGGTGCATTAGTGCTGGTATGATCGCACCCGTCATGTTGAGGGCACAATTCCTATATGTGTTAATGGTTCACAGTCCCAGCCTAGACAGATAGCCCATTCAAATTGCGCAATGGGCTTAACGACAACCCATCCGCTTCAACAACGTAGCATCCTCGCAAGACGTGATATCGAAATGTTGTAGGGCCCTCTGATGTCCCGCGAGTCAGGTTGTCTTCCTTTTAACGGCTGACGACGTACGATCCGGGACGAAAAAACAGAGCAAAAGAATAAAAGTGGCCTGAAACTAATGAAAACATTCGATTTTGGGCTCCAAAAATAATCACAGCGAGCAAGCTAGCCGTCCCCGTCGTAGAGCTCTCAGAGAGCTTTGCAACGGTATGATGTGCGCTGCGTAACTCCTTACGGATCAAAAGTTTTGGGCACCGGAGCGACGGAGACCTGGTCACAAACCCTACGCCCTCGGTTTGCGGGCCCGGCCTCAACGTGAAGCGAAGTTGTCTTGCCCAATGTTCCGTGGGATTCGGTAATAGAGATTTGGTTGATAAAGTATCTTGGAAACCCTAACCAGTGCAAAAAAAATTGAAAAGGGGGTGCAACACAAGGACTTCCCAAGGGGTCACCCATCCTAGTACTACTCTTGCACAAGCACACTTAACTTCGGAGTTCTGATGGGATCCGGCGCATTAGTACTGGTATGATCGCACCCGTCATGTTGAGGGCATAATTCCTATATGTGTTAATGGTTCACAGATGCAGCCTAGAGAGATGGCAGATTCAAAAGGCCCAATGGGCTTAACGACAACCCATCCGCTTCAACAACGCAGCATCCTCACAAGACGTGATATCGACACATTGTATGGCCCTCTGATGTCGAGCAAGTCTGGTTGCCGTCCTTTTAACGGCTCACGACGTACGATCCGGGGCGAAAAAATAGAGCAAAAGAATAAAAGTGGCCTGAAACTAATGAAAACATTCGATTTTGGGCCCCAAAAATAGGCACAACGAGCAAGCTGGCTGCACCTGTCATAGAGCTCTTAGAGAGCTTTGCAACGGTATGTTGTGCGCCGCGTAACTCCTTATGGATCAAAAGTTATGGGCACCGGAGCGACGGAGACCTGGTCACAAACCCTACGCCCTCGGTTTACGGGCCCGGCCTCTACGTGAAGCGAACTTGTCTTGCCCAATGTTCCGTGGGATTCGGTAATAGAGATTTGGTTGATAAAGTATCTTGGCAACCCTAACCAGGGCAAAAAAAATTGAAAATGGGGTGCAACACGAGGACTTCCCATGGGGTCACCCATCCTAGTTCTAATCTCACCCAAGCACGCTTAACTTCGGAGTTCTGATGGGATCCGGTGCATTAGTGCTGGTATGATCGGACACGTCATGTTGAGGGCACAATTTCTATATGTGTTAACGGTTCACAATCCCAGCCTAGAGAGATGGCCATTCAAAAGACCCAATGGGCTTACCGACAACCCATCCGCTTCAACAACGCAGCATCTTCGCAAGACGTGATATTGACACATTGTTGGGCCCTCTGATGTCCCGCGAGTAAAGTTGTCGTCCTTTTAATGGCTCACGACGTACGATTCGGGACGAAAAAACAGAGCAAAAGAAGAAAAATAGCTTGAAATTGATGAAAACGTTCGATTTTGGGCTCCAAAAAGGGCACAGCGAGCAAGCTCGATGCCCCCGTCGTAGAGCTCTCAGGGAGCTTTGCAACAGTATGCTGTGCGCCGCGTAACTCCTTACGGATCAAAAGTTATAGGCACCAGAGCGACGGAGACCTAGTCACAAACCCTACACCCTCAGTTTGCGGGCCCGGCCTCTACGTGATGCGAAGTTGTCTTGGCCAATGTTCTGTGGGATTCGGTAATAGTGATTTGTTCGATAAAGTATCTTGGCAACACTAACCAGGGCAAAAAAAATTGAAAAGAGGGTGCAACAAGTGGAGTTCCCAGGGGGTCACCCATCCTAGTACTACTCTCGCCCAAGCACGCTTAACTTCGGAGTTCTGATGGTATCTGGTGCATTAGTGCTGGTATGATCTTACCCGTCATGTTGCGAGCACAATTCCTATATATGTTAACGGTTCACAGTCCCAGCCTAGAGCGATGGCCCATTCTAAAGGCCCAATGGGCTTAACGACAACCCATCCGCTTCAACAACGCAGCATCCTCGTAAGATGTGATATCAACACGTTGTAGGGCCCTTTGATGTCCCGCAAGTCAGGTTGTCGTCCTTTTAACGGCTGATGACGTTAGATCCGGGATGGAAAAACAGAGCAAAAGAATATAACTGGCTTGAAACTAATGAAAACATTCGATTTTGGGCTCAAAAAATAGGCACAGCAAGCAAGCTAGCAGCCCCTGTCATAGAGTTCTCAAATAGCTTTGCAACAGTATATTGTGCGCCGCGTAACTCCTTACAGATCAAAAGTTATGGGCACCGGAGCGACGGAGACCTGGTCACAAAGCTTACGACCTCGGTTTGCTGGCCCGGACTCTACGTGAAGCGAAGTTGTCTTGCCCAATGTTCTATGGGATTTGGTAATAGAGATTTGGTCGATAAAGTATCTTGGCAACCCTAACCAGGGCAAAACAAATTGAAATGGGGGTGCAACATGAGGACATCCCATGGGGTCACCCATCCTAGTACTACTCTCGCCAAAGCACGCTTAACTTCGGGGTTCTGATGGGATCCGGTGCATTAGTGCAGGTATGATCGCACCCGTCATGTTGAGAGCACAATTCCTATATGTGTTAACGGTTCACAGTCCCAGCCTAGAGCGATGGCCCATTCAAATGGCCCAATGGGCTTAACGACAACCCATCCGCTTCAACAACGCAGCATCCTCGCAAGACGTGATATTGACACGTTGTAGGGCCCTCTGATGTCCCGCGAGTAAATTTGTCGTCCTTTTAACGGCTCACAACGTACGATTCGGGACGAAAAAACAGAGCAAAAGAAGAAAAGTGGCTAGAAACTGATGAAAACGTTCGATTTTTGGCTACAAAATTGGGCACAGCGAGCAAGCTTGCTACCCCCGTCGTAGAGCTCTCAGAGAGCTTTGCAACGGTATGCTGTGCGCCGCGTAACTCCTTACGGATCAAAAGTTATGGGCACCGGAGCGACGGAGACCTGGTCACAAACCCTACGCCCTGGGTTTGCGTGCCCGGCCTCTACGTGAAATGAAGTTGTCTTGCCCAATGTTCTGTGGGATTCGGTAATAGAGATTTGGTCGATAAAGTATTTTGGCAACCCTAGCCAGGGCAAAAAATATTGAAAAGGGGGTGCAACACGAGGACTTCCCAGGGGGTCACCCATCCTAGTACTACTCTCACCCAAGCACGCTTAACTTCGGAGTTCTAATAGGATCCGGTGCATTACTACTGGCATGATCGCACCCGTCATGTTGAAGGCACAATTCCTATATGTGTGAACGGTTCACTGTCCCAGCCTAGAGAGATGGCCCATTCGAAAGTCCCAATGGGCTTAACAACAACCCATCCACTTCAACAACGCAGCATCCTCACAAGACGTGATATCGACACGTTGTTGGGCCCTCTGATGTCCCGCGAGTCAGGTTGTTGTCCTTTTAACGGCTCACGACGTACGATCCGGGACGAAAAAATTGAGCAAAAGAATAAAAGTGGCCTGAAACTAATGAAAACATTCGATTTTGGGCTCCAAAAAGATGCACAGCGAGCAAGCTGGCTGCCCCCGTTGTAGAGCTCTCAAAGAGCTTTCCAACGGTATGTTGTGCGCCGCGTAACTCATTACGGATCAAAAGTTAAGGGCACCGGAGCGACGGAGACCTGGTCACAAACCCTACGCCCTCGGTTTGCGGGCCCGGCCTTTTCGTGATGCGAAGTTGTCTTGCCCAATGTTCTGTGGGATTTGGTAATAGCGATTGGGTCGATAAAGTATCTTGGCAACCCTTACCAGGGCAAAAAAAATTGAAAAGGGGGTGCAACACGAGGACTTCCCAGGGGGTCACCCATCCTAGTACTACTCTCACCCAAGCACGCTTAACTTCGGAGTTCTGATGGGATCCGGTGCATTAGTGCTGGTATGATCGCACCTGTCATGTTGAGGGCACAATTCCTATTTGTGTTAACGGTTCACAGTCGCAGCCTAGAGAGATGACCCATTCAAAAGGCCCAAGGGGCTTAACGACAACCCATCCGCTTCAACAACGCAGCATCCTCACAAGACGTGATATCGACAAGTAGTAGGGCCCTTTGATGTCCCGAGAGTCAGGTTGTCGTCCTTTTAACGGCTCACGACGTACGATCCGAGACGGAAAAATAGAGCAAAAGAATAAAAGTGGCCAGAAACTAATGAAAATATTCGATTTTGGGCTCAAAGAACAGGCACCGCGAGCAATCTAGCTGCCGCCGTCGTACAGCTCTCAGAGAGCATTGCAACGGTATGCTGTGCGCCGCGTAACTACTTACGGATCAAAAGTTATGGGCACCGAAGCGACAGAGACCTAGGCACAATCCCTACGCCCTCGATTTGCGGGTCCGGCCTCTACGTGAAGCGAAGTAGTCTTGCCCTATGTTTCGTGGGATTCGGTAACAGAGATTTGGTCGATAAAGTATCTTGGCAACCCTTACCAGGGCAAAAAAAATTGAAAAGGGGGTGGAACACGAGGACTTCCCAGGGGGTCACCTATCCTAGTACTACTCTCACCCAAGCACGCTTAACTTTAGAGTTCCAATGGGATTCGGTGCATTAGTACTGGTATGATCGCACCCGTCATGTTGAGGGCACAATTCCTATTTGTGTTAACGGTTCACAGTCCCAGCCTAGGGAGATGGCCCATTCAAAAGGCCCAAAGGGCTTAACGACAACCCATCCGCTTCAACAACGCAACATCCTCGAAAGACGTGATATCGACACATTGTAGGGACCTCTGATGTGCCGCGAGTCAGTTTGTCGTCCTTTTAACGGCTCATGACGTACGATCTGGGACTGAAAAACAGAGAAAAAGAATAAAAGTGGCCTGAAACTAATAAAAACAGTCGATTTTGGGCTCCAAAAACTGACACAACGAGCAAGCTAGATGCCCACGTCATAGAGCTCTTAGAGAGCTTTGCAACGGTATGTTGTGTGCTGCGTAACTCCTTACGGATCAAAAGTTATGGGCATCGGAGCGACGGAGACCTGGTCACAAACCCTACACCCTCGGTTTGCGGGCCCGTCCTCTAGGTGAAGCGAAGTTGTCTTGCCCAATGTTCCGTGGGATTCAGTAATAGAGATTTTGTCGATAAAGTATCTTGGCAACCCTAACCAGGGCAAAAAAAATTGAAAAGGGGGTGCAACACGAGGACTTCCCTGGGGGTCACCCATCCTAGTACTACTCTCGCCCAATCACGCTTATCTTCGGAGTTCTGATGGGATCCGGTGCATTAGTGCTGGTATGATCGCACAGGTCATGTTGAGGGTAGAATTCCTATATGTGTTAACGGTTCACAGTCCCAGCCTAGAGAGATGGCCCATTCAAAAGGCCCAATGGGCTTAACTACAACCCATCCGCTTCAACAACGCATCATCTTCGCAATACGTGATATCGACACGTAGTAGGGCCATCCGATGTCCTGCGAGTCAGGTTGTCGTCTTTTTAACGGCTCACGACGTACGATTGGGGAAGGAAAAACAGAGCAAAAGAAGAAAAGTGGGTTAAAACTGATGAAAACGTTCAATTTTGGGGTCCAAAAATGAGAACAGCGAGCAAGCTGGCTGCCCCTGTCGTAGAGATCTCAGAGAGCTTTGCAACGGTATGATGTGCGCCACATTACTCTTTACAGATCAAAAGTTATGGTTACCGGAGCGACGGAGACCTGGTCACAAACCCTACGCCCTTGGTTTTCGGGCCCGGCCTCTACGTGAAGGGAAGTTCTCTTGCCCAATGTTCCGTGGGATTCGGTAATAGAGATGGGGTTGATAAAGTATCTTGGCAACCCTAACCAAGGCAAAAAAAATTGAAAAGGGGTGCAACACGAGGACTTCCCAAGGGGTCACCCATCCTTGTACTACTCTCGCCCAAGCACGCTTAACTTCGGAGTTCTGATGGGATCCGGCGCATTAGTGCTAATATGATCGCACCGGTCATGTTGAGGGCACAATTCCTATATGTGTTAACGGTTCACAGTCCCAACAAAGAAAGATGGCCCATTCAAAAGGCCCAATGGGCTTAACGACAACCCATCCGCTTCAACAACGCAGCATCCTCGCAAGACATGATATCGACGCGTTGTAGGGCCCTCTGATATCCAGCGAGTCAGGTTGTCGTCCTTTTAACGGCTCACGACTTACGATCTGAGACGGAAAAACAGAGCAAAAGAATAAAAGTAGCCTAAAAGTAATGAAACCATTCGATTTTGGTCTCCAAAAATGGGCAAAGCGAGCAAGCTGGCTGCCCCCGTCATAGAGCTCTCAGAGAGCTTTGCAACGGTATGCTGTGCGCCGCATAACTCTTTACGGATCAAAAGTTATGGGCACCGGAGCGACGGAGACCTGGTCACAAGCCCTACGCCCTTGATTTGCTGGCCCGACCTCTATGTGAAGCGAAGTTCTCTTGCCCAATGTTCAGTGGGATTCGGTAAAAGAGATTTGGTCGATAAAGTATCTTGGCAACCCTAACCAGGGCAAAGAAAATTGAAAAGGGGGTGCAACACGAGGACTTCCCAGGGGGTCGCCCATACTAGCACTACTTTCGCCCAAGCACTCTTAACTTCGGAGTTCTGATAGGATCCGGTGCATTAGGATTGGTATGATCGCACCTGTCATGTTGAGGGCACAATTCCTATATGTGTTAACGGTTCACAGTCCCAAATTAGAGAGATGGCCCATTCAAAAGGCCCAATGGGCTTAATGATAACCCATCTGCTTCAACAACGCAGCATCCTCGCAAGATGTGATATCGACACGTTGTAGGGCCCTTTGAAGTCCGGCGAGTCAGGTTGTCATCCTTTTAACGGCTCGTCACGTACGATCCGGGACGGAAAAACAGAGCAAAAGAATAAAAGTGGCCTGAAACTAATGAAAACATTCAATTTTGGGCTCCAAAAATTGGCACAGCGAGCGGGCTGGCTGCCCCCATCGTAGAGCTCTCAGAGAGCTTTGCAACGGTATACTGTGAGTCACGTAACTCCTTACGGATCAAAAGTTATGGGCACCGGAGCGACGGAGACCTAGTCACAAACCCTACACCCTCGGTTTGCGGGCCCAGCCTCTATGCGAAGCGAAGCTGTCTTGTCCAATGTTCCATGAGATTCGGTTATAGAGATTTGGTCGATAAAGTATTTTTGCAACCCTAACCAGGGCAAAAAAAATTGAAAGGGGGTGCAACACGAGGACTTTCCAGGGGGTCACCCATCCTAGTACTACTCTCGTCCAAACGTGCTTAACTTCGAAGTTCTGATGGGATCCGGTGCATTAGTGCTGGTATGATCGCACCCGTCATGTTGAGGGCACAATTCCTATATGTGTTAACGGTTCACAGTCCCAGTCTAGAGAGATGGCCCATTCAAAAGGCCCAATGGGATTAACGACAACCCATCCACTTCAACTACGCTGCATCCTCACAAGACGTGATATTGACACGTTGTAGGGCCCTTTGATGTCCCGTGAGTCAGGTTGTCATCCTTTTAACGGCTCACGATGTACGATC
Organism: Ehretia macrophylla; assembly: GCA_037974665.1. Taxonomy (NCBI): domain Eukaryota; kingdom Viridiplantae; phylum Streptophyta; class Magnoliopsida; order Boraginales; family Ehretiaceae; genus Ehretia; species Ehretia macrophylla. Next base: position 1,550,831 of record CM075780.1, read on the forward strand.
CGGGACGGAAAAACGAAGCAAAAGAATAAAAGTGGCCTGAAACTAATGAAAACATTCGATTTCGTGCCCCAAAAATAGGCACAACGAGCAAACTAGCTGCCCCCGTCGTAGAGCTCTCAGAGAGCTTTGCAACGATATGTTGTGCACCGCGTAATTCCTTACGAATCAAAAGTTATGGGCACCGGAGCGATGGAGACCTAGTCACAAACCTTACACCCTCGGTTTGCGGACCCGGCCTCTATGTGAAGCGAAGTTCTCTTGCCCAATGTTCCGTGGGATTCGGTAATAGAGATTTGGTCGATAAAGTATCTTGGCAACCCTAACCAGGGCAAAAAAATTTGAAAAGGGGGTGCGACACGAGGACTTCCTAGGGGGTCACCCATCCTAGTTCTACTCTCGCCCAAGCGCGATTAACTTCAGAGTTCTGATGGTATCCGGTGCATTAGTGCTGGTATGATCGCACCCGTCATGTTGAGGGCACAATTCCTATGTGTTAACAGTTCATAGTCCCAGCCGAGAGAGATGGCCCATTCAAAAGGCCCAATGGGTTTAACGACAACCCATCCACTTCAACAACACAGCATCCTCGCAAGACGTGATATCAACACGTTTTAGGGCCCTCTGATGTCCCGCAAGTCAAGTTGTCATCCTTTTAACGGCTCACGACGTACGATTCGGAATGGAAAAACAGAGAAAAAGAAGAAAAGTGGCCTGAAACTGATGAAAACGTTCAATTTTGGGCTCCAAAAATGGGCACATTGAGCAAGCTGGCTGCCCCCGTCGTAGAGCTCTCAGAGAGCTTTGCAACGGTATGCTGTGCATCGCGTAACGCCTTACGGATCAAAAGTTATGGGCACCGGAGCGACAGAGACCTGGTCATAAACCCTTCGCCCTCGGTTTGCGGGCCCGGCCTCTACGTGAAGTGAAGTTCTCTTGCCCAACATTCCGTGGGATTCGGTAATAGAGATTTGGTCGATAAAGTATCTTGGCAACCCTAACCAAGGCAAAAAAAATTGAAAATGTGGTGCAACACGAGGACTTCCCAGGGGATCACCCATCCTAGTACAACTCTCGCCCAAGCACGCTTTACTTCGGAGTTCTGATAGGATCCAGTGCATTAATGCTGGTATGATCGCACCCGTCATGTTGAAGGCACAATTCCTATATGTGTTAACGGTTCACTGTCCCAGCCTTGAGAGATGGCCCATTCAAAAGGCCCAATGGGCTTAATGACAACCCATCCGCTTCAACAACGCAGCATCCTCACAAGACGTGATATCGACACGTTGTAGGGCCCTCTGATGTCCTGCGAGTTAGGTTGTCGTCCTTTTAACGACTCACGACGTACGATACGGGACGGAAAAACAGAGCAAAAGAATAAAAGTGTCCTGAAACTAATGAAAACATTTGATTTTGGGCTCCAAAAACAGGCACAGCGAGCAAGCTAGCTGCCTTACGCCCTCGGTTTGAGGGGCCGGCCTCTATGTTAAGCGACGTTGTCTTGCCCAATGTTCCGTGGGATTCGGTAATAGAGATTTGGTCGATAAAGTATCTTGGCAACCCTAACACGGGCAAAAAAAATTGAAAAGAGGGTGCAACACAAGGACTTCCCAAGGGGTCACCCATTCTAGTACTACTCTCGCTCAAGCACGCTTAACTTCGGAGTTCTAATGGGATCCGGTGCATTAGTGCTGCTATGATCGCACCCGTCATGTTGAGGGCACAATTTCTATATGTGTTAATGGTTCACAGTCCCAGCCTAGAGAGATGGCCCATTCAAAAGGCCCAATGGGCTTAACGACAACCCATCCGCTTCAACAACGCAGAATCCTCACAAGACATAATATCGACACGTTGTAGGGCCCTCTGATGTCCTGCGAGTCAGGTTGTCCTCCTTTTAACGGCTCACGAAGTACGATCCGAGCCTGAAAAACAAAGCAAAAGAATAAAAGTAGCCTGAAACTAATGAAAACATTCGATTTTGGGCTCCAAAAATAGGCACAGCGAGCAAGCTAGCTGCCCCTGTCGGAGATCTCTCAGAGAGCTTTGCAACGGTATGCTGTGCGTCGCGTAACTCCTTACGGATCAAAAGTTATGGGCACCGGAGCGACGGAGACCTGGTCATAAACCCTACGCCCTCGGTTCGCGGGCCCGGCCTCTACGTGAAGCGAAGTCCTCTTGCCCAATGTTCCATGGGATTCGGTAATAGAGATTTGGTCGATAAAGTATCTTGGCAACCCTAACCAGGGCAAAAAAAATTGAAAAGGGGGTGCAACACGAGGACTTCCCAGGGGGTCACCCATCCTAGTACTACTCTCGCCCAAGCACGCTTAACTTCGGAGTTCTGATGGGATCCGGTGCATTTGTGCTGGTATGATCACACCCGTCATGTTGAGGGCATAATTCCTATATGTGTTAACGGCTCACAGTCCCAGCCTAGAGAGATGGTCCATTCAAAATGCCCAATGGGCTTAACGACAATCCATCCGCTTCAACAACGCAACATCCTCACAAGACGTGATATCGACACGTTGTAGGGCGCTCTGATGTCCAGCGAGTCAGGTTGTCGTCCTTTTAATGGCTCACGACGTACGATCCGGGACTTAAAAATAGAGCAAAAGAATAAAAGTGGCCTGAAACAAATGAAAACATTCGATTTTGGGCTTCAAAAATAGGCACAGCGAGCAAGCTAGCTGCCCCCGCCGTAGAGCTCTCAGAGAGCTTTGCAAAGGGATGCTGTGCGCCGCGTATCTCCTTACGGATCAAAAGTTATGGGCACTGGAGCGACGGAGACCTGGTCACAAACCTTACGCCCTCTGTTTGCGGGCCCGGCCTCTACGACAAGCGAACTTATCTTTCCCAATGTTCCGTGGGATTCGGTAATAGAGATTTGGTTTATAAAGTATCTTGGCAACCGTAACCACAACAAAAAAAATTGAAAAGGGGGTGGAACACGAGGACTTCCCAGGGGGTCAACCATCCTAGTACTACTCTCGACCAAGCACGCTTAACTTTTGAGTTCTGATAGGATCCGGTGCATTAGTGCTGGTATGATCGCACCCGTCAGGTTGAGGGCACAATTCCTATATTTGTTAACGGTTCACAGTTCCAACCTAGAGAGATGGCCCATTAAAAAGGCCCAATGGGCTTAACGAGAACCCATCCGCTTCAACAACGTAGCATCCTCGCAAGACGTGATATCGACACGTTGTAGGGCCCTCTGATGTCCCGCGAGTCAGGTTGTCGTCCTTTTAACGGCTCACGACGTACGATCCGGGACTGAAAAACATAGCAAAAGAATAAAAGTGGCCTGAAACTAATGAAAACATTCAATTTTGGGCTCCAAAAATAGGCACAGCGAGCAAGCTAGCTGCCCCCGTCGTAGAACCCTCAGAGAGCTTTGCAACGGTATGCTGTGCGCCGCGTAACTTCTTACGGATCAAAAGTTATGGGCACCGGAGCGACGGAGACCTGGTCACAAACCCTACGCCTTCCGTTTGCGGGCCCGGCCTCTACGTGAAGCGAAGTTGTCTTACCCAATGTTCAGTGGGATTCGGTAATCGAGATTTGGTCGATAAAGTATCTTGGCAACCCTAACCAAGGCAAAAAAATTGAAAAGGGGGTGCAACACGAGGACTTCACAGGGGGTCACCCATCCTAGTAATACTCTCGCCCAAGCACGCTTAAATTCGGAGTTCTGATGGGATCCGGTGCATTAGTGCTGGTATGATCACACCCGTCATGTTCAGGGCACAATTCTTATATGTGTTAACGGTTCACAGTCCCAGCCTAGAGAGATGGCCAATTCAATAGGCCCAATGAGCTTAACGACAACCCATCCGCTTCAACAACGCAGCATCTTCGCAAGACAAGAAATCGACACGTTGTAGGGCCCTCTAATGTCCCGCGAGTCAGGTTGTCGTCCTTTTAACGGCTCACGACGTACGATTCGGGGCTGAAAAACAAAGCAAATGAAGAAAATTGGCCTGAAACTGATTAAAACGTTCAATTTTGGGCTCCAAAAAGGGCACATCGGGCAAGATGGCTACCCCCATTGTAGAGTTCTCAGAGAGCTTTGCAACGGTATGTTGTGCGCCGCGTAACTCCTTACGGATCAAAAGTTATGGGCACTGGAGCGACGGAGACCTGGTCATAAACCCTACGCCCTCGGTTTATGGGCCCGGCCTTTAAGTGAAGCAACGTTGTCTAGCCCAATGTTCCGTGGGATTCGGTAATAGAGATTTGGTTGATAAAGTATCTTGGCAACCCTAACCAGGGCAAAAAAATTGAAAAGGGGGTGCAACACGAAGACTTCCCAGGGGTCACCAACCTAGTACTACTCTCGCCCAAGCACGCTTAACTTCGGAGTTCTGATGTGATTCGGTGCATCAGTGCTGGTATGATCGCACCCGTCATGTTGAGTGCACAATTCCTATATGTGTTAACGGTTCACAGGCCCAGCCTAGAGAGATGGCCCATTCAAAAGGCCCAATGGGCTTAACGACAACCCATCCTCTTCAACAACGCAGCATCCTCACAAGACGTGATATCGACACGTTGTAGGGCCCTCTTATGTCCCGCGAGTCAGGTTGTCGTCCTTTTAACGGCTCACGACGTACGATCCGGGACTGAAAAATTGGGCAAAAGAATAAAAGTGGCCTGAAACTAATGAAAACATTCGATTTTGGACTCCAAAAATAGGAACAGCAAGCAAGCTCGCTGCCCCGTCATAGAGCTCTCAGAGAGCTTTGCAACGGTATGCTGTGCGCCACGTAACTCCATACGGATCAAAAGTTATGGGCACCGGAGTGACGGAGACCTGGTCACAAACCCTACACCCTCGGTTTACGGGCCCGGCCTCTACGTGAAGCGAAGTTGTCTTGCTCAATGTTCCGTGGGATTCAGTAATAGAGATCTGGTCGATAAAGTATCTTGGCAACCCTAACCAGTGCAAAAAAAATTGAAAAGGGGGTGCAACACGAGGACTTCCCAAGGGTTCAACCATCCTTCTACTACTCTCGCCCAAGCGCGCTTAATTTCGGAGTTCTGATGGGATCCGGTGCATTAGTGCTGGTATGATCGCACCCGTCATGTTGATGGCACAATTCCTATATGTGTTAACGGTTCACAGTCCCAACCTAGAGAGATGGCCCATTCAAAAGGCCCAATGGGCTTAACGACCACCCATCCGCTTCAACAAAGGAACATCCTCGCAAGACATGATATCGACACATTGTAGGGCCCTCTGATGTCCCACGAGTCCGGTTGTCGTCCTTTTAAAGGCTCACGACGTACGATCCGGGAAGAAAAAATAGAACAAAAGAATAAAAGTTGCCAGAAACTAATGAAAACATTCGATTTTGGTCTCCAAAAATGGGCAAAGCGAGCAAACTCGCTGCCCCCGTCGTAAAGCTCTCACAGAGCTTTGCAACGGTATGTTGTGCGCCGCGTAACTCCTTACGGATCAAAAGTTATGGGCACTAGAGCGACGGAGACCTGGTCATAAACCCTACGCCCTCGGTTTATGGGCCCGGCCTTTAAGTGAAGCGACGTTGTCTTGCCCAATGTTCCGTGGGATTCGGTAATAGAGATTTGGTTGATAAAGTATCTTGGCAACCCTAACCAGGGCAAAAAAATTGAAAAGGGGGTGCAACACGAAGACTTCCCAGGGGTTACCAACCTAGTACTACTCTCGCCCAAGCACACTTAACTTCGGAGTTCTGATGTGATTCGGTGCATCAGTGCCGGTATGATCGCACCCGTCATGTTGAGTGCACAATTCCTATATGTGTTAATGGTTCACAGGCCCAGCCTAGAGAGATGGCCCATTCAAAAGGCCCAATGGGCTTAACGACCACCCATCCGCTTCAACAACGGAACATCCTCGCAAGACATGATATCGACACATTGTAGGGCCCTCTGATGTCCCACGAGTCCGGTTGTCGTCCTTTTAAAGGCTCACGACGTACGATCCGGGAAGAAAAAATAGAACAAAAGAATAAAAGTTGCCAGAAACTAATGAAAACATTCGATTTTGGGCTCCAAAAATGGGCAAAGCGAGCAAACTCGCTGCCCCCGTCGTAAAGCTCTCAGAGAGCTTTGCAACGGTATGTTGTGCGCCGCGTAACTCCTTACGGATCAAAAGTTATGGCCACCGGAGCGACGGAGACCTGGTCACAAACCCTACGCCCTGGGTTTGCGGGCCCGGCCTCTATGTGAAGCGACGTTGTCTTGCCCAATGTTCCGTGGGATTCAGTAATAGAGATTTGGTCGATAAAGTATCTTGGCAACCCTAACCAGAGCAAAAAAAATTGAAAAGAGGGTGCAACACAAGGACTTCCCAGGGGGTCATCCATCCTATCACTACTCTCCCCCAAGCACGCTTAACTTCAGAGTTCTGATGGGATCCGGTGCATTATTGCTGGTATGATCGCACCCGTCATGTTGAGGGCACAATTCCTACATGTGTTAACGGTTCATAGTCCCAGCCTAGAGAGATGGCCTATTCAAAAGGCCTAATGGGCTTAACGACAACCCATCCGATTCAACAATGCAACATCCTCACAAGACTTGATATCGACACGTTGTAGGGCCCTCTGAAGTCCCGTGAGTCAGGTTGTCATCCTTTTAACGGCTCACGATGTACGATCCGGGACTGAAAACATGAGTAAAAGAATAAAAGTGGCCTGAAACTAATGAAAACATTCAATTTTGGACTCCAAAAATAGGCACATCGAGCAAACTCGCTGCCCCGTCATAGAGCTCTCAGAGAGCTTTGCAACGGTATGCTGTGCGCCATGTAAATCCATACGGATCAAAAGTTATGGGCACCGGAGCGACGGAGACCTGGTCACAAACCCTACGCCCTCGGTTTAATGGCTCGTCCTCTATGTGAAGCGAAGTTGTCTTGCCCAATGTTCCGTGGGATTCGGTAATAGAGATTTGGTCGATAAAGTATCTTGGCTACCCTAACCAGGACAAAAAAAATTGAAAAGGGCGTGCAACACGAGGACTTCCCAGGGGTTCACCCATCCTAGTACTACTCTCGCCCAAGCACGCTTAACTTCGGAGTTCTGATGGGATGTGGTGCATTATTGCTGGTATGATCGCACCCGTCATGTTGAGGGCACAATTCCTATATGTGTTAACGGTTCACAGTACCAGCCTAGAGAGATAGCCCATTCAAAAGGCCCAATGGGCTTAACGATAACCCATCCGCTACAACAACGCTGCATCCTCGCAATACGTGATATCTACACGTTGTAGGGCCCTCTGATGTCCCGTGAGTCAGGTTGTCGTCCTTTTAACGGCTCACGACGTACGATCTATGATGGAAAAACAGAGCAAAAGAAGAAAAGCGGTATGAAACTGATGAAAACGTTTGATTTTGGGCTCCAAAAATGGGCCCAACGAGCAAGCTGGCGGCCCCCGTCGTAGAGCTCTCAGACAGCTTTGCAATGGCATGCTTTGTGCCGCGTAACTCCTTACGGATCAAAAGTTATGGGCACCGGATCGACGGAGACCTGGTCACAAACCCTACGTCCTCGGTTTGCTGGCCCGGCTTCTACGTGAAGCGAAGTTGTCTTGCCCAATGTTCTGTGGAATTCGGTAATAGAGATTTGGTCGATAAAGTATCTTGGCAACCCGAACCAGGGCAAAAAGAATTGAAAAGGGGGTGCAACACGAGGACTTCCCAGTGGGTCACCCATCCTAGTACTACTCTCACCTAAGCACGTTTAACTTCGTAGTTCTGATGGGATCCGGTGCATTAGTACTGGTACGATCGCACCCGAAATGTTGAGGGTATAGTTCCTATATGTGTTAACGGTTCACAGTCCCAACCTAGAGAGATGGCCCATTCAAATGGCCCAATGGGCTTAACGACATCCCATTCGCTTCAACAACGCATCATCCTCGCAAGACGTGATATCGACATGTTGTAGGGCCCTCTGATGTCCCACGAGTCAGGTTGTCATCCTTTTAATGGCTTACGACGTACGATCCGGAAAGGAAAAATAGAGCAAAAGAAGAAAATTGGCCTAAAACTGATGAAAACGTTCAATTTTGACCTCCAAAAATGGGCAAAGCAAGCAAGCTAGCTGCCACCGTCGTAGAGCTCTTCGAGAGCTTTGCAACGGTATGCTGTGTGCCGCGTAACTCCTTACGGATCAAAAGTTATGGGCACTGTAGCGACGGGGACCTTGTCATAAACCCTACGCCCGCGGTTTGCGGGCCCGGCCTCTACGTGAAGCGAAGTTGTCTTGCCCAATGTTCCGTGGGATTCGGTAATAGAGATTTGGTCGATAAAGTATCTTGGCAACCCTAACTAGGGCAAAAAAAATTGAAAAGGGGGTGCAAGATGAGGACTTCCCAGCGGGTCACCCATCCCAGTACTGCTCTCGCCAAAGCACGCTTAACTTCGGAGTTCTGATGGGATCCAGTGCATTTGTGCTGGTATGATCACACCCGTCATGTTGAGGGCACAATTCCTATATGTGTTAACGGTTCACAGTCCCAGCCTAGAGAGATGGCCCATTCAAAAGGCCCAATGGGCTTAACGACAACCCATCCGCTACAACAACGCAGCATCCTCGCAAGACGTGATATCGACACGTTGTAGGGCCAACTGATGTCCCGCGATTCATCCATTTAACGGCTCACGACGTACGATCCGGGACGAAAAAACAGAGCAAAGGAAGAAAAGTAGTCTGAAACTGATGAAAACATTCGATTTTGGGCTGCAAAAAGGGGCATAGCGAGCAAGATGGCTACCCTCGTCGTAGAGCTCTCAGAGAGCTTTGCAACGGTATGCTGTGCGCCACGTAACTCCTTACGGATCAAAAGTTATGGGCACTGCAGCGACGGAGACCTGGTCCCAATCCCTACGCCCTCGGTTAGCGGGCCCGGCCTCTACGTGAAGCGAAGTTGTCTTGCCCAATGTTCCGTGGGATTCGGTAATAGTGATTTGGTCGATAAAGTATCTTGGCAACCCGAACCAGGGCAAAAAATATTGAAAAGGGGGTGCAAGACGAAGACTTCCCAGGGGGTCACCTATCCTAGTACTATTCTCGCCCAAGCACGCTTAACTTCGGAGTTCTGATGGGATCCGGTGCATTAGTGCTGGTATGATTGCAACCGTCATGTTGAGGCACAATTCCTGTATGTGTTAACGGTTCACAGTCACAGCCTAGAGAGATGTCGCATTCAAAAGGCCCAATGGGCTTAACGACAACCCATCTGCTTCAACACGCTGCATCCTCGCAAGACGTGATATCGAAACATTGTAGGGCCCTCTGATGTCCCGCGAGTCAGGTTGTCGTCCTTTTAACGGCTCACGACGTACGATCCGGGACGGAAAAACAGAGCAAAGGAATAAAAGTGTCCTGAAATTGATTAAAACGTTTGATTTTGTTTTCAAAAATGGGCACAGCGAGCAAGCTGGCTGCCCCTGTCGTAGAGCTCTCAAATAGCTTCGCAACGGTATGCTGTGCGCCACGTAACTTCTTACGGATCAAAAGTTTTGGGCACCGGAGCGGCGGAGACTTGGTCACAAACCCTACGCCCTCGGTTTGTGGACCCGACCTCTACGTGAAGCGAAGTTGTCTTGCCCAATGTTCCATGGGATTCGGTAATAGAGATTTGGTCGATAAAGTATCATGGCAACCCTAACCAGGGCAAAAAAAAATGAAAAGGTGGTGCAAGACGAGGACTTCCCAGAGGGTCACCCATCCTAGTACTGCTCTCTCCCAAGCACGCTTAACTTCGGAGTTCTGATGGGATCCGGTGCATTAGTGCTGGTATGATTGCACCTATCATGTTAAGGGCACAATTCCTATATGTGTTAACGGTTCACAGTCCCAGCCTAGAGAGATGGCCCATTCAAAAGGCCCAATCGCCTTAACGACAACCCATCCGCTTCAACAACGCTGCATCCTCGCAATACGTGATATCGACACGTTGTAGTGCCCTCTGATGTCCCGTGAGTCAGGCTGTCGTCCTTTTAACGGCTCACGACGTACGATCCGGGACAGAAAAACAGAGCAAAAGAACAAAAGTGGTATGAAACTGATGAAATTGTTTAATTTTGGGCTCCAAAAATGGGCACAACGAGCAAGCTGGCTGCCCCCGTCGCAGAGCTCTCAGAGAGCTTTGCAACGGTATGTTGTGCGCCGCGTAACTCCTTACGGATCAAAAGTTATGGGCACTGCAGTGACGGAGACCTTGTCACAATCCTTACGCCATCGATTTACAGGTCCGGCCTCTACGTGAAGCGAAGTTGTCTTGCCCATTGTTCCGTGGGATTCGGTAATAGAGATTTGGTCGATAAAGTATCTTGGCAACCCTAACCAGGGCAAAAAAAATTGAAAATGGGGTGCAACACGAGGACTTCCCAAGGGGTCACCCATCCTAGTACTAGTCTCGCCCAAGCACGCTTAACTTCGGAGTTCTGATGGGATCCGCTGCATTAGTGCTGGTATGATCGCACCCGTCATGTTGAGGGCACAATTCCTATATGTGTTAACGGTTCACAGTACCAGCCTTGAGAGATGGCCCATTCAAAAGTCCCAATGGGCTTGACGACAACCCATTCGCTTCAACAACTCTGCATGCTCGCAAGACGTGATATCGACACGTTGTAGGGCCCTCTGATGTCCCGCGAGTCAGGTTGTCGTCCTTTTAACGGCTCATGACGTACGATCCAGGATGAAAAAACTGAGCAAAAGAAGAAAAGTTGCCTAAAATTGATGAAAATGTTCGATTTTTTGCTCCAAAAATGGGCATAGCGAGCAAGCTAGCTGCCCCCGTCGTAGAGCTCTCAGAGAGCTTTGCAACGGTATGCTGTGCACCGCGTAACTCCGTACGGATCAAAAGTTATGGGCACCGGAGCGACGGAGACCTGGTCACAAACCCTACGCCCTCTGTTTGCGGGCCCGGCCTCTACGTGAAGCGAAGTTGTCTTGCCCAATGTTCTGTGGGATTCGATAATAGAGATTTGGTTGATAAAGTATCTTGGCAACCCAAACCAGGGCAAAAAAAATTGAAAAAGGGGTGCAACACGAGGAATTCCCAAGGGGTCACCCATCCTAGTACTACACTCGCCCAAGCACGCTTAAGTTCGGAGTTCTGATCGGATCTGGTGCATTAGTGCTGGTATGATCGCACCCGTCATGTTGAAGGCATAATTCCTATATGTGTTAACGGTTCACAGTCCTAACCTAGAGAGATGGCCCATTCATAAGGCCCAATGGGCTTAACAACAACCCATCCGCTTCAACAACGCAGCAACCTCGCAAGACGTGATATCGACACGTTATAGGGCCCTCTGATGTCCCGCGAGTCAGGTTGTCGTCCTTTTACCAGCTCACGAGGTACGATCCGGGATGGAAAAACAGAGAAAAAGAAGAAAAGTGGCCTGAAACTGATGAAAACGTTCAATTTTGGGCTCCAAAAATGGGAACAGCGAGCAAGATGGCTGCCTTCGTCGTAGAGCTCTCTGAGAGCTTTGCAACGGTATGTTGTGCGCCGCGTAACTCCTTACGGATCAAAAGTTATGGCCACCGGAGCGACAGAGACCTGGTCACAAACCCTACGCCCTGGGTTTGCGGGCCCGGCCTCTATGTGAAGCGACGTTGTCTTGCCCAATGTTCCGTGGGATTCAGTAATAGAGATTTGGTCGATAAAGTATCTTGGCAACCCTAACCAGAGCAAAAAAAATTGAAAAGAGGGTGCAACACAAGGACTTCCCAGGGCGTCATCCATCCTAGCACTACTCTCCCCCAAGCACGCTTAACTTCAGAGTTCTGATGGGATCCGGTGCATTATTGCTGGTATGATCGCACCCGTCATGTTGAGGGCACAATTCCTACATGTGTTAACGGTTCACAGTCCCAGCCTAGAGAGATGGCCTATTCAAAAGGCCTAATGGGCTTAACGACAACCCATCCGATTCAACAATGCAACATCCTCACAAGACTTCATATCGACACGTTGTAGGGCCCTCTGAAGTCCCGTGAGTCAGGTTGTCATCCTTTTAACGGCTCACGATGTACGATCCGGGACTGAAAACATGAGTAAAAGAATAAAAGTGGCCTGAAACTAATGAAAACATTCAATTTTGGACTCCAAAAATAGGCACATTGAGCAAACTCGCTGCCCCGTCATAGAGCTCTCAGAGAGCTTTGCAACGGTATACTGTGCGCCATGTAAATCCATACGGATCAAAAGTTATGGGCACCGAAGCGACGGAGACCTGGTCACAAACCCTACGCCCTCGGTTTAATGGCCCGTCCTCTATGTGAAGCGAAGTTGTCTTGCCCAATGTTCCGTGGGATTCGGTAATAGAGATTTGGTCGATAAAGTATCTTGGCTACCCTAACCAGGACAAAAAAAATTGAAAAGGGCGTGCAACACGAGGACTTCCCAAGGGTTCACCCATCCTAGTACTACTCTCGCCCAAGCACGCTTAACTTCGGAGTTCTGATGGGATGTGGTGCATTATTGCTGGTATGATCGCACCCGTCATGTTGAGGGCACAATTCCTATATGTGTTAACGGTTCACAGTCCCAGCCTAGAGAGATAGCCCATTCAAAAGGCCCAATGGGCTTAACGATAACCCATCCGCTACAACAACGCTGCATCCTCGCAATACGTGATATCTACACGTTGTAGGGTCCTCTGATGTCCCGTGAGTCAGGTTGTCGTCCTTTTAACGGCTCACGACGTACGATCTGTGACGGAAAAACAGAGCAAAAGAAGAAAAGCGGTATGAAACTGATGAAAACGTTTGATTTTGGGCTCCAAAAATGGGCCCAACGAGCAAGCTAGCGGCCCCCGTCGTAGAGCTCTCAGACAGCTTTGCAATGGCATGCTTTGTGCCGCGTAACTCCTTACGGATGAAGAGTTATGGGCACCGGATCGACGGAGACCTGGTCACAAACCCTACATCCTCGGTTTGCTGGCCCGGCGTCTACGTGAAGCGAAGTTGTCTTGCCCAATGTTCTGTTGAATTCGGTAATAGAGATTTGGTTGATAAAGTATCTTGGCAACCCGAACCAGGGCAAAAAGAATTGAAAAGGGGGTGCAACACGAGGACTTCCCAGTGGGTCACCCATCCTAGTACTACTCTCACCTAAGCACGTTTAACTTCGTAGTTCTGATGGGATCCGGTGCATTAGTACTGGTACGATCGCACCCGAAATGTTGAGGGTATAGTTCCTATATGTGTTAACGGTTCACAGTCCCAACCTAGAGAGATGGCCCATTCAAATGGCCCAATGGGCTTAACGACATCCCATTCGCTTCAACAACTCATCATCCTCGCAAGACGTGATATCGACATGTTGTAGGGCCCTCTGATGTCCCGCGAGTCAGGTTGTCATCCTTTTAATGGCTTACGACGTACGATCCGGAAAGGAAAAATAGAGCAAAAGAAGAAAATTGGCCTAAAATTGATGAAAACGTTCAATTTTGACCTCCAAAAATGGGCAAAGCAAGCAAACTAGCTGCCACCGTCGTAGAACTCTTCGAGATCTTTGCAACGGTATGCTGTGTGCCGCGTAACTCCTTACGGATCAAAAGTTATGGGCACTGTAGCGACGGGGACCTTGTCACAAACCCTACGCCCGCGGTTTGCGGGCCCGGCCTCTACGTGAAGCGAAGTTGTCTTGCCCAATGTTCCGTGGGATTCGGTAATAGAGATTTGGTCGATAAAGTATCTTGGCAACCCTAACTAGGGCAAAAAAAATTGAAAAGGGGGTGCAACACGAGGACTTCCCAACGGGTCACCCATCCCAGTATTGCTCTCGCCAAAGCACGCTTAACTTCGGAGTTCTGATGGGATCCGGTGCATTTGTGTTGGTATGATCACACCCGTCATGTTGAGGGCACAATTCCTATATGTGTTAACGGTTCACAGTCCCAGCCTAGAGAGATGGCCCATTCAAAAGGCCCAATGGGCTTAACGACAACCCATCCGCTACAACAACGCAGCATCCTCGCAAGACGTGATATCGACACGTTGTAGGGCCAACTGATGTCCCGCGATTCATCCATTTAACGGCTCACGACGTACGATCCGGGACGAAAAAACAGAGCAAAGGAAGAAAAGTAGTCTGAAACTGATGAAAACATTCGATTTTGGGCTGCAAAAAGGGGCACAGCGAGCAAGATGGCTACCCTCGTCGTAGAGCTCTCAGAGAGCATTGCAACGGTATGTTGTGCGCCACGTAACTCCTTACGGATCAAAAGTTATGGGCACTGCAGCGACGGAGACCTGGTCCCAATCCCTACGCCCTCGGTTAGCGGGCCCGGCCTCTACGTGAAGCGAAGTTGTCTTGCCCAATGTTCCGTGGGATTCGGTAATAGTGATTTGGTCGATAAAGTATCTTGGCAACCCGAACCAGGGCAAAAAATATTGAAAAGGGGGTGCAAGACGAAGACTTCCCAGGGGGTCACCTATCCTAGTACTATTCTCGCCCAAGCACGCTTAACTTCGGAGTTCTGATGGGATCCGGTGCATTAGTGCTGGTATGATTGCAACCGTCATGTTGAGGCACAATTCCTATATGTGTTAACGGTTCACAATCACAGCCTAGAGAGATGTCGCATTCAAAAGGCCCAATGGGCTTAACGACAACCCATCTGGTTCAACACGCTGCATCCTCGCAAGACGTGATATCGAGACATTGTAGGGCCCTCTGATGTCCCGCGAGTCAGGTTGTCGTCCTTTTAACGGCTCACGACGTACGATCCGGGACGGAAAAACAGAGCAAAGGAATAAAAGTGTCCTGAAATTGATTAAAACGTTTGATTTTGGGCTCCAAAAATGGGCACAGCGAGCAAGCTGGCTGCCCCTGTCGTAGAGCTCTCAAATAGCTTCGCAACGGTATGCTGTGCGCCACGTAACTTCTTACGGATCAAAAGTTTTGGGCACCGGAGCGGCGGAGACTTGGTCACAAACCCTACGCCCTCGGTTTGTGGACCCGACCTCTACGTGAAGCGAAGTTGTCTTGCCCAATGTTCTGTGGGATTCGGTAATAGAGATTTGGTCGATAAAGTATCATGGCAACCCTAACCAGGGCAAAAAAAAATGAAAAGGTGGTGCAAGACGAGGACTTCCCAGAGGGTCACCCATCCTAGTACTGCTCTCTCCCAAGCACGCTTAACTTCGGAGTTCTGATGGGATCCGGTGCATTAGTGCTGGTATGATTGCACCTATCATGTTAAGGGCACAATTCCTATATGTGTTAACGGTTCACAGTCCCAGCCTAGAGAGATGGCCCATTCAAAAGGCCCAATCGGCTTAACGACAACCCATCCGCTTCAACAACGCTGCATCCTCGCAATACGTGATATCGACACGTTGTAGTGCCCTCTGATGTCCCGTGAGTCAGGCTGTCGTCCTTTTAACGGCTCACGACGTACGATCCGGGACAGAAAAACAGAGCAAAAGAACAAAAGTGGTATGAAACTGATGAAAACGTTTAATTTTGGGCTCCAAAAATGGGCACAACGAGCAAGCTGGCTGCCCCCGTCTCAGAGCTCTCAGAGAGCTTTGCAACGGTATGTTGTGCGCCGCGTAACTCCTTACGGATCAAAAGTTATGGGCACTGCAGCGACGGAGACCTTGTCACAATCCTTACGGCATCGATTTACAGGCCCGGCCTCTACGTGAAGCGAAGTTGTCTTGCCCATTGTTCCGTGGGATTCGGTAATAGAGATTTGGTCGATAAAGTATCTTGGCAACCCTAACCAGGGCAAAAAAAATTGAAAATGGGGTGCAACACGAGGACTTCCCAAGGGGTCACCCATCCTAGTACTAGTCTCGCCCAAGCACGCTTAACTTCGGAGTTATGATGGGATCCGCTGCAATAGTGCTGGTATGATCGCACCCGTCATGTTGAGGGCACAATTCCTATATGTGTTAACGGTTCACAGTACCAGCCTTGAGAGATGGCCCATTCAAAAGTCCCAATGGGCTTGA
The DNA here is from genome assembly GCA_037974665.1 of Ehretia macrophylla. Classification (NCBI taxonomy): domain Eukaryota; kingdom Viridiplantae; phylum Streptophyta; class Magnoliopsida; order Boraginales; family Ehretiaceae; genus Ehretia; species Ehretia macrophylla. The sequence continues at coordinate 1,566,814 of CM075780.1, forward strand.
CGACAACCCATTCGCTTCAACAACTCTGCATGCTCGCAAGACATGATATCGACACGTTGTAGGGCCCTCTGATGTCCCGCGAGTCAGGTTGTCGTCCTTTTAACGGCTCATGACGTACGATCCAGGATGAAAAAACTGAGCAAAAGAAGAAAAGTTGCCTAAAATTGAAGAAAATGTTCGATTTTTTGCTCCAAAAATGGGCATAGCGAGCAAGCTAGCTGCCCCCGTCGTAGAGCTCTCAGAGAGCTTTGCAACGGTATGCTGTGCACCGCGTAACTCCGTACGGATCAAAAGTTATGGGCACCGGAGCGACGGAGACCTGGTCACAAACCCTACGCCCTCTGTTTGCGGGCCCGGCCTCTACGTGAAGCGAAGTTGTCTTGCCCAATGTTCCGTGGGATTCGATAATAGAGATTTGGTTGATAAAGTATCTTGGCAACCCAAACCAGGGCAAAAAAAATTGAAAAAGGGGTGCAACACGAGGAATTCCCAAGGGGTCACCCATCCTAGTACTACACTCGCCCAAGCACGCTTAAGTTCGGAGTTCTGATCGAATCCGGTGCATTAGTGCTGGTATGATCGCACCCGTCATGTTGAAGGCACAATTCTTATATGTGTTAACGGTTCACAATCCTAACCTAGAGAGATGGCCCATTCATAAGGCCCAATGGGCTTAACAACAACCCATCCGCTTCAACAACGCAGCAACCTCGCAAGACGTGATATCGACACGTTATAGGGCCCTCTGATGTCCCGCGAGTCAGGTTGTCGTCCTTTTACAAGCTCACGAGGTACGATCCGGGACGGAAAAACAGAGCAAAAGAAGAAAAGTGGCCTGAAACTGATGAAAACGTTCAATTTTGGGCTCCAAAAATGGGAACAGCGAGCAAGATGGCTGCCTTCGTCATAGAGCTCTCTGAGAGCTTTACAACGGTATGTTGTGCGCCACGTAACTCCTTACGGATCAAAAGTTATGGGCACCGGAGCGACGGAGACCTGGTCACAAACCCTACGCCCTCTGTTTGCGGGCCCGGCCTCTACGTGAAGCGAAGTTGTCTTGCCCAATGTTCCGTGGGATTGGGCAATAGAGATTTGGTCGATAAAGTATCTTGGCAACCCTAACCAGGGCAAAAAAAATTGAAAAGGAGGTGCAACACGAGGACTTCCCATGGGGTCACCCATCCTAGTACTACTCTCACCCAAGCACGCTTAACTTCGGAGTTCTGATGGGATCTGGTGCATTAGTGCTGGTATGATCGCACCCGTCATGTTGAGGGCACAATTCCTATATGTGTTAACGGTTCACAGTCCTAACCTAGAGAGATGGCCCATTCAAAAGGCCCAATGGGCTTAACGAAAACCCATCCGGTTCAACAATGCTGCATCCTCGCAAGACGTGATATCGACAAATTGTAGGGCCCTCTGATGTCCCTCGAGTCAGGTTGTCGTCTTTTTAACGGTTCACGACGTACGATCTGGGACGGAAAAACAGAGCAAAAGAAGAAAAGTGGCCTGGAACTGATGAAAACGTTCGATTTTGCTATCCAAAAATAGGCACAGCGAGCAAGCTGGCTGCCCTCGTCGTAGAGCTCTCAGAGAGCTTTGCAACGGTATGCTGTGCGCCGCATAACTCCTTACGGATCAAAAGGTATGGGCACCGGAGCGACGGAGACCTTGTCACAAACCCTACGCCTCGATTTGCGGGACCGGCCTCTACGTGAAACGAAGTTCTCATGCCTAATGTTCCGTGGGATTCAGTAATAGAGATTTGGTCGAGAAAGTATCTTGGCAACCTTAACCAGGGCAAAAAAAATTGAAAAGGGAGTGCAACACGAGGACTTCCCAGGGGGTCACCCATCATAGTACTACTCAAGCCCAAGCACGCTTAACTTCGGTGTTCTGTTGGGATCCGTTGCATTAGTGCTGGTATGATCGCACCCGTCATGTTGAGGGCACAATTCCTATATGTGTTAACGGTTCACAGTCCCATCCTAGAGAGATGGGCCATTCAAATGGCACAATGGGCTTAATGACAGCCCATCCGCTTCAACAAAGCAGCATCCTCACAAGACGTGATATTGACACGTTGTAGGGCCCTCTGATGTCCCACGAGGCAGGTTGTCGTCCTTTTAACGGCTCACGACGTACGATCCAGGATGAAAAAACAGAGCAAAAGAAGAAAAGCGGCCTAAAACTGATGAAAACGTTCGATTTAGGGCTCCAAAAATAGGCACAGTGAGCAAGCCGGATGCCCCCGTCGTAGAGCTCTCAGAGAGCTTTGCAACGGCATGCTGTGCGCCACATAACTCCTTGCGGATCAAAAGTTTTGGGCACCGGAGCGACGAAGACCTGGTCACAAACCCTAAGCCCTCGGTTTGCGAGCCCGGCCTCTACGTGAAGCGAAGTTGTCTTGCCCAATTTTCTGTAGGATTCGGTAATAGAGATTTGGTCAATAAAGTATCTTGGCAACCCAAACCAGGGCAAAAAAAATTGAAAAGGGGGTGTAACACGAGGATTTCCTAGGGGGTCACCCATCCTAGTACTACTCTCACCCAAGCACGCTTAACTTCGGAGTTCTGATGGGATCCGGTGCATTAGTGCTGGTATGATCGCACCCGTCATGTTGAGGGCACAATTCCTATTTGTGTTAACGGTTCACAGTCCCAGCCTAGAGAGATGGCCCATTCAAAAGGCCCAATGGGCTTAACGACAACCCATCCGCTTCAACAACGTAGCATCCTCGCAAGACGTGATATCGACACGTTGTAGGGCCCTCTGATGTCCCGCGAGTCAGGTTGTCGTCCTTTTAACAGCTCACGACGTACGATCCAGAAAGGAAAAATAGAGCAGAAGAAGAAAAGTGGCCTGAAACTGATGAAAACGTTCGATTTAGGGCTCCAAAAATGGGCACAGCGAGCAAGCCGGCTGCCCCCGTCGTAGAGCTCTCAGAGAGCTTTGTAACGGTATGCTGTGCGCCACGTAACTCCTTACGGATCAAAAGTTATGGGCACCGGAGCGACGGAGATCTTGTCACAAACCCTACGCCCTCGGTTTGCGGGCCCGGCCACTACGTGAAGCGAAGTTGTCTTCCCCAATGATCCGTTGGATTCGGTAACAGAGATTTGGTCGATAAAGTATCTTGGCAACCCTAACCAGGGCAAAAAAAATTGGAAAGGGGTGCAACACGAGTACTTCCCAGGGGGTCACCCATCCTAGTACTACTCTCACCCAAGCACGCTTAACTTCGGAGTTCTGATGGGATCCGGTGCATTAGTGCTGATATGATCGCACCCGTCATGTTGAGGGCACAATTCCTATATGTGTTAACGGTTCACAGTCCCAACCTAGAGAGATGGCCCGTTCAAAAGGCCCAATGGGCTTAACGACAACCCATCCGCTTCAACATTGCTGCATCCTCTCAAGACGTGATATCGACACATTGTAGGGCCCTCTGATGTCCCGCGAGTCAGGTTGTCGTCCTTCTAACGGCTCACGACGTACGATCCGGGACGGAAAAACAAAGCAAAAGAAGAAAAGTGGCCTGAAACTGATGAAAACATTCAATTTTGCTATCCAAAAATAGGCACTGCGGGCAAGCTTGCTGCCCCCGTCGTAGAGCTCTCAGAGAGCTTTGCAACGGTATGCTGTGCGCTGCATAAGTCCTTACGGATCAAAAGTTATGGGCACCGGAGCGACGGAGACCTTGTCACAAACCCTACGCCCTCGGTTTGCGGGTCCGGCCTCTACGTGAAGCGAAGTTGTCTTGCCCAATGTTCCGTGGGATTCGGTAACAGAGATTTGGTGGATAAAGTATCTTGGCAACCCTAACCAGGGAAAAAAAATTGAAAAGGGGGTGCAACACGAGGACTTCCCATGGGGTCACCCATCCTAGTACTACTCTCGTCCAAGCACGCTTAACTTTCGGAGTTGTGATGGGATCCGGTGCATTAGTGCTGGCAAGATCGCACCTGTCATGTTGAGGGCACAATTCCTATATGTGTTAACGGTTCTCAGTCCCAGCCTAGAGAGATGGCCTATTCAAAAGGTCCAATGAGCTTAACGACAACCCATCCACATCAACAACGCAGCATCTTCGCAAGACGTGATATCAACACTTTGTAGGGCCCTCTGATGTCCCGCGAGTCAGGTTGTCATCCTTTTAATGACTCACGATGCCCGATCAGGAAAGGAAAAATAGAGCAAAAGAAGAAAAGTGGCCTGAAACTGATGAAAACGTTCGATTTTGGGCTCCAAAAATAGGCATAGCGAGCAAGCAAGCTGCCCCCGTCGTAGAACACTCAGAGAGCTTTGCAACGGTATGCTGTGTGCCGCGTAACTCCTTGCGGATCAAAAGTTACGGGCACCGGAGCGGCGGAAACCTTGTCACAAACCCTACGCCCTCGGTTTGCGGGCCCGACATCTAAGTGAAGCCGGATGTCCCCGTCGTAGAGCTCTCAAAGAGCTTTGCAACGGTATGTTGTGCGCCACCTAACTCCTTACGGATCAAAAGTTTTGGGCACTGGAGCGATGAAGACCTGGTAGCAAACCCTAATCCCTCGGTTTGCGGGCCCGGCCTCTACGTGAAGCGAAGTTGTCTTGCCCAATGTTCTGTAGGATTCGGTAATAGAGATTTTGGTCAATAAAGTATCTTGGCAACCCTAACCAAGGCAAAAAAAATTGAAAAGGGGGTGCAAAACGAAGACTTTCCAGGAGGTTACCCATCCTATTACTACTCTCGCCCAAGCACGCTTAACTTCGGAGTTTTGATGGGATCCGGTGCATTAGTGCTGGTATGATCGCACCCGTCATGTTGAGGGCACAATTCCTATATGTGTTAACGGTTCACAGTCCCAACCTAGAGAGATGGCCCATTCAAAAGGCCCAATGGGCTTAACGATAACCCATCCACTTCAACAACGCAGCATCCTCGCAAGACGTGATATCGACAATTTGTAGGGCCCTTTGTTGTCCCGCGAGTCAGGTTGTCGTCCTTTTAACGACTCACAATGTACGATCTGGAAAGAAAAAACATAGCAAAAGAAGAAAAGTGGCCTGAAACTGATGAAAACGTTCGATTTTGGGGTCCAAAAATGGGCATAAAGAGCAAGCTAGCTGCCCCCGTCATTGAACACTCAGAGAGCTTTGCAACGGTATACTGTGTGCAGCGTAACTCCTTACGGATCAATAGTTATGGGCACCGGAGCAACAGAGACCTGGTCACAAACCCTACGCCATCGGTTTGCGGGCCCGGCCTCTACGTGGGGTGTAGTTGTCTTGCCCAATGGTCCATGGGATTCGGCAACAGAGATTTGGTCGATAAAGTATCTTGGCAACCCTAACCAGGGCAAAAAAATTGAAAAGGGGGTGCAACACGAGGACTTCCCAGGGGGTCACCCATCCTAGTACTACTCTCGCCCAAGCACGCTTAACTTCGGAGTTCTGATGGGATCCGGTGCATTAGTGCTGGTATGATCGCACCCGTAATGTTGAGGGCACAATTCCTATATGTGTTAACGGTTCACAGTCCCAGCCTAGAGAGATGGCCCATTCAAAAGGCCAATGGGCTTAACAACAACCTATCAGCTTCAACAACGCTGCATCCTTGCAAGACGTGATATCGACACGTTGTGGGGCCCACTGATGTCCCGCGAGTCAGGTTGTCGTCCTTTTAACGGCTCACGACGTACGATATGCGACGAAAAAACATAATAAAAGAAGTAAAGTGGTCTGAAATTGATGAAAACGTACGATTTTAGGCACCAAAAATGGGCAAAGCGAGCAAACTGGTTGCCCCCGTCGTAGAACACTCATAGATGTTTGCAACGGTATGCTGTGCGCCGCGTAACTCTTTACGGATCAAAAGTTATGGGCTCCGGAGCGACGGAGAGCTGGTCACAAACCCTACGCCCTCGGTTTGCGGGCCCGGCCTCTACGTGAAGCGAAGTTGTCTTGCCCAATGTTCCGTGGGATTCGGTAATAGAGATTTGGTGGATAAAGTATCTTGGCATCCCTAAGCAGGGCAAAAAAAATTGAAAAGGGGGTGCAACACGACGACTTCCCAGGGGGTCACCCATCCTAGTACTACTCTCGCCCAAGCACGCTTAACTTCGGAGTTCTAATGGGATCCGGTGAATTAGTGCTGGTATGATCGCACCCGTCATGTTGGGGGCAAAATTCCTATATGTGTTAACGGTTCACAGTTCAGCTTAAAGAGATGGCCCATTCAAAAGGCCCAATGGGCTTAACGACAACCCATCCGCTTCAACAACACTGTATCCTCGCAAGCTATGATATAGACACGTTGTAGGGCCCTCTGATGTCCTGCGAGTCCGGTTGTCGTCCTTTTAACGGCACACGACGTATGATCCGGGACGGAAAAACAGATCAGAAGATGAAAAGTGGTCTGAAACTGATGAAAACATTCAATTTTGGGCTCCAAAAATGGGCACAGCGAGCAAGCTATATGCCCCCGTCGTAGAGCTCTCAGAGAGCTTTGCAACGGTATGTTGTGCGCCGCGTAACTCCCTATGGATCAAAAGTTATTGGCACCGGAGCGACGGAGACCTGGTCATAAACCCTACGCCCTCGGTTTGCGGGCCTGGCCTTTACGTGAAGCGAAGTTGTCTTGCCCAATGTTCCGTGGGATTCGGTAATAGAAATTTGGTAGATAAAGTATCTTGGCAACCCTAACCAGGGCAAAAAAAATTGAAAAGGGGGTGCAACACGAGGACTTCCCAGGGGGTTACCCATTCTAGTACTACTCTCGCCCAAGCACGCTTAACTTCCGAGTTCTGATGGGATCCGGTGCATTAGTGCTGTTATGATCGTACCCGTCATGTTGAGGGCACAATTCCTATATGTGTTATCGGTTCACAGTCCCAGCCTAGAGAGATGGCCCTTTCAAAAGGCCCAATGGGCTTAACGACAACCCATCTGCTTCAACAACGCTGCCTCCTCGCAAGACGTGATATCGACACATTGTATGGCCCTCTGATGTCCGGCGAGTCACGTTGTCGTCCTTTTAATGGCTCACGACGTACGATCCGGGAATGAAAAATAGAGCAAAAGAAGATAAGTGGCCTGAAACTGATGAAAACGTTCGATTTTGGGCTCCAAAAACATGCAAAGCAAGCAAGCTTGCTGCCCGCTTGGTAGAGCTCTCAGAGAGCTTTGCAACTGTATGCTGTGCGCCGCGTAACTCCTTACGGATCAAAAGTTATGGGCACCGGAGCGACGGAGACCTGGTCACAAACCCTACGCCCTCGGTTTGTGGGCCCGGCCTCTACGTGAAGCGAAGTTGTCTTGCCCAATGTTCCGTGGGATTCGGTAATTGAGATTTGGTCGATAAAATATCTTGGCAACCCTAACCTAGGAAAAAAAAAATTGAAAAGGGGGTGCAACACGAGGACTTCCCAAGGGGTCACACATCCAAGTACTACTCTCGCCCAAGCACGCTTAACTTCGGAGTTCTGATGGGATCTGGTGCATTAGTGCAGGTATAATCGCACATGTCATGTTGAGGGCACAATTCCTATATGTGTTAACGGTTCACAGTCCCAGCCTAGAGAGATGGCCCATTCAAAAGGCCCAATGGGATTAACGACAACCCATCCGCTTCAACAATGTAGCATCCTCGCAAGACGTGATATCAACACGTTGTAGGGACCTATGATGTCCCGCGAGTCAGGTTATCATCCTTTAAATGGCTCACGACTTACGATCCGGGATGAAAAAACAGAGCAAAAGAATAAAAGTGGCCTGAAACTAATGAAAACATTCGACTTTGGGCTCCAAAAATAGGCACAGCGCGCAAGCTCGTTGCCCCCGTCATAGAGCTCTCAGAGAGCTTTGCAACGGTATGTTGTGCACCGCGTAACTCCTTATAGATCAAAAGTTATGGGCACCGGAGCGACGGACACCTAGTCACAAGCCCTACGCCCTCGGTTTGCGGGCCCGGCCTCTGCGTGAAGCAAAGTTGTCTTGCCCAATGTTCCATGGGATTCGGTAATTGAGATTTGGTAGATAAAGTATCTTGGCAACCCTAACCAGGGCAAAAAAAATGGAAAAGGGGGTGCAACATGAGGACTTCCCAGGGGGTCACCCATCCTAGTACTACTCTTGCCCAAGCACGCTTAACTTTGGAGTTCTGATGGAATCCGGTGCATTAGTGCTGGTATGATCGCACTAGTGATGTTGAGGGCACAATTCCTATATGTGTTAATGGTTCACAGTCCCAGCCTAGAGAGATGGCCCATTCAAAAGGCCCAATGGGCTTAACAACTACCCATCTACTTCAACAACGCAGCATCCTCGCAAGACGTGATATCGACAAGTTGTAGGGCCTTCTGATGTCCCACGAGTCAGGTTGTCGTCCTTTTAACTGCTCACGACGTACGATCCAGGATGGAAAAACAGAGCAGAAGAAGAAAAGTTGTTTGAAACTGATGAAAACGTTCGATTTTGGGCATCAAAAATGGGCACAGCGAGAAGCTGGCTGCCCACGTCGTAGAGCTCTCAGAGAGCTTTGCATCGGTATGCTGTGCACTGCGTAACTCCTCACGGATCAAAAGTTATGGGCACCGGAGCGACAGAGACCTGGTCACAAACCCTACGGCCTCGGTTTACGGGCCCGGCCTCTACGTGAAGCGAAGTTGCCTTGCGCAATGTTCCGTGGGATTCGACAATAGAGATTTGGTCGTTAAAGTATCTTGGCAACCCTAACCAGAGCAAAAAAAATTTAAAAGGGGTTGCAACACGAGGACTTCCCAGGGGGTCACCCATCCTAGTACTACTCTCGCCCAAGCATGCTTAACTTCGGAGTTCTGATGGGATTCGGTGCATTAGTGCTGGTATGAACGCACCCGTCTTGTCGAGGGCAGAATTCCTATATGTGTTAACGGTTCACAGTCCCAGCCTAGAGAGATGGCCAATTCAAAAGGCCAAATGGGCTTAATGACAACCTATCCGCTTCAACAACGCTGCATCCTCGCAAGACGTGATATCGACATGTTGTGGGGCCCATAGATGTCCCGCGAGTCAGGTTTTCGGCCTTTTAACGGCTCACGACGTACGATCCGGGACGAAAAAATAGGGCAAAAGAATAAAGTTGGTCTGAAACTGATGAAAACGTTCAATTTTGGGCTCCAAAAATGGGCAAAGCGAGCAAACTGGCTGCTCCCGTCGTAGAGCTCTCAGAGAGCTTTGTAACGGTATACTGTGCGCCGCGTAACTCCTTACGGATCAAAAGTTATGGGCACCGGAGCAAGGGAGACGTGGTCACAAACCTTACGCCCTCGGTTTGCGGGCCAAGCCTCTATGTGAAGCGAAGTTGTCTTGGCCAATGTTCTGTGCGAGTCGGTAATAGAGATTTGGTCGATAAAGTATCTTGGCAACCCTAACCAGGGCAACAAAAATTGAAAAGGTGGTGCAACACGAGGACTTCCCAAGGGGTCCCCCATCCTAGTACTACTCTCGCCCAAGCACGCTTAACTTTAGAGTTCTGATGAGATCCGGTGCATTAGTCCTGGTATGATCGCACCAGTGATGTTGAGGGCACAATTCCTATATGTGTTAAGGGTTCACAGTCCCCGCCTAGAGAGATGGCCCATTCAAAAGGCTCAATGGCTTAACGACAACCCATCCGTTTCAACAACGCAGCATCCTTGCAAGACGTGATATCGACACGTTGTAGGGCCCTCTGATGTCCCGCGAGTCAGGTTGTCATCCTTTTAAAGGCACATGACGTACGATCCGGGGTGGAAAAACAGAGCACAAGAAGAAAAGTGGCTGGAAACTGACGAAAATGTTCGATTCTGGGCTACAAAAAGGGCACAGCAAGCAAGCTAGCTGCCCCCGTCGTAGAGCTCTTAGAGAGATTTGCAACGGTATGCTCTGCGCCGCGTAACTCCTTAAGGATCAAAAGTTATCGGCACCGGAGCAACGGTGACCTGGTCACAAACCCTACGCCCTCGGTTTGCGGGCCCGGCCTCTACGTGAAGCGAAGTTGTCTTGCCCAATGTTCCGTGGGATTCGGTAATAGAGATTTGGTCGATAAAGTATCTTGGCAACCCTAACCAGGGCAAAAAAAATTGAAAAGGGGGTGCAACACGAGGACTTCCCAAGGGGTCACCCATCCTAGTACTACTCTCGCCCAAGCACGCTTAACTTTGGAGTTCTGATGGGATCCGGTGCATTAGTGCTGGTATGATCACACTAGTGATGTTGAGGGCACAATTCCTATATGTGTTAACGGTTCACAGTCCCAGCCTAGAGAGATGGCCCATTCAAAAGGCCCAATGGGCTTAACAACTACCCATCCACTTCAACAACGCAGCATCCTCGCAAGACGTGATATTTACACATTGTAGGGCCCTCTGATGTCCTGCGAGTCAGGTTGTCATCCTTTTAACTGCACACGACGTACAATCCGGGATGGAAAACAGTGCAAAAGAAGAAAAGTGGCCTGAAACTGATGAAAACGTTCGATTTTGGGATCCAAAAAGGGCACAGCGAGCAAGCTAGCTGCCGCCGTTGTAGAGCTCTCAGAGAGCTTTGCAACGGGATGTTGTGCGCTGCGTAACTCCTTACAGATCAAAAGTTATAGGCACCGGAGCAACGGAGACCTGGTCACAAACCCTACGCCCTCGGTTTGCGGGCCTGGCCTCTACGTGAAGCGAAGTTGTCTTGCCCAATGTTCCGTGGGATTTGGTATTAGAGATTTGGTTGATAAAGTATCTTGGCAACCTTAACCAGGGCAAAAAAATTGAAAAGGGGGTGCAACACGAGGACTTCCCAAGGGGTCACCCATCCTAGTACTACTCTCGCCCAAGCACGCTTAACTTCGGAGTTCTGATGGGATCCGGTGCATTAGTGCTGGTATGATCGCACCCGGCATGTTGAGGGCACAATTCCAATATTTGTTAACAGTTCACAGTCGTAGCCTAGAGAGATGGCCCATTCAAAAGGCCCAATGGGCTTAACGACAACCCATCCGCTTCAACAACGCAGTATCCTAGCAAGATGTGATATCGTCACGTTGTAGGGCCCTCTGATGTCATGCGAGTCAGGTTGTCGTCCTTTTAACGGCTCACGACGTACGATCTGGGACGGAAAAACAGAGCAAAAGAATAAAAGTGGCCAGAAACTAATGAAAACATTCAATTTTGGGCTCCAAAAACAGGTACAGCGAGCAAGCTTGCTGCCCCCATCGTAGAGCTCTCAGAGAGCTTTGCAACGATATGTTGTGCATCGCGTAACTCCTTACGAATCAAAAGTTTTGGGCACCGGAGCGACGGAGCGCTGGTCACAAACTATACGCCCTCTGTTTGTGGGCCCAGCCTTTACGTGAAATGATGTTGTCTTGCCCAATGTTCCGTGGGATTCGATAATAGAGATTTGGTCGATAAAGTATCTTGGTAACCCTAACTAGGGCAAAAAAAATTGTAAAGGGGGTGCAACATGAGGACATCCCAGGAGGTCCCCCATCCTTGTACTACTCTTGCCCAAGCACGCTTAACTTCGGAGTTCTGATGGGATCCGGTGCATTAGTGCTGGTATGATCGCACCCGCCATGTTGATGGCACAATTCCTATATGTGTTAACAGTTCACAGTCCCAGCCTAGAGAGATGACCCATTCAAAAGGCCCAATGGGCTTAACGACAACCCATCCGCTTCAACAACGCAGCATGCTCGCAAGACGTGATATCGACACGTTGTAGGACCCTCTGATGTCCAGCGAGTCAGGTTGTCGTCCTTTTATCGGCTCACGATGTACGATCCGGGATGGAAAAATAGAGCAAAAAAAGAAAAGTGGCCTAAAATTGATGAAAACGTTCGATTTTGCGCTCCAAAAAGGGCACATCGAGCAATCTGGCTTCCCTCGTCATAGAGCTCTCAGAGAGCTTTGCAACGGTATGCTGTGCGCCGCGTAACTTCTTACGGATCAAAAGTTATGGGCACCGGAGCGACTGAGACCTGGTAACGAACCCTACGCCCTCGGTTTGCTGGCCCGGCCTCTACATGAAGCGAAGTTGTCTTGCCCAATGTTCTGTGGGATTCAGTAATAGAGATTTGGTCGATAAAGTATCTTGGCAACCCTAACTAGGGCAAAAAAAATTTAAAATGGGGTATAACACGAGGACTTCCCAAGGGGTCACCCATCCTAGTACTACTCTCGCCCAAGCACGCTTAACTTCAGAGTTCTGATGGGATCCTGTGCAATAGTACTGGTATGATCGCACCCGTCTTATTGAGGGCACAATTCCTATATGTGTTAACGGTTCACAGTCGTTGTAACGCCCCGATCCCTCACGAGACCGGAGGCTCTAATAACCATGCTATTCTCAACCCAATACCAAACCCGGTCACAAAATTTTAGGGAAAAACGGACAGAGTTTCCCCTGTACTGTGGACATTCTGAAAACCTATAAACAATCAAATAAAACCACGAAGCAAAAGGAACAACATCTGTAATTGAAATTCAAACTTCAAGGGCATCCGAGCCTTAAGCAACACGAGACAATATAAATACACACAAGCATGCAACAATAGTCCTAAAATCTTTGTCTTCATTCGCTTATCATACCATTCTATGTTAGCAATTAAACATTCTCATAAATTAATGCCAACCATACATCCGTTCATTCACACCCAAGCATGCAACGTAGCTAAAAGCAGAAACATAAGTTATTACATGCCACAATTCCATAACACTTGCTACATCCACTTAGCTTTCAAACTTACAACTACTCAAATATATATACATAAGCCTTTAGGCTCCCAAATAGAATAGATAGTAGAACAAGTAAGGTCTTCCACAGTTTAGCAGACAATCACTCAAATCTCAAGTAATAGCACACAGCAATCAGGTCAATTCCTCCAACTGCATCACCTGAAACATGTTTAGCGAGGTATGAGCAATCACAATTGCCCAGTGAGGGATAAGGTCTACCGGGGACGTGCAATGCAGCAGTTAGTACAAATAAAGCATTTTACAACCAAAGAACAATTAAAACAACAAGTTACCACACATTAAAAAGGATACGATACACTTTGACTTCTGTAACGTCCCGGCTAAGCGAATACCCCGAAGGGCAGAGGCACACCAGCGACGCCATGAACTGAAATCTCGATGTAATAATGACACTGATATCGATAAGCCGGCATCCCCTTATAACTCCAAAATGGGTGTACTCCGGATGTACCCCGAAATCCTACGACCCAACTCTCCCTGGGCGGCATCCCAAGCGAGAGAGGGACTGGGCAACCATGGTAGCCGAGGTGGACCGGCAAGCCCGATGCCGCCCGGTTTCCCCGACACTACCATGCCCGAATGGTTGCGCAACCACGATGCAATGTACTCAAAATGATAACAATAGTATAAATCAATAAACACATGGTTGAGGGACAACAAAGTAGGTTGCCCTCACACACAATATATAGACAATAAGTGCACATAATCTAAGTACAAGTAAATAAACTATTATGCACATAAGGATGAAGTCTCCCTCACCTCTACCAAGCTCCAAAATGCAAGATTGGATTCAAATCACCCTCAATCACCTTGAACATAAAGTTAAACATTGTTTCAATTACTCTTTAACTACAACATTCATTAATTTACCAACTAGGTTAGCTAACTCATAGTTTACTTAATTAACATACAACCAAGTAATCTTTCAAGTAATATAATATACAAACGATATAACTAACAAGCAATAATACCATGATATAAGCATGTTCCACAATCATTTAAAAGAGCATTTTAAGCATAGATAACCATATTTAATTCCATAATAGTACTATCAATTTATAAAGTCATTAATCCATACTTATTCTCATTATAATTAACTCAATATAAAACTCAAGAAAAACACTTAGAACTATGGCAATACAATTACTATAAACAAGAATTCACTTAGAATCTTCAATTCGGAAAGCAATTATGCAAATTACAAAGGAGCATATTCAAGATTCACATAAAACTATATCAAAAGCTCCAAAACATCTTGAAACCACATTTAAACACATATGGAAACATGCCAAGGTCTTAGATGCGAGTGACAAACGAATTTACCCTTAAACCCCTTTGTTTTTCATCCGTTTTCCTTCCAAACTCATATCAATTATTCAAACTCAAGGGAAAGCTATACCAATCTTCTAATTAACCCTTAAGGTACCCTTACAACCCACAAATACGTTCAATTACCTGCAATTACCCCAAAAGACCCAATTTCCCTCTTATAGCTTTGAACTACACCTACCTTAACCGGGCTTCAAACAAGAGTTAGCAAAGGTTTTATAGCACCTAGGTAGCCTAAGAACACTAAAAGTGAAGCCCGAATCCACCCGGATTAGCATTAACCCCGAAACCCCTTTTAAAAAGTCGGCTAATTCACGTTTTATTCAAGTTTCGAGCAATTTGAGTGCACGGGGCTATTAGACTACCCTCATGAGCACCTAAGGCATCTATTAGAAGCATTGAATCAAGCTAATACGCACAATTACACAAAACCCTAGAAATCCCGTCACTATTCACCCCTACGAATCAACCATTGATTTCTACCATTTAAAATGTGAAACAATAGCATAAATGTGGTCTCTACTACACGTATACAACATATATAAGCTTATTTGAGCATTGCAATAGCATTAGACAACATTTCTAACAAATCAAGAAAATAGCAACATTTCTAAAATGCACAAATAAGCATGAAAAACCCTCACCAATGCGCGTAGGAACTCTCGGGAGGCTAGCAAACACCTTAAACTACTTGCTCCTTGCTTGGCTTGGCTTGGCTTGAAGATTTGATGAGCAAAATCCTCTCATTCTCCTCCTATGTTGATTCTCGGATTTGCTACAGTAATTTCTGCATCTTCCCTTTTTTTTTTTTTTTTTTTTTTTTTTTTTTTTTTTTTTTTTGCTTAGTTATGACTTGTTTGTGTTTGGTTGATTATATATTAGGGTGGGGCCTATTTGGGTGAGTGTATGGTCTAATAAAATGAGCCTAGTTAACTTAAAAACGAGTCAATGATTGCAATTTTGTGCTAGCTAACTAAAACATATTGTTCATACGTAACACTATTCACTAGTTCACTAAACTATTTTCTAAACGAAGGTTCCTATCGCTCCTAGCTCAAATGCATATTTTTCTCATTCCTAAAATAATTAATATGATTTAATAAAAATGCTAATTCATTAATATAATGCAGTTGAAAAATAGAATGAATAGTAACTAAGAAAGACAACAAGTAAAGCACAAAATTAAATGCGCAATTAATGGATGCAACAGTTAAAAATGTGTATGGTAGAATCTCGGGCGTCACATCCTCTCCCCCTTAAACAAATTGCGTCCACGCAATTCTTCTTCCAAAAGAACTCCGCATCAACTGAAAACCAACTTCAATTACTCTTCATCAGTAGCTGAGCAAGAATACCGTATACGAATTCTCGTAAGAACCCATTAAGAAATCCCAGTAGTACTGCCAGCGAATCCCCAAGTAATAAGGCCAAATAAAGGCTCCATTAGAAATGCTACTTAGAAATCCGAATAAGAATCCCACTGGCACAAATACCATAGAAAAGTAGAATCCCAACTAAGTGCAGCGAGAAAATACTAATAAAAGACCCGAGTAAGAGTACTGTAGATAATACCATTTAATAAGGCTGAAAAGAATCCCATATACTAAGCCTTTCGAGAGATGCTGACAAAAGAATACCAGGAGGAGTCCCAATAAGAAAATACCAAGAAAATGCTCCAGAGAACCGTCATATAGAAATCCCGAAAGAAGCCACTCATTTAAGACTGCTGAGCGTAAAAGAACACCTTAATAGAATGCCAATAACCGAGTTTCAACTATAAACACTAACTCCCAAACGAAGGCTGATCAAATGCCTCTCATTCCCACTAATCCACATGGCTTAGAAGGCCTGCCACTAATCAGCTCTCTTCAGGGGGAGGAAGAAGTCTTTCTTACCATTTCAACGGGACATGTATGAATGCCAAGATATCACATTTACACATATAGATTTTAAACTATTATGCAAACATGTTTATATAAGAGTTTATAAAACAGTTTAATCAACAAGACAATTTAAATATGAGTCACGACATAACCAATCCAAATCACCACAAAACTTAATTCAAAAACATTTAAGTACATACATTACAATCAATAATTTAAGCAAATAATGATTCACGAGGTCACTTCGATTACGAGGCCAATTCGATTCACATTTAGTCATTTCACTTCACTTAACAAACATTCAACACATAATGCACAACTATATCACATGGATGCACACATTCAAGTCAAGACACCCAACCTCACGTACAAACACACACTTCCAAAACACACGTAACAAGCACACATTCAAGGCTTACTACCCAACAGACCGAGGACCCTGTCCCGGCTAAGAGCTAACTAAGCTCTGATACCACCTGTAACGCCCCGATCCCTCACGAGACCGGAGGCTCTAATAACCATGCTATTCTCAACCCAATACCAAACCCGGTCACAAAATTTTAGGGAAAAACGGACAGAGTTTCCCCTGTACTGTGGACATTCTGAAAACCTATAAACAATCAAATAAAACCACGAAGCAAAAGGAACAACATCTGTAATTGAAATTCAAACTTCAAGGGCATCCGAGCCTTAAGCAACACGAGACAATATAAATACACACAAGCATGCAACAATAGTCCTAAAATCTTTGTCTTCATTCGCTTATCATACCATTCTATGTTAGCAATTAAACATTCTCATAAATTAATGCCAACCATACATCCGTTCATTCACACCCAAGCATGCAACGTAGCTAAAAGCAGAAACATAAGTTATTACATGCCACAATTCCATAACACTTGCTACATCCACTTAGCTTTCAAACTTACAACTACTCAAATATATATACATAAGCCTTTAGGCTCCCAAATAGAATAGATAGTAGAACAAGTAAGGTCTTCCACAGTTTAGCAGACAATCACTCAAATCTCAAGTAATAGCACACAGCAATCAGGTCAATTCCTCCAACTGCATCACCTGAAACATGTTTAGCGAGGTATGAGCAATCACAATTGCCCAGTGAGGGATAAGGTCTACCGGGGACGTGCAATGCAGCAGTTAGTACAAATAAAGCATTTTACAACCAAAGAACAATTAAAACAACAAGTTACCACACATTAAAAAGGATACGATACACTTTGACTTCTGTAACGTCCCGGCTAAGCGAATACCCCGAAGGGCAGAGGCACACCAGCGACGCCATGAACTGAAATCTCGATGTAATAATGACACTGATATCGATAAGCCGGCATCCCCTTATAACTCCAAAATGGGTGTACTCCGGATGTACCCCGAAATCCTACGACCCAACTCTCCCTGGGCGGCATCCCAAGCGAGAGAGGGACTGGGCAACCATGGTAGCCGAGGTGGACCGGCAAGCCCGATGCCGCCCGGTTTCCCCGACACTACCATGCCCGAATGGTTGCGCAACCACGATGCAATGTACTCAAAATGATAACAATAGTATAAATCAATAAACACATGGTTGAGGGACAACAAAGTAGGTTGCCCTCACACACAATATATAGACAATAAGTGCACATAATCTAAGTACAAGTAAATAAACTATTATGCACATAAGGATGAAGTCTCCCTCACCTCTACCAAGCTCCAAAATGCAAGATTGGATTCAAATCACCCTCAATCACCTTGAACATAAAGTTAAACATTGTTTCAATTACTCTTTAACTACAACATTCATTAATTTACCAACTAGGTTAGCTAACTCATAGTTTACTTAATTAACATACAACCAAGTAATCTTTCAAGTAATATAATATACAAACGATATAACTAACAAGCAATAATACCATGATATAAGCATGTTCCACAATCATTTAAAAGAGCATTTTAAGCATAGATAACCATATTTAATTCCATAATAGTACTATCAATTTATAAAGTCATTAATCCATACTTATTCTCATTATAATTAACTCAATATAAAACTCAAGAAAAACACTTAGAACTATGGCAATACAATTACTATAAACAAGAATTCACTTAGAATCTTCAATTCGGAAAGCAATTATGCAAATTACAAAGGAGCATATTCAAGATTCACATAAAACTATATCAAAAGCTCCAAAACATCTTGAAACCACATTTAAACACATATGGAAACATGCCAAGGTCTTAGATGCGAGTGACAAACGAATTTACCCTTAAACCCCTTTGTTTTTCATCCGTTTTCCTTCCAAACTCATATCAATTATTCAAACTCAAGGGAAAGCTATACCAATCTTCTAATTAACCCTTAAGGTACCCTTACAACCCACAAATACGTTCAATTACCTGCAATTACCCCAAAAGACCCAATTTCCCTCTTATAGCTTTGAACTACACCTACCTTAACCGGGCTTCAAACAAGAGTTAGCAAAGGTTTTATAGCACCTAGGTAGCCTAAGAACACTAAAAGTGAAGCCCGAATCCACCCGGATTAGCATTAACCCCGAAACCCCTTTTAAAAAGTTGGCTAATTCACGTTTTATTCAAGTTTCGAGCAATTTGAGTGCACGGGGCTATTAGACTACCCTCATGAGCACCTAAGGCATCTATTAGAAGCATTGAATCAAGCTAATACGCACAATTACACAAAACCCTAGAAATCCCGTCACTATTCACCCCTACGAATCAACCATTGATTTCTACCATTTAAAATGTGAAACAATAGCATAAATGTGGTCTCTACTACACGTATACAACATATATAAGCTTATTTGAGCATTGCAATAGCATTAGACAACATTTCTAACAAATCAAGAAAATAGCAACATTTCTAAAATGCACAAATAAGCATGAAAAACCCTCACCAATGCGCGTAGGAACTCTCGGGAGGCTAGCAAACACCTTAAACTACTTGCTCCTTGCTTGGCTTGGCTTGGCTTGAAGATTTGATGAGCAAAATCCTCTCATTCTCCTCCTATGTTGATTCTCGGATTTGCTACAGTAATTTCTGCATCTTCCCTTTTTTTTTTTTTTTTTTTTTTTTTTTTTTTTTTTTTTTTTTTTTTTTTCTTAGTTATGACTTGTTTGTGTTTGGTTGATTATATATTAGGGTGGGGCCTATTTGGGTGAGTGTATGGTCTAATAAAATGAGCCTAGTTAACTTAAAAACGAGTCAATGATTGCAATTTTGTGCTAGCTAACTAAAACATATTGTTCATACGTAACACTATTCACTAGTTCACTAAACTATTTTCTAAACGAAGGTTCCTATCGCTCCTAGCTCAAATGCATATTTTTCTCATTCCTAAAATAATTAATATGATTTAATAAAAATGCTAATTCATTAATATAATGCAGTTGAAAAATAGAATGAATAGTAACTAAGAAAGACAACAAGTAAAGCACAAAATTAAATGCGCAATTAATGGATGCAACAGTTAAAAATGTGTATGGTAGAATCTCGGGCGTCACAGTCGTAGCCTAGAGAGATGGCCCATTCAAAAGGCCCAATGGGCTTAACGACAACCCATCCACTTCAACAATGCAGCATCTTTGCAAGACGTGATATCGACACGTTGTAGGGCCATTTGATGTCCCGCGAGTCAGGTTATCGTCCTTTTAAAGGCTCACGACGTACGATTCGGGACGGAAAAACAGAGCAAAAAAAGAAAAGTGGTCTGAAACTGATGAAAACATTCGATTTTGGGCTCCAAAAATGGGCACAACGAGCAAACTAGCTGCCGTTGTAGAGCTCTCAGAGAGCTTTTCAACGGTATGCTGTGCGCCGTATAACTCCTTACGGATCAAAAGTTATAGGCACCGGAGCGACGGAGACCTGGTCACAAACCCTACGCCCTCGGTTTGCAGGCCTGGTCTCTACGTGAAGCGAAGTTGTCTTGCCCAATGTTCCGTGGGATTCGGTAATAGAGATTTGGTTGATAAAGTATCTTGGCAATCCTAACCAGGGCGAAAAAAAATTGAAAAGGGGGTGCAACACGAGGACTTCCCAAGGGGTCACCCATCCTAGTACTACTCTCGCCCAAGCACGCTTAACTTCGGAGTTCTGATGGGATCCGGTACATTAGTGCTGGGATGATCGCACCCGTCTTGTTGAGGGCACAATTCTTATATGTGTTAACGGTTCACAGTCCCAACCTAGAGACATGGACTATTCAAAAGGCCCAAGGGGCTTAACGATAACCCATCTGCTTCAACAACGCAGCATCCTCGCAAGACGTGATATCGACATGTTGTAGGGCCGTTTCATGTCCCGCGAGTCAGATTATCGTCCTTTTAACGGCTCACGACGTACGATTCGGGATGAAAAAATAGAGTAAAAGAAGAAAAGTCGCCTGAAACTGATGAAAACGTGGGATTTTGGGCTCCAAAAAGGGCACATCGAGCAATCTTGCTTCCCTCGTCGTAGAGCTCGCAGAGAGCTTTTCAACGGTATGCTGTGCGCCGCGTAACTTCTTACGGATCAAAAGTTATGGGCACCGGAGCGACGGAGACCTGGTCACAAACCCTACGCCCTCGGTTTGCGGGCCCGGCTTCTACGTGAAGCGAAGTTGTCTTGCCTAATGTTCTGTGGGATTCGGTAATAGAGATTTGGTCGATAGAGTATCTTGGCAACCCTAACCAAGGCAAAAAAAATTGAAAAGGGGGTGCAACACGAGGACTTCCCAAGGGGTCACCCATCCTAGTACTACTCTCGCCCAAGCACGCTTCACTTCAGAGTTCTGATGGGATACGGTGCATTAGTACTGGTATGATCACACCCGTCATGTTGAGGGCACAATTCCTATATGTGTTAACGATTCACAGTCCCAACCTAGAGAGATGGCCCATTCTAAAGGCCCAATCGGCTTAACGACAATCCATCCGCTTCAACAATGCAGCATCCTCACAAGACATGATATCAACACGTTGTAGGGCTCTCTGATGTCCCGCGAGTCAGGTTGTCGTCCTTTTAACGGCTCACAACGTATGATTCGGTACGGAAAAACGGAGCAAAAGAAGAAAAGTAGCATAAAACTGATGAAAATATTCAATTTTGGGCTCCAAAAATGGGCACAGCGAGCAAGCTGGCTGCCCCCGTCGTAGAGCTCTCTGTGAGCTTTGCAACGGTACGCTGTGCACCGCGAAACTGCTTACGGATCAAAAGTTATGGGCACTGGAGCGACGGAGACCTGGTCACAAACCGTACGTCCTCGGTTTGCGGGCCAGGCCTCCACGTGAAGCGAAGTTGTCTTGCCCAATGTTCTGTGGGCTTCGGTAATAGAGATTTGGTCGATAAAGTATCTTGGCAACCCTAACCAGGGCATAAAAAATTGAAAAGGGGGTGCAACACGAGGACTTCCCAGGGGGTCTCCCATCCTAGTACTACTCTCGCCAAGCACGCTTGACTTCGGAGTTCTGATGGGATCCGGTGCATTAGTGCTGGTTTGATCGCACCCGTCATATTGATGGCACAATTCCTATATGTGTTAACGGTTCACAGTCCCAGCCTAGAGAGATGGCCCATTCAAAAGACCCAATGGGCTGAACGACAACCCATCAGCTTCAACAACGCAGCATCCTCGTAAGATGTGATCTCGACATGTTGTAGGGCCCTCTGATGTCCCGCGGGTCAGGTTAGCGTCCTTTTAACGGCTCACGATGTACGATTCGGTATGGAAACACAGAGCATAAGAAGAAAAATGGCCTGAAACTAATGAAAACGTTCGATTTTGGGCTCCAAAAAGGGGCAAAGCAAGCAAGCTGGCTACCCCCGTCGTAGAGCTCTCAGAGAGCTTTGCAACGGTATGCTGTGCGCCGCGTAACTTCTTACGGATCAAAAGTTATGGGCACCGGAGCGACGGAGACCTGGTCACAAACCATACGCCCTCGGTTTGCGGGCCTGGCCTCTATGTGAAGTGAAGTTGTCTTGCCTAATGTTCTGTGGGATTCGGTAATAGAGATTTGGTCGATAAAGTATCTTGGCAACCCTAAGCAGGGCAAAAAAAATTGAAAATGGGGTACATCACGAGGACTTCCCAAGGGGTCACCCATCCTAGTACTACTCTCGCCCAAGCACGTTTAACTACGGAGTTCTGATGGGATCCGGTGCATTAGTACTGGTATGATCGCACCCGTCTTATTGAGGGCACAATTCCTATATGTGTTAACGGTTCACAGTCGCAACCTAGAGAGATGGTCCATTCAAAAGGCCCAATGGGCTTAACGATAACCCATCCGCTTCAACAACGCAGCATCCTCGCAAGACGTGATATCGACACGTTGTAAGGCCGTTTGATGTCCCGCAAGTTAGGTTATCGTCCTTTTAACGGCTCACGACGTACGATTCGGGATGAAAAAACAGAGTAAAAGAAGAAAAGTCGCCTGAAACTGATAAAAACGTTGGATTTTGGGCTCCAAAAAGGGTACATCAAGCAATCTGGCTTAACTCGTCGTAGTGCTCTCAGAGAGCTATGCAACAGTATGTTGTGCGCCGCGTAACTTCTTACGGATCAAAAGTTATGGGTATCGGAGCAACGGAGTCCTGGTCACAAACCCTACGCCCTCGGTTTGCGGGCCCGGCCTCTACAACAAGCGAAGTTGTCTTGCCCAATGTTCCGTGGGATTCGGTAATAGAGATTTGGTCGATAAAGTATCTTGGCAACCCTAACCAGGGAAAAAAAAATTGAAAAGGGGGTGTAACACGAGGACTTCCCACGGGGTCACCCATCCTAGTACTACTCTCGCCCAAGCACGCTTAACTTCAGAGTTCTGATGGGATCCGGTGCATTAGTGCTGGTATGATCGCACCCATCATGTTGAGGGCACAATTCCTATATGTGTTAATGGTTCACAGTCCCAGCCTAGAGACATGGCCTATTCAAAAGGCCCAATTGGCATAACGACAACCGATCAGCTTCAACAACGCAGCATCCTCGCAAGACATGATATGGACACATTGTAGGGACCTCTGATGTCCTGCGAGTCGGGTTGTCGTCCTTTTAATGGCTCACAACGTACGATTCGGGACGAAAAAACAGAGCTAAAGAAGAAAAGTGGCCTGAAACTGATGAAAACGTTCGATTTTGGGCTCCAAAAATGGGCACAGCGAGCTAGCTGGCTGCCCCCGTCGTGGAGCTCTCTGAGAGCTTTGTAACGGTACGCTGTGCACCGCGAAACTCCTTACGGATCAAAAGTTATGGGCACCAGAGCGACGGAGACCTGGTCATAAACCGGAAGTCCTCGGTTTGCAAGCCCGGCGTCCACGTGAAGCGAAGTTGTCTTGCCCAATGTTCTGTGGGCTTCGGTAATAGAGATTTGGTCGATAAAGTATCTTGGCAACCCGAACCAGGGCAAAAAAAATTGAAAAGGGTGTGCAACACGAGGACTTCCCAGGGGGTCTCCCATCCTAGTACTACTCTCGCCAAGCATGCTTGACTTCGGAATTCTGATGGGATCCGGTGCATTAGTGCTGGTATGATCGCACCCGTCATGTTGAGGGAACAATTCCTATATGTGTTAACGGTTCACAGTCCCAGCCTAGAGAGATAGCCCATTCAAAAGGCCCAATGGGCTTAACGATAACCTATCAGCTTCAACAACGCAGCATCCTCGCAAGACGTGATCTCGACGCGTTGTAGGGCCCTCTGATGTCCCCCGAGTCAGGTTACCGTCCTTTTAACGGCTCACGATGTACGATTCGGGACGGAAACACAGAGCAAAAGAAGAAAAGTGGCCTGAAACTGATGAAATCGTTCGATTTTGGGCTCCAAAAAGGGGCACAGCAAGCAAGCTGGCTACCCCCGTCGTAGAGCTCTCAGAGACCTTTGAAACAATATGCTGCGCGCAGAATAACTCCTTATAGATCAGAAGTTATGGTCATCAGAGCGACGGTGACCTGGTCACAAACCCTACGCCCTCGGTTTGCGGGCCCGGCCTCTACGTGAAGCGAAGTTCTCTTGCCCAATGTTCCGTGGGATTCGGTAATAGAGATTTGGTCGATAAAGTATGTTGGCAACCAAAACTAAGGCAAAAATAATGAAAAAGGGGTGCAACACGAGGACATCCTAGGGGGTCACCCATCCTAGTTCTACTATCACCCAAGCACGCTTAACTTCGGAGTTCTGATGGGATCCGGTGCAATAGTACTGGTATGATCGCACCCGTCATGTTGAGGGCACAATTCCTATATGTGTTAACGGTTCACAGTCCAAGCCTAGAGAGATGGCCCATTCAAAAGGCCCAATGGGCTTAATGATAACCAATCCGCTTCAACAACGCAGCATCCTCGCAAGACGTGATATCGAGAAGTTGTAGGGCCTTCTGATATCCCGCGAGTCAGATTGTCATCCTTTTAACGGCTCACGACGTACGATTCGGGACGGAAAAACAGAGCAAAAGAATAAAAGTGTCCTGAAACTAATGAAAACGTTTGATTTTGGGCTCCAAAAATAGGCACAGCGAGCAAGCTAGCTGGCCCTGTAGTAGAGCTCTCGGTGAGCTTTGCAACGGTATGCTGTGCGCTGCGTAACTCGATACAGATCAAAAGTTATGGGCACCGGAGCGACGGAGACCTGGTCACAAACCCTACGCCCTCGGTTTACGGGCCCGGCCTCTACGTGAAGCCAAGTTGTCTTGCCCAATGTTCCGTGGGATTCGGTAATATAGATTTGGTCGATAAAGTATCTTGGCAACCCTAACCAGGGCAAAAAAAATTGAAAAGGGGTTGCACCACGATGACTTCCCAGGGGGTCACCCATCCGAGTACTACTCTCGCCCAAGCACGCTTAATTTCTGAGTTCTGATGGGATCTGGTGCATTAGTACTGGTATGATATCACCCATTATGTTGAGGGCACAATTCCTATATGTGTTAACGGTTCACAGTCCCAGCCTAGAGAGATGGCCCATTCAAAAGGCCCAATGGGCTTAACGACAACCCATCCGCTTCAAAACCGTAGCATCCTCGCAAGATGTGATATCGACACGTTGTAGGGCCCTCTGATGTCCCGCGAGTCAGGTTGTCGTCATTTTAACGGCTCACGACGTACGATCCGTGACGGAAAAATAGAGCAAAAGAATAAAAGTGGCCTGAAACTAATGAAAACAATCCATTTTGGGCTCCAAAAAGGGCAAAGTGAGGAACCATACTACCCCCATCGTAGAGCTCTCAGAGGACTTCGTAACGGTATGTTGTGCGCCGCGTAACGCCTTACGGATCAAAAGTTATGGGCACCGGAGCGACGGAGACCTGGTCACAAACCCTACGCCCTCGGTTTGCGGGCTCGGCTTCTACGTGAATCGAAGTTGTCTTAACCAATGTTCCGTGGGATTCGGTAATAGAGATTTGGTCGATAAAGTATCTTGGCAACCCTAACCAGGGCAAAAAAATTGAAAAGGGGGTCACCCATCCTAGTACTACTCTCGCCCAAGCACGCTTAACTTCGGAGTTCTGATGGGATCCAGTGCATTTGTGCTGGTATGATCGCACCCGTCATGTTGAGGGCACAATTCCTATATGTGTTAACGGTTCACAGTCCGAGCCTAGAGAGATGGCCCATTCAAAAGGCCCAAGGGGCATAACGGCAACCCATCCGCTTCAACAACGCAGCATCCTCGCAAGGCGTGATATCGACACGTTGTAGGGCACTCTAATGTCCAGCGAGTCAGGTTGTCGTCCTTTTAACGGCTCACGACGTACGATTCGGGAAGGAAAAACAGAGCAAAAGAATAAAAGTTGCCTGAAACTGATGAAAACGTTCAATTTTGGGCTCCAAAAACAAGCACAGCGAGCTAGCTGGCTGCACCCGTCCTAGAGCTATCAGAGAGCTTTGCAACGGTATGCTGTGCGCCGCGTAACTCCTTACGGATCAAAAGTTATGGGCACTGGAGCGACGGAGACCTGGTCACAAACCCTACGCCCTCGGTTTGTGGTCCCAACCTCTACGTGAAGCGAAGTTGTATTGCCTAATGTTCCGTGGGATTCGATAATTGAGATTTGGTCAAAAAAGTATCTTGGCAACCCTAACCAGGGCAATAAAAATTGAAAAGGGGGTGCAACACGAGGACTTCCCAGGGGGTCACCTATCCTAGTCCTACTCTCGCCCAAGCACGCTTAACTTCGGAGTTCTGATGGGATCCGGTGCATTAATGCTGGTATGATCACACCCGTCCTGTTGAGGGCACAATTCCTATATGTGTTAACGGTTCACAGTCCCAGCCTAGAGAGATGGCCCATTCAAAAGGCCCAATGGACTTAACGACAACCCATCCACTTGAACAATGCAGCATCCTCGTAAGACGTGATATCGACACATTGTAGGGCCCTCTAATGTCCCGCAAGTCAGGTTGTCATCCTTTTAATTGCTCATGACGCAAGATTCGGGACGGAAAAACAGAGCAAAAGAAGAAAATGGCCTGAAATTGATGAAAACGTTTGATTTTGGGCTCCAAAAATGGGCACAACAAGCAAGCTGGCTTCCCCCGTCGTAGAGCTCTCAGAGAGCTTCGCAACGGTATGGTGTGTGCCGCATAACTCCTTACGGATCAAAAGTTATGGGCATCGGAGAGACGGAAACCTCGTCACAAACCCTACGCCCTCGGTTTGCGGGCCCGGCCTTTACGTGAAGTGAAGTTCTCTTGCCCAATGTTCCGTGGGATTCGGTAATAGAGATTTGGTCGATAAAGTATCTTGGCAACCCTAACCAGGGCAAAAAAAATTGAAAAGGGGGTGCAACACGAAGACTTCCCAGGGCGTCACCCATCCTATTACTACTCTAACCCAAGCACGCTTAACTTTGGAGTTCTGATGGGATCCGGTGCATTAGTGCTGGTATTATCGCACCCGTCATGTTGAGGGCACAATTCCTATATGTGTTAACGGTTCACAGTACCAGCCTAGAGACATGGCCCATTAAAAAGGCGCAATGGGCTTAACGACAACCCATCCACTTCAACAACGCAGCATCCTCGCAAGACGTGATATCGAGAAGTTGTAGGGCCCTCGAATGTCATGCGAGTCAGGTTGTCGTCCTTTTAATGGCTCACGACTTACGATTTGGGACGAAAAAACAGAGCAAAAGAAAAAAAGTTGCCAGAAACTAATGAAAACGACCGATTTTGGGCTCAAAAAATAGGCACAGCGAGCAAGCTGGCTGCCCCCGACGTAGAGCTCTCAGAGAGCTTTGCAACGGTATGCTGTACGCAGCGTAACTCCTTACGGATAAAAAATTATGCGCACCGGAACGACGGAGACCTGGTCACAAACCCTACGCCCTCAGTTTGCTGGCCCGGCCTCTACGTGAAACGAAGTTGTCTTGCCCAATGTTCTGTGGGATTCGGTAATAGAGATTTGGTCGATAAAGTATCTTGGCAACCCTAACCAGGGCAAAAAAAATTTAAAAGGGGGTGCAACACGAGGACTTCCCAGGGGGTCACCCATCCTTGTAATACTCTTGCCCAAGCACGCTTAACTTTGGAGTTCTGATGGGATCCGGTGCATTAGTACTGGTATGATCGCACCCGTCATGTTGAGGGCACAATTCCTATATGTGTTAACGGTTCACAGTCCCAGCGTAGAGAGATGGCCCTTTCAAAAGGCCCAATGGGCTTAACGATAACACATCCGCTTCAACAACGCAACATCCTCGCAAGACGTGATATCGACACGTTGTAGGGCCCTCTGATCTCCCGCGAGTCAGGTTTTCGTCCTTTTAGCGGCTCACGACGTACGATTCAGGATAGAAAAACAGAGCAAAAGAAGAAAAGTGGCGTGAAACTGATGAAAACATTCGATTTTGGCTCCAAAAATGGGCACAGCGAGCAAGCTGGCTACCCCCGTCGTAGCGCTCTCAGAGAGCTTTGCAACGGTATGTTTTGCACCGCATAACTCCTTACGGATCAAAAGTTATGGGCACCGGAGCGACGGAGACTTGGTCACAAACCCTATGCCCTCGGTTTGCAGGCCCGGCCTCTACGTGAAGCGAAGTTGTCCTGCCCAATGTTCCGTGGGATTCGGTAATAGAGATTTGGTCGATAAAGTATCTTGGCAACCCTAACCAGGGCAAAAAAAATTGAATAGGGGGTGCAACACGAGGACTTCCCAAGGGGTCACCCATCCTAGTACTACTCTCGCCCAAGCACGCTTAACTTCGGAGTTCTGATGGGATCCGGTGCTTTAGTGCTGGTATGATTGCACCCGTCATGTTGAGGGCACAATTCCTATATGTGTTAACGGTTCACAGTCGCAGCCTAGAGAGATGGCCCATTCAAAAGGCCCAATGGGCTTAACGACAACCCATCCGCTTCAACAACGTAGCATCCTCGCAAGATGTGATATCGACACGTTGTAGGGCCCTCTGATGCCCCGTGAGTCAGGTTGTCGTCCTTTTAACGGCTCACGACGTACGATTCATCAAGGAAAAACAGAACAAAAGAATAAAAGTTGCCTGAAACTGATGAAAACGTTCGATTTTGGGCTCCAAAAATAGGCACAGCGAGCAAGCTGGTTGCCCCCGTCGTAGAGCTCTCAGAGAGCTTTGCAATGGTATGCTGTGCACCGCGTAACTCCTTACGGATCAAAAGTTATGGGCACAGAAGCGACGGAGACCTGGTCATAAACCCTATGCCCTCGATTTACGGGCCCGGCCTCTACGTTAAGGGAAATTCTCTTGCCCAATGTTCCGTGGGATTCGGTAATAGAGATTTGGTCGATAAAATATCTTGGCAACCCTAACCAGGGCAAAAAAACTTGAAAAGGGGTTGCTACACGAGTACTTCCCAGTGGGTCACCCATACTAGTACTACTCTCGCCCAAGCACGCTTAACTTTGGAGTTCTGATGGGATCTGGTGCATTAGTGCTGGTATGATCGCACCCGTCATGTTGAGGGCACAATTCCTATATGTGTTAACGGTTCACAGTCCCAACCTAGAGAGATGGCCCATTAAAAAGGCCCAATGGGCTTAACGACAACCCATCCACTTGAACAACGAAGCATCCTCGCAAGACGTGATAACGAGAAGTTGTAGGGCCCTCTGATTTCCCGCGAGTTTGGTTGTCGTCCTAGTAACGGCTCACGACGTACGATTCGGGACAAAAAAACAGAGCAAAAGAATAAAAGTGGCCAGAAACTAATGAAAACGTTCGATTTTGTGCTCCAAAAACAGGTACAGCGAGCAAGCTGGTTGCCCCCGTCGTAGAGCTCTCAGAGAGCTTTGCAACGGTATGCTTTGCGCCGCGTAACTCCTTACAGATCAAAAGTTATGGGCACCGGAGCGACGGACGCCAGGTCAAAAACCCTACGCCCTCGATTTGCGGGCACGGCCTCTACGTGAAACGAAGTTGTCTTGCCCAATGTTCCGTGGGATTCTGTAATAGAGATTTGGTCGATAAAGTATCTTGGCAACCCTAACCAGGGCAAAAAAAATTTAAAAGGGGTTGCAACACAAGGACTTCCCAGGGGGTCACCTATCCTAGTACTACTCTCGCCCAAGCACGCTTAAATTCAGAGTTCTGATGGGATCTGGTGCATTAGTGCTGGTATGATCGCACCCGTCATGTTGAGGGCACAATTCCTATATGTGTTAATGGTTCATAGTCGCAGCCTAGAGAGATGGCCCATTCAAAAGGCCCAATGGGCTTAACGACAACCCATCTGCTTCAACAACACAACATCCTCACAAGACGTGTTATCGACACGTTGTAGGGCCCTCTGATGTCTCGCGAGTCAGGTTGTCATCCTTTTAACGGCTCACGACGTACGATTCAAGATAGAAAAACAGAGGTAAAGAAGAAAAGTGGCTTGAAACTGATGAAAACGTTCGATTTTGGGCTCCAAAAATGGGCACAACAAGCAAGCTGGCTGTCCCCATCGTAGAGCTCTCAGAGAGCTTCGCAACGGCATGTTGTGCGCCGCATAACTCCTTACGGATCAAAAGTTATGGGCACCGAAGCGACGGAGACCTGGTCACAAACTCTACGCCCTCGATTTGCGGGCCCGGCCTCTACGTGAAGTGAAGTTCTCTTGCCCAATGTTCCGTGGGATTTGGCAATAGAGATTTGGACGATAAAGTATCTTGGCAATCCTAACCCGGGCAAAAAAAATTGAAAAGGGGGTGCAACACGAGGACTTCCCAAGGGGTCACCCATCCTAGTACTACTCTCGCCCAAGCACGCTTAACTTCGGAGTTCTGATGGGATCCGGTGCAATAGTGCAGTTATGATCGCACCCGTCATGTTGAGGGCACAATTCCTATATGTGTTAACGGTTCACAGTCCCAGCCTAGAGAGATGGCCCATTCAAAAGGCCCAATGGGCTTAACGACAACCCATTCGCTTCAACAACGCAGCATCCTCGCAAGACGTGTTATCAACACGTTATAGGGCCCTCTGATGTCCCGCGAGTCAGGTTGTCATCCATTTAACGGCTCACGACGTACGATCCGGGACGGAGAATTAGAGCAAAAGAATAAAAGTGGCCTGAAAGTAATGAAAACATTCGATTTTGGGCTCCAAAACCAGGCAAAGAGAGCAAGCATACTGCCCCCGTCGTAGAGCTTTCAGAGAGCTTTGCAACGGTATGCTGTACGCCGCATAACTCCTTACGGATCAAAAGTTATGGGCACCGAAGCTACAGAGACCTGGTCACAAACCATACGCCCTTGGTTTGCGGGCCCGGCCTTTACGTGAAGCGAAGTTGTCTTGCCCAATGTTCCATGGGATACGGTAATACATATTTGGTCGATAAAGTATCTTGGCAACCCTAACCAGGGCAAAAAAATTGAAAAGGGGGTGCAACACAAGGACTTCCTAAGGGGTCACCCATCCTAGTACTACTCTCGCCCAAGCACGCTTAACTTCGAAGTTCTGATGGGATCCGGTGCATTAGTGCTGGTATGATCACACCCGTCATGTTGAGGGCACAATTCCTATATGTGTTAACGGTTCACAGTCCCAGCCTAGAGAGATGGCCCATTCAAAAGGCCCAATGGGCTTAACGACAACCCATCCGCTTCAACAACGTAGCATCCTCGGAAGATGTGTTATTGACAGGTTGTAAGGCCCTTTGATGTCCCGCGAGTCAGTTTGTCATCCTTTTTACGTCTCACGAAGTACGATCCGGGACGGAAAGACTGAGCAAAAGAATAAAAGTGGCCTGAAACTAATGAAAACATTCGATTTTGGGCTCAAAAATGGGGAAAGCGAGCAAGCATACTCCTTCGGTCGTAGAGCTCTCAAAGAGCTTTGCAACGGTATGCTATGCGCCGCGTAACTCCTTACGTATCAAAAGTTATGGGCACCAGAGCGACGGAGACCTTGTCATAAACCCTACGCCCTCGGTTTGCGGGCCCGGCCTCTACGTGAATCGAAGTTTTCTTGCCCAATGTTCCGTGGGATTTGATAATAGAGATTTGGTCGATAATGTATCTTGGCAACCCTAACCAGGGCAACAAAAATTGAAAAGGGGTTCCAACACGAGGACTTCCCAGGGGGTCACCCATCCTAGTACTACTCTTGCCCAAGCACGCTTAACTTCGGAGTTCTGATGGGATCCGGTGCATTAGTTCTGGTATGATCGTACCTGTCATGTTCAGGGCACAATTCCTATATGTGTTAACGGTTCACAGTCTCAGCCTAGAGATATGGCCCATTCAAAAGGCCCAATGGGCTTAACGACAACCCATCCGCTTCAACAACGCAGCATCCTCGCAAGACGTGTTATCGACACGTTGTAAGGCCCTCTGATGTCCCACGAGTCAGGTTGTCATCCTTTTAACGGCTCACGACGTGCGATCCGGGACGGAAAGATAGAGCAAAAGAATAAAAGTGGCCTGAAACTAATGAAAACATTCGATTTTGGGCTCCAAAAATGGGCAAAGCGAGCAAGCATACCGCTCCCGTCGTAGAGCTCTTAGAATGCTTTGCAACGATATGTTGTGCGCCGCGTAACTCCTTAAGTATCAAAAGCTATGGGCACCAGAGCGAAGGAGACCTGGTCATAAACCCTACGTCCTCGGTTTGCGAGCCAGGCCTCTACGTGAAGCAAAGTTGTCTTGCCCAATGTTCCATGGGATTCGGTAATAGCGATTTGGTCGATAAAGTATCTTGGCAACCCTAACAAGGGCAAAAAAAATTGAAAAGGGTATGCAACACGAGGACTTCCCAAGGGATCACCCATCCTAGTACTACTCTCGCCGAAGCACGCTTAACTTCAAAGTTCTGATAGGATCCGGTGCATTAGTGCTGGAATGATCGCACCCGTCATGTTGAGGGCACAATTCCTATATGTGTTAACGGTTCACAGTCCCAGCCTAGAGAGATGGCCCATTCAAAAGGCCCAATGGGCTTAACAACAACCCATCCGCTTCAACAACGCAGCATCCTTGCAAGACGTGATATCGACACGTTGTAGGGCCCTCTGACGTCCCGTGAGTCAGGTTATCGTCTTTTTAACAGCTCACGAAGTACGATTCAGGACGAAAAAATAGAGCAAAAGAAGAAAAGTGGCCGAAAACTGATGAAAATGTTCGATTTTGGGCTCCAAAAACAAGCACAGCGAGCAAGCTGGCTGCCCCCGTCGTAGAGCTCTCAGAGAGCTTTGAAACGGTATGCTGTACGCCGCATAACTCCTTACGAATCAAAAGTTAAGGGCATCGAAGCAACGGAGACCTAGTCACTAACCCTACACCCTGGGTTTGCGGGCCCGGCCTCTACGTGAAGCGAAGTTCTCTTGCCCAATGTTCCGTGGGATTCAGTAATAGAGATTTGGTCAATAAGGTATGTTGGCAACCCTAACTCGGGCAAAAAAAATTGAAAAAGGGGTGCAACACGAGGACTTCCCAGGGGGTCACCCATCCTAGTACTACTCTCACCCAAGCATGCTTAACTTCGGAGTTTTGATGGGATCCGGTGCATTAGTACTGGTATGATAGCACCAGTCATGTTGAGGGCACAATTCCTATATGTGTTAACGGTTCACAGTCCCAGCCTAGAGAGATGGCCCATTCAAAAGGACCAATGGGCTTAACGACAACCGATCTGCTTCAACAACGTAGCAACCTCGCAAGACATGATATCGACACGTTGTAGGGCCCTCTGATATCCAGCGAGTCAGGTTGTCATCCTTTTAACGGCTCACAACGTACGATTCGGGGTGGAAAAACAGAGCAAAAGAGGAAAAGTGGCCTGAAACGGATGAAAACATTCGATTAGGGGCTCCAAAAACTGGCACAGCGAGCATGCTGGTTGCCCCCGTCGTAGAGCTCTCAGAGAGCTTTGCAACGGTATGCTGTGCCCCGCCTAACTCCTTATGGATCAAAAGTTATGGGTACCGGAGCGACGGAGACCTGGTCACAAACCCTACACCCTCGGTTTGCGGGCCCGGCTTCTACGTGAAGCAAAGTTGTCTTGCCCAATGTTCCGTGGGATTGGTAATAGAGATTTGGTCGATAAAGTATCTTGGCAACCCTAAGGAGGGAAAAAAAATTGAAAAGGGGGTGCAACACGAGGACTTCCCAAGGGGTCACCCATCCTTGTACTACTCTCACCCAAGCACGCTCAACTTCGGAGTTTTGATGGGATCCAGTGCATTAGTGCTGGTATGATCGCACCAGTCATGTTGAGGGCACAATTCCTATATGTGTTAACGGTTCACAATCCCAGCCAAGAGAGATGGCCCATTTAAAAGGCCCAATGGGCTTAACGACAACCCATCCGCTTCAACAACGCAGCATCCTCGCAAGACGTGATATCGACACGTGGTAGGGCCCTCTGAGTCCCGCGATTCAGGTTGTCGTCCTCTTAACGGCTCACGACGTACGATTCGGAACGGAAAAATAGAGTGAAAGAAGAAAAGTGGACTGAAACTGATGAAAACGTTCGATTTTGTGCTCCAAAAATCGGCATAGCGAGCAAGCTGGCTGCCCCCGTCGTAGAGCTCTCAGAGAGCTTTGCAACGGTATGTTGTGCGCCGCATAACTCCTTAGGTATCAAAAGTTATGGGCACCGGAGCGACGAAGACCTGGTCACAAACCCTATGCCCTCGGTTTGCAGGCCCGGCCTCTACGTGAAGCAAAGTTGTCTTGCACAATGTTCCGTGGAATTTGGTAATAGAGATTTGGTCGATAAAGTATCTTGGCAACCCTAACCAGGGCAAAAAAAATTGAAAAGGGGGTGCAACACGAGGACTTCCTAAGGGGTCACCCATCCTAGTACTAGTCTCGCCCAAGCACGCTTAACTTCGGAGTTCTGATGGGATCCGGTGCATTAGTGCAGGTATGATCGCACCCATCATGTTGAGGGCACAATTCCTATATGTGTTAACGGTACACAGCCCCAGTCTAGAGAGATGGCCCATTCAAAAGGCCCAATGGGCCTAACGACGGACCATCCGCTTCAACAACGCAGCATTCTCGCAAGACGTGATATCGACATGTTGTAGGGCCCTCTAATGTCCCGTGAGTCAGTTTGTCATCCTTTTAACGGCTCACGACGTACGATTCGGGACGGAAAAATAGAGCAAAAGAAGAAAAGTGGCCTAAAACTGATGAAAACGTTCGATTTTGGGCTCCAAAAAGGGGACAGCGTGCAAGCTGGCTGCCCCGTCGTAGAGCTCTTAGAGAGCTTTGCAACGCTATGCTGTGCACCGCATAACTCCTTACGGATCAAAAGTTATGGGCACCAAAGCGACCGAGACCTGGTCACAAATTCTACCCCCTCGGTTTTCGGGCCCGGCCTCTACGTGAAGCGAAGTTGTCTTTCCCAATGTTCCGTGGGATTCGGTAATAGAGATTTGGTTGATAAAGTATCTTGGCAACCCAAACCAGGGCAAAAAAAAATTGAAAAGGGGGTGCAACACGAGGACTTCCCCAGGGGTCACCCATCCTAGTACTACTGTTGCCCAAGGACGCTTAACTTCGATGTTCTGATGGGATCCAGTGCATTAGTACTGGTATGATCGCACCCGTCATGTTGAGGGCACAATTCCTATATATGTTAACGGTTCACAATCCCAACCTAGAGAGATGGCCTATTCAAAAGGCCCAATGGGCTTAACGACAACCCATCAGCTTCAACAACGCAGCATCCTCGTAAGACGTGATATCGAAACGTTGTAGGGCCCTCTGATGTCCCGCGATTCAGGTTGTCGTCCTTTTAACAGTAAACGACGTACGATTTGGGACGGAAAAATAGAGCAAAAGAAAAAAAGTGGCCTGAAACGGATGAAAATGTTCGATTTTGGGCTCCAAAAAAGGGCACAGCGAACAAGCTGGTTGCCCCCGTCGTAGAGCTCTCATAGAGCTTTGCAACGGTATGCTGTGCGTCGTATAACTCCTTACGGATCAAAAGTTATGGGCACCGGAGTGACGGAGGCCTAGTCACAAACCCTAAGCCCTCAGTTTGTGGGCCCGGCCTCTACGTGAAGCAAAGTTGTCTTGCCCAAAGTTCCATGGGATTTCGTAATATAGATTTGGTTGATAAAGTATCTTAGCAACCCTAACCAGGGCAAAAAAAATTGAAAAAGGGGTGCAACACGAGGACTTCCCATTGGGTCACCCATCCTAGTACTACTCTCGCCCAAGCACGCTTAACTTCGAAGTTCTGATGGGATCCGGTGCATTAGTGCTAGTATGATCGCACCCGTCATGTTGAGGGCACAATTCCTATATATGTTAACGGTTCACAGTCCCAGCCTAGAGAGATGGCCCATTCAAAAGGCCCAATGGGCTTAACGACAACCTATCCGCTTCAACAATGCAGCATCCTCGCAAGACGTGATATCGACACGTTGTACGGCC
This sequence comes from Ehretia macrophylla, assembly GCA_037974665.1. Taxonomy (NCBI): domain Eukaryota; kingdom Viridiplantae; phylum Streptophyta; class Magnoliopsida; order Boraginales; family Ehretiaceae; genus Ehretia; species Ehretia macrophylla. The sequence continues at coordinate 1,602,617 of CM075780.1, forward strand.
CTCTGATGTCCCGCGAGTCAGGTTATCGTCCTTTTAATGGCTCACGACGTAAGATTCGCGAGGGAAAAATAGAGCAAAAGAAGAAAAGTAGCCTGAAACTGATGAAAAAGTTCGATTTTGGGCTACAAAAATGGGCACAGCGAGCAAGTTGGCTGCCCCCATCGTATAGCTCTCAGAGAGCTTTGCTACAGTATGCTGTGCGCCGCATAACTCCTTACGGATCAAAAGTTATGGACATCGGAGCGACGGAGACTTGGTCACAAACCCTACGCCCTGGGTTTGCGGGCCCGGCCTCTGCGTGAAGCGAAGTTCTCTTGCCCAATGTTCTGTGGGATTCGTTAATAGAGATTTGGTCGATAAAGTATCTGGGCAACCCTAACTAGGGCAAAAAAAATTGAAAAGGGGGTGCAACACGAGGACTTCCCAGGGGGTCACCCATTCTAGTACAACTCTCGCCCAAGCACGCTTAACTTCGGAGTTCTGATTGGATTCGGTGCATTAGTGCTAGCATTATCGCACCCGTCATGTTGAGGACACAATTCCTATATGTGTTAACGGTTCACTGTCCCAGCCTAGAGAGATGGCCCATTCAAAAGGCCCAATGGGCTTAACGACAACCCATCCGCTTCAATAATGCAGCATCCTCACAAGACGTGATATCGAAAAGTTGTTGGGCCCTCTGATGTCCCGTGAGTCAGGTCGTTGTCCATTTAACGGCTCACGACGTACGATTCGGGACAGAAAAACAGTGCAAAAGAATAAAAGTGGACTGAAACAAATGAAAACGTTCGATTTTGGGCACCAAAAACAGGCACAGCGAGCAAGCTGGCTGCCCCGTCGTAGAGCTCTTAGAGATCTTTGCAACGGTATGCTGTTCGCGGCATAGCTCCTTACGGATCAAAAGTTATGGGCACCGGAGCGGCGGAGAACTGGTCACAAACCCTACGGTCTCGGTTTGCAGGCCCGGCCTCTACGTGAAACGAAGTTGTCTTGCCCAATGTTCCGTGGGATTGGTAATAGAGATTTGGTCGAAAAAGTATCTTGGCAACCCTAACCAGGGCAAAAAAAATTGAAAAGGGTGTGCAACACGAGGACTTCCCGGGTGGTCATCCATCCTAGTACTACTCTCGCCCAAGCATGCTTAACTTCGGTGTTCTGATGGGATCTGGTGCATTAGTGTTGGTATGATCTCACCCGTCATGTTGAGCGCACAATTCCTATATGTGTTAACGGTTCACAGTCCCAGCCTAGAGAGATGGCCCATTCAAAAGGCCCAATGGGCTTAACGATAACCCATCCGCTTCAACAACGCAACATCCTCGCAAGACGTGATATCGACACGTTGTAGGGCCCTCTGATGTCCCGCAAGTCAGGTTGTCATCCTTTTAACAGCTCACGACGTACGATTCAGGGCTGAAAAACATAGCAAAAGAAGAAAAGTGGCATGAAACTGATGAAAACATTCGATTTTGGGCTCCAAAAATGGCCACAACGGGCAAGCCAGTTGCCTCCGTCGTAGAGCTCTCAGAGAGCTTTGCAACAGTATGCTGTGCGCCGCATAACTCCTTACGGATCAAAAGTTATGGTCACCGGAGCAACGGAGACCTGGTCACAAACCCTACACCCTAGGTTTGCAGGCCGGGCCTCTACGTGAAGCGAAGTTGTCTTGCCCAATGTTCCGTTGGATTGGGTAATAGAGATTTGGTCGGAAAAGTATCTTGGCAACCGTAACCATGGCAAAAAAAATTGAAAAGGGGGTGCAACACGAGGACTTCCCAAGGGGTCACCCATCCTAGTACTACTCTCGCCCAAGCACGCTTAACCTCGGAGTTCTGATGGGATCCGGTGCATTAGTGCTGGTATAATCGCACCGGTCATGTTGAGGGCACAATTCCTATATGTGTTAATGGTTCAGAGTCTCAGCCTAGAGAGATGGCCCATTCAAAAGGCCCAATGGGCTTAAAGACAACCCATCCGCTTCAACAACGCAGCATCCTCGCAGGACATGATATAGACACGTTGTGGGGCCCTCTGATGTCTCGCGAGTGATTTTGTCATCCTTTTAATGGCTCACGACGTACGATTCGGGACGGAAAAACAGAGCAAAAGCAGAAAAATGGCCTGAAACTGATGAAAACGTTCGATTTTGGGCTCCAAAAAGGGGACAGCGAGCAAGCTGACTGCCCCCGTCGTAGAGCTCTCAGAGTGCTTTGCAACGGTACGCAGTGCGCCGCATAACTCTTTACGGATCAAAAGTTATGGGCACCGGAGCGACGGAGACCTTGTCACAAACCCTAAGCCCTCGATTTGCGGGCCCAGCCTTTACATGAAGCGAAGTTGTCTTGCCTAATGTTCCGTGGGATTGGGTAATGGAGATTTGGTCGATAAAGTATCTTGGCAACCCTAACCAGGGCAAAAAAAATTGAAAAAGGGGTGCAACACAAGGACTTCCCAGGGGGTCACCCATCCTAGTACTACTCTCGCCCAAGCACGCTTAACTTCGGGGTTTTGATGGGATACAGTGCATTAGTGCTAGTATGATCGCACCCGTCATGTTGAGCACAAAATTCCAATATGTGTTAACGGTTCACAGTCCAGCCTAGAGAGATGGCCCATTCAAAAGGCCCAACAGGCTTAACGACAACCCATCCGCTTCAACAACGCAGCATCCTCACAAGACGTGATATCGACACGTTGTAGGGCCCTCTGATGTCCCACGAGTCATTTTTTCATCCTTTTAACGGCTCACAACGTACGATTCGGGACGGAAAAACTGAGCAAAAGAATAAAAGTGCCCTGAAACTAATGAAAACGTTCGATTTTGGGCTCCAAAAAGGGGACAGCGAGCAAGCTGGCTGCCCCCGTCGTAGAGCTCTTAGTGAGCTTTCTAACGGTACGATGTGTGCCGCGTAACTATTTACGGATCAAAAGCTATGGGCACCGGAGCGACGGAGACCTGGTCACAAACCCTACGCCCTCAGTTTGCGGGCCCGGCCTCTACGTGAAGCGAAGTTGTCTTTCCTAATGTTCCGCGGGATTTGGTAATAGAGATTTGGTTGATAAAGTATCTTGGCAACCCTAACCAGGGCAAAAAAAATTGAAAAGGGGGTGCAACACGAGGACTTCCCAAGGGGTCACCCATCCTAGTAATATTCTCCCCCAAGCACGCTCAACTTCGGGGTTCTGATGGGATACGGTGCATTAGTGCTAGTATGATCGCACCTGTCATGTTGAGGGCACAATTCCTATATGTGTTAACGGTTCACAGTCCCAGCCTAGAGAGATGGCCCATTCAAAAGGCCCAATGGGATTAACGACAAGCCATCCGCTTCAACAACGCAGCATCCTCGCAAGACGTGATATCGACACGTTGTAGGGCCCTCTGATGTGCCGCGATTCAGGTTGTCGTCCTTTTAACGGCTCAGAACGTACGATTCGGGACGAAAAAATAGAACAAAAGTAGAAAAGTGGCCTGAATCTGATGAAAACGTTCGATTTTGGGCTCCAAAAATGGGAACATATAGCTAACTGGCTGCCCCCGTCGTAGAGCACTCAGAGAGCTTTGCAACGGTAAGCGCCGCGCCCCATAACTCCTTACAGATCAAAAGTTATGGGCACCGGAGCGACGGAGACCTGGTCACAAACCCTAAGCCCTCGGTTTGCGGGCCCGGCCTCTACGTGAAACGAAGTTGTCTTGCCCAATGTTCCGTGGGATTGGTAATAGAGATTTGGTCGATAAAGTATCATGGCGACCCTAATAGGGGAAAAAGAATTGAAAAGGGGGTGCAACACGAGGACTTCCCAGGGGGTCATCCATCCTAGTACTACTCTCGCCCAAGCACGCTTAACTTCAGTGTTCTGATGGGATCTGGTGCATTCGTGCTAGTATGATCGCACCCATCATGTTGAGTGCACAATTCCTACATGTGTTAACGGTTCACAGTCCCAGTCTAGAGAGATGGCCCATTCAAAAGGCCCAACGGGCTTAATGACAACCCATCCGCTTCAACAACGTAACATCCTCGCAAGATGTGATATCGACACGTTGTAGGGCAATCTGATGTCCGACGAGTCAGGTTGTCGTCCTTTTAACGGCTCACGACGTACGATTCGGGTCAGAAAAATAGAGCAAAAGAAGAAAAGTGGCCTGAAACTATTGAAAACGTTCGATTTTGGGCTCCAAAAAAGAGCACAGCGAGCAAGCCAACTGCCCCTATCGTAGAGCTCTCACAGAGCTTTGCAACGGTATGGTGTGCGCCTTATAACTCCTTACGGATCAAAAGTTAAGGGCACCGGAACGACGGAGACCTGGTCACAAACCCTATGCCCTCGGTTTGCGGGCCCGGCCTCTACATGAAGCGAAGTTGTCTTGCCCAATGTTCCGTCGGATTCGGTAATAGAGATTTGGTCGATAAGGTATCTTGGCAACCCTAACCAGGGCAAAAAAAATTGAAAAGGGCGTGCAACACGAGGACTTCCTAAGGGGTCACCCATCCTAGTACTACTCACGCCCAAGCACGCTTAACTTCGGAGTTCTGAGGGAATCCGGTGCATTAGTGCTGGTATGATCGCACCCGTCATGTTGAGGGCACAATTCCTATATGTGTTAACGGTTCACAGTCCCAGCCTAGAGAGATGGCCCATTCAAAAGGCCCAATGGGCTTAGCGACAACCCATCTGCTTCAACAACGCAGCATCCTCACTAGACGTGATATCGACACGTTGTAGGGCCCTCTGATGTCCCCCAAGTCACGTTGTCGTCCTTTTGACTGCTCACGACGTACCATTCGGGAAGGAAAAACAGAACAAAAGAATAAATATAGCCTAAAACTGATGAAAATGTTCGATTTTGGGCTCCAAAAATAGGCACAGCAAGCAAGCTGGCTACCCACGCCGTAGAGCTCTTAGAGAGCTTTGCAACGGTACGTTGTACGTCGCGTAACTCTTTACGGATCAAAAGTTATGGGCACCGGAGTGACGGAGACCTGGTCACAAACCCTACACCCTCGGTTTGCGGGCCCGGCCTCTACGTGAAGCGAAGTAGTCTTGCCCAATGTTCCGTGGGATTCGGTAATAGAGATTTGGTCGATAAAGTATCTTGGCAACCCTAACCAGGGCAAAAAAAATTGAAAAGTGGGTGCAACAAGAGGACTTCCCAGGGGGTCACCCATCCTAGTACTACTCTTGCCCAAGCACGCTTAACTTCAGTGTTCTGATGGAATCCAGTGCATTAGTGCTATTATGATCGCACACGTCATGTTGAGGGCACAATTCCTATATGTGTTAACGGTTCACAGTCCCAGCCTAGAGAGATGGCCCATTCAAAAGGCCCAATGGGCTTAACGACAACCCATCCGCTTCAACAACGCAGCATCCTCGCAAGACGTGATATCAAAAAGTTGTAGGGCCCTCTGATGTTTCACGATTCAGGTTGTCGTCCTTTTAACGGCTCACAACGTACGATTCGGGATGGAAAAATAGAGCAAAAGAAGAAAAGTGGCCTGAATCTGATGAAAATGTTCGATTTTGGGCTACAAAAAGGGCACAGTGAGAAAACTGGCTTCCCTTATCGTAGACCTCTCAGAGAGCTTTGCAACGGTATGCTGTGCGCCGCATAACTCCTTACGGATCAAAAGTTATGGGCACCGGAGCGACGGAGACCTGGTCACAAACTCTAAGCCCTCGGTTTGCGGGCCCGGCCTTTACGTGAAACGAAGTTGTCTTGCCCAATGTTCCGTGGGATTCGTAATAGAGATTTGGTCGATAAAGTATCTTGGCAACCCTAACCAGGGCAAAAAAAATTGAAAAGGGGATACAACACGAGGACTTCCCAGGGGGTCACCCATCCTAGTACTACTCTCGCCCAAGCACGCTTAACTTCAGAGTTCTGATGGGATCCGGTGCATTAGTGCTGGTATGATCGCACCCGTCATGTTGAGGGCACAATTCCTATATGTGTTAACGGTTCACAGTCCCAACCTAGAGAGATGACCCATACAAAATGCCCAATGGGCTTAACGACAACCCATCCGCTTCAACAACGCAACATCCTCGCAAGACGTGATATCGACACTTTGTAGGGCACTCTGAAGTCCCGCGAGTCAGGTTGGCATCCATTTAATGGCTCACGACGTACTTTTCGGGGCGGAAAAATAGAGCAAAAGAAGAAATGTGGCCTGAAACTGATGAAAACGTTCGATTTTGGGCTCAAAAGAGGGGCACAGCAAGCAAGCCAGCTGCCCCCATCGTAGAGCTCTCAGAGAGCTTTGTAACGGTATGCTGTGCGCCGCCTAACTCCTTACGGATCAAAAGTTATGGGCACCGGAACGAAGGAGACCTGTGCATAAACCCTACGCCCTCGGTTTGCGGGTCCGGCCTCTATGTGAAGTGAAGTTGTCTTGTCCAATGTTCTGTGGGATTTGGTAATAGAGATTTGGTAGATAAAGTATCTTGGCAACCCTAACCAGGGCAAAAAAAATTGAAAAAGGGGTGCAACACGAGGACTTCCCAGGTGGTCACCCATCCTAGTACTACTCTCGCCCAAGCACGCTTAACTTCGAGGTTCTAATGGGATATGGTGCATTTGTGCTAGTATGATCGCACCCGTCATGTTGAGCACAAAATTCCAATATGTGTTAACGGTTCACAGTCCAGCCTAGAGAGATGGCCCATTCAAAAGGCCCAACGGGCTTAACGACAACCCATCCGCTTCAACAACGCAGCATCCTCACAGGACGTGATATCGACACGTTGTAGGGCCCTCTGATGTCCCACGAGTCATTTTTTCATCCTTTTGACGGCTCACAATGTATGATTCGGGACGGAAAAACTGAGCAAAAGAATAAAAGTGGCCTGAAACTGATGAAAACGTTCGATTTTGGGCTCCAAAAAGGGGACAGCGAGCAAGCTGGCTGCCCCATCGTAGAGCTCTTAGTGAGCTTTCTAACGGTACGCTGTGTGCCGCGTAACTCTTTACGGATCAAAAGCTATGGGCACCGGAGCGATGGAGACCTGGTCACAAACCCTACGCCCTCAGTTTGCAGGCCCGGCCTCTACGTGAAGCGAAGTTGTCTTGCCTAATGTTCCGTGGGATTCGGTAATAGAGATTTGGTCGATAAAGTATCTTGGCAACCCTAACCAGGGCAAAAAAAATTGAAAAGGGGGTGCAACACGTGGACTTCCCAGGGGGTCACCCATCCTAGTAATACTCTCCCCCAAGCACGCTCAACTTCGGGGTTCTGATGGGATACGGTGCATTAGTGCTAGTATGATCGCACCTGTCATGTTGAGGGCACAATTCCTATATGTGTTAACGGTTCACAGTCCCAGCCTAGAGAGATGGCCATTGAAAAGTCCCAATGGGCTTAACGACAAGCCATCAACTTCAACAACGCAGCATCCTCGCAAGACGTGATATCGACACGTTGTAGGGCCCTCTAATGTGCCGCGATTCAGGTTGTCGTCGTTTTAACGGCTCAGAACGTACGATTCAGGACGGAAAAATAGAGCAAAAGAAGAAAAGTGGCCTGAATCTGATGAAAACGTTCGATTTTGGGCTCCAAAAATGGGCACATATAGCAAACTGGCTGCCCCCGTCGTAGAGCACTCAGAGAGCTTTGCAACGGTATGCGGCGCGCCGCATAACTCCTTACGGATCAAAAGTTATAGGCACCGGAGTGACGGAGACCTGGTCACAAACCCTAAGCCCTCGGTTTGCGGGCCCGGCCTCTATGTGAAACGAAGTTGTCTTGCCCAATGTTCCGTGGGATTGGTAATAGAGATTTGGTCGATAAAGTATCTTGGCGACCCTAACAGGGCAAAAAAAATTGAAAAAGGGGTGCAACACGAGGACTTCCCAGGGGGTCACCCATCCTAGTACTACTCTGGCCCAAGCACGCTTAACTTCAGAGTTCTGATGGGATCTGGTGCATTCGTGCTAGTATGATCGCACCCGTCATGTTGAGGGCACAATTCCTACATGTGTTAACGGTTCACACTCCTAGCCTAGAGAGATGGCCCATTCAAAAGGCCCAACGGGCCTAATGACAACCCATCCGCTTCAACAACGTAACATCCTCGCAAGACGTTATATCGACACGTTGTAGGGCAATCTGATGTCCGACGAGTCAGGTTGTCTTCCTTTTAACGGCTCACGACGTACGATTCGGGGCGGGAAAACAGAGCAAAAGAAGAAAAATGGCCTGAAACTATTGAAAACGTTTGATTTTGGGCTCTAAAAATGGGCACAGCTAGCAAGCCAACTACCCCTAACGTAGAGCTCTCACAGAGCTTTGCAACGGTATGGTGTGCGCCGCATAACTCCTTACGGATCAAAAGTTAAGGGCACCGGAACGACGGAGACCTGGTCATAAACCCTACGCCCTCGGTTTGCGGGCCCGGCCTCTACGTGAAGTGAAGTTGTCTTGCCCAATGTTCTGTGGGATTCGGTAATAGAGATTTGGTCGATAAGGTATCTTGGCAACCCTAACCAGGGCAAAAAAAATTGAAAAGGGCGTGCAACACGAGGACTTCCTAAGGGGTCACCCATCCTAGTACTACTCACGCCCAAGCACGCTTAACTTCGGAGTTCTGATGGAATCCGGTGCATTAGTGCTGGTATGATCGCACCCGTCATGTTGAGGGCACAATTCCTATATGTGTTAACGGTTCACAGTCCCAGCCTAGAGAGATGGCCCATTCGAAAGGCCCAATGGGCTTAGCGACAACCCATCTGCTTCAACAACGCAGCATCCTCACTAGACGTGATATCGACACGTTGTAGGGCCCTCTGATGTCCCCCAAGTCACGTTGTCGTCCTTTTGACTGCTCACGACGTACCATTCGGGAAGGAAAAACAGAACAAAAGAATAAATATAGCCTAAAACTGATGAAAATGTTCGATTTTGGGCTCCAAAAATAGGCACAGCAAGCAAGCTGGCTACCCACGCCGTAGAGCTCTTAGAGAGCTTTGCAACGGTACGTTGTACGTCGCGTAACTCTTTACGGATCAAAAGTTATGGGCACCGGAGTGACGGAGACCTGGTCACAAACCCTACGCCCTCGGTTTACGGGCCCGACCTCTACGTGAAGCGAAGTAGTCTTGCCCAATGTTCCGTGGGATTCGGTAATAGAGATTTGGTCGATAAAGTATCTTGGCAACCCTAACCAGGGCAAAAAAAATTGAAAAGTGGGTGCAACAAGAGGACTTCCCAGGGGGTCACCCATCCTAGTACTACTCTTGCCCAAGCACGCTTAACTTCAGTGTTCTGATGCAATCCAGTGCATTAGTGCTATTATGATCGCACACGTCATGTTGAGGGCACAATTCCTATATGTGTTAACGGTTCACAGTCCCAGCCTAGAGAGATGGCCCATTCAAAAGGCCCAATGGGCTTAACGACAACCCATCCGCTTCAACAACGCAGCATCCTCGCAAGACGTGATATCAAAAAGTTGTAGGGCCCTCTGATGTTTCACGATTCAGGTTGTCGTCCTTTTAACGGCTCACAACGTACGATTCGGGATGGAAAAATAGAGCAAAAGAAGAAAAGTGGCCTGAATCTGATGAAAATGTTCAATTTTGGGCTACAAAAAGGGCACAGTGAGCAAACTGGCTTCCCTTATCGTAGACCTCTCAGAGAGCTTTGCAACGGTATGCTGTGCGCCGCATAACTCCTTACGGATCAAAAGTTATGGGCACCGGAGCGACGGAGACCTGGTCACAAACTCTAAGCCCTCGGTTTGCGGGCCCGGCCTTTACGTGAAACGAAGTTGTCTTGCCCAATGTTCCGTGGGATTCGTAATAGAGATTTGGTCGATAAAGTATCTTGGCAACCCTAACCAGGGCAAAAAAAATTGAAAAGGGGATACAACACGAGGACTTCCCAGGGGGTCACCCATCCTAGTACTACTCTCGCCCAAGCACGCTTAACTTCAGAGTTCTGATGGGATCCGGTGCATTAGTGCTGGTATGATCGCACCCGTCATGTTGAGGGCACAATTCCTATATGTGTTAACGGTTCACAGTCCCAGCCTAGAGAGATGACCCATTCAAAATGCCCAATGGGCTTAACGACAACCCATCCGCTTCAACAACGCAACATCCTCGCAAGACGTGGTATCGACACTTTGTAGGGCACTCTGAAGTCCCGCGAGTCAAGTTGGCATCCTTTTATCGGCTCACGACGTACTTTTCGGGACGGAAAAACAGAGCAAAAGAAGAAATGTGGTCTGAAACTAATGAAAACGTTCGATTTTGGGCTCAAAAAAGGGGCACAGCAAGCAAGCCAGCTGCCCCCATCGTAGAGCTCTCCGAGAGCTTTGTAACGGTATGCTGTGCGCCGCCTAACTCCTTACGGATCAAAAGTTATAGGCACCGGAACGACGGAGACCTGTTCAAAAACCCTACGCCCTCGGTTTGCGGGCCCGGCCTCTATGTGAAGCGAAGTTGTCTTGTCCAATGTTCTATGGGATTTGGTAATAGAGATTTGGTAGATAAAGTATCTTGGCAACCCTAACCAGGGAAAAAAAAATTGAAAAGGGGGTGCAACATGAGGACTTCCCAAGGGGTCACCCATCCTAGTACTACTCTCGCCCAAGCACGCTTAACTTTGGAGTTCTTATGGGATCCGGTGCATTAGTGCTGGTATGATCACACCCGTCATGTTGAGGGTACAATTCCTATATGTGTTAACGGTTCACAGTCCCAGCCTAGAGAGATGGCTCATTCAAAAGGCCCAATGGGCTTAACGACAACCCATCCGCTTCAACAACGCAGTATCCTCGCAAGACGTGATATCGACACGTTGTAGGGCCCTTTGATGTCCCGCGAGTCAGGTTGTCGTCCTTTTAACGGCTCACGTCGTTCGATTCGGGAAGTAAAAACAGAACAAAAGAATAAAAATAGCCTAAAAATAATGAAAACGTTCGATTTTGGGCTCCAAAAATAGGCACAGCAAGCAAGCTAGCTGCCCCCGTCTTAGAGCTCTCAGAAAGATTTGTAACGGTACGCTGTGCGCCGCGTAACTCTTTACGGTTCAAAAGTTATGGGCACCGGAGCGACGGAGACCTGGTCACAAACCCTATGCCCTCAGTTTGCGGGCCCGGCCTCTACGTGAAGCGAAGTTGTCTTGCCTATTGTTCCGTGGGATTCGGTAATAGAGATTTGGTCGATAAAGTATCTTGGCAACCCTAACTCGGGCAAAAAAAATTGAAAAGGGGATGCAACACGAGGACTTCCCAGGGGGTCACCCATCCTAGTACTACTCTTGCCCAAGCACGCTTAACATCGGGTTTCTGATGTGATATGGTGCATTAGTGCTGGTATGATCGCACCCGTCATGTTGAGGTCACAATTCCTATATGTGTTAACGGTTCACAGTCCCAGCCTAGAGAGATGGCCCATTCAACAGGCCCAATGGGCTTAAAGACAACCCATCCGCTTCAACAATGCAGCATCCTCGCAAGACGTGATATCGACACATTGTAGGGCCCTCTGATATCCCGCGAGTCAGGTTGTCGTACTTTTAACGGCTCACGACGTACGATTCGGGACGGAAAAACAGAGCAAAAGAAAAAAAATTGGCCTGAAACTAATGAAAACGTTCGATTTTAGGCTCCAAAAATGGGCACAGCGAGCAAGCTGGCTGCCCCCGTCGTAGAGCTTTCAGAGAGCTTTGCAACGGTACGCTGTGCGCCGTATAACTCCTTACGGATCAAAAGTAATGGGCACTAGAGCGACGGAGACCTGGTCACAAACCCTACGCCCTCGGTTTCCGGGCCCGGCCTCTACGTGAAGCGAAGTTGTCTTGCCCAATGTTCTGTGGGATTCGGTAATAGAGATTTGGTCGATAAAGTATCTTGGCAACCCTAACCAAGGCAAAAAAAATTGAAAAGGGGGTGCAACACGAGGACTTCGCAGGGGGTCACCCATCCGAGTATTACTCTCGCCCAAGCACGCTTAACTTCGGAGTTCTGATGGGATCCGGTGCATTAGTGCTAGTATGATCGCACCCGTCATATTGAGGGCACAATTCCTATATGTGTTAACGGTTCACAGTCCTAGCCTAGAGAGATGGCCCATTCAAAAGGCCCAATGGGCTTAACGACAACCCATCTGCTTCAACAATGCAGCATCCTCGCAAGACGTGATGTCGACACGTTGTAGGGCCATCTGATGTCCCGCGAGTCAGGTTGTCATCCTTTTAACGGCTCACGATGTACGATTCAGGACGAAGAAACAGAGCAAAAGAAGAAAAGTAGCTTGAAAAAGATGAAAACGTTCAAATTGGGGCTCAAAAAATGGGCACAACAAGCAAGCTGGCTGCCCCCGTCGTAGAGCTCTCAGAGAGCTTTGCAACGTTATGTTGTGTGCCGCATAACTCCTTACGGATCAAAAGTTATGGGCATCGGAGCGACGGAGACCTGGTCACAAACCCTACGCCCTCGGTTTGCGGGCCCGGCCACTTCGTGAAGCGAAGTTGTCTTGCCCAATGTTCCGTGGGATTCGGTAATAGAGATTTGGTCGATAAAGTATCTTGGCAACCCTAACCACGGCAAAAAAAATTGAAAAGGTGGTGCAACACGAGGACTTCACAGGGTGTCACCCATCCTAGTACTACTCTCGCCCGAGCACGCTTAACTTCGGAGTTCTGATGGGATCCAGGGCATTAGTGCTAGTCTGATCACACTCGTCATGTTGAGGGCACAATTCCTATATGTGTTAACGTTTCACAGTCCCAGCCTAGAGAGATGGCCCATTCAAAAGGCCCAATGGGCTTAACAACAACCCATCCGCTTCAACAACGCAGCATCCTCGCAAGACGTGATATCGACACGTTGTAGGGCCCTCTAATGTCTCGCGAGTCAGTTTGTCGTCCTTTTAACGACTCACGACGTACGATTAGGGACGAAAAAACATAGCAAAAGAAGAATAGTGGCCTGAAATAGATGAAAACGTTCGATTTTGGGCTAACAAAACGGGCAAAGCGAGCAAGCTGGCTGCCCCCGTCGTAGAGCTCTCAGAGAGCTTTGCAACAGTATGCTATGCGCCGCATAACGCCTTACGGATCAAAAGTAATAGGCACCGGAGCGATGGAGACCTGGTCACAAACCCTACGCCCTCGGTTTGCTGGCCCGGCCTCTACGTGAAGCGAAGTTCTCTTGCCCAATGTTCCGTGGGATTCGATAATAGAGATTTGGTCGATAAAGTATCTTGGCAACCATAACCAGGGCAAAAAAAATTGAAAAGGGGGTGCAACACGAGGAGTTCCCAGGGTGTCACCCACCCTAGTACTACTCTCGCCCAAGCACACTTAACTTCGGAGTTCTGATGGGATCCGGTGCATTAGTACTGGTATGATCACACCCGTCATGTTGAGGGTACAATTCCTATATGTGTTAACGGTTCACAGTCCCAGCCTAGAGAGATGGCCCATTCAAAAGGCCAAATGGGCTTAACGACAACCCATCCGCTTCAACAACGCAGCATCCTTGCAAGACGTGATATCGACACGTTGTAAGGCCCTCTGATGTCGCGCGAGTCAGGTTGTCATCCTTTTAACGGCTCACGACGTACGATTCGGGACGAAAAAATAGAGCAAAAGAAGAAAAGTGGCCTGAAACTGATGAAAACGGTCGATTTTGGGCTCCAAAAATGGACACAACGAGCAAGCTAGCTACCCCCGTCGTAGAGCTCTCAGAGAGCTTTGCAACGGTATGTTGTGCGCCGCATAACTCCTTACGGATCAAAAGTAATGGGCATCGGAGCGAAGGAGACCTGGTCACAAACCCTACGCCCTCGGTTTGTGGTCCTGGCCTCTACGTGAAGCGAAGTTCTCTTGCCCAATGTTCCGTGGGATTCGATAATAGAGATTTGGTCGATAAAGTATCTTGGCAACCTTAACTAGGGCAAAAAAAATTGAAAAGGGGGTGCAACACGAGGACTTCCCAGGGTGTCACCCATCCTAGTACTACTCTAGCCCAAGCACACTTAACTTCGGAGTTCTGATGGGATCCGGTGCATTAGTGCTGGTATGATCACACCCGTCATGTTGAGGGCACAATTCCTATATGTGTTACCGGTTCACAGTCCCAGCTTAGAGAGATGGCCCATTCAAAAGGCCCAATGGGCTTAACGGCAACCCATCCGCTTCAACAATGCAGCATCCTCGTAAGACGTGATATTGACACGTTGTAGGGCCCTCTGATGTCCCGCGAGTCAGGTTGTCGTCCTTTTAACGGCTCACGACGTACGATTCGAGACGGAAAAATAGAGCAAAAGAAGAAAAGTGGCCTGAATCTGATGAAAAAGTTTGATTTTGGGCTCCAAAAACTGGCAGAGCGAGCAAGCTGGTTGACCCCGTTGTAGAGCTCTCAGAGAGCTTTGCAACGGTATGCTGTACGATGCATAACTCCTTACGGATCAAAAGTTATGGGCATCGAAGCGACAGAGACCTGGTCACAAACCCTACGCCCTCGGTTTGCAGGCCCGGCCTCTACGTGAAGCAAAGTTCTCTTGCCCAATGTTCCGTGGGATTGCTAATAGAGATTTGGTCGATAAAGTATCTTGGCAACCCTAACCAGGGCAAAAAAACTTGAAAAGGGGGTGCAACACGAGGACTTCCCAGGGGGTCGCCCATCCTAATACTACTCTCGCCCAAGCACGCTTAACTTCGGAGTTCTGATGGGATACGGTGAATTAGTGCTGGCATTATCGCACCCGTCATGTTGAGGGCACAATTTCTATATGTGTTATCGGTTCACAGTCCCAGCCTAGAAAGATGGCCCGTTCAAAAGGCCCAATGGGCTTAACGACAACCCATCCGCTTCAATAACGTAGCATCCTCGCAAGACGTGATATCGAGAAGTTGTAGGGCCCTCTGATGTCCCGCGAGTCAGGTTGTCGTCCTTTTAACGGCTCACAACGTACGATTCCGAACGGAAAAACAGAGCAAAAGAATTAAAGTGGCCTAAAACTAATGAAAACGTTCGATTTTGGGCTCCAAAAATAGGCACAGCGAGCAAGCTGGTTTCCCTCGTCGTAGAGCTCTCAGAGAGCTTTGCAACGGTATGCTGTGCACCTCATAACTCAATACGGATGAAAAGTTATGGGCACCGGAGCGACGGAGACCTGGTCACAAACCCTACGCCCTCGGTTTGCGGGCCCGGCCTCACGTGATGCGAAGTTGTCTTGCCCAATGTTACGTGGGATTCGGTAATAGAGATTTGGTCGCTAAAGTATCTTGGCAACCCTAACCAGGGCAAAAAAAATTGAAAAGGGGGTGCAACACGAGGACTTCCCAAGGGGTCACCCATCGTAGTACTATTCTCGCCCAAGCACGCTTAACTTCGGAGTTCTGATGGGATCCGGTGCATTAGTGCTAGTATGATCGCACTCGTCATGTTGAGGGCACAATTCCTATATGTGTTAACGGTTCACAGTACCAACCTAGAGAGATGGCCCATTCAAAAGGCCCAATGGGCTTAACGACAACCCATCCGCTTCAACAACGAAGCATCCTCGCTAGACGTGATATCGACACGTTGTAGGGCCCTCTGATGTCCCGCGAGTCAGGTTGTCGCCCTTTTAACGGCTCACGACGTACGATTCGGGACAGAAAAACAGAGCAAAAGAAGAAAAGTGGCCTGAAACTGATGAAAACGTTCAATTTTGGGCTCCAAAAACGGGCACAGCAAGCAGGCTGGTTGCCCCCATCGTAGAACTCTTAGAGAGCTTTGCAACGGTATGCTGTGCGCCGCATAACTCCTTACAAATCAAAAGTTATGGGCACCGGAGCAACGGAGACCTGGTCACAAACACTATGCCCTGGGTTTGCGGGCCCGGCCGCTACGTGAAGCGAAGTTGTCTTGCCTAATTTTCCGTGGGATTCGGTAATAGAGATTTGGTCGATAAAGTATCTTGGCAACCCTAACCAGGGCAAAAAAAATTGAAAAGGGGGTGCAACACGAGGACTTCCCAAAGGGTCACCCATCTTAGTACAACTCTCGCCCAAGCATGCTTAACTTTGGAGTTCTGATGGGATCCGGTGCATTATTGCTGGTATGATTGAACCCGTCATGTTGTGGGCACAATTCCTATATGTGTTAATGGTTCACAGTCCCATCCTATAGAGTTGGCCTATTCAAAAGGCCCAATGGGCTTAACGACAACCCATCCGCTTCAACAATGCAGCATCCTCGCAAGATGTGATATCGACACGTTGTAGGGCCCTCTGATCTCGCGCGGGTCAGGTTATCATCCTTTTAACGTCTCACGACGTACGATTCGGGATTGAAAAACAGAGCAAAAGAAGAAAAGTGGCCTGATATTGATGAAAATGTTCGATTTTGGGCTTGAAAAACGGGCACAGCATGCAAGTTGGCTGCCCCCATTGTAGAGCTCTCAGAGAGCTTTGCAACGGTATACTGTGCTCCGCATAACTCTTTACGGATCAAAATTTATGGGCACCGAAGTGACGGAGACCTGGTCATAAACCCCACGCCCTCAGTTTGCGGGCCCGACCTCTATGTGAAGCGACGTTTATTGCCTAATTTTTTGTGGTATTCGGTAATAGAGATTTGGTCGATAAAGTATCTTGGTAACCCTAACCAGGGCAAAAAAAATTGAAAAGGGGTACAACACGAGGACTTCCCAGTGGGTCACCCATCCTAGTACTACTCTCGCCCAAGCACCGTTAACTTCGGAGTTCTGATGGGATCCGGTGCATTAGTGCTGGTATGATCGCACCACTCATGTTGAGGGCACAATTCCTATATGTGTTAACGGTTCACAGTTCCATCCTATAGAGATGGCCCACTCAAAAGGCCCAATGGGCTTAACGACAACCCATCCGCTTCAAGAACGCAGCATCCTTACAAGACGTGATATCGACACGATGTAAGGCCTTCTGATGTCCTGCGAGTCAGGTTGTCGTCCTTTTAACGGCTCATGATATACGATCCGCGATGGAAAAACAGAGCAAAAGAATAAAAGTGGCCTAAAACTAATGAAAACATTCTATTTTGGGCTCCAAAAACAGGCACAGCGAGCAAGCTGGTTGCCACCGTCGTAGAACTATCAGAGAGCATTGCAACGGTATGCTGTGCGCCGCGTAGCTCCTTACGGATCAAAAGTTATGGGCACCGGAGCGACAGAGACCTGGTCACAAACCATACGCCCTCGGTTTGTGTGCCCGACCTCTATGTGAAGCGAAGTTGTCTTGCCCAATGTTTCGTGGGATTCGGTAATAGAGATTTGGTCGATAAAGTATCTTGGCAACCCTAACCAGGGCAAAAAAAATTGAAAAGGGGGTGCAACACGAGGACTTCCCAGGGGGTCACCCATCCTAGTACTAATCTCAACCAAGCACGCTTAACATCGGAGTTCTGATGGGATTCGGTGTTTTAGTGCTGGTATGATCGCACCCGTCATGTTGAGGGCATAATTCCTATATGTGTTAACGGTTCACAGTCCCAGCCTAGAGAGATGGCCCATTCAAAAGGCCCAATGGGCTTAACGACAACCCATCCGCTTCAACAACGCAGCATCCTTTCAAGGAGTTATATCGACAAGATGTAGGGCAATCTGATATCCCGCGAGTCAGGTTGTCATCCTTTTAACGGCTCACGACGTACGATCCGGGACGGACAAATAGAGCAAAAGAATAAAAGTGGCCTGAAACTAATGAAAACAAACGATTTTGGTCTCCAAAAATGGGCACAGCGAGCATGCTGGCTGCCCCAGTCGTAGAGCTCTCAGAGAGCATTGCAACGTTATGCTATGCGCCGTGTAACTCCTTACGGATAAAAAATTATGGGCACCGGAGCGACAAAGACTTGGTCACAAACCCTACGCCCTCAGTTTGCGGGCCCGACCTCTATGTGAAGTGAAGTTGTCTTGCCCAATGTTCCGTGGGATTCGGTAATAGAGATTTGGTCAATAAAGTATCTTGGCAACCCTAACCAGGGCCAAAAAAATTGAAAAGGGGGTGCAACACGAGGACTTCCCAGGGGGTCACCCATCCTAGTACTACTCTCAACCAAGCACACTTAACATTGGAGTTCTGATGGGATCCGGTGCATTAGTGCTGGTATGATCGCACCCGTCATGTTGAGGGCACAATTCCTATATGTGTTAACGGTTCACAGTCCCAGCCTAGAGAGATGGCCCATTCAAAAGGCCCACTGGGCTTAACGACAACCCATCCGCTTCAACAACGCAGCATCCTCTCAAGACGTTATATTGACACGATGTAGGGCCCTCTGATGTCCCGCGAGTCAGGTTGTCGTCCTTTTAATGGCTCACGACGTACAATCCGGGACGGCAAAACAGAGCAAAAGAATAAAAGTGGCCTGAAACTAATGATAACAATCGATTTTGGTCTCCAAAAACGGGCACAGCGAGCAAGCTAGCTGCCCCCGTCGTAGAGCTCTCAGGGAGCATTGCAACGGTATGCTGTGCGCCGCGTAACTCCTTACGGATCAAAAGTTATGGGCACCAGAGCGACAGAGACCTGGTCACAAACCCTACGCCCTCGGTTTGCGGGCCCGGCATCTATGTGTAGCGATGTTTTCTTGCCCAATGTTCCGTGGGATTCGGTAATAGAGATTTGGCGATAAAGTATCTTGGCAACCCTAACCAGGGCAAAAAAAATTGAAAAGGGGGTGCAGCACGAGGACTTCCCAGGGGGTCACCCATCCTAGTACTACACTCAACCAAGCACACTTAACATCGGAGTTCTGATGAGATCCGGTGCATTAGTGCTGGTATGATCGCACCTGTCATGTTGAGGGCACAATTCCTATATGTGTTAATGGTTCACAGTCCCAGCCTAGAGAGATGGCCCATTCAAAAGGCCCACTGGGCTTAACGACAACCCATCCGCTTCAACAACGCAGCATCCTCTCAAGACGTTATATCGACACGATGTAGGGCCCTCTGATGTCCCGTGAGTCAGGTTGTCGTCCTTTTAATGGCTCACGACGTACGATCCGGGATGGAAAAACAGAGCAAAAGAATAAAAGTGGCCTGAAACTAATGAAAACAATCGATTTTGGTCTCCAAAAATGGGCATAGCGAGCTAGCTAGCTGCGCCCGTCGTAGAGCTCTCAGGGAGCATTGCAACGGTATGCTGTGCACCGCGTAACTCCTTACGGATCAAAAGTTATGGGCACCGAAGCGACAGAGACCTGGTCACAAACCCTACGCCCTCGGTTTACGGGCCCGGCCTCTATGTGTAGCGAAGTTTTCTTGCCCAATGTTCCGTGGGATTCGGTAATAGAGATTTGGCGATAAAGTATCTTGGCAACCCTAACCAGGGCAAAAAAATTTGAAAAGGGGGTGCAACACGAGGACTTCCCAATGGGTCACCCATCCTAGCACTACTCTCGCCCAAGCACCGTTAACTTCGGAGTTCTGATGGGATCCGGTGCATTAGTGCTGGTATGATCGCACCTGTCATGTTGAGGACACAATTCCTATATGTGTTAACGGTTCACAGTCGCAGCCTAGAGAGATGGCTCATTCAAAAGGCCCAATGGGCTTAACGACAACCTATCTGCTTCAACAACGCAGCATCCTCACAAGACGTGATATTGACACGATGTAGGGCCCTCTGATGTCCTGCAAGTCAAGTTGTCATCCTTTTAACGGCTCACGACGTACGATCCGGGATTGAAAAACAGAGCAAAAGAAGAAAAGTGGCCTGAAATTGATGAAAACGTTCGATTTTCGTCTCCAAAAACGGGCACAGCGAGCAAGCTGGCTGCCCCTGTCGTAGAGCTCTCAGAGAGCTTTGCAATGGTATGCTGTGCGCCGCGTAACTCCTTACGGATCAAAAGTTATGGGCACCGGAGCGACATAGACATGGTCACAAACCCTACGCCCTCGGTTTGCGGGCCCGGCCTCTATGTGAAGCGAAGTTGTCTTGCCAAATGTTCTGTGGGATTCGGTAATGGAGATTTGGTTGATAAAGTATCTTGGCAAGCCTAACTAGGGCAAAAAAAAATTGAAAAGGGGGTGCAACACGAGGATTTCCCAGGGGGTCACCCATCCTAGTACTACTCTCGCCCAAGCACGCTTAACTTTGGAGTTCTGATGGGATCTGGTGCATTAGTGCTGGTATGATCGCACCCGTCATATTGAGGGCACAATTCATATATATGTTAACGGTTCACAGTCCCAGCCTAGAGAAATGGCCCATTCAAAAGGCCCAATAGGCTTAACGACAACCCATCCACTTGAACAACGCATCATCCTCACAAGACGTGATATCGACACGTTGTAGGGCCCTCTGATGTCCGGCGAGTCAGGTTGTCGTCCTTTTAACGGCTCACGACGTACGATCCGGGATGGAAAAATAGTGCAAAAGAAGAAAAGTGGCCTGAAACTGATGAAAACGTTCGATTTTGGGCTCCAAAAACAGGCACAGCGAGCAAGCCAGCTGGACCCATCGTAGAGCTCTCAGAGAGCTTTGCAACGGTTTGCTATGCGTCACGTAAGTCCTTATGGATCAAAATTTATGGGCACTGGAGCAACGGAGACCTGGTCACAAACCCTACGCCCTCGGTTTGCGGGCTCGGCCTCTACGTGAAGTGAAGTTGTCTTGCCTAATGTTCCGTGGGATTCGGTAATAGAGATTTGGTCGACAAAGTATCTTGGCAACCCTAACCAGGGCAAAAAAAGTTGAAAAGGGGGTGCAACACGACGACTTCCCAAGGGGTCACCCATCCTAGTACTACGCTCGCCCAAGCACACTTAACTTCGGAGTTCTGATGGGATCCGGTGCATTAGAGCTGGTATGATCGCACCAGTGATGTTGAGGGCACAATTCTTATATGTGTTAACGGTTCACAGTCCCAGCCTAGAGAGATGGCTCATTCAAAAGGCCCAATGGGCTTAACGACAACCCATCCGCTTCAACAACGCAACATCCTCGGAAGACATGATATCGACACGTTGTAGGGCCCTCTGATTTCCCGCAAGTCAAGTTTTCGTCCTTTTAACGGCTCACGATGTACGATCCGGGATGGAAAAACAGAGTAAAAAAATAAATGTGGCCTGAAACTAATGAAAACATTCGATTTTGGGCTCCAAAAACAGGCACAGCGTGCAAGCTCGCTCCCCCCGTCGTAGAGCCCTCAGAGAGCTTTGCAACGGTATGCTGTACGCCGTGTAACTCCTTACGGATCAAAAGTTATGGGCATCGGAGCGACGGAGACCTGGTCACAAACCCTACGCCCTCGGTTTGTTGGCCTGGCCTCTACGTGAAGCGAAGTTGTCTTGCCCAATGTTCCGTGGGATTTGGTAATAGAGATTTGGTCGATAAAGTATCTAGGCAACCCTAACCATGGCAAAAAAATTGAAAAAGGGGTGCAACACGAGGACATCCCAGGGGGTCACCCATCCTAGTACTATTCGCGCCCAAGCACGCTTGACTTCGGAGTTCTGATGGGATCCGGTGCATTAGTGGTGGTATGATAGCACCCGTCATGTTGAGGGCACAATTCCTATATGTGTTAACGGTTCACAGTCTCAACCTAGAGAGATGGCCCATTCAAATGGCCCAATGGGCTTAACGACAACCCATCTGCTTTAACATTGTAGCATCCTTGCAAGACGTGATATCGACACGTTGTAGGGCCCTCTGATGTCCAGCGAGTCAGGTTAGCGTCCTTTTAACGGCTCACGACGTACGATCCAGGAAGGAGAAACAGAGAAAAAGAATAAAAGTGGCCTGAAACTAATGAAAACATTCGATTTTTGGCTCCAAAAACGGGCACAGCGAGCAAGCTAGCTACCCCCGTCGTAGAGCTCTCAGAGAGATTTACAACGATATGCTTTGTGCCGCGTACCTCCTTAAGGATCAAAAGTTATGGGCACCGAAGCGACGGAGACCTGGTCACAAACCCTACACCCTTGGTTTGCGGGCCCGGCTTCTACGTGAAGCGAAGTTGTCTTGCCCAATGTTCCGTGGGATTCGGTAATAGAGATTTGGTCGATAAAGTATCTTGCCAACACTAACCAGGGCAAAAAAAATTGAAAAGGGGGTACAACATGAGGACTTCCCTGGGGGTCACCCATCCTAGTACTACACTCGCCCAAGCATGCTTAACTTCGGAGTTCTAATGGGATCTGGTGCGTTAGTTCAGGTATGATCGTACCCGTCATGTTGAGGGCAAAATTCCTATATGTGTTAACGGTTCATAGTCGCAGCCTAGAGAGATGGCCCATTCAAAAGGCCCAATGGGCTTAACGACAACCCATCCGCTTCAACAACGCAGCATCCTCGCAAGACGTGATATCGACACGTTGTAGGGCCCTTAGATATCCCGCGAGTCAGGTGGTCGTCCTTTTAACGGCTCACGACTTACGATCCGGGACGGAAAAACAGAGCAAAAGAAGAAAAGCGGTCTGAAGCTGATGAAAACGTTCGATTTTGGGCTCCAAAAATGGGCTTAGCGAGCACGCTAGCTGCACCCATCGTAGAGCTCTTAGAGAGCTTTGGAACGGTATGCTGTGCGCCGCGTCACTCCTTACGGATCAAAAGTTATAGGTATCGGAGCGACGGAGACCTGGTAACAAACCCTACGCCCTCAGTTTGCGGGCCCGGCCTCTACGTGAAGTGAAGTTGTGTTGCCCAATTTTCTGCGAGATTCGGTAATAGAGATTTGGTCGATAAAGTATCTTGACAACCCTAACCAGGGCAAAAAAAATTGAAAAGGGGGTGCAACACGAGGACTTCCTAGGCGGTCACCCATCCTAGTACTACTCTCGCCCAAGCACGCTTAACTTCGGAGTTCTGATGGGATCCAGTGCATTAGTGCAGGTATGATCTTACCCGTTATGTTGAGGGCACAATTCCTATATGTGTTAACGGTTCACAGTCCTAGCCTAGAGAGATGGCCCATTCAAAAGGCCCAATGGGCTTAACGACAACCCATCAGCTTCAACAACACAGCATCCTTGCAAGACGTGATTTCGACACATTGAAGGGCCCTCTGATGTCCCACGAGTCAGGTTGTTGTCCTTTTAACGGCTCACAACATACGATCCAGGACGGAAAAACAAAGCAAAAGAAGAAAAGTGGCCTGAAACTGATGAAAATGTTCGATTTTGGGCTCCAAAGTTGGGCACAGCGTGCAAACTAGCTGCCCCCATCGTAGAGCTCTCAGAAACCTTGACAACAGTATGCTGTGCGCCGCGTAACTCCTCACGGATCAAAAGTTATGGGCACCAGAGCAACGGAGACCTGGTAACAAACCCTACGCCCTCAGTTTGCGGGCCCGGCCTCTACGTGAAGCGAAGTTGTGTTGCCCAATGTTCTGTGAGATTCGGTAATAGAGATTTGGTCAATAAAGTATTTTGACAACCCTAACCAGGGCAAAAAAAATTGAAAAGGGGGTGCAACACGAGGACTTCCCAGGCCGTCACCCATCCTAGTACTACTCTCGCCCAAGCACGCTTAACTTCGGAGTTCTGATGGGATCCGGTGCATTAGTGATGGTATGATCGCACCAGTTATGTTGAGGGCACAATTCCTATATTTGTTAACGGTTCACAGTCCCAACCTAGAGAGATGGCCCATTCAAAATGCCCAATGGGCTTAACGACAACCCATCCGCTTCAACAACGTAGCTTCCTTGTAATACGTGATATCGACACATTGTAGGGCCCTCTGATGTCGCGCGAGTCAGGTTGTCATCCTTTTAACGGCTCACGACGTACGATCCGGTACAGAAAAACAGAGCAAAAGAAGAAAAATGGCCTGAAACTGATGAAAACGTTCGATTTTGGGCTCCAAAAATGGGCATAGCGAGCTAGCTGGCTGCCCCCATCGTAGAGCTCTCAGAGAGCTTTGCAACGGTACGTTGTGCGCCGCATAACTCCTTACGGATCAAAAGTTATGGGCACCGGAACGACGGAGACCTGGTCACAAACCCTACGCCCTTGGTTTGCGGGCCCGGCCTCTACGTGAAGCGAAGTTGTCTTATCCAATGTTCTGTGGGATTTGGTTATAGAGATTTGGTCGATAAAGTATCTTGGCAACCCTAACAAGGCAAAAAAAATTGAAAATGGGGTGCAACACGAGGACTTCCCAGGGGGTCACCCATCCTAGTACTACTCTCGCCCAAGCACGCTAAACTTCGGAGTTCTAATGGGATCCGGTGCATTAGTGCTGGTATGATCGCACCCATCATGTTGAGGGCACAATTCCTATATGTGTTAACGGCTCACAGTCCCAGCCTAGAGAGATGGCCCATTCAAAAGGCCCAATGGGCTTAACGACAACCCAACCACTTCAACAACGCAGCATCCTCACAAGACGTGATATCGACACGTTGTAGGGCCCTTTGGTGTCGCGCGAGTCAGGTTGTCGTCCTTTTAACGGCTCACGATGTACGATCCGGGACGGAAAAATAGAGCAAAAGAATAAAAGTGGCCTGAAACTAATGAAAACATTCGATTTTGCGCTCCAAAAACAGGCACAGCGAGCAAGCTAGCTTCCCCCGTCGTAGAGCTCTTAGAGGGCCTTGCAATGGTATGCTGTGTGTCACGCCCCAACCCGACCTATAAGGTTAGACTAGGGTGTGAACTAACATCAAGTAATATCACGTACTTAGCTATTTATGAAGATTAACACCTAATGATTTAGTCTAAACTCCAAATTTTTTTCGGAAAACCGGCAGTATAACGGCTGTAATTGGCCCTTTGGTTTAACCTAATTCTCTAAACGCCTCAAAATTTAGCATCTCAAATTCATTTCCAAGTAAGATTACTAGTTTACCATCAATTGAATTGCCTACTGGTTATTTCGACGTCCCGTTTGATATATAACCTAGCATGATACTATGTCTCGTTTGTTTATTTATCCTCGTTACAAATATACCTGTTGATCTTAGTTCAATAGCAAATACCTGTTAAGATTGGATAAGTTCATTTACTTAGTTCTTAACTAAAGCGTCATAACCTAAGATAGATACTAGCGGTAATAAAAGCAAAATGATCATAGTAGTGTCATGTCTAGCATCAGTCTACTTAATATAAGTACAAACCAAAATTAGACCCCAAATTACAACGGGGGTGTTTTACATCACAACATTTGAGCAACATAAAGGAAATAGTCTTCAAGTAACACAATGATCACAAGCAGCCATAATCAAGCAAAGCAAACAAGACATGTAATCGTTCCAGGGGTTCATCACTAGGCATATTGTCCTCAGGTTCCTGTACCTGTTCTTCTTCACCTGAGATGATAAAAGAGGGTGAGTCCTTATGAACTCAGCAAGGGGGAACGAGAAATAAGTTTTGAAACTCATTTTTCGGTTCAACTTATGAAAATCTCTTTTTCAAACATGAATATAACAGAAATATAAGTACAGAAACAGAAATACCGGTCTTTCCTCTCCGAGGTTCTCTAGGAACCAAGCGAGAGTCCTTAAACACATATTAAAAAGGTTACAGTGAGCTTTTGCTCTCAGATCAGTTCCAGGATCAGTTGTTGCGGCCGACTTCAAATCATCCCCCAAACACGCCAGGTGGGTGTACTCCGGATGTACCCCGAAATCCTACGACCCAACTCTCCGAGGAAGTCTAGGCCCCAAGCGAGAGAGGGAATGGGACCATGGTAGTCACGGGTGCACCGGCAAGCCCGATGCTGCCCGGTGTGCGTGATCACTACCATGCCAACAGGAAAGGTTGCAACCTTGTATGCAATGCACATTCATGACAGGTAATATCTCACAATAGGAGGACAACAAAGTAGGTTGACTCCGGACAGTCATAAGATTGCACATTGACAGGTAAACAAGCAGGGCACGATAAGACAGGAATTTTCACTTGAAGGCATATAGAGTTATATGAAAATTAAACGGGCAGCCATGTAATACATGTAAAACAGGCCATATAACTCATTAAGAAGTCCACGTGATCAAGTGATAAGATTATTCAACATGCAATGATATTAACATGGGTTCGGTAGCAAGAAAAGCTTATTTGACAACATGCCATGGTCAAATTCACATTTGAAGTTATAAAACATTTACGGGCAGCCCACGAAGCATATAATTTCCACACAATAAGCAAAAGATCAACACTTAGCAAAACTACCTAGTCATTAGGGTTTCCATTTCATGCTTAATCGTGTGATTAAAACCCTAAGTCAACTCAATATCATTCTCAAGTCATGCATCATTCAATTCAAGCATCCTCAAGTACTCAAAACAGTCGACATAACATCCCAACACCACATTTCCACACAATTAGAACCACAAGAGAGGTTACAACAATTTTCCAAGCATGTAGCTAAATGAAACCTTTACTGCAATAGGCTGTTTTCCCACAATCAATAGGATAATCAAACAATCTCCAAATTCAGTGAATAAGATGTCAAATTAAAGCCTAATAAGTTAACTAAAATCAGAAACAAACCTTGCATCAATTGGAGTTCAGAATCATTAGTTAGAGCCGAAACAGTGAGGTAGCACAAAACTGTCCAGATTTGTACACTTTTCAGAAATTGACGTTTTTGAGGTCCTTAGGGTCAGTTTTAGCTTTGGTCCATTTCTGAAACAAATGTCTAGAACTGAAAAATATATCAGCATTAAAAATTTCATTAATTTTGGACAACATTTACTAAGTCAAATATGGTTCGTTCCACAAGGTCAGTGCATCTGCCAAAACCTGCTTCATTTCTCCAGATTTCCAGATTTGGTCACATTTTAAAGATTTGCCATTTTGAGGACCTTATAGTCAAAATTTACTTCGGCCTATTTCTGGGAAAAATGTTCAAAACTGTCCAAAATAGTCACCTACCAATTTTCAAGCATTTTAAACATCATTTTCCTATCTAAACGTACCTCGAACAGACTGATCAGAGAGCTGTCAACAATTTCGACTTCACATAGCATCATTTTCAAGCCAAGATCTTGCCATGCATGGTTGTTTAAGCTTATGAACGACCATATATCTCAAGTACAGAAGCAAATACATACATTTATGAGCATGCATGTGAAATTTTGAAGAGTTTTCAAAAGGTTTTAACCCTCACCTTAACAATCAACCTCAAGTTGCTCAAAAACCTTTGTTGAAGCACAACCTTCTCCCTCTCATTGCTTAGGCGACAACCCAACAAGCTTTTCTCTATTTTTCCTAGCTTAGTGATCAATCTCTTAGCACATGCATGAGGTTAAAACATGAAGAAAACAAATGGATGTCAAGAAGCTCACCTAGGCCGATTAGAAGTCTTCAAGGCACATGCATGTGAATTTTTGAACTCTAGCTAGCTTGCTTCAACTTTCTTGATGGTTGCTTGACTTGATTAACTATGTTGTGAGGAAGAGAAGCTATGGAGGTAGTAATGTGCAGCTAGGGCCAAGAGAGAGAGAGAAATGAGAGGGAAGTGAAAGAAGAATGAAAGAGAATGAAGAATGACAACAAATGAAGGCCTTGCAATTTTTTTGAGGAGCTTGTCGGCCTTGGGCAGCCAAATTCAGCATTTTGTGTCTTCAATGTGCTATTTTGAATTTCCTAGGATGGGCAAGGATGATGTGGCCGAAAATAGTGTGCAAGTGGTAGGATTTTTGAGCAATTTTTAATGCCTTTGTGTCATAGAATGTCATAATGTGTCTAGGAATGAATTTGAATTAAACATGCATGCAAAATTCTACCTAGTGGTCGGCCAAGGCTACTAGAATTGCTGAATTTTGTCAACTTTTGATCATTATCTAATTGTGTCTTGAAAATGCAAAAAGAATAAGGAATAAAGAATGAAGAATGTTTAGTGTTTGGTGCTATTTCGTCTTCTAGTGAGTTGAATTAGGATTATTATATTGATAGTGGATTTTGTAGGATTGTTTAATAGTCTAGTGCTCCGTGTAAGATGCTTTCTTGATTAGCATGAAGGCACGCTTTCCTAGGTCTATGGCACACACTATGAGGTAGGACACGAACTACGAGACGAACGCACATTTTTCAAGTAAATGCACGCAACCCTAAATGAATGCACGTAATTCAATGTATGGCACATAAAATGAACACAATTCTTAAACCTAGGTCATGGCACGCAAATCTAGGTTAGGGCACACGAAGCTAGGTTTCGCACGCAAATCGGGGTCGGGCCTCACATCCTCCCCTCCTTAAAAGAATTTCGTCCCGAAATTCAATTTACCTTGAAATAATGCTGGATACTGCTGCTCCATCTGGTCTCGCCTTTCCCACGTTGCTTCTTCGACTCCATGATGATCCCACAGTACTTTCACCATAGGTATAGTTCTGTTGTGTAACTCCTGATCCTGCTGGTCTAGGATCCGAATGGGCTTATCCTCGTAAGACAAGTTTTCCCAAAGCTGCAACGGTTTTGGCTCCAAGATATGCGACGGGTTAGGATGATACTTCCGCAACATCGAAACATGAAAGACTTCGTGAATATTGGAGAGGTTCTAGGGTAGCGCTAGGCGATATGCCATCTTGCCAACCTTCTCAACTATCTCAAATGGTCCTACAAATCTCGGGCTCAACTTTCCACCTTTTCCATGCTTAATCAGTCCCCTCCGGGGTGATATCTTCAAGAACACCTCGTCGCCAACCTCAAACTCGAGACTCCGTCTCCATCGGTCTGCATAACTCTTCTGCCTGCTTTGGGCGGTAAGCATCCGTTTCCGAATGAGGAGGATGTTATCAACAGTCTTCATCAGTTCAGGTAAAAGGGTCGGGTCAAAAGTCTTTGTCTCACCTACTTCATCCTAGTAAATCGGGGATTGACACTTCCGTCCATACAGCGCCTCAAATGGGTCCATCCCGATAGTGGCCTGATAATTATTGTTGTAGGCGAACTCCGCTAGAGATAGATACTTCTCCTAACCTTTCCCAAAGTCCAAAACACACGCCCTCAGCATATCCTCCAAAATCTGAATAGTCCTCTCTGATTGTCCATCAGTCTGAGGGTGATAAGCCGTGCTAAAACTCAACTTCGTTCCCAAAGCTTCTTGCAATCTCTTCCAAAATCGGGAAGTAAAACGAGGATCCCTATCCGATACAATACTCACACGCATCCCGTGCAATCTTACAATCTCCGCCACATACATATCTCCCAATTCCTCAGGACTATCCTCCTTGTTCATCGGTAAAAAGTGCACCGACTTAGTCAATCTATCCACTATAACCCAAACGGCGTCACGACCCTTTTGTGATCTGGGCAGGTCCATAACAAAATCCATAGTGATATGTTCCCATTTCCATTGAGGAATCTCCAACGACTGAAGTAAACCTGCGGGTCGTTGATGTTCTGCTTTGACCCTCTGGCAAGTCAAACACCGTGCTACAAATTCTGCAATTTCTCTTTTCATGTTATTCCACCAATAATGTTGCTTCAAATCCCGATACATCTTTGTCCCGCCGGGTTGAATAGTATATCTTGAATTATGGGCTTCCTCAAGAATCTTCTTTTTCAGCTCTGGGTCATTGGGAACACAAATCCGGTTCCTAAACCTCCAAACACCATCATCATGAAACTTGAAATCTGCGTTGCTTTCCTTAATCTTCTGAAATTGTTGGTCCTTCTGTTGAGCCTCTCGTAACTCAGACAACAAAGTCGATTGAACTTGGGTAGTGGCGAAAAGTAACCCTTTCTGAGTCAATTGTGGTTTCCACATAAATGCTTCCGCCAACAACTCCTGCACCTTGACTTCCAGTTTCGCCATGCTTGCCTTTCTGCTTAAGGCATCTGCAACTACGTTCGCCTTACCGGGCACATAATTGATTGAGCAGTTATAATCATCCAAAAGCTCCATCCACCGCCTTTGCCTCATATTCAAATCCTTTTGTGAGAACAAGTATTTCAAGCTCTTATGATCAGTAAATACTTCAAACTTGTTACCCCACAGATAATGCCTCCATTTCTTGAGTGCAAACACAATAGCCGCTAACTCCAAATCATGTGTCGGATAATTCATCTCGTACGGCTTTGGCTTCCTAGAAGCATATGCAATCACTCTTCCATTTTGCATCAATACACATCCCAATCCTTCTTTCGAAGCATTGCTATAGATTACAAAACCTTGACTCCCCTCAGGCAATGCAAGAACTGGTGCGGTAGTCAATCTTTTCTTCAACTCTTGGAAGCTGTTCTCACACTTATCATCCCACACGAACTTGGTTTTCTTTTGAGTGAGCTTTGTAAGCGGTCCTGCAATCTTAGAGAAATCCTTTACGAACCTCCGATAATAGCCGGCTAGACAAAGAAAACTCCGAACTTCCGTAACATTTTCTGGCTTCTTCTAAGACATCACTGCATTAATCTTTGCTGGATCCACCGCTATTCCCTCTTGGGATATGATATGCCCCAAAAATGCAATCTGCTGCAACCAAAATTCACACTTGCTAAACTTTGCATACAATTGGTGCTCTCGAAGTTTTTGCAGTACCAACCGCAGATGTTGCTCATGCTCCGCCTCCGATTTCGAGTATACCAAAATATCATCAATGAAGATCACCACAAATTGGTCCAAGTAGGGTTGAAACACCCTATACATCAAATCCATAAAAGCTGCCGAGGCATTAGTTAGTCCAAAAGGCATCACCACATATTCATAATGCCCATATCTTGTCCTGAAAGCCGTTTTAGGCACATCTTCCTTCTTGATCCGTAACTGATAATACCCTTGCCTCAAGTCGAGTTTCGAATACACTTTGGCTCCTTGCAGTTGATCAAATAACTCGTCAATCAGGGGAAGTGGGTATTTATTCTTGACAGTCACTTGGTTCAAACCTCGGAAGTCAATACATAGCCTCAACGTTCCGTCTTTCTTCTTCACAAATAGGACTGGCGCACCCCACGGTGAAGAACTCGGTTGAACAAACCCCTTCTTCAACAATCCTTGCAATTGGTCCTTCAATTCTTGTAGCTCGGCCGGTGCCATGCGATAAGGAGCTTTAGATATCGGCTGGGCGCCAGGTAGTAACTCTATAACAAACTCGATTTCCCGATTCGGGGGTAAACCGGGTAATTCTTCAGGGAACACATCTGCATAGTCTTTGATCACAGGAATCTCCTCCAACGTAGCTTTATCCGACGGCTTGTTGATAAGGTAAGCCAAGTATCCGCTGCACCCTTTCCTCAAGGACTTCACTGCTTTTGTAGATGAAATGATGGAACTCCCGGTGAAATCTCTTCGGCCCATAACCTCCAATATTGGTTGATCAGGTACCCGGAACGTTATAATCTTTGCCCAGCAATCCAGTTGGACATGATGTTTTGCCAGCCAGTCCATCCCTAAAATGACCTCATAATCTCGAAAAGGTAATACAATAAGATTGGCTGAGAATTCCATATCCTTAATTTGGATTTTACATGCTTTACAGGCTGAACTAGTTACAAGTTTAGAACCCATTGGAGTACCAACTTCTACTTCGTATGGCAAACATACAACTTTCAATTTCACACATTCCACACATAAGGGAGTAATAAATGAATGAGTAGCACCCGGATCAATTAACACCTTAACAGGTTGATTCAGTATGAAGAATGTACCTTTAACAACAGCGGTCTCATCCGGAATCCCCTCGCACTCAATAGCATAGGCTCGAGCCTGAACCCTAGGAACTGGAGTCTTGTCTCTACCGGCTGGTTTACCCTGATTCTGCCCTGCCTGACGTTTAGGGCAATCCTTGATCTGATGCTGATCACTGCCGCACCTTATACATCATCCTGACTTCCTCCAACACTGGGCCTCGGTATGCCCCTTCCTGTCACAATATGAACAGCTGACGGACTGAGTAGCAGGTGAACTACCTGTGGATCCGCGGGTGGAAGAGGCTGATGGCGCTTTCGTCGAGCCACAGTTATTCCCCGGTCTGTTCTGGCTCTGGCCCTGATTACGACCCTGACTCGGGAATTTCCTCTGTTGACCTGGAGGCTGAAATGGTTTCTTATTTGGCTGACTCGAACCGGCTCCATCTAGTTTCCTCTTCTCAACTCGAGAGGCAGCAGCAAAGAGAGCAGAGTAAGTATCGAAGTCATGAGAAGCTAATTGGTCCTGAATCTCTGGTCTCTATCCAACAGTAAATTTCCACATTTTCGCCTCCGGAGTACAAACCATATATTGAGCATAACGGGACAGTCGATCAAAACGAGCCTCGTACTGGGCCACCGTCATGTTACCCTGGGTCAAGTGCATGAACTCCTCGATCCGCCTCTGCCTGGAAACTACAGGTACATATTTCTCCTTAAATGCCTTAACGAAATTACCCCACAAGCGAGGTGTCTGATCAGTCTCCCACAGTCCCTCTATAGTGTGCCACCAATGTTCGGCATCCCCGTGCATCAAAAATACAGCAAACTCCACTTTCTCTTCATCTGTATAATCAAGTGGCCTGAAAATCTTCTCGATATCGGATAGCTAGGCCTCTGCTTTCTCATCATCAGCTTCCCCGTAGAATTTAGACGGGCGAAAGTCCAGGAATTCCCTCATTCTGCTATGTCTCCCATGGTTGCCATCATTCCTGTTGTTGAAGTTGTTGTTGTTGGCTTCACGTCCATCTTGTCGCTCCATCACTCGTGATACACGATCCATGGCATTTTCCATCATATTAAACATAGCTATACCGGGATTAGTCTGATAGGCATCCCCGGTCTCTTGAGGTTCACCGCTCCTACTAGTAGTACGGGTACTAAGGGCCAGCCATCTATAGGCACAATTTATTGAAATGCAATAATTAAGAATCTAATGCATAAGATATGCAACATAATATAGGTACAATTCTAAAAAAACATTTAAGGCATGTAAATCACTTAAGCACATAGAACATAGAAGGCACATTTATCACACCACAACACATAAACAAGTCATCTTAATTATCTTAGGGCTCTACCCATGGTCCGAGAGTTAAACCCGGCTTAAGCAATCTAAGCTCTAATACCATTTCATCTAAGGTGTCACGTCCCAACCCGATCTATAAGGTTAGACTAGGGTGTGAACTAACATCAAGTAATATCACGTACTTAGCTGTTTATGAAGATTAACACCTAATGATTTAGTCTAAACTCCAAAATTTTTCCGGAAAACCGGCAGTATGACGGCTGTAATTGCCCCTTTGGTTTAATCTAATTCTCTAAACGCCTCAAAATTTACCATCTCAAATTCATTTCCAACTAAGATTACTAGTTTACCATCAATTGAATTGCCTATTGGTTATTTCGACGTCCCGTTTGATTTATAACCTAGCATGATACTATGTCTCGTTTGTTTATTTATCCTCGTTACAAATATACCTGTTGATCTTAGCATAATAGCAAATACCTGTTAAGATTGGATAAGTTCATTTACTTAGTTCTTAACTAAAGCGTCATAACCTAAGATAGATACAAGCGGTAATAAAAGCAAAACGATCATAGTAGTGTCATGTCTAGCATCAGTCTACTTAATATAAGTACAAACCAAAATTAGACCCCAAATTACAACGGGGGTCTTTTACATCACAACATTTGAGCAACATAAATGAAATAGTCTTCAAGTAACACAATGATCACAAGCAGCCATAATCAAGCAAAGCAAACAAGACAGGTAATCACTCTAGGGGTTCATCACTAGGCATATTGTCCTCAGGTTCCTGTACCTGTTCTTCTTCACCTGAGATGATAAAAGAGGGTGAGTCCTTATGAACTCAGCGAGGGTGAACGAGAAATAAGTTTTGAAACTCATTTTCCGGTTCAACTTATGAAAATCTCTTTTTCAAACATGAATATAATAGAAATATAAGTACAGAAACAGAAATACCGGTATTTCCTCTCCGAGGTTCTCTAGGAACCAAGCGAGAGTGCTTAAACACATATTAAAAAGGATACAGTGAGCTTTTGCTCTCAGATCAGTTCCAGGATCAGTTGTTGCGGCCGACTTCAAATCATCCCCCAAACACGCCAGGTGGGTGTACTCCGGATGTACCCAGAAATCCTATGACCCAACTCTCCGAGGAATTCTAGCCCCCAAGCGAGAGAGGGAATGGGACCATGGTAGTCACGGGTGCACCGGCAAGCCCGACGCCGCCCGGTGTGCGTGATCGCTACCATGCCAACAGGAAAGGTTGCAACCTTGTATGCAATGCACATTCATGACAGGTAATATCTCACAGTAGGAGGACAACAAAGTAGGTTAACTCCGGACAGTCATAAGATTGCACATTGACAGGTAAACAAGCAGGGCACGATAAGACAGGATTTTTCACTTGAAGGCATATAGAGTTATATGAAAATTAAACGGGCAGCCATGTAACACATGTAAAACAGGCCATATAACTCATTAAGAAGTCCACGTGATCAAGTGATAAGATTATTCAACATGCAATGATATTAACATGGGTTCGGTAGCAAGAAAAGCTTATTTGACAACATGCCATGGTCAAATTCACATTTGAAGTTATAAAACATTTATGGGCAGCCCACTAAGCATATAATTTCCACACAATAACCAAAAGATCAACACTTAGCAAAACTACCTAGTCATTAGGGTTTCCATTTCATGCTTAATCGTGTGATTAAAACCCTAAGTCAACTCAAAATCATTCTCAAGTCATGCATCATTCAATTCAAGCATCCTCAAGTACTCAAAACAGTCCACATAACATCCCAACACCACATTTCCACACAATTAGAACCACAAGAGAGGTTACAACAATTTTCCAAGCATGTAGCTAAATGAAACCTTTACTGCAATAGGCTGTTTTCCCACAATCAATAGGATAATCAAAAAATATCCACATTCAGTGAATAAGATGTCAAACTAAAGCTTAATAAGTTAACTAAAATCAGAAACAAACCTTGCATCAATTGGAGTTCAGAATCTTTAGTTATAGCCGAAACAGTGAGGTAGCACAAAACTGTCCAGATTTGCACACTTTTCAGAAATTGTCATTTTTGAGGTCCTAAGGGTCAGTTTTAGCTTTGGTCCATTTCTTACAAAAATGTCTAGAACTGAAAAATATATCAGCACACAAAATTTCATGTATTTTGGACAACAGTTACTAAGTCAAATACGGTTCGTTCCACAAGGTCAGTGCATCTGCCAAAACCTGCTTCATTTCTCCAGATTTCCAGATTTTGTCACATTTTAAAGATTTTCCATTTTGAGGACCTTAGAGTCAAAATTTTCTTCAGCCTATTTCTGGAAAAAATGTTCAAAACTGTCCAAAATAGTCACCTACCGATTTTCAAGTATTTTGAACATCATTTGCCTAGCTAAACTTACCTTGAACAGACTGGTCAGAGAGTTGTCAACAATTTCGACTTCACCTAGCATTATTTTCAAGCCAAGATCTTGCCATGCATGGTTGTTTAAGCTTATGAACGACCATATATCTCAAGTACAGAAGCAAATACACACATTTTTTAGCATGCATGTGGAATTTTGAAGAGTTTTCAAAAGGTTTTAACCCTCACCTTAGCAATCAATCTCAAGTTGCTCAAAAACCTTTGTTGAAGCACAACCTTCTCCCTCTCCTTGCTTAGGCGACAACCCAACTAGCTTTTCTCTATTTTTCCTAGCTTAGTGATCAATCTCTTAGCACATGCATGAGGTTAAAACATGAGGAAAACAAATGGATGTCAAAAAGCTCACCTAGGCCGATTAGAAGTCTTCAAGGCACATGCATGAGAATTTTTGAACTCTAGCTAGCTTGCTTCGACTTTTCTTGATGGTTGCTTGACTTGATTAACTGTGTTGTGAGGAAGAGAAGCTATGGAGGGAGTAATGTGCAGCTAGGGCCGAGAGAGAGAGAGAAATGAGAGGGAAGTGAAAGAAGAATGAAAGAGAATGAAGAATGACAACAAATGAAGGCCTTGCAATTTTTTTGAGGAGCTTGTCGGCCTTGGGCAGCCAAATTCAGCATTTTGTGTCTTCAATGTGCTATTTTGAATTTCCTAGGATGGGCAAGGATGATGTGGCCAAAAATAGTGTGCAAGTGGTAGGATTTTTGAGCAATTTTTAATGCCTTTGTGTCATAGAATGTCATAATGTGTCTAGGAATGAATTTCAATTAAACATGCATGCAAAACTCTACCTAGTGGTCGGCCAAGGCTACTGGAATTGATGAATTTTGTCAACTTTTGATCATTATCTAATTGTGTCTTGAAAATGCAAAAAGAATAAGGAATAAAGAATGAAGATTGTTTAGTGTTTGGTGCTATTTCGTCTTCTAGTGAGTTGAATTAGGATTATTATATTAATAGTGGATTTTGTAGGATTGTTTAATAGTCTAGTGCTCCGTGTAAGATGCTTTCTTGTTTAGCGTGAAGGCACGCTTTCCTAGGTCTATGGCACGCACTACGAGGTAGGACACGAATTACGAGATGAACACACGTTTTTCAAGTAAATGCACGCAATCCTAAATGACTACACGTAATTCAATGTATGGCACATAAAATGAACACAATTCTTAAACCTAGGTCATGGCACTCAAATCTAGGTTAGGGCACACGAAGCTAGGTTTCGCACGCAAATCGGGGTCGAGCCTCATACTGTGCGCCGTGTAACTCCTTACGGATCAAAAGTTATGGGCACCGGAGCGACGGAGACCTGGTCACAAACCCTACGCCCTCAGTTTGCGGGCCCGGCCTCTACGTGAAGCGAAGTTGTCTTGCCCAATGTTCTGTGGGATTCGGTAATAGAGATTTGGTCGATAAAGTATCCTGACAACCCTAACCAGGGCAAAAAAAATTGAAAAGGGGGTGCAACACGAGGACTTCCCAGGGGGTCATCCATCCTAGTACTACTCTTGCCCAAGCACGCTTAACTTCGGAGATCTGATGGGATCCGGTGCATTAGTGCTGGTATGATTGCACCCGTCATGTTGAGGGCACAATTCCTATATGTGTTAACGGTTCACTGTCCCAGCCTAGAGAGATGGCCCATTCAAAAGGCCCAATGGGCTTAACGACAACCCATCCGCTCCAACAACACAGCATCCTTGCAAGATGTGATATCGACACATTGTAGGGCCCTCTGATGTCCCGCGAGTCTGGTTGTCATCCTTTTACCGGCTCACGATGTAGGATTTGGGACGGAAAAACAGAGCAAAAGAAGAAAAGTAACCCGAAACTGTTGAAAACGTTTGATTTTGGGCTCCAAATATGGTCACAACGAGCAAGATAGATGCCCCCATCGTAGAGCTCTCAGAGAGCTTCGCAACGGTATGCTGTGCGCCGCGTAACTCCTTACGGATCAAAAGTTATGGGCACCGGAGCGACGGAGACTTGGTCACAAACCCTACGCCCTCGGTTTGCAGGCCCGGCCTCTACGTGAAGCGAAGTTGTCTTGCCCAATGTTCCGTGGGATTCGGTAATAGAGATTTGGTCGACAAAGTATCTTGGCAACCCTAATCGGGGCAAAAAAAATTGAAAAGGGGGTGCAACACGAGGACTTCCCAAGGGGTCACCCATCCTAGTACTACTCTCGCCCAAGCACGTTTAACTTCGGAGTTCTGATGGGATCCGGTGCATTAGTGCTGGTAT
Source organism: Ehretia macrophylla (assembly GCA_037974665.1). Taxonomy (NCBI): domain Eukaryota; kingdom Viridiplantae; phylum Streptophyta; class Magnoliopsida; order Boraginales; family Ehretiaceae; genus Ehretia; species Ehretia macrophylla. The sequence goes on from CM075780.1 coordinate 1,640,113, forward strand.
GATCGCACCCGTCATATTGAGGGCACAATTCTTATATGTGTTAACGGTTCACAGTCCCAGCCTAGAGAGATGGCCCATTCAAAAGGCCCAATGGGCTTAACGACAACCCATCCGCTTCAACAACGCAGCATCCTCACAAGACGTGATATCGACACGTTGTAGGGCCCTCTGATGTCCCGGGAGTCAGGTTGTCATCCTTTTAATGGCGCACGACGTACGATCCGGGACGGAAAAACAAAGCAAAAGAATAAAAGTGCCTTGAATCTAATGAAAACGTTTGATTTAGGGCTCCAAAAAGGGGCACAGCGAGCAAGATGGCTGCACCCTTCGTAGAGCTCTCAGAGAGCTTTGCAACGGTATGTTGTGCACCGCATAGCTCCTTACGGATCAAAAGTTATGGGCACCGGAGCAACGAAAACCTGGTCACAAACCCTACGCCCTTGGTTTGCGGGCCCGGCCTCTACGTGAAGCGAAGTTGTCTTGCCCAATGTTTCGTGGGATTTGGTAATAGAGAGTTGGTCGACAAACTATCTTGGCAACCCCAACTAGGGCAAAAAAAATTGAAAAGGGGGTGCAACACGAGGACTTCCCAAGGGGTCACCCATCCTAGTACTACTCTCGCCAAGCATGCTTAACTTCGGAGTTCTGATGGGATCCGGTGCATTAGTGCTGGTATGATCGCACCAGTGATGTTGAGGGCGCAATTCCTATATGTGTTAACGGTTCATAGTCCCAGACTAGAGAGATGGCCCATTCAAAAGGCCCAAAGGGCTTAACGACAACCCATCCGCTTCAACAACGCAGCATTCTCGGAAGACGTGATATCGACACATTATAGGGCCCTCTGATGTCCCGCGAGTCAGGTCGTCGTCCTTTTAAAGTCTCACGACGTATGATCCGGGACGGAAAAACAGAGCAAAAGAAGAAAAGTGGCCTGAAACTGATGAAAACGCTCAATTTTGGACTCCAAAAAGGGGCATAGCGAGCAAGCTAGCTCCACCCATCGTAGAGCTCTCAGAGAGCTTTGCAACGGTATGCTGTACGCCGCGTAACTCCTTACGGATCAAAAGTTATGGGTACCGGAGCGACGGAGACCTGGTCACAAACCCTACGCCCTCGGTTTGCGGGCCTGGCCTCTACGTGAAGCGAAGTTGTCTTTCCCAATGTTCCGTGGGATTCGGTAATAGAGATTTGGTCGATAAAGTATCTTGGCAACCCTAACCAAGGAAAAAAAATTGAAAATGGGGTGCAACACGAGGACTTCCCAGGGGCTTACCCATTCTAGTACTACTCTCGCCCAAGCATGCTTAACTTCGGAGTTCTGATAGGATCCAGTGCATTAGAGCTAGAATGATCGCACTAGTGATGTTGAGGGCACAATTCGTATATGTGTTAACGGTTCACAGTCCCAGCCTAGAGAGATGGCCCATTCAAAAGGCCCAATGGGCTTAACAACAACCCATCCGCTTCAACAATGCAGCATCCTCGCAAGACGTGATATCGACACGTTGCAGGGCCCTCTGATGTCCTGTAAGTCAGGTTGTCGTCCTTTTAACGGCTCACAACGTACGATCCGGGACGGAAAAATAGAGCAAAAGAAGAAAAGTGGCCTGAAACTGATGAAAATGTTCAATTTTGGGCTCCAAAGACGGGCACAACGAGCAAGTTGGCTTCCCCCGTCGTAGAGCTCTCAGAGAGCTTTGCAACGGTATGCTGTGCGCCGCGTAACTCCTTACGGATCAAAAGTTATGTGCACCGGAACGACGGAGACTTGGTCACAAACCCTACGCCCTCGGTTTGCGGGCTTGGTTTCTATGTCAATCGAAGTTGTCTTGCCCAATGTTCCGTGGGATTCGGTAATAGAGATTTTGTCGATAAAGTATCTTGGCAACCCTAACCAGGGCAAAAAAAATTGAAAAGGGGGTACAACACGAGGACTTCCCAGAGGGTCACCCATCCTAGTACTACTATCGCCCAAGCACTCTTAACTTCGGAGTTCTGATGGGATCCGGTGCATTAGTGCTAGTATGATCACACCCGTCATGTTGAGGGCACAATTCCTATATGTGTTAACGGTTCACACTTCCAACCTAGAGAGATGACCCATTCAAATGGCCCTATGGGCTTAACGACAACCCATCCGCTTCAACAACGCAGCATCCTCGCAAGACGTGATATCGACACGTTGTAGGGCCCCTTGATGTCCCGCGAGTCATGTTGTTGTCCTTTTAACGGCTCACGACGTAAGATCCGGGACAGAAAAATCGTGCAAAAGATTAAAAGTGGCCTGAAACTGATGAAAACGTTCAATTTTGGGCTCCAAAAATGGGCACAGCGAGCAAGCTAGCTGCACCCATCGTAGAGCTCTCGGAGAGCTTTGCAATGGTATGATGTGCGCCGTGTAGCTCCATAAGGATCAAAAGGTATGGGCACCGGAGCAATAGAGACCTGGTCACAAACCCTACGCCCTCGGTTTGTGGGCTCGGCCTCTACATGAAGCGAAGTTGTCTTCCCCAATGTTCCGTGGGATTCGGTAATAGAGATTTGGTCGATAAAGTATCTTGGCAACCCTAACCAGGGCAAAAAAAATTGAAAAGGGGGTGCAACACGAGGACTTCCAACGCGGTCACCCATCCTAGTACTACTCTTGTCCAAGCACGCTTAACTTCGGAGTTCTGATGGGATCCGGTGCATTAGTGCTGGTATTATCGCACCCTTCATGTTGAGGGCACAATTCCTATATGTGTTAACGGTTCACAGTCCCATCCTAGAGAGATGGCCCATTCAAAAGTCCCAATGGGCTTAACGACAACCCATCTGCTTCAACAACGCAGCATCCTCGCAAGACGCGATATCGACACGTTGTAGGGCCCTCTGATGTCCCGTGAGTCAGGTTGTCGTCCTTTTAACAGCTCACGACGTACGATCCGGGACGGAAAAACATAGCAAAAGAAGAATAGTGGTCTGAAACTGATGAAAACGTTCGATTTTGGGCTCCGAAAATGGGCACAGCGAGCAAGCTGGCTGCACCCGTCGTAGAGCTCTCAGAGAGCTTTGCAACGGTATGCTGTACGCTTCGTAGCTTCTTACGAATCAAAAGTTATGGGCAGCGGAGCAACGGAGACCTGGTCATAAACCCTACGCCCTCGGTTTACGGGCCTGGCCTCTATGTGAAGCGAAGTTGTCTTGCCCAATGTTCCGTGGGATTTGGTAATAGAGATTTGGTCGACAAACTATCTTGGCAGCCCTAACCAGGGCAAAAAAAATTGAAAAGTGGGTGCAACACGAGGACTTCCGAAGGGGTCACCCATCCTAGTACTACTCTCGCCCAAACACGCTTAACTTCGGAGTTCTGATGGGATCCGGTGCATTAGTGCTGGTCTGATCGCACCAGTGATGTTTAGGGCACAATTCTTATATGTGTTAATGGTTCACAGTCCCATCCTAGAGAGATGGCCCATTCAAAAGGCCGATTGGGCTTAACGACAACCCATCCGCTTCAACAACGCAGCATCCTCGCAAGACGTGATATCAACACGTTGTAGGGCCATCTGATATCCCGCGAGTCAGGTTGTCTTCTTTTTAATGGCTCACGACGTACGATCTGGAACGGAAAAACAGAGCAAAAGAAGAAAATTGGCCTAAAACTGATGAAAACGTTCGATTTTGGGCTCCAAAGACGGGCAAAGCGAGCAAGTTGGCTGCCCCCATCGTAGAGCTCTCAGAGAGCTTTGCAACGGTATGCTGTGTGCCGCGTAACTCCTTACGGATCAAAAGTTATGGGCACTGGAGCGACGGAGACCTGGTGACAAACCCTACGCCCTCAGTTTGCGGGCCCGGCCTCTACGTGAAGCGAAGTTTTCTTGCCCAATGTTTTGTGAGATTCGGTAATAGAGATTTGGTCGATAAAGTATCTTGACAACCCTAACCAGGGCAAAAAAAATTGATAAGGGGGTGCAACACGAGGACTTCCCATGGGGTCACCCATCCTAGTACTACTCTCACCCAAATACGCTTAACTTCGGAGTTTTGATGGGATCCGGTGCATTAGTCCTGGTATGATCGCACCAGTCATGTTGAGGGCACAATTCCTATATGTCTTAATGGTTCACAGTCCCAGCCTAGAGAGATGGCCCATTCAAAAGGCCCAATGGGCTTAACGACAACCCATCCGCTTCGCCAACGTAGCATCCTTGCAAGACGTGATATCGACACGTTGTAGGGCCATCTGATGTCCCGCGAGTCAGGTTGTCGTCCTTTTAATGGCTCACGACGTACGATCCGGGATGGAAAAATAGAGCAAAAGAATAAAAGTGCCCTGAAACTGATGAAAACGTTCGATTTTGGGCTCCAAAGACGGGCACAACTAGCAAGCTGGCTGCCCCCGTCGTAGAGCTCTTAGAGAGCTTTGCAACGGTATGTTGTGCGCCGCGTAACACCTTACAGATCAAAACTTATGGGCACCGGAGCGACAGAGACCTGGTCGTAAACCCTGCGCCCTCAATTTGGGGGCCCGGCCTCTACGTGAAGTGAAGTTGTCTTACCCAATGTTCCGTGGGATTCGGTAATAGAGATTTGGTCAATAAAGTATCTTGGCAACCCTAACCAAGGCAAAAAAAATTGAAAAGGGGGTGCAACACGAGTACTTCCAAGGGGGTCACCCATCCTAGTACTACTCTCGCCCAAGCACGCTTAACTTCGGAGTTCTGATGGGATCCAGTGCATTAATGCTGGTATTATCGCACCCATCATGTAGAGGGCATAAATCCTATATGTGTTAACAGTTCATAGTCCCATCCTAGAGAGAAGGCCCATTCAAAAGTCCCAATGGGCTTAACGACAACCCAACAACGCAGCATCCTCGCAAGACGTGATATCGACACGTTGTAGGGCCCTCTGATGTCCCGCGAGTCAGGTTGTCGTCCTTTTAACGGCTCACAATGTACGATTCGGGACGGAAAAATAGGGCAAAATAATAAAAATGGACTGAAACTAATGAAAACATTCAATTCTGAGCTCCAAAAAAGGCACCTCTATCAAGCTAGCGGCCCCCGTCGTAGAGCTCTCAAAGAGCTTCGCAACGGTATGTTGTGCGCTGCGTAATTCCTTACGGATCATAAGTTATAGGCACCGGAGGGACGGAGACCTGGTCACAAACCGTACGCCCTCGGTTTGCGGGCCTGGCCTCTACGTGAAGTGAAGTTGTCTTGCCCAATGTTCCGTGGGATTTGGTAATAGAGATTTGGTCGATAAAGTATCTTGGCAACCCTAACCAGGGCAAAAAAAATTGATAAGGGGGTGCAACACGAGGACTTCCCAGGGGGTCACCCATCCTAATACTACTCGCACCGAAGCACGCTTAACTTCGGAGTTTTGATGGGATCCGGTGCATTAGTCCTGGTATGATCGCACCAGTCATGTTGATGGCACAATTCCTATATGCGTTAATGGTTCATAGTCCCAGCCTAGAGATATGGCCCATTCAAAAGGCCCAATGGGCTTAACGACAACCCATCCGCTTCGACAACGTAGCATGCTTGCATGACGTGATATCGACACATTGTAGGGCCCTCTGATGTCCCACGAGTCAGGTTGTCGTCCTTTTAACGGCTCATGACGTACGATCCGGGACAGAAAAATAGAGCAAAAGAATAAAAGTGCCCTGAAACTTATGAAAACGTTCGATTTTGGGCTCCAAAGACGGGTACAACTAGCAAGCTGGCTGCCCCCGTCGTAGAGCTCTCAGAGAGCTTTGCAACGGTATGTTGTGCGCCGCGTAACACCTTACAGATCAAAAGTTATGGGCACCGGAGCGACAGAGAGCTGGTCGTAAACACTGCGCCCTCAATTTGGGGGCCCGGCCTCTACGTGAAGTGAAGTTGTCTTACCCAATGTTCCGTGGGATTCGGTAATAGAGATTTGGTCAATAAAGTATCTTAGCAACCCTAACCAAGGCAAAAAAAATTGAAAAGGGGGTGCAACACGAGGACTTCCAAGGGGGTCACCCATCCTAGTACTACTCTCGCCCAAGCACGCTTAACTTCGGAGTTCTGATGGGATCCGGTGCATTAGTGTTGGTATGATCGCACCCATCATGTTGAGGGCACAATTCCTATATATGTTAATGGTTCACAGTCCCAGCCTAGAGAGATGGCCCATTCAGAAGGCCCAATGGGCTTAAGGACAACCCATCTGCTTCAACAACGCAGCATCCTGACAAGACGTGATATCGACACGCTGTAGGGCCCTCTGATGTCCTGCAAGTCAGGTTGTCATCCTTTTAACGGCTCACGACGTACGACCCGGGACGAAAAAACAGAGCAAAAGAATAAAAGTGGCCTGAAACTAATGAAAACATTCGATTTTGGGCTCCAAAAATAGGCGGAGCGAGAAAGCTAGCTGCCCCTGTCGTAGAGCTCTCAGAGAGTTTTGCAACGGTATGCTATGCGCCGCATAACTCCTTACGGATCAAAAGTGATGGGCACCGGAGCGACGGAGACTTAGTCACAAACCCTACGCCCTCGGTTAGCGGGTCCGGCCTCAACGTGAAGCGAAGTTGTCTTGCCCAATGTTCCGTGGGATTCGGTAATAGAGATTTGGTCGATAAAGTATCTTGGCAACCCTAACCAGGGCAAAAAAATTTGAAAAGGGGGTGCAACACGAGGACTTCCCCGGGGGTTACCCATCATAGTACTACTCTTGCCCAAGCACGCTTAACTTCGGAGTTCTAATGGGATCCGGTGCATTAGTGCAGGCATGATCGCACCAGTTCGTTGAGGGCACAATTCCTATATGTGTTAACAGTTCACAATCCTAGCCTAGAGAGATGGCCCATTCGAAAGGCCCAATGGGCTTAACGACAACCCATCTGCTTCAACAACGTAGCATCCTCAAAAGAGGTGATATCGACTCGTTGTAGGGCCCTCCGATGTCCTGCGAATCAGGTTGTCATCCTTTTAATGGCTCACGACGTACGATCCGGGACAGAAAAATAGAGGAAAAGAATAAAAGTGGCCTGAAACTAATGAAAACATTCGATTTTGGGCTCCAGAAACAGGCACAGCAAGCAAGCTAGCTGCCCCTGTCGTAGAGCTCTCAGAGAGCTTTGCAACGGTATGCTGTGCGCCGTGTAACTCCTTACGGATCAAAATTTATGGGCACCAGAGCGATGGAGAACTGGTCACAAACCCTATGCCCTCAGTTTGTGGGCGGGCCCGGCCTCTACGTGAAGCGAAGTTGTCTTGCCTAATTTTCTGTGGGATTCGGTAATAGAGATTTGGTCGATAAAGTATCTTGACAAACCTAACCAGGGTAAAAAAAATTGAAAAGTGGGTGCAACACAAGGACTTCCCAGGGGGTCACCCATCCTAGTACTACTCTCGCCCAAGCACGCTTAACTTCGGAGTTCTGATGGGATCCGGTGCATTAGTGTTGGTATGATCGCACCTGTCATGTTGAGGGCACAATTCTTATATGTGTTAACGGTTCACGGTCCCGGCCTAGAGAGATGGCCCATTCAAAAGGCCCAATGGGCTTAACGACAACCCATCCGCTTCAACAACGTAGCATCCTCACAAGATGTGATATCGACACATCGTAAAGCCCGATGATATCCTGCGAGTCAGGTTGTCGTCCTTTTAACGGCTCATGACGTACGATCCAGGATGGAAAAATAGAGCAAAAGAATCAAAGTGTCCCGAAACTAATGAAAACATTCGATTTTGTGCTCCAAAAATAGGCACATCGAGCAAGCTTGATGCCCCCGTCGTAGAGCTCTCAGAGAGCTTTGTAACGGTATGCTGTACGCCGCGTAACCCCTTACGGATCAAAAGTTATGCGCACCGGAGCGATGGAGACCTGGTCACAAACCCTACACCATCGGTTTATGGGCCAGGCCTCTACGTGAAGCGAAGTTGTCTTGCCCAATGTTCTGTGGGATTCGGTAATAGAGATTTGGTCGATAAAGTATCTTGGCAACCCTAACCAGGGCAAAAAAAAATTGAAAATGTGGTGCAACACGAGGACTTCCCAAGGGGTCACCCATCCTAGTACTACTCTCGCCCAAACACGCTTAACTTCGGAGTTATGATGGGATCCGGTGCATTAGTGCTGGTATGATCGCACCCGTCATGTTGAGGGCACAATTTCTATATGTGTTAACGGTTCAAAGTCCCAGCCTAGAGAGATGGCACATTCAAAAGGCCCAATGGGCTTAACGACAACCCATCCGCTTCAACAGTGCAGCATCCTCGCAAGACGTGATATTTACACATTGTAGGGCCCTCTGATGTCCCGCAAGTTAGGTTGTCGTCCTTTTAACGGCTAACGACGTACGATCCGGGACGAAAAAACAGAGCAAAAAAAGAAAAGTGGCCTGAAACTGATGAAAACATTCGATTTTGTGCTCCAAAGATGGGCACATCTAGCATGCTGGATGTCGCCGTCGTAGAGCTCTCAGAGAGCTTTGCAACGGTATGCTGTGTGCCGTGTAACTCCTTACGGATCAAAAGTTATGCTCACCGGAGCGACGGAGACCTGGTCACAAACCCTACGCCCACGGTTTGCGGGCCCGGCTTCTACGTGAAGCGAAGTTGTCATGTCCAATGTTCTGTGGGATTCGGTAATAGAGATTTTGTCGATAAAGTATCTTGGCAACCCTAACCAGGGCAAAAAAAATTGAAAAAGGGGTGCAACACGAGGACTTCTTAGGGGGTCACCTATCCTAGTACTACTCTCGCCCTAGCACGGTTAACTTCGGAGTTCTGATGGGATCCGGTGCATTAGTGCTGGTATGATCGCACCCGTCAAGTTGAGGGTACAATTCCTATATGTGTTAACGGTTCACAGTCCCAACCTAGAGAGATGGCCCATTCATAAGGCCCAATGGGCTTAACGACAACTCATCCGCTTCGACAACGCAGCATCCTCACAAGACGTGATATCGACAAATTGTAAAGCTCTCTGATGTCCCGCGAGTCAGGTTTTTGTCCTTTTAACGGCTCACGACGTATGATCCAGGACGGAAAAACAGAGCAAATTAAGAAAAGTGGCCTGAAACTGATGAAAACGTTCGATTTTGGGCTCAAAAAATGGGCACAGCGAGCGCGCTGGCTGCCCCCGTCGTAGAGCTCTCAGAGAACTTTGCAACTGTATGCTATGCGCCATGTAACTCCTTACGGATCAAAAATCATGGACACCGGAGCAACGGAGAACTAGTCACAATCCTTACGCCCTCGGTTTGCAGGCCCGGCCTCTACGTGAAGCGAAGTTGTCTTGCCCAATGTTCCATGGGATTCGGTAATAGAGATTTGGTCGATAAAGTATCTTGGCCACCCTAACCAGGGCAAAAAAAATTGAAAAGGGGGTGCAACACGAGGACTTCCGGGGTCACCTATCCTAGTACTACTCTTGCCCAAGCACGCTTAACTTCGGAGTTCTAATGGGATCCGATGCATTAGTTCTGGTATGATCGCACTAGTGATGTTGAGGGCACAATTCCTATATGTGTTAACAGTTCACAGTCCCAACCTAGAGAGATGGCCCATTCAAAAGGCCCAATGGGCTTAACGACAACCCATCAGCTTCAACAACGCAGCATCCTCGGAAGATGTGATATCGACACGTTATAGGGCCCTCTAATATCCCGCGAGTTAGGTTGTCATCCTTTTAACGGCTCACGATGTACGATCCGGGAGTGAAAAACAGAGCAAAAGAAGAAAAGTTGCCTGAAACTGATGAAAACGTTCAATTTTGGGCTCCAAAGACGGGCACAACGAGCAAGCTAGCTGCCCCCGTCATAGAGCACTCAGAGAGCTTTGCAATGGTATGCTATGCGCCGCGTAACTCCTTACGGATCAAAAGTTATGGGCACTGGAGCGATGGAGACTTGGTCACAAACCCCACGCCCTCGGTTTGCGGGCCCAGCCTCTACGTTCAAATGTGTTAACGGTTCACAGTCCCAGCCTAGAGAGATGGCCCATTCAAAAGGCCCAATGGGCTTAACGACAACCCATCCGCTTCAACAACGCAGCATCCCCACGAGACGTGATATCGACACGTTGTAGGGCCCTCTGATGTCCCGCGAGTCAGGTTGTCGTCCTTTTAACAGCTCACGATGTACGATCCGGGACGACAAAACAGAGCAAAAGAAGAAAAGTGGCCTAAACTGATGAAAACGTTCAATTTTGGGCTCCAAAAATGGGCACAGCGAGCGAGCTTGCTGCCCCCGTCGTAGAGCTCTCAGAGAACTTTGCAACTGTATGCTATGCGCCGCGTAACTCCTTACGGATCAAAAGTCATGGACATCGGAGCAACAGAGACCTGGTCACAATCCTTACGCCCTCGGTTTACAGGCCCGGCCTCTACGTGAAGCGAAGTTGTCTTGCCTAATGTTCCGTGGGATTCGGTAATAGAGATTTCGTCAATAAAGTATCTTGGCAACCCTAACCAGGGCAAAAAAAATTGAAAAGGGGGTGCAACACGTGGACTTCACAAGGGGTCACCTATCCTAGTACTACTCTTACCCAAGCACGCTTAACTTCGGAGTTCTGATGGGATCCAATGCATTAGTGCTGGTATGATCGCACTAGTGATGTTGAGGGCACAATTCCTATATGTGTTAACGGTTCACAATCCCAGCGTAGAGAGATGGCCCATTCAAAAGGCGCAATGCGCTTAACGAAAACCCATCCACTTCCACAACGTAGCATCCTCGCAAGACTTGATATTGACACGTTGTAGGGCGCTCTGATGTCCCGCGAGTCAGGTTGTCATCCTTTTAACGGCTCACCACGTACGATTCGGGACAGAAAAACAGAGCAAAAGAAGAAAAGTTGCCTGAAACAGATGAAAACGTTCGATTTTGGGCTCCAAAGACTGGCACAGTGAGCATGCTGGCTGCCCCCGTCGTAGAGCTCTCAGAGAGCTTTGTAACGGTATGCTGTGTGCCGAGCAACTCCTTACGGATCAAAAGTTATGCGCACCGGAGCGACAGAGACCTGGTCACAAACCCTACGACCTCGGTTTGTGGCCCGGCCTCTACGTGAAGCGAAGAGGTCTTGCCCAATGTTCTGTGGGATTCAGTAATAGAGATTTGGTCGATAAAGTATCTTGGCAACCCTAACCAGGGCAAAAAAAATTGAAAAGGGGGTGCAACACGAGGACCTCTCAGGGGGTCACCTATCCTAGTACTACTGTCGCCCAAGCATGCTTAGCTTCGGAGTTCTAATGGGATCCGGCGCGTTAGTGCTGGTATGATCGCACCCGTCATGTTGACGGCACAATAACTATATGTGTTAACGGTTCACAGTCCCAGCCTAGAGAGGTGGCCCATTCAAAAGGCCCAATAGGCTTAACAACAACCCATCCGCTTCAACAACTCAGCATCCTTGCAAGACGTGATATCGACACGTTGTAGGGCCCTCTAATGTCCCGCAACTCAGGTTGTCGTCCTTTTAACGGCTCACGACGTACGATCCGGGATGAAAAAACAAAGCAAAAGAAGAAAAGTGGCCTAAAACTGATGAAAACATTTGATTTCGGGCTCCAAAGACGGGCAAAGCGAGCATGCTAGCTTCCCCCATCGTAGAGCTCTCAGCGAGCTTTGCAACGGTATGCTGCACGCCATGTAACTCCTTACAGATCAAAAGTTATGGGCACCGGAGCAACGGAGACCTGGTCACAAACCTTAAGCCCTCGGTTTACGGGCCCGGCCTCTACGTGAAGCGAAGTTGTCTTGCCCAATGTTCTATGGGATTCGGTAATAGAGATTTGGTCAATAAAGTATCTTGGCAGCCCTAACCAGGGCAAAAAAAATTGAAAAGGGGGTGCAACACGAGGACTTCCTAGGGGGTCACCCATCCTAGTACTACTCTCGCCCAAGCACGCTTAACTTCGGAGTTCTAATGGGATCCGGTGCGTTAGTGCTGGTATGATCACACCCATCATGTTGAGGGCACAATTCCTATAAGTTTTAATGGTTCACAGTCCCAGCCTAGAGAGATGGCCCATTCAAAAGGCCCAATCGGCTTAACAACAACCCATCTACTTCAACAACGCAGCATCCTCGAAAGACGTGATATCGACACGTTGTAGGGCCCTCTGATGTCCCGCGAGTCTGGTTGTCGACCTTTTAACAGCTCATGACGTACGATCTGGGACCAAAAAACAAAGCAAAAGAAGAAAAGTGGCCTGAAACTAATGAAAATATTCAATTTTGGGATCCAAAGACGGGCACAGTGAGCATGCTAGCTGCCCCTGTCGTAGAGCTCTCAGCGAACTTTGCAACGGTATGCTGTACGCCGCGTAACTCCTTACGGGTCAAAAGTTATGGGCACCGGAGCGACGGAGACCTGGTCACAAACCCTACGCCCTCGGTTTACGGGCCCGGCCTCTACGTGAAGTGAAGTTGTCTTGCCCAATGTTCCGTGGGATTTGGTAATAGGGATTTGGTCAATAAAGTATCTAGGCAACCCTAACTAGGGCAAAAAAAATTGAAAATGGGGTACAACACGAGGACTTCCCAAGGGGTCACCTATCCTAGTACTACTCTCGCCCAAGCATGCTTAACTTCGGAGTTCTGATGGGATCCGATGCATTAGTGCTGGTATGATCGCACCAGTGAGGTTGAGGGCACAATTCCAATATGTGTTAACAGTTCACAGTCCCAGCCTAGAGAGATGGCCCATTCAAAAGGCCCAATGGGCTTAACGACAACACATCACCTTCAACAACGTAGCATCCTCACAAGACGTGATATCGACACGTTGTAGGGCCCTCTGATGTCCCGCGAGTCAGGTTGTCATCTTTTTAACGGCTCACGACGTACGATCCTGGACAGAAAAATAGAGTAAAAAATAAAAGTGGCCTGAAGCTTATGAAAACATTCGATTTTGGGCTCTAAAAATAGGCACAACGAGCAAGCTAGCATCCCCCATCGTAGAACTCTCAGAGAGCTTTGCAATGGTATGCTGTGCGTCGAGTAACTCCTTACGGATCAAAAGTTATGGGCTCCGGAGCGACGAAAACCTGGTCACAAACCCAACGCCCTCGGTTTGCGGGCCCAGCCTCTACGTGAAGCAAAGTCATCTTGCCCAATTTTCCGTGGGATTCGGTAATAGAGATTTGGGTAATAAAGTATCTTGGCAACCCTAACCAGGGCAAAAAAAAAATGAAAATGGGGTGCAACACGAGGACTTCCCAGGGGGTCACCCATCCTAGTACTACACTCACCCAAGCACGCTTAACTTCGGAGTTCTAATGGGATCCGGTGTGTTAGTGCTGGTATGATCACACCCGTCATGTTGAGGGCACAATTCCTATATGTGTTAATGGTTCACAGTCTCAGCCTAGAAAGATGGCCCATTCAAAAGGCCCAATGGGCTTAACGACAACCTATCCCCTTCAACAACGTAGCATCCTCACAAGACGTGATATCGACACGTTGTAGGGCCCTCTGATGTCCCGCGAGTCAGGTTGTCGTCTTTTTAACGGTTCACGACGTACGATCCTGGACAGAAAAACAGAGCAAAAAATAAAAGTGGCCTGAAGCTTATGAAAACATTCGATTTTGGGCTCTAAAAATAGGCACAACGAGCAAGCTATCAGCCCCTGTCGTAGAACTCTCAGAGAGCTTTGCAACGGTATGCTGTGCGCCGAGTAACTCCTTACGGATCAAAAGTTATGGGCTCCGGAGCGACGAAATCCTGGTCACAAACCCAACGCCCTCGGTTTGCGGGCCCAGCCTCTACGTGAAGCAAAGTCGTCTTGCCCAATGTTCCGTGGGATTCGGTAATAGAGAATTGTTCAATAAAGTATCTTGGCAGCCCTAACCAGGGCAAAAAAAAATTGAAAATGGGGTGCAACACGAGGACTTCCCAGGGGGTCACCCATCCTAGTACAACTCTCTCCCAATCACACTTAACTTCGGAGCACTGATGAGATCCGGTGCATTAGTGATGGTATGATCGCACCCATCATGTTGAGGGCACAATTCCTATATGTGTTAACGGTTCACAGTCCCAGCCTAGAGTGATGGTTCATTCAAAAGGCCCAATGGTCTTAACGACAACCCATCTGCTTCAACAATGCAACATCCTCGCAAGACGTGATATCGACACGTTGTAGGGCCCTCTGATGTCCCGCGAGTCAGGTTGTCGTCCTTTTAACGGCTCACGACGTACGATCCGGGACGGAAAAACATAGCAAAAGAATAAAAGTGGCCTGATACTGATGAAAACATTTGATTTTGGGCTCCAATGACGGGCACAGCGAGCATGATAGCTGCCCCGTCGTAGAGGTCTCAGAGAGCTTTGCAACGGTATGCTGTGCGCCGCGTAACTCATTGTGGATCCAAAGTTATGGGCACCGGAGCGACGGAGACCTGGTCACAAACCCTACGCCCTTGGTTTGCTGGCCCGGCCTCAACGTAAAGCGAAGTTGTCTTGCCCAATGTTCTGTGGGATTCGGTAATAGAGATTTGATCGTTGAAGTATCTTGGCAACCCTAACCAGGGCAAAAAAAATTAAAAAGGGGGTGCAACACGAGGATTTCCCAGGGGGTCACCCATCCTATTACTACTCTCGCCCAAGCACGCTTAACCTCGGAGTTCTGATGGGATCCGGTGCATTAGTGCTGGTATGATCGCACCCGTCATGTTGAGGGCACAATTCCTATTTGTGTTAACGGTTCACAGTCCGATCCTAGAGAGATGGCCCATTCAAAGGGCCCAATGGGCATAACGACAACCCAAGCGCTTCAACAACGCAGCATCCTCGTAAGACGTGATATTGACACGTTGTAGGGCCCTCTGATGTCCCGTGAGTCAGGTTTTCATCCTTTTAACGGCTCACGACGTACGATCCGGGTTGAAAAAATAGAGCTAAAGAAGAAAAGTGGCTTGAAACTGATGAAAATATTCGATTTTGGGCTCTAAAAATGGGCACAACGATCGAGCTCGCTGCCCCCGACGTAGAGCTCTCGGACAACTTTGCAACGGTATGCTGTGCGCCGCATAAGTCCTTACGGATCAAAAGTTATGGGAACCGGAGCAACGGAGACCTGGTCACAAACCTTGCACCCGCGATTTGCGAGCCTGGCCTCTACGTGAAGCGAAGTTCTCTTGCCCAATGTTCTGTGGGATTTGGTAATAGACATTTGGTCAATAAAGTATCTTGCAACCCTAACTAGGGCAAAAAAAATTGAAAAGGGGGTGCAACACAAGGACTTCCTAGGGGGTCACCCATCCTATTAATACTCTCGTCCAAGCACGCTTAACTTCGGAGTTCTGATGGGATCCGGTACATTAGTGCTGGTATGATCGCACCCGTCATGTTGAGGGCACAATTCCTATATGTGTTAACTATTCACAGTCCCAGCCTAGAGAAATGGCCAATTCAAAAAGCCCAATGGGCTTAACAACAACCCATCCGCTTCAACAACGCAGCATCCTCACAAGACGTGATATAGACACATTGTAGGGCCCTCTAATGTCCCGCGAGTCAGGTTGTCGTCCTTTTAACGGCACACGACGTACGATCCGGGATGAAAAAATAGATCAAAAGAAAAAAAGTGGCCTGAATCTAATGAAAACATTCGATTTTGGGCTCCAATAATAGGCAAAGAAAGCAAGCTAGCTGCCCCCGTCGTAGAGCTCTTAAAGAGCTTTGCAACGGTATACTATGCGCCGCGTAACTCTTTACGGGTCAATAGTTATGGGCACCGCAGTGACGGAGACCTGGTCACAAACACTACGCCCTCGGTTTGTGGGCCTGGCCTCTACGTGTAGCGAAGTTGTCTTGCCCAATGTTCCGTGGGATTCGGTAATAGAGATTTGGCCAATAAAGTATCTTGGCAACCCTAACCAGGGCAAAAAAAATTGAAAAGGGGGTGCAACACGAGGACTTCCTAGGGGGTCACCCATCCTAGTACTACTCTCGCCCAAGCACGCTTAACTTCGGAGTTCTGATAGGATCCGGTGCATTAGTGATGGTATGATCGCACCCGTCATGTTGAGGGCACAATTCCTATATGTGTTAACGGTTCATAGTCCCATCCTAGAGAGATGGCCCATTCAAAAGGCCTAATGGCTTAACAACAACCCATCCGCATCAACAACGCAGCATCCTCGCAAAACGTGATATCGACATGTTGCAGGGCCCTCTGATGTCCCGCGAGTCAGGTTGTCATCCTTTTAATGACTCACGACGTACGATCCGGGATGGAAAAACATAGCAAAAGAAGAAAAGTGGCCTGAAACTGATGAAAACATTCGATTTTGGGCTACGAAGACGGGCACAGCGAGCATGCTAGCTGCCCCCGTCATTGAGCTCTCAGAGAGCTTTGCAATGGTATGTTGTACACCGCGTAACTCCATACGTATCAAAAGTTATAGGCACCGGAACGACGGAGACCTGGTCACAAACCCTACGCCTTAGGCTTGCGGGCCCGGCCTCTACGTGAAGCAAAGTTGTCATGGCCAATTTTCTGTGGGATTCAGTAATAGAGATTTGGTCTATAAAGTATCTTGGCAACCCTAACCAGGGCAAAAAAAATTGAAAAGGGGGCACAACACGAGGACTTCCCGGTGGGTCACCTATCCTAGTACTACTCTCGCCCCAGCACGCTTAACTTCGGAGTTTTGATGGGATCCGGTGCATTAGTGCTGATATGATCGCACCCGTCATGTTAAGGGCACAATTCCTATATGTGTTAACGGTTCACAGTCCCAGCCTAGAGAGATGGCCCATTCAAAAGGCCCAAAGGTCTTAACAATAACTCATATGCTTCAACAACGCAGCATCCTCGTAAGATGTGATATTGACAGGTTGTAGGGCCCTCTGATGTCCCGCGAGTCAGGTTGTCATCCATTTAACAGCTCACGACGTACGATCTGGGACGGAAAATTAGAGCAAAAGAAGAAAAGTGGCCTGAAACTGATGAAAACATTTGATTTTGGGCTACAAAAATAGACACAGCGAGCGAGTTAGCTGCCCCCGTCGTAGAGCTCTTAGAGAGCTTTGCAACAGTATGCTGTGCGCCGCGTAAGTCCTTACGGATCAAAAGTTATGGGCACCGGAGCGACGGAGACCTGGTCACAAACCCTACGCCCTCGGTTTGCGTGCCCGACCTCTACGTGAAGCGAAGTTGTCTTGCCCAATGTTCCATGGGATACGGTAATAGAGATTTGGTCGATAAAGTATCTTGGGAACCCTAACCAGGGCAAAAAAAATTGAAAAGGGGGTGCAACACGAGGACTTCATTGGGGGTCACCCATCCTAGTACTACTCTCGCCCAAGTACGCTTAACTTCGGAGTTCTGATGCTATCCGGTGCATTAGTGCTAGTATGATCGCACCAGTGATGTTGAGGGCACAATTCCTATATGTGTTAACGGTTCATAGTCCCAGCCTAGAGAGTTGGCATATTCAAAAGGACCAATGGGCTTAACAACAACCCATCCGCTTCAACAACGCAGCATCCTCGCAAGACGTGATATCGACACGTTGTAGGGCCCTCTAATGTCCCGCGAGTCAGGTTGTCGTCCTTTTAACAGCTCACGACGTACGATCTGGGACAAAAAAATATATCAAAAGAATAAAAATAGCCTGAAACTAATGAAAACATTCAATTTTGGGATCCAAAAATAGGCATATCGAGCAAGCTAGTTGCCCCCGTCGTAGAGCTCTCAGAGAGCTTTGCAACGGTATGATGTGCGCCGCGTAACTCCTTACGGATCAAAAGTTATGGGCACCGGAGCAACGGAGACCAGGTCACAAACCCTACGCCCTCTGTTTGCGGGCCCGGCCTCTACATGAAGCGAAGTTGTCTTGCTCAATATTTTGTGGGATTCGGTAATAGAGATTTGGTCGATAAAGTATCTTGGCTACCCAAACCAGGGCAAAAAAAATTAAAAGGAGGTACAACACGAGGACTTCCCAAGGGGTCACCCATCCTAGTACTACTCTAGCCCAAGCACGCTTAACTTCGGAGTTCTTATGGGATTAGGTGCATTAATGCTGGTATGATCGCACCAGTGATGTTGAGGGCACAATTCCTATATGTGTTAACGGTTCACAGTCCCAGCCTAGCGAGATGGCCCATTCAAAAGGCCCAATGGGCATAACGACAACCCATCCGCTTCAACAACGCAGCATCCTCGCAAGACGTGATATTGACACATTGTAGGGCCCTCTGATGTCCTACGAGTCAGGTTGTCGTCCTTTTAACGGCTCACGACGTAAGATCCGGGACGGAAAAACAGAGCAAAAGAAGAAAAGTGGCCTGAAACTGATGATAATGTTCAATTTTGGGCTCCAAAGACGGGCACAACGAGCAAGCTAGCTACCCCCGGCGTAGAGCTCTCAGAGAGCTTTGCTACGGTATGCTGTGCGCCGCGTAACTCCTTACGGATCAAAAGTTATGGGCACCTGAGCGACGGAGGCCTGGTCACAAACCCTACGCCCTCTGCTTGCGTGCCCGGCCTCTACGTGAAGCGAAGTTGTCTTGCCCAATATTTCGTGGGATTCGGTAATAGAGATTTGGTCGATAAAGTATCTTGCCAACCCTAACCAGGGCAAAAAAAATTGAAAAGACGGTGGAACACAAGGACTTCCAAGGGGGTCACCCATCCTAGTACTACTCTCGCCCAAGCACGCTTAACTTCGAAGTTCTGATGGGATACGGTGCATTAGTCCTAGTATGATCGCACCCGTCATGTTGAGGGCACAATTCCTATATGTTTTAACGGTTCACAGTCCCAGCCTAGAGAGATGGCCCATTGAAAAGGCCCAATGGGCTTAATGACAACCCATCCGCTTCAACAACACAGCATCCTCGCAAGACGTGATATCGACACGTTGTAGGGCCCTCTGATGTCCCGCGAGTCAGGTTGTCGTCCTTTTAACTGCTCACGACGTACGATCCAGGATGGAAAAACAGAGCAAAAGAATAAAAGTGGCATGAAATTAATGAAAACATTTGATTTTGGGCTCCAAAAAAGGCAAAGCGAGCAAGCTAGCTGCCCCCATCGTAGAGCTCTCAAAGGGCTTTGCAACGGTATGTTGTACACTGCGTAACTCCTTACGGATCGAAAGTTATTGGCACCAGAGCGACGGAGACCTGGTCACAAACTCTACGCCCTCGGTTTGCGGGCCCGGCCTCTACGTGAAGCGAAGTTGTCTTGCCCAATGTTCTGTGGGATTCGGTAATAGAGATTTGGTCGATAAAGTATCTTGGCAACCCTAACCAGGGCAAAAAAAATTGAAAAGGGGGTACAACACGAGGACTTCCCAAGGGGTCACCTATCCTACTACTACTCTTGCCCAAGCTTGCTTAACTTTGGAGTTCTGATGGGATCCGATGCATTAGTGCTGGTATGATCACACCAGTGATGTTGAGGACACAATTCCTATATGTGGTAACGGTTCACAGTCCCAGCCTAGAGAGATGGCCCATTCAAAAGGCCCAATGGGCTTAACGACAACCCATCCCCATCAACAACGCAGCATCCTCACAAGACGTGATATCGACACGTTGTAGGGCCCTCTGATGTCCCACGAGTCAGGTTGTCGTCTTTTTAACGGCTCACGACGTACGATCCGGGACAGAAAAATAGAGCAAAAGAATAAAAGTGGCCTGAAACTTATGAAAACAGTCGATTTTGGGCTCTAAAAATAGGCACAATAAGCAAGCTAGCAGCCCCCGTCGTAGAGCTCTCAGAGAGCTTTGCAATGGTATGTTGTGCGCCGCGTAACTCCTTACGAATCAAAAGTTATGGGCACCGGAGCGACGAAAACCTGGTCACAAACCCAACGCCCTCGGTTTGCGGGCCCGGCCTCTACGTGAAGCAAAGTCGTCTTGCCCAATGTTCCGTGGGATTCGGTAATAGAGATTTGGTTAATAAAGTATCTTGGTAGCCCTAACCAGGGCAAAAAAAAATTGAAAAGGGGGTGCAACACGAGGACTTCCCAGGGGGTCACCCATCCTAGTACTACTCTCACCCAAGCACGCTTAACTTCGGAGTTCTAATGGGATCCGGTGCGTTAGTGCTGGTATGATCACACCCGTCATGTTGAGGGCACAATTCCTATATGTGTTAATGGTTCACAGTCTCAGCCTAGAGAGATGGCCCATTCAAAAGGCCCAATGGGCTTAACAACAACCCATCTGCTTCAACAACGCAGCATCCTCGCAAGACGTGATATCGACACGTTGTAGGGCCCTCTGATGTCCCGCGAGTCAGGTTGTCATCCTTTTAACAGCTCACGACGTACGATCCTGGAGGGAAAAACAAAGCAAAAGAAGAAAAGTGGCCTAAAACTGATGAAAACATTCAATCTTGGGCTCCAAAGACGGGCGCAGCGAGCATGCTAGCTGCCCCTGTCGTAGAGCTCTCAGCGAGCTTTGCAACGGTATGCTGTACGCTGCGTAACTCCTTACGGATCAAAAGTTATAGGCACCAGAGCGACGGAGACCTGGTCACAAACCCTACGCCCTCGGTTTACCGGCCCGGCTTCTACGTGAAGCGAAGTTGTCTTAACTTCGGAGTTCTGATGAGATCAGGTGCATTAGTGCTGGTATGATCGCACCCATCATGTTGAGGGCACAATTCCTATATGTGTTAACGGTTCACAGTCCCAGCGTAGAGAGATGGTTCATTCAAAAGGCCCCATGGTCTTAACGACAACCCATCTGCTTCAACAATGCAACATCCTCGCAATACGTGATATCGACAAGTTGTAGGGCCCTCTGATGTCCCGCGAGTCAGGTTGTCGTCGTTTTAACGGCTCACGACGTACGATCCGGGATGGAAAAACAGAGCAAAAGAATAAAAGTGGCCTGAAACTGATGAAAATATTTGATTTTGGGCTCCAATGACGGGCACAGTGAGCATGCTAGCTGCCCCCGTCGTAGAGGTCTCAGAGAGCTTTGCAACGGTATGCTGTGCGCCGCGTAACTCAATGCGGATCCAAAGTTTTGGGCACAGGAGCGACGGAGACCTGGTCACAAACCCTACGCCCTTGGTTTGCAGGCCCAGCCTCAACGTGAAGCGAATTTGTCTTGCCCAATGTTCTGTGGGATTCGGTAATAGAGATTTGGTCGATAAAGTATCTTGGCAACCCTAACCAGGGCAAAAAAAATTAAAAAGGGGGTGCAACACGAGGACTTCCCAGGGGATCACCCATCCTATTACTACGTTCGCCCAAGCACGCTTAACCTCGGAGTTCTGATGGGATCCGGTGCATTAGTGCTGGTATGATCGCACCCGTCATGTTGAGGGCACAATTCCTATACGTGTTAACGGCTCACATTCCCATCCTAGAGAGATGGCCCGTTCAAAGGGCCCAATGGGCTTAACGACAACCCAACCGCTTCAACAACGCAGCATCCTAGCAAGACGTGATATTGACAAGTTGTAGGGCCCTCTGATGTCCCGCGAGTCAGGTTGTTGTCCTTTTAACGGCTCACGACATACGATCCGGGATGAAAAAATAGAGCAAAAGTAGAAAAGTGGCTTGAAACTGATGAAAACGTTGGATTTTGGGCTCCAAAAATGGGCACAGCGAGCGAGCTCGCTGCCCCCGTCATAGAGCTCTCGGACAACTTTGCAACGGTATGCTGTGCACCGCGTAAGTCCTTACGGATCAAAAGTTATGGGCACCGGAGCAACGGAGACCTGGTCACAAACCTTACGCCCTCGATTTGCAGGCCTGGCCTCTACGTGAAGCGAAGTTCTCTTGCCCAATGTTCTGTGGGATTCGGCAATAGAGATTTGGTCGATAAAGTATCTTGGCAACCCTAACTAGGGCAAAAAAATTTGAAAAGAGGGTGCAACACGAGGACTTCCTAGTGGGTCACCCATCCTATTAATACACTCGTCCAAGCAAGCTTAACTTCGGAGTTCTGATGGGATCCGGTGCATTAGTGCTGGTATGATCGCACCCGTCATGTTGAGGACACAATTCCTATATGTGTTAACTGTTCACAGTCCCAGCCTAGAGAGATGGCCAATTTAAAAGGCCTAATGGGCTTAACGACAACCCATCCGCTTCAACAATGCAGCATCCTCACAAGACGTGATATCGACACATTGTAGGGCCCTCTAATGTCCCGCGAGTCAGGTTGTCGTCCTTTTAACGGCACACGACGTACGATCCGGGATGAAAAAATAGAGCAAAAGAATAAAAGTGGCCTGAAACTAATGAAAACATTCGATTTTGGGCTCCAATAATAGGCAAAGCGAGCAAGCTAGCTTCCCCCGTCGTAGAGCTCTCATAGAGCTTTGCAACGGTATGTTGTGCACCGCGTAACTCCTTACGAATCAATAGTTATGGGCACCGCAGTGACGGAGACCTGGTCACAAACACTACGCCCTCGGTTTGCGGGCCCGGCCTCTACGTGAAGCAAAGTTGTCTTGCCCAATGTTCCGTGGGATTCGGTAATAGAGATTTGGTCAATAAAGTATCCTGGCAACCCTAACCAGGGCAAAAAAAATTGAAAAGGGGGTGCAACACGAGGACTTCCTAGGGGGTCACCCATCCTAGTACTACTCTCACCCAAGCACGATTAACTTCGGAGTTCTGATGGGATCCGGTGCATTAGTGCTGGTATGATCGTACCCGTCATGTTGAGGGCACAATTCCTATATGTGTTAACGGTTCATAGTCCCATCCTAGAGAGATGGCCCATTCGAAAGGCCTAATGGCTTAACAACAACCTATCCGCTTCAACAACGCAGCATCCTCGCAAGACGTGATATCGACATGTTGTAGGGCCCTCTGATGTCCCGCGAGTTAGGTTGTCGTCCTTTTAACGACTCACGACGTACGATCCAGGATGGAAAAACATAGCAAAAGAAGATATGTGGCCTGAAACTGATGAAAACATTCGATTATGGGCTCCAAAGACGGGCACAGCGAGCATGCTAGCTGCCCCCGTCGTTGAGCTCTCAGAGAGCTTTGCAACGGTATGTTGTGCACCGCGTAACTACTTACGTATCAAAAGTTATAGGCACCGGAGCGACGGAGACCTGGTCATAAACCTTACACCTTCGGCTTGCGGGCCCCGCCTCTATGTGAAGCAAAGTTGTCATGGCCAATGTTCTGTGGGATTCGGTAATAGAGATTTGGTCGATAAAGTATCTTGGCAACCCTAACCACGGCAAAAAAATTTGAAAAGGGGGTACAACACGAGGACTTCCCAAGGGGTCACCTATCCTAGTACTACTCTCTCCCAAGCACGCTTAACTTCAGAGTTTTGATGGGATCCGGTGCATAAGAGCTGATATGATCGCACCAGTGATGTTAAGGGCACAATTCCTATATGTGTTAGCGGTTCACAGTCCCAGCATAGAGAGATGGCCCATTCAAAAGGCCCAATGGGCTTAACAAGAACCCATCCGCTTCAAGAACGCAGCATCCTCGCAAGACGTGATATCAACACGTTGTAGGACCCTCTGATGTCCCGCGAGTCAGGTTGTCGTCCTTTTAACGGCTCACGACGCATGATCCGGGAAGGAAAAACAGAGCAAAAGAAGAAAAGTGGCCTGAAACTGATGAAAACGTTCGATTTTGGGCTCCAAAGACTAGCACAGCAAGCAAGCTTGCTGCCCCCGTCATAGAGCTCTCAGAGAGCTTTGCAACGGTATGTTGTGCGTCGCGTAACTCCTTACGGATCAAAAGTTATGGGCACCGGAGCGATGGAGACATGATCACAAACCCTACGCCCTCGGTTTGCGAGCCCAGCCTCTACGTGATGTTAAGTCGTCTTGCCCAATTTTCCGTGGGATTCAGTAATAGAGATTTGGTGGACAAAGTATCTTGGCAGCCCTAACCAGGGCAAAAAAAATTGAAAAGGTGGTGCAACACGAGGACTTCCCAAGGGGTCACCCATCCTAGTACTACTCTCGTCCAAGCACGCTTAACTTCGGAGTTATGATGGGATCCGGTTCATTAGTGCTGGTATGATCGTACCCGTTATGTCGAGGGCACACTTCCTTTATGTTTTAACTGTTCACAGTCCCAGCCTAGAGAGATGGCCCATTCAAAAGGCCCTAAGGGCTTAACAATAACTCATCCGCTTCAACAACGCAGCATCCTCGCAAGACGTGATATTGACACGTTGTAGGGCCCTCTGATGTCCCGCGAGTCAGGTTGTCGTCCATTTAACAGCTCACGACGTACGGTCTGGGACGTAAAATTAGAGCAAAAGAAGAAAAGTGTCCTGAAACTGATGAAAACATTTGATTTTGGGCTCCAAAAATAGACACAGCGAGCGAGTTAGCTGCCCCCGTCGTAGAGCTCACAAAGAGCTTTGCAACGGTATGCTGTGCGCCGCGCAAGTCCTTACGGATCAAAAGTTATGGGCACCGGAGTGACGGAGACCTGGTCACAAACCCTACGCCCTCGGTTTGCGTGCCCGACCTCTACGTGATGCGAAGTTGTCTTGCCCAATGTTCCATGGGATACGGTAATAGAGATTTGGTCGATAAAGTATCTTGGGAACCCTAACCAGGGCAAAAAAAATTGAAAAGGGGGTGCAACACGAGGACTTCACAGGGGGTCACCCATCCTAGTACTACTCTCGCCCAAGCACGCTTAACTTCGGAGTTCTGATGCGATCCAGTGCATTAGTGCTGGTATGATCGCACCAGTGATGTTGAGGGCACAATTCCTATATGTGTTAACGGTTCACAGTCCCAACCTAGAGAGCTAGCGCATTCAAAAGGACCAATGGGATTAACAACAACCCATCCGCTTCAACAACGCAGCATCCTCGCAAGACGTGATATCGACACGTTGTAGGGCCCTCTATTGTCCCGCGAGTGAGGTTGTCGTCCTTTTAATGGCTCACGACGTACGATCTGGGACGAAAAAATATAGCAAAAGAATAAAAATAGCCTGAAACTAATTAAAACATTCAATTTTGGGATCCAAAAATAGGCACATCGAGCAAACTAGTTGCCCCCGTCGTAGAACTCTCAGAGAGCTTTGCAACGGTATGATGTGCGCCGCGTAACTCCTTACGGATCAAAAGTTATGGGCACCGGAGCAATGGAGACCAGGTCACAAACCCTACGCCCTCTGTTTGCGGGCCCGGCCTCTACGTGAAGCGAAGTTGTCTTGCTCAATATTTCGTGGGATTCGGTAATAGAGATTTGGTCGATAAAGTATCTTGGCAACCCAAACCAGGGCAAAAAAAAAATGAAAAGGGGGTGCAACACGAGGACTTCCCAAGGGGTCACCCATCCTAGTACTACTCTCGCCCAAGCACGCTTAACTTCGGAGTTCTGATGGTATCCGATGCATTAATGCTGGTATGATCGCATTAATGCTGGTATGATCGCACCATTGATATTGAGGGCACAATTCCTATATGTGTTAACGGTTCACAGTCCCAGCCTAGCGAGATGGCCTATTCAAAAGGCCCAATTGGCATAACGACAACCCATCCGCTTCAACAACGCAGCATCCTCGCAAGACGTGATATTGACACATTGTAGGGCCCTCTGATCTCCCGCGAGTCAGGTTGTCGTCATTTTAACGGCTCACGACGTAAGATCCGGGACGGAAAAACAGAGCAAAAGAAGAAAAGTGGCATGAAACTGATGAAAATGTTCAATTTTGGGATCCAAAGACGGGCACAGCGAGCAAGCTAGCTGCCCCCGGCGTAGAGCTCTTAGAGAGCTTTGCAATGGTATGCTGTGCGCCGCGTAACTCCTTACTGATCAAAAGTTATGGGCACCGGAGCGACGAAGGCCTGGTCACAAACCCTACGCCCTCTGTTTGCGGGCCCGGCCTCTACGTGAAGCGAAGTTGTCTTGCCCAATATTTCGTGGGATTCGGTAATAGAGATTTGGTCGATAAAGTATCCTGGCAACCCTAACCAGGGCAAAAAAAATTGAAAAGGGGGTGGAACACAAGGACTTCCCAGAGGGCTCACCCATCCTAGTACTACTCTCGCCCAAGCAGGCTTAACTTCGGAGTTCTGATGGGATCCGGTGCATTAGGGCTGGTATGATCGCACCCGTCATGTTGAGGGCACAATTCCTATATGTGTTAACTGTTCACAGTCCCAGCCTAGAGAGATGGCCCATTCAAAAGGCCCAATGGGCTTAACGACAACCCATCCGCTTCAACAACGCAGCATCCTCACAAGACGCTATATCGACACGTTGTAGGGCCCTCTGATATTCCTCGATTCAGGTTGTCGTCCTTTTTACAGCTCACGACATACGATCCGGGACGGAAAAACAAAGCAAAAAAATAAAAGTGGCCTGAAACTGATGAAAATGTTCGATTTTGGGCTCCAAAAATGGGCACAGCGAGCAAGCTAGCTGCCCCCGTCGTAGAGCTCTTAGAGAACTTTGCAACGGTATGTTGTATGCCGCATAACTCGTTACGGATCAAAAGTCATGGGCACCAGAGCAACGGAGACCTGGCCACAATCACTACGCCCTCGGTTTCCAGGCCCGGCCTCTACGTGAAGCGAAATTGTCTTGCCCAATGTTCCGTGGGATTCGGTAATAGAGATTTGGTCGATAAAGTATCTTGGCAACCCTAACCACGGCAAAAAAATTTGAAAAGGGGGTACAACACGAGGACTTCCCAAGGGGTCACCTATCCTAGTACTACTCTCTCCCAAGCACGCTTAACTTCGGAATTCTGATGGGATCCGATGCATTAGTGCTGGTATGATCGCACCAGTGATGTTAAGGGCACAATTCCTATATGTGTTAGCGGTTCACAGTCCCAGCATAGAGAGATGGCCCATTCAAAAGGCCCAATGGGCTTAACGAGAACCCATCCGCTTCAACAACGCAGCATCCTCGCAAGACGTGATATCAACACGTTGTAGGACCCTCTGATGTCCAGCGAGTCAGGTTGTCGTCCTTTTAACGGCTCACGACGCACGATCCGGGAAGGAAAAACAGAGCAAAAGAAGAAAAGTGGCCTGAAACTGATGAAAACGTTCGATTTTGGGCTCCAAAGACTGGCACAGCAAGCAAGCTTGCTTCCCCCGTCATAGAGCTCTCAGAGAGCTTTGCAACGGTATGTTGTGCGTCGCGTAACTCCTTACGGATCAAAAGTTATGGGCACCGGAGCGATGCAGACATGATCACAAACCCTACGCCCTCGGTTTGCGAGCCCAGCCTCTACGTGATGTTAAGTCGTCTTGCCCAATTTTCCGTGGGATTCAGTAATAGAGATTTGGTGGACAAAGTATCTTGGCAGCCCTAACCAGGGCAAAAAAAATTGAAAAGGTGGTGCAACACGAGGACTTCCCAAGGGGTCACCCATCCTAGTACTACTCTCGTCCAAGCACGCTTAACTTCGGAGTTATGATGGGATCCGGTTCATTAGTGCTGGTATGATCGTACCCGTTATGTCGAGGGCACACTTCCTTTATGTTTTAACTGTTCACAGTCCCAGCCTAGAGAGATGGCCCATTCAAAAGGCCCTAAGGGCTTAACAATAACTCATCCGCTTCAACAACGCAGCATCCTCGCAAGACGTGATATTGACACGTTGTAGGGCCCTCTGATGTCCCGCGAGTCAGGTTGTCGTCCATTTAACAGCTCACGACGTACGGTCTGGGACGTAAAATTAGAGCAAAAGAAGAAAAGTGTCCTGAAACTGATGAAAACATTTGATTTTGGGCTCCAAAAATAGACACAGCGAGCGAGTTAGCTGCCCCCGTCGTAGAGCTCACAAAGAGCTTTGCAACGGTATGCTGTGCGCCGCGCAAGTCCTTACGGATCAAAAGTTATGGGCACCGGAGTGACGGAGACCTGGTCACAAACCCTACGCCCTCGGTTTGCGTGCCCGACCTCTACGTGATGCGAAGTTGTCTTGCCCAATGTTCCATGGGATACGGTAATAGAGATTTGGTCGATAAAGTATCTTGGGAACCCTAACCAGGGCAAAAAAAATTGAAAAGGGGGTGCAACACGAGGACTTCACAGGGGGTCACCCATCCTAGTACTACTCTCGCCCAAGCACGCTTAACTTCGGAGTTTTGATGCGATCCAGTGCATTAGTGCTGGTATGATCGCACCAGTGATGTTGAGGGCACAATTCCTATATGTGTTAACCGTTCACAGTCCCAACCTAGAGAGCTAGCCCATTCAAAAGGACCAATGGGATTAACAACAACCCATCCGCTTCAACAACGCAGCATCCTCGCAAGACGTGATATTGACACGTTGTAGGGCCCTCTGATGTCCCGCGAGTCAGGTTGTCGTCCATTTAACAGCTCACGACGTACGGTCTGGGACGTAAAATTAGAGCAAAAGAAGAAAAGTGTCCTGAAACTGATGAAAACATTTGATTTTGGGCTCCAAAAATAGACAAAGCGAGCGAGTTAGCTGCCCCCGTCGTAGAGCTCACAAAGAGCTTTGCAATGGTATGCTGTGCGCCGCGTAACTCCTTACTGATCAAAAGTTATGGGCACCGGAGCGACGAAGGCCTGGTCACAAACCCTACGCCCTCTGTTTGCGGGCCCGGCCTCTACGTGAAGCGAAGTTGTCTTGCCCAATATTTCGTGGGATTCGGTAATAGAGATTTGGTCGATAAAGTATCCTGGCAACCCTAACCAGGGCAAAAAAAATTGAAAAGGGGGTGGAACACAAGGACTTCCCAGAGGGCTCACCCATCCTAGTACTACTCTCGCCCAAGCAGGCTTAACTTCGGAGTTCTGATGGGATCCGATGCATTAGGGCTGGTATGATCGCACCCGTCATGTTGAGGGCACAATTCCTAAATGTGTTAACTGTTCACAGTCCCAGCCTAGAGAGATGGCCCATTCAAAAGGCCCAATGGGCTTAACGACAACCCATCCGCTTCAACAACGCAGCATCCTCACAAGACGCTATATCGACACGTTGTAGGGCCCTCTGATATTCCTCGATTCAGGTTGTCGTCCTTTTTACGGCTCACGACATACGATCCGGGACGGAAAAACAAAGCAAAAAAAGAAAAGTGGCCTGAAATTGATGAAAATGTTCGATTTTGGGCTCCAAAAATGGGCACAGCGAGCAAGCTAGCTGCCCCCGTCGTAGAGCTCTTAGAGAACTTTGCAACGGTATGTTGTATGCCGCATAACTCGTTACGGATCAAAAGTCATGGGCACCAGAGCAACGGAGACCTGGCCACAATCCCTACGCCCTCGGTTTGCAGGCCCGGCCTCTACGTGAAGCGAAATTGTCTTGCCCAATGTTCCGTGGGATTCGGTAATAGAGATTTGGTCGATAAAGTATCTTGGCAACCATAACCACGGCAAAAAAATTTGAAAAGGGGGTACAACACGAGGACTTCCCAAGGGGTCACCTATCCTAGTACTACTCTCTCCCAAGCACGCTTAACTTCGGAATTCTGATGGGATCCGATGCATTAGTGCTGGTATGATCGCACCAGTGATGTTAAGGGCACAATTCCTATATGTGTTAGCGGTTCACAGTCCCAGCATAGAGAGATGGCCCATTCAAAAGGCCCAATGGGCTTAACGAGAACCCATCCGCTTCAACAGCGCAGCATCCTCGCAAGAAGTGACATCGACACGTTGTATGGCCCTCTGATGTCCCACGAGTTAGGTTGTGGTCCTTTTAACAGCTCACGATGTACGATCTGGGACGGAAAAACAGAGTAAAAGAAGAAAAGTGGCCTGAAACTGATGAAAACGTTCAATTTTGTGCTACAAAAATGGGACAGCGAGCAAGCTCGCTGTCCCCCGTCGTAGAACTCTTAGAGAGCTTTGCAAAGGTATGCTACACGCCGCGTAACGCCTTACGGATCAAAAGTTATGGGCACCGGAGCGACGGAGACCTGGTAACAAGCCCTACGCCCTCGGTTTGCGGGCCCAGCCTCTACGTGAAGCGAAGTTGTCTTGCCCAATGTTGCGTGGGATTCGGTAATAGAGATTTGGTGGACAAAGTATCTTGGCAACCCTAACCAGGGCAAAAAAAATTGAAAAGGTGGTGCAACACGAGGACTTCCCAGGGGGTCACCCATCCTAGTACTACTCTCGCCCAAGCACGCTTAACTTCGGAGTTCTGATGGGATCCGGTGCATTAGAGCAGGTATGATCGCACCAGTCATGTTGAGGGCACAATTCCTATATCTGTTAACTGTTCACAGTCCCAGGCTAGAGAGATGGCCCATTCAAAAGGCCCAATGAGCTTAACGACAACCCATCCGATTCAACAACGCAGCATCCTTGCAAGACGTGATATCGACACGTTGTAGGGCCCTCTGATGTCCCGGGAGTTAGGTTGTCGTCCTTTTTACAGCTCACAATGTACGATCTAGGATGGAAAAACAGAGCAAAAGAAGAAAAGAGGCCTGAAACTGATGAAAACGTTCGATTTTGGGCTCCAAAAATGGGCACAGCGAGCAAGCTCGCTGTCGCTAGCCTTAGAGCACTCAGAGAGCTTTGTGAATGTATGCTGCGCGCCACGTAACTCCTTACGGATCAAAGGTTATGGGCACCGAAGTGACGGAGACCTAGTAACAAACCCTACGCCCTCGATTTGCGGTCCCAGCCTCTACGTGAAACGAAGTTGTCTTGCCCAATGTTACGTGGGATTCGGTAATAGAGATTTGGTGGATAAAGTATCTTGGCAACCCTAACCAGGCCAAAAAAAATTGAAAAGGGGGCGCAACAGGAGGACTACCCAAGGGATCACCATATCCTAGTATTACTCTCCCCCAAGCACGCTTAACTTCGGAGTTCTGATGGGATCCAGTGCATTAGTACTTGTATGATCGCACCCATCATGTTGAGGCCACAATTGCTTTATGTGTTAACGATTCACAGTCCCAGCCTAGAGAGATGGCCCATTCAAAAGGCCCAATGGGCTTAACCACAACCCATCAGCTTCAACAATGCAGCATCCTGGCAAGACGTGATATCGACACATTGTAGGGCCCTCTGATGTCCCGCGAGTCAGGTTGTCGTCCTTTTAACAGTTAACGACGTACGATCCGGGACGAAAAAACAGAGCAAAAGAAGAAAAATGGCCTGAAACTGATGAAAACGTTCGATTTTGGGCTCCAAAAATGGGCACAACATGCAAGCTGGCTGCCCCTGTCGTAGGGCTCTCAGAGAGCTTTGCAACGGTATGTTGTGCGTCGCGTAACGCCTTACAGATCAAAAATTATGGGCACCGGAGCGACGGAGACCTGGTCACAAACCCTACACCCTCGGTTTGCGGGCCCACCCTCGGTTTGCAGGCCCACCCTTAGTTTGCGGGCCCACCCTCGGTTTGCGGGCCCACCCTCTACGTAATCTTCCAGTTTCGGGGAAAATTCGCAAAACTCCGTTCCGAAGTTGTCTTGCCCAATGTTCCGTGGGATTCAGTAATAGAGATTTGGTGGATAAAGTATCTTGACAACCCTATCCAGTGCAAAAAAAATTGAAAAGGGGTGCAACACGAGGACTTCCTAGGGGGTCACCCATCCTAGTACTACTCTCGCCCAAGCACGCTTAACTTCAGAGTTCTGATGGGATCCCATGCATTAGTGCTGGTATGATCGCACCCGTCATGTTGAGGGCACAATTGCTTTATGTGTTAACAGTTCACAGTCCCAGCCAAGAGAGATGGCCCATTCAAAAGGCCCAATGGGCTTAACGACAACCCATCCGCTTCAACAACGCAGCATCCTGGCAAGACGTGATATCGACACGTAGTAGGGCCCTCTGATGTCCCGCAAGTCAGGTTATCGTCCTTTTAACAGTTAACGATGTACAATCCGGGACAAAAAAAATAGTGCAAAGGAAGAAAAGTGGTCTGAAAATGATGAAAATGTTCGATTTTGGGCTTCAAAAAGGGGCACAGCGAGCAAGCTCGTTGCCCCCATCGTATAGCTCTTAGAGAGCTTTGCAACGGTATGTTGTGCGCCGCGTAACTCCTTACGGATCAAAAGTTATAGGCACCGGAGCGATGGAGACCTGGTCACAAACCCTTCGCCCTCGGTTTGCGGGCCCAGCCTCTACGTGAAGCGAAATTGTCTTGCCCAATGTTCCGTGGGATTCAGTAATAGAGATTTGGTGGATAAAGTATCTTGGCAACCCTAATCGGGGCAAAAAAAATTGAAAATGGGGTGCAACACGAGGACTTCCCAGGGGGTCACCCATCCTAGTACTACTCTCGTCCAAGAACGCTTTACTTCGGTGTTCTGATGGGATCCGGTGCATTAGTGCTGGTATGATCACACCTGTCATGTTGAAGGCACAATTCCGATTTGTGTTAACGGTTCACAGTCCCAGCCTAGAGAGATGGCCCATTCAACAGGCCCAATGGGCTTAACGACAACCCAACTGCTTCAACAACACAGCATACTGGCAAGACGTGATATTGACATGTTTAGGGCCCACTGATGTCTCGCGAGTTAGGTTGTCGTCCTTTTAACAGTTCACGACGTACGATCCGGGATGAAAAAATTGAGCAAAAGAAGAAAATTGACCTGAAACTGATGAAACCGTTCGATTTTGGGCTCCAAAAATGGGCACAATGACCAAGCTGGCTGCCCCCGTCGTAGAGCTCTCAAAGTGCTTTGCAACGGTATGCTGTGCGCCGTTTAACTCCTTACGGATCAAAAGTTATGGGCACCGGAGTGACGGAGACCTGGTCACAAACCCTACCCCTCGGTTTGCAGGCCCAGCCTCTACGTGAAGCGTAGTTGTTTTGCCCAATGTTCCGTCGGATTCAGTAATAGAGATTTGATGGATAAAGTATCTTAGCAACCATAACCAGGGCAAAAAAAATTGAAAAGGCGGTGCGACACGAGAACTTCCCAAGGGGTCACCCATCCTAGTACTACTCTCGCCCAAGCACGCTTAACTTCGGAGTTCTGATGGGATCTGGTGCATTAGTGCCGGTATTATCGCACCCGTGATGTCGAGGGCAAAATTTCTTTATGTGTTAACGGTTCACAGTCCCAACCTAGAGAGATGGCCCATTCAAAAGGCCCAATGGGCTTAACGACAACCCATCTGCTTCAACGACACAACATACTCGCAAGACGTGATATCGACATGTTGTAGGGCCCTCTGATGTCCCGCGAGTCAGGTTGTCGTCCTTTTAACAGTTCACAACGTACGATCCGGGACGGAAAAACATAGCAAAAGAAGAAATTGGCCTGAAACGGGTGTAAACGTTCGATTTTGGGCTCCAAAAATGGGCACTGCAAGCAAGGTAGCTGCCCTTGTCGTAGAGCTCTCAAAGAGCTTTGCAACGGTATGCTGTGCGCCGCGTAACTCCTTACAGATCAAAAGTTATGGGCGCCGGAGCGACGGAGACCTGGTCACAAACACTACGACCTCGGTTTGCGGGCCCAGCCTCTACGTGAAGCGAAGTTGTCTTGCCAAATGTTCCGTGGGATTCAGTAATATAGATTTGGTGGATAAAGTATCTTGGCAACCCTAACCAGGGCAAAAAAAATTGAAAAGGGGGTGCGACACGAGGACTTCCCAGGTGGTTACCTTTCATAGTACTACTCTCACCCAAGCATGTTTAACTTCGGGGTTCTGATGGGATCTGGTGCATTAGTGCTGGTATGATCGCACCCGTCATGTTGAGGGAACAATTCCTTTATGTGTTAACTGTTCACAGTCCCAGCCTAGAGAGATGGCCCTTTCAAAAGGCCCAATGGGCTTAACGACAACCCATCCGCTTCAACAACGAGGCATCCTTGCAAGACGTGATATCGACACGTTGTAGGGCCCTCTGATGTCCCGCGAGTCAGGTTATCGTCCTTTTAACAGCTCATGACGTACAATCTAGGACAGAAAAATAGAGCAAAAGGAGAAAAGTGTCCTGAAACTGATGAAAACGTTCGATTTTGGGCTCAAAAAACGGGTACAGCGAGCAAGCTGGCTGCCCCCTTTGTAGAGCACTCGGAGAGCTTTGCAACGGTATGCTGTACGCCGCGTAACTCCTTACAGATCAAAAGTTATGAGCACCTGAGCGACGGAGACCTGATCATAAACCCTACGCCGTCAGTTTGCGGGCCCAGGCTCTACGTGATGCGAAGTTGTCTTGCCCAATGTTTCGTGAGATTCGGTATTAGAGATTTGGTGGATAAAGTATCTTGGCATCCCTAACCAGGGCAAAAAAAATTGAAAAGGGGGTGCAACACGAGGATTTCCCAGGGGGTTACCCATCCTAGTACTACTGTCGCCCAAGCACGCTTAACTTTGGAGTTCTGATTGGATCCAGCGCATTAGTGCTGGTATTATCGCACCCGTCATGTTGAGAGTACAATTCCTTTATGTGTTCACGGTTCACAGTCCCAGCCTAGAGAGATGGCCCATTCAAAAGGCCCAATCGGCTTAACGACAACACAACCGCTTCAACAACGTAGCATCCTCGCAAGACGTGATATCGACCTGTTGTAGGGCCCTCTGATGTTCCGCGAGTCAGGTTGTCGTCCTTTTAACAGCTCACGACGTACGATCCGGGATGAAAAATAGAGCAAAAGCAGAAAAGTGACCTGAAACTTATGAAAACGTTCGATTTTGGGCTCCAAAAATGGACACAACGAGCAAGCTGACTGCCCTCATCGTAGAGCTCTTAGAGAGCTTTGCAACGGTATGTTGTGCGCCGTGTAACTCCTTACGGATCAAAAGTAATGGGCATCTGAGCGACGGAGACTTGGTCACAAACCCTACGCCCTCGGTTTGCGGGCCCAGCCTCTACGTGAAGCGAAGTTGTCTTGCCCAATGTTCCGTGGGATTCGGTAATAGAGATTTGGTGGATAAAGTATCTTGGCAACCCTAACCAGGGCAAAAAAATTAAAAAGGGGGTGCAACACGAGGACTTCCCAGGGGGTCACCTATCCTAGCACTACTCTCGCCCAAGCACGCTTAACTTCGGAGTTCTGATGGGATCCATTGCATTAGTGGTGGTATGATCGCACCCGTCATCCTGAGGGTACAATTCCTTGATGTGATAACGGTTCACAGTCACAGCCTAGAGAGATAGCCCATTCAAAAGGCCCAATGGGCTTAACGACAACCCAACCGCTTCAACAAAGCAGCATCCTCGCAAGACGTGATATCGACACGTTGTAGGGCCCTCTGATGTCCCACGAGTCAGGTTGTCGTCCTTTTAACAACTCACGACGTACGATCCGGGACGGAAAAACAGAGAAAAAGCAGAAAAGTGACTTGAAACTGATGAAAACGTTCGATTTTGGGCTCCAAAAATGGCCACAACGAGCAAGCTAACTGCCCCCATCATAGAGCTCTCAGAGAGCTTTGCAACGGTATGCTGTGCGCCGTGTATCTCCTTACGGATAAAAGTTATTGGCACCGGAGCGACGGAGACGTGGTCACAAACCCTACGCCCTCGGTTTGAGGGCCCAGCCTCTACGTGAAGCGAAGTTGTCTTGCCTAATGTTCCGTGGGATTCAGTAATAGAGATTTGGTGGATAAACTATCTTGGCAACCCTAACCCGGGCAAAAAAAATTGAAAAAGGGGTGCAACACGAGGACTTCACAGGGGGTCACGCATCCTAGTACTACTCTCGCCCAAGCACGCTTAACTTCGGAGTTCTGATGGGATCCAGGGCATTAGTGCTGGTATGATCGCACCCGTCATGTTGAGGGCACAATTCCTTTATGTGTTACCTGTTCACAGTCCAACCCTTGAGAGATGGCCCATTCAAAAGGCCAAATGGGCTTAACGACAATCCAACCTCTTCAACAATGCAGCATCCTCACAAGACGTGATATCGACACGTTGTACGGCCCTCTGACATCCCGCGAGTCAGGTTGTCGTCCTTTTAACAGCTCACGACGTACGATTCGGGACGGAAAAATAAAGCAAAAGCAAAAAAGTGGCCTGAAACTGATGAAAACGTTCGATTTTGGTCTCCAAAAATGGGCACAACGAGAAAGCTTGCTGCCCCCGTCGTAGAGCTCTCTGAGAGCTTTGAAACGGTATGCTGTGAGCCGCGTAATTCCTTACGGATCAAAAGTTATGGGCACCGTAGCGACGGAGACCTGGTAACAAACCCTACGCCCTCGGTTTGCGGGCCCAGCCTCTACGTGAAGGGAACTTGTCTTGCCCAATGTTCCGTGGGATTCAGAAATAGAGATTTGGTGGATAAAGTATCCTGGCAACCCAAACCAGGGCAAAAAAAATTGAAAAGGGGCTGCAACACGAGGACTTCCCAGGAGGTCACCCATCCTAGTACTACTCTCGCACAAGCACGTTTAACTTTGGAGTTCTGATGGGATCCGGTGCATTAGTGCTGGTATGATCGTACCCGTCATGTTGATGGCACAATTCCCATATGTGTTAACGGTTCATAGTCCCAACCTAGAGAGATGGTCCATTCAAAAAGCCCAATGGGTTTAACGACAACCCATCTACTTCAACAACGCAGCATCCTCGCAAGACGTGATATCGACACGTTGCAGGGCCCTCTGATGTCCTGTGAGTTAGGTTGTCGACCTTTTAACAGTTAACGACGTACGATCCGGGATGGAAAAATAGAGCAAAAGAAGAAAAGTCGCCTGAAACTGATGAAAACGTTCGATTTTGGGCTCCAAAAATGGCCACAACGAGCAAGCTAACTGCCCCCGTCATAGAGCTCTCAGAGAGCTTTGCAACGGTATGCTGTGCGCCGTGTATCTCCTTACGGATAAAAGTTATTGGCACCGGAGGGACGGAGACGTGGTCACAAACCCTACGCCCTCGGTTTGAGGGCCCAGCCTCTACGTGAAGCGAAGTTGTCTTGCCTAATGTTCCGTGGGATTCAGTAATAGAGATTTGGTGGATAAACTATCTTGGCAACCCTAACCCGGGCAAAAAAAATTGAAAAA
The DNA here is from genome assembly GCA_037974665.1 of Ehretia macrophylla. NCBI lineage: Eukaryota > Viridiplantae > Streptophyta > Magnoliopsida > Boraginales > Ehretiaceae > Ehretia > Ehretia macrophylla. The sequence goes on from CM075780.1 coordinate 1,676,937, forward strand.
GGGGTGCAACACGAGGACTTCACAGGGGGTCACGCATCCTAGTACTACTCTCGCCCAAGCACGCTTAACTTCGGAGTTCTGATGGGATCCAGGGCATTAGTGCTGGTATGATCGCACCCGTCATGTTGAGGGCACAATTCCTTTATGTGTTACCTGTTCACAGTCCAACCCTTGAGAGATGGCCCATTCAAAAGGCCCAATGGGCTTAACGACAATCCAACCTCTTCAACAATGCAGCATCCTCACAAGACGTGATATCGACACGTTGTACGGCCCTCTGACATCCCGCGAGTCAGGTTGTCGTCCTTTTAACAGCTCACGACGTACGATTTGGGATGGAAAAATAAAGCAAAAGCAAAAAACTGGCCTGAAACTGATGAAAACGTTCGATTTTGGTCTCCAAAAATGGGCACAACGAGAAAGCTTGCTGCCCCCGTCGTAGAGCTCTCTGAGAGCTTTGAAACGGTATACTGTGAGCCGCGTAATTCCTTACGGATCAAAAGTTATGGGCACCGTAGCGACGGAGACCTGGTAACGAACCCTACGCCCTCGGTTTGCGGGCCCAGCCTCTACGTGAAGGGAACTTGTCTTGCCCAATGTTCCGTGGGATTCAGAAATAGAGATTTGGTGGATAAAGTATCCTGGCAACCCAAACCAGGGCAAAAAAAATTGAAAAGGGGCTGCAACACGAGGACTTCCCAGGGGGTCACCCATCCTAGTACTACTCTCGCCCAAGCACGTTTAACTTTGGAGTTCTGATGGGATCCGGTGCATTAGTGCTGGTATGATCGCAACCGTCATGTTGATGTCACAATTCCTATATGTGTTAACGGTTCATAGTCCCAACCTAGAGAGATGGCCCATTCAAAAAGCCCAATGGGTTTAACGACAACCCATCTACTTCAACAACGCAGCATCCTCGCAAGACGTGATATCGACACGTTGCAGGGCCCTCTGATGTCCTGTGAGTCAGGTTGTCGACCTTTTAACAGTTAACGACGTACGATCCGGGATGGAAAAGCAGAGCAAAAGAAGAAAAGTGGCCTAAAACTGATGAAAACGTTCGATATTGGGCTCCAAAAATGGGCACAGTGATGAAGCTGGCTGCCCCCGTCGTAGAGCTCTCAGAGAGCTTTGCAATGGTATGCTGTAAGCCGCGTAACTCCTTACGGATCAAAAGTTATGGGCACCGGAGCGACGAAGACCTGGTCACAAACCCTACGCCCTCGGTTTTTGGTCCTAGACTCTACGTGAAACGAAATTGTCTTGCCCAATGTTCCGTGGAATTCAGTAATAGAGATTTGGTGGATAAGGTATCTTGGCAACCCTAACCAGGGCAAAAAAATTTGAAAAGAGGGTGCAACACGAGGAGTTCCCAGGAGGTCACCCATCCTTGTACTACTCTCGCCCAAGCATGCTTAACTTCGGAGTTCTGATGAGATCCGGTGCATTAGTGCTGGTATGATCGTACCCGTCATGTTGAGGGCACAATTCCTATATGTGTTAACGGTTCACAGTCCCAGCCTAGAGAGATGGCCCATTCAAAAGGCCAAATGGGCTTAACGACAACCAATCCGCTTCAACAACACAACAACGTCGCAAGACGTGATATCGACACGTTGTAGGGCCCTCTGATGTCCCGCGAGTCAGTTTGTCGTCCTTTTAACAGTTCATGACGTACGATCCGGGATGGAAAAATAGAGCAAAAGAAGAAAACTGGCCTGAAACTGATGAAAACATTTGATTTTGGGCCCCAAAAATGGGCACAACGAACAAGCTGGTTGCCCCCGCCGTAGAGCTCTCAGAGAGCTTTGCAACAAGTATTTTGTGCACCGCGTAACACCTTGCTGATCAAAAGTTATGGGCATCGGAGCGACGGAGACCTGGTCCCAAACCCTATACCCTCGATTTGTGGGCCCAGCCTCTACGTGAAGCGAAGTTGTCTTGCCCAATGCTCCGTGGGATTCAGTAATAGAGATTTGGAGGATAAAGTATCTTGGCAACCCTAACAAGGGTAAAAAAAATTGAAAATGGGGTGCAACACGAGGACTTCCCAAGGGGTCACCCATCCAAGTACTACTCTCGCCAAAGCACGTTTAACTTCGGAGTTCTGATGGGATCCGATGCATTAGTGCTGGTATGATCGCACCCGTCATGTTGAGGGCACAATTCCTATATGTGTTAACGGTTCACAGTACCAGCCTAGAGAGATGGCCCATTCAAAAGGCCCAATGGGCTTAACGACAACCCATCCGCTTCAACAACGCAGCATCCTGGCAATATGTGATATCGACACGTTGTTGGGCACTCTGATCTCCCGCGAGTCAGGTTGTCGTCCTTTTAACAGCTCACGACGTACGATCCGGGACGAAAAAACAAAGTAAAAGCAAAAAAGTGGCCTGGAACTGATGAAAATGTTCAAATTTGGTCTCTAAAAAGGGGCACAGCAATCAAGCTGCTGCCCCCGTCGTTGAGCTCTCAGAGAGCTTTGTAACGGTATGCTGTGCGCCGCGTAACTCCTTACGGATCAAAAGTTATGGGCACCGGAGCGACAGAGACCTGGTCATAAACCCTACGCCCTCGGTTTTCGGGCCTAGCCTCTACATGAAACGATGTTTTCTTGCCCAATGTTCCGTAGGATTCAGTAATAGAGATTTGGTGGATAAAGTATCTTGGCAACCCTAACCAGGGCAAAAACAATTGAAAAGGGGGTGCAACACAAGAACTTCCCAGGGGGTCACCCATCCTAGTACTTCTCTCACCCAAGCACGCTTAACTTCGGTGTTCTGATGGGATCCAGAGCATTAGTGCTGTTATGATCGCACCCGTCATGTTGAGGGCACAATTCCTTTATGTGTTACCTGTTCACAGTCCAACCCTTGAGAGATGGCCCATTCAAAAGGCCAAATGGGCTTAACGACAATCCAACCTCTTCAACAATGCAGCATCCTCACAAGACGTGATATCGACACGTTGTACGGCCCTCTGACGTCCGGCGAGTAGGTTGTCGTCCTTTTAACAGCTCACAACGTACGATTCGGGACGGAAAAACAGAGCAAAAGCAGAAAAGTGGCCTGAAACAGATGAAAACATTAGATTTTGGGCTCCAAAAATGGGCACAATGAGCAAACTGGCTGCCCTCGTCGTAGAGCTTTCAAAGAACTTTTCAACGGTATGCTGTGCGCCGCGTAATTCCTTACGGATCAAAAGTTATGGGCACCGTAGCGACGGAGACCTGGTCACAAACCCTACGACCTCGGTTTTCGAGCCTAGCCTCTACGTGAAACGAAGTTGTCTTGCCCAATGTTCCGTGGGATTCAGTAATAGAGATTTGGTGGATAAAGTATCTTGGCAACCCTAACCAGGGCAAAAAAAATTGAAAAGGGGGTGCAACACGAGGACTTCCCAGGGGGTCAGCCATCCTAGTACTACTCTCACCCAAGCACACTTAACTTCGGAGTTCTGGTGGGATCCAGAGCATTAGTGGTGGTATGATAGCACCCGTCATGTTGAGGGCACATATGCTTTATATGTTAACGGACTGTGAATCGTTAACACTTATAGGAATTGTGAATCGTTAACACTTATAGGAATTGTGCCCTCAACATGACGGGTGCGATCATACCAGCACTAATGCACCGGATCCCATCAGAATTCCGAAGTTAAGCGTGCTTGGGCGAGAGTAGTAGTAGGATGGGTGACCCCCTCGGAAGTCCTCGTGTTGCACCCCCTTTTCAATTTTTTTTGCTCTGGTTAGGATTGCCAAGATACTTTATCCACCAAATCTCTATTACTGAATCCCACAGAACATTGGGCAAGACAACTTCACTTCACGTAGAGGCTGGGCCCGCAAACCGAGGGTGTAGGGTTTATGACAAGGTCTCCGTCGCTTCAGTGCCCATAACTTTTGATCCGTAAGGATTTACGCGGCGCACAGCATACTGTTGCAAAGCTCTCTGAGAGCTCTACGACGGGGACTGCCAACTTGCTCGCTTTGCCCGTTTTTGGAGCCCAAAATCGAAAGTTTTCATCAGTTTCAGTCCACTATTCTTCTTTTGCTCTGTTTTTAGGTCCCGAATCGTACGATGTGAACTATTAAAAGGACAACAACCTGACTCGCGGGACATCAGAGGGCCCTACAACGTGTCGATATCACGTCTTGCGAGGATGCTACGTTGTTGAAGCGGATGGGTTGTCGTTAAGCCCATTGGGCCTTTTGAATAGGCCATCTCTATAGGCTGGGACTGTGAACCGTTAACACATATAGGAATTGTGCCCTCAACATGACGGGTGCGATCATACCAGCACTAATGCACCGGATCCCATCAGAACTCCGAAGTTAAGCGTGCTTGGTCGAGAGTAGTCCTAGGATGGGTGGCCCCCTGGGAAGTCCTCGTGTTGCACCCCCTTTTCAATTTTTTTTCCCTGGTTAGGGTTGCCAAGATACTTTATCCACAAAATCTCTATTACTGAATCCCACGGAACATTGGGCAAGACAACTTCGCTTCACGTAGAGGCTGGACCCGTAAACCGAGGGCGTAGGGTTTGTGACCAGGTCTCCGTCACTCCGGTGCCTATAACGTTTGATTCGTAAGGAGTTACGCGGCGCACAGCATACCGTTGCAAAGCTCTCTGAGAGCTCTACGACGGGAGCAACTAGCTTGCTCACTGTGCCCATTTTTAGAGCCCAAAATTGAGCATTTTAATCAGTTTCAGGCCACTTTTTTCCTTTGGCTCTGTTTTTCCGTCCCAGATCGTAAGTCGTGAGCTGTTAAAAGGACGACAACCTGACTCGCGGGACATCAGAGGGCCCTACAACGTGTCGATATCACGTCTTGTGAGGATGCTACGTTGTTGAAGCAGATGGGTTGTCGTTAAGCCCATTGGGCCTTTTGAATGGGCCATCGCTCTAGGCTAGGACTGTGAACCGTTAACACATATAGGAATTGTGCCCTCAACATGACGGGTGAGATCATACCAGCACTAATGGACCGGATCCCATCAGAACTACGAAGTTAAGCATGCTTGGGTGAGAGTAGTACTAGGATGGGTGACCCCCTCGGAAGTCCTCGTGTTGCACCACCTTTTCAATTTTTTTTGTCCTGGTTAGGGTTGCCAAGATACTTTATCCACCAAATCTCTATTACTGAATCCCACGGAACATTGGGCAAGACAACTTCGCTTCACGTAGAGGCTGGGCCCGTAAACCGAGGGCGTAGGGTTTGTGACCAGGTCTCGGTCGCTCCGGTGCCCATAACTTTTGATCCGTAAGGATTTACGCGACGAATAACATACCGTTGCGAAGCTCTCTGAGAGCTCTTCGACGGGGACAGCCAGCTTGCTCGCTATGCCCATTTTTGGAGACCAAAATCGAACGTTTTCAACAGTTTCAGGCCACTATTCTTCTTTTACTCTGTTTTTTCACCCCGGATCGTACGTCGTGAACTGTTAAAAGGACGACAACCTGACTCGCGGGACATCAGAGTGCCCTACAATGTGTCGGTATCACGTCTTGTGAGGATGCAGCGCTGTTGAAGCGGATTGGTTGTCGTTAAGCCCATTGGGCCTTTTGAATGGGCCGTCTCTCTAGGCTGGGATTGTGAACCGTTAACACATAAGAATTGTGCCCTCAACATGACTGGCGCGATCATACCAGCACTAATGCACCGGATCCTATCAGAACTCCGAAGTTAAGCGTGCATGGGCGAGAGAAGTACTAGGATGGGTGACCCCCTGGGAAGTCCTCGTGTTGCACCCCCTTTTCAATTTTTTTTGCCCTGGTTAGGGTTGCCAAAATACTTTATCCACCAAATCTTTATTACTGAATCCCACGGAACATTGGGCAAGACAACTTCGTTTTACGTAGAGGCTGGGCCCGCAAACCGAGGGCGTGGGGTTTGTGACCAAGTCTCTATCGCTCCGGTGCCCATAACTTTTGATCCGTAAGGAGTTACGCAGCGCACAGCATACCGTTGCAAAGGTCGGTTAGAGCTCTACGACGGGGGCAACTTGCTTGCTCGCTGTGCCCGTTTTTGGAGCCTCAAATCGAACGTTGTCATCAGTTTCAGCCCCCTTTTCTTATTTTGCTCTGTTTTTTCATCCTGGATCATACGTCGTGAACTGTTAAAAGGACGACAACCTGACTCACCGGACATCAGAGGGCCCTACAACATGTCAATTTCATGTCTTGCGAGGATGCTGCGTTGTTGAAGTGGATGGGTTGTCGTTAAGCCCTTGGGCCTTTTGAATGGGCCATCTCTCTAGGGTGGGATTGTGAACCGTTAACACATATAGGAATTGTGCCCTCGACATGACAGGTGCGATCATACCAGCACTAATGCAACGAATTCCATCAGAACTCCGAAGTTAAGCGTGCTTGAGCGAGAGTAGTACTAGGATGGGTGACCCCCTCGGAAGTCCTCGTGTTGCACCCCCTTTTCAATTTTTTTTTCCCTGGTTAGGGTTGCCAAGATACTTTATCCACCAAATCTCTATTACTGAATCCCACGGAACATTGGGCAAAACAACTTCGCTTCACGTAGAGGCTGGGCTCGCAAACCGAGGGCGTAGGGTTTGTGACCAGGTCTCCGTCGCTTCGGTGTCCATAGCTTTTGATCCGTAAGGAGTTACGCGGCGCACAACATAACGTTGCAAAGCTCTCTGAGAGCTCTATGACAGGGGCAGCCAGCTTGCTCGCTGTGCCTATTTTTGAAGCCCAAAATCGAACGTTTTCATCAGTTTCAGGCAACTTTTCTTCTTTTGCTCTGTTTTTTTGCCCTGGATCGTACGTCGTGAACTGTTAAAAGGACGACAACCTGACTCGCAGGACATCAGAGGCCCTACAACGTGTCGATATCACGTCTTGCGAGGATGCTGCGTTGTTGAAGCGGATGGGTTGTCGTTAAGACCATTGGGCCTTTTGAATAGGCCATCTCTCTAGGCTGGGACTGTGAACTGTTAACACATATAGTAATTATGCCCTCAACATGACGGGTACGATCATACCAGCACTGATGCACCGGATCCTATCAGAACTCCGAAGTTAAGCGTGCTTGGGCGAGAGTAGTACTAGGATGGGTAACCCCCTCGGAAGTCCTCGTGTTGCACCCCCTTTTCAATTTTTTTTGCCCTGGTTAGGGTTGCCAAGATACTTTATCCACCAAATCTCTATTACTGAATCCCACGGAACATTGGGCAAGACAACTTCGCTTGACGTAGAGGCTGGGGCTGCAAACCAAGGGCGTAGGGTTTGTGACCAGGTCTCGGTCGCTCCGGTGCCCATAACTTTTGATCCGTAAGGAGTTACGCGGCGCACAACATACCGTTACAAAGCTTTCTGAGAGCTCTACGACGGGGGCACCCAGCTTGCTTGCCATGCCCTTTTTGGAGGCCAAAATCGAATGTTTTCATCAGTTTTAGGCCACTTTTCTTCTTTTTCTCTTTTTTTCTGTCCCGAATCATACGTCGTGAACTGTTAAAAGGACGACAACCTGACTAACAGGACATCACAGGGCCCTACAACGTTTCGATATCACGTCTTGCGAGAATTCTGCGTTGTTGAAGCGGATGGGTTGTCGTTAAACCCATTGGGCCTTTTGAATGGGCCATCTCTCTAGGCTGGGACTGTAAACCGTTAACACATAAAGCAATTGTGCCCTCAACATGACGGGTGCGATCATACCAGCACTAATGCACCGGATCCCATCAGAACTCCGAAGTTAAACGTGCTTTGGCGAGAGTAGTACTAGGATGGGTGACCCCTTGGGAAGTCCTCGTGTTGCACCCCCTTTTCAATTTTTTTTGCCCTGGTTAGGGTTGCCAAGATACTTTATCCACCAAATCTCTATTACTGAATTTGACGGAACATTGGGCAAGTCAAATTCGTTTCACGTAGAGGCTGGGCTCGCAAACCGTGGGTATAGGGTTTGTGACCAGGTCTCCGTCGTTCCGGTGCCCATAACTTTTGATCAGTAAGCAGTTACGCGGCGCACAGCATACCGTTCCAAAGCTCTCTGAGAGCCCTACGACGGGGGCAGCCAGCTTGCTCGCTGTGCCCGTTTTTGGAGCCCAAAATTGAACTTTTTCATCTGTTTTAGGCCACTATTCTTCTTTTGCTCTATTTTTCCGTCCCGAATCATACGTCGTGAACTGTTAAAAGGATGACAACCTGACTCGCGGGACAACAGAGGGCCCTACAATGTGTCGATATCACGTCTTGCGAGGATACTGCGTTGTTGAGGCGGATGGGTTGTCGTTAAGGCAATTGGGCCTGTTGAATGGGCCATCTCTCAAGGCTGGGACTGTGAGTCGTTAACACATATTGGAATTATGCCCTCAACATGACGGGTGCGATCGTACCAGCACTAATGCATCGGATCCCATTAGAACTCTGAAGTTAAGCGTGCCTGGTCGAGAGTAGTACTAGGATGGGTGGCCCCTAGGGAAGTCCTCGTGTTGCACCTCCTTTTCAATTTTTTTTGCCCTGGTTAGGGTTGCCAAGATACTTTATCCACCAAATCTCTATTACTGAATCCCATTGAACATTGGGCAAGACAACTTCACTTCACGTAGAGGTTGGGCCCGCAAACCGAGGGCGTAGGGTTTGTGACCTGGTATCCATCGCTCCAGTGCCCATAACTTTTGATCTGTAAGGAGTTACGCGGCGCACAACATACCGTTGCAAAGCACTCTAAGAACTCTACGACGGGGGCAGCCAGCTTGCTCGCTGTGCCCATTTTTGGAGCCCAAAATTGAACGTTTTCATTAGTTTCAGGCCACTTTTTTGCTTTTGCTCTGTTTTCCTGCCCCAGATCGTAAGTCGTGAGCTGTTAAAAGGATGACAACCTGACTCGCAGGACATAAGAGGGCCCTACAATGTGTCGACATCACGTCTTGCGAGGATGCTGCGTTGTTGAAACGGTTGGGTTGTCGTTAAGCCCATTGGGCCTTTTGAATGGGCCATCTCTCTAGGCTGGGACAGTGAACCTTTAACACATAAAGCAATTGTGCCCTCAACATGACCGGTGAGATCATACCAGCACTAATGCACCGGATCCCATCAGAACTCCGAAGTTAAGCATGCTTGGGCGAGAGTAGTACTAGGATAGGTGACCCATTGGGAAGTCCTCGTGTTGCACCCCCTTTTCAATTTTTTTTGCCCTGGTTAGGGTTGCCAAGATACATTATCCACCAAATCTCTATTACTGAATCCCACGGAACATTGGGCATGACAACTTCGCTTCACGTAGAGGCTGCACCCGCAAACCGAAGGCCTAGGGTTTGTGACTAGGTCTTCTTCGCTCCAGTGACCATAACTTTTGATCCGCAACGAGTTACGCGGCGCACAGCATACCGTTGCAAAGCTCTCTGAGAGCTCTACGACGGGGGCAGACGGCTTGCTCGCTGTGCCAGTTTTTGGAGCCCAAAATCGAACGTTTTCATCAATTTCAAGTCACTTTTCTTCTTTTGCTATGTTTTTCCGTCCCGGATCGTACATCGTGAACTGTTAAAAGGACGACAACCTGACTCGCGGGACATTAGAGGGCCCTACAACGTGTCTATATATTTTCTTGCGAGTATGCTGCATTGTTAAAGCGGATGGGTTGTCGTTAAGCCCATTGGGCCTTTTGAATGGGCTTTATCTCTAGGCTGGGACTGTGAACCGTTAACACATATAGGAATTGTGCCCTGAACATGACCGGTGCGATCATACCAGCACTAATGCACCGGATCCCATCAGAACTCCGAAGTTAAGCGTGCTTGGGCCAGAGTAGTACTAGGATGGGTGACCCCTTGGGAAGTCCTCGTGTTGCACCCCCTTCTCAAATTTTTTTGCCCTGGTTAGGGTTGCCAAGATACTTTATCCACCAAATCTCTATTACCGAATCCCACGGAACATTGGGCAAGACAACTTCACTTCACGTAGAGGCTGGGCCCGTAAACCCAGGGCGTAAGGTTTGTGACCAGGTCTCCGTCGCGCCGGTGCCCATAACTTTTGATCCGCAAGGAGTTACGCGGCGCATAGCATAACGTTGCAAAGCTCCCTGAGAGCTCTACGACCGGGCCAGCCACCTTGCTAGGTTTGCCCCCTTTTTAGCCCAAAATCGAACGTTTTCATCAGTTTCAGGTCACTTTTCTTCTTTGGTTCTATTTTTTCGTCCCGGATCGTACGTCGTGAACTGTTAAAAGGATGACAACCTGACTCGTGAGACATCAAAGGGCCCTACAACGTGTCGATATCACGTCTTGCGAGGATGCTGCGTTGTTGAAGTGGATGGGTTGTCGTTAAGCCCATTGGGCCTTTTCAATTGGCCATCTCTCTAGGCTGGGAATGTGAACCGTTAACACACATAGGAATTGTACCCTCAACATGACGGGTGCGATCATACCAGCACTAACGCACTGGATCCCATCAGAACTCCGAAGTTAAGCGTGCTTGGGTGAGAGTAGTACTAGGATAGGTGACACCCTTGGAAGTCCTCGTGTTGAACCCCCTTTTCAATTTTTTTTGCCCTGGTTAGGGTTGCCAAGATACTTTATCCACCAAATCTCTATTACTGAATCCCACAGAACATTGGGCAAGACAACTTCGCTTCACGTAGAGGCTGGGACCACAAATCGAGGGCGTAGGGTTTGTGACCAGGTCTCCGTCGCTTCGGTGCCCATAACTTTTGATCCGTAAGGAGTTATGCGGCGCCCAACATACCGTTGCAAAACTCTCTGAGAGCTCTACGACGAGGGCAACTACCTTGCTCGCTGTGCCCATTTTTGGAGCCCAAAATCGAGCATTCTCATCAGTTTCAGGCCACTTTTCTTCTTTTGCTCTGTTTTTTCATCCCGGATCGTACGTCGTGAACTGTTAAAAGGATGACAACCTGACTTGCGAGACATCAGAGGGCCCTACAATGTGTCGATATCACGTCTTGCGAGGATGCTGCGTTGTTGAAGCGGATGGGTTGTCGTTAAGCCCATTGGGCCATTTGAATTGGCCATCTCTCTAGGTTGGGACTGTGAACCGTTAACACACATAGGAATTGTGCCCTCAACATGACGGGTGTGATCATACCAGCACTAATGCACCAGATCCCATCAGAACTCCGAAGTTAAGCGTGCTTGGGTGAGAGTAGTACTAGGATGGGTGACCCCCTAGGAAGTCCTCATGTTGCACCCCCTTTTCAATTTTTTTTGCCCTGGTTAGGGTTGCCAAGATACTTTATCCACCAAATCTCTATTACTAAATCCCACGGAAAATTGGGCAAGACAACTTCGCTTCACGTAGAGGCTGGGCTCGCAAACCGTGGGTGTAGGGTTTGTGACCAGGTCTACGGCGTTCCGGTACCCATAACTTTTGATCCGTAAGGAGTTACGTGGCGCATACCATACCGTTCCAAAGCTCTCTGAGAGCTCTATGACGGGGGCAGCCAGCTTGCTCGCTGCGCCCATTTTTGGAGCCCAAAATTGAACATTTTCTTCAGTTTCAGGCCACTTTTTTGCTTTTGCACTATTTTTCTATCCCAGATCGTAAGTCGTGAGCTGTTAAAAGGACGACAACCTGACTCGCAGGACATAAGAGGGCCCTACAACGTGTCGATATCACGTCTTGCGAGGATGCTGCGTTGTTGAAGCGGATGGGATGTCGTTAAGCACATTGGTCCTTTTGAATGGGCCATCTCTCTAGGCTGGGACTATGAACCGTTAACACATAAAGCAATTGTGCCCTCAACATGACCGGTGCGATCATACCAGCACTAATGCACCAGATCCCATCAGAACTCCGAAGTTAAGCGTGCTTGGGCGAGAGTAGTACTAGGATGGGGGACACCCTCGGAAGTCCTCGTGTTGCACCCCCTTTTCAATTTTTTTTGTCCTGGTTTGGGTTGGCAAGATACTTTATCCACCAAATCTCTATTACTGAATCCCACGGAACATTGGGCAAGAAAACTTTGCTTCACGTAGAGGCTGTGCCCGCAAACCGAGGGCGAAGGGTTTGTGACCAGGTCTTCGTCGCTCCAGTGCCCATAACTTTTGATCCGCAAGGAGTTACGTGGCGCACAGCATACCGTTGCAAAGCTCTCTGAGAGCTCTATGACCGGGGCAGCTAGCTTGCTCGTTGTGCCCATTTTTGGAGCCCAAAATCGAACGTTTTCATCAGTTTCAGGACACTTTTCTTCTTTTGCTCTGTTTTTCCGTCCCGAATCGTACGTCGTGAACTGTTAAAAGGACGACAACCTGACTCGCGGGACATCAGAAGGCCCTACAAAATGTCGATATCACGTCTTGCGAGGATGCTGCGTTGTTGAAGCGGATGGGTTGTCGTTAAGCCCATTGGGCCTTTTGAATGGGCCATCTTTCTAGGCTAGGACTGTGAACCGTTAACACATGTAGGAATTGTACCCTCAACATGACCGGTGCGCTCATACCAGCACTAATGCACCGGATCCCATCAGAATTCTGAAGTTAAGCGTGCTTGGTCGAGAGTAGTACTAGGATGGGTGGCCCTCTGGGAAGACCTCGTGTTGCACCCCATTTTCAATTTTTTTTGCCCTGGTTAGGGTTGCCAAGATATTTTATCCACCAAATCTCTATTACTGAATCCCACGGAACATTGGGCAAGACAACTTCGCTTCACGTAGAGGCTGGGCCCGTAAACCGAGGGCTTAGGGTTTGTGACCAGGTCTCCGTCGCTGCGGTGCCCATAACTTTTGATCCGTAAGGAGTTACGCGGCGCACAGCATACGATTGCAAAGCTATCTGAGAGCACAATTCCTAGTTGTGTTAACAGTTCACAGTACCAGCCTACAGAGATGGCCCATTCAAAAGCGCAATGGGCTTAACGACAACCCATCCTCTTCAACAACGCAGCATCCTCGGAAGATGTGATATCGACACGTTGTAGGGCCCTCTGATGTCCAGCCAGTTAGGTTGTCGTCCTTTTAATTGTTCCCGACATACGATTCAGGATGAAAAAACATAGCCAAAGAAGAAAAGTGGCCTGAACCTGATGAAAACGTTCAATTTTGGGCTCCAAAAATGGGCACAGCGAGCAAGCTGGCTGCCCCCGTCGTAAAGCTCTCAGAGAGCTTTGCAACAGTATGTTGTGCGCCACGTAACTCCTTACAGATCAAAAGTTATGGGCACCGGAGCGACGGAGACCTGGTCACAAACCCTACGCCCTCGGTTTGCGGGCCCAGCCTCTACGTGAAGCGAAGTTGTCTTGCCCAATGTTCCGTGAGATTCAGTGATAGAGATTTGGTAGATAAAGTATCTTGGCAACCCTAACCAGGGCAAAAAAAATTGAAAATGGGGTGCAACACGAGAACTTCCCAGGGGGTCACCCATCCTAGTACTACTCTCGCCCAAGCACGCTGAACTTCGGAGTTCTGATGGGATCTAGTGCTGGTATGATCGCACCCGTCACGTTGAGGGCACAATTCCTATATGTGTAAATGGTTCACAGTCCAAACCTAGAGAGATGGCCCATTCAAAAGGCCCAATGGGCTTAACGACAACCCATCCACTTCAACAACGCAGCATCCTCGCAAGATGTGATATCGACACGTTGTAGGGCCCTCTGTTGTCCCGCGAGTCAGGTTGTCGTCCTTTTAACTGTTCACGACGTACGATCCGGGATGGAAAAACAGAGCGAAAGAAGAAAAGTGGCCTGAAACTGATGAAAACGTTCGATTTTGGGCTCCAAAAATGGGCACAGTGATGAAACTGGCTTCCCCCGTCGTAGAGCTCTCAGAGAGCTTTGAAACGGTATGCTGTGCGCCGCGTAACTACTTACGGATCAAAAGTTATGGGCACCGGAGCGACCGAGACTTGGTCACAAACCCTACGCCTCGGTTTGCGGGCCAAGCCTCTACGTGAAGCGAAGTTGTCTTGCCCAATGTTTCGTGGGATTCAGTAATAGAGATTTGGAGGATAAAGTATCTTGGCAACCCTAACCAGGGCAAACAAAATTGAAAAGGGGTGCAACACGAGGACTTCCCAAGGGGTCACCTATCCTAGTACTACTCTCGTCCAAGCACGCTGAACTTCAGAGTTCTGATAGGATCCGATTCATTAGTGCTGGTATAATCGCACCCGTCATGTTGAGGGCACAATTGCTTTATGTGTTAACGGTTCACAGTCCCAACCTAGAGAGATGGCCCATTCTAAAGGCCCTATGGGCTTAACGATAACCCATCCGTTTCAACAATGCAGCATCCTCGCAAGACGTGATATCGACACGTTGTAGGGCCCACTGATGTCCCGCGAGTCAGGTTTTCGTCCTTTTAACACTTCACGACGTATGATCCGGGTTGGAAAAATAGAGCAAAAGAAGAAAAGTTGGCTGAAACTGATGAAAACGTTCGATTTTAGGCTCCAAAAATGGGCACAGCAAGCAAGCTGGCTACCCCCATCGTAGAGCTCTCAAAGAGCTTTGCAACAGTATGCTGTGTGTCACGTAACTCCTTACGGATCAAAAGTTATGGGCACCGAAGCGACGGAGACCTGGTAACAAACCCTACGCCCTCGGTTTGTAGGCCCAGCCTCTACGTGAAGCGAAATTGTCTTGCCCAATGTTCCATGGGATTCAGTAATAGAGAGTTGGTGGATAAAGTATCTTGGCAACCCTAACCAGGGCACAAAAAATTGAAAAGGGGGTGCAACACGAGGACTTCCTAGGGGGTCACCCATCCTAGTACTACTCTCGCCCAAGCATGATTAACTTCGGAGTTCTGATGGGATCCTGCGCATTAGTGCTGGTATGATCACACACGTCTTGTTGAGGGCACAATTGCTTTATGTGTTAACGGTTCACAGTCCCAGCCTAGAGAGATGGCCCATTCAAAAGGCCCAATGGGCTTAACGATAACCCATCCACTTCGACAATGCAGCATCCTCGCAAGACGTGATATCGACACGTTGTAGGGCCCTCTGATGTCCCGCGAGTCAGGTTGTCGTCCTTTTAACAGTTCACGACGTACGATTCGGGACGGAAAAACAGAGCAAAAGAAGAAAAGTGTCCTGAAACTGATGAAAACGTTCAATTTTGGTCTCCAAAAATGGACACAGCAAGCAAGATGGCTGCCCCCGTCGTAGAGCTTTCAGAGAGCTTTGCAACGGTATGCTGTGTGCCGCGTAACTCCTTACGGATCAAAAGTTATGGGCACCGTAGTGACGGACGCCTGGTCACAAACCCTACGCCCTCAGTTTGCGGGCCCAGCCTCTACGTGAAGCGAAGTTATCTTGCCCAATGTTCCGTGGGATTCAGTAATAGAGATTTCGTCGATAAAGTATCTTGGCAACCCTAACCAAGGCAAAAAAAATTGAAAAGAGGGTGCAACACAAGGACTTCCCAAGGGGTCACCCATCCTAGTACTACTCTCGCCCAATCACGCTGAACTTCGGAGTTCTGATGGGATCCGGTTCATTAGTGCTAGTATGATCGCACCCATCATGTTGAGGGCACAATTGCTTTATGTGTTAACGGTTCACAGTCCCAACCTAGAGAGATGGCCCATTCAAAAGGCTCTATGGGCTTAACGACAACACATCCGCTTCAACAACGCAGCATCGTCGCAAGACGTGATATCGATACATTGTAGGGCCCACTGATATCCCGCGAGCCAGGTTGTCGTCCTTTTGACAGTTCACGACGTACAATCCGGGTTGTAAAAACAGAGCAAAAGAAGAAAAGTTGCCTGAAACTGATGAAAACGTTCAATTTTGGGCTCCAAAAACGGGCACAGCAAGCAAGCTGACTGCCCCCGTCGTAGAGCTCTCAAAGAGCTTTGCAACAGTATGCTGTGCGCCGCGTAACTCCTTACGGATCAAAAGTTATGGGCACCGGAGCGACGGAAACCTGGTAAAAAACCCTAAGCCCTCGGTTTGCGGGCCCAGCCTGTGAGGCCCAACAGCGAATAACGTGTCTTACCTCGATTTGCGCGCCTTAGACCTAAAATTATATGACTGACCTAGGATTACGTGTCCTGTCTTGGTTTTCGTGCATACCTCGTTATACGTGCCTTAACCTAGAATTGTGTGCCTTAATCCTCGATATACGTGCGATACCTAGATAAACATGCCATGACCTTAATTTACGTGCGAGACCTTGATTTGCGTGTGTCTCTTCGTTTCGTGTGCATTAACTTTGAACTGCGTGCCTTAACCTAGGTTTAAGAGCCGTGTCTTGAATTACGTGCATTGCTTTGAATTACGTGCCTTATTTTGATCTACGTTCATTCACCTAGGATTGCGTGTGTTAGCATTAAAATCCGTGCACTTATTTTGAAGTATGTGCCTTAGTCTTGAAATACGTGTTGTACCTCGTAGTTCGTGTCTTACCTCGTAGTTCGTGTCTACCTCGTAATTCGTGCCCTAGACCTTGGGATCCGTGCCACCACGTTAATCAAGAAAGAATCCTACACAAAGCACTAGACAATAAAATAATCCTACACAATCCACTAACCAATATTATATTCCTAATTCAAATTCTCTACAAACTCCACTAACAATAAAATAATACTAAACTATTCCTAAATTTTCTACTATCTATTATTCTATTCATAATTCAACTCATCAAAAAACATTCCTATATTTTATTCTACCTAGATTCCCTAATTTCCCAACATTCCTATGACAATTCTAATGACACAAATGCATAAAAAATTAGTCCTAGACAAACTATGACAAAACACTCAACACAATGCATAAAAATTGCCCAAAACCACCTCAATTTCCTCCCATTTTCGACCAAACCACTCATGGCCCATGCTAACATTTCAAAATGCCTCTTGAAGACATAAAAATCAGAATTGCTAAGCTCAAGGCTGAACCCATGCATCAACTTTTGCAAAAAGCCTCATTTTTCTCTCATTTCTCTCACTTTCCTCACATTTCTCTCTCTCTCCCTCTCATTTTCTCTCTCCATTTCGGTTTTGGCTGAGTTATTCATCTCCATAGCTTCTCTTCTTCACACCATAGCTAAACCAAGCAAGCCACAAGCAAAGGACCTCAACCGAACAAGCTAGGATGCAAAAATCACTCATGCATGTGCATTGAAGCTTCATTTTCGGCCTTGGTGAGTTTTTAAGCTTCCATTTCTTTTATTCTTGTTCTAACCACATGCATGTACTAAGAACTTGGCCACTAAGCTAGGAAAAATAGAGAGAAATCGGGTGGTGTCTTGGCTAAGCAAGGAAGAAGAAGAAAATCGTGCTTCATCAAGTTTTGTGCATCTTCTTGTTGATTTGCTAAGGTGAGGGTTAAAAGCTTTGGAAAACTCTTTGAAATTTCACATGCATGTTCATAAATGTGTATATTTGCCTCTGTGTTTGAGTTATGTGGTCGTCCATGAGCTTAAACAACCATGCATGGCAAGATCTTGGCTTGAAAATGATGCTAGGTGAAGTCGAATTCTTGTGACAGCTCTCTGACCAGTCTGTTCGAGGTAAGTTTGGCTAAACAAATGATGTTGAAAATGCTTGAAAATTGGTGGGTGACTATTTTGGACAGTTTTGAACATTTTTCCCAGAAATAGGCCGAAGCTAATTTGGACTCTAAGGACCTCAAAATGGCAAATCATTAAAATGTGACCAAATCTGGAAATCTGGGAAAATGAATCAGGTTTTGGCAGATGCACTGACCTTGTGGAGCGAACCATGTTTGACTTAGTAAATGTTGTCCAAACTGTATGAAAATTGGTGTGCTACTAGATTTTTCAGTTCTGGACAATTTTTCAAGAAATGGACCAAAGCTAAAAATGACTCTAAGGACCTCAAAAACGTCAATTTCTGAAAAGTGTGCAAATCTGGACAGTTTTGTGCTACCTCACTGTTTCGGCCATAACTAATGATTCTGAACTCCAATTGATGCAAGGTTTGTTTCTGCGTTTAGTTAACTTCTTAAGCTTTAATTTTAAATCTTATTCACTGAATTTGGAGATTTTTTGTTTACCTGATTGATTGTGAGAAAACAGCCTATTGCAGTGAGTGTTTCACTTAGCTATATGCATGGAAAACTATTGTAACCTCTCTTGTGGTGCTAATTGCTTGGAATTGTGATGTCGGAATATTGCGTGGACTGTTTTGAGTACTTGAGGATGTTTGAATTGAATGATGTATGACTCGGGAATGATGTTGAGTTGACTTAGGGCTTGAACACACGATCGTGCATGAAACGGAAACCCTAATGGCTAAGTAGTCTTACTAAGTGTTAATCATTGGATATTGTGTGAAAACTGTACGTTGCGTGGGCTGCCCGTAAATGTGTTATAACTTCAATTATGGTTTTTACCATTGCATGTTGTCAAATAAGCTTGTCTTGCTACCGAACCCACGTAAATGTTGTTGCATGTCGAATAATTCGTATCACTTGATTATATGAACTTCTTGATGAGTTATATGGCCTATTTTACATGTGTTACATGGCTGCCTGTTTAATGTTCATATGGCTCTAGGTGTTCTACAAAATGAAATTTCATGTCAAGCATGCCTCGTTCGTTTACTTGGCAATATATGATCTTGAAATTGCTCGGAGACAACCTACTTTGTTGTCCTCCTAATGTGAATTGTTAAAAGATATTAAACGGTTTATTTGAACATGATTACTTGGCTGCCCATTAAAGTTTAATTGCTTTCAAATGGATATATGAAATGATTATATGTTCTTACAATGCCTTATATGCCAATATGTCAAAATGTGATCATATACTTGCTCGGAGGCAACCTACTTTGTTGACCTCCTAATGTGAAATGTTAAATGACATAAATGGGCATTGTATACGAGGTTGCAACCTTTCGTGTGGCATGGTAGTGTTTCACGCACGCCGGGCGGCATCGGGCTTGCCGGTGTTACCGTGACTACCATGGTCCAATTCCCTCTCTCGCTTGGCATTTCACCCTCGGAGAGTTGGGTCGTAGGTTTCGAGGTACATCCGGAGTACACCCAATTGGGAGCGATAAGTGGATTATTGAAGTCGGCCGCACCAAATGAATCGAAATTGATATTGAGAGCAAATGCTCACCGTATCCTTTTTACTACGTGTATAAGTACTCTCGCTTGGTTCCTAGAGAACCTTGGGGAGGAAAGACTGGTATTCTTGTTCCTGTGCTTATATGTAAGTACTCTCGCTTGGTTCCTAGAGAACCTCGGGGAGGAAAGACTGGCATTTCTGTTCCCTTACTTTGTATCCGTTACTCGATTTGTTTCTTATAATTGCGTACCTTATTATTTGTAATACGTGACATGTTCTCAAAAAGAGTTTTCATAAATTGAACCGGAAAACGAGTTTCAAAATGTATTTCTCGTTCCCCCTCGCTGAGTTCATAAGGACTCACCCTCTTTTCATCACAGGTAAAGAAGAACAGGTACAGGTACCCGAGGACGGTGTGTCTAACGATGAACCCCTGGAGTGATTGCCTGTCTTGTGTGCCTTGCGTGATTGTGGCTATTTGTGAACTATGCTACTTGAAGACTATTTCTTTTATGTTGCTCGTTGTTTATTGATGTAAATGACCCCGTTGTAATTTGGGTCTAATTCTGAGATTGTACTATCTATAACCGGACGAACTTTTATTTGGTTGTTTGCTTCGTTTTCTTAATTAGTAGTTATCGTAGGCATTCAAACCACTAGATGAACAATCAACTAAGTTAATTCTATCTAATTTCACTTAGGTGTTCATTTGCAAACTAAAGGATAATAGGTACTTGCATGATAGGAAATTGAAAAATAAACGGGGCATAGTTATCATGTTAGGCTTATTAACCAAACGAGAGTTTCAAGATAAACTAGTAGGCAAATTGGTTGGTGACAAATAGGAGTCCTTAATGAAATTGGATTAATGATTGGAATAATTGAGGCGTTTAGAGAATTAGGTCAAACCAAAGAGTCCAATTACAGCCGTTATGTTGCCGGTTTTCCGGAAAACTTTGGAGTTTAGGCTAAAAACAATAAGTGTTAAATCTTTATAAACAGTTAAGTACGAGACGTGAATTGAATGTTTAGTTCACACCCTAGTCTAACCTTATTGGCCGGGTTGGGGCGTGACACCTTATATAAGAATGGTATCAGAGCTTAGTTTAGTAACTAGGCGTTGGTCGGGTTCAACTCTCGGACCATGGGTAGAAGCCCTAAGGTAATTGTGATGTCTTGTTTATATGAGTTAATGTGTGCTAATGTGCTTTAATTGCTTTGAGAATTGAATACTATGTGCCTTTGTGGACTATATGTATTATGTGTCATGCACACCGACACGTTAGTGCCCTCAATAATGCATGCATACCTTTATACTTCTTTCTTGATACATATGCATGTTATATAACCATAAATGACTGTTTATACACATAGATAGTTAGAATTAGGACTTTCAGGGAAGTAAATTCATGCAGGAAGAACGAAAAGTCTTGGTTAGAGATTTCTAGCATCTTCACAGGTACTCGATGGATAGTATGTATTATTGGATATGCATATGTATAAAATGCGTAGCACGGGTATAATTGTTGAGGTAAAGTTTCTCCTTATTTTTGAAATACTTATACCTGTGATTAAGTTGTCAATTTTATAGTTATGAAGTTATTGATTCCGTTAAACCGTTCTTCTAATTATGGTTCAAGTATAAAGTTTAATGACATACAACTTCGCTTAAGATATAAGAACATACTATTAAATATGTAGAGTAGTATATATTCTCATGTGCTGATAGTGGAAGTTGACTTGGAGGTTTCTTTGAATCTATTTCTCACATCTTAAAATTGGCTTGATAGACTATCTAAGAAGTAAGCAATACACTCGTACGATTGAATCCTTACTTGATTGGAATTAAGCATCGTTGAACCTAATAAGGTGTATATTAACGAGTTTCAAGTTCACTCAATGGTAAGTTTGTGACCTAGAAATTACGGGATAAACTCGTGGAAATGGGTGATAGGGGTTAGATTATTAAGGCGTGAATAATGTGTTTAGGTAACTTAACAATGGATAACCTCGAGACATGTAGGCAACTCTAGAGATTAAGTTTAACAAGATTGATGAATCTTTAGTATAACAAGATATGGGGATATTGGAATTGAGGAATTCGTGTAACGAGAACTCGTGTTCGGAAGACTACACCTGAATGTTAGGTCGAATGGAAGTGTAAGGTATTGAATTATGTATTAGATGATGTTGCTAAAGTCCTAAGTTGGATATTGGTGATATTAAGAATCATGGTATTAATTTGACACCTCTCGGATTTAGTTGTGATTATGTAAGTAAGTCATTCTATGCACTCGTTGTTTGGATACCCTAGAGGATATTAGGAAGCATATATCTCTAAGTAATACCGATGGACCTATTATATAAACCATCGAAATGATATTAAGCATCTGGTTGCAAAGTGGAGTCGTTAGGATATGATTAGTAATCCTAAATAGCTAATAGTAAGTATGCATGATGATTCATGGTGAACCCTAGAACCTAAGGTCGATGAGTCTTGATGTTCTTAGTTAGTTGAACATGTAAACGAAGAGAGTAAGATAGAGATAAATCAGAGTCATGATGACCCAAGAGACTATTGTTAGACCACCGTATCTATGTGCACCGTTTCACTTCTAGAAACTAGCAGTTGGAGACTTCAAATTGTGGTCGTCGAATAAGAGGGGTGAATTTTGTAGTGATAGTTAAATAAGTAATTGATTACTTTTGAAGTTCTATTAGATTATATTGTGGTTATAATTCTTATGTTGATACAACCTTGAAGTTATCTCGTGTAAGTATTTTATGAGCTCGGTCATTTCGGTACCCATTTATAGTCCTAGGATTGTTGTTGTACGGTCGGTAACCTAGTAGAGTATTGATATCACTTACATGGCGATGAACCCAGCTTAGTAACATTAATGTCGAAGATATATTGGCGAGCATTAAGTGTTCGAAGGGATGACTAGGTCGCTAAGTGAGTAGGACCATTGTCTTCTTAAGTATGACGTAACCGTGGATTAAGGTGAGTAGAATTTATTTGAGGTTGAAGCTATTTGTCTTAGGAAATTTGGATAAGATTAAAAGAAAGTTCTGAAGCCTCGTGACTTGAAAATAGAGATTTGAATATGGAAATAAATTGTGGATCACAAGCTGATGAAGCTTACTGAAAAGTTGAACTAGTGCTACATGATTAGTTACTCATGCAATTTCAATGGCAATTTGTTGGTGGTACTTAATAAACCTTAGAGTTTGAGTTTCATGAACCTCAATAGTCTTTCTCCTTGATTACGGGCATGAAGGTTAACGAAGCTGGGAAAGGATGTTAGTGAATAGGAGCCTATGATTAGGAGACTAGTCATTAGAAGATTTGCTAATCTAATGTACCTGCGAGATAAGAAGGGCTATAATACCATCGATAGATGACGATTTGAGATGGATCAATTTGTTTGGAGAGTTTTTCCTGAAAATAGAGTCGTATTGTGGAAATAATCCATAACATGTGTATGTCTTACGTGCTAACAATTTGAAGCTAGTAGATATGATATGTAAATCGGATATAGACCTATCATCTTCAAATTAGTGTATGTAACCATAAGATCGCGGTATTATTGTGATATTCCTTTTGAGGTATGGATGCGAGATTGATACAACATGAGTCATGATTTTGGAGTTATAGTTCTATTGTTAGGATACCGATGCAGTTTTGATGACTATGTTTGGAGATTCTAACCTTAGTTAATGAACTCGACCTTAAGATCAATTGGAGAAAAGAGAGTTGTTCAAAGGAACGAACTGTAAATGTAGGGGTCACACCGAATTAAATGATTGGAGAAGGCTAGGAAGTGAATTCGTTGTGGTAAGAGAGATCACAGAGCAAAGGACGACCCGGAGTGGAAAATGACAATGGTCGGAATCCGTCTAAATGACCTTAACAAGTGAGAATGAATTTCGGGACGAAATTCTTTTAAGGAGGGGAGGATGTGAGGCCCGATAGCGAATAACGTGTCTTACCTCGATTTGCGCGCCTTAGACCTAAAATTATATGACTGACCTAGGATTACGTGTCCTGTCTTGGTTTTCGTGCATACCTCGTTATACGTGCCTTAACCTAGAATTGTGTGCCTTAATCCTCGATATACGTGCGATACCTAGATAAACATGCCATGACCTTAATTTACGTGCGAGACCTTGATTTGCGTGTGTCTCTTCGTTTCGTGTGCATTAACTTTGAACTGCGTGCCTTAACCTAGGTTTAAGAGCCGTGTCTTGAATTACGTGCATTGCTTTGAATTACGTGCCTTATTTTGATCTACGTTCATTCACCTAGGATTGCGTGTGTTAGCATTAAAATCCGTGCACTTATTTTGAAGTATGTGCCTTAGTCTTGAAATACGTGTTGTACCTCGTAGTTCGTGTCTTACCTCGTAGTTCGTGTCTACCTCGTAATTCGTGCCCTAGACCTTGGAATCCGTGCCACCACGTTAATCAAGAAAGAATCCTACACAAAGCACTAGACAATAAAATAATCCTACACAATCCACTAACCAATATTATATTCCTAATTCAAATTCTCTACAAACTCCACTAACAATAAAATAATACTAAACTATTCCTAAATTTTCTACTATCTATTATTCTATTCATAATTCAACTCATCAAAAAACATTCCTATATTTTATTCTACCTAGATTCCCTAATTTCCCAACATTCCTATGACAATTCTAATGACACAAATGCATAAAAAATTAGTCCTAGACAAACTATGACAAAACACTCAACACAATGCATAAAAATTGCCCAAAACCACCTCAATTTCCTCCCATTTTCGACCAAACCACTCATGGCCCATGCTAACATTTCAAAATGCCTCTTGAAGACATAAAAATCAGAATTGCTAAGCTCAAGGCTGAACCCATGCATCAACTTTTGCAAAAAGCCTCATTTTTCTCTCATTTCTCTCACTTTCCTCACATTTCTCTCTCTCTCCCTCTCATTTTCTCTCTCCATTTCGGTTTTGGCTGAGTTATTCATCTCCATAGCTTCTCTTCTTCACACCATAGCTAAACCAAGCAAGCCACAAGCAAAGGACCTCAACCGAACAAGCTAGGATGCAAAAATCACTCATGCATGTGCATTGAAGCTTCATTTTCGGCCTTGGTGAGTTTTTAAGCTTCCATTTCTTTTCTTCTTGTTCTAACCACATGCATGTACTAAGAACTTGGCCACTAAGCTAGGAAAAATAGAGAGAAATCGGGTGGTGTCTTGGCTAAGCAAGGAAGAAGAAGAAAATCGTGCTTCATCAAGTTTTGTGCATCTTCTTGTTGATTTGCTAAGGTGAGGGTTAAAAGCTTTGGAAAACTCTTTGAAATTTCACATGCATGTTCATAAATGTGTATATTTGCCTCTGTGTTTGAGTTATGTGGTCGTCCATGAGCTTAAACAACCATGCATGGCAAGATCTTGGCTTGAAAATGATGCTAGGTGAAGTCGAATTCTTGTGACAGCTCTCTGACCAGTCTGTTCGAGGTAAGTTTGGCTAAACAAATGATGTTGAAAATGCTTGAAAATTGGTGGGTGACTATTTTGGACAGTTTTGAACATTTTTCCCAGAAATAGGCCGAAGCTAATTTGGACTCTAAGGACCTCAAAATGGCAAATCATTAAAATGTGACCAAATCTGGAAATCTGGGAAAATGAATCAGGTTTTGGCAGATGCACTGACCTTGTGGAGCGAACCATGTTTGACTTAGTAAATATTGTCCAAACTGTATGAAAATTGGTGTGCTACTAGATTTTTCAGTTCTGGACAATTTTTCAAGAAATGGACCAAAGCTAAAAATGACTCTAAGGACCTCAAAAACGTCAATTTCTGAAAAGTGTGCAAATCTGGACAGTTTTGTGCTACCTCACTGTTTCGGCCATAACTAATGATTCTGAACTCCAATTGATGCAAGGTTTGTTTCTGCGTTTAGTTAACTTCTTAAGCTTTAATTTTAAATCTTATTCACTGAATTTGGAGATTTTTTGTTTACCCGATTGA
Organism: Ehretia macrophylla; assembly: GCA_037974665.1. Classification (NCBI taxonomy): domain Eukaryota; kingdom Viridiplantae; phylum Streptophyta; class Magnoliopsida; order Boraginales; family Ehretiaceae; genus Ehretia; species Ehretia macrophylla. The sequence continues at coordinate 1,701,920 of CM075780.1, forward strand.
TTGTGAGAAAACAGCCTATTGCAGTGAGTGTTTCACTTAGCTATATGCATGGAAAACTATTGTAACCTCTCTTGTGGTGCTAATTGCTTGGAATTGTGATGTCGGAATATTGCGTGGACTGTTTTGAGTACTTGAGGATGTTTGAATTGAATGATGTATGACTCGGGAATGATGTTGAGTTGACTTAGGGCTTGAACACACGATCGTGCATGAAACGGAAACCCTAATGGCTAAGTAGTCTTACTAAGTGTTAATCATTGGATATTGTGTGAAAACTGTACGTTGCGTGGGCTGCCCGTAAATGTGTTATAACTTCAATTATGGTTTTTACCATTGCATGTTGTCAAATAAGCTTGTCTTGCTACCGAACCCACGTAAATGTTGTTGCATGTCGAATAATTCGTATCACTTGATTATATGAACTTCTTGATGAGTTATATGGCCTATTTTACATGTGTTACATGGCTGCCTGTTTAATGTTCATATGGCTCTAGGTGTTCTACAAAATGAAATTTCATGTCAAGCATGCCTCGTTCGTTTACTTGGCAATATATGATCTTGAAATTGCTCGGAGACAACCTACTTTGTTGTCCTCCTAATGTGAATTGTTAAAAGATATTAAACGGTTTATTTGAACATGATTACTTGGCTGCCCATTAAAGTTTAATTGCTTTCAAATGGATATATGAAATGATTATATGTTCTTACAATGCCTTATATGCCAATATGTCAAAATGTGATCATATACTTGCTCGGAGGCAACCTACTTTGTTGACCTCCTAATGTGAAATGTTAAATGACATAAATGGGCATTGTATACGAGGTTGCAACCTTTCGTGTGGCATGTAGTGTTTCACGCACGCCGGGCGGCATCGGGCTTGCCGGTGTTACCGTGACTACCATGGTCCAATTCCCTCTCTCGCTTGGCATTTCACCCTCGGAGAGTTGGGTCGTAGGTTTCGGGGTACATCCGGAGTACACCCAATTGGGAGCGATAAGTGGATTATTGAAGTCGGCCGCACCAAATGAATCGAAATTGATATTGAGAGCAAATGCTCACCGTATCCTTTTTACTACGTGTATAAGTACTCTCGCTTGGTTCCTAGAGAACCTTGGGGAGGAAAGACTGGTATTCTTGTTCCTGTGCTTATATGTAAGTACTCTCGCTTGGTTCCTAGAGAACCTCGGGGAGGAAAGACTGGCATTTCTGTTCCCTTACTTTGTATCCGTTACTCGATTTGTTTCTTATAATTGCGTACCTTATTATTTGTAATACGTGACATGTTCTCAAAAAGAGTTTTCATAAATTGAACCGGAAAACGAGTTTCAAAATGTATTTCTCGTTCCCCCTCGCTGAGTTCATAAGGACTCACCCTCTTTTCATCACAGGTAAAGAAGAACAGGTACAGGTACCCGAGGACGGTGTGTCTAACGATGAACCCCTGGAGTGATTGCCTGTCTTGTGTGCCTTGCGTGATTGTGGCTATTTGTGAACTATGCTACTTGAAGACTATTTCTTTTATGTTGCTCGTTGTTTATTGATGTAAATGACCCCGTTGTAATTTGGGTCTAATTCTGAGATTGTACTATCTATAACCGGACGAACTTTTATTTGGTTGTTTGCTTCGTTTTCTTAATTAGTAGTTATCGTAGGCATTCAAACCACTAGATGAACAATCAACTAAGTTAATTCTATCTAATTTCACTTAGGTGTTCATTTGCAAACTAAAGGATAATAGGTACTTGCATGATAGGAAATTGAAAAATAAACGGGGCATAGTTATCATGTTAGGCTTATTAACCAAACGAGAGTTTCAAGATAAACTAGTAGGCAAATTGGTTGGTGACAAATAGGAGTCCTTAATGAAATTGGATTAATGATTGGAATAATTGAGGCGTTTAGAGAATTAGGTCAAACCAAAGAGTCCAATTACAGCCGTTATGTTGCCGGTTTTCCGGAAAACTTTGGAGTTTAGGCTAAAAACAATAAGTGTTAAATCTTTATAAACAGTTAAGTACGAGACGTGAATTGAATGTTTAGTTCACACCCTAGTCTAACCTTATTGGCCGGGTTGGGGCGTGACACCTTATATAAGAATGGTATCAGAGCTTAGTTTAGTAACTAGGCGTTGGTCGGGTTCAACTCTCGGACCATGGGTAGAAGCCCTAAGGTAATTGTGATGTCTTGTTTATATGAGTTAATGTGTGCTAATGTGCTTTAATTGCTTTGAGAATTGAATACTATGTGCCTTTGTGGACTATATGTATTATGTGTCATGCACACCGACACGTTAGTGCCCTCAATAATGCATGCATACCTTTATACTTCTTTCTTGATACATATGCATGTTATATAACCATAAATGACTGTTTATACACATAGATAGTTAGAATTAGGACAACCCATCCACTTCAACAACGTAGCATCCTCGCAGGACGTGATGTCAACACGTTGTAGGGCCCTCTGATGTCCCGCGAGTCAGGTTGTCGTCCTTTTAACAGTTCACGACGTACGATTCGGGACGGAAAAACAGAGCAAAAGAAGAAAAGTGGCCTGAAACTGATGAAAACATTCGATTTTGGGCTCCAAAAAGGGCAAAGCAAGCAAGCTGGCTGCCCCCGTCGTAGAGCTCTTAGAGAGCTTTGCAACAGTATGTTGTACGCCGCGTAACTCCTTACGGATCAAAAGTTATGGGCACCGGAGCGACGGAGACCTGGTAAAAAACCCTACGCCCTCAGTTTGCGGGCCCAGCCTCTACGTGAAGCGAAGTTGTCTGGCCCAATGTTCCGTGGGATTCAGTAATAGAGATTTGGTGGATAAAGTATCTTGGCAACCCTAACCATGGCAAAAAAAATTGAAAAGGGGGGGCAACACGAGGACTTCCCAGGGGGTCACCCATCCTAGTACTACTCTCGCCCAAGCACGCTGAACTTCAGAGTTCTGATGGGATCCGGTTCATTAGTGCTGGTATGATCGCACCCGTCATGTTGAGGGCACAATTGCTTTATGTGTTTGTCTCGACCCAACCCGGCCTATAAGGTTAGAGTAGGGTGTGAACTAAACATTCAAGTAATGTCACGTGCTTAGCTGTTTATGAAGATTTAACACCTAATGGTTTAGTCTAAACTCCAAAGTTTTTTGGTAAACTGGCAGCATAACGGCTGTAATTGGGCTCTTTGGTTTGACCAAATTCTCTAAATGCCGTAATTATTCCAATCGTTAATCCAATTCCATTAAGGACTCCTATTTGTCACCAACCGATTTGCCTACTAGTTTATCTTGAAAGTCTCATTTGGTTAATAAGCCTAACATGATAACTATGTCCCGTTTATTTGTCAATTTCCTATCATACGAGTACCTATTATCCTTTAGTTTGCAAATGAGCTCCTAAGTGAAATTAGATAGAATTAAATTAGTTGATTGTTCATCTAGTGGTTTGAATGCCTACGATAACTATTAATTAAGAAAACGAAAGCAAACAACCAAATAAAAGTTCGTCCGGTTATAGATAGTACAATCCCAGAATTAGACCCAAATTACAACGGGGTCATTTAAATCAATGAAATGAGTAGTTTGCAATTAAACACAACATCCATATAGCAACCACTTTCATGCAAGCACAAAAGCACGTAGGGACAGGCAATCACTCCAAGGAACCGTTGTTAGGCACATCGTCCTCGGGTACCTGTTCTTGATCTTCTTCACCTGAGATGATAAAAGAGGGTGAGTCCTTATGAACTCAGCGAGGGAAAATGAGAATTACCTTTTGAAACTCATTTTCCGGTTCAATTATGAAAATTCCTTTTTGAAAACATGTCACGTATTACAAATAATAAGGTAAGCAAATATATGAAACAAATCGAGTAACAGATACATTTACCAATCATTTCAAGGATACGGTGAGCATTTGCTCTCAATTTCAATTTCGATACAATTGTTGCGGCCGACTTCAATCATCCACTTATCGCTCCCAATTGGGTGTACTCCGGATGTACGCCGAAACCTATGACCTAACTCTCCGAGGGTGGAATGCCAAGCGAGATAGGTAATTGGACCATGGTAGTCACGGTAGCACCGGCAAGCCCTATGCCGCCCGGCGTTCATGAAAAACTACCATGCCACACTGAAAGGTTGCAATCCCATATGCAATGCACATTTATAACATTTAACATATCACATTAGGAGGACAACAAAGTAGGTCGCCTCTGAGCAGTTATAAGATCACACGTTGTCAAGTAATCAAACAAGGCATGATAAGACAAGTAATTTCACTTGAAAGACATATAGAGCCATATGAACATTAAACGGGCAGCCATGTAACACATGCAAGTCAAGCCATATAGCTCATTTCGAAGCCTTGACCTAGAAGTCCTAACCTAGGAATAGTTTAGTATTATTTTATTGTTAGTGGAGTTTGTAGAGAATTTGAATTAGGAATATAATATTGGTTAGTGGATTGTGCAGGATTATTTTAGTGTCTAGTGCTTTGTGTAGGATTCTTTCTTGATTAACGTGGTGGCACGGATTCCTAGATCTAGGGCACGCACTACGAGGTAGGACACGAACTACAAGACGAATGCATGTTTTTCAAGTAAATGCACACAACCCTAAATGAATGCACGTAATTCAATGCAATGCACGTAAATTGAAGTACGACTCTTAAACCTAGGTTAGGACACGCAATTCAAGGTCAAGGCATGCAAAATGAGATAACACACGCAATTCGAAGTCGGGGCACATAAGTCGAGGATTAGGGCACATAATTCTAGGTCAAGGCACAAATGACGAGGCATGCACGAAAACCAAGACAGGGCACGTAATCCAAGGTCAGTCATATCATTCTTGGTCTATGGCACGTAAATCGAGGTAATACACGTTATTCGGGGTCGGGCCTCACATCCTTCCCTCCTTAAAATAATTTCATCCCGAAATTCATTCCTGCCTATTGAGGTCATTTAGACGGATTCGGACCCTTGTTATTCTTCCTACTCCGGTTCATCCCGTTTTTGGCGATCTCTTACCACAACCAATTCACTTCCTATGTTTCTCCAATCATTTAGTTCGGTGTGACCTCTACATTTACAGTTCTCTCCTTTGAATGACTCTATTCTCCATTTGATCTTAAGGTCAAGTTTATTAACTAAGGTTAGAATCTCCATACATAGTCATCAAGGCTGCATCGGTATTCAGACTATATAACTATAACTCCAAAATCATGACTCATGTTGTATCAATCTCGCATTCATACCTCAAAAGGAATATCACAATAATTCCATGATCCTAGGGTGACATACGCTAATTTCAAGATGATAGGTCTATATCCGATTTACATATCCTATCTACTAGCTTCAAAATTGCTAACACGTAGGACCTACACATGTTATGGATCATTTCTACAACACGACCCTATCTTCAAGAATAACTCACCAAACAACTAATCCATCTCAAATCGTCATCTATCGACAATATCATAATCCTTATCTCGTAGGTACGTTAGATTAACAAATCTTCTAATGACTAGTCTCCCGGTTACAGGCTTCTATTCACTAACATTCTTCCCCAGTTCCGTTAACCTTTACGCTCGTAATCAAGGAGAAAGACCGTTGAGATTCATGAAACTCAAACTCTAAGGTTTATTAAGTACCACCAACAAATTGCCATCGAAATTGCATAGGTAAACTAATCATGATACAATAGTTCAACTCTTACAAGTAAATTTCATCAGCTTGTGATCCACAATTTATTTCCTTATTCAAATCTCTATTTTCAAGGCACAAGGCTTCAAAATTTTCTTTTAATCTTATCCAAAACTCCTAAGACGAATAGTTTCAACCTCAAATAAATTCCACTCATCTCAATCCAAGGTTATGTCATACTTTAGAAGACAATGGTCCTACACACTTAGCGACCTAGTCATTCCTTCGAACACTTAATGCCCACCAATATATCTCCAACATTAATGTTACTAAGCTGGGTTCATAGTCATGTTGTGAGGCCCGACCCCGATTTGCGTGCGAAACCTCGCTTCGTGTGCCCTAACCTAGATTTGCGTGCCATGACCTAGGTTTAAGAATTGTGTTCATTTTATGTGCCATACATTGAATTACATTCATTCAATTAGCGTTGCGTGCATTTACTTGAAAAACGTGTGTTCGTCTCGTAGTTCGTGTCCTACCTCGTAGTGCGTGCCCTAGACCTAGGAATGCATGCCTTCACGCTAATCAAGAAAGCATCTTTCACGGAGCACTAGACTATTAAACAATCCTACAAAATCCACTATCAATATAATAATCCTAATTCAACTCACTAGAAGACAAAAAATGCACCAAACACTAAACATTCTTCATTCTTTATTTCTTTTCTTTTGCACTTCCAAACACATGCAATAAAATAAGCTCAACCAAGACAAAATTTCAGAATTTTCCACATGCTTGGCCGACCACTAGGTGGCATTTGTGCATGCTTATTCAATATAATTTAATTCCTAGACACATTTAGACAAACTATGACACAAATGCATAAAAAAATGACCAAAACCACCTCAAATCTCTCTCTTGCTCGACCAAAAACTCATAGCCCATGCTAGCATTTCAAATTTCCACCTTGAAGACACAAAAAATTCAGATTTGGAAGCCCAAGGCCGACATGCTCCTCAAATTTGCAAAAGGCTTCATTGTTTGTCATTTTCTTCATTTCTCTTTCATTTTTTTCTCTCTTCATCTCATTTTCCTCTCTCATTCTCGGCCTTGGCTGAGTTCTTCATCTCCATAGCTTCTCTTCTTCACACCATAGCTAAGCAAAGCAAGCTACAAGCAAAGAACCTCAACCGAGCTAGCTAGGAGGTAAAAATTACACTTGCATGTGCATTGAAGACTCCATTCGGCCTAGGTAAGCTTCTTGGCATCCATTTATTTTCTTCATGTTATGACCTCATGCATGTGGTAAGAGATTGATCACTAAGCTAGGAAAAATAGAGAAAAGCTAGTTGGGATTTCGGCTAAGCAAGGAGAGGAAGAAAGTTGAGCTTCAACAAGGTTTTTGAGCATCTTTTGGTTGATTGCTAAGGTGAGGGTTAAAACCTTTTGAAAACTCTTCAAAAATTCACATGCATTCTCATAAATGTGTGTATTTGCTTCTGTACTTGAGCTATATGGTCGTTCATAAGCTTAAACAACCATGCATGGCAAGATCTAGGCTTGAAAATTATGCTAGGAGAAGTCGAAATAGGCCGAAGCTAATTTTGACTCTAAGGTCCTCAAAATGGCACATCTTTTAAATATGACCAAATCTGGAAATCTGGAAAAATGAAGCAGGTTTTGGCAGATGCACTGACCTTGTGGAACGAACCATATTGACTTAGTAAATGATGTCCGAAATGCATGAAATTTGGTGTGCTACTAGAGTTTTCAGTTCTGGACAATTTTGTCAGAAATGGACCAAGGCTAAAACTGAACCTAACGACCTCAAAATCGTCAATTTCTGAAACGTGTGTAAATCTGGACAGTTTTGTGCTATCTCACTGTATCGGCTATAACTAATGATTCTGAACTCCAATTGATGCAAGGTTTGTTTTTGATTTTAGCTAACTTCTTAAGATTTAATTTGACATCTTATTCACTGGATTTGGAGATTTTTTGATTATCCTATTGATTGTGAGAAAACAGCCTATTGCAGTAAGGGTTTCACTTAATGTTGTACTTAGAAAAATTGTGGTGACTTCTCTTGTTGAATTAAATGCTTTGGATTGTAGCTTCGGGATGTTGTGTGGACTGTTTTGAATTTTTGAGGATGTTGAATTAAATGATGCATGGTTTGAGATTGACTTTGAGTTGGGTTGAGGCTCAAATTGCACGAATATACACGAAATGGAAACCCGAATGACTAGGTAGTTTTGCTAAGTATTGATCATTTGTATATTGTGTGGAAATTATATGCTTAATGGGCTTCCCGTAAATGTCTTATAACTTCAAATGTGATTTCGACCATTGCATGTTGTCAAATAAGTTTTTCTTGTAACCAAACCCACGTAAATGTTGTTGCATGTTGAATAATCGTACCACTTGATTACGTGGACTTCGAAATGAGTTATATGGATTGACTTACATGTGTTACATCGCTGCCCGTTTAATATTCACATGGCTCTATATGCCTTTCAAGTGAAATTACTTGTCTTATCGTGCCTTGTTTGACTACTTGACAACGTGCAATCTTATAACTGTTCGGAGGTGACCTACTTTGTTGTCCTCCTAATGTGATATGTTAAATGTTATAAATGTGCATTGCATACGAGGTTGCAACCTTTCATTGTGGCATGGTAGCGTTTCACGAACGCCGGGCGGCATAGGGCTTGCCGGTGCTCCCGAGACTACCATGGTCCAATTCCCTCTCTCGCTTGGCATTCCACCCTCGGAGAGTTGGGTCGTAGGTTTCGGGGTACATCTGGAGTACACCCAATTAGGCGCGATAAGTGGATTATTGAAGTCAGCCGCAACAATTGTATCGGAATTGAAATTGAGAGCAAATGCTCACCGTATCCTTGAAATGATTGGTAAATGTATCTATTACTCGATTTGTTTCATATATTTGCGTACCTTGTTATTTGCAATACGTGACATGTTTTTAAAAAGGAGTTTTCATAATTGAACCGGAAAATGAGTTTCAAAACGTATTTCTCGTTTCCCCCTCGCTGAGTTCATAAGGACTCACCCTCTTTTTCATCACAAGTGAAGAAGAACAGGTACAAGTACCCGAGGACAATGTATCTAATGATGAACCCCTAGAGTGATTGCCTGTCATTGTTGTTTTGCTTGAACATGACTACTTGTGAATTTTATGTTACTTGAAGACTATTTCCTTTTGTGTTACTCGATGTCATGATGTAAAAGACCCCCGTTGTAATTTGGGGTCTAATTTTGGTTTGTACTTATACTAAATAGACTGATACTAGACATTACTATGATCGTTATGCTTTTATTACCGCTAGTATTATCATAGGTTATGATGCATTAGTGAGGACTAAGTAAATGAATTTATCCAATCTTAAACAGGTATATTTTGAAACGAGGTCAAACAAACAAACGAGACATAGCATCATGCTAGGTTGTAAACCAAACGGGATGTCAAAATAACCAATAGGCCATTCAATTGATGGTAAAGTAGTAATCTTAGTTTGAAATGAATTTGAGATGGTAAACATTTGAGGCGTTTAGAGAATTAGGTTAAACCAAAGGGCCAATTACAGCTGTTATGCTATCGGTTTTCCAGAAAAACTTTGGAGTTTAGACCAAATCATTAGGTGTTAATCTTCATCAACAGCTAAGTACGTGATATTACTTGAATGTTAGTTCACACCCTAGTCAAACCTTATAGGCCGGGTTGGGGCATGACACTTTAGAAGAAATGGTATCAGAGAGCTTAGATTTCTTAAGCCGAGTTTAACTCTTGGACCGTGGGTAGAGCCCTAAGATAATTAGGATGACTTGTTTATGTGTTATTGTGTGATAAATGTGTCTTCTATGTTCTATGTGCTTAAGTGACTTACATCCCTTAAATGTTTTTAGAATTGTATCTATACTATGTTGCATATCTTATGCGTTATATTCTTAATTGTCATATTTCAATAAATTGTACATCGTAATTTGTGCCTATAGATGGTTGGCCCTAGTACCCGTACTACTAATAGGAGCGGTGAACCTCAAGAGACCGGGGATGCCTATCAGACTAATCCCGGTATAGCTATGTTTAATATGATGGCAAATGCCATGGATCGTGTATCACATGTGATGGAGCGTCAGGATGCTCGTGAAGCCAACAACAACAACATCAACAACAGGAATGAGGGTAATCATGGGAGACATAGTAGAATAAGGGAATTCCTTGACTTTCGCCCGTCTAAATTCTACGAGGAAGCTGATGATGAGAAAGCAGAGGCTTGGCTGTCTGAGATCGAGAAGATTTTCAGGCCACTTGATTATACAGATGAAGAGAAAGTGGAGTTTGCTGTATTTCTGTTGCACGGGGATGCCGAGCATTGGTGGCACACTATAGAGGCACTGTGGGAGACTGATCAGACGCCTCGCTTGTGGGGTAATTTCGTGAAGGTATTTAAGGAGAAATATGTACCTGCAGTTTCCAGGCAGAGGCGGATCGAGGAGTTCATGCACTTGACTCATGTTAATATGACGGTGGCCCAGTACGAGGCACGTTTTGATCGACTATCCCGTTATGCTCAATATATGGTTTGTACTCCGGAGGCAAAATTGTGGAAATTTACTGTTGGATTGAGGCCAGAGATTCAAGACCAGTTAGCTTCTCATGACTTCGATACTTACTCTGCTCTCTTTGCTGCTGCCTCTCGAGTTGAGAAGAGGAAACTAGATGGAGCCGGTTCGAGCCAGCCGAGCAAGAAACCTTACCAGCCTCCAGGTCAGCAGAGGAAATTCCAGAGTCAGAGTCGCGGTCAAGGCCAGAGCCAGAATAGGTCATTGAATAATCGTGGCCCGACTAAAGCGCCATCAGCCTCTTCCACTCGCGGATCCACATGTAGTTCACCTGCTTCTCAGACTGCCATATGTTCATACTGTAACAAGAAGGGCCACACCGAGGCCCAGTGTTGGAGAAAATTGGGGAAATGTATGGGTTGTGGCAGCAAACAGCACAGGGTTAAGGATTGCCCTAAATGGCAAGGGGGACAGAATCAGGGTAAACCCGCCGGTAGAGGCAAGACTCCAATTCCTAGGGTCCAGGCTTGAGCCTATGCTATTGAGTGCGAGGAGATTCCAGATGAGACCGCTGTTGTTGAAGGTACATTCTTCATACTGAATCAACCTGTTAAGGTGTTAATTGATCCTGGTGCTACTCATTCATTTATTACTCCCTTATGTGTGGAACGTGTGAAATTGAAAGTTGTATGTTTGCCATATGAAGTAGAAGTTGGTACTCCAATGGGTTCTAAACTTGTAACTAGTTCAGCTTGTAAAGCATGTAAAATCCAAATTAAGGATAGGGAATTCTCAGCCAATCTTATTGTATTACCTTTTCGAGACTATGAGGTCATTTTAGGGATGGACTGGCTGGCAAAACATCATGTCCAATTGGATTGCCGGGCGAAGATTATAACGTTCCGGGTACCTGATCAACTAATACTGGAGATTGTGGGTCGAAGAGATTTCACCAGGAGTTCCATTATTTCATCTACAAAAGTAGTGAAGTCCTTGAGGAAAGGGTGCAGCGTATACTTGGCTTACCTTATCAACAAGCCGTCGGATAAAGCTAAGTTGGAGGAGATGCCTGTGATCAAAGACTATGCAGATGTGTTTCCAGAAGAATTACCCGGTTTACCCCCAAATCGGGAAATCGAGTTTGTTATAGAGTTGCTGCCGGGCGCCCAGCCGATATCTAAAGCTCCCTATCGTATGGCACCGGCTGAGCTACAAGAATTGAAGGACCAATTGCAACGATTGCTGAAGAAGGGGATTGTCCAACCGAGTTCTTCACCGTGGGGTGCGCCAGTTCTATTTGTGAAGAAGAAGGACGGAATGTTGAGGCTATGCATTGACTACCGAGGTTTGAACCAAGTGACTGTCAAGAATAAATACCCACTTCCCCTGATTGACGAGTTATTTGATCAACTGCAAGGAGCCAAAGTGTATTCGAAACTCGACTTGAGGCAAGGGTATTATCAGTTACGGATCAAGAAGGAAGATGTGCCTAAAACGGCTTTCAGGACGAGATATAGGCATTATGAATATGTGGTGATGCCTTTTGGACTAACTAATGCCCCTGCAGCTTTTATGGATTTGATGCACAGGGTGTTTCAACCCTACTTGGACCAATTTGTGGTGATCTTCATTGATGATATTTTGGTATACTCGAAATCAGAGGCGAAGCATGAGCAACATCTGCGGTTGGTACTGCAGAAACTTCGAGAGCACCAATTGTATGCAAAGTTTAGCAAGTGTGAATTTTGGCTGCAGCAGATTGCATTTTTGGGGCATATCATATCCCAAGAAGAAATAGCGGTGGATCCAGCAAAGATTGATGCAGTGATGTCTTGGAAGAAGCCGAAAAATGTTACGGAGGTTCGGAGTTTTCTTGGTCTAGCGGGCTATTATCGGAGGTTCGTGAAGGATTTCTCTAAGATTGTAGGACCACTTACAAAACTCACTCAAAAGAAAACCAAGTTCGTGTGGGATGATAAGTGTGAGAGCAGCTTTCAAGAATTGAAGAAAAGATTGACTACCGCACCAGTTCTTGCATTGCCTGAAGGGAGTCAAGGTTTTGTAATCTATAGCGATGCTTCGAAAGAAGGATTAGGATGTGTATTGATGCAAAATGGAAGAGTGATTGCATATGCTTCTAGGAAACCAAAGCCGTATGAGATGAATTACCCGACGCATGATTTGGAGTTAGCGGCCATTGTGTTTGCACTCAAGAAATGGAGGCATTATCTGTGGGGTAACAAGTTTGAGGTATTTACTGATCATAAGAGCTTGAAATACTTGTTCTCTCAAAAGGAGTTGAATATGAGGCAAAGGCAATGGATGGAGCTTTTGGATGATTATAATTGCTCAATCAATTATGTGCCCGGTAAAGCTAATGTAGTTGCAGATGCCTTAAGCAGAAAAGCAAGCATGGAAAAACTGGAAGTCAAGGTGCAGGAGTTGTTGGAGGAAGCATTTCTGTGGAAACCACAATTGACTCAAAAGGGGTTACTTTTTGCCACTACCCAAGTTCAATCGACTTTGTTGTCTGAGTTACGACAGGCTCAACAGAAGGACCAACAATTTCAGAATATTAAGGAAAGCAACGCAGATTTCAAGTTTCATGATGATGGTGTTTGGAGGTTTAGGAACCGGATATGTGTTCCGAACGAGCCGAAGCTGAAAAAGAAGATTCTTGAGGAAGCCCATAATTCAAGATATACTATTCACCCCGGCGGAACAAAGATGTATCGGGATTTGAAGCAACACTATTGGTGGAATAATATGAAAAGAGAAATTGCGGAGTTTGTAGCATGGTGTTTGACTTGTCAGAGGGTCAAAGCAGAACATCAACGACCCGCAGGTTTACTTCAGCCGTTGGAGATTCCTCAATGGAAATGGGAACATATAACTATGGATTTTGTTATGGACCTGCCTAGATCACGAAAGGGTCATGACGCCGTTTGGGTTATAGTGGATAGATTGACTAAGTCGGCGCACTTCTTACCGATGAACAAGGAGGATAGTCCTGAGATATTGGGAGATATGTATGTAGCGGAGATTGTGAGATTGCACGGGATGCCTGTGAGTGTTGGATCGGATAGGGATCCTCGTTTTACTTCCCGGTTTTGGAAGAGATTGCAAGAAGCTTTGGGAACGAAATTGAGTTTTAGCACGGCTTATCACCCTCAGACGGATTGTCAATCGGAGAGAACTATTCAGATTCTGGAGGATATGCTGAGGGCATGTGTGTTAGATTTCGGGAAAGGTTGGGAGAAATATCTATCTCTAGCGGAGTTCGCCTACAACAATAGTTATCAGGCCACTATCGGGATGGCCCCATTTGAGGCGCTGTATGGACGTAAGTGTCGATCCCCAATTTACTGGGATGAAGTAGGTGAGACGAAGACTTTTGACCCGACCCTTTTACCTGAACTGATGAAGACTGGTGATAATATCCACCTCATCCGGAAACGGATGCTTACCGCCCAGAGCAGTCAGAAGAGTTATGCAGACCGACGGAGACGGAGTCTCGAGTTTGAGGTTGGCGACAAGGTGTTCTTGAAGATATCACCCCGGAGGGGACTGATTAGGCATGGCAAGGGTGGAAAGTTGAGCCCGAGATTTGTGGGACCATTTGAGATAGTTGAGAAGGTTGGCAAGTTGGCATATCGCCTAGCACTACCCCAGAACCTCTCCAATATTCACGACGTCTTTCATGTTTCGATGCTGCGGAAGTATCATCCTGATCCGTCGCATATCTTGGAGCCAGAGCCGTTGCAGCTTCGGGAGAACTTGTCTTACGAGGAGAAGCCCATTCGGATCCTAGACCAGCAGGATCGGAAGTTGCGCAACAGAACTATACTTATGGTGAGGTGCTGTGGGATCATCATGGAGTCGAAGAAGCAACATAGGAAAGGCGAGACCAGATGGAGCAGCAATATCCAGCTTTATTTCAAGGTAATATTGAATTTCGGGATGAAATTCTTTAAGGAGGGGAGGATGTGAGGTCCGACCCCGATTTGCGTGCAAAACCTCGCTTCGTGTGCCCTAAGCTAGATTTGCGTGCCATGACCTAGGTTTAAGAATTGTGTTTATTTTATGTGCCATACATTGAATTATGTGCATTCATTTAGGGTTGCGTGCATTTACTTGAAAAACGTGCGTTCGTCTCATAGTTCGTGTCCTACCTCGTAGTGCGTGCCCTAGACCTAGGAAAGCGTGCCTTCACACTAATCAAGAAAGCATCTTTCACGGAGCACTAGACTATTAAACAATCCTACAAAATCCACTATCAATATAATAATCCTAATTCAACTCACTAGAAGACAAAAAATGCACCAAACACTAAACATTCTTCATTCTTTATTCCTTTTCTTTTGCACTTCCAAACACATGCAATAAAATAAGCTCAACCAAGACAAAATTTCAGAATTTTCCACATGCTTGGCCGACCACTAGGTGGCATTTGTGCATGCTTATTCAATATAATTTAATTCCTAGACACATTTAGACAAACTATGACACAAATGCATAAAAAAATGACCAAAACCACCTCAAATCTCTCTCTTGCTCGACCAAAAACTCATAGCCCATGCTAGCATTTCAAATTTCCACCTTGAAGACACAAAAAATTCAGATTTGGAAGCCCAAGGCCGACATGCTCCTCAAATTTGCAAAAGGCTTCATTGTTTGTCATTTTCTTCATTTCTCTTTCATTTTTTTCTCTCTTCATCTCATTTTCCTCTCTCATTCTCGGCCTTGGCTGAGTTCTTCATCTCCATAGCTTCTCTTCTTCACACCATAGCTAAGCAAAGCAAGCTACAAGCAAAGAACCTCAACCGAGCTAGCTAGGAGGTGAAAATTACACTTGCATGTGCATTGAAGACTCCATTCGGCCTAGGTAAGCTTCTTGGCATCCATTTCTTTTCTTCATGTTATGACCTCATGCATGTGGTAAGAGATTGATCACTAAGCTAGGAAAAATAGAGAAAAGCTAGTTGGGATTTCGGCTAAGCAAGGAGAGGAAGAAAGTTGAGCTTCAACAAGGTTTTTGAGCATCTTTTGGTTGATTGCTAAGGTGAGGGTTAAAACCTTTTGAAAAATATTCAAAAATTCACATGCATGCTCATAAATGTGTGTATTTGCTTCTGTGCTTGAGCTATATGGTCGTTCATAAGCTTAAACAACCATGCATGGCAAGATCTTGGCTTGAAAATGATGCTAGGTGAAGTCGAAATTGTTGACAGCTCTCTGACCAGTCTGTTCGAGGTAAGTTTAGCTAGGAAACTGATGTTTAAAATGCATGAAAATTGGTAGGTGACTAGTTTGGACAGTTTTGAACATTTTTCCCGGAAATAGGCCGAAGCAAATTTTGACTCTAAGGTCCTCAAAATGGCAAATCTTTAAAATGTGACAAAATCTGGAAATCTGGAAAAATGAAGTAGGTTTTGGCAGATGCACTGACCTTGTGGAACGAATCATATTTTACTTAGTAAATATTGTCCAAAATGCGTGCAATTTGGTGTTCTAATAGATTGTTCAGTTCTGGACAATTTTGT
Source organism: Ehretia macrophylla (assembly GCA_037974665.1). Taxonomy (NCBI): domain Eukaryota; kingdom Viridiplantae; phylum Streptophyta; class Magnoliopsida; order Boraginales; family Ehretiaceae; genus Ehretia; species Ehretia macrophylla. The sequence goes on from CM075780.1 coordinate 1,717,684, forward strand.
CAGAAATGGACCAAGGCTAAAACTGACCCTAAGGACCTCAAAATCGTCAATTGCTGAAAAGTGTGCAAATCTGGACAGTTTTGTGCTATCTCACTGTTTTGGCTGTAACTAATGATTCTGAACTCCAATTGATGCAAGGTTTGTTTCTAATTTTAGTTAACTTCTTAAGCTTTAATTTGAAATCTTATTCAATGGATTTGGAGATTGTTTGATTATCCTATTGATTGTGAGAATACAGCCTATTGCAGTAAGGGTTTCACTTAATGTTGTACTTAGAAAAATTGTGGTGACTTCTCTTGTTGAATTAAATGCTTTGGATTGTAGCTTCGTGATGTTGTGTGGACTGTTTTGAATGTTTGAGGATGTTGAATTAAATGATGCATGGTTTGAGATTGACTTTGAGTTGGGTTGAGGCTCAAATTGCACGAATATACACGAAATGGAAACCCTAATGACTAGGTAGTTTTGCTAAGTATTGATCATTTGTATATTGTGTGGAAATTATATGCTTAATGGGCTGCCCGTAAATGTCTTATAACTTCAAATGTGATTTCGACCATTGCATGTTGTCAAATAAGTTTTTCTTGTAACCAAACTCACGTAAATGTTGTTGCATGTTGAATAATCGTACCACTTGATTACGTGGACTTCGAAATGAGTTATATGACTTGACTTACATGTGTTACATGGCTGCCTGTTTAATATTCACATGGCTCTATATTCCTTTCAAGTGAAATTACTTGTCTTATCGTGCCTTGTTTGACTACTTGACAACGTGCGATCTTATAACTGTTCGGAGGCGACCTACTTTGTTGTCCTCCTAATGTGATATGTTAAATGTTATAAATGTGCATTGCATATGAGGTTGCAACCTTTCATTGTGGCATGGTAGCGTTTCACGAACGCTTGGTGGCATAGGGCTTGCCGGTGCTCCTGTGACTACCATGGTCCAATTTCCTCTCTCGCTTGGCATTCCACCCTCGGAGAGTTGGGTCGTAGGTTTCGGGGTACATCCGGAGTACACCCAATTGGGAGCGATAAGTGGATTATTGAAGTCGGCCGCAACAATTGTATCAGAATTGAAATTGAGAGCAAATGCTCACCGTATCCTTGAAATGATTGGTAAATGTATCTGTTACTCGATTTGTTTCATATATTTGCGTACCTTGTTATTTGCAATACGTGACATGTTTTCAAAAAGGAGTTTTCATAATTGAACCGGAAAATGAGTTTCAAAACGTATTTCTCGTTTCCCCCTCGCTGAGTTCATAAGGACTCACCCTCTTTTTCATCACAGGTGAAGAAGAACAGGTACAAGTACCTGAGGACAATGTATCTAATGATGAACCCCTGGAGTGATTGCCTGTCATTGTTGTTTTGCTTGAACGTGACTACTTGTGAATTTTATGTTACTTGAAGACTATTTCCTTTTGTGTTACTCGATGTCATGATGTAAAAGACCCCCGTTGTAATTTGGGGTCTAATTTTGGTTTGTACTTATACTAAATGGACTGATACTAGACATTACTATGATCGTTATGCTTTTATTACCGCTAGTATTATCATAGGTTATGTTGCATTAGTGAGGACTAAGTAAATGAATTTATCCAATCTTAAACAGGTATATTTTGAAATGAAGTCAAACAAACAAACGAGACATAGCATCATGCTAGGTTGTAAACCAAACGGGATGTCGAAATAACCAATAGGCCATTCAATTGATGGTAAAGTAGTAATCTTAGTTGCAAATGAATTTGAGATGGTAAACATTTGAGGCGTTTAGAGAATTAGGTTAAACCAAAGGGCCAATTACAGCCGTTATGCTGCCAGTTTTCCGAAAAAACTTTGGAGTTTAGACCTAATCATTAGGTGTTAATCTTCATCAACAGCTAAGTACATGATATTACTTGAATGTTAGTTCACACCCTAGTCTAACCTTATAGGCTGGGTTGGGGCGTGACACATGTAAGTGATATCAATTCTCTACTAGGTTACCGGTCATACAACAACAATCCTAGGACTATCAATGGGTACCGAAATGATCTAGCTCATAAGATACTTACCATACTAATCCAAGTAGCTTATTACATGAAATAACTTCAAGGATATGTCATCATAAGAATTATAACCACAAGTCATCTTACAATATAATCTAATAGAATTTCAAAAGTAATCAACCATTCATTTAATTATCACCATAAGATTTACCCTCTATTCAACAACCACGATTCGAAGTCTACCAACCGCTAGTTTCTAGAAGTGAAACGGTGCACATAGATACGGTGGTCTAACAATAGTCTTTTGGGTCATCATGACTCTGATTCATCTCTATCTTACTCTCTTCATTTACATGTTCAACTAGCTAAGAGCATCAAGACTCATCGACCTTAGGTCATAGGGTTCACCATGAATCATCCTGCATACTCACTATTAGCTATTTAGGATTTCAAATCATACCCTAACGACTCCACCTTGCAACCAGATGCTTAATATCATTTCGATGGTTTATATAATAGGTCCATCGGTATTATTTAGGGATATATGCTTCCTAATATCCTCTAGGGTATCCAAATAATGAGAGCATAGAATGACTTACTTCGCATAATCATAACTAAATCCAAGGGGCAATAGTTTAATACCATGATTCTTAAAATCACCAATATCCAACTTAGGACCTTAGCAACATCATCTAATACATAATTCAATACCTTACACTTCCATTCGACCTAACATTTAGGTGTAGTCTTCCGAACACGAGTTCTCGTTATGCGAATTCCTCGATTCCAATATCCCCATATCTTGTTATAATAAAGATTTATCAACCTTGTTAAACTTAGTCTCCAGAGTTGCCTACATGTCTTGAGGTTATCCATTGTTAAGTTACTTAAACAAATTATTCACGCCTTAATAATCTAACCCCTATCGCCCATTTCCACGAGTTCATCTCTTAATTTCTAGGTCACAATCTTACCATTGAGTGAACTTGAAACTCGTTAATATACACCTTATTAGGTTCAACGATGCTTAATTCCAATCAAGTAAGGATTCAATCATATAAATAGTCTATTATACCATTTTAAAATATAAGAATTTGATTCAAAAGCAACTCTTAAGTCAAACTTCCATTATAAGCATATGAACATATATATATATACTACTCCACATGTCCAATAGTATATTCTTATATCTAAGGAAAGTTGTATGTCCTTAACATTTATTCTTGAACCACAATTAGAAGAACGGTTTAACAGAATCAATAACTTTATAGCTATAAAATTGATAACTTAATCACATGCATGTATATTCCAAAGATAAGGAGATAACTTTACCTCAACAATTATACATGTGCTACGCATTTTATATATATACATATCCAATAATATATATAATCCATCGAGTACCTGTGAAGATGCGGGAAATCTCTAACTGAACCTTTTCGTTCGTCCTCCACAAATTCACTTCCCTAAAGGTCCTAATCCTAACTTTCTATGTGCATAAACAGTCATTCACGGTTATATAACTTGCACATGTATCAAGGAAGGAGTATAAAAGCATGCATGCATTATTGAGGACGTGTCGGTGTGCATGATACAGAATACATATGGTTCACAAAGGCACATAATATTTAATACTTAAAGCAATTAAAGCACATTAGCACATATTAATACATATAAACAAGACATCATAATTACCTTAGGGCTTCTACCCATGGTCCGAGAATTGAACCCGACTAACGCCTAGTTAGTAAACTAAGCTCTGATACCATTCTAGTTATAAGGTGTCACGCCCCAACCCGGCCTATAAGGTTAGACTAGGGTGTGAACTAAACATTAAAGTAATGTCACGTGCTTAGCTGTTTATGAAGATTTAACACCTAATGGTTTAGTCTAAACTCCAAAGTTTTTCGGTAAACCGGCAGCATAACGGCTGTAATTGGGCTATTTGGTTTGACCAAATTCTCTAAACGCCTTAATTATTCCAATCATTAATCAAATTCCATTAAGGACTCCTATTTGTCACCAACCGATTTGCCTACTAGTTTATCTTGAAATTCTCGTTTGGTTAATAAGCCTAACATGATAACTATGTCCCGTTTATTTGTCAATTTCCTATCATGCGAGTACCTATTGCCCTTTAGTTTGCAAATGAGCACCTAAGTGAAATTAGATATAATTAACTTAGTTGATTGTTCATCTAGTAGTTTGAATGCCTACGATAACTACTAATTAAGAAAACGAAAGCAAACAACCAAATAAAAGTTCGTCCGGTTATAGATAGTACAATCCCAGAATTAGACCCAAATTACAATGGGGTCATTTACATCAATGAAATGAGTAGTTTGCAATTAAACACAACATCCATATAGCAACCACTTTCAGGCAAGCACAAAAGCACGTAGGGACAGGCAATCACTCCAAGGAACCATTGTTAGGCACATCGTCCTCGGGTACCTGTTCTTGATCTTCTTCACCTGAGATGATAAAAGAGGGTGAGTCCTTATGAACTCAGCAAGGGGAAACGAGAATTACGTTTTGAAACTCATTTTCCGGTTCAATTATGAAAATTCCTTTTTGAAAACATGTCACGTATTACAAATAATAAGGTACGCAAATATATGAAACAAATCGAGTAACAGATATATTTACCAATCATTTCAAGGATACGGTGAGCATTTGCTCTCAATTTCAATTCGATACAATTGTTGCGGCCGACTTCAATCATCCACTTATCGCTTCCAATTGGGTGTACTCCGGATCTACCCCGAAACCTACGACCCAACTCTCCGAGGGTGGAATGCCAAGCGAGAGAGGGAATTGGACAATGGTAGTCACGGTAGCACCGGCAAGCCCTATGCCGCCCGGCGTTCGTGAAACACTACCATGCCACACTGAAAGGTTGCAACCTCATATGCAATGCACATTTATAACATTTAACATATCACATTAGGAGGACAACAAAGTAGGTTGCCTCAGAGCAGTTATAAGATCGCACGTTGTCAAGTAATCAAACAAGGCACGATAAGACAAGTAATTTCACTTGAAAGACATATAGAGCCATATGAACATTAAACGGGCAGCCATGTAACACATGCAAGTCAAGCCATATAGCTCATTTCGAAGTCCTCGTAATCAAGTGATACGATTATTCAACATGCAACAACATCTACGTGGGTTCGGTTGCAAGAAAAGCTTATTTGCCAACATGCAATGGTCAAAATCACATTTGAAGTTATAAGACATTTACGGGAAGCCCACTAAGCATATAATTTCCACACAACATTCAAATGATCAACACTTAGCAAAACTACCTAGTCATTAGAGTTTCTATTTCGTGTATATTCATGCAATTTGAGCCTCAACCCAACTCAAAGTCAATCTCAAACCATGCATCATTTAATTCAACATCCTCAAACATTCAATACAGTCCACACAACATCCCTTAGCTACAATCCCAAGCATTTAATTCAACAAGAGGAGTCACAACAATTTTTCTACGTACAACATTAAGTGAAACCCTTACTGCATTAGGCTATTTTCTCACAATCAATAGGGTGATCAAAAAATCTCCAAATCCAGTGAATAAGATGTCAAATTAAAGCTTAATAAGTTAACTAAAATCAGAAACAAACCTTGCATCAATTGGAGTTCGGAATCATTAGTTATAGCCGAAACAGTGAGGTAGCACAAAACTGTCCAGATTTGCACACTTTTCAGTAATTGACGTTTTTGAGGTCCTTAGGGTCCGATTTAGCCTTGGTCCATTTCTGACAAAATTGTCCAGAACTGAATAATATAGCAGTATACCAAATTTCATGTATTTTGGACATCAGTTACTAAGTCAAATTTGGTTCGTTCCACAAGGTCAGTGCATCTGCCAAAACCTGCTTCATTTTTCCAGATTTCCAGATTTGGACACATTTTAAAGATTTGCCATTTTGAGGACCTTAGAGTCAAAATTTGCTTCGGCCTATTTCCGGTAAAAATGTTCACAACTGTCCAAACTAGTCACCTACCAATTTTCATGCATTTTCAACATCATTTTCCTAGCTAAACTTACCTCGAAACAGACTGGTCAGAGAGCTGTCAACAATTCGACTTCATCTAGCATCATTTTCAAGCCAAGATCTTGCCATGCATGGCTGTTTAAGCTTATGAACGACCATATAACTCAAGTACAGAAGCAAATACATACATTTTTGAGCATGCATGTGAATTTTTGAAGATTTTTCAAAAGGTTTTAGCCCTCACCTTTGCAATCAACCCAAAAGATGCTCAAAAACCTTGTTGAAGCTCAAATCTCTTCTTCTTCTTGCTTAGCCGAGATTCCAACTAGCTTTTCTCTATTTTTCCTAGCTTAGTGATCAATCTCTTAGCACATGCATGAGGTTAGAACATGAAGAAAAGAAATGGAAGTCAAGAAGCTTACCTAGGGCCGAATAGAAGTCTTCAAAGGACATGCATGTGTAGTTTTCGCATCTTAGCTTGTTTGCTTGAGTTTCTTTGATGGTTGCTTGTCTTGTTGCACCATATGATGAAGAAGATGAGCTGGAAGGTGGAGAGAACTAGCCAAAACCGAAATGGAGAGAGAGAATGAGAGGGAGAGAGAGAAGTTGAGGAAGAAATGAAGAAATGACAAAATGTGACAAAGAATGAAACTTTTTTGCATTCATCAAAGCAATGGTCAGCCTTGGGCTATTAAAATCTGATTTTTTTGTGTCTTCAAGATGGAATTTAAAATGTTAGCATGGGCATAGGTGGTTTGGTCGAAAATGGTAGAGATTTGAGGAGAATTTGAGCAATTTTTTTATGCATTGTGTTAAGTGTTTTGTCATAGTTTGTCTAGGACTAATTTTTTATGCATTTGTGTCATTAGAATTGTCATAGGAATGTTGGGGAATGAGGGAATCTAGGTAGAATAAAATATAGGAATGTTTGTTGATGAGTTGAATTATGAATAGAATAATAGATAGTGAGAAATGTAGGAATAGCTTAGTATTATTTTCTTGTTAGTGGAGTTTGTAGAGAATTTGAATTAGGAATATAATATTGGTTAGTGGATTGTGTAGGATTATTTTAGTGTCTAGTGCTTTGTGTAGGATTCTTTCTTGATTAACGTGGTGGCACGGATTCCTAGATCTAGGGCACGCACTACGAGGTAGGACACGAACTACGAGACGAACGAACGTTTTTCAAGTAAATGCACGCAACCCTAAATAAATGCACGTAATTCAATGCAATGCACATAAATTGAGGTACGACTCTTAAACCTAGGTTAGGACACGTAATTCAAGGTCAAGGCACGCAAAACGAGATAACACACGCAATTCAAAGTCGGGGCACATAAGTCGAGGATTAGGGCACATAATTCCAGGTCAAGGTACAAATGACGAGGCATGCACGAAAACCAAGACAAGCCACGTAATCCAAGGTCTGTCATATCATTCTTGGTTTATGGCATGCAAATCGAGGTAATACACGTTATTCGGGATCGGGCCTCACATCCACCCCTCCTTAAAAGAATTTCGTCCCGAAATTCATTCCTGCCTATTGAGGTCATTTAGACGGATTCTGACCCTTGTTATTCTTCCTACTATGGTTCATCCCGTTTTTGGAGATCTCTTACCACAACCAATTCACTTCCTATGTTTCTCCAATCATTTAGTTTGGTGTCACCTCTACATTTACAGTTCTCTCCTTTGAAAAGGCCTAATGGGCTTAACGACAACCCATCCGCTTCAACAACGCAGCATCCTTGCAAGACGTGATATCGACACGTTGTAGGGGCCACTGATGTCCCGCGAGTCAGGTTGTCATCCATTTAACAGTTCACGACGTACGATCCGGGTCAGAAAAATAGAGCAAAAGAAGAAAAGTGGCCTAAAACTGATGAAAACATTCAATTTTACGCTCCAAAAATCGGCACAGTAAGCAAACTGGCTGCCCCCATCGTAGAGCTCTCAGAGAGCTTTGCAACAGTATGCTGTGCGCCGCGTAACTCCTTACGGATCAAAAGTTATGGGCACCGGAGCGACGGAGACCTGATAACAAACCCTACGCCCTCGGTTTGCGGGCCCAGCCTCTAAGTGAAGGGAAGTTGTCTTGCCCAATGTTCCGTGAGATTCAGTAATAGAGATTTGGTGGATAAAGTATATTGGCAACCCTAACCAGGGCACAAAAAATTGAAAAGGGGGTGCAACACGAGGACTTCCCAGGGGGTCACCCATCCTAGTACTACTCTCGCCCAAGCAAGCTTAACTTCGGAGTTCTGATGGGATCTGGTGCATTGGTGCTGGTATGATCGCACCCGTCTTGTTGAGGGCACAATTGCTTTATGTGTTAACGGTTCACAGTCCCAGCCTAGAGAGATGGCCCATTCAAAAGGCCTAATAGGCTTAACGACAACCCAATCGCTTCAACAACGTAGCATCCTAGCAAGATGTGATATCGACACATTGTAGGGCCCTGTGATGTCCCGCGAGTCAGGTTGTCGCCCTTTTAACTGTTCACGACGTACGATTCGGGATGAAAAAATAGAGCAAAAGAAGAAAAGTGGCCTGAAACAGATGAAAACGTTCGATTTTGGGCTCCAAAAATGGGCACAACAAACAAGCTCGATGCCCCCGTCGTAGAGCTCTCAGAGAGCTTTGCAACGGTATGCTGTGCGCCGCGTAACTCCTTACGGATCAAAAGTTATGGGCACCGGAGTGACCGAGACCTGGTCACAAACCCTACGCCCTCGGTTTGCGGGCCCAGCCTCTACTTGAAGCGAAGTTGTCTTGCCCAATGTTCCGTGGGATTCAGTAATAGAGATTTGGTGGATAAAGTATCTTGGCAACCCTAACCAGGGCAAAAAATTTTGAAAAGGGGGTGCAACACGAGGACTTCCCAGGGGGTCACCCATCCTAGTACTACTCTCGTCCAAGCACGCTTAACTTCGGAGTTCTGATGGGATCCGGTGCATTAGTGCTAGTATGATCGCACCCGTCATGTTGAGGGCACAATTGCTTTATGTGTTAACGGTTCACAGTCCCAATCTAGAGAGATGGCCCATTCAAAAGGCCCAATGGGATTAACGACAACCCATCCGCTTCAACAACGCAGCATCCTCGCAAGACGTGATATCGACACATTGTAAGGCCCATTGATGTCCTGCGAGTCAGGTTGTCGTCCTTTTAACAGTTCACGACGTACGATCCGGGACAGAAAAACAGAGCAAAAGAATAAAAGTGGCCTGAAACTGATGAAAACGTTCGATTTTGGGCTCCAAAAATGGGCAAAGCGAGCAAGCTGGCTGCCCCCGTCGTAGAGCTCTCAGAGAGCTTGGCAACAGTATGTTGTGCGCCGCGTAACTCCTTACGGATCAAAAGTTATAGGTACCGGAGCGACGGAGACCTGATAACAAACCCTACGCCCTCCGTTTGCGGGCCTAGCCTCTACGTGAAGCGAAGTTGTCTTGCCCAATGTTCGGTGGGATTCAGTAATAGAGATTTGGTGGATAAAGTATCTTGGCAACCCTAACCAGGGCAAAAAAAATTGAAAAGGGGGTGCAACACGAGGACTTCCCAAGGGGTCACCCATCCTAGTACTACTCTCGCCCAAGCATGCTTAACTTCGGAGTTCTGATGGGATCTGGTGCATTAGTGCTGGAATGATCGCACCCGTCATGTTGAGGGCACAATTGCTTTATGTGTTAACGGTTAACAGTCCCAGCATAGAGAGATGGCCCATTCAAAAGGACCAATGGGCTTAATGACAACCCATCCGCTTTAGCAACGCAGCATCATCGCAGGACGTGATATCGAGACGTTGTAGGGCCCATTGATGTCCTGCGTGTCAGGTTGTCGTCCTTTTAATAGTTGACAACGTACGATCCAGGACGAAAAAACAGAGAAAAAGAATAAAAGTGGCCTGAAACTGATGAAAACGTTCGATTTTGGTCTCCAAAAATGGGCACAACGAGAAAACTGGCTGCCACCGTCGTAGAGCTCTCAGAGAGCTTTGCAACAGTATGTTGTGCGCCGCGCAACACCTTGCGGATCAAAAGTTATGGGCACCGGAGCGACCGAGACCTGGTCACACACCGTACGCCCTCGGTTTGCGGGCCCAGCCTCTATGTGAAGCGAAGTTGTCTTGCCCAATGTCCCGTGGGATTCGGTAATAGAGATTTGGTGGATAAAGTATCTTGGCAACCCTAACCAGGGAAAAAAAATTTGAAAAGGGGGTGCAGCACGAGGACTTCACAGGGGGTCACACATCCTAGTACTACTCTCGCCCAAGCACGCTTAACTTTGGAGTTCTGATGTGATCCAGTGAATTAGTACTGGTATGATCGCACCCGTCATGTTGAGGGCACAATTCCTACAAGTGTTAACGGTTCACAGTACCAGCCTAGAGAGATGGCCCATTTAGAAGGCCCAACAGTCTTAACGACAACCCATCCGCTTCAACAATGCAGCATCCTCGCAAGACGTGATATCGACACATTGTAGGGCCCTCTGATGTCCCGCGAGTCAGGTTGTCGTCCTTTTAACAGTTCACGACTTATGATCCGGGAGGGAAAAACAGAGCAAAATAAGAAAATTGGCCTGAAACTAATGAAAATGTTCAATTTTGGGCTCCAAAAACTGGGCACAATGAGCAATATGGCTGCCCCTGTCGTAGAGCTCTCAGAGAGCTTTGCAACGATATGTTGTGCGCTGCGTAACTCTTTACGAATCAAAAGTTATGGGCACCGGAGCGACGGAGACCTGGTGACAAACCCTATGCCCTCGGTTTGCAGGCCCAGCCTCTACTTGAAGCGAAGTTGTCTTGCCCAATGTTCCGTGGGAATCGGTAATAGAGATTTGGTGGATAAAGTATCTTGGCAACCCTAACCAGGGCAAAAAAAATTGAAAAGGGGGTGCAACACGAGGACATCCCAGGGGGTCACCCATCATAATACTACTCTCGCCCAAGCACGCTTATATTCGGAGTTCTGATGGGATCCGGTGCATTAGTGCTGGTATGATCGCACCCGTCATGTTGAGGGCACAATTGCTTTATGTGTTAACGGTTCACCGTCCCAACCCAGAAAGATTGCCCATTCAAAAGGCCCAATGGGCTTAACGACAACCCATCCACTTCAACAACGCAGCATCCTCGCAAGACGTGATATCGACACGTTGTAGGGCCCTCTGATGTCCCGCGAGTTAGGTTGTCGCCCTTTTAACAATTCACGACGTACGATCCGGGACAGAAAAACATTGCAAAAGAAGAAAAGTGGCCTGAAACTGTTGAAAACATTCGATTTTGGCTCCAAAAATGGGCACAGCGAGCAAGCTGGCTGTCCCCGTCGTAGAGCTCTTAGCGTTCTTTGTAACGGTATGCTGTGCACCGCGAAACTCCTTACGGACCAAAAGTTATGGGCACCGGAGCGACGGAGACCTGGTCACAAACCCTACGCCCTCGGTTTGCGAGCTGAGCCTCTACGTGAAGCGATGTTGTCTTGCCCAATGTTCCGTGGGATTCGGTAATAGAGATTTGGTGGATAAAGTATCTTGGCAACCCTAACCAGGGCAAAAAAAATTGAAAAGGGGGTGCAACACGAGGACATCCCAGCGGGTCACCCATCATAATACTACTCTCGCCCAAGCACGCTTATATTCGGAGTTCTGATGGGATCCGGTGCATTAGTGCTGGTATGATCGCACCCGTCATGTTGAGGGCACGATTGCTTTATGTGTTAACGGTTCACCGTCCCAGCCCAGAAAGATGGCCCATTCAGAAGGCCCAACGGTCTTAACGATAACCCATCCACTTCAACAATGTAGCATCCTCGCAAGACGTGATATCAACACGTTGTTGGGCCCTCTGATGTCCCGCGAGTCAGGTTGTCGTCCTTTAAACAGTTCACGACGTACGATCCGAGAGGGAAAAATAGAGCAAAAGAAGAAAATTGGCCTGAAACTGATGAAAATGTTCAATTTTGGGCTCCAAAAACTGGGCACAGCGAGCAATATGGCTGCCCCTGTCGTAGAGCTCTCAGAGAGCTTTGCAACGATATGTTGTGCGCCGCGTAACTCTTTACGGATCAAAAGTTATGGGCACCGGAGCGACGGAGACCTGGTGACAAACCCTACACCCTCGGTTTGCTAGCCCAGCCTCTACGTGAAATGAAGTTGTCTTGCCCAATGTTCCGTGGGATTCGGTAATAGAGATTTCGTGGATAAAGTATCTTGGCAACCCTAACCAGGGCAAAAAAAATTGAAAAGGGGGTGCAACACGAGGACATCCCAGGGGGTCACCCATCCTAGTACTACTTTCGCCCAAGCACGCTTAACTTCGGAGTTCTGATGTGATCTAGTGCATTTGTGCTGGTATGATCGCACCCGTCTTGTTGAGGGCACAATTCCTACATGTGTTAACGGTTCACAATCCCAGCTTAGAGAGATGGCCCAGTCAAAAGGCCCAATGGGCTTAACGACAACCCATCTACTTCAACAATGCAGCATCCTCGCAAGACGTGATATCGACATGTTGTAGGGCCCTCTGATGTCCCGCGAGTCACGTTGTCGTCCTTTTAACAGTTCACGACGTACGATCCGGGACGGAAAAACATTGCAAAAGACGAAAAGTGGCCTGAAACTGATGAAAACATTCAATTTTGGGCCCCAAAAATAGGCAAACCGAGCAAGCTTTTTGCCCCCATCGTAGAGCTCTCAGAGAGCTTTGCAACGGTATGTTGTGTGCCGTGTAACTCCTTACGGATCAAAAGTTATGGGCACCGGAGCGACGGAGACCTGGTCACAAACCCTACGCCCTCGGTTTGCGAGCCCAGCCTCTACATGAAGCGATGTTGTCTTGCCCAATGTTCCGTGGGATTCTGTAATAGAGATTTGGTGGATAAAATATCTTGGCAACCCTAACCATGGCAAAAAAAAAAAATTGAAAAGGGGGTGCAATACGAGGACTTCCTAGGGGGTTACCCATCCTAGTACTATTCTCGCCCAAGCACGCTTAACTTCCGAGTTCTGATTGGATCCAGTGCATTAGTGCTGGTATAATCGCACACGTCATGTTGAGGGCACAATTCCTATATGTGTTAACTTTTCACAGTCCCAGCCCAGAGAGATGGCCCATTCAAAAGGCCCAATGGGCTTAACGACAACCCATCCACTTCAACAACGCAGCATCCTTGCAAGACGTGAAATCGACACGTTGTAGGGCCCTCTGATGTCCCGCGAGTTAGGTTGTCGTCCATTTAACAGTTCACGGCGTACGATCCGGGACGGAAAAATATTACAAAAGATGAAAAGTGGCATGAAACTGATGAAAACGTTCAATTTTGGGCCCCAAAAATGGGCACAACGAGCAAGCTGGCTACCCCCGTCGTAGAGCTCTCAGAGAGATTTGCAACGGTATGCTGTGCACCGCGTAACTCCTTACGGATCAAAAGTTATGGGCACCGGAGCGACGGAGACCTGGTCACAAAACCTACGCCGTCGGTTTGCGAGCCCAGCCTCTACGTGAAGCGATGTTGTCTCGTCCAATGTTCCGTGGGATTCAGTAATAGAGAATTGGTGGATAAAGTATCTTGGCAAAAAAAATTGAAAAGGGGGTGCAGCACGAGGACTTCACAGGGGGTCACCCATCCTAATACTACTCTCGCCCAAGCACGCTTAACTTTGGAGTTCTGATGTGATCCAGTGAATTAGTGCTGGTATGATCGCACCCGTCATGTTGAGGGCACATTTCCTACAAGTGTTAACGGTTCACAGTACCAGACTAGAGAGATGGCCCATTCAGAAGGCCCAACGGTCTTAACGACAACCCATCCGCTTCAACAATGCAGCATCCTCGCAAGACGTGATATCGACACATTGTAGGGCCCTCTGATGTCCCGCGAGTCAGGTTGTCGTCTTTTTAACAGTTCACGACGTATGATCCGAGAGGGAAAAACAGAGCAAAAGAAGAAAATTGGCCTGAAACTGATGAAAATGTTCAATTTTGGGCTCCAAAAACCGGGCACAACGAGCAATATGGCTGCCCCTGTCGTCGAGCTCTCAGAGAGCTTTGCAACGATATGTTGTGCGCCGCGTAACTCTTTATGGATCAAAAGTTATGGGCACCAGAGCGACAGAGACCTGGTGACAAACCCTATGCCCTCGGTTTGCCGGCCCAACCTCTACGTGAAGCGAAGTTGTCTTGCCCAATGTTCTGTGGGAATCGGTAATAGAGATTTGGTGGATAAAGTATCTTGGCAACACTAACCAGGGCAAAAAAAATTGAAAAGGGGGTGCAACACGAGGACATCGCAGGGGGTCACCCATCATAATACTACTCTCGCCCAAGCACGCTTATATTCGGAGTTCTGATGGGATCCGGTGCATTAGTGCTGGTATGATCGCACCCATCATGTTGAGGGCACAATTGCTTTATGTGTTAACGGTTCACCGTCGCAGCCCAGAAAGATGGCCCATTCAAAAGGCCCAATGGGCTTAACGACAACCCATCCACTTCAACAACGCAGCATTCTCGCAAGACGTGATATCGACACGTTGTAGGGCCCTCTGATGTCCCGCGAGTCAGGTTGTCATCCTTTTAACAGTTCACGACGTACGATCCGGGACAGAAAAACATTGCAAAAGAAGAAAAGTAGCCTGAAACTGATGAAAACGTTCTATTTTGGGCTCCAAAAACTGGGCACAGCGAGCAATATGGCTGCCCCTGTCGTAGAGCTCTCAGAGAGCTTTGCAACGATATGTTGTGCGCCGCATAACTCTTTACGGATCAAAAGTTATGGGCACCAGAGCGACGGAGACCTGGTGACAAACCCTTCACCCTCGGTTTGCGGGCCCAGCCTCTACGTGAAACGAAGTTGTCTTGCCCAATGTTCCGTGGGATTCGGTAATAGAGATTTGGTGGATAAAGTATCTTGGCAACCCTCACCAGGGCAAAATAAATTGAAAAGGGGGTGCAACACGAGGACATCCCAGGGGGTCACCCATCCTAGTACTACATTCGCCCAAGCACGCTTAACTTCGGAGTTCCGATATGATCTGGTGCATTTGTGCTGGTATGATCGCACCCGTCATGTTGAGGGCACAATTCCTACATGTATTAACGGTTCACAATCCCAGCCTAGAGAGATGGCCCCGTCAAAAGGCCCAATGGGCTTAACGACAACCCATCTGCTTCAACAATGCAGCATCCTCGCAAGACGTGATATCGACACGTTGTAGGGCCCTCTGATGTCCCGCAAGTCAGGTTGTCGTCCTTTTAACAGTTCTCGACGTATGATCCGGGACGGAAAAACATTGCAAAAGACGAAAAGTGGCCTGAAATTGATGAAAACGTTCAATTTTGGGCCCCAAAAATGGGCAAAGCGAGCAAGCTGTCTGCCCCCATCGTAGAGCTCTCAGAGAGCTTTGCAACTGTATGCTGTGCGCCGCGTAACTCCTTACGGATCAAAAGTTATGGGCACCGGTGCGACGGAGACCTGGTTACAAACCCTACGCCCTCGGTTTGCAAGCCCAGCCTCTACATGAAGCGATGTTGTCTTGCCCAATGTTCCGTGGGATTCTGTAATAGAGATTTGGTGGATAAAGTATCTTGGCAACCCTAACCAGGGCAAAAAAAATTGAAAAGGGGGTGCAACACGAGGACATCCAAGGGGGTCACCCATCATAATACTACTCTCGCCCAAGCACGCTTATATTCGGAGTTCTGATGGGATCCGGTGCATTAGTGCTGGTATGATCGCACCCGTCATGTTGATGGCACAATTGCTTTATGTGTTAACGGTTCACCGTCCCAACCCAGAAAGATTGCCCATTCAAAAGGCCCAATGGGCTTAACGACAACCCATCCACTTCAACAACGCAGCATCCTCGCAAGACGTGATATCGACACGTTGTAGGGCCCTCTGATGTCCCGCGAGTTAGGTTGTCGCCCTTTTAACAATTCACGACGTACGATCCGGGACAGAAAAACATTGCAAAAGAAGAAAAGTGGCCTGAAACTGTTGAAAACATTCGATTTTGGCTCCAAAAATGGGCACAGCGAGCAAGCTGGCTGTCCCCGTCGTAGAGCTCTTAGCGTTCTTTGTAACGGTATGCTGTGCACCGCGAAACTCCTTACGGACCAAAAGTTATGGGCACCGGAGCGACGGAGACCTGGTCACAAACCCTACGCCCTCGGTTTGCGAGCTGAGCCTCTACGTGAAGCGATGTTGTCTTGCCCAATGTTCCGTGGGATTCGGTAATAGAGATTTGGTGGATAAAGTATCTTGGCAACCCTAACCAGGGCAAAAAAAATTGAAAAGGGGGTGCAACACGAGGACATCCCAGCGGGTCACCCATCATAATACTACTCTCGCCCAAGCACGCTTATATTCGGAGTTCTGATGGGATCCGGTGCATTAGTGCTGGTATGATCGCACCCGTCATGTTGAGGGCACGATTGCTTTATGTGTTAACGGTTCACCGTCCCAGCCCAGAAAGATGGCCCATTCAGAAGGCCCAACGGTCTTAACGATAACCCATCCACTTCAACAATGTAGCATCCTCGCAAGACGTGATATCAACACGTTGTTGGGCCCTCTGATGTCCCGCGAGTCAGGTTGTCGTCCTTTAAACAGTTCACGACGTACGATCCGAGAGGGAAAAATAGAGCAAAAGAAGAAAATTGGCCTGAAACTGATGAAAATGTTCAATTTTGGGCTCCAAAAACTGGGCACAGCGAGCAATATGGCTGCCCCTGTCGTAGAGCTCTCAGAGAGCTTTGCAACGATATGTTGTGCGCCGCGTAACTCTTTACGGATCAAAAGTTATGGGCACCGGAGCGACGGAGACCTGGTGACAAACCCTACACCCTCGGTTTGCTAGCCCAGCCTCTACGTGAAATGAAGTTGTCTTGCCCAATGTTCCGTGGGATTCGGTAATAGAGATTTCGTGGATAAAGTATCTTGGCAACCCTAACCAGGGCAAAAAAAATTGAAAAGGGGGTGCAACACGAGGACATCCCAGGGGGTCACCCATCCTAGTACTACTTTCGCCCAAGCACGCTTAACTTCGGAGTTCTGATGTGATCTAGTGCATTTGTGCTGGTATGATCGCACCCGTCTTGTTGAGGGCACAATTCCTACATGTGTTAACGGTTCACAATCCCAGCTTAGAGAGATGGCCCAGTCAAAAGGCCCAATGGGCTTAACGACAACCCATCTACTTCAACAATGCAGCATCCTCGCAAGACGTGATATCGACATGTTGTAGGGCCCTCTGATGTCCCGCGAGTCACGTTGTCGTCCTTTTAACAGTTCACGACGTACGATCCGGGACCGAAAAACATTGCAAAAGACGAAAAGTGTCCTGAAACTGATGAAAACATTCAATTTTGGGCCCCAAAAATAGGCAAACCGAGCAAGCTTTTTGCCCCCATCGTAGAGCTCTCAGAGAGCTTTGCAACGGTATGTTGTGTGCCGTGTAACTCCTTACGGATCAAAAGTTATGGGCACCGGAGCGACGGAGACCTGGTCACAAACCCTACGCCCTCGGTTTGCGAGCCCAGCCTCTACATGAAGCGATGTTGTCTTGCCCAATGTTCCGTGGGATTCTGTAATAGAGATTTGGTGGATAAAATATCTTGGCAACCCTAACCATGGCAAAAAAAAAAAATTGAAAAGGGGGTGCAATACGAGGACTTCCTAGGGGGTTACCCATCCTAGTACTATTCTCGCCCAAGCACGCTTAACTTCCGAGTTCTGATTGGATCCAGTGCATTAGTGCTGGTATAATCGCACACGTCATGTTGAGGGCACAATTCCTATATGTGTTAACTTTTCACAGTCCCAGCCCAGAGAGATGGCCCATTCAAAAGGCCCAATGGGCTTAACGACAACCCATCCACTTCAACAACGCAGCATCCTTGCAAGACGTGAAATCGACACGTTGTAGGGCCCTCTGATGTCCCGCGAGTTAGGTTGTCGTCCATTTAACAGTTCACGGCGTACGATCCGGTACGGAAAAATATTACAAAAGATGAAAAGTGGCATGAAACTGATGAAAACGTTCAATTTTGGGCCCCAAAAATGGGCACAACGAGCAAGCTGGCTACCCCCGTCGTAGAGCTCTCAGAGAGATTTGCAACGGTATGCTGTGCACCGCGTAACTCCTTACGGATCAAAAGTTATGGGCACCGGAGCGACGGAGACCTGGTCACAAAACCTACGCCGTCGGTTTGCGAGCCCAGCCTCTACGTGAAGCGATGTTGTCTCGTCCAATGTTCCGTGGGATTCAGTAATAGAGAATTGGTGGATAAAGTATCTTGGCAAAAAAAATTGAAAAGGGGGTGCAGCACGAGGACTTCACAGGGGGTCACCCATCCTAATACTACTCTCGCCCAAGCACGCTTAACTTTGGAGTTCTGATGTGATCCAGTGAATTAGTGCTGGTATGATCGCACCCGTCATGTTGAGGGCACATTTCCTACAAGTGTTAACGGTTCACAGTACCAGACTAGAGAGATGGCCCATTCAGAAGGCCCAACGGTCTTAACGACAACCCATCCGCTTCAACAATGCAGCATCCTCGCAAGACGTGATATCGACACATTGTAGGGCCCTCTGATGTCCCGCGAGTCAGGTTGTCGTCTTTTTAACAGTTCACGACGTATGATCCGAGAGGGAAAAACAGAGCAAAAGAAGAAAATTGGCCTGAAACTGATGAAAATGTTCAATTTTGGGCTCCAAAAACCGGGCACAACGAGCAATATGGCTGCCCCTGTCGTCGAGCTCTCAGAGAGCTTTGCAACGATATGTTGTGCGCCGCGTAACTCTTTATGGATCAAAAGTTATGGGCACCAGAGCGACAGAGACCTGGTGACAAACCCTATGCCCTCGGTTTGCCGGCCCAACCTCTACGTGAAGCGAAGTTGTCTTGCCCAATGTTCTGTGGGAATCGGTAATAGAGATTTGGTGGATAAAGTATCTTGGCAACACTAACCAGGGCAAAAAAAATTGAAAAGGGGGTGCAACACGAGGACATCGCAGGGGGTCACCCATCATAATACTACTCTCGCCCAAGCACGCTTATATTCGGAGTTCTGATGGGATCCGGTGCATTAGTGCTGGTATGATCGCACCCGTCATGTTGAGGGCACAATTGCTTTATGTGTTAACGGTTCACCGTCGCAGCCCAGAAAGATGGCCCATTCAAAAGGCCCAATGGGCTTAACGACAACCCATCCACTTCAACAACGCAGCATTCTCGCAAGACGTGATATCGACACGTTGTAGGGCCCTCTGATGTCCCGCGAGTCAGGTTGTCATCCTTTTAACAGTTCACGACGTACGATCCGGGACAGAAAAACATTGCAAAAGAAGAAAAGTAGCCTGAAACTGATGAAAACGTTCTATTTTGGGCTCCAAAAACTGGGCACAGCGAGCAATATGGCTGCCCCTGTCGTAGAGCTCTCAGAGAGCTTTGCAACGATATGTTGTGCGCCGCATAACTCTTTACGGATCAAAAGTTATGGGCACCAGAGCGACGGAGACCTGGTGACAAACCCTTCACCCTCGGTTTGCGGGCCCAGCCTCTACGTGAAACGAAGTTGTCTTGCCCAATGTTCCGTGGGATTCGGTAATAGAGATTTGGTGGATAAAGTATCTTGGCAACCCTCACCAGGGCAAAATAAATTGAAAAGGGGGTGCAACACGAGGACATCCCAGGGGGTCACCCATCCTAGTACTACATTCGCCCAAGCACGCTTAACTTCGGAGTTCCGATATGATCTGGTGCATTTGTGCTGGTATGATCGCACCCGTCATGTTGAGGGCACAATTCCTACATGTATTAACGGTTCACAATCCCAGCCTAGAGAGATGGCCCCGTCAAAAGGCCCAATGGGCTTAACGACAACCCATCTGCTTCAACAATGCAGCATCCTCGCAAGACGTGATATCGACACGTTGTAGGGCCCTCTGATGTCCCGCAAGTCAGGTTGTCGTCCTTTTAACAGTTCTCGACGTATGATCCGGGACGGAAAAACATTGCAAAAGACGAAAAGTGGCCTGAAATTGATGAAAACGTTCAATTTTGGGCCCCAAAAATGGGCAAAGCGAGCAAGCTGTCTGCCCCCATCGTAGAGCTCTCAGAGAGCTTTGCAACTGTATGCTGTGCGCCGCGTAACTCCTTACGGATCAAAAGTTATGGGCACCGGTGCGACGGAGACCTGGTTACAAACCCTACGCCCTCGGTTTGCAAGCCCAGCCTCTACATGAAGCGATGTTGTCTTGCCCAATGTTCCGTGGGATTCTGTAATAGAGATTTGGTGGATAAAGTATCTTGGCAACCCTAACCAGGGCAAAAAAAATTGAAAAGGGGGTGCAACACGAGGACTTCCCAGGGGGTTATCCATCCTAGTACTACTCTCGCCCAAGCACGCTTAACTTCTGTGTTCTGATGGGATCCAGTGCATTAGTGCTGGTATGATCGCACACGTCATGTTGAGGGCACAATTCCTATATGTGTTAACATTTCGCAGTCCCAGCCCAGAGAGATGGCCCATTCAAAAGGCCCAATAGGCTTAACGACAACCCATCCACTTCAACAACGCAGCATCCTCGCAAGACGTGAAATCGACACATTGTAGGGCCCTCTGATGTCCCGCGAGTCAGGTTGTCGTCCTTTTAACAGTTCACGGCGTACGATCCGGGACGGAAAATATTGCAAAAGATGAAAACGTTTGATTTTGGGCCCCAAAAATGGGCACAACGAGCAAGCTGGCTACCCTCGTCGTAGAGCTCTCAGAGAGCTTTGCAACGGTATGCTGTGCACTGCGTAACTCCTTACGGATCAAAAGTTATGGGCACCGGAGCGACGGAGACCTGGTCACAAACCCTACGCCCTCGGTTTGCGAGCCCAGCCTCTACGTGAAGCAATGTTGTCTCGTCCAATGTTCCGTGGGATTCAGTAATAGAGATTTGGTGGATAAAGTATCTTGGCAACCCTAACCAGGGCAAAAAAAATTGAAAATGGGGTGCAACACGAGGACTTCCCTGGGGGTCACCCATCCTAGTACTACTCTCGCCCAAGCACGCTTAACTTTCGAGTTCTAGTGGGATTCGGTACATTAGTACTGGTATGATCGCACCCGTCATGTTGAGGGCACAACTCCTATATGTGTTAACAGTTCACAGTCTCAGTGTGAGGCCCGACCTCGATTTGGTTGCGAAACCTAGCTTCGTGTGCCCTAACCTAGATTTGCGTGCCATGACCTAGGTTTAAGAATTGTGTTCATTTTATGTGCCATACATTGAATTACGTGCATTCATTTAGGGTTGCGTTCATTTACTTGAAAAAAAACGCGTGTTCGTCTCGTAGATCGTGTCCTACCTCGTAGTGCGTGCCATAGACCTAGGAAAGCGTGCCTTCATGCTAATCAAGAAAGCATCTTACATGGAGCACTAGACTATTAAACAATCCTACAAAATCCACTATCAATAAAATAATCCTAATGCAACTCACTAGAAGACGAAATAGCACCAAACACTAAACATTCTTTATTCTTTATTCTCACCCAAAACCAATGCACCTCAAATTTCACCCTTATTATAATCTAAAATGCATTAAATAGAATCTGAATTTTCAGCAATTGCAAGCCCTTTGGCCGGCCATACCATGTTCTGGAGCAAAAAATTTGAGCAACATAATTTATTCATGCATGCTTGAGACAAGTCTTCACATTGTCATACCTTTTACTTGCATCAAAGCCACACTTTGCTAAACACTAAGCCACCATCTCGGCCACATCACCATTTTCCACTAACAATTCAAACAACACACCAAAGACAACACAAAAATCAGAATTTTGCAAGGCCAATAGCCGACCAAGTGCTCAAACATTCATTTCCCTTTCATTTCTCTTTCTTTTCTCTCAATTCCCTCTCATTTCTCTCTCTCTCTCGGCCCTAGCTGCACATTACTACTTCCATATCTTCTCTTCCTCACAACATAGTTAATCAAGTCAAGCAACCATCAAGAAAGTCGAAGCAAGCCAGCTAGAGTTCAAAAATTCTCATGCATGTGCTTTGAAGACTTCTAATCGGCCTAGGTGAGCTTCTTGACATCCATTTCTTTTCTTCATGTTTTAACCTCATGCATGTGCTAAGAGATTGATCATTAAGCTAGGAAAAATAGAGAAAAACTAGTGGGGATTTCGGCTAAGCAAGGGAAAGGAGAAGATTTGAACTTCAACAAGGGTTTCGAGCATCTTTTGGTTGATTGCTAAGGTGAGGGTTAAAACCTTTTGAAAACTCTTCAAAAATTCACATGCATGCTCATAAATGTGTGTATTTGCTTCTGTACTTGAGCTATATGGTCGTTCATAAGCTTAAACAACCATGCATGGCAAGATCTTGGCTTGAAATTGATGCTAGGTGAAGTCGAAATTGTTGACAGCTCTCTGACCAGTCTGTTCGAGGTACGTTTAGCTAGGAAAATGATGTTGAAAATGCTTTAAAATTGGTAGGTGACTAGTTTGGACAGTTTTGAACATTGTTCCCAGAAATAGGCCGAAGCTAATTTCGACTCTAAGGTCCTCAAAATGGAAAATCTTTAAAATGTGACCAAATCTGGAAATCAGGAAAAATGAAGCAGGTTTTGGCAGATGCACTGACCTTGTGGAACGAACCATATTTGACTTAATAAATGATGTCCAAAATGCATGAAATTTGGTGTTCTGATAGATTTTTCGGTTCTGGACAATTTTTTCAGAAATGGACCAAGGTTAAAACTGACCCTAAGGACCTCAAAAACGTCAATTATGGAAATGTGTGCAAATCTGGACAGTTTTGTGCTACCTCACTGTTTCGGCTATAACTAACGATTCTGAACTCCAATTGATGCAAGGTTTGTTTCTGATTTTAGTTAACTTCTTAAGCTTTAATTTGAAATCTTATTCACTGAATTTGGAGATTGTTTGATTATCCTATTGATTGTGAGAAAACAGCCTATTGCAGTAAAGGTTTCATTTAGCTACATGCTTGGAAAATTGTTGTAACTTCTCTTGGGGTACTAATTGTGTGGAAATGTGGTGTTGGGATGTTATGTGGACTGTTTTGAGCACTTGAGGATGTTGAATTAAATGATGCATGACTTGAGAATGATCTTGAGAGGACTTAGGGTTTTAATCACACGATTAAGCATGAAACGGAAACCCTAATGACTAGGTAGTCTTGCTAAGTGTTGATCATTTGGATATTGTGTGGAATTATATGCTTACTAGGCTGCCCGTAATTGTCTTATAACTTTTAATGGGATTTTGACCATTGCATGTTGACAAATAAGCTTTCCTTGCATCCGAACCCATAAGGATATCATTGCATGTTGAATAATCTTATCACTTGATCACGTGGACTTCTTAATGAGTTATATGGCCTGTTTTACATGTGTTACATGGCTGCCCGTTTAATTTTCATATAACTCTATATTCCTTTCAAGTGAAATTTCCTGTCTTATCGTGCCCTGCTTGTTTATCTGTCAATGTGCAATCTTATGACTGTCCGGAGGCAACCTACTTTGTTGTCCTCCTACTGTGATATATTTCCTGTCATGAATGTGCATTGCATACAAGGTTGCAACCTTTCATGTTGGCATGGTAGCGATCATGCACACCGGGCGGCATCGGGCTTGCCGGTGCACCCGTGATTACCATGGTCCCATTCCCTCTCTCGCTTGGGGGCTAGACTTCCTCGGAGAGTTGGGTCATAGGATTTCGGGGTACATCCGGAGTACAGCCACCTGGCGTGTTTGGGGAATGATTTGAAGTCGGCCGCAACAACTGATCCTGGAACTGATCTGAGAGCAAAAGCTCACTGTATCCTTTTTAATATGTGTATAAGTACTCTCGCTTGGTTCCTAGAGAACCTCGGGGAGGAAAGACCGGTATTCCTGTTCTGTACTTATATTTCTGTTATATTCATGTTTGAAAAAGGGATTTTCATAAGTTGAACAGGAAAATGAGTTTCAAACTTATTTCTCGTTCCCCCTCGCTGAGTTCATAAGGACTCACCCTCTTTTATCATCTCAGGTAAAGAAGAACAGGTACAGGAACCTGAGGACAATGTGCCTAATGATGAACCCCTGGAGTGATTACCTATCTTGTTTGCTTTGCTTGATTATGGCTGCTTGTGATCATTGTGTTACTTGAAAACTATTTCCTTTTATGTTGCTTGATGTCGTGATGTAAAAGACCCCCGTTGTAATTTGGGGTCTAATTTTGGTTTGTACTTATATTAAGTAGACTGATGCTAGACATAACACTACTATGATCGTTTTGCTCTTATTACCGCTAGTATCTATCTTAGGTCATGATGCTTTAGCTAAGAACTAAGTCAATGAATTTATTCAATCTTAAACATGTATATTTTGAAACGAGGTCAAACAAACAAACGAGACATAGTATCATGCTAGGTTATAAAACAAACGGGACATCGAAATAACCAATAGGCAATTCAATTGATGGTAAAATAGTAATCTTGGTTGGAAATGGAATTGATATGGTAAATTTTGAGGTGTTTAGAGAACTAGGTCAAACCAAAGAGCCCAATTACAACCGTTATGCTACCGATTTTTCAGAAAAATTTTGGAGTCTAGGGTAAAACGTTAAGTGCTAAACCTCCTTGAACGACTAAGTACTTGAAAGGACTTGAATGTTTAGATCACACCCTAGTCTAACCTTTATAGGCCGGATTGGGGCGTGACACTCAGCCTAGAGAGATGGCCCATTCAAAAGGCCCAATGGGCTTAACGACAACCCATCCACTTCAACAACGCAACATCCTCGCAAGACGTGATATCGACACATTGTAGGGCCCTCTGATGTCCCGTGAGTCAGGTTGTCGTCCTTTTAACAGTTCACGACGTACGATCCAGGACGAAAAAAAAAATTGCAAAAGACGAAAAGTGGCCTGAAAATGATGAAAACGTTCAATTTTGGGCTCCAAAAATGGGCATAGCGAGCAAGATGGCTACCCCCGTCGTAGAGCTCTCAAATAGCTTTGCAACGATATGCTGTGCACCACGTAACTCCTTACGGATCAAAAGTTATGGGCACCGGAGTGACGGAGACCTGGTCACAAACCCTACGCCCTCGGTTTGCTGGCCTAGCCTCTACAAGAAGCGAAGTTGTCTTGCCCAATGTTCCGTGGGATTTAGTAATAGAGATTTGGTGGATAAAGTATCTTGGCAACCTTAACCAAGGCAAAAAAAATTGAAAAGGGGGTGCAACAAGAGGACTTCCCAAAAGGTCACCCATCCTAGTACTGCTCTCGCCCAAGCACGCTTAACTTCGGAGTTCTGATGGGATCCGGTGCATTAGTGCTGGTATGATCGCAGCCATCATGTTGAGGGCACAATTCCTTTATGTGTTAACTGTTCAGAGTCCCAGCTTAGAGAGATGGCCCATTCAAAAGGCCCAATAGGCTTAACGACAACCCATCCACTTCAACAACGCAACATGCTTGCAAGACGTGATATCGACACATTGTAGGGCCCTCTGATGTCTCGCGAGTCAGGTTGTCGTCCTTTTAACAATTCACGACGTACAATCCGGTATGAAAAAACAGAGCAAAAGAAGAAAAGTGGCCTGAAACTGATGAAAACGTTCGATTTTGGGCTCCCAAAAGGGGTACAGCGAGCATGCTAGCTGCCCCCGTCGTAGAGCTCTCAGTGAGCTTTGTAACAGTATGCTGTGCGCCGCGTAACTCCTTACGGATCAAAAGTTATGGGCACCGGAGCGACGGAGACCTGGTCACAAACCCTACGCCCTCGGTTTGCGGGCCCAGCCTCTACGTGAGGCGATGTTGTCTTGCCTAATGTTCCGTGGGATTCGGTAATAGAGATTTGGTGGATAAAGTATCTTGGCAACCCTAACCAAGGCAAAAAAAATTGAAAAGGGGGTGCAACACGAGGACTTCCCAAGGGGGTCACCCATCCTGGAACTACTCTCGCCCAAGCACGCTTAACTTCGGAGTTCTGATGGGATCCGGTGCATTAGTGCTGGTATGATCGCACCCGTCATGTTGAGGGCACAATTCCTTTATGTGTTAACGGTTCACAGTCCCAACCTAGAGAAATGGCCCATTCAAAAGGCCCAATGGGCTTAACGACAACCTATCTGCTTGAACAACGCTGCATCCTCGCAAGACGTGAAAATGACATGTTGTAGGGCCCTCTGATGTCCCACAAGTTAGGTTTTCATCCTTTTAACAGTTTACGACGTACGATCCGGGACGGAAAAACAGAGCAAAAGAAGAAAAGTGGCTTGAAACTAATGAAAACGTTCGATTTTACACTCCAAAAATGGGCACAGCGAGCAAGCTGGCTGCCCTCGTCGTAGAGCTCTAAGAGAGCTTTCCAACGGTATGATGTGCGCCGCGTAACTCCTTACGGATCAAAAATTATGGGCACCGGAGCGACGGAGACCTGGTCACAAACCCTACGCCCTAGGATTGCGGGTCCAGCCTCTACGTGAAGCGAAGTCGTCTTGCCCAATGTTATGTGGGATTCGGTAATAGAGATTTGGTGGATAAGGTTTCTTGACAACCCTAACCAGGGCAAAAAAAATTGAAAAGGGGGTGCAACACGAGTACTTCCCAGGGGGTCACCCATCCTAGTACTACTCTCGCCCAAGCACGCTTAACTTCGGAGTTCTGATGTGATCCGGTGCATTGGTGCTGGTTTAATCGCACCCGTCATGTTGAGGGCACAATTCCTATATGTGTTAACGGTTCACAGAACCAGCCTAGAGAGATGGCCTATTCAGAAGGCCCAATGGGCTTAACGACAACCCATCCGCTTCAACAATGCAGCATCCTCGCAAGATGTGATATCGACAAGTTGTAGGGCCCTCTGATGTCCCGCGAGTTAGGTTGTCGTCCTTTTAACAGTTCACGACGTACGATCCGGGACGAAAAAACAGAGCAAAAGAAGAAAAGTGGCTTGAAACTGATGAAAACGTTCGATTTTAGGCTCCAAAAACCGAGCACAGCGAGCAACCTGGCTGCCCCCGTCGTAGAGCTCTCAGAGAGGTTTGCAACGGTATGCTGTGCGCCACGTAAGTCCTTACGGATCAAAAGTTATGGGCACCGGAGCGACGGAGACCTGGTCACAAATCCTACGCCCACGGTTTGCGGGCCCAGCTTCTACGTGAAGAGAAGTTGTCTTGCCCAATGTTCTGTGGGATTCAGTAATAGAGATTTGGTGGATAAAGTATCTTGGCAACCCTAACCAGGGCAAAAAAAATTGAAAAGGGGGTGCAACACGAGGACTTCCCAAGGGGTCACCCATCCTAGTACTACTCTCGCGGAAGCACGCTTAACTTCGGAGTTCTGATGTGATCTGGTACATTAGTGCTGGTATGATCGCACCCGTCATGTTGAGGGCACAATTCCTACATGGGTTAACGGTTCACAATCCCAGCCAAGAGAGATGGCCCATTCAAAAGGCCCAATGGGCTTAACAACAACCCATCCGCTTCAGAAACGCAGCATCCTCACAAGACATGATATCGACACATTGTAGGGCACTCTGATGTCCCATGAGTCAGGTTGTCATCCTTTTAACAGTTCACGACGTACGATCCAGAACGGAAAAACAGAGCAAAAGAAGAAAAGTGGCCTGAAACTGATGAAAACGTTCGATTTTGGTCTCCAAAAATTGGCAAAGCGAGCAAGCTGGCTGCCCCCGTCGTAGAGCTCTCAGAGAGCTTCGGAACCGTATGCTGTGCGCCGCTTAACTCCTTACGGATCAAAAGTTATGGGCACGGGAGCGACGGAGAGCTGGTCACAAACCCTACGCCCTCGGTTTTCAGGCCCAGGCTATACGTGAAGCGAAGTTGTCTTGCCCAATGTTCCGTGGGATTCGGTAATAGAGATTTGGTGGATAAAGTATCTTGGCAGCCCTAACCATGGCAAAAAAAATTGAAAAGGGGGTGCAACATTAGGACTTTCCCGGGGGTCACCAATCCTAGTACTACTCTCGCCCAAGCATGCTTAACTTCCGAGTTCTGATGGGATCCGGTGCATTAGTGCTAGTATGATCGGACCCGTCATGTTCAGGGGACAATTCCTATATGTGTTAACGGTTCACAGTCCTGGCCAAGAGAGATGACCCATTCAAAAGGCCCAAAGGGCTTAACGACAACCCATCCGCTTCAACAACACAGCATCCTCGCAAGACGTGATATCGACACGTTGTAGGGCCCTCTGATGTCCCGCGAGTCAGGTTGTCGTCCTTTTAACAGTTCACAGCATAAGATCCGGGACAAAAAAACAAAGCATAAGAAAAAAAGTGGTCTGAAACTGATGAAAACGTTCGATTTTAGGCTCTAAAAATAGGCAAAGCGAGCAAGCTGGCTGCCCCCGTCGTAGAGCTCTCAGAGAGCTTTGCAACAGAATGTTGTGCGCTGTGTAACTCCTTACTGATCAAAAGTTATCGGCACCGGAGCGACGGAGACCTGGTCATAAACCCTACGACCTCGGTTTGAGGGCCCAGCCTCTACGTGAAGCGATGTTGTCTTGCCTAATGTTCCGTGGGATTCGGTAATAGAGATTGGGGGGATAAAGTATCTTGGCAACCCTAACCAGGGCAAAAAAAATTGAAAAGGGGCTGCAACACGAGGACATCCCACGGGGTCACCCATCCTAGTACTACTCTCGCCCAAGCACGATTAACTTCGGAGTTCTGATGGGATCCGGTGCATTAGTGCTGGTATGATCGCACCCATCATGTTGAGGGCACAATTGCTTTATGTGTTAACGGTTCACAGTCCAAGCCTAGAGAGATGGCCCATTCAAAAGGTCCAATGGGCTTAACGACAACCCATCTGCTTCAACAACGCAGCATCCTCGCAAGACGTGACATCGACACGTTGTAGGGCCCTCTGATGTCCCGCGAGTCAGGTTGTCGTCCTTTTAACAGTTCACGACGTGCGATCCGGGACGGAAAAACAAAGCAAAAGAAGAAAAGTGGCCTGAAACTAATGAAAACGTTCGATTTTAGGATCCAAAAATGGGCAAAGCGAGCAAGCTAGCTACCCCCGTCGTAGAGCGCTCAGAGAGCTTTGTAACGGTATGTTGTGCACCGCGTAACTCCTTACGGATCAAAAGTTATGGGCATGGGAGCGACGGAGACCTAGATACAAACCCTTCGCCCTCGGTTTGCGGGCCCAGCCTATACGTGAAGCGAAGTTGTCTTGCCCAATGTTCCGTGGGATTCGGTAATAGAGATTTGGTGGATAAAGTATCTTGGCAACCCTAACCATGGCAAAAAAAATTGAAAAGGGTGTGCAACATGAGGACTTCCTAGGGGGTCACCAATCCGAGTACTACTCTCGCCCAAGCACGCTTAACATCCGAGTTCTGATGGGATCCGGTGCATTGGTGCTAGTATCATTGCACCCGTCATGTTCAGGGGACAATTCTTATATGTGTTAACGGTTCACAGTCCCGGCCTAGAGAGATGGCCCATTCAAAAGGCCCAATGGGCTTAACGACATCCCATCTGCTTCAACAACGCAGCATCCTCGCAAGACGTGATATCGACACGTTGTAGGGCCCTCTGATGTCCCACGAGTCAGGTTGTCGTCCTTTTAACAGTTCACAGCATACGATCCGGGACGGAAAATTAGAGCAAAAGAAGAAAAGTGGTCTGAAACTGATGAAAACGTTCGATTTTGGGCTCTAAAAATGGGCAAAGCGAGCATGCTGGCTGCCCCCGTCGTAGAGCTCTTAGAGAGCTTTGCAACAGTATGTTGTGCGCTGCGTAACTCCTTACAGATCAAAATTTATGGGCACCGGAGCGACGGAGACCTGGTCATAAACCCTACGACCTCTGTTTGAGGGCCCAGCCTCTACGTGAAGCGATGTTGTCTTGCCTAATGTTCCTTGGGATTCGGTAATAGAGATTTGGGGGATAAAGTATCTTGGCAACCCTAACCAGGGCAAAAAAAATTGAAAAGGGGCTGCAAAACGAGGACTTCTCAAGGGGTCACCCATCATAGTACTACTCTCGCCCAAGCACGCTTAACTTCGGAGTTCTGATGGGATCTGGTGCATTAGTGCTGGTATGATCGCACCCGTCATGTTGAGGGCACAATTCCTTTATGTGTTAACGGTTCACAGTCCCAGCCTAGAATGATGGCCCATTCAAAATGCCCAATGGGCTAAACGACAACCAATCTGCTTCAACAACGCAGCCTCCTCGCAAGACGTGACATAGACACGTTGTAGGGCCCTCTGATGTCCCGCGATTCAGGTTGTCGTCCTTTTAACAATTCACGACGTACGATCCGGTATGAAAAAACAGAGCAAAAGAAGAAAAGTGGCCTGAAACTAATGAAAACGTTTGATTTTAGGCTCCAAAAAAGGCACAGTGAGCAAGCTGGCTGCCCCCATCGTAAAGCGCTCAGAGAGCTTTGCAATGGTATGCTGTGCGCCGCGTAACTCCTAACGGATCAAAAGGTATGGGCACCAGAGCGACGGAGACCTGGTCACAAACCCTACGCCCTCGGTTTGCGGGTCCATCCTCTATGTGAAGCGAAGTTGTCTTGCGCAATGTTCCGTGGGATTCGGTAATAGAAATTTGGTGGATAAAGTATCTTGGCAACCCTAATCAGGGCAAAAAAAATTGAAAAGGGGGTGCAACACGAGGACTTCCCAGGCGGTCACCCATCCTAGTACTACTCTCGCCCAAGCACGCTTTACTTCGGAGTTCTGATGTGATCCGGTGCATTAGTGCTGGTATGATCACACCGGTCATGTTGAGGGAACAATTCCTATATGTGTTAACGGTTCACAATCCCAACTAGAGAGATGGCCCACTCAGAAGGCTCAATGGTCTTAACGACAACCCATCCGCTTCAACAAGGCAGCATCCCCGAAAGACGTGATATCGACACGTTGTAGGGCCCTCTGATGTCTGGCGAGTTAGGTTGTCATCCTTTTAACAGTTCATGACGTACGATCCGGGATGGAAAAATAGAGCAAATGATGAAAAGTGGCCTGAAACTGATGAAAATGTCTTATTTTGGGCTCCAAAAAGAGGCATAACAAGCAAGCTTGCATCCCCCGTCGTAGATCTCTTAGAGAGCTTTGCAACAGTATGTTGTGCGCCGCGTAACTCCTTACAGATCATGAGTTATGGGCACCGGATTGGCAGAGACCTGGTCACATACCCTACGCCCTCGGTTTGCTGGTCCAGCCTCTACGTGAAGCGAAGTTGTCTTGCCCAATGTTCCATGGGATTCGGTAATAGAGATTTGGTGGATAAAGTATCTTGGCAACCCTAACCAAGGCAAAAAAAATTGAAAAGGGGGTGCAACACGAGGACTTCCTAGGGGGTCACCCATCTTAGTACTACTCTCGCCGAAGCACGCTTAACTTCGTAGTTCTGATGTGATCCGGTGCATTAGTGCTGGTATTATCGCAACCATCATGTTGAGGGCACAATTCCTATATGTGTTAACGGTTCACAGTACCAGCCTAGAGAGATGGCCCATTCAAAAGGCCCAATGGGCTTAACGACAACCCATCCGCTTCAACAATGCAGCATCCTCGCAAGACGTGATATCAACATGTTGCAGGGCCCTTCGATGTCCCGAGAGTCAGGTTGTCATCCTTTTCACAGTTCACGACGTGCGATCCGGGACTGAAAAATAGAGCAAAAGAAGAAAATTGGCTTGAAACTGATGAAAATGTTCGATTTTTGGGTCCAAAAACTGGGCAAAGTAAGCAAGCTGGCTGTCCCCGTCGTAGAGCTCTCAGAGAACTTTGCAACGGTACGCTGTACGCCACGTAACTCCTTACAGATCAAAAGTTATGGGCACCGGATCGACGGAGACCTGGTCACATACTCTACGCCCTCGGTTTGCGGGTCCAGCCTCTACGTGAAGCGAAGTCGTATTGCCCAATGTTCCGTGGGATTCGGTAATAGAGATGTGGTGGATAAAGTATCTTGGCAACCCTAACCAAGGCAAAAAAAATTGAAAAGGGGGTGCAACACGAGGACTTCCCAGGGGGTCACCCATCTTAGTACTACTCTCGCCCAAGCATGCTTAACTTCGTAGTTCTAATGTGATCTCGTGCATTGGTGCTAGTATGATCGCACCCGTCATGTTGAGGGCATAATTCCTACATGTGTTAACGGTTCACAATCCCAGCATAGAGAGATGGCCCATTCAAAAGGCCCAATGGGCTTAACGACAACCCATCCGCTTCAACAACGCAGCATCCTCGCAAGACGTGATATCGACACGTTGTAGGGCCCTCGGATGTCCCGCGAGTCAGGTTGTCATCTTTTTAAC
The DNA here is from genome assembly GCA_037974665.1 of Ehretia macrophylla. Lineage (NCBI taxonomy): Eukaryota > Viridiplantae > Streptophyta > Magnoliopsida > Boraginales > Ehretiaceae > Ehretia > Ehretia macrophylla. Next base: position 1,750,023 of record CM075780.1, read on the forward strand.
AGTTCACGACGTATGATACGGGACGGAAAAATAGAGCAAAAGAAGAAAAGTGGCCTAAAACTAACGAAAATATTCGATTTTGGGCTCCAAAAATGGGCAAAGCGACCAAGCTCGCTGCCCCCGTCGTAGAGCTCTCAGAGTGCTTTGTAACGGTATGATGTGCGCCGCGTTACTCCTTACGGATCAAAAGTTATGGGCATTGGAGCGACGGAGACCTGGTCACAAACCCTACGCCCTCGGTTTGCAGGTCCAGCCTCTACGTGAAGCGAAGTTGTCTTGCCCAATGTTCCATGGGATTCGGTAATAGAGATTTGGTGGATAAAGTATCCTGGCAACCCTAACCAGGGCAAAAAAAATTGAAAATGGGGTGCAACACGAGGAATTCCCAGGGGGTCACCCATCCTAGTACTACTCTCGCCAAAGCATGCTTAACATCCGAGTTCTAATGGGAATCGGTGCATTAGTGCAAGTATGATCGTACCCGTCATGTTGAGGGCACAATTCCTATATTTGTTAACGGTTCACAGTCCCAGCCTAGAGAGATGGCCCATTCGAAAGGCCCAATGGGCTTAACGACAACCCATCCGCTTCAACAATCCAGCATCCTAGCAAGACGTGATATCGACACGTTGTAGGGCCCTCTGATGTCCTGCGAGTCAGGTTGTCGTCCTTTTAACAGTTCACGACGTACGATCTGGGACGGAAAAACATTGCAAAAGAAGAAAAGTGGCCTGAAACTGATGAAAATGTTTGATTTTGGGCTCCAAAAATGGGCACAGTGAGCACGATGGCTGCCCCCGTCGTAGAGCTCTCAGAGAGCTTTGCAACGGTATGTTGTGCACCTCGTAACTCCTTACGGATCAAAAGTTATGGGCACCGGAGCGACGGAGACCTGGTCACAAACCCTAAGCCCTCGGTTTACGGGCCCGGCCTATACGTGAAGCGAAGTTGTCTTGGCCAATGTTCTGTGGGATTTGGTAATAGAGATTTGGTGGATAAAGTATCTTGGCAACCCTAACCAGGGCAAAAAAAATTGAAAAGGGGGTGCAACACGAGGACTTCCCAGGGGGTCACCCATCCTAGTACTACTTTCGCCCAAGCACGCTTAACTCCGGAGTTCCGATATGATCTGGTGCATTTGTGCTAGTATGATCGCACCCGTCATGTTGAGGGCACAATTCCTACATGTATTAACGGTTCACAATCCCAGCCTAGAGAGATGGCCCCGTCAAAAGGCCCAATGGGCTTAACGACAACCCATCTGCTTCAACAATGCACCATCCTGGCAAGTCGTGATATCGACACGTTGTAGGGCCCTCTGATGTCCCGCAAGTCAGGTTTTCGTCATTTTAACAGTTCACGACGTATGATCCGGGACGGAAAAACATTGCAAAAGACGAAAAGTGGCCTGAAACTGATGAAAACGTTCAATTTCAGACTCCAAAAATGGGTACAGCGAGCAAGCTGGATGCCCCCGTCGTAGAGCTCTCAGAGAGCTTTGCAACTGTATGCTGTGCGCCGCGTAACTCCTTACGGATCAAAAGTTATGGGCACCGTAGCGATGGAGACCTGGTCACAAACCGTACGCCCTCGGTTTGCCGGCCCAGCCCCTACGTGAAGCGATGTTGTCTTGCCTATTGTTCCGTGGGATTCGGTAATAGAGATTTGGTGGATAATGTATCTTGGCAACCCTAACCAGGGCAAAAAAAATTGAAAAGGGGGTGCAACACAAGGACTTCCCAGGGGGTCACCCATCCTAGTACTACTCTTGCCCACGCAAGCTTAACATCGGAGTTCTGATGGGATCCGGTGCATTAGTGCTGGTATGATCGCACCCGTCATGTTCAGGGCACATTTCCTATATGTGTTAACGGTTCATAGTACCAGCCTAGAGAGATGGCCCATTCAGAAGACCCAATGGGCTTAACGACAACCCATATGCTTCAACAATGCAGCATCCTCGCAAGATGTGATATCGACATGCTGTAGGACCCTCTGATGTCCCGCGAGTCAGGTTGTCGTCCTTTTAACAGTTCACGACGTACGATCCGGGACGGAAAAATAGAGCAAAAGAAGAAAAGTGGCCTGAAAGTGATGAAAACGTTCGATTTTGGGCTCCAAAAATGGGCACAGCGAGCAAGATGGCTTCCCCCGTCGTAGAGCTCTCAGAGAGCTTTGCGACGGTATGCTGTGCACCGCATAATTCCTTACGGATCAAAATCTATGGGCACCGGAGCGACGGAGACCTGGTCACAAACCTTACGCCCTCGGTTTGCGAGCCCAGCCTCTACATGAAGCGATGTTGTCTTGCCCAATGTTTCGTGGGATTCGGTAATAGAGATTTGGTGGATAAAGTATCTTGGCAACCCTAACCAGGGCAAAAATAATGGAAAATGGGGTGCAACACGAGGACTACCCAGGGGGTCAGCTATCTTAGTACTACTCTCGCCCAAGCACGCTTAACTTCCGAGTTCTGATGGGATCCGGTGCATTAGTGCCGGTATGATCGCACCCGTCATGTTGAGGGCACAATTCCTATATGTGTTAACGGTTCACAGTCCCAGCCTAGAGAGATGGCCAATTCAAAAGGCCCAATGGGCTTAACGACAACCCATCCACTTCTACAACGCCGCATCCTCGCAAGATGTGATATCAACACCTTGAAGGGCCATCTAATGTCCCGCGAGTCAGGTTGTTGTCCTTTTAACAGTTCACGACGTACGATCCGGGACAGAAAGACATTGCAAAAGAAGAAAAGTGGCCCGAAACTGATGAAAACGTTCGATTTTGGCCTCCAAAAATGGGAACAGTGAGTAAGCTGGCTGCCCCCGTTGTAGAGCTCTCATAGAGCTTTGGAACGGTATGCTGTGCACCGCGTAACTCCTTACGGATCAAAAGTTATGGGCATCGGAGTGACGGAAACCTGGTCACAAACCCTACGCCCTCAGTTTGCAAGCCCACCCTTTACGTGAAACGATGTTGTCTTGCCTAATGTTCCGTGGGATTCGATAATAGAGATTTGGTGGATAAAGTATCTTGGCTACCCTAACCAGGGCAAAAAAAATTGAAAAGGGGGTGCAACACGAGGACTTTCCAGGGGGTCACCCATCCTAGTAGTATTCTCACCCACCCACGCTTAACTTCCGAGTTCTGATGGGATCCGGTGCATTAGTGCTAGTATGATCACACCCGTCATGTTGAGGGCATAATTCCTATATTTGTTAACGGTTCACAGTCCCAGCCTAGATAGATGGCCAATTCAAAAGGCCCAATGGGCTTAACGACAACCCATCCACTTCTACAACGCTGGATCCTCGCAAGACGTGATATCGACACGTTGTAGGGCCCTCTGATGTCCCGCGAGTCCGGTTGTCGCCCTTTTAACAGTTCACGAAGTACGATCCGGGACGAAAAAACATTGCAAAAGAAGAAAAGTGGCCTGAAACAGATGAAAACATTAAATTTTGGGCTCCAAAAAAGGGGACAGCGAGCAAGATGGCTTCCCTCGTTGTAGAGCTCTCAGAGAGCTTTGCAACGGTATGCTGTGCACCGCCTAACTCCTTACGGATCAAAAGTTATGGGCACTGGAGCGACGGAGACCTGGTCACAAACCCTACGCCCTCGGTTTGCGAGCCCAGCCTCTACGTGAAGCGATGTAGTCTTGCCCAATGTTCCGTGGGATTCGGTAATAGAGATTTGATGGATAAAGTATCTTGGCAACCCTTACCAGGGCAAAAAAAATTGAAAAGGGGGTACAACACGAGGACATCCCAGGGGGTCACCCATCCTAGTACCAGTCTCGCCCAAGCACGCTTAACTTTGGAGTTCTGATGGGATACGGTGCATTAGTGCTACTATGATCGCACCCTCATGTTGAAGGCACAATTCCTATATGTGTCAACGGTTCACAGTCCCAGCCTAGAGAGATGGCCCATTCAAAAGGCCCAATGGGCTTAAGGACAACCCATCCGCTTCAACAACGCAGCATCCTCGAAAGACGTGATATCGACACATTGTAGGGTCTTATGATGCCCCGCGAGTCAGGTTTTCGTCCTTTTAACAGCTCACGACGTACGATCCGGGACGGAAAAACAGAGCAAAAGAAGAAAAGTGGCCTGAAAATGATGAAAATGTTTGATTTTGGGCTCCAAAAATGGGCACATCGAGCAAGCTGGCTGCCCCCGTCGTAGAGCTCTCAGAGAGCTTTGCAATGGTATGTTATGCGCCGCGTAACTCCTTACGGATCAAAAGCTATGGGCACCGGAGCGACGGAGACCTGGTCACACACCCTACGCCCTCGGTTTGCGAGCCTAGCCTCTACGTGAAGCGATGTGGTCTTGCCCAAAGTTCCGTGGAATTCGATAATAGAGATTTGGTGGATAAAGTATCTTGGCAACCCTAACCAGGGAAAAAAAATTGAAAAGGGGTTGCAACACGAGGACTTCCCAGGGGGTCACCCATCTTAGTACTACTCTCGCCCAAGCACGCTTAACTTCTGAGTTCTGATGGGATCCGGTGCATTAGTGCAGGTATGATCGCACCCGTCATGTTGAGGGCACAATTCCTATATGTGTTAACGGTTCACACTCCCAGCCTAGAGAGATGGCCCATTCGAAAGGTCCAATGGGCTTAACGACAACCCATCCACTTCAACAACGCAGCATCCTCGCAAGACATGATATCGACATGTTGTAGGGCCCTCTGATGTCCCGCGAGTTAGGTTGTCGTCATTTTAACAGTTCACGATGTATGATCCAGGACGGAAAAATATTGCAAAAGAAGAAAACTAGCCTAAAACTGATGAAAATGTTCTATTTTGGGCTTCAAAAATGGGCAAAGCGAGCAAGCTGGCTGCCCCCGTCGTAGAGCTCTCAGAGAGCTTTGCAACGGTATGCTGTGCGCCGCGTAACTCCTTACGGATGAAAATTTATGGGCACCGGAGCGACGGAGACCTGTTCACAAACCCTACGCCCTCGGTTTCCGAGCCCAACCTCTACGTGAAGCGATGTTGTCTTGCCCAATGTTTTGTGGGGTTCGGTAATAGAGATTTGGTGGATAAAGTATCTTGACAACCCTAACCAAGGCAAAAAAAAATTGAAAAGGGGGTGCGACACGAGGAGTTCCCTGGGGGTCACCCATCCTAGTACTACTCTCGCCCAAGCACGCATAACTACCGAGTTCTGATGGGATCCGGAGCATTAGTGCTGGTATGATCGCACCCGTCATGTTGAGGGCACAATTCCTATATGTGTTAACGTTTCACAGTCCCAGTCTAGAGAGATGGCCCGTACAAAAGGCCCAATGGGCTTAACGACAACCCATCCACTTCAACAACGTAGCATCCTCGCAAGACGTGATATCGATAGATTGTAGGGCCCTCTAATGTCTCGTGAGTCTGGTTGTCGTCCTTTTAACAGTTCACGACGTACGATCCGGGATGGAAAAACAGAGCAAAAGAAGAAAAGTGGCCTGAAACTGATGAAAACGTTCAATTTTGGGCTCCAAATATGGGCACAGCGCGCAAGATGGCTTCCGCCGTTGTGAGCTCTCAGAGAGCTTTGCAACGATATGCTGTGCACCGCGTAACTCCTTACGGATCAAAAGTTATGGGCACCGGAGCGACGGAGAGCTGGTCACAAACCCTACGCCCTCGGTTTGCGACCCCAGGCTCTACGTGAAGCGATGTTGTCTTGCCCAATGTTCCGTGGGATTCAGTAATAGAGATTTGGTGGATAAAGTATCTTGGCAACCCCAACCAGGGGAAAAAAAATTGAAAAGGGGGTGCAACACGAGGACTTCCCAGGGGTCACCTATCTTAGTACTACTCTCACCCAAGCACGCTTAACTTCTGAGTTTTGATGGGATCCGGTGCATTAGTGCTGGTATGATCGCACCCGTCATGTTGAGGGCACAATTCCTATTTGTGTCAACGGTTCACACTCCCAGCCTAGAGTGATGGCCCATTCAAAAGGCCCAATGGGCTTATTGACAACCCATCCGCTTCAACAACGCAGCATCCTCGCAAGACGTGATGTCGACACATTGTAGGGCCCTCTGATGTCCCGCGAGTCAGGTTGTCGTCCTTTTAACAGTTCACGACGTACGATCCAGGACGGAAAAACAGAGCAAAAGAAGAAAAGTGGCCTGAAACTGATGAAAATGTTCAATTTTTGGTTCCAAAATAGGGCACAGCGAGCAAGCTGGCTGCCCCCATCGTAGAGCTCTCAGAGAGCTTTGCAACGGTATGCTGTACACCACGTAACTCCTTGCGGATCAAAAGTTATGGGCACCGGAGCGACGGAGACCTTGTCAAAAACCTTTGTCCTCGGTTTGCGAGCCCAGCCTCTACGTGAAGCGATGTTGTCTTGCCCAATGTTCCGTGGGATTCGGTAATAGAGATTTGGTGGAGAAAGTATCTTGGCAACCCTAACGAGGGCAAAAAAAATTGAAAAGGGGGTGCAACACGAGGACTTCCCAAGAGGTCACCTATCTTAGTACTACTCTCGGCCAAGCACGCTTAACTTCCGATTTCTGATGGGATCTGGTGCATTAGTGCTGGTATGATCGCACCCGTCATGTTGAGGGCACAATTCCCATATGTGTTAACGGTTTACAGTCCCAGCCTAGAGAGATGGCCAATTCAAAAGGCCCAAGGGGCTTAACGACAACCCATCCACTTCAACAACGTAGCATCCTTGCAAGACGTGATACTGACATGTTGTAGGGCCCTCTGATGTCCCGCGAGTTAGGTTGTTGTCGTTTTAACAGTTCACGACGTACGATCCAGGATGGAAAAACATTGCAAAAGAAGAAAAGTGGCTCGAAACTGATGAAAACGTTCGATTTTGGGCTCCAAAAATGGGCAAAGCGAGCAAGATGGCTTCCCCCGTCGTAGAGCTCTCAGAGAGCTTTGCAACGGTATGCTGTGCACCGCGTAACTCCTTACGGATCAAAAGTTATGGGCACCGAAGCGACGGAGACCTGGTCACAAATCCTACGCCTTCGGTTTGCGAGCCCGGCCTCTACGTGAAGTGATGTTGTCTTGCCCAATGTTCCGTGGGATTCGGTAATAGAGATTTGGTGGATAAAGTATCTTGGTAACCCCAACCAGGGCAAAAAAAATTGAAAAGGGGGTGCAACACTAGGACTTCCCAGGGGGTCACCCATCCTAGTACTACTCTAGCCCAAGGACGCTTAACTTCGGAGTTCTGATGTGATCATGTGCATTAGTGCTGGTATGATCGCACCCGTCATGTTAAGGGCACAATTGCTTTATGTGTTAACGGTTCACAGTCCCATCCTAGAGAGATGGCCCATTCAAAAGGCCCAATGGACTTAACGACAACCCATCCACTTCAACAACGCATCATCCTCGAAAGAGGTGATATCTACACGTTGTAGGGCCCTCTGATGTCCCACGAGTCAGGTTGTCGTCCTTTTAACAGTTCACGAGGTACGATCCGGGATAAAAAAATATTACAAAAGAAGAAAAGTGGGCTGAAACTGATGAAAATGTTCGATTTTAGGCTAATAAAATGGGCACAACGAGCATACTGGCTGCCCCCGTCATAGAGCTCTCAGAGAGCTTTGCAACGGTATGTTGTGCGCCGCGTAACTCCTTAGGGATGAAAAGTTATGGGCACTAGAGCGACGGAGACCTGGTCACAAACCCTACGCCCTCGGTTTCCGAGCCCAGCCTCTACGTGAAGCGAAGTTGTCTTGCCCAATGTTCCGTGGGATTCGGTAATAGAGATTTGGTGGATAAAGTATCTTGGCAACCCTAACCAAGGCAAAAAAAATTGAAAAGGGGGTGCAACACTAGGACTTCCCTAGGGGTCACCCATCCTAGTACTACTCTCGCCCAAGCACGCTTAACTTCCGAGTTCTGATGGGATCCGGAGCATTAGTGCTGGTATGATCGCGCCCGTCATGTTGAGGGCAAAATTCCTATATGTGTTAACGTTTCACAGTCCCAGTCTAGAGAGATGGCCCATACAAAAGGCCCAATGGGCTTAACGACAACACATCCACTTCAACAAAGCAGTATCCTCGCAAGACGTGATATCGACATGTTGTAGGGCCCTCTGATGTCCCGTGGGTCAGGTTGTCGTCCCTTTAATAGTTCACGACATACGATCTGGGACGGAAAAACAGAGCAAAAAAAGAAAAGCGGCCTGAAACAGATGAAAACGTTCAATTTTGGGCTCAAAAAATGGGCATAGTGAGCAAGATGGCTTCCCCCGTCGTAGAGCTCTCAGAGAGCTTTGCAACGATATGCTGTGCACCGCGTAACTCCTTACGGACCAAAAGTTATGGGCACCGGAGCGACGGAGACCTGGTCACAAACCCTACACCCTCGGTTTGCGAGCCCAGCCTCTACGTGAAGCGATGTTGTCTTGCCCAATGTTCCGTGGGATTCGGTAATAGAGATTTGGTGGATAAAGCATCTTGGGAACCCCAACCAGGGCAAAAAAAAATTGAAAAGGGGGTGCAACACGAGGATTTCCCAGGGGGTCACCCATCTTAGTACTACTCTCGCCCAAGCACACTTAATTTCTGAGTTTTGATGGGATCCAGTGCATTAGTGCTGGTATGATCGCACCCGTCATGTTGAGGGCACAATTCCTATATGTGTCAGCGGTTCACAATCCCAGCCTAGAGAGATGGCCCATTGAAAAGGCCCAATGGGCTTAATGACAACTTATCCGCTTCAACAACACAGCATCCTCACAAGACGTGATATCGACACATTGTAGGGCCCTCTGATGTCCCACAAGTCAGGTTGTCGTCCTTTTAACAGTTCACGACGTACGATCCAGGATGGAAAAACAGAGCAAAAGAAGAAAAGTGGCCTGAAACTGATGAAAATGTTCAATTTTTGGCTCCAAAAATGGGCAGAGCAAGCAAGCTGGCTGCCCTCGTCGTAGAGCTCTCAGAGAGCTTTGCAACGGTATGTTGTGCGTCCCGTAACTCCGTACGGATCAAAAGTTATGGGCACCAGAGCGACGGAGACCTGGTCACAAACCCTACGCCCTCGATTTGCGAGCCCAGCCTCTACGTGAAGCGATGTTGTCTTGCCCAATGTTCCGTGGGATTCAGTAATAGAGATTTGGTAGATAAAGTATCTTGGCAACCCCAACCAGGGCAAAAAAAATTGAAAAGGGGGTGCAACACGAGGATTTCCCAGGGGTTACCCATCTTAGTACTACTCTCGCCCAAGCACGCTTAACTTCCTAGTTTTGATGGGATCCGGTGTATTAGTGCTGGTATGATCGCACCCGTCATGTTGAGGGCACAATTCCTATATGTGTCAACGGTTCACAATCCCAACCTAGAGAGATGGCCCATTAAAAAGGCCCAACGGGCTTAATGACAACCCATCCGCTTCAACAACGCAGCATCCTTGCAAGACGTGATATCGACACATTGTAAGGCCCTCTTATGTCCCGCAAGTCAGGTTGTCGTCCTTTTAACAGTTCACGACGTACGATCCAGGATGGAAAAACAGAGCAAAAGAAGAAAAGTGGCCTGAAACTGATGAAGACGTTCAATTTTTGGCTCCAAAAATGGGCAGAGCGAACAAGCTGGCTGCCCCCGTCGTAGAGCTCTCAGAGAGCTTTGCAACGGTATGCTGTGCGCCGCGTAACTCCTTACGGATCAAAAGTTATGGGCACCGGAGCGACGGAGACCTGGTCACAAACCCTACGCTCTCGGTTTGCGAGCCCAGCCTCTACGTGAAGCGATGTTGTCTTGCCCGTTGTTCCGTGGTATTCGGTAATAGAGATTTGGTGGATAAAGTATCTTGGCTACCCTAACCAAGGGAAAAAAAATTGAAAAGGGGGTGCAACGCGAGGACTTCCCAGGGGGTCACCCATCTTAGTCATACTCTCGCCCAAGCACGCTTAACTTCCGAGTTCTGATGGGATCCGGTGCATTAGTGCTAGTATGATCGCACCTGTCATGTTGAGTGCACAATTCCTACATGTGTTAACGATTCACAATCCCAGCATAGAGAGATGGCCCATTCAAAAGGCCCAGTGGGCTTAACGACAACCCATACGCTTCAACAACGCAGCATCCTCGCAAGATGTGATATCGACACATTGTAGGGCCCTCTGATGTCCCGCGAGTCAGGTTGTCGTTCTTTTAACAGTTCACGACGTACGATCCGAGACAGAAAAACAGAGCAAAAGAAGAAAAGTGGCCTTACACTGATGAAAACGTTCGATTTTGGGCTCCAAAAATGTGCACAGCGAGCAAGCTGGTTGCCCCTGTCGTAGAGCTCTTAGAGAGCGTTACAACGGTATACTGTGCACCGCGTAACTCCTTACGGATCAAAAGTTATGCGCATCGGAGAAACGGAGACCTGGTCACAAACCCTACGCCTTCGGTTTGCGGGCCCAGCCTCTACGTGAAGTGAAGTTGTCTTGCCCAATGTTCCGTCGGATTCGGTAATAGAGATTTGGTGGATAAAGTATCTTGGCAACCCTAACCAGGGCAAAAAAAATTGAAAAGGGGGTGCAATACGAGGACTTCCCAGGGGGTCACCTATCCTAGTACTACTCTCACCCAACCACGCTTAACTTTGGAGTTCTGATGTGATCTGGTGCATTAGTGCTGGTATGATCGCACCCGTCATGTTGAGGGCACAATTCCTACATGTGTTAACGGTTCACAATCCCAACCTAGAGAGATGGCCCATTCAAAAGGCTCAATGGGCTTAACGACAAACCATCCGCTTCAACAACGCAGTATCCTCGCAAGACGTGATATCGACACGTTGTAGGGCCCTCTGATGTCCCGCGAGTCAGGTTGTCGTCCTTTTAACAGTTCACGATGTACGATCCGAGATGGAAAAACAGAGCAAAAGAAGAAAAGTGGCCTTAAACTGATGAAAACGTTCGATTTTGGGCTCCAAAAATGGCCACAGCAAGCAAGCTGGCTACCCCCAACGTTGAGCTCTCAAAGAGCTTCGCAACGATATGCTGTGCGCCGCGTAACTCCTTACGGATCAAAAGTTATATGCACCGGAGCGACGGAGACCTGGTCACATACCCTACGCCCTCAGTTTGCGAGCCCAGCCTCTACGTGAAGGGATGTTGTCTTGCTCAAAGTTCCATGGGATTCGGTAATAGTGATTTGGTGGATAAAGTATCTTGGCAACCCTAACCAAGGGAAAAAAAATTGAAAAGGGGGTACAACACGAGGACTTCCCAAGGGGTCACCTATCTTATTACTACTCTCGCCCAAGCACGCTTAACTTCAGAGTTCTGATGTGATCTGGTGCATTAGTGCTGGTATGATCGCATCCGTGATGTTGATGGCACAATTTCTACATGTGTTAACGGTTCACAATCCCAGCCTAGAGAGATAGCCCATTCAAAAGGCCCAATGGGCTTAACGACAACCCATCCGCTTCAACAACGCAGCATCCTCGCAAGACGTGATATCGACACATTGTAGGGCCCTCTGATTTCCTGCCAGTCAGGTTGTCGTACTTTTAACAGTTCACGACTTACGATCCGGGACGGAAAAACAGAGTAAAAGAAGAAAAGTGGCCAGAAACTGATGAAAATGTTCGATTTTGGGCTCCAAATAGGGGCAAAGCGAGCAAGCTGGCTGCCCCTGTCGTAGAGCTCTCAGAGAACTTTGCAACGGTACGCTGTGCGCCGCGTAAGTCCTTACGGATCAATAGTTATGGGCACCTGAGCGACGGAGACCTGGTCACAAACCCTATGCCCTAGGTTTGCGAGCCCAGCCTCTACGTGAAGCGATGTTGTCTTGCCCAATGTTCCGTGAGATTCGGTAATAGAGATTTGGTGGATAAAGTATAGTGGGAACCCTAACCAGGGCAAAAAAAATTGAAAAGGGGGTGCAACACGAGGACTTCCCAGGGGGTCACCTATTCTAGTACTACTCTCGCCCAAGCACGCTTAATGTCGGAGTTCTGATGGGATCCGGTACATTAGTGCTGGTATGATTGCACCCGTCATGTTGAGGGCACAATTCTTTTATGTGTTAACTGTTCACAGTCCCAGCCTAGAGAGATGGCCCATTCAAAAGGCCCAATGGGCTTAACGACAACCCATCCGCTTCAACAATGCTGCATCCTTGCAAAATGTGATATCGACACGTTGTAGGGCCCTCTGATGTCCCGCGAGTCATGTTGTCGTCCTTTTAACTTTCACGACGTACGATCCGGGACGGAAAAACAGAGCGAAAGAACAAAAGTGGCCTGAAGCTGATGAAAACGTTCGATTTTGGGCTCCAAAAATGGGCACAGTGAGCAAGTTGGCTGCCCCTGTCGTAGAGCTCTCAGAGAGCTTTGCAACGGTATACTATGCGCCACGTAACTCGTTACGGTTCAAAATTTATGGGCACCGGAGCGACGAAGACCTGGTCACAAACCCTACGCCCTCGGTTTGCGGGCCCAGCCTTTACGTGAAGCGAAGTTGTCTTGCCTAATGTTCCGTGGGATTCATTAATAGAGATTTGGTGGATAAAGTATCTTGGCAACCCTAACCAGGGCAAAATAAATTGAACAGGGGGTGCAACACGAGGACTTACCAAGGGGTCACCAATCCAAGTACTACTCTCGTCCAAGCACGCTTAACTTCGGAGTTCTGATGGGATCCGGTGCATTAGTGCTGGTATGATCGCACCCATCATGTTGAGCATACAATTCCCATATGTGTTAACAGTTCACAGTCCCAGCCAAGAGAGATGGCCCATTCAAAAGGCCCAATGTGCTTAACGACAACCCATCCGCTTCAACAACGCAGCATCCTCGCAGGACGTGCTATCGACATGTTGTATGGCCCTCTGATGTCCCGCGAGTCAGGTTGTCGTCATTTTAACAGTTCACGACGTACGATCCGAGACAGAAAAACATTTCCAAAGAAGAAAAGTGACCTGAAACTGATGAAAACATTCAATTTTGGGCTCCAAAAATAGGCACAGCGAGCAAGATTGCTGCCCCCGTCGTAGAGCTCTTAGAGAGCTTTGCAACGGTGTTCCGTGCACCGCGTAACTCTTTACGGATCAAAAGCTATTGGCACTAGATCGACGGAAACCTGGTCACAAACCCTACGCCCTCGGTTTGCGAGCCCAGCCTCTACGTGAAGCGATGTTGTCTTGCTTAATGTTCGGTGGGATTCGGTAATAGAGATTTGGTGGAGAAAGTATCTTGGCTACCCTAACCAGGGCAAAAAAACTTGAAAAGGGGGTGCAACACGAGGACTTCCGAGGGGGTCACCCATCCTAGTACTACTCTCGCCCAAGCACGCTTAACTTCGGAGTTCTGATGGGATCTGGTGCATTATTCTTGGTATAATTGCACCCGTCATGTTGAGGGCACAATTCCTATATGTGTTAACGGTTCACAGTCCCAGCCTAGAGAGATGGCCCATTCAAAAGTCCCAATGGGCTTAACGGCAACCCATCTACTTCAACAACGCAGCATCCTCACAAGACATGATATCGACACGTTGTAGGGCCCTCTGATGTCCAGCAAGTCAGGTTGTCGTCCTTTTAAGAGTTCACGACGTACGATCCGGGACGGAAAAACATTGCAAAAGAAGAAAAGTGGCCCGAAATTGATGAAAACGTTCAATTTTTGGCTCCAAAAATGGGCATAGAGAGCAAGCTGGCTACCCCCGTCGTAGAGTTTTCAGAGAGCTTTGCAACGGTAGGCTGTGCGCCGTGTAACTCCTTACTGATGAAAACTTATGGGCACCAGAGCGACGGATACATGGTCACAAACCCTACGCCCTCGGTTTCCGAGCCTAGCCTCTTCCTGAAGCGATGTTGTCTTGCCCAATGTTCCGTGGGATTCGGTAATAGAGATTTGGTGGATAAAGTATCTTGGCAACCCTAATCAGGGCAAAAAAAATTGAAAAGCGGGTGCAACACGAGGAATTCTAAGGGGTTCACCCATCCTAGTACTACTCTCGCCCAAGCACGCTTAACTTCGGAGTTCTGATGGGATCCGGTACATTAGTGCTTGTAAGATCGCACCTGTCATGTAGAGGGCACAATTCCTTTATGTGTTAACGGTTCACAGTCCCAGCCTAGAGAGATGGCCCATTCAAAAGGCCCAATGGGCTTAACGACAACCCATCCGCTTCAACAACGCAGCATCCTCGCAGGATGTGATGTTGACACAATTTAGGGCGCTTAGATGTCTCGGGTGTCAGGTTGTCGTCCTTTGAACAGTTCACGACTTACGATCCGGGACGGAAAAACAGAGCAAAAGAAGAAAATTGGCCTGAAACTGATGAAAACGTAAGATTTTGGGCTCCAAAAATGGGCACAGCAAGCATGGTTGCTACACCTGACGTAGAGCTCTCAGAGAGCTTTGCAACGGTATGTTGTGCGCCGCGTAACTCCTTACGGATCAAAAGTTATGGGTACCGGAGCGACGGAGACCTGGTCACAAACCCTACGCCCTCGGTTTGAGGGCCCAGCCTCTACGTGAAGCAAAGTTGTCTTGCCCAATGTTCTGTGGGATTCAGTAATATAGATTTGGTGGATAAAGTATCTTGGCAACCCTAACCAGGGTAAAAAAAAATCAAAAAGGGGGTGCAACACGAGGACTTCGCTTGGGGTCACCCATCCTAGTACTACTCTCGCCCAAGCATGCTTAACTTCGGAGTTCTGATGGGATCCGGTGCATTTGTGCTGGTATGATCACACCCGTCATGTTGAGGGCACAATTCCTTTATGTGTTAACTGTTCACAATCCCAGCATAGAGAGATGGCCCATTCAAAAGGCCCAATGGGCTTAACGACAACCCATCCGCTTCAACAACGCAACAACCTTGCAAGACGTGATATCAACACGTTGTAGTTACCTCTGATGTCCCGCGAGTAAGGTTGTCGTCCTTTTAACAGTTCACGACAGACGATCTGGGACGGAAAAACAGAGCAAAAGTAGAAAAGTGGCCTGAAACTGATGAAAACTTTCAATTTTGGGCTCCAAAAATGGGCAAAGCAAGCAAGCTAACTGCCCCTGTCGTAGAGCTCTCAGATAGCTTTGCAACGGTATGCTGTGTGCCATGTAACTCCTTACGCATCAAATGTTATAGGCACCGGAGCGACGAAGACCTGGTCACAAACCCTACGGACTCGGTTTGCGGGCCCAGCCTCTACGTGAAGCGAAGTTGTCTTGCCCAATGTTCCGTGGGATTCAGTAATAGAGATTTGGTGGATAAAGTATCTTGCCAACCCTAACCAGGGCAAAAGAAAATTGAAAAGGGGGTGCAACACTAGGACTTCTCAAGGGGTCACCCATCCTAGTACTACTCTCGCCCAAGCACAATTAACTTCGGAGTTCTGATGGGATCCGGTGCATTAGTGCTGGTATAATCGCACCCGTCATGTTGAGGGCACAATTCCTATATGTGTTAACGGTTCACAGTTCCAGCCTAGAGAGATGGCCCATTCAAATGGCCCAATAGGCTTAACGAAAACCCATCCACTTCAACAACGCAGCATCCTCGCAAGACGTGATATCGACACGTTGTAGGGCCCTCTGATGTCCCGCAAGTTAGGTTGCTGTCCTTTTAACAGTTCACGACATACGATCCGGGACGAAAAAACAGAGCAAAAGAGGAAAAGTGGCCTGAAACTGATGAAAACGTTCAATTTTGGGCTGCAAAAATACGAACAACGAGCAAGCTGGCTGCCCCCGTCGTAGCGCTCTCAGAGAGATTTGCAATGGTATGCTGCGCGCCGCGTAACTCCTTACGGATCAGAAGTTATGGGCACCGGATTGACGGAGACCTGGTCACAAACCCTACGCCCTCGGTTTGCGAGCCTAGCCTCTACGTGAACTGAAGTTGTCTTGCCCAATGTTCCGAGGGATTCAGTAATAGAGATTTGGTGGATAAAGTATCTTGGCAACCCTAACCAGGGCAAAAAAAATTGAAAAGGGGGTGCAACACGATGACTTCCCACGGGGTCACCCATCCTAGTACTACTCTCGCCCAAGCACACTTAACTTCGGAGTTCAGATGGGATCCGGTGCATTAGTGCTGGTATAATCGCACCCGTCATGTTGAGGGCACAATTCCTATATGTGTTAACGGTTCACTGTCTCAGCCTATAGAGATGGCCCATTCAAAAGGCCCAATGGGCTTAACGACAACCCATCCACTTCAACAACGCAGCATCCTCGCAAGACGTGATATCGAGACGTTGTAGGGCACTCTGATGTCCCACGAGTTAGGTTGTTGTCCTTTTAACAGTTCACGACGTACGATCCGGGACGGAAAAACAGAGCAAAAGAAGAAAAGTGGCCTGAAACTGATGAAAACGTTCAATTTTTGGCTCCAAAAATGGGCCCATTGAGAAAGCTAGCTGCCGCCGTGGTAGAGCTCTCAGAGAGCTTTGCAACGGTATGCTGTGCGCCACGTAACTCCTTACAGATCATAAGTTATGGCCACCGGAGCGACGGAGACCTGGTCATAAACCCTACGCCCTCGGTTTGCGGGCCCAGCCTCTACGTGAAGCGAAGTTGTCTTGCCCAATGTTCCGTGGGATTCAGTAATAGAGATTTGGTGGATAAAGTATCTTGGCAACCCTAACCAAGCCAAAAAAAATTGAAAAGGGGGTGCAACACGAGGACTTCCCAGGGGGTCACCCATCCTAGTACTACTCTCGCCCAAGCACTCTTAACTTCGGAGTTCTGATGGAATCCGGTGCATTAGTGCTGGTATGATCGCACCCGCCATGTTGAGGGCACAATTCATTTATGTCTTAACTATTCACAGTCCCAGCCTAGAGTGATGGTCCATTCAAAAGGCCCAATGGGCTTAATGATAACCCATCCGCTTCAACAACGCACCATCCTTGCAAGACGTGATATCGAAACTTTGTAGGGCTCTCTGATGTACCGCGAGTCAGGTTGTCGTCCTTTTAACAGTTCACGACGTACGATCCGGGACGTAAAAACAGAGCAAAAGAAGAAAAATGACTTAAAATTGATGAAAATGTTCGATTTTGTGCTCCAAAAACGGGGACAGCGAACAAGCTAGCTGACCTCGTCGTAGAGCTCTCAGAGAGCTTTGCAACGGTATGTTGTGCACTGCGTAACTCCTTACAGATCAAAAGTTATGGGCACCGGAGTGACGGAGACCTGGTCACAAACCCTACGCCCTCGGTTTGTGGGCCCAGCCTCTACGTAAAGCGAAGTTGTCTTGCCTAATGTTCCGTGGGATTCAGTAATAGAGATTTGGTGGATAAAGTATCTTGGCAACCCTAACCAAGGCAAAAAAAATTGAAAAGGGGGTGCTACACGGGGACTTCCCAGGGGGTCACCCATCCTTGTATTACTCTCACCCAAGCACGCTTAACTTCGGAATTCTGATGGGATCCAGTGCATGAGTGCTGGTACGATCGTACCCGTCATGTCGAGGGCACAATTCCTATATGTGTTAACGGTTCACAGTCACAGCCTAGAGAGATGGCCCATTCAAAAGGCCCAATGGGCTTAACGCCAACCCATCTACTTTAACAACGCAGCATCCTCACAAGACATGATATCGACACATTGTAGGGACCTCTGATGTTCAGCAAGTCAGGTTGTCGTCCTTTTAACAGTTCACGACGTACGATCCGGGACGGAAAAACATTGCAAAAGAAGAAAAGTGGCCTGAAACTGATGAAAACGTTCGATTTTGGGCTCCAAAAATGGGCACAACGAGCAAGTTGGCTGCCCCCGTCGTAGAGCTCTCAGAGTGCTTTCCAACGGTATGCTGTGCGCCGTGTGACTCCATACGGATCAGAAGTTATGGGCACCGGAGTGACGGAGACGTGGTCACAAACCTTACGACCTCGGTTTACGAGCCCCGCCTCTACGTGAAGCGATGTTGTCTTGCCCAATGTTCCGTGGGATTCGGTAATAGAGATTTGGTGGATAAAGTATCTTGGCAACCCTAACAAGGGCAAAAAAAATTGAAAAGGGAGGGCAACACGAGGACTTCCCTGGGGGTCACCCATCCTAGTACTACTCTTGCCCAAGCACGCTTAACTTCCGATTTCTGATGGGATCCGGGGCATTAGTGCTGGTATGATCGCACCCGTCTTGTTGAGGGCACAATTCCTATATGTGTTAATGGTTCACAGTCCGAGCTTAGAGAGATGGCCCATTCAAAAGGCCCAATGGGCTTAACGACAAACCATCCACTTCAACAACGCAGCATCCTCACAAGACGTGATATCGACACGTTGTAGGGCCCTCTGATGTCCCGCGAGTCAGGTTGTCGTCCTTCTAACAGTTCACGATGTACGATCCAGGACGGAAAAACTTTGAAAAAGACCAAAAGTAGCCAAAAACTGATGAAAACGTTCGATTTTAGGCTCCAAAAATGGGCACTGCGAGCAAGTTGGCTGCCCCTATCGTAGAGCTCTCAGAGAGCTTTACAACGGTATGCTGTGCACCGCGTAACTCCTTACGGATCAAATGTTATGGGCACCGGAGCGATGGAGACCTGGTCACAAACCCTACGCCCTTGGTTTGCGGGCCCAGCCTATACGTCAAGGGAAGTTGTCTTGCCCAATGTTACGTGGGATTCGGTAATAAAGATTTGGTGGATAAAGTATCTTGGCAACCCTAACCAGGGCAAAAAATAATTGAAAAGGGGGTGCAACACGAGGACTTCCCAGGGGGTCACCCATCCTAATACTACTCACGCCCAAGCATGCTTTGCTTCAGAGTTCTGATGTGATCTAGTGCATTAGTGCTGGTATGATCGCACCCGTCTTGTTGAGGGCACAATTCCTATATGTGTTAACAGTTCACAGTCCCAGCCTAGAGAGATGGCCCATTCAAAAGGCCCAATGGGCTTAACGACAAACCATCTACTTCAACAACGCAGCATCCTCACAAGACATGATATCGACACATTGTAGGGACCTCTGATGTCCAGCAAGTCAGGTTGTCGGCCTTTTAACAGTTCACGACGTACGATCCGGGACGGAAAAACATTGCAAAAGAAGAAAAGTGGCCTGAAACTGATGAAAACGTTCGATTTTGGGCTCCAAAAATGGGTAGAACGAGCAAGTTGGCTGCCCCCGTCGTAGAGCTCTCAGAGAGCTTTCCAACGGTATGCTGTGCACCGTGTGACTCCATACGGATCAAAAGTTATGGGCACCGGAGCGACGGAGACGTGGTCACAAACCTTACGACCTCGGTTTGCGAGCCCAGCCTCTACGTGAAGCGATGTTGTCTTGCCCAATGTTCCGTGGGATTCGGTAATAGAGATTTGGTGGATAAAGTATCTTGGCAACCCTAACCAGGGCAAAAAAAATTGAAAAGGGGGTGCAAGACGATGACTTCCTACGGGGTCACCCATCCTAGTACAACTCTCGCCCAAGCACACTTAACTTCGGAGCTCAGATGGGATCCGGTGCATTAGTGTTGGTATAATCGCACCCGTCATGTTGAGGGCACAATTCCTATATGTGTTAACGGTTCACTGTCTCAGCCTAGAGAGATGGCCCATTCAAAAGGCCCAATGGGCTTAACGACAACCCATCCACTTCAACAACGCAGCATCGTCGCAAGACGTGATATCGAGACGTTGTAGGGCACTCTGATGTCCCACGAGTTAGGTTGTCGTCCTTTTAACAGTTCACGACGTACGATCCGGGACGGAAAAACAGAGCAAAAGAAGAAAAGTGGCCTGAAATTGATGAAAACATTAAATTTTCGGCTCCAAAAATGGGCCCATTGAGAAAGCTAGCTGCCGCCGTGGTAGAGCTCTCAGAGAGCTTTGCAACGGTATGCTGTGCGCCGCGTAACTCCTTACGGATCAAAAGTTATGGCCACCGGAGCGACGGAGACCTGGTCATAAACCCTACGCCCTCGGTTTGCGGGCCGAGCCTCTACGTGAAGCGAAGTTGTCTTGCCCAATGTTCCGTGGGATTCAGTAATAGAGATTTGGTGGATAAAGTATCTTGGCAACCCTAACCAGGCCAAAAAAAATTGAAAAGGGGGTGCAACACGAGGACTTCCCAAGGGGTCACCCATCCTAGTACTACTCTCGCCCAAGCACTCTTAACTTCGGAGTTCTGATGGAATCCGGTGCATTAGTGCTGGTATGATCGCACCCGTCATGTTGAGGGCACAATTCATTTATGTCTTAACTATTCACAGTCCCAGCCTAGAGTGATGGTCCATTCAAAAGGCCCAATGGGCTTAATGATAACCCATCCGCTTCAACAACGCACCATCCTTGCAAGACGTGATATCGACACTTTGTAGGGCCCTCTGATGTACCGCGAGTCAGGTTGTCGTCCTTTTAACAGTTCACGACGTACGATCCGGGACGTAAAAACAGAGCAAAAGAAGAAAAGTGACTTAAAACTGATGAAAATGTTCGATTTTGTGCTCCAAAAATGGGGACAGCGAACAAGCTAGCTGACCTCGTCGTAGAGCTCTCAGAGAGCTTTGCAACGGTATGTTGTGCACTGCGTAACTCCTTACGGATCAAAAGTTATGGGCACCGGAGTGACGGAGACCTGGTCACAAACCGTACGCCCTCGGTTTGTGGGCCCAGCCTCTACGTAAAGCGAAGTTGTCTTGCCCAATGTTCCGTGGGATTCAGTAAAAGAGATTTGGTGGATAAAGTATCTTGGCAACCCTAACCAAGGCAAAAAAAATTGAAAAGGGGGTGCAACACGGGGACTTCCCAGGGGGTCACACATCCTTGTACTACTCTCGCCCAAGCACGCTTAACTTCGGAATTCTGATGGGATCCGGTGCATGAGTGCTGGTATGATCGCACCCGTCATGTTGAGGGCACAATTCCTATATGTGTTAACGGTTCACAGTCCCAGCCTAGAGAGATGGCCCATTCAAAAGGCCCAATGGGCTTAACGCCAACCCATCTACTTTAACAACGCAGCATCCTCACAAGACATGATATCGACACATTGTAGGGACCTCTGATGTTCAGCAAGTCAGGTTGTCGTCCTTTTAACAGTTCACGACGTACGATCCGGGATGGAAAAACATTGCAAAAGAAGAAAAGTGGCCTGAAATAGATGAAAACATTCGATTTTGGGCTCCAAAAATGGGCACAACGAGCAAGTTGGCTGCCCCCGTCGTAGAGCTCTCAGAGAGCTTTCCATCGGTATGCTGTGCACCGTGTGACTCCATACGGATCAAAAGTTATGGGCACCGGAGCGACGGAGACGTGGTCACAAACCTTACGACCTCGGTTTGCGAGCCCAGCCTCTACGTGAAGCAATGTTGTCTTGCCCAATATTCCGTGGGATTCGGTAATAGAGATTTGGTGGATAAAGTATCTTGGCAACCCTAACCAGGGCAAAAAAAATTGAAAAGGGAGGGCAACACGAGGACTTCCCTGGGGGTCACCCATCCTAGTACTACTCTCGCCCAAGCACGCTTAACTTTCGATTTCTGATGGGATCCGGGGCATTAGTGCTGGTATGATCGCACCCGTCTTGTTGAGGGCACAATTCCTATATGTGTTAACGGTTCACAGTCCGAGCCTAGAGAGATGGCCCTTTCAAAAGGCCCAATGGGCTTAACGACAAACCATCCACTTCAACAACGCAGCATCCTCGCAAGACGTGATATCGACACGTTGTAGGGCCCTCTGATGTCCCGCGAGTCAGGTTGTCGTCCTTTTAACAGTTCACGATGTACGATCCAGGACGGAAAAACTTTGAAAAAGACCAAAAGTAGCTAAAAACTGATGAAAACGTTCGATTTTGGGCTCCAAAAATGGGCACAGCGAGCAAGTTGGCTGCCCCTCTCGTAGAGCTCTCAGAGAGCTTTACAACGGTATACTGTGCACCGCGTAACTCCTTACGGATCAAAAGTTATGGGTACCGGAGCGTCGGAGACCTGGTCACAAACCCTATGCCCTCAGTTTGCGGGCCCAGCCTATACGTGAAGGGAAGTTGTCTTGCCCGATGTTACGTTGGATTCGGTAATAAAGAATTGGTGGATAAAGTATCTTGGCAACCCTAACCAGGGCAAAAAAAAATTGAAAATGGGGTGCAACACAAGGACTTCCCAGTGGGTCACCCATCCTAGTACTACTCACGCCCAAGCACGCTTAGCTTCGGGGTTCTGATGTGATCTGGTGCATTAGTGCTGGTATGATCGCACCCGTCTTGTTGAGGGCACAATTCCTATATGTGTTAACAGTTCACAGTCCCAGCCTAGAGAGATGGCCCATTCAAAAGGCCCAATGGGCTTAACGACAAACCATCTACTTCAACAACGCAGCATCCTCACAAGACATGATATCGACACATTGTAGGGACCTCTGATGTCCAGCAAGTCAGGTTGTCGTCCTTTTAACAGTTCACGACGTACGATCCGGGACGGAAAAACATTGCAAAAGAAGAAAAGTGGCCTGAAACTGATGAAAACGTTCGATTTTGGGCTCCAAAAAAGGGTACAACGAGCAAGTTGGCTGCCCCCGTCGTAGAGCTTTCAGAGAGCTTTCCAACGGTATGCTGTGCACCGTGTGACTCCATACGGATCAAAAGTTATGGGCACCGGAGCGACGGAGACCTGGTCACAAACCTTATGACCTCGGTTTGCGAGCCCAGCCTCTACGTGAAGCGATGTTGTCTTGCCCAATGTTCCGTGGGATTCGGTAATAGAGATTTGGTGGATCAAGTATCCTGGCAATCCTAACCAGGGCCAAAAAAATTGAAAAGGGAGGGCAACACGAGGACTTCCCTCGGGGTCACCCATTCTAGTACTACTCTCGCCCAAGCACGCTTAACTTCCGATTTCTGATGGGATCCGGGGCATTAGTGCTGGTATGATCGTACCCGTCTTGTTGAGGGCACAATTCCTATATGTGTTAACGGTTCACAGTCCCAGCCTAGAGAGATGGCCCATTCAAAAGGCCCAATGGGCTTAACGACAAACCATCCACTTCAACAACGCAGCATCCTCGCAAGACGTGATATCGACACGTTGTAGGGCCCTCTGATGTCCCACGAGTCAGGTTGTCGTCCTTTTAACAGTTCACGAAGTACGATCCAGGACGGAAAAACTTTGGAAAAGACCAAAAGTAGCTAGAAACTGATGAAAACGTTCGATTTTGGGCTCCAAAAATGGGCACCGCGAGCAAGTTGGCTGCCCCTCTTGTAGAGCTCTCAGAGAGCTTTACAACGGTATGCTGTGCACCGCGTAACTCCTTACGGATCAAATGTTATGGGCACCGGAGCGACGGAGACCTGATCACAAACCCTACGCCCTTGGTTTGCGGGCCCAGCCTATACGTCAAGGGAAGTTGTCTTGCCCAATGTTACGTGGGATTCGGTAATAAAGATTTGGTGGATAAAGTATCTTGGCAACCCTAACCAGGGCAAAAAAAAATTGAAAAGGGGGTGCAACACGAGGACTTCCCAGGGGGTCACCCATCCTAGTACAACTCACGCCCAAGCACGCTTAGCTTCGGAGTTCTGATGTGATCTGGTGCATTAGTGCTGGTATGATCACACTCGTCACGTTGAGGGCACAATTTCTACATGTGTCAACGGTTCACAATCCCAGCCTAGAGAGATGGCCTTCCAAAAGGCCCAATGGGCTTAACAACAACCCATCCGCTTCAACAACGCAGCATCCTCGTAGGACGTGATATCGACATGTTGTAGGGCCCTCTAATGTCCCGCGAGTCAGGTTGTCGTGCTTTTAGCAGTTCACGACGTACAATCCGGGATGGAAAAACTGAGCAAAAGAAGAATAATGGCCTGAAACTGATGAAAACGTTCGATTTTGGGCTCCAAAAAGGGGCACAGTGAGCAAGTTGGCTGCCCCCGTCGTAGAGCTATCAGAGAGCTTTGCAACGGTATGCTTTGCCCAGCGTAACTCCTCACGGATGAAAAGTTATGGGCACCGGAGCGACGGAGACTAGGTCACAAACCCTACGCCCTCGGTTTGCGAGCCCAGCCTCTACGTGAAGCGAAGTTGTCTTGCCCAATGTTTCGAGGGATTCAGTAATAGAGATTTGGTGGATAAAGTATCTTGGCAACCCTAACCAGGGCAAAAAAAATTGAAAAGGGGGTGCAACACTAGGACTTCTCAAAGGGTCACCCATCCTAGTACTACTCTCGCCCAAGCACGCTTAATATCGGAGTTCTGATGGGATCCGGTACATTAGTGCTGGCATGATCGCACCCGTCATGTAGAGAGCACAATTCCTTTATGTGTTAACTGTTCACAGTCCCAGCCTAGAGGGATGGCCCATTCAAAAGGCCCAATGGGCTTAACGACAACCCATCCGCTTCAACAACACATCATCCATGCAAGACGTGATATCGGCACATTCTAAGGCCCTCTGAAGTCCTGCGAGTCAGGTTGTCGTCCTTTTAACAGTTCACGACGTATGATCCTGGACGGAAAAACAGAGCAAAATAAGAAAAGTGGACTGAAACTTATGAAAACGTTCGATTTTGGGCTCCAAAAATGGGCACAGCGAGCAAGCTGGCTGCCCCCGTCGTAGAACTCTTAGAGAGCTTTGCAACGGTATGCTGTGCGACGCGTAACTCCTTACAGATCAAAAGTTATGGGCACCGGAGCGACGGAGACCTGGTCACAAACCCTACGCCGTCGGTTTGCGAGCCCAGCCTCTACGTGAAGTGAAGTTGTCTTGCCCAATGTTCCGAGGGATTCAGTAATAGAGATTTGGTAGATAAAGTATCTTGGAAACCCTAACCAGGGCAAAAAAAATTGAAAAGGGGGTACAACACGAGGACTTCACAGGGGGTCACCCATCCTAGTACTACTCTCGCCCAAGCACACTTAACTTCGGAGTTCTGATGGGATCCGGTGCATTAGTGCTGGTATAATCGCACCCATCATGTTGAGGGCACAATTTCTATATGTGTTAACAGTTCACAGTCCCAGCCTAGAGAGATGGCCCATTCAAAAGGCCCAATGGGCTTAACGACAACCCATCCACTTCAACAACGCAGCATCCATGCAAGACGTGATATCAACATGTTGTAGGGCCCTCCGATGTCCCGCGAGTTAGGTTGTCGTCCTTTTAAGAGTTCACGATGTACGATCCGGGATGAAAAAACAGAGCAAAAGAAGAAAAGTGGCCTGAAACGGATGAAAATGTTCAATTTTTGGCTCCAAAAAGGGCAAAGAGAGCTAGCTGGCTGCCCCCGTCGTAGAGCTCTCAGAGAGCTTTGCAATGGTATGCTGTGCGCCGTGTAACTCCTTACGGATGAAAAGTTATGGGAACCGGAGCGACGGAGACCTGGTCACAAACCCTACGCCCTCGGTTTCTGAGCCCAGCCTTTTCGTGAAGCGATGTTGTCTTGCCCAATCTTCCGGGGGATTCGGTAATAGAGATTTGGTGGATAAAGTATCTTGGCAACCCTAATCAGGGAAAAAAAAATTGAAAAGGGGGTACAACACGAGGACTTCCCAAGGGGTGACCCATCCTAGTACTACTCTCGCCCAAGCACGCTTAACTTCGGAGTTCTGATGGGATCCGGTACATTAGTGCTGGTAAGATCGCACCCGTCATGTAGAGGGCACAATTCCTTTATGTGTTAACTATTCAAAGTTCTAGCCTAGAGAGATGGCCCATTCAAAAGGCCCAATGGGCTTAACGACAACCCATCTGCTTCAACAACGCAGCATCCTTGCAAGACGTGATATCGACACATTGTAGGGCCCTCTGATGTCCCGCGAGTCTGGTTGTCATCCTTTTAACAGTTCACGACGTACGATTCGGGATGGAAAAACAGAAAAAAGAAGAAAATTGGCCTGAAACTGATGAAAAAGTTCGATTTTGGGCTCCAAAAATGGGCACAACGAGCAAGCTGGCTGCCCCCGTCGTAGAACTCTTAGAGAGCTTTGCAACGGTATGCTGTGCGCCGCGTAACTCCTTATGGATCAAAAGTTATGGGCACCGGAGCGACGGAGACCTGGTCACAAACCCTACGCCCTCGGTTTGCGGGCCCAGCCTCTACATGAAGCAAAGTTGTCTTGCCCAATGTTCCGTGGGATTCAGTAATATAGATTTGGTGGATAAAGTATCTTGGCAACCCTAACCAGGGCAAAAAAAATTGAAAAGGGGGTGCAACACGAGGACTTCGCTGGGGGTCACCCATCCTAGTACTACCCTCGCCCAAGCATGCTTAACTTCGTAGTTCTGATGGGATCCGGTGCATTTGTGATTTTATGATCGCACCCGTCATGTTGAGGACACAATTCCTTTATGTGTTAACTGTTCACAGTCCCAGCCTAGAGAGATGGCCTAATGAAAAGGCCCAATGGGCATAACGACAACCCATCCGCTTCAACAACGCAGCATCCTTGCAAGACGTGATATCAACACGTCGTAGGGCCCTCTAATGTCCCGCGAGTCAGGTTGTTGTCCTTTTAACAGTTCACGACGTACGATCTGGGATGAAAAAATAGAGCAAAAGTAGAAAAGTGGCTTGAAACTGATGAAAACGTTCAATTTTGGGCTCCAAAAATGGGCAAAGCAAGCAAGCTAACTGCCCCCGTCGTAGAGCTCTCAGAGAGCTTTCCAACCGTATGCTGGGTACCGCGTAACTCCTTACGCATCAAAAGTTATGGGCACCGGAGCGACGAAGACCTGGTCACAAACCCTATGGACTCGGTTTGCGGGCCCAGCCTCTACGTGAAGCGAAGTTGTCTTGCCCAATGTTCCATGGGATTCAGTAATAGAGATTTGGTGGATAAAGTATCTTGGCAACCCTAACCAGGGCAAAAAAAATTGAAAAGGGGGTGCAACACTAGGACTTCTCAAGGGGTCACCCATCCTAGTACTAGTCTCGCCCAAGCACACTTAACTTCGGAGTTCTCATGGGATAGGGTGCATTAGTGCTGGTATAATCGCACCCGTCATGTTGAGGGCACAATTCCTATATGTGTTAACGGTTCACAGTCCCAGCCTAGAGAGATGGCCCATTCAAAAGGCCCACTGGGCTTAACGACAACCCATCCACTTCAACAATGCAGCATCCTCGCAAGACGTGATATCGACACATTGTAGGGCCCTCTGATGTCCCGCAAGTTAGGTTGCCGTCCTTTTAATTGTTCACGACGTACGATCCGGGATGAAAAAACAGAGCAAAAGAAGAAAAGTGGCCTGAAACTGATGAAAACGTTCGATTTTGGGCTCCAAAAATGGGCACAACGAGCAAGCTGGCTGCCCCCGTCGTAGAGCTCTGAGAGAGCTTTGCAACGGTATGTTGTGCGCCGCGTAACTCCTTACGGATCAAAAGTTATGGGCACCGGAGCGACGGAGACCTGGTCACAAACCCTATGCCCTCGGTTTGCGGGCCCAGCCTCTACGTGAAGCGAAGTTGTCTTGCCCAATGTTCTGAGGTATTCAGTAATAGAGATTTGGTGGATAAAGTATCTTGGCAACCCTAACCAGGGCAAAAAAAATTGAAAAGGGGGTGCAACACGATGACTTCCCATGGGGTCACCCATCCTAGTACTACTCTCGCCCAAGTACACTTAACTTCGGAGTTCTGATGGGATCCGGTGCATTAGTGCTGGTATAATCGCACCCGTCATGTTGAGGGCACAATTCCTATATGTGTTAATGGTTCACAGTCCCAGCTTAGAGAGATGGCCCATTCAAAAGGCCCAATGGGCTTAATGACAACCCATCCACTTCAACAACGCAGCATCCTCGCAAGACGTGATATCGACATGTTGTAGGGCCCTCTGATGTCCCGCGAGTTTGGTTATCATCCTTTTAACTGTTCACGACGTACGATCCGGCACGAAAAAACAGAGCAAAAGAAGAAAAGTGGCCTGAAACTGATGAAAACATTCAATTTTCGACTGCAAAAATGGGCCCATCGAGAAAGCTGGCTGTCCCCGTCGTAGAGCTCTCAGTGTGCGTTGCAACGGTATGCTGTGCACCGCGTAACTCCTTACTGATCAAAAGTTATGGGCATCGGAGCGACGGAGCCCTGGTCATAAACCATACGCCCTAGGTTTGCGGGCCCAGCCTCTACGTGAAGCGAAGTTGTCTTGCCCAATGTTCCGTGGGATTCAGTAATAGCGATTTGGTGGATAAAGTATCTTGGCAACCCTAACCAGGGCAAAAAAAATTGAAAAGGGGGTGCAACACGAGGACTTCCCAGGGGGTCACCCATCCTAGTACTACTCTCGCCCAAACACGCTTAACTTCGGAGTTCTGATGGAATCCTGTGCATTAGTGCTGGTATGATCGCACCTGTCATGTTGAGGTCACAATTCTTTTACGTGTTAACTGTTCACAGTCCCAGCCTAGAGTGATGGCCCATTCAAAAGGCCCAATGGGCTTAATGATAACCCATCTGCTTCAACAACGCAGCATCCTTGCCAGACGTGATATCGACACGTTGTAGGGCCCTCTGATGTCCCGCGAGTCAGGTTGTTGTCCTTTTAACAGTTCATGACGTACGATCTGGGACGAAAAAACAGAGCAAAAGAAGAAAAGTGGCCTGAAACTGATGAAAACGTTCCATTTTGGGCTAAAAAAAGGGCACATTGAGCAAGCTGGCTGCCCCCGTCGTAGAGCTCTCAGAGAGCTTTGCAACTGTATGTTGTGCGCCGCGTAACTCCTTACGGATCAAAAGTTATGGGCACCGGAGCGAAGAAGACCTGGTCACAAACCCTACGCCCTCGGTTTGCGGGCCCAGCCTCTACGTGAAGCGAAGTTGTCTTGCCAAATGTTCCGTGGGATTCAATAATAGAGATTTGGTGGATAAAGTATCTTGGCAACCCTAACCAGGGCAAATAAAATGGAAAAGTGGGTGCAACACGAGGACTTCCCAGGGGGTCACTCATCCTAGTACTACTCTCGCCCAAGCACGCTTAACTTCAGAGTTCTGGTGGGAGCCGGTGCATTAGGGCTGGTATGATCGCACCCGTCATGTTGAGGGCACAATTCCAATATGGGTTAACGGTTCATAGTCCCAGCCTAGAGAGATGGCCCATTCAAAAGGCCCAATGGCCTTAACGACAACCTATCCGCTTCAACAACGCAGTATCCTCGCAAGACGTGATATCGACACGTTGTAGGGCCCTCTGATGTCCCGCGAGTCAGGTTGTCGTGCTTTTAACTTTCACGACGTACGATCCGGGATGAAAAAATATAGCAAAAGAAGAAAAGTGGCCGGAAACTAATGAAAACGTTCGATTTTGGGCTCCAAAAATGGGCACAGCGAGCATGCTGGCTGCCCCAGTCGTAGAGCTCTCAGAGAGCTTTGCATCGGTATGCTGTGCGCCGCGTAACGCCTTACAGATCAAAAGTTATGGGCACTGGAGCGACGGAGACCTGGTCACAAACCCTACGCCCTCGGTTTGTGGGCCCAGCCTCTAAGTAAAGCGAAGTTGTCTTGCCCAATGTTCCGTGGGATTCAGTAATAGAGATTTGGTGGATAAAGTATCTTGGCAACCCTAACCAAGGAAAAAAAAAATTGAAAAGGGGGTGCAACACGGGGACTTCCCAGGGGGTCACCCATCCTAGTACTACTCTTACCCAAGCACGCTTAACTTCGGAGTTCTGATGGGATCCGGTGCATTAGTGCTGGTATTATTGCACCCATCATGTTGTGGGCACAATTCCTTTATGTGTTAACTATTCACCGTCCCAGCCTATAGAGATGGCCCATTCAAAAGGCCCATTGGGCTTAACGACAACCCATCCCCTTCAACAACGCAGCATGCTTGCAAGACGTGATATCGAGACGTTGTAAGGCCCTCAGTTGTCTCGCGAGTCAGGTTGTCGTCCTTTTAACAGTTCACGACGTGCGATCCGGGACTGAAAAATAGAGCAAAAGAAGAAAAGTGGCCTGAAACTGATGAAAACTTTCGATTTTGGGCTCCAAAAAGGGGCACAGCGAGTATGCTGGCTGCCATCTTCGTAGAGCTCTCAAAGAGCTTTGCAACGGTATGCTGTGCATTGCGTATCTCTTTACGGATCAAAAGTTATGGGCACCGGAGTAACGGAAACCTGGTCACAAACCCTACGCCCTCGGTTTGCAGGCCCAGCCTCTACGTGAAGCGAAGTTGTCTTGCCCAATGTTCCGTGGGATTCAATAATAGAGATTTGGTGGATAAAGTATCTTGGCAACCCTAAGCAGGGCAAAAAAAATTGAAAAGGGGGTGCAACAAGAGGACTTCCCAAGGGGTCACCCATCCTAGTACTACTCTTCCCCAAGCACGCTTAACATCGGAGTTCTGATGGGATCCAGTGAATTAGTGCTGGTATGATCGCACCCGTCATGTTGAGGGCACAATTCCTTTATGTGTTAACTATTTACAATCCCAGCCTAGAGAGATGGCCAATTCAAAAGGCCCAATGGGCTTAACGACAACCCATCCGCTTCAATAACGCAGCATCCGCGCAAGACATGATATCGACATGTTGTAGGGCCCTCTGATGTCCCGCGAGTCAGGTCGTCGTCCTTTTAACAGTTCATGACATATGATCCGGTACGAAAAAACAGAGCAAAAGAAGAAAGGTGGCCTGAAACTGATGAAAACTTTAGATTTTGGGCTCCAAAATGGGGCACAGTGAGCAAGCTGGCCGCCCTCGTCGTAGAGCTCTCAAAGAGCTTTGCAACGGTATGCTGTGCACTACTTAACTCTTTACGGATCCAAAGTTGTGGGCATAGTGAGCAAGCTGGCCGCCCTCGTTGTAGAGCTCTCAAAGAGCTTTGCAACGGTATGCTGTGCACTACGTAACTCTTTACGGATCCAAAGTTGTGGGCACAGGAGCGACGGAAACCTGGTCACATACCCTACGCCCTCGTTTTTTGGGCCCAGCCTCTACGTGAAGTGAAGTTGTCTTGCCCAATGTTCCGTGGGATTTAGTAATAGAGATTTGGTGGATAAAGTATCTTGACAACCCTAACTAGGGCAAAAAAAATTGAAAAGGGGGTGCAACACGAGGACTTCCAAAGGGGTTACCCATCCTAGTACTACTCTCGCCCAAGCACGCTTAACTTCGAAGTTCTGATGGGATCCAGCGCATTAGTGCTGGTATGATCGCGCACGTCATGTTGAGGGCACAATTCCTTTATTTGTTAATTGTTCACCGTCCCAGCCTAGAGAGATGGCCCATTCAAAAGGCACAATGGGCTTAATGACAACCCATCTGCTTCAACAACGCAGCATCCTAGCAAGACGTGATATCGACACATTGTAGGGCCCTCTGATATCCCGCGAGTCAGGTTGTTGTCCTTTAAATAGTTCACGACGTACGATCCGGGACTAAAAAATAGAGCAAAAGTAGAAAGTGGCCTGAAACTGATGAAAACATTCGATTTTGAGCTCCAAAAATGGGCACAGCGAGCAAGCTGGCTGCCCCCGTTGTAGAGCTCTCAGAGAGCTTTACAACGGTATGTTGTGCACCACGTAACAATTACGGATCAAAAGTTATGGGCACCGGAGTGATGGAGACCTTGTCACAAACCCTACGCCCTCGGTTTGCGGGCCCAGCCTTTAAGTGAAGCGAAGTTGTCTTGCCCAATGCTCCGTGGGATTCAGTAATAGAGATTTGGTGGATAAAGTATGTTGGCAACCCTAACCAGGGCAAAAAAAATTGAAAAGGAGGTGCAACACGAGGACTTCCCAGGGGGTCACCCATCCTAGTACTACTCTCGCCCAAGCATGCTTAACTTCGGAGTTCTGATGGGATCCGGTGCATTAGTACTGGTATGATCGCACCCGTCATGTTGAGGGCACAATTCCTATATGTGTTAACAGTTCACAGTCCCAGCCTAGAGAGATGGCCCATTCAAAAGGCCCAATGGGCTTAACGACAACCCATCCGCTTCAACAACGCAGCATCCTCACAAGACGTGATATCGACACGTTGTCGGGCCCTCTGATGTCCCGCGAGTCAGATTGTCAACCTTTTAACAGTTCACGACGTATGAGCCGGGACGGAAAAACAGAGAAAAAGAAGAAAAGTGGCCTGAAACTGATGAAAACATTCGATTTTGTGCTCCAAAAAGGGGTACATCGAGCAAGCTGGCTTCCCCTGTCGTAGAGCTCTCAGAGAGCTTTGTAACGGTATGCTGTGCGCCGCATAATTCCTTACAGATCAAAAGATATGGGCACCGGAGCGACGGGGACCTGGTCACAAACCCTACGTCCTCGGTTTGCGGGCCCAGCCTCTACGTGAAGCGAAGTTGTCTAGACCAATGTTCCGTGGGATTCAGTAATAGAGATTTGGTGGATAAAGTATCTTGGCAACCCTAACAAGAGCAAAAAAAATTGAAAAGGGGGTGCAACACGAGGACTTCGCAAGGGGTCACCCATCCTAGTACTACTCTCGCCCAAACACGCTTAACTTCGGAGTTCTGATATGATCCGGTGCATAAGTGCTGGTGTGATCGCACCCGTCATGTTGAGGGCACAATTCCTTTATGTGTTAACTGTTCAGAGTCCCAGCCTAGAGAGATGGCCCATTCAAAAGGCCCAATGGGCTTAACGACAACCCGTGCTCTTCAACCACGCAGCATCCGCGCAAGACGTGATATCGACATGTTGTAGGGCCCTCTGATGTCACGCGAGTCAGGTTGTCGTCCTTTTAACGGTTCACGACGTATGATCCGGGACAGAAAAACAGAGCAAAAGAAGAAAAGTGGCCTGAAACTGAAGAAAACTTTCGATTTTGGGCTCTAAAAATGGGCAGAGTGAGCAAGCTGGCCGCCCTCGTCGTAGAGCTCTCAAAGAGCTTTGCAACGGTATGGTGTGCACTGCGTAACTCTTTACGGATCAAAAGTTATGGGCATCAGAGAGACAGAAACCTGGTCAGAAACCCTACGCCCTCGGTTTTCGGGCCAAGCCTCTACTTGAAGCGAAGTTGTCTTGCCCAATGTTCCATGGGATTCAGTAATAGAGATTTGGTGGATAAAGTATCTTGACAACCCTAACCAGGGAAAAAAAAATTGAAAAGGGGGTGCAACACGAGGACTTCCCAAGGGGTTACCCATCGTAGTACTAATCTCGCCCAAGCACGCTTAACTTCGAAGTTCTGATGGGATCCAGTGCATTAGTGCTGGTATGATCGCACACGTCATGTTGAGGGCATAATTATTTTATGTGTTAACTGTTCACAGTCCCAGCCTAGAGAGATGGCCCATTCAAAAGGCCCAATGGGCTCAACGACAACCCATCCGCTTCAACAACGCAGCATCCTAGCAAGACGTGATATCGACACGTTGTTGGGCCCTCTGATGTCCCGCGAGTCAGGTTGTCGTCCTTTTAATAGTTCACGATGTAGGATCCGGGACTGAAAAACAGAGCAAAAGTAGAAAAGTGGCCTGAAACTGATGAAAACATTCGATTTTGAGCTCCAAAAATGGGCATAGCAAGCTAGCAGGCTGCCCCTGTTGTAGAGCTCTCAGAGAGCTTTAAAACGGTATGCTGTGTGCCGCGTAACAATTACGGATCAAAAGTTATGGGCACCGGAGCGACAGAGACCTGGGCACAAACCCTACGCCCTCGGTTTGCGGGCCCAGCCTCTAAGTGAAGCGAAGTTGTCTTGCCCAATGCTCCGTGGGATTCAGTAATAGAGATTTGGTGGATAAAGTATCTTGGCAACCCTAACCAGTGCAAAAAAAATTGAAAAGGAGGTGCAACACGAGGACTTCCCAGGGGGTCACCCATCCTAGTACTACTCTCGCCCAAGCATGCTTAACTTCGGAGTTCTGATGGGATCCGGTGCATTAGTGCTGGTATGATCGCACCCGTCATGTTGAGGGCACAATTCCTATATGTGTTAACGATTCACAGTCCCAGCCTAGAGAGATGGCCCATTCAAAAGGCCCATTGGGCTTAACGACAACCCATCCGTTTCAACAAATCAGCATCCTCGCAAGATGTTATATCGACACGTTGTAGGGCCCTCTGATGTCCCGCGTTTCAAGTTTTCGTCCTTTTAAATGTTCACGACGTATGATCCTGGACGGAAAAACAGATCAAAAGAAGAAAAGTGGCTTGAAACTTATGAAAATGTTCGATTTTGGGCCCCAAAAAGTACCAAGCGAGCAAGTTGGCTGCCCCTGTCGTAGAGCTCTAAGAGAGCTGTGCAACGGTATGCTGTGTTCCGCGTAACTCTTACGGATCAAAAGTTATGGGCACCGGAGTGACGAAGACCAGGTCACAAACCCTACGCCCTCGGTTTGCGGGCCCAGCCTCTACGTGAAGCGAAGTTGTCTTGCCCAATGTTCCGTGGGATTCAGTAATATAGATTTGGTGAATAAAGTATCTTGACAACCCTAACTAGGGCAAAAAAAATTGAAAAGGGGGTGCAACACAAGGACTTCCCAAGGGGTCACCCATCCTAGTACTACTCTCGCCCAAGCACGCTTAACTTCGAAGTTCCGATGGGATCCGGTGCATTAGTGCTGGTATGATAGCACCCGTAATGTTGAGGGCACAATTCCTTTATGTGTTAACTGTTCACAGTCCCAGCCTAGAGAGATGGCCCATTCAAAAGGCCCAATGGGCTTAACGACAACCCATCCGCTTCAACAACGCAGCATCCTGGCAAAATGTGATATTGACACATTGTAGGGCCCTCTAATGTCCTGCGAGTCAGGTTGTCGTCCTTTTAACAGTTCACGATGTACGATCCAGGACGGAAAAACAGAGCAAAAGTAGAAAAGTGGCCCAAAACTGATGAAAACGTTCGATTTTGGGCTCCAAAAACGGGCATAGCGGGCAACCTTGCTGCCCCCATCGTAGAGCTCTCAGAGAGCTTTGCAACGGTATGTTGTGCACCACGTAACTCCCTACGGATCAAATGTTATGGGCACCGGAGCGACGGAGACCTGGTCACAAACCCTACGCCCTCGGTTTGCGGGCCCAACCTCTACGTGAAGCGAAGTTGTCTTGCCCAATGTTCCGTGGGATTCAGTAATAGAGATTTGGTGGATAAAGTATCTTGGCAACCCTAGCCAGGGCAAAAGAAATTGAAAAGGGGGTGCAACACGAGGACTTCCCAGGGGGTCACCCATCCTAGTACTACTCTCGCCGAAGCACGCTTAACTTCGGAGTTCTGATTGGATCCGGTGCATTAGTGTAAGAACCTGCACTTAATTCCAAGCATTATTATATTATTTGAGTATTATTAATATGCTCGGTGATAAGAACTAAATTTAACTAGGGCGTGTATTAGCTAGTATATTAAAATTAGGCATTCAGCTCAAATAAAAGAAAACCTTGCTGGTAGAAATAAGGTACTATATTTTAATTACTCTTTGGATTTAATAATTTGTATAGCATTAGCTAGGATTTACTCAAATTATAGAATAAAAGTAGTACTATAATTAGTTGATAGGGTTTGATAATTCTTAAGTAGTCCTTCTAGCATTTCTAAACAAAGAAAATTAATTATTGTTATATTAGTGTCAACATTTTAGCTAAATAACGAATTAGCCATCATTAACGTGAGTGAAAAGTTTTCCTCTTCTAATCAGCGGTTTGCACGTAGGAAGATAAGTATGAGCAATTAGTGTCCAATTAGCTTGGTCATTTCGGTTTACCCTTTAGAGATTTTAATACAATTGTTATAAGTGTTGATTTGTTGGAAATTAGATTAACCTTTGCAATTTTGGAAGCCAATCACGCTGCTACCACTAGCCTGCTTAAGCTACTATCATAAGACTACTTGTAGTCTTGCATGGAGCCATGCACCAGTAGAAGACACGCAGCAGCATAGAAGTTTATAAACCAAATTATTTCTAAACAAAGTGCCAGCTACGTGCAGCTATAAGCCTTGCGTCTTTGCTGTCCATTTTCTATAGGGTTGTATGAGATAAGTTCTCTTATAAACATGGCACGCAACAGCTTGGGTTTACTCGAGTATCACAGGAATTAAACTTGTGTATTCTCGCATGTTAGCTTTTTTGTTAGGTAGACGACGTGGCAGCTAAAATGTTTTAACTGTCCATTCCCGAGTGGCTGCATGATTTTAATAAAACACGCAGTAGTTTGGAATTAGTTACCATAATAGAACATTAGTGCTGTCAATAGGATAGAGGAACTAAGCTTTGAATCAGCATGCTGGAAGTAGGAGGTGTCAACTTGCATGAAGTAATTTCTTGACAATAAAACGTGCAGCTGCTTTCTTCACTCAAGTGGAATAGGAACCAATCAGATTGAGTCCTAGGCACTATATAAAGGATTTTTAAGCTTCGGTTAGAACATACACAACCAAATCTCTTATTAGCCTTTTTATATTTCTTTTCTTTGACGAGTTTGACAAGCAATTCACAGGTGCGGGTTTCTTTTAAAGTGCATGGCTGATTTTATTTAATTAAGCTTAGCTGACACTATTTTATATTTAGCTTATAACATGAACATAGTTGTGTGGGTCTTTTGACTAGAATGCATTACTGAATTCTTTTGTTGATTACAAGTATTTGATTATATGAAGAGCTAATATTATTTTATGTCTTATGCCATGACTTCATTCTATATATGTAAGGGTGTGGGTTCTAACTTTTAAAATACATTGTTAACTCTTATTATATATGTAGAGTTAATCGTGTGGGTCTGTTAGAGCATTATAGCTAAATTATACGTTAATTAACTATGAAAGCATGACACATAGACTTACTAGTATAGTCTAGTTAACAATCTCCTCTCAATACATAACTATATTTATGATTGGTTGAGAGAGACTTTTAAATAAATTATATACATGGGTTTGTGATTTTAAATGAGCAGATTGTTATTTGTTAAGAATAAAAGATGTCATCTCGTAAAGCCAAGCTAGACGGTTATACCTTATAATATATATTAAATGTGTATACTACCTGTTATATGGGAGCCTATATTTAAGTTTTGATAATAAATATATGGTATTATAAATCAAGTAGTAGTGGATGAGAAGTTAAGTAGGTTATGGCCATTCTCTAGTCAAGTAAGAATTGATAATGTCTACTACTAAAATTTCACGAGCTAAGTCAACCATCTGTTAACTATATTTACTCTTAGAAGAAGACTATAGGAAGGAGGGTTGATAATAAAATCTATAATAACATAAATTCTTAACCAGGACAAACAACTTGGTCTAATATAAGACCTTATGAACTAGAATTATAAATCAGGTATACATATCATGTTGCTTAACTAGGGTTATAGTAAAGAGTTGTCTATCTTACTGTTTTAATTACGTATTCAACTACTTGCTTGTTTTTCACTAAGATCATTACCTACTTGTAACATGTATAAATTATTATCCACCTTAATGATTTATTTTTAATATCTACATGGATATGTGTATGAGAGACGGCCTGCTATGTCGTACTCTCATTATGTGATTACTTGAGCATACTTGTGAGCTACTTGGGGGTTGCAACCTCAGGCACGATAGCATTTCACGAACGCCGGGCGGCATAGGGCTTGCCGGTGATCCCATGACTATCGTGGTCCTAGTCCCTCTCTCGCTTGGCCTTCCACCCTCGGAGAGTTGGGTCGTAGATTTTGGGATACAATCCAGAGTATCCTTTTGAGAGAGATAAGAAGTTGAAATTCTGATAAAAGGCTGGCCACCTCATGAAATACTTGACTTGTTCCTACTCTCGCTTGGTACCACCCTCGGAGAGTAGTGTCCTACTCTCGCTTGGCATTCTAACCTCGGAGAGTAGGCTGATATCTGATGTGGATACTTGCCACTAAATGTTACTAGACAACATATGATATTATTTCTTATCATCTGTAAATAAGTTGTGAATATTATTATATGCTGGCATTGCATCACTATTTTCAAAATTCAAAAATGTTTTCAAAATCGCCCCCGGTTGACTTACCCTCGCTAAGTTCTTAGTGCTCACGACCCTTACCACATCGACTTCAGGTGAAGCCACGGCAGAAGAGGAAGAACCGGGAAACGAGAATGTGCCTTTTCTGTGTGTTGAGGGATTTGGATCAGTTGATTCCACGGAGTGTTGATGTTATCATCCATCGGTATTACCTTTTCAACGAAGACTTGGTGAACAAAGAAATACCACATCACTTACTATATGATGTAATAATAAATGACACAGTGTTAGATATAGGGTTTGGACCATGTATGACTACATATGTGGTCTACTACGGTATTATGTATGAAGAATAGGTGTACTAGTCTAGTTCCGGACTCATTTTTGTCAACTCAGAGTCTGGTTGGATGGTTGTAATACGAAAGGTTATATCTATATCAGCTTAGTATGTTCCGCTTTCAGTTCTTATTTTGCATTTGAATAAGTATAGCTATTTATCTTGACCTCCCACTGTATCCTGAGAAGGATCAGGATTTTGGGTCATTACAGTTGGTATCAGAGCATAGTAATGCCTTAGAACCCTGGTTTAGAAACGTTGGGCTTGGGGTTAGAAGCCTTGACCTAAGAATATGCCTATGTGTTTTTAATTTGAATAACTATGTGCTATAACTTGTTATTTTGCGTGATAAACAACTGAGGATACTTGCGTGTGTTTAGAGAATATGGCTGGACCTAGTACACGAAGAACTGATAGGAATGTTGAGCCGATAGAGGAACCTGGACAGGCTAATCCAGGAATGGCTATGTTCAATCTAATGGCAACCGCAATGGACAGGGTGTCCAGTGTTCTTGAGCATCAGGAGGCACGGGAGGCAGGTAACCCGTATAACGTTGAATGAGGGGTAAACTGTGAGGAACACAGGACAAGCCCACTTAAAGAATTCTTGGGTTATTACCCCCCAAAATTTTTCGGGGAACCTGATGATGAAAAAGCCGAAGCATGGCTCTCGGAGGTGGAGAAACTTTATGAAACTTTGAATTACAATAACGAGCAGAAAGTTGTACTTGCAACATATTTACTCAAAGGAGATGCAGAACAATGGTGGAAGGTGGTAAAGCACCGTTGGGAGAAAAATCATATGCCTTACACCTGGGCAAATTTTACCAAAGTCTTTAAGGAGAAATATGTTCTGGCTGTTACCAGGGAAAGACGAGAAGAGGAATTTATGGCGTTAAGGCAAGGGGGCATGACTGTTGTGCAATACGGAGCACGTCTGGACAAACTATCTCAGTATGTGCCTGAATTGATGCAGCCACCAGATCGAGCAATTCAAAAATTTGTAAGAGGATTGAGGGCCGAAATACAAGATAGTTTGGTTGCATTAAAATTTGGAACTTATGGGGAAGCTGTGGAAGTCGCCACACGAGTGGAAAAAAGGAAGATGGAAACTCGGGGTGGTCTAAGTCAACCCAACAAAAAACCTTTCCAGCAAGGCCTAATGCAACAAAGAATAAGTTCGGGTTATTCTCAAGGACGTAATCAAACAGGATCAGTGAGTAACTGACCACAACCAAGTGGATCGATTGCCTCCTCCGCTCGAGGACCATCAGGCACAAAGACTCAAACTCAAGCATGTGCCTATTGTGATAAGAAGGGACACACTGAGCTGGAATGTTGGAAGAATGCAGGAAAATGTGTTGGTTGTGGAAGTGATCAACATCAAATTAAGGATTGTTTAAAGTGGCAAGGGAAGTGGAGCCAGGATAAGCCGGTAACGAATCGGCGTGTGCAAGCTAAAGTTTATGCAATTGAACAGCAGGAGTTACCGGATGATGCTGCTGTAATAGAAGGTATATTCTCGATTTTAACTCAGTCTGTTAAGGCATTAATTGATACAGGGGCAACCCACTCATTTATTACTCCCCGTTGTGTGCAACGAATTGGTATTCCAACTAGTAAGTTGTGTTGTGGTGTAGAGGTAAGTACCCCGACAGGTAGCAGATTTGTGACTGAATTTGCTTGTAGGGCTTGTAAGTTTCAGGTTGAGAATCGGGAATTCTCTGCCAATCTAATTCTCCTTCCTTTCGAAAAATATGAGGTTATTCTAGGAATGGATTGGCTATCCACACACCATGCACACCTAGACTGTAGAACCAAAGTGCTAAGGTTACATGTACCAGGGCAACCTGTGATCGAGATCTCAAGCCAAAAAAGGGACCGCACAAACGATGTTATTATTTCAGCCATAAAAGCCGCAAAATCTATCAAAAAAGGGGGAACGGTATTCCTCGTATATCTAGTCAATAAGCCGGCCGATAAGGCCAAAATGGAAGAAGTAACGATAATAAAAGAATATTTGGATATGTTTCCCGAAGAGTTACTTGGGTTACCACAAAAACGGGAAATTGATTTTACCATTGAATTACTACCCGGAACTCAACCAATCTCTAGGGCCCCCTATAGAATGGCTCTAGCGGAGTTGAAAGAACTGAAAATACAACTGCAGAACTTGGTGGAAAAGGGGTTTATTCAACCTAGTTCTTCACCATGGGGGGCACCAGTGCTGTTTGTTAAGAAGAAAGATGGTTCCTTGAGGTTGTGTATTGATTACCAAGGTTTGAATCAAGTAACATTTAAGAACAAGTATCCTCTACCTTTAATTGATGAACTGTTTGATCAATTACAAGAAGCAAAAGTGTTCTCTAAATTTGACCTAAGACAGGGTTACCATCAACTACAGATTAAGAAGGAGGATATACCCAAGAGTGCTTTTCGAACTCGGTATGGGCACTATGAGTTTGTTGTAATGCCTTTTGGGCTGACTGATGCACCCGCAGCCTTTATGGATATGATGCATCGGATATTTCGCTCTTACCTGGATCAATTCGTGGTAATATTTATAGATGACATACTAGTCTACTCTAAGACAGAAAAAGAGCATGACCAGCATTTACATCTGGTGCTGCAAAAGCTCCAGGAGCATCAATTATATGCCAAGTTCAGTAAATGTGAGTTTTGGCTTCAATAGGTGTCCTTTTTGGGACACATCATCTCTCAAGATGGTTTAGCAGTAGACCCAACAAAAATTGAAGTGATATCATCTTGAAAGAAGCCAAAAAATGTTACTGAGGTGCGAAGTTTTCTAGGTTTGGTAGGTTACTATCGACGTTTTGTTAAGGATTTCTCGAAGATAGAAGGACCACTTACTAAGCTTACACAGAAGAGAATGGTATTTGAATGGGACAACAAATGTGAAGGTAGTTTTCAAGAATTGAAAAACAGATTGACTACCGCACCCGTCTTGACTCTACCGGAAGGAGATAAAAATTACATTATCTATAGCGATGCCTCGAAGGAAGGCCTGGGCTGTGTGCTAATGCAAGATAGTCGGGTGATTGCTTATGCTTCCCGAAAATTGAAATCCTACGAGGTGAATTACCCTACACATGATTTGGAATTAGCCGTTATTGTGTTCGCCTTGAAGAAATGGAGACACTACTTATGGGGAAGTAAATTTGAAATATTCACAGATCATAAAAGTTTAAAATACATTTTCTCACAAAAGGAACTTAATATGAGGCAGCGAAGATGGATGGAGTTATTGAATGATTATGATTGTTCCATTAACTATGTACCAGGAAAGACAAACATTGTAGCAGATGCTCTGAGTCGGAAGACAAGTTTGGTGATTCCCAATTTGGGGAAATCTGAGGAAGAAAACAACAGGGTGTGGTGCGCCTATTTGCAAATACATTTGGACTTGTTGTCACAATTACAAGAAGCGCAAAAACAAGATCCTCAGCTCCAAAAGGTTGAAGTAGGCAATATTGATCTCAAATTACAACAAGATGGGTTATGGAGGTTTAGGAATCGGGTTTGTGTACCGAATAACCCAGAATTGAAAAGGAAAATTCTTGAGGAAGCTCATACTTCCAAGTATACTATTCAACCCGGAGGAACCAAGATGTATCGTGATTTGAAACAATACTATTGGTGGAGAAATATGAAAAGGGAAATAGCGGAATACATAACTCGGTGCCTAACCTGTCAACGGGTAAAAGCAAAACATCAAAGACCTGCCGGATTGCTGCAACCGCTGGAAATACCTCAATGGAAATGGGAACATGTGACTATGGATTTTGTCATGGGATTACCTAAATCTCCTCGAGGATGCGACGCTATCTGGGTGGTAGTAGATCGATTGACTAAGACCACCCATTTTACTGCCATGAATATGGAAGATAAGATAGCTAAGCTTACTGATTTATATGTGGCAAACATTGTAAGACTCTATGGGGTACCCGCAAGTATTGTGTCAGATAGGGATCCCCGATATACATCTAGACTTTGGCAGAAGTTGCAGGCCGCTTTGGGTATCAAGTTAAGCTTCAGCACAACTTACCATCCCCAAACAGATGGGCAATCCGAAAGAACAATCCGAATCTTGGAGGATATGTTGAGAGCTTGCGTTTTGGATTTTGGAAAAAATTGGGAAAAGCATCTGCCTTTGGCTGAGTTTGCCTATAACAACAGCTATCAGGCCACTATTGGCATGACTCTATATGAAGCCTTGTACGGAAGGAAGTGTAGATCCCCTTTATATTGGGATGAAGTCGGAGAAATGAAGACTATGGACCCGACCATATTGACGGAACTAGAAGAGAAAATAGCAAATATCCATTTGATCCGAAAAAGGATGTTAACTACCCAGAGTCGGCAAAAGCGTGATGCTGATAAATGCAGACGAGATTTGGAGTTCGAAATCAGTAACTTGGTTTTCTTG
Organism: Ehretia macrophylla; assembly: GCA_037974665.1. Lineage (NCBI taxonomy): Eukaryota > Viridiplantae > Streptophyta > Magnoliopsida > Boraginales > Ehretiaceae > Ehretia > Ehretia macrophylla. Next base: position 1,792,577 of record CM075780.1, read on the forward strand.
AAGTTGTCACCTCGCAAAGGATTAATTTGGCATGGTAAGGGAGGGAAATTAAGTCCACGATATATTGGACCATTTAAGATTATAGATAAAATTGGGAAACTAGCTTACCAATTGAGTTTACCCCCAGAACTAGCCAACCTCCACGATGTGTTCCATATATCATTCTTAAGGAAATATCACCCCGATCCCTCCCATGTATTGAAAACAGGACCGTTGAAGTTACATGGGGATCTGTCTTACGAGGAAACACCCGTTCGAATCCTGGATACACAAAATCGGGAGTTGAGATCTAAAACAATACCGATGGTAAAGGTTCTTTGGAATCACCACGGGCTCGAAGAAGCCACATGGGAACAAAAAGATGAAATGATGCGGCAATTTCCTGGATTATTTACTAGGTAAGTAAATTTTGAGGACGAAAATTTTGTAAGAAGGGAAGAATGTAAGAACCTGCACTTAATTCCAAGCATTATTATATTATTTGAGTATTATTAATATGCTCGGTGATAAGAACTAAATTTAACTAGGGCGTGTATTAGCTAGTATATTAAAATTAGGCATTCAGCTCAAATAAAAGAAAACCTTGCTGGTAGAAATAAGGTACTATATTTTAATTACTCTTTGGATTTAAGAATTTGTATAGCATTAGCTTGGATTTACTCAAATTATAGAATAAAAGTAGTACTATAATTAGTTGATAGGGTTTGATAATTTTTAAGTAGTCATTCTAGCATTTCTAAACAAAGAAAATTAATTATTGTTATATTAGTGTCAACATTTTAGCTAAATAACGAATTAGCCATCATTAACGTGAGTGAAAAGTTTTCCTCTTCTAATCAGCGGTTTGCACGTAGGAAGATAAGCATAAGCAATTAGTGTCCAATTAGCTTGGTCATTTCGGTTTACCCTTTAGAGATTTTAATACAATTGTTATAAGTGCTGATTTGTTGGAAATTAGATTAACCTGTGCAATTTTGGAAGCCAATCACGCTGCTACCACTAGCTTGCTTAAGCTCCTATCATAAGACTACTTGTAGTCTTGCATGGAGCCATGCACCAGAAGAAGACACGCAGCAGCATAGAAGTTTATAAACCAAATTATTTCTAAACAAAGTGCCAGCTACGTGCAACTATAAGCCTTGCGTCTTTGCCGTCCATTTTCTATAGGGTTGTATCAGATAAGTTCTCTTATAAACATGGCACGCAGTAGCTTGGGTTTACTCGAGTATCACAGGAATTAAATGTGTGTATTCTCGCATGTTATCATTTTTGTTAGGTAGATGACATGGCAACTAAAATGTTTTAACTGTCCATTCCTGAGTGGCTGCATGATTTTAATTAAACACGCAGCAGCTTGGAATTAGTTACCATAATAGAACATTAGTGTTGTCAATAGGATAGAGGAACTAAGCTTTGAATCAGCATGCTGGAAGTAGGAGGTATCAACTTGCATGAAGTAATTTCTTGACAATAAAACGTGCAGCTGCTTTCTTCACTCAAGTAGAATAAGAACCAATCAGATTGAGTCCTAGGCACTATATAAAGGATTGTTAAGCTTCGGTTAGAACACACACAACCAAATCTCTTATTAGCCTTTTTATATTTCTTTTCTTTGACGAGTTTGACAAGCAATTCACAGGTGCGGGTTTCTTTTAAAGTGCATGGCTGATTTTATTTAATTAAGCTTAGCTGACACTATTTTATATTTAGCTTATAACATGAACATAGTTGTGCGGGTCTTTTGACTAGAAAGCATTACTAAATTCTTTCGTTGATTACAAGTATTTGATTATATGAAGAGCTAATATTATTTTATGTCTTATGCCATGACTTCGTTCTATATATGTAAGGGTGTGGGTTCTAACTTTTAAAATACATTGTTAACTCCTATTATATATGTAGAGTTAATCGTGTGGGTCTGTTAGAGCATTATAGCTAAATTATACGTTAATTAACTGTGAAAGCATGACACATAGACTTACTAGTATAGTCTAGTTAACAATCTCCTCTCAATACATAACTATATTTATGATTGGTTGAGAGAGACTTTTAAATAAATTATATACATGGGTTTGTGATTTTAAATGAGCAGATTGTTATTTGTTAAGAATAAAAGATGTCCTCTCGTAAAGCCAAGCTAGAAGGTTATACCTTATAATATATATTAAATGTGTATACTACCTATTATATGGGAGCCTAAATTTAAGTTTTGATAAGAAATATACGGTATTATAAATCAAGTAGTAGTGGATGAGAAGTTAAGTAGGTTATGGCCATTCTCTAGTCAAGTAAGAATTGATAATGTCTACTACTAAAATTTCACGAGCTAAGTCAACAATTTGTTAACTATATTTAGTCTTAGAAGAAGACTATAGCAAGGAGGGTTGATAATAAAATCTATAATAACATAAATTCTTAACCAGGACAAACAACTTGGTCTAATATAAGACCTTATGAACTAGAATTATAAATCAGGTATACATATCATATTGCTTAACTAGGGTTATAGTAAAGAGTTGTCTATCTTACTATTTTAATTACGTATTCAACTACTTGCTTGTTATTCACTAAGATCACTACCTACTTGTAACATGTATAAATTATTATCCACCTTAATGATTTATTTTTAATATCTACATGGATATATGTACGAGAGACGGCCTGCTATGTCGTACTCTCATTATGTGATTACCTGAGCATACTTGTGAGCTACTTGGGGGTTGCAACCTCAGGCACGATAGCGTTTCACGAACGCTGGGCGGCATAGGGCTTGCTGGTGATCCCGTGACTATCGTGGTCCTAGTCCTTCTCTCGCTTGGCCTTCCACCCTCGGAGAGTTGGGTCGTAGATTTTGGGATACAATCCGGAGTATCCTCTTAGGAGAGATAAGAAGTTGAAATTCTGATCAAAGGCTGGACACCTTATGACATACTTGACTTGTTCCTACTCTCGCTTGGTACCACCCTCGGAGAGTAGTGTCCTACTCTCGCTTGGCATTCTAACCTCGGAGAGTAGGCTGATATCTGATGTGGATACTTTCCACTAAATGTTACTAGACAACATATGATATTATTTCTTATCATCTGTAAATAAGTTGTAAATATTATCATATGCTGGCATTGCATCATTGTTTTCAAAATTCGAAAATGTTTTCAAAACCACCCCTGGTTGACTTACCCTCGCTGAGTTCTTAGAGCTCATGACCCTTACCACCCCCACTTCAGGTGAAGCCACGACAGAAGAACAAGAACTGGGAAACGAGAATGTGCCTTTTCTGTGTGCTGAGAGCTTTGCAACGGTATGTTGTGCGCCGCGTAACTCCTTAAGGATCAAAAGTTATGGGCACTGGAGCGACGGAGACCTGGTCACAAATCCTACGCCCTCGGTTTGCGGGCCCAGCCTCTACGTGAAGCGAAGTTGTCTTGCCCAATGTTCCGTGGGATTCAGTAATAGAGATTTGATGGATAAAGTATCTTGACAACCCTAACCAGGGCAAAAAAAATTGAAAAGGGGGTGCAACACGAGGACCTCCCATGGCGTCACCCATCCTAGTACTACTCTCGCCCAAGCACACTTAACTTCGAAGTTCTGATGGGATCTGGTGCATTAGTGCTGGTATGATCGCACCTGTCATGTTGAGGGCACAATTCCTTTATGTGTTAACTATTCACAGTCCCAACCTAGAGAGATGGCCCATTCAAAAGGCCCAATGGGCATAACGACAACCCATCCGCTTCAACAACGCAGCATCCTGGCAAGACATGATATCGACACATTGTAGGGCTCTCTGATGTCCCGCGAGTCAGGTTGTCGTCCTTTTAACAGTTCACGACGTACGATCCGGGACAGAAAAATAGATCAAAAGTAGAAAAGTAGCCTGAAACTTTTGAAAACGTTCGATTTTGGGCTCCAAAAATGGGCACAGCGAGCAAGCTGGTTGCCCCCGTTGTAGAGATCTCAGAGAGCTTTGCAACGGTATGTTGTGCGCCGCGCAACTCCTTACGGATCAAAAGTTATGGGCACCGGAGCGACGGAGACCTGGTCACAAACCCTAAGCCCTCGGTTTGCGGGCCCAACCTCTACGTGAAGTGAAGTTGTCTTGCCCAATGTTCCATGGGATTCAGTAATAGAGATTTGGTGGATAAAGTATCTTGGCAACCTTAACCAGGGCAAAAAAAATTGAAAATGGGGTGCAACACGAGGACTTCCCAGGGGGTCACCCATCCTAGTACTACTCTCGGCCAAACACGCTGAACATCAGAGTTCTGATATGATCTAGTACATTTGTGCAGGTATGATCGCACCCGTCATGTTGAGGGCACAATTCCTTTATGTGTTAACTGTTCACAGTCCCAACCTAGATAGATGGCCCATTCAAAAGGCCCAATGGGCTTAAAGACAACCCATCATCTTCAACAACGCAGCATCCTCACAAGACGTGATATCGACATGTTGTAGGGCCCTCTGATGTCCCACGAGTCAGGATGTCGTCCTTTTAACAGTTCACGACGTATGATCCGTGACGGAAAAACAGGGCAAAAACAGAAAAATGGTGTGAAACTAATGAAAACGTTCGATTTTGGGCTCCAAAAATGGGCACACCGAGCAAGCTGGCTGCCCCTGTCGTAGAGCTCTCAGAAAGTTTTGCAACGGTATGCTGTGCACTGCAAAACTCCTTACGGATCAAAAGTTATGGGCACCGGAGCGACGGAGACCTGGTCACAAACCCTACGCCCTCGGTTTACGGGCCCAGCCTCTACGTGAAGCGAAGTTGTCTTACCCAATGTTCCGTGGGATTAAGTAATAGAGATTTGGTGGATAAACTATCTTGGCAACCCTAACCAGAGCAAAAAAAATTGAAAAGTGGGTGTAACACGAGGACTTCCCATGGGGTCACCCATCCTAGTACTACTCTCGCCCAAACACGCTTAACTTCGGAGTTCTGATATGATCCGGAGCATTAGTGCTGGTATGATCGCACCCATCATGTTGAGGGCACAATTCCTTTTTGTGTTAACTGTTCACAGTCCCAGCCTAGAGAGATGGCCCATTCAAAAGGCCCAATGGGGTTAACGACAGCCCATCCGCTTCAACAACGCAGCATCCTCTCAAGACGTTATATCGACACTTTATAGGGCCCTCTGCTGTCCCGCGTGTCAGGTTGTCGTCCTTTTAATAGTTCACGACGTAAGATCCGGGATGAAAAAACAGAGAAAATTAAGAAAAGTGGTCTGAAACTAATGAAAACGTTCGAGTTTGGGCTCCAAAAAGTGCATAGCGAGCAAGCTGGCTGCCCCCGTCATAGAGCTCTCAGAGAGCTTTGCAACTGTATGCTGTGTGCCGCGTAACTCCTTACGGATCAAAAGTTATAAGCAACGGAGCGACGGAGACCTGGTCACAAACCTTACGCCCCCGGTTTGCGGGCCCGGCCTCTACGTGAAGCGAAGTTGTCTTGCCCAATGTTCCGTGGGATTCAGTAATAGAGATTTGGTAGATAAAGTATCTTGACAACCCTAACCAGGGCAAAAAAAATTGAAAAGGGGGTGCAACAGGAGGACTTCCCCGAGGGTCACCCATCCTAGTACTACCCTCGCCCAAGCACGCTTAACTTCGGAGTTCTGATGCATCCGGTGCATTAGTGCTGGTATGATGGCACCTGTCATGTTGAGGGCATAATTCCTTTATGTATACTGTTCATAGTCCCAGCCTAGAGAGATGGCCGATTCAAAAGGCCCAATGGGCTTAACGACAACCCATCCGCTTCAACAACGCAGCATGCTTGCAGGACGTGATATCGAGACGTTGTAGGGCCCTCTAATGTCCCGCGATTCAGGTTGTCGACCTTTTAACAGTTCACGACGTATGATCCGCGACGGAAAAACATAGCAAAGGAAGAAAAGTGGCCTGAACTTGATGAAAACATTCCATTTTGGGCTGCAAAAATGGGCAAAGCAAGCAAGCTGGCTGCCCCCATCGTAGAGCACTCAGAGAGCTTTGCAACGGTATGTTGTGTGCCGCGTAACTCCTTACGGATCAAAAGTTATGGGCACCACAGCGACGGAGACATGGTCATAAACCTTACGCCTTCGGTTTGCGGGCCCCCAGCCTCTACGTGAAGCGAAGTTGTCTTGTCCAATGTTCCGTGAGATTCAGTAATAGAGATTTGATAGATAAAGTATCTTGGCAATCCTAACCAGGGCAAAAAAAATTGAAATGGGGGTACAACACGAGGACTTCCCAGGAGGTCACCATCCTAGTACTACTCTCGCCCAAGCACATTAACTTCGGAGTTCTGATGGGATTCGGTGCATTAGTGCTAGTATGATCGCACCCGTCATGTTGAGGGCACAATTCCTATATGTGTTAACGGTTCACAGTTCCAGCCTAGAGAGATGGCCCATTCAAAAGGCCCAATGGGCTTAATGACAACCCATCCGCTTCAACAACGCAGCATCCTCACAAGACGTTATATTGACACATTGTAGGGCCCTCTGATGTCCAGCGTGTCAGATTGTCGTCCTTTTAACAGTTCACGACGTATGATCCTGGACGGAAAAATAGAGCAAAAGAAGAAAAATGGCCTGAAACTGATGAAATCGTTCGATTTTGGGCTCCAAAAAGTGCACAGCGAGCAAGCTGGCTGCTCCCGTCGTAGAGCTCTCAGAAAGCTTTGCAACGGTATGCTGTGTGCCGCGTAACTTCTTACAGATCAAAAGTTATCGGCACCGGAGCGACGGAGACCAGGTCAAAAACCTTACGCCCTCGGTTTGCGGGCCCAGCCTCTACATGAAGCGAAGTTGTCTTGCCCAATGTTCCGTGGGATTCAATAATAGAGATTTGGTGGATAAAGTATCTTGACAACCCTAACCAGTGCAAAAAAAATTGAAATGGGGTGCAACACGAGGACTTCCCAGGGGGTTACCTATCCTAGTACTACTCTCGCCCAAGCACGGTTAACTTCAAAGTTCTAATGGGATCCGGTGCATTATTGTTGGTATGATCGTACACGTCATGTTGAGGGCATAATTCCTTTATGTGTTAACTATTCACAGTCCCAGCCTAAAGAGATGGCCCATTCAAAAGGCCCAATGGGCTTAATGACAACCCATCCGCCTCAACAACGCAGCATTCTCGCAAGACGTGATATCGACACGTTGTAGGGCCCTCTGATGTCCCGCGAGTCAGGTTGTCGTCCTTTTAACAGTTCACGACATACGATCCGAGACGAAAAAACAGAGCTAAAGGAGAAAAGTGGCCTAAAACTGATGAAAAGAATCGATTTTGGGCTCCAAAAAGGGGCACAGCGAGCAAGCTCGCTGCCCCTATCGTAGAGCTCTCAGATAGCTTTGCAACAGTATGTTGTGCGCCGCGTAACTCCTTACGGATCAAAAGTTATGGGCACTGGAGCGACGGAGACCTGGTCACAAACCCTACGCCCTTGGTTTGCGTGCCCAGCCTCTACGTGAAGTGAAGTTGTCTTGCCCAACGTTCTGTGGGATTAAGTAATATAGATTTGGTGGATAAAGTATCTTGGCAACCCTAACTAGGGCAAAAAAAATTGAAAAGGGGTGCAACACGAGGACTTCCCAGGGGGTCTCCCATCCTAGTACTACTCTCGACCAAGCACGCTTAACTTCGGAGTTCTGATGGGATCCGGTGCATTAGTGCTGGTATGATCGCACCCGTCATGTTGAGGGCACAATTCCTTTATGTGTTAACTGTTCACAGTCCCAGCCTAGAGAGATGGCCCATTCAAAAGGCCCAATGGGCTTTACGACAACCCATCCGCTTCATCAATGCAGCATGCTTGCAAGACGTGATATCGACACGTTGTAGGGCCCTCTGATGTCCCGCGAGTCAGGTTGTCGTCCTTTTAACAGTTCACGACCTATGATCCGGGACGGAAAAACAGAGCAAAAGAAGAAAAGTGGCCTGAAACTGATGAAAACGTGCGATTTTGGGCTCCAAAAACGGGCACAACGAGCATACTGGCTAACCCCATCATAGAGCTCTCAGAGAGCTTTGCAACGGTATGCTGAGCGCCGCGTAACTCCTTATTGATCAAAAGTTATGGGCACCAGAGCGACGGAGACCTGGTCACAAACCCTACGCCCTCGGTTTGTGGGCCCAGCCTCTACGTGAAGCGAAGTTGTCTTGCCCAATGTTCTGTGCCAGTAATAGAGATTTGGTAGATAAAGTATCTTGGCAACCCTAACCAGGGCAAAAAAAATTGAAATGGGGGTGCAACACGAGGACTTCCCAGTGGGTCACCATCCTAGTACTACTCTCGCCCAAGCACGCTTAACTTCGGAGTTCTGATGGGATCCGGTGCATTAGTGCTGGTATGATCGCACCCGTCATGTTGATGGCACAATTCCTATATATGTTAACGGTTCACAGTCCTAGCCTAGAGAGATGGTCCATTGAAAAGGCTCAATGGGGTTAACGACAAGCCATCCGCTTCAACAACGCAGCATGTTTGTAAGACGTGATACCGACACGTTGTAGGGCCCTCTGATGTCCCGCGAGTCAGGTTGTCGTCCTTTTAACAGTTCCCGACGTACGATCCGGGACAGAAAAATAGGGCAAAAGAAGAAAAGTGGACAAAAACTGATGAAAATGTTCGATTTTGGGCTCCAAAAAGGGCACAACGAGCATGCTAGCTGCCCCCGTCGTAGAGCTCTCAGAGAGCTTTGCAACGGTATGATGTGCACCGCGTAACTCTTTACGAATCAAAAGTTATCGGCACCAGAGCGACGGAGACCTGGTAACAAACCCTACGCCCTCAGTTTGTAGGCCCAGCCTTTTCGTGAAATGAAGATGTCTTGCCCAATGTTCCATAGGATTCAGTAATAGAGATTTGGTGGATAAAGTATCTTGGCAACCCTAACCAGGGCAAAAAAAATTGAAAAGGGGGTGCAACACGAGCACTTCCTTGAGGGTCACCCATCCTAGTACTACTCTCGCCCAAACACGCTTAACTTCGGAGTTCTGATATGATCCAGTGCATTAGTGCTGGTATGATCGCACCTGTCATGTTGAGGGCACAATTCCTTTATATGTTAACTGTTCACAGTCCCAGCCTAGAGAGATGGCCCATTCAAAAGGCCCAATGGGCTTAACGTCAACCCATCCACTTCAACAATGTAGCATCCTTGCAAGACGTGATATCGACACGCTGTAGGGCACTCTGATGTCCCGCGAGTCCGGTTGTCGTCCTTTTAACAGTTCACAACGTACGATCTGGGACGGAAAAATAGAGCAACAGAAGAAAAGTGGCCTAAAACTGATGAAAATGTTCGATTTCAGGCTCCAAAAATGGGCAAAGCGAGCAAGCTGGCTGCCCGCGTCGTAGAGCTATCAGAGAGCTTTGCAACGGTATGCTGTGCGCTGCGTAACTCTTTACGGATCAAAAGTTATGGGCACCGGAGCGACGAAGACCTGGTCACAAACCCTACGCTCTCGGTTTGCTGGCCCAGCGTCCACGTGAAGCGAAGTTGTCTTGCCCAATGTTCTGTGGGATTCAGTAATAGAGATTTGGTGGATAAAGTATTTTGGCAACCCTAACCAGGGCAAAAAAATTGAAAAGGGGGTGCAACAGGAGGACTTCCCCGAGGGTCACCCATCCTAGTACTACCATCGCCCAAGCACGCTTAACTTCGGAGTTCTGATGCATCCGGTGCATTAGTGCTGGTATGATCGCACCTGTCATGTTGAGGGCATAATTCCTTTATGTATACTATTCATAGTCCCAGCCTAGAGAGATGGCCGATTCAAAAGGCCCAATGGGCTTAACGACAACCCATCCGCTTCAACAATGCAGCATGCTTGCAGGACGTGATATCGAGACGTTGTAGGTCCCTCTGATGTCCCACGATTCAGGTTGTCGACCTTTTAACAGTTCACGACGTATGATCCGCGACGGAAAAACATAGCAAAAGAAGAAAAGTGGCTTGAACTTGATGAAAACATTCCATTTTGGGCTGTAAAAATGGGCAAAGCAAGCAAGCTGGCTGCCCCCATCGTAGAGCTCTCAAAGAGCTTTGCATCGGTATGTTGTGTGCCGCGTAACTCCTTACGAATCAAAAGTTATGGGCACCGGAGCGACAGAGACCTGGTCACAAACCATACGCCCTCGGTTTGCGGGCCCAGCCTCTACGTGAAGCGAAGTTGTCTTGCCCAATGTTCCGTGAGATTCAGTAATAGAGATTTGGTAGATAAAGTATCTTGGCAATCCTAACCAGGGCAAAAAAAATTGAAATAGGGGTACAACACGAGGACTTCCCAGGAGGTCACCATTCTAGTACTACTCTCGCCCAAGCACGTTTAACTTCGGAGCTCTGATGGGATTCGGTGCATTAGTGCTGGTATGATCGCACCCGTCATGTTGAGGGCACAATTCCTATATGTGTTAACGGTTCACAGTTCCAGCCTAGAGAGATGGCCCATTCAAAAGGCCCAATGGGCTTAACGACAACCCATCCACTTCAAAAACGTAGCATCCTCGCAGAACGTGATATCGACACGTTGTAGGGCTCTCTGATGTCCCGCGAGTCAGGTTGTCGTCCTTTTAACAGTTCACGACGTACGATCCGGTACGAAAAAACAGAGCAAAAGAAAAAAGTGGCCTGAAACTGATGAAAATGTTCAATTTTGGGCTCCAAAAATGGGCACAGCAAGCATGCTTGCTGGCCCGTCATAGTGCTCTCAAAGAGCTTTGCAACGGTATGCTGTGCACCGCGTAACTCCTTACGGCCAAAAGTTATGGGCACCGGAGCGACAGAGACCTGGTCACAAACCCTACGCCCTCGGTTTGCGGGCCCAGCCTCTACGTGAAGTGAAGTTGGCTTGCCCAATGTTCTGTGGGATTCAGTAATGGATATTTGCTGGATAAAGTATCTAGGCAACCCTAACCAGGGCAAAAAAATTGAAAAGGGGTGCAACACGAGGACTTCCCAGGCGGTCACCAATCCTAGTACTGCTCTCGCCCAAGCATGCTTAACTTCAGAGTTCTGATGGGATCCCGTGCATTAGTGTTGGTATGATTGCACCCGTCATGTTCAGGGCACAATTCCTATATGTGTTAACGGTTCACAGTCCCAGCCTAGAGAGATAGCCCATTCAAAAGGCCCAATGGGCTTAACGACAACCCATCCGCTTCAACAACGCAGCATATTTGCAAGACGTGATATCAACACGTTGTAGGGCACTCTGATGTCCAGCGAGTCAGCTTGTCGTCCTTTTAACAGTCCACGACGTACCATCCGGGATGAAAAAATAGAGCAAAAGAAGAAATGTGGCCTGAAACTGATGAAAACGTTCAATTTTGGGCTCCAAAAATTGGCACAACGAGCATGCAAGCTGCCCGCATCGTAGAGCTCTCATAGAGCTTTGCAATGGTATGCTGTGCGCCGCGTAACTCCTTACGGATCAAAAGTTATCAGCACCGGAGCGACGGAGATCTGATCACAAACCCTACGCCCTCGGTTTGTGGGCCAAGCCTTTACGTGAAATGAAGTTGTCTTGCCCAATGTTCCATGGGATTCAGTAATAAAGATTTGGTAGATAAAGTATCTTGCCAAACCTAACCAGGGCAAAAAAAATTGAAAAGTGGTGCAACACGAGGACTTCCCAAGGGGTCACCCATCCTAGTACTACTCTCGCCCAAACACGCTTAAATTCAGAGTTCTGATATGATCTGGTGCATTAGTGCTGGTATGATTGCACCCGTCATGTTGAGGGCACAATTCATTTATGTGTTAACTGTTCACAGTCCCAGCCAAGAGAGATGGCCCATTCAAAAGGCCCAATGGGCTTAACGACAACCCATCCGCTTAAAAAATGCAGCATCCTCGCAAGACATGATATCGACACGTTGTAGGGCCCTCTGATGTCCTGCAAGTCCGGTTGTCATCATTTTCACAGTTCACGATGTACTATCCGGGACGAAAAAACAGAGCAAAAGAAGAAAAGTGGCCTAAAACTAATGAAAATGTTCGATTTTGGGCTCCAAAAAGGGCACAGCGAGCAAGCTGGCTGCCCCCGTCGTAGAGCTCTCAGAGAGCTTTGCAACGGTATGCTGTGCGCTGTGTAACTCTTTGCGGATCAAAAGTTATGGGCACCGGATAGATGGAGACCTGGTCACAAACCCTACGCCCTCGGTTTACGGGCCCGACCTCTACGTTATGCGAAGTTGTCTTGCCCAATGTTCCGTGGGATTCAGTAATAGAGATTTGGTGGATAAAGTACCTTGGCAACCCTAACCAGGGCAAAAAAAATTGAAAAGGGGGTGCAACACAATGACTTCCCAGGGGGTCACCCATCCTTGTACTACTCTGGCCCAAGCACGCTTAACTTCGGAGTTCTGATGGGATCCGGTGCATTAGTGCTGGTATGATCGCACCCGTCATGTTGAGGGCTTAATTCCTTTATGTGTTAACTGTTCACAGTCCCAGCCTTGAGAGATGGCCCATTCAAAAGGCCCAATGGGCTTAACGACAACCCATCCGCTTCAACAACGTAGCACACTTGCAAGATGTGATATCGAGGCGTTGTAAGGCCCTCTAATGTCTCGCAAGTCCGGTTGTCGTCCTTTTAACAGTTCATGATGTACGATCCGGGACAGAAAACCAGATCAAAAGAAGAAAAGTGGCATGAAACTGATGAAAACGTTCGATTTTGGGCTCCAAAAATGGGCAAAGCGAGCATGTTGGCTGCCCCTGTCGTAGTGCTCTCAGAGAGCTTTGCAACGGTATGCTGTGCGCCGCGTAACTCCTTACGGATTAAAAGTTATCGGCACCGAAGCGACGGAGACCTGATCACAAACCCTACGCCCTCGGTTTGTGGTCCCAGCCTCTATGTGAAATGAAGTTGTCTTTCCCAATGTTCCGTGGGATTCAGTAATAGAGATTAGGTCGATTAAGTATCTTGGCAACCCTAAGCAGGGCAAAAAAAATTGAAAATGGGTGCAACACGAGGACTTCCCAGGGGGTCACCCATCCTAGTACTACTCTCGCCCAAACACGCTTAACTTCAGAGTTCTATTGGGATCCGGTGCATTAGTGCTGGTATGATCGCACCCGTCATGTTGAGGGCACAATTCCTATATTTGTTAACGGTTCACAGTCCCAGCCTAGAGAGATGGCCCATTCTAAAGGCTCAATGGGCATAACGACAACCCATCCGCTTCAACGACGCAGCATCCTCGCAAGACGTGATATCGACACGTTGTAGGGCCCTCTAATGTCCCACGAGTCAGGTTGTCGTCCTTTTAACAGTTCACGACGTATGATCCGGGACGAAAAAATAGAGAAAAAGAAGAAAAGCGGCCGGAAACTGATGAAAACGTTTGATTTTGGGCTCCAAAATGGGCACAACAAGCAAGCTGGCTGCCCTCGTCGTTGAGCTCTCAGAGAGCTTTGCAACGGTATGCTGTGCGCCGCGTAACTCCTTACGGATCAAAAGTTATGGGCACCGGAGCGACGGAGACCAGGTCACAAACCCTACGCCCTCAGTTTGCTGGCCCAGCCTCTACGTGAAGTGAAGCTGTCTTGCCTAATGTTCTGTGGGATTAAGTAATATAGATTTGGTGGATAAAGTATCTTGGCAACCCTAACTAGGGCAAAAAAAATTGAAAAGGGGTGCAACATGAGGACTTCCCAAGGGGTCTCCAATCCTAGTACTACTATCGACCAAGCACGCTTAACTTCGGAGTTCTGATGGGATCCGGTGCATTAGTGCTGGTATGATCGCACCCGTCATGTTGAGGGCACAATTCCGTTATGTGTTAACTGTTCACAGTCCCAGCCTAGAGAGATCGCCCATTCAGAAGGCCTAATGGGCTTAACGACAACCCATCCGCTTCAACAACGTAGCATTCTTGCAAGACGTGATATCGACACATTGTAGGGCCCTCTAATGTCCCGCAAGTCAGGTTGTCGTCCATTTAACAGTTCACGACCTACGATCCGGGACGAAAAAATAGAGTAAAAGAAGAAAAGTGGCGTGAAACTGATGAAAACGTTCAATTTTGGACTCCAAAAATGGGCACAGCGAGCAAGCTAGCTGCCCCCGTCGTAGAGCTCTCAGAGAGCTTTGCAACGGTATATTGTGCGCCGCGTAATTCCTTAAGGATCAAAAGTTATGGGCACCGGAGCGACGGAGACCTGGTTACAAACCCTACGCTCTTGGTTTGCCGGCCCAGCCTCTATGTGAAGCGAAGTTGTCTTGCCCAATGTTCCGTGGGATTCAGTAATAGAGATTTGGTGGATAAAGCATCTTGGCAACCCTAACCAGGGCAAAAAAAATTGAAAAGGGGGTGCAACACGAGGACTTCCCAGGGGGTCACCCATCATAGTACTACTCTCGCCCAAGCACGCTTAACTTCGGAGTTCTGATGGGATCCGGTGCATTAGTGCTGGTATGATCGCACCCGTCATGTTGAAGGCACAATTCCTTTATGTGTTAACTGTTCACTGTCCCAGCCTAGGGAGGTGGCGCATTCAAAAGGCGCAATGGGCTTAACGACAACCCATCTGCTTCAACAACGCAGCATCTTTGCAAGACATGATATCGACACGTTGTAGGGCCCTCTGATGTCCCGCGAGTCCGGTTGTCGTCTTTTTAACAGTTCCTGACGTACGATCCTAGATGAAAAAATAGAGCAAAAGAAGAAAAGTGGCCTGAAACTGATGAAAACGTTCGATTTTGGGCTCCAAAAACGGGCACAGCGAGCAAGCTGGCTGCCCCCGTCGTAGAGCTCTCAGAGACTTTGCAACGGTATGTTGTGCGCCGCGTAACTCCTTATGGATCAAAAGTTATAGGCACCGGAGCGACGGAGACCTGGTCACAAACCCTATGCCCTCGGTTTGCGGGGCTAGCCTCTACGTGAGCGAAGTTGTCTTGCCCAATGTTCCGTGGGATTTAGTAATAGAGATTTGGTGGATAAAGTATCTTGGCAACCCTAACCAGGGCAAAAAACATTGAAAAGGGGCTGCAACACGAGGATTTCCCAGGGGGTCATCCATCCTAGTATTACTCTCGCCCAAGCACGCTTAACTTCAGAGTTCTGATATGATCCGGTGCATTAGTGCTGGTATGATCGCACCCGCCATGTTGAGGGCACAATTCCTTTATGTGTTAACTATTCACCGTCCCAGCCTAGAGAGATGGCCCATTCAAAAGGCCCAATGGGCTTAACCACAACCCATCCGATTAAACAACGCAGCATCCTTGCAAGACGTGATATCGACACGTTGTACAGCCCTCTAATGTCTCGCGAGTCCAGTTGTCGTCCTTTTAACAGTTGACGACGTACGATCCTGGATGGAAAAACTGGACAAAAGAAGAAAAGTGGACTGAAACTGATGAAAACATTCGATTTTGGGCTCCAAAAACGGGCACAGCGAGCAAGCTGGCTCCCCCCGTCGTAGAGCTCTCGGTGACTTTGCAACGGTATGTTGTGCGCCGCGTAACTCTTTACGGATCAAAAGTTATGGGCACCGGAGCAACGGAGACCTGGTCACAAACACTACGCCCTCGGTTTGTGGGCCCAGCCTCTACGTGAAACGAAGTTGTCTTGCCCAATGTTCTGTGGGATTCAGTAATAGAGATTTGGTGGATAAAGTATCTTGGCACTGTAACCAGGGCAAAAAAAATTGAAAAGGGGGTGCAACACGAGGACCTCCCAGGGGGTCACCCATCCAAGTACTACTCTCGCCCAAGCACGCTTAACTTCAGAGTTCTGATGGTATCCGGTGCATTAGTGCTGCTATGATCGCACCCGTCTTGTTGAGGGCCCAATTCCTATATGTGTTAACGGTTGACAATCCCCGCCTAGAGAGACAGCCCATTCAAAACGCCCAATGGGCTTAACGACAACCCATCTGCTTCAACAACGTAGCATCCTCGCAAGATGTGATATCAACACGTTGTAGGGCCCTCTGATGTCCCGCGAGTCAGGTTGTCGTCCTTTTAACAGTTCACGACATACGATCAGGGATTGAAAAATAGAGCAAAAGAAGAAAAGTGGCCTGAAATAGAAGTAAACGTTCGATTTAGGACTCCTAAAATAGGCAGAGGAGTAAGTTGGCTGCCCCTGTCGCAGAGCTCTCAAAGAGCATTGCAACAGTATGTTGTGCGCCGCATAACTCCTTACGGATCAAAAGTTATGGGCACCGGAGCAACGGAGACCAGGTCACAAACCCTACGCTCTCGGTTTGCGGGCCCAGCCTCTACGTGAGCGAAGTTGTTTTGCCCAATGTTCCGTGGGATTCAGTAATAGATATTTGGTCGATAAAGTATCTTGGAAACCCTAACCAGGGCAAAAAAAATTGAAAAGGGGGTGCAACACGAGGACTTCCCAGGGGGTCATCCATCCTAGTACTACTCTCGCCCAAGCACGCTTAACTTCAGAGTTCTGATGGGATCCGGTGCATTAGTGCTGGTATGATCGCACCCTTCATGTTGAGGGCACAATTCCTTTATGTGTTGACTATCCACAGTGCCAGCCAAGAGAGATGACCCATTCAAAAGACCCAATGGGCTTAACGACAACCCATTCGCTTCAACAACGCAGCATTCTTGCAAGACGTGATTTCAACAGGTTGTAGGGCCCTCTGATGTCCCGCGAGTCGGGTTTTTGTCCTTTTAAAATTTCACGACGTACGATCCAGGACGGAAAAACAGAGCCAAAGAAGAAAAAGTAGCCTGAAACTGATAAACACGTTCGATTTTGGGCTCCATAAATGGGCACAACGAGCATGCTAGCTACCCTCACCGTAGAGCTCTCAGAGAGCTTTGCAACGGTATGCTGTGCGCCGCGTAACTCCTTATGGACCAAAAGTTATGGGCACCGGAGCGACGGAGACCTGGTCACAAACCCTATGCCCTCGGTTTGCGGGCCCAGCCTCTATGTGAAACGAAGTTGTCTTGCCCAATGTTCCGTGGGATTCAGTAATAGAGATTTGGTGGATAAAGTATCTTGGCAACACTAACTAGGGCAAAAAAAAATTAAAAAGGGGGTACAACACGAGGACTTCCCAGGGGGTTACCATCCTAGTACTACTCTCGCCCAAACACGCTGAACTTCGGAGTTCTGATATGATCCAGTGCATTAGTGCAGGTATGATCGCACCCGTAATGTTGAGGGCACAATTCCTTTATGTGTTAACTGTTCACAGTCCCAGCCTAGAGAGATGGCCCATTCAAAGGCCCAATGGGCTTAACGACAACCCATCCGCTTCAACAACGCAGCATCCTCGCAAGACGTGATATCGACACGTTGTAGGGCCCTCTGATGTCCCGCGAGTCAGGTTGTCGTCCTTTTAACAGTTCACGACGTATGATCCGGGAGGAAAAAACATAGCAAAAGAAGAAAAGTGGCCTGAAACTGATGAAAACATTCGATTTTGGGCTCCAAAAACGGGCACAGCGAGCAAGCTGGCTGCCCCCGTCGTAGAGTTCTCTGAGAGCCTTGCAACGATATGCTGTGCGCCGCATAACTCGTTACGGATCAAAAGTTTTGGGCACCGGAGTGACGAAGACGTAGTCACAAACCCTACGCCCTCAGTTTGCGGGCCCAGCCTCTACGTGAAGCGAAGTTGTCTTGCCCAATGTTCCGTGGGATTCAGTAATAGAGATTTGGTGGATAAAGTATCTTGGCAACCCTAACCAGAGCAAAAAAAATTGAAATAGGGGTGCAACACTAGTACTTCCCAGGGGGTCACCCATCCTAGTACTACTCTCGCCCAAACACGCTTAAGTTCGGAGTTCTGATATGATCCGGTGCATTAGTACTGGTATGATCGCACCCATCATGTTGAGGGCACAATTCCTTTATGTGTTAACTGTTCACAGTCCCAGCCTAGAGAGATGGCCCATTCAAAAGGCCCAATTGGCTTAACGACAACCCATCCGCTTCAACAACGCAGCATCCTCGCAAGACCTTATATCGACACGTTTTAGGGCCCACTGATGTCCCGCGTGTCAGGTTGTCATCCTTTTAACTGTTCACGATGTAAGATCTGGGACGGAAAAACAGATTAAAAGAAGAAAATGGCTTGAAACTGATGAAAACGTTCGATTTTGGGCGCCAAAAAGTGCACAGCGAGCAAGTTGGCAGCCCTCGTCGTAGAGCTCTCAGAGAGTTTTGCAACGGTATGTTGTGTGCCGCGTAACTCTTTACGAATCAAAAGTTATGGGCACCGGAGCGACGGAGACCTAGTCACAAACCCTACGCCCTCGGTTTGCAGGCCCAGTCTCTACGTGAAGCGAAGTTGTCTTGCCCAATGTTCCATGGGATTCAATAATAGGGATTTGGTGGATAAAGTATCTTGACAACCCTAACCATGGCAAAAAAAATTGAAAAGCGGGTCCAACACGGGGACTTCCCAGGGGGTCACCCATCCTAGTACTACTCTCGCCCAAGCACGCTTAACTTCGGAGTTCTGATGGGATCCGATGCATTAGTGCTGGTATGATCGCACCCGTCATGTTGAGGGCACAATCCCTTTATGTGTTAACTGTTCACCATCCCAGCTTAGAGAGATGGCCAATTCAAAAGGCCCAATGGGCTTAATGACAACCCATCCGCTTCAACAACGCAGCATGCTTGCAAGATGTGATATCGACACGTTGTAGGGACCTCTAATGTCCCGCGAGTCAGGTTGTCGTCCTTTTAACAAATCACGACCTACGATCCGGGATGAAAAAACAGAGCAAAAGAAGAAAATTGGCCTAAAACTGATGAAAACGTTCGAGTTTGGGCTCCAAAAATGGGCACAGCGAACAAGTTGGCTACCCCCGTCGTAGAGCTCTCAGAGAGCTTTGCAACGGTATGCTGTGCGCCACGTAAATCCTTACGGATAAAAAGTTATGGGCACCGGAGCGACAGAGACCTACTCACAAACCCTACACCCTCGGTTGGCGGGCCCAGCCTCTGCGTGAAGCGAAGTTGTCTTGCCCAATGTTCCGTGGGATTCTGTCATTGAGATTTGTTGGATAAAGTATCTTGGCAACCCTAACCAGGGCAAAAAAAATTGAAAAGGGGGTGCAACACGAGGACTTCCCAGGCGGTCACCCATCCTAGTACTACTCTCGCCCAAGCACGCTTAACTTCGGAGTTCTGATGGGATCCGGTGCATTTGTGCTGGTATGATCGCACCCGTCATGTTGCGGGCATAATTCCTTTATGTGTTAACTGTTCACAGTGCCAGCCTAGAGAGATGACCCATTAAAAAGGCCCAATGGGCTTAACGACAACCCATCCGCTTCAACAACGCAGCATTCTTGCAAGCCGTGATATATACACGATGTAGGTCCCTCTGATGTCCCGCGAGTCAGGTTGTCATCCTTTTAACAGTTCACCAGTTACGATCCGGGACTGAAAAACATAGCAAAAGAAGAAAAGTGGCCTGAAATTGATAAAAATGTTTGATTTTGGGCTCCAAAAATGGGCACAGCGGGCATGCAAGCTTCCTTCGTCGTAGATCTCTCAGAGAGCTTTGCAACGGTATGCTGTGCGCCGCGTAACTCCTTACGGATCAAAAGTTATGGGCACCGGAGCGACGGAGACCTGGTCACAAACCCTACGCCCTCGGTTTGTAGGCATACCCTCAACGTGAAATGAAGTTGTCTTGCCCAATGTTCCGTGGGATTCAGTAAGAGAGATTTGGTGGATAAAGTATCTTGGCAACCCTAACCAGGGCAAAAAAAATTGAAAAGGGGGTGCAACACGAGGACTTCCTAGGCGGTCACCCATCCTAGTACTACTCTCACCCAAGCACGCTTAACTTCGGAGTTCTAATCGGATCCGGCGCATTAGTGCTGGTATGATCGCACACGTCATGTTGAGGGCACAATTCCTATATGTGTTAACGGTTTACAGTCCCAGCCTAGAGAGATGATCCATTCAAAAGGCCCAATGGGCTTAACGACAACCCATCTGCTTCAACAACGCAGCATCCTCGCAAGACATGATATCAACACGTTGTAGGGCCCTCTGATGTCCCGCGAGTTAGGTTGTCGTCCTTCTAACAGCTAACGACGTATGATCTGGGATGAAAAAACAGAGCAAAAGAAGAAAAATGGCCTGAAACTGATGAAAACGATCGATTTTGGGCTCCAAATACAGGCACAACGAGCAAGCTACCTGCCCCAATGATAGAGCTCTCAGAGATCTTTGCAATGGTATGCTGTGCACCGCGTAACTCCTTACGGATCAAAAGTTATGGGCACCGGAGCGAAGGAGACCTGGTCATAAACCCTACGCCCTCGATTTGCTGGCCCAGCCTCTACGTGAAGCGAAGTTTTGTTGCCCAATGTTTCGTGGGATCCAGTAATAGAGATTTGGTGGATAAAGTATCTTGGCAACCCTAACAAGGGCAAAAAAAATTGAAAAGGGGGTGCAACACGAGGACGTCCCAGAGGGTCACCCATCGTAGTACTACTCTCGCCTAAGCACGCTTAACTTCAGAGTTCTTATGGGATCCGGTGCATTAGTGCTGGTATGACCGCACCCGTCATGTTGAGGGCACAATTCCTTTATGTGTTAACTGTTCACAGTGCCAGCCTAGAGAGATGACCCATTCAAAAGGCCCAATGGGCTTAACGACAACCCATCCGCTTCAACAACGCAGCATTATTGCAAGACGTGATATCGACACGTTGTAGGGCTCTATGATGTCCCGTGAGTCAGGTTGTCGTCCTTTTAACAGTTCACGACGTACGATCCGGGACAAAAAAACAGAGCAAAAGAAGAAAACTGGCCTAAAACTGATAAAAACGTTCGATTTTGGGCTCCAAAAATTGGCACAGCAAGCATGCTAGCTACCCTCGTCGTAGAGCTCTCAAATAGCTTTGCAACGGTATGCTGTGCACCGCGTAACTCCTTACGGATCAAAAGTTATGGGCAGTGGAGCAACGGAGACCTGGTCACAAACCCTACGCCCTCGGTTTGCGGGCCCAGCCTCTACGTGAAACGAAGTTGTCTTGCCCAATGTTCCGTGGGATTCAATAATAGTGATTTGGTGGATAAAGTATCTAGGCAACCCTAACCAGGGCAAAAAAACTTGAAAATGGGGTGCAACACGAGGACTTCCCAGGCGGTCACCCGTCCTAGTACTACTCTCGCCCAAGAACGCTTAACTTCGTAGTTCTGATGGGATCCGGTACATTAGTGCTGGTATAATCGCACCGGTCATGTTGAGGGCACAATTCCTATATGTGTTAACAGTTTACAGTCCCAGCCTAGAGAGATGGTCGATTCAAAAGGCCCAATGGGCTTAACGACAACCCATCCGCTTCAACAACGCAGCATCATCGCAAGACTTGATATCAACATGTTGTAGGGCCCTCTGTTGTCCCGCGAGTTAGGTTGTCGTCCTTTTAACAGTTCACGACGTACGATCCGGGACGGAAAAATAGAGCAAAAGAAGAAAAGTATCCTGAAACTGTTGAAAACGTTCGATTTTGGGCTCCAAATACGGGCACAGCGGGCAAGTTGGCTTCCCCGGTCGTAGAGCTCTTAGAGAGCTTTGCAACGGTATGCTGTGCGACGCGTAACTCCCTACGGATCAAAAGTTATGGGCACCGGAGCGACAGAGACCTGGTCACAAACCATACGCCCTCGGTTTGCGGGCCCAGCCTCTACGTGAAGCGAAGTTTTCTTGCCCAGTGTTCCATGGGATTCAGTAATAGAGATTTGGTGGATAAAGTATCTTGGCAACCCTAACCAGGGCAAAAAAAATTGAAAAGGGGGTGCAACACGAGGACTTCCCAGGGGGTCACCCATCCTAGTACTACTCTCGCCCTAGCACGCTTAACTTCGGAGTTCTGATGGGATCCGGTGCATTAGTGCTGGTATGATCGTACCCGTCATGTTGAGGGTACAATTCCTATATGTGTTAACGGTTCACAGTCCCAGCCTAGAGAGATGGCCCATTCAAAAGGCCCAATGGGCTTAACGACAACCCTTCCGCCTCAACAACGCAGCATTCTCGCAGGACGTGATATCAACACATTGTAGGGACCTCTAATGTCCCGCTAGTCAGGTTGTCATCCTTTTAACAGTTCACGACGTACGATCTGGGACGAAAAAACAGAGCAAAAGAAGAAAAGTGGCCGAAAACTAATGAAAACGTTTGATTTTGGGCTCCAAAAACGGGCACAAGAAGCAAGCTGTCTGCCCCCGTCGTTGAGCTCTCAGAGAGCTTTGCAACGGTATGCTGTGCGCCGCGTAACTCCTTACGGATCAAAAGTTATGGGCACCGGAGCGACAGAGACCAGGTCACAAATCCTACGCCCTCAGTTTGCTGGCCCAGCCTCTACGTGAAGTGAAGTTGTCTTGCCCAATGTTCCATGGGATTAAGTAATATAGATTTGGTGGATAAAGTATCTTGGCAACCCTAACTAGGGAAAAAAAAATTGAAAAGGGGTGCAACATGAGGACTTCCCAGGGGGTCTCCCATCCTAGTACTACTCTCGACCAAGCACGCTTAACTTCGGAGTTCTGATGGGATCCGGTGCATTAGTGCTGGTATGATCGCACCCGTCATGTTGAGGGCACAATTCCTTTATGTGTTAACTGTTCACAAACCCAGCCTAGAGAGATGGCCCATTCAGAAGGCCTAATGGGCTTAACGACAACCCATCCGCTTCAACAACGTAGCATTCTTGCAAGAAGTGATATCGACACATTGTAGGGCCCTCTGATGTCCCGCGAGTCAGGTTGTAATCCTTTTAACAGTTCACGACGTACGATCCGGGACGAAAAAACAGAGTAAAAGAAGAAAAGTGGCCTGAAACTGATGAAAACGTTCAATTTTGGGCTCCAAAAATGGGCACAGCGAGCAAGCTGGCTGCCCCCGTCGTAGAGCTCTCAGAGAGCTTTGCAACTGTATATTGTGCGCCGCGTAATTCCTTAAGGATCAAAAGTTATGGGCACCGGAGCGACGGAGACCTGGTTACAAACCCTACGCCCTCGGTTTGCCGGCCCAGCCTCTACGTGAAGCGAAGTTGTCTTGCCCAATGATCCGTGGGATTCAGTAATAGAGATTTGGTGGATAAAGCATCTTGGCAACCCTAACCAGGGCAAAAAAAATTGAAAAGGCGGTGCAACACGAGGACTTCCCAGGGGGTCACCCATCATAGTACTACTCTCGCCCAAGCATGCTTAACTTCGGAGTTCTGATGGGATCCAGTGCATTTGTGCTGGTATGATCGCACCCGTCATGTTGAAGGCACAATTCCTTTATGTGTTAACTGTTCACAGTCCCAGCCTAGAAAGATGGCCCATTCGGAAGGCCTAATGGGCTTAACGGCAACCCATCCGCTTCAACAACGTAGCATTCTTGCAAAACGTGATATTGACATGTTGTAGGGCCCTCTGATGTCCCGCGAATCAGGTTGTCATCCTTTTAACAGTTCACGACGTACGATCTGGGATGGAAAAACAGAGCAAAAGAAGAAAAGTGGCCTGAAACTTATAAAAACGTTCGATTTTAGGGTCCAAATATGGGCACAGCGAGCATGCTAGCTGCCCTCGTCATAGAGCTCTCAAAGAGCTTCGCAACGGTATGCTGTGCACCGCGTAACTCCTTTCGGATCAAAAGTTAATGGCACCGGAGCGACGGAGACCAGGTCACAAACCCTACGCCCTCGGTTTGAGGGCCCAGCCTCTACGTGAAGCGAAGTTGTCTTGCCCAATGTTCCGTGGGATTCAGTAATAGAGATTTGGTGGATAAAGTATCTTGGCAACCCTAACCAGGGCAAAAAAAATTGAAAAGGGGTGCAACACGAGGACTTCCCAGGGGGTCAACCATCCTAGTACTACTCTCGCCCAAGCACGCTTAACTTCGGAGTTCGGATGGGATCCAGTGCATTAGTACTGGTATGATCGCACCCGTCATGTTGAGGGCACAATTCCTTTATGTGTTAACTATTCATAGTCCTAGCCTAGAGAGATGGCCCATTCAGAAGGCCTAATGGGCTTAACGACAACCAATCCGCTTCAACAACGTAGCATTCTTGCAAGACGTGATATCGACACGTTGTAGGACCCTCTGATCTCCCGCGAGTCAGGTTGTCGTCCTTTTAACAGTTCACGACGTACGATCCGGGATAGAAAAACATAGCAAAAGAAGAAAAGTGGCCTGAAACTGATGAAAACGTTCGATTTTGGGCTCCAAAAATGGGCACAGCGAGCAAGCTGGCTGCCCCCATCGTAGAGCTCTTAGAGAGCTTTGCAACGGTATGTTGTGCGCCGCGAAATTCCTTAAGGATCAAAAGTTATGGGCACCGGAGCGACGGAGACCTGGTCACAAACCTTAAGCCCTCGGTTTGCGGGCCCAGCCTCTATGTAAAGCGACGTTGTCTTACCCAATGTTCCGTGGGATTCAGTAATAGAGATTTGGTGGATAAAGTATCTTGGCAGCCCTAACGAGGGCAAAAAAAATTCAAAAGGGGGTGCAACACGAGGACTTCCTAGGGGGTCACCCATCATAGTACTACTCTCGCCCAAGCACGCTTAACTTCGGAGTTCTGATGGGATCCGGTGCATTAGTGCTGGTATGATCGCACCCGTCATATTAAGGTCACAATTCCTTTATGTGTTAACTGTTCATAGTCCCAACCTAGAGAGATGGCCCATTCGGAAGGCCTATTGGGCTTAACAACAACCCATCCGCTTCAACAACGCAGCATTCTTGCAAGACGTTATATCGACACGTTGTAGGCCCACTGATGTCCAGCGAATCAGGTTGTCGTCCTTTTAACAGTTCACGACGTACGATCCGGGACGGAAAAACAGAGCAAAAGAAGAAAAGTGGCCTAAAAATGATAAAAATGTTCGATTTTGGGCTCCAAAAATGGGCACAGCGAGCATACTGGCTCCCCTCGTCGTAGAGCTCTCAGAAAACTTCGTAACGGTATGTTGTGCACCGCGTAACTCCTTACAGATCAAAAATTATGGGCACCGGAGCGACGGAGACCTGGTCACAAACCCTACGCCCTCGGTTTGAGGGCCCAGCCTCTACGTGAAGCGAAGTTGTCTTGCCCAATGTTCCGTGGGATTCAGTAATAGAGATTTGGTGGATAAAGTATCATGGCAACCCTAACAATGGCAAAAAAAATAGAAAAGGGGTGCAACACGAGGACTTCCCAAGGGGTCACCCATCCTAGTACTACTCTCTCCCAAGCACACTTAACTTCGGAGTTCTGATGGGATCCGGTGCATTAGTGCTGGTATGATCGCACCCGTCATGCTGAGGGCACAATTCCTATATGTGTTAACGGTTCACAGTCCCAGCCTAGAGAGATGGCCCATTCAAAAGGCCCAATGGGCTTAACAACAACCCATGCACTTCAACAACGCAGCATCCTCGCAAGACGTGATATCAACACAGGGTAGGGCCCTCTGATGTCCCGCGAGTCAGGTTGTCCTCCTTTTAACAGTTCACGACGTACGATCCGGGACAGAAAAACAGAGCAAAAGAAGAAAAGTGGCCAGAAACTGATGAAAACTTTTGATTTTGGGCTCCAAAAATGAGCACAACGAGCAAGCTGGCTGCCCCCGTCGTTGAGCTCTGAAAGAGCTTTGTAACGGTATGCTGTGCGACGCGTAACTCCTTACGGATCAAAAGTTATGGGCACCGGAGCGATGGAGACCAGTTCACAAACCCTATGCCCTCGGTTTGCTGGCCCAGCCTCTACTTGAAGCGAAGTTGTCTTGCCCAATGTTCCGTGGGATTAAGTAATAGAGATTTGGTGGATAAAGTATCTTGGCAACCCTAACTAGGGCAAAAAAAATTGAAAATGGGTGCAACACGAGGACTTCCGAGGGGGTCACCCATCCTTCTACTACTCTCGCCCAAGCACGCTTAACTTCGGAGTTCTGATGGGATCCGGTGCATTAGTGCTAGTATGATCGCACCCGTCATGTTGAGGGTACAATTCCTTTATGTGTTAACTGTTCACAGTCCTAGCCTAGAGAGATTGCCCATTCAGAAGGTCTAATGGGCTTAACGACAACCCATCCGCTTAAACAACGCAGCATTCTTCCAAGACGTGATATCGACATGTTGTAGGACCCTCTGATCTCCCGTGAGTCAGGTTGTCGTCCTTTTAACAGTTCACGACGTACGATCCGGGACGGAAAAACATAGCAAAAGAAGAAAAGTGGCCTGAAACTGATGAAAACGTTCGATTTTGGGCTCCAAAAATGGGCCCAGCGAGCATGCTCGTTGCCCAGTCGTAGAGCTCTCAAAGAGCTTTGCAACGGTATGTTGTGCGCCGCGTAATTCCTTAACACGAGCACTTCCTTGAGGGTCACCCATCCTAGTACTACTCTCGCCCAAACACGCTTAACTTCGGAGTTCTGATGGGATCTGGGGCATTAGTGCGGGTATGATCGCACCCGTCATGTTGAGGGCACAATTCCTTTATGTGTTAATTGTATACAGTCCCAGCCTAGAGAGATGGCCCATTCGGAAGGCCTAATGGGCTTAACAACAACCTATCTGCTTCAACAAAGCAGCATTCTTGCAAGACGTTTTAGGGCCCTCTAATGTCCCGCGAATCAGGTCGTCGTCCTTTTAACAAGTCACGACGCACGATCCGCGACGGAAAAACATAGAAAAAGAAGAAAAGTGGCCTGAAAATGATAAAAACGTTCGAGTTTGGGCTCCAAAAATGGGCAAAGCGAGCATGCTGGCTGCCCTCGTTGTAGAGCTCTCAGAGAGCTTCGTAACAGTATGTTGTGCACTGCGTAACTCCTTACGAATCAAAAGTTATGGGCACCGGAGCGACGGAGACCTGATCACAAACCCTACGCCCTCGGTTTGAGGGCCCAGCCTCTACGTGAATCGAAGATGTCTAGCCCAATGTTCCGTGGGATTCAGTAATAGAGATTTGGTGGATAAAGTATCTTGGCAACCCTAACAAGGGAAAAAAAATAGAAAATGGGGTGCAACACGAGGACTTCCCAAGGGGTCACCCATCCTAGTACTACTCTCGCCCAAGCACACTTAACTTCAGAGTTCTGATGGGATCCGGTGCATTGATGCAGGTATGATCGCACCCGTCATGTTGAGGGCACAATTCCTATATGTGTTAACGGTTTACAGTCCCAGCCAAGATAGATGGCCCATTCAAAAGGCCCAATGGGCTTAACGACAACCCATCCGCTTCAACAACGTAGCATCCTCGCAAGACGTGATATCAACACGTTGTAGGGCCCTCTGATGTCCAGCAAGTCAGGTTGTCGTCCTTTTAAGAGTTCATGAAGTACGATCCGGGATTGAAAAACAGAGCAAAAGAAGAAAAGTATCCTGAAACTGATGAAAATGTTCGATTTTAGGCTCCAAATACAGGCAAAACGAGCAAGCTGGCTGCCCCCATTGTAGAGCTCTCAGAGAGCTTTGCAACGGTATGCTTTGAGATGCGTAACTCCTGACGGATCAAAAGTTATAGGCACCGGAGCGACGGAGACCTGGTCACAAACCATACGCCATCGGTTTGCGGGCCCAACCTCTACGTGAAGCGAAGTTTTCTTTCCCAATGTTCCGTGGGATTCAGTAATTGAGATTTGGTGGATAAAGTATCTTGGCAACTCTAACCAGGGCAAAAAAAATTGAAAAGGGGGTGCAACACGAGGACTTGCCAAGGGGTCACCCATCCTAGTACTACTCTCGCCCAAGCACGCTTAACTTAGGAGTTCTGATGGGATCCGGTACATAAGTGCTGTTATGATCGTACCCGTCATGTTGAGGGCACAATTCCTTTATGTGTTAACTATTCATAGTCCCAGCCTAGAGAGATGGCCTATTCAGAAGGCCCAATGGGCTTAACGACAACCCATCCGCTTCAACAACGCAACATTCTTGAATGACGTGATATCGACACGATGTAGGGCCCTCTGATGTCCCGCGAGTCAGGTTGTCGTCCTTTTAACAGTTCACGACGTACGATCCGGGACGGAAAAACAGAGCAAAAGAAGAAAAGTGGCCTAAAACTAATGAAAACATTCGATTTTGGTCTCCAAATATGGGCAGAGCGAGCAAGCTGGCTTCCCCCGTCGTAGAGCTCTCAGAGAGCTTTGCAACGGTATGCTGTGCGCCACGTAACACCTTACGGATCAAAAGTTATGGGTACCGGAGCGACAGAGACCTGGTCAAAATTCGTACGCCCTCGGTTTGCGGGCCCAGCCTCTACGTGAAGCGAAGTTGTCTTGCCCAATGTTCCATGTGATTCAGTAATAGAGATTTGGTGGATAAAGTATCTTGGCAACCCTAACCAGGGCAAAAAAAATTCAAAAGTGGGTGCAACACGAGGACTTCCCAGGGGTCACCAATCCTAGTACTACTCTAGCCCAAGCTCGCTTAACTTCGGAGTTCTGATGGGATCCGGTGCATTAGTGCTGGTATGATCGTACCGGTCATGTTCAGGGCATAATTCCTATATGTGTTAACAGTTCATAGTCCCAGCCTAGAGAGATGGCCCATTTAAAAGGCCCAATCGGCTTAACGACAATCCATCTGCTTCAACAACGCAGCATCCTCGCAAGACGTGATATCGACACGTTTTAGGGCCCTCTGATGTCCCGCGAGTCAGGTTGTCATCCTTTTAATAGTTCACGAAGCACGACCCGGGAAGGAAAAACAGAGCAAAAGAAGAAAAGTGGCCTGAAACTGATAAAAATGTTTGATTTTGGGCTCAAAAAATGGGCAGAGCGAGCATGCTAGCTGCCCTCGTCGTAGAGCTCTCAGAGAGCTTCGCAACGGTATGTTGTGCGCCGGGTAACTCCTTACGGATCAAAAGTTATGGGCACCGGAGCGACGGAGACCTGGTCACAAACCCTAAGACCTCGGTTTGCGGGCCCAGCCTCTACGTGAAGCGATGTTGTCTTGCCCAATGTTCCGTGGGATTCAGTAATAGAGATTTGGTGGATAAAGTATCTTTGCAACCCTAACCAGGGCAAAAAAAATTGAAAAGGGGGTGCAACACGAGGACTTCCTAGGGGGTCACCCATCCTAGTACTACTCTCTCCCAAGCACGCTTAACTTCGGAGTTCTGATGGGATCCGGTGCATTAGTGCTGGTATGACCTCACCCATCATGTTGAGGGCACAATTCATAAATGTTTTAATGATTTACAGTCCCAGCCTAGAGAGATGGGCCATTCAAAAGGCCTAATGGGGTTAACGATAACCCATCCGCTTCAACAACGCAGCATCCTCGCAAGACGTGATATCAACACGTTGTAGGGCCCTCTGATGTCCCGCAAGTCAGGTTCTCGTCCTTTTAACAGTTGACGACGTATGATCCGGGACGGAAAAACAGAACAAAAGAAGGAAGTGGCTTGAAACAGATGAAAACGTTCGATTTTGGGCTCCAAATACGGGCACAGCGAGCAAGCTGGCTGTCCCCGTCGTAGAGCTCTCAGAGAGCTTTGCAACGGTATGTTGTGCGCCACGTAACTCCTTACGGATCAAAGGTTATGGGCACCGGAGCGACGGAGACCTGGCCACAAACCATACACCCTTGGTTTGCGGGCCCAGCCTCTACGTGAAACGAAGTTTACTTGCCCAATGTTCCGTGGGATTCAGTAATAGAGATTTGGTGGATAAAGTATCTTGGCAACCCTAACCAGGGCAAAAAATATTGAAAAGGGGGTGCAACACGAGGACTTCCCAAGGGGTCACCCATCCTAGTACTACTCTCTCCCAAGCACGCTTAACATCGGAGTTCTGATGGGATCTAGTGCATTAGTGCTGGTATGATCGCACCCGTCATGTTGAGGGCACAATTCCTATATGTGTTAACGGTTTACAGTCCTAGCCTAGAGAGATGGCCCATTCAAAAGGCCCAACAAGCTTAACGACAACCCATCCGCTTCAACAATGCAGCACCCTCGCAAGACGTGATATCAACACGTTGTAGGGCCCTCTGATGTCCCGCAAGTCAGGTTGTCGTCCTTTTAACTGTTCACGACGTATGATCCGGGACGGAAAAGCAGAGCAAAAGAAGAAAAGTGACCTGAAACAGATGAAAACGTTCGATTTTGGGCTCCAAATACGGGCAAAGCGAGCAAGTTGGCTGCCCCCGTTGTAGGGCTCTCAGAGAGCTTTGCAACGGTATGCTGTGCGCTGCGTAACTCCTTTCGGATCAAAAGTTATGGGCACCGGAGCGACGGAGA
Organism: Ehretia macrophylla; assembly: GCA_037974665.1. NCBI lineage: Eukaryota > Viridiplantae > Streptophyta > Magnoliopsida > Boraginales > Ehretiaceae > Ehretia > Ehretia macrophylla. The sequence goes on from CM075780.1 coordinate 1,822,766, forward strand.
CCTGGTCACAAACCATACGCCCTCAGTTTGCTGGCCCAGCCTCTACGTGAAGCGAAGTTTTCTTGCCCAGTGTTCCGTGGGATTAAGTAATAGAGATTTGGTGGATAAAGTATCTTGGCAACCCTAACCAGGGCAAAAAAAAATTGAAAAGGGGGTGCAACACGAGGATTTCCCAGGGGGTCACCCATCCTAGTACTTCTCTCGCCCAAGCACGCTTAACTTTGGAGTTCTTATGGGATACGGTGCATTAGTGCTGGTATGATCACACCCGTCATGTTGAGGGCACAATTCTTATATGTGTTAACTGTTCACAGTCCAAGCCTAGAGAGATGGACCATTCAAAAGGCCCAATGGGCTTAACGACAACCCATCCGCTTCAACAACGCAGCATTCTTGCAAGACGTGATATCGACATGTTGTAGGGCTTTCTGATCTCCCGCGAGTCAGGTTGTCGTCCTTTTAACAGTTCACAACCTACGATCTGGAACGGAAAAACAGACAAAAGAAGAAAAGTGGCCTGAAACTGATGAAACCGTTCGATTTTGGGGTCAAAAATGGGCACAGCGGGCATGCTTGCTGACCCCGTCGTAGAGGTCTTTGAGAGCTTTGCAACAGTATGCTGTGCGCCGCGTAACTCCTTACGGATCAAAAGTTAAGGGCACCGGAGCGACAGAAACCTAGTCACAAACCCTACGCCCTCCGGTTTGTTGGCCCAGCCTCTACGTGAAATGAAGTTGTCTTGCCCAATGTTCTGTGGGATTCAGTAGTAGAGATTTGGTGGATAAAGTATCTTGGCAACCCTAACCAGGGCAAGAAAAATTGAAAATGGGGTTCAACACGAGGACTTCCCAAGGGGTCACCCATCCTAGTACTACTCTCGCCCAAGCACGCTTAACTTCGGAGTTCTGATGGGATCCGGTGCATTAGTGCTGGTATGATCGCACCCGTATTGTTGAGTGCACAATTCCTATATGTATTAACGGTTCACACTCCCAGCCTAGAGAGATGGCCCATTCAAAAGGCCCAATGGGCTTAACAACAACCCATCCTCTTCAACAACGCAGCATCCTCGCAAGACGGGATATCAACACGTTGTATGGCCCTCTGATGTCCCGCGAGTCAGGTTGTCGCCCTTTTAACAGTTGACGACGTACGATCCGGGATGAAAAAACCGAGCAAAAGAAGAAAAGTGGCCTGAAACTATAGAAAACGTTTCATTTTGGGCTCCAAAAATGGGCACAGCGAGCAAGCTGGCTGCCCCCGTCATAGAGCTCTCAGAGAGTTTTGCAACGGTATGCTGTGCACCGCGTAACTCCTTATGGATCAAAAGTTATGGGCACCGGAGCGACGGAGACCTGGTCACAAACTCTACGCCCTCGGTTTATCGGGCCCTGCCTCTACGTGAAGCGAAGTTGTCTTGCCCAATGTTCTGTGGGATTCAGTAATAGAGATTTGGTGGATGAAGTATCTTGGCAACCTTAACCTGGGCAAAAAATATTAAAAAGCGGGTGCAACACGAGGACTTCCCAAGGGGTCACCCAACCTAGTACTACTCTAGCCCAAGCACGCTTAACTTCAGAGTTCTGATGGGATTCGGTGCATTAGTGCTGGTATGATCGCACCCGTCATGTTGAGGGCACAATTCCTATATGTGTTAAGGGTTCACAATGCCAGCCTAGAGAGATGGCCTATTGAAAAGGCCCAATGGGCTTAACGACAACCCATCTGCTTCAACAACGCAGCATTCTTGCAAGACGTGATATCAACACGTTGTAGGGCCCTCTGATGTCCTGCGAGTCAGGTTGTCAACCTTTTAACAGTTCACGACGTACGATCCAGGACGGAAAAACTGAGCAAAAGAAGAAAAGTGGCCTGAAATTGATGAAAATGTTTGATTTTGGGCTCCAATAATGGGCACAACGAGCAAGCTGGCTGCCCCCGTCGTAGAGCTCTTAGAGAGCTCTGCAACGGTATGCTTTGCGCCGCGTAACTCCTTACGGATCAAAAGTTATGGGCACCAGAGCGATGGAGACCTGGTCACAAACCCTACGCCCTCGGTTTATTGGGCCCAGCCTCTACATGAAGCGAAGTTTTCTTGCCAAATGTTCCGTGGGATTCAGTAATAGAGATTTGGTGGATAACGTATCTTGGCAACCCTAACCAGGGCAAAAAAAATTGAAAAAGGGGTGCAACACGAGGACTTCCCAGGGGGTCGCCCATCCTAGTACTACTCTCGCCCAAGCACGCTTAACTTCGGAGTTCTGATGGGATCCGGTGCATTAGTGCTGCTATGATCGCACCCGTCATGTTGAGGGCACAATTCCTTTATGTGTTTACTGTTCACAGTCCCAACCTAGAGAGATAGCCCATTCAAAAGGCCCAATGGGCTTAACGACAACCCATCAGCTTCAACAACGCAACATTCTTGCAAGACGTGATATCGACACGTTGTAGGGCCCTTTGATGTCTAGCGAGTCAGGTTGTCGTCCTTTTAACAGTTCACGACGTACGATCCATGACGAAAAAATAGAGCAAAAGAAGAAATATGGCATGGAACAGATGAAAACGCTCAATTTTGGGCTCCAAAAATGGGCACAGCGAGCAAGCTGGCTACCCCTGTCGTAGAGCTCTCAGAGAGCTTTGCAACGGTATGCTGTGCGCCGCGTAACTCCTTACGGATCAAAAGTTAAGGGCACCGAAGCGAATGAGGCCTGGTCACAAACCCTACGCCCTCGGTTTGCGGGCCCAACCTCTACGTGAAGTGATGTTGTCTTGCCCAATATTCCATGGGATTCAGTAATAGAGATTTTGTGGATTAAGTATCTTGGCAACCCTAACCAGGGCAAAAAAAATTGAAAATGGGGTGTAACACGAGGACTTCCTGAGGGGTCACCCATCCTAGTACTACTCTCGCCTAAGCACGCTTAACATTGGAGTTCTGATGGGATCCGGTGCATTAGCGCTGGTATGATCACACCCGTCATGTAGAGGGCACAATTCCTATATGTTTTAGCGGTTCACAATCCCAGCCTAGAGAGGTAGCCCATTTAAAAGGCCCAATGGGCTTAACGACAACCTATCCGCTTCAACAACGCAGCATCCTCGCAAGACGTTATATCGACACATTGTAGGGCCCTCTGACGTCCCGTGAGTCAGGTTGTCGTCCTTTGAACAGTTCACAACGTATGAACCGGGACGGAAAAACAAAGCAAAAGAAGAAAAGCGGCCTGAAACTGATGAAAACATTCGATTTTGGGCTCCGAAAATGGGCATAGCAAGCAAGCTGGCTGCCCCCGTCGTAGAGCTATTAGAGAGCTTTGCAACGGTATGCTGTACGCCGCGTAACTCCTTACGGATCAAAAGTTATGGGCACCGGAGCGACGGAGACCTGCTCACAAACCCTATGCCCTTGGTTTATTGAGCCCAGCCTCTAGGTGAAGCAAAGTTGTCTTGCCCAATATTTCGTGGGATTCAATAATAGAGATTTGGTGGATAAAGTATCTTGGAAACCCTAACCAGGGCAAAAAAAATTAAAAAAGGGGTGCAACACGAGGACTTCCCAGGGGGTTACCCATCCTTGTACTACTCTCGCCCAAGCATGCTTAACTTCGGAGTTCTGATGTGATACGGTGCATTAGTGCTGGTATGATCGCACCCGTCATGTTGAGGGCACATTTCCTATATGTGTTAACGGTTCACAGTCCCAGCCTAGAGAGATGGCCCATTCAAAAGGCCCAATGGGTTAACGACAACCCATCCTGTTCAACAACACAGCATCCTCGCAAGACGTTATATCGACACGTTGTAGGGCCCTCTGACGTCCCGCGAGTCAGGTTGTTGTCTTTTTAACAGTTCACAACGTACGATCCGGGGCGAAAAAATAGATCAAAAGAAGAAAAGTGGCCTAAAACTGATGAAAACATTCGATTTTGGGATCCAAAAATGGGCACGGAGAGCAAGCTTGCTGCCCCCATCGTAGAGCTCTCAGAGATCTTTTCAACGGTATGATGTGCGCTGCGTAACTCCTTACGGATCAAAAGTTATAGGCACTGGAGCGACGGCGACCTGATCAGAAACCCTACACCCTCGGTTATCGGGCCCAGCCTCTGCGTGAAGCGAAGTTGTCTTTCCCAATGTTCCGTGGTGTTCAGTAATAGAGATTTGGTGGATAAAGTATCTTGGCAACCCTAACCAGGGCAAAAAAAATTGAAAAGGGGGTGCAACACGAGGACTTCCCAGGGGGTCACCCATCCTAGTACTACTCTCGCCCAAGCACGTCTAACTTCGGAGTTCTGATGGGATCCGGTGCATTAGTGCTGCATGATCGCACCCTTCATGTTGAGGGCACAATTCCTTTATGTGTTAACGGTTCACAGTCCCAGCCTAGAGAGATGGCCCATTCAAAAGGCCCAATGGGCTTAATGACAACCCATCCGCTTCAACAACGCAGCATCCTTGCAAGACGTTATATCGACACATTGTAGGGCCCTCTAACGTCCCGCGAGACAGGTTGTTGTCCTTTTAACAGTTCACAACGTATGATCCGGGACGGAAAAACAGAGCAAAAGAAGAAAAGTGCCCTGAAACTGATGAAAACGTTCGATTTTGGGCTCCAAAAAGGGTACAGCGAGCAACATGGCTACCCCTGTCGTAGAGGTCCTAGAGAGCTTTGCAACTGTATGCTTTGCGCCGCATAACTCCTTACGGATCAAAAGTTATGGGCACCGGAGCGACGGAGACCTGGTCACAAATCCTACGCCCTCGGTTTGCTGGCCCAGCCTCCACGTGAAGCGAAGTTGTCTTGCCCAATGTTCTGTGGGATTCAGTAATAGAGATTTGGTGGATAAAGTATCTTGGCAACCCTAACCAGGGCAAAAAAAATTAAAACGGGTGCAACACGAGGACTTCCCAGGGGGTCACCCATCCTACTACTGCTCTCGCCCAAGCACGCTTAAATTCTGAGTTCTGATGGGATCCGGTGCATTATTGCTGGTATGATCGCACCCTTCATGTTGAGGGCACAATTCCTATATGTGTTAACGGTTCACAGTCCCAGCCTAGAGAGATGGCCCATTCAAAAGGCCCAATGGGCTTAACGACAACCCATCCGCTTCAACAACGCAGCATCCTCACAAGACGTCATATCAACACGTTGTAGGGCCCTCTTATGTTCCGTGAGTCAGGTTGTCGCCCTTTTAACAGTTCACGACATACGATCCGGGACGAAAAAACAGAGCAAAAGAAGAAAAGCGGCCTGAAACTGATGAAAACGTTCGATTTTGGGCTCCAAAAATTGGCACAGCGAGCAAGCTGGCTTCCCCCGTCGTAGAGCTCTCAGAGAGCTTTGCAGCGGTATGCTGTGCGCCTAGTAACTCCTTACGGATCAAAAGTTATGGGCACCGGAGCGACCAAAACCTGGTCACAAACACTACGCCCTTGGTTTGCGGGCCCAACCTCTACATGAAGTGAAGTTGTCTTGCCCAATGTTCCGTGGGATTCAGTAATAGAGATTTGGTGGATAAAGTATCTTGGCAACTCTAACCAGGGCGAAAAAAATTAAAAAGGGGGTACAACACGAGGACTTCCTAGGTGGTCACCCATCCTAGTACTACTCTCGCCCAAGCACGCTTAATTTCGGAATTCTAATGGGATCCGACGCCTTAGTGCTGGTATGATCGTACCCGTCATGATGAGGGCACAATTCTTTTATGTGTTAATTGTTCACAGTCCAACCTAGAGAGATGGCCCATTCAAAAGGCCAAATGGGTTAACGACAACCCATCCGCTTCAACAACGCAGCATGCTTGCAAGACATGATATCGACACATTGTAGGGCCCTCTGATGTCCCGCGAGTCAGGTTGTCGTCCTTTTAACAGCTCACGACGTACGATCCGGGTCGAAAAAAAAGAGGAAATGAAGAAAAATGGCCTAAAACTGATGAAAATGTTCGATTTTGGGCTCCAAAAATGGGCATAGGGAGCATGCTGGCTGGCCCGACGTAGAGCTCTCAGAGAGCTTCGCAACGGTATGCTGTGCGCCGCGTCACTCCTTACGGATCAAATGTTATGGGCACCGCAGCGACGGAGACCTGGTCACAAACCCTACGCCCTCGATTTTCTGGCCCAACTTCTGCGTGAAGCGAAGTTGTCTTGGCCAATGATCCGTGGGATTCAATAATAGAGATTTGGGGGATAAAGTATCTTGGAAACACTAACCAGGGCAAAAAAAATTGAATAAGGGTTGCAACACGAGGACTTCCGAAGGGGTCACCCATCCTAGTACTACTCTCGCCCAAGCACGTTTAACTTCGGAGTTCTGATGGGATCCAGTGCATTAGTGCTGGTAGGATCGCACCCGTCATGTTGAGGGCACAATTCCTTTATGTGTTAATAGTTCACAGTCCCATCCTAGAGAGATGGACCATTCAAAAGGCCCAATGGGCTTAACGACAACCCATCCGCTTCAACAACGCAGCTTCCTCGCAAGACGTGATATCAACACATTGTAGGGCCCTCTGACGTCCTGCTAGTCAGGTTGTCGTCCTTTTAACAGTTCACAACATATGATCTGGGATGGAAAAACAGAGCAAAAGAAGAAAAGTGGCCTGAAACTGATGAAAACGTTCGATTTTGGGCACAAAAAACGGGCACATCGAGCAAGCTCGCTGCCCCTATCGAAGAGGTCTCAGAGAGCTTTGAAACGGTATTCTTTGCGACGCGTAACTCCTTACGGATCAAAAGTTATGGGCACTGGAGCGACGGAGACCTGGTCACAAACCCTACGCCCTCGGTTTACGAGCCCAGCCTCCACGTGAAGCGAAGTTGTCTTGCCCAATGTTCCGTGCGATTCAGTAATAGAGATTTGGTGGATAAAGTATCTTGGAAACCCTAACCAGGGAAAAAAAATTGAAAAGGGGGTACAACACGAGGACTTCCCAGAGGGTCACCCATCCTAGTACTGCTCTCGCCCAAGCACGCTTAACTTCGGAGTTCTGATGGGATCCGGTGCATTAGTGATGGTATGATCGCATCCGTCATGTTGAGGGAACAATTCCTATATGTGTTAACGGTTCACAGTCCCAGCCTAGAGAGATGGCCCATTCAAAAGGCCCAATAGGCTTAACGACAACCCATCCCCTTCAACAACGCAGCATCCTCGCAAGACGTGATATCAACACATTGTAGGGCCCTCCAACGTTCCGCGAGTCAGGTTGTCGTCATTTTAACAATTCACGACGTACGATCAGGGACGGAAAAACAAAGCAAAAGGAGAAAAGCGGCCTAAAACTGATGAAAACGTTCGATTTTGGGCTCCAAAAATGGGCACAACGAGAAAGCTGGATGCCCTCGTCATAGAGCTCTCAGAGAGGTTTGCAACGGTATGTTGTGCGCCGCGTAACTCCTTACGGACCAAAAGTTATAGGCACTGGAGTGACGGAAACCTGGTCACAAACACTACGCCCTTGGTTTGCGGGCCCAGCCTCTACGTGAAGCGAAGTTGTCTTGCCCAACGTTCCGTGGGATTCAGTAATAGAGATTTGGTGGATAAAGTATCTTGGCAACTTTAACCAGGGCAAAAAAAATTAAAAAGGGGGTACAACACGAGGACTTCCTAGGTGGTCACCCATCCTAGTACTACTCTCGCCCAAGCACGCTAAACTTCGGAGTTCTGATGGGATCCGGTGCATTAGTGCTGGTATGTTCGCACCTGTCATGTTGAGGGCACAATTCCTTTATGTGTTAACTGTTCACAGTACCAACCTAGAGAGATGGCCCATTCAAAAGGCCAAATGGGCTTAATGACAACCTATCCGCTTCAACAACGCAGCATCCTCGCAAGACGTGATATCAACACGTTGTAGGGCCCTCCTATGTCCCGCGAGTCAGGTTGTCCTCCTTTTAACAGTTCACGACGTACGATCCGGGATTGAAAAACAAAGCTAAAGGAGAAAAGCGGCCTAAAACTATTGAAAACGTTCGATTTTGGGCTCCATGATTGGGCACAGCGAGCAAACTAGCTGCCCCCATCGTAGATCTCTCAGAGAGTTTTGCAACGGTATGCTGTGCGCCGCGTAACTCCTTATGGATCAAAAGTTATGGCACCGGAGCGACGAAAACCTGGTCACAAACACTACGCCTTTGGTTTGCGGGCCCAACCTCTAAGTAAAGCGAAGTTGTCTTGCCCAATGTTCCGTGGGATTCAGTAATAGAGATTTGGTGGATAAAGTATCTTGGCAACTCTAACTAGGGCAAAAAAAATTGAAAAGGGGGTACAACACGAGGACTTCCTAGGTGGTCACCCATCCTAGTACTACTCTCGCCCAAGCACGCTTAACTTCGGAGTTCTGATGGGATCCGGTGCATTAATGCTAGTATGATCGCACCCGTCATGTTGTGGGCACAATTCCATTATGTCTTAACTATTCACAGTCCCAGCCTAGAGAGATGGCCCATTCATAAGGCCCAATGGGCTTAACGACAACCCATCTGCTTCAACAATGCAGCATGCTTGCAAGACGTGATATTGCCACGTTGTAGGGCCCTCTGATGTCCCGCGAGTCAGGTTGTCGTCCTTTTAATAGTTCACAACGTATGATCCGGGACGAAAAAACATGGCAAAAGAAGAAATGTGGGTAGAAACTGATGAAAACATTCGATTTTGAGCTCCAAAAATTGGCACAGCGAGCAAGCTGGCTGCCCCTGTCGTAGAGCTCTCAGAGAGCTTTGCAACGGTATGCTCTGCGCCGCGTAACTCCTTACGGATCAAAAGTTATGGGCACTAGAGCGACGGAGACCTGGTCACAAACCCTAGGCCCTCGGTTTGCGGGCCCCGCCTCTATGTGAAACGAAGTTGTCTTGCCCAATGTTCCGTGGGATTCAGTAATAGAGATTTGGTGGATAAAGTATCTTGGCAACCCTAACCAGGGCAAAAAAAGTTGAAAAGGGAGTGCAACACGAGGTCTTCACAGGGGGTCACCCATCCTAGTAAAACTCTTGCCCAAGCACGCTTAACTTCGGAGTTCTGATGGGATCCGGTGCATTAGTGCTGGTATGATCGCACCCATCATGTAGAGGGCACAATTCCTTTATGTGTTAACTGTTCAGAGTCCTATCCTAGAGAGATGGCCCATTCAAAAGGCCCAATGGGCTTAACGACAACCCATCTGCTTCAACAACACAGCATGCTTACAAGACGTGATATTGACACGTTGTAGGGCCCTATGATATCCCGCGAGTCAGGTTGTCGTCCTTTTAACAGTTCACAACGTATGATCCGGGACGAAAAAACAGAGCAAAAGAAGAAAATTGGGTAGAAACTGATGAAAATTTTCGATTTTGGGCGCCAAAAATTGGCACAGCGAGCAAAGCGGGCTGCCTCTGTCGTAGAGCTCTTAGAGAGCTTTGCAACGGTATGCTGTACGCCGCGTAACTCCTTACGGATCAAAAGTTATGGGCACCAGAGCGATGGAGACCTGGTCACAAACCCTAGGCCTTTGGGTTTGCGGGCCCAGCCTCTACGTGATGCGAAGTTGTCTTGCCCAATGTTCCGTGGGATTCAGTAATAGAGATTTGGTGGATAAAGTATCTTGGCAACCCTAACCAGGGCAAAAACAATTGAAAAGGGGGTGCTACACGAGGACTTCCTTGGGGGTCACCCATCCTAGTACTACTCTCGCCCAAGCACGCTTAACTTCGGATTCTGATGGGATCCGATGCATTAGTGCTAGTATGATCGCACCCGTCATGTTGAGGGCACAATTCCAATATGTGTTAAGTGTTCATAGTCCCAGCCTAGAGAGATGGCCCATTCAAATGGCCCAATGGGCTTAACGAGAACCCATCCGCTTCAACAACACAGCAACCTCGCAAGACGTTATATCGAAACGTTGTAGGGCTTTCTGATGTCCCACGAGTCAAGTTGTTGTCCGTTTAACAGTTCACAACGTATGATCCGGGACGGAAATACAGAGCAAAAGAAGAAAAGTGGCCTAAAACTGATGAAAATGTTTGATTTTGGGCTCTAAAAATGGGCAAAGCGTGCAAGCCGGCTTTCCCCGTCGTAGAGCTCTCAGAGAGCTTTGCAACGGTATGCTGTGCGCCGTGTAACTCCTTAATGATCAAAAGTTATGGGCACCGGAGCGACGGAGACCTGGTCACAAACCCTACGCCCTCGGTTTGCGGGCCTAGCCTCTATGTGAAGCGAAGTTGTCTTGACCAAAGTTCTGTGGGATTCTGTAACAAAGATTTGGTGGATAAAGTATCTTGGCAACCCTAACCAGGGCAAAAAAAATTGAAAAGAGCGTGCAACACAAGGACTTCCCAGGGGGTCACCCATCCTAGTACTACTCTCGCCTAGGCACGCTTAACTTCGAAGTTCTGATGGGATCCGGTGCATTAGTGCTGGTATTATCGCACACGTCATGTTGAGGGCACAATTGCTTTATGTGTTAACGATTCATAGTCCCAGCCTAGAGAGATGGCCCATTCAAAAAGCCCAATGGGCATAACGACAACCTATCTGCTTCAACAACGCAGCATCCTCGCAAGACGTTATAACAACATGTTGTAGGGCCCTCTGACGTCCCGTGAGTCAGGTTGTCGTCCTTTGAACAGTTCACAACGTATGATCCGGGACTGAAAAACAGAGCAAAAGAAGTAAAGTGGCCTGAAACTGATGAAAACGTTCGATTTTGGGCTCCAAAATCGGGCACAGTGAGCAAGCTGGCTGCCCCCGTCGTAGAGCTCTCAGAGAGCTTTGCAACGGTATGCTGTGCGCCGTGTAACTCCTTACAGATCAAAAGTTATGGGAACCGGAGCGATGGAGACCTAGTCACAAACCCTATGCCCTCGGTTTGCGGGCCCAGCCTCCACGAGAAACGAAGTTGTCTTGCCCAATGTTCCGTGGGATTCAGTAATAGAGATTTGGAGGATAAAGTATCTTGGCAACCCTAACTAGTGCAAAAAAAATTGAAAAGGTGGTGCAACACAAAGACTTCCCAGGGGGTTACCCATCCTAGTACTACTCTCGCCCAAGCACGCTTAACTTCGGAGTTCTAATGGTATCCGTTGCATTAGTGCTGGTATGATCGCACCCATCATGTTGAGGGCACAATTCCTATATGTGTTAACGGTTCACAGACCCAACCTAGAGAGATGGCCCATTCAAAAGGCCCAATGGGCTTAACAACAACCCATCTGGTTCAACAACGTAGCATCCTCGCAAGACGTTATATCGACACTTTGTAGGGCCCTCTGATGTCCCGCGATTCTGGTTGTCGTCCTTTTAACAGTTCATAACGCATGATCCGGGACGGAAAAACAGAGCAAAAGAAGAAAAGTGGGCAGAAACTTATGAAAACTTCGATTTTGGGCTCCAAAAACTGGCAAAGCGAGCAGGCTGGCTGCCCCCATCGTAGAGCTCTCAGTGAGCTTTGCAACGGTATGCTTTGCACCGCGTAACTCCTTACGGATCAAAAGTTATGGGCACCGGAGCAACGTAGACCAAGTTAGAAACCCTACGCCCTCGGTTTGTGGGCCCAGCCTCTACGTGAAGCGAAGTTGTCTTGCCCAATGTTCCGTGGGATTCAGTAATAGAGATTTGGTGGATAAAGTATCTTGGCAACCATAACCAGCGCAAAAAAAATTTAAAATGGGGTTCAACAAGAGGACTTCCCAGGGGGTTACCCATCCTAGTACTACTCTCGCCCAAGCACGCTTAACTTCGGAGTTCTAATGGGATCCGTTGCATTAGTGCTGGTATGATCGCACCCATCATGTTGAGGTCACAATTCCTATATATGTTAACGGTTCACAGTCCCAGCCTAGAGAGATGGCCCATTCAAAAGGCCCAATGGGCTTAACGACAACCCATCTGCTTCAACAACGTAGCATCCTCGCAAGACATTATATCGACACTTTGTAGGGCCCTCTGATGTCCCGCGATTCTGGTTGTCGTCCTTTTAAAAGTTCATAACGTATGATCCGGGATGGAAAAACAGAGCAAAAGAAGTAAAGTGGGCAGAAACTGATGAAAACCTTCGATTTTGGGCTCCAAAAACTGGCAAAGCGAGCAGGCTGGCTGCCCCCGTCGTAGAGCTCTCAGTGAGCTTTGCAACGGTATGCTTTGCACTGCGTAACTCCTTACGGATCAAAAGTTATGGGCACCGGAGCGACGTAGACCAAGTCAGAAACCCTACGCCCTCGGTTTGCGGGCCCAGCCTCTACGTGAAGTGAAGTTGTCTTGCCCAATGTTCCGTGGGATTCAGTAATAGAGATTTGGTGGATAAAGTATCTTGGCAACCATAACCAGGGCAAAAAAAATTTAAAATGGGGTGCAACAAGAGGACTTCCCAAGGGGTTACCCATCCTAGTACTACTCTCGCCCAAGCACGCTTAACTTCGGAGTTCTAATGGGATCCGTTGCATTAGTGCTGGTATGATCGCACCCATCATGTTGAGGGCACAATTCTTATATGTGTTAACGGTTCACAGTCCCAGCCTAGAGAGATGGCCCATTCAAAAGGTCCAATGGGCTTAACGACAACCCATCTGCTTCAACAACGTAGCAACCTCGCAAGACGTTATATCGACACTTTGTAGGGCCCTCTGATGTCCCGCGATTCTGGTTGTCGTCCTTTTAACAGTTCATAACATATGATCCGGGACGGAAAAACAGAGCAAAAGAAGAAAAGTGGGTAGAAACTGATAAAAACATTCGATTTTGTGCTCCAAAAATGGGCATAGCGAGCGTGCTGGCTGCCCTCGTCATAGAGCTCTCAGAGAGCTTTGCAACGGTATGCTGTGCGCCGCGTAACTCCTTACGGATCAAAAGTTATGGGCACCGGAGCGACGGAGACCTGGTCACAAACCCTACGCCCTCGGTTTGCGGGCCCAGCCTCTAAGTGAAGCGAAGTTGTCTTGCCCATTGTTCCGTGGGATTCAGTAATAGAGATTTGGTGGAAAAAGTATCCTGGCAACCCTAACCAGGGCAAAAAAAATTGAAAAGGGGGTGCAACACGAGGACTTCCCAGGGGGTCACCCATCCTAGTACTACTCTTGACCAAGCACGCTTAACTTCGGAGTTCTGATGGGATCCGGTACATTAGTGCTGGTATGATCGCACCCGTCATGTTGAGGGCACAATTCTTATATGTGTTAACGGTTCACAATCCCAGCCTAGAGAGATGGCCCATTCAAAAGGCCCAATGCGCTTAACAACAACCCATCTGCTTCAACAACGCAGCATGCTTGTAAGACGTGATATCGACACGTTGTAGGGCCCTCTAGTGTCACGTGAGGCAGGTTGTCATCCTTTTAACAATTCACGACGTATGATTCGGGACGGAAAAACAGAGCAAAAGAAGAAAAGTATCTTCAAAACTAATGACAACGTTAGATTTTGGGCTCCAAAAAGGGCACAACGAGCAAGCTGGCTGCCCCCGTCGTAGAGCTCTCAGAGAGCTTTGCAACGGTATGCTGTGCGCAGCGTTACTCCTGACGGATCAAAAGTTATGGGCACCGAAGCGACGAAGACCTGGTCACAAACCCTACGCCCTCGGTTTGCGGGCCCAGCCTCTACGTGAAGCGAAGTTGTCTTACCCAATGTTCGGTGTGATTCAGTAATAGAGATTTGGTGGATAAAGTATCTTGGCAACCCTAACCAGCGCAAAAAAAAATTGAAAAGGGGGTGCAACACGAGTACTTCCCAGGGGGTCACCCATCCTAGTACTACTGTCGCCCAAGCACGCTTAACTTCGGAGTTCTGATGGGATCCGGTGCATTAGTGCTGGTATGATCGCACCCGTCATGTTGAGGGCACAATTCCTTTATGTGTTAACTGTTCACAGTCCCAACCTAGAAAGATGGCCCATTCAAAAGGCCCAATGGGTTTAACGACAACCCATCTGCTTCAATAACGCAGCATGCTTGCAAGATGTTGTATCGACACGTTGTAGGGCCCTCTGATGTCCCGCGAGTCAGGTTGTCGACCTTTTAACAGTTCACGACATACGATCCGGGACGAAAAAACAGAGCAAAACAAGAAAAGTGGTCTAAAACTGATGAAAACGTTCGATTTTGGGCTCCAAAACGGGCACAGCGAGCAAGCTGGATGTCCCCGTCGTAGAGCTCTCAGAGAGCTTTGCAACGGTATGCTATGCGCCGCGTAACTCCTTACGGATCAAACGTTATAGGCACCGCAATGACGGAGACCTGGTCACAAACCCTATGCCTTCGGTTTGCGGGCCCAGCCTCTACGTGAAGCGAAGTTGTCTTGCCCAATGTTCTGTGGGATTCAGTAATAGAGATTTGGTGGATAAAGTATCTTGGCAACCCTAACCAGGGCAAAAAAAATTGAAAAGGTGGTGCAACACGAGGATTTCCCAGGGGGTCACCTATCTTAGTACTACTCTCGCCTATGCGCCCTTAACTTCGGAGTTCTGATGGGATCTGGTGCATTAGTGCTGGTACGATCGCACCCATCATGTTGAGGGCACAATTCCTATATGTGTTAACAGTTCCCAATCCCAGCCTAGAGAGATGGCCCATTCAAAAGGCCCAATGGGCTTAACGACAACCCATCCGCTTCAACAACGCAGCAACCTCGCAAGACGTTATATTGACTCGTTGTAGGAGCCTCTGATGTCCGGCGAGTCCGGTTGTCGTACTTTGAACAGATTACAACGTATGATCCGGGAAGGAAAAACAGAGCAAAAGAAGAAAATTGGCCTGAAACTGATGAAAAAGTTCGATTTTGGGCTCCAAAACGGGCACTGCGAGCAAGCTGGCTGCCCCCGTCGTAGAGCTCTCAGAGAGCTTTGCAACGGTATGCTTTGCGCTGCGTAACTCCTTACGGATCAAACGTTTTTGGTACCGCAGCGACGGAGACCTTGTCACAAACCCTACGCCCTCGATTTGCAGGCCCAGCCTCTACGTGAAGCGAAGTTGTCTTGCCCAATGTTCCGTGGGATTCAGTAATAGAGATTTGGTGGATAAAGTATCTTGGCAACCCTAACCAGGGCAAAAAAAATTGAAAAGGTGGTGCAACACGAGGACTTCCCAAGGGGTCATCCATCCTAGTAATACTCTCGCCCAAGCACGCTTAACTTCGGAGTTCTAATGGGATCCGGTGCATTAGTGCTGGTATGATCGCACCCGTTATGTTGAGGGCACAATTCCTTTATGTGTTAACTGTTCACAATCCCAGCCTAGAGAGATGGCCCATTCAAAAGTCCCAATGGGCTTAACGACAACCCATCCGCTTCAACAACGCAGTATGCTTGCAAGACCTGATATCGACACGTTGTAGGGCCCTCTGATGTCCCGCGAGTCAGGTTGTCGTCCTTTTAACAGTTCACGACGTACAATCCGGGATGAAAAAATAGAGTAAAAGAAGAAAAGTGGCCTAAAACTGATGAAAACGTTCAATTTTGGGCTCCAAAAATAGGCATAGCGAGCATACTGGCTGTCCCCGTCGTAGAGCTCTTAGAGAGCTTTGTAACGGTATGTTGTACGACGCGTAACTCATTACGGATCAAAAGTTATGGGCACAGGAGTGACGGAGACCTGGTCACAAACCCTACGCCCTCGGTTTGAAGGCCCAGCTTCGACGTGAAGCGAAGTTGTCTTGCCCAATGTTCGGTGGGATTCAGTAATAGAGATTTGGTGGATAAAATATCTTGGCAACCCTAACCAGGGGAAAAAAATTTTAAAGGAGGTGCAACACGAGGACTTCCTAGGGGGTCACCCATCCTTGTACTACTCTCGCCCAAGCACGCTTAATTTCGGAGTTCGGATGGGATCTGGTGCATTAGTGCTGGTATGATCGCACCCGTCATGTTGAGGGCACAATTCCTATATGTGTTAACGGTTCACAGTCCCAGTCTAGAGAGATGGTCCATTCAAATGGCCCAATGGGCTTAACGACAACCCATCCACTTCAACAACGCAGCATCCACGCAAGACATGATATGAACACGTTGTAGGGCCCTCTGATGTCCCGCGAGTCAGGTTGTCGTCCTTTTAACAGTTCACGACTTACGATCCGGGACGGAAAAATAGAGCAAAAGAAGAAAGGTGGCCTAAAACTGATGAAAACGTTCGATTTTGGGCTCCAAAAATGGACACAGCGAGCAAGCTGGTTGCACCCGTCTTTAAGCTCTCAGATAGCTTTGCAACGGTATGCTGTGCGCCGCGTAACTCCTTACGGATCAAAAGTTATAGGCACCGGAGCGACGGAGACCTTGTCACGAACCCTACGCCCTCTGTCTGCCGGCCCATCTTCTACGTGAAGTAAAGTTGTCTTGCCCAATGTTTCGTGGGATTCAGTAATTGAGATTTGGTGGATAAAGTATCTTGGCAACCCTAACGAGGGCAAAAAAAATTGAAAAGGGGGTGCAACACGAGGACTTCCCAGGGAGTCACCCATCGTAGTACTACTCTCGCCCAAGCACGTTTATCTTCGGAGTTTTGATGGGATCCGGTGCATTAGTACTGGTATGATCGCACCCGTCATGTTGAGGGCACAATTCCTTTGTGTGTTAACTGTTCACAGTCGCAGCCTAGAGAGATGGCCCATTCAAAAGGCCCAATGGGCCTAACGACAACCCATCCGCTTCAACAACGCAGCATGCTTGCAAGACGTGATATCGACACGTTGTAGGGCCCTCTGATGTCCCGCGAGTCAGGTTGTCGTCCTTTTAACAGTTCACGACGTACGATCCAGGACAGAAAAACAGAGCAAAAAAAGAAAAGTGGCCAGAAACTGAAGAAAATGTTCGATTTTGAGCTCTAAAAAGGGGCACAGCGAGCATGCTAGCTGCCCCCATCGTAGAACTCTCTGAGGGCTTTGCAACGGTATGTTGTGCGCTGCGTAACTTCTTACAGATCAAAAGTTATAGGCACCGGAGCGACAGAGACCTGGTCACAAACCGTACGCCCTCGGTTTGCGGGCCCAGCCTCTACGTGAAATGAAGTTGTCTTGTCCAATGTTCCGTGGGATTCAGTAATAGAGATTTGGTGGATAAAGTATCTTGGCAACCCTAACCAGGGCAAAAAAAATTGAAAATGGGGTGCAACACGAGGACTTCCCAAGGGGTAACCTATCCTAGTACTACTCTCGTCCTTGTATGCTTAACTTCGGAGTTCTGATGGGATCCGGTGTATTATTGCTGGAATGATCACACCCGTCTTGTTGAGGGCACAATTCCTATATGTGTTAACGGTTCACAATCCCAGCCTAGAGCGATGGCCCATCCAAAAGGCCCAATGGGCTTAACGACAACCCATCGGCTTCAACAACGCAATATCCTCGCAGACATGATATCAACACGTTGTAGGGCCCTCTGATGTCCCGCGAGTCAGGTTGTCGTCCTTTTAACAGTTCACGACGTATGATCCAGGATGAAAAAAAAGAGCAAAAGAAGAAAAGTGGCCTGAAACTGATGAAAACGTTCAATTTTGGGCTCCAAAAATGGGCACAACGAGCAAGCTGGCTGCCCTTGTCGTAGAGCACTCAGAGAGCTTTGCAACGGTATGCTGTGCGCTGTGTAACTTCTTACGGATCAAAAGTTATGGGCACCGGAGCGACGGAGACCTGGTCACAAACCCTATGTCCTCGGTATGCGGTACCAGCCTTTACGTGAAACGAAGTTGTCTTGTCCAATGTTCCGTGGGATTCAGTAATAGAGATTTGGTGGAAAAAGTATCTTGGCAACCCTAACCAGGGCAAAAAAAATTGAAAAGGTGTGCAACACGAGGACTTCCCAAGGGGTCACCCATCCTAGTACTACTCTCGCCCAAGCGCGCTTAACTTCGGAGTTCTGATGGGATCCGGTGCATTAGTGCTGGTATGATCGCACCCATGATGTTGAGGGCTGAATTCCTAAATGTGGTAACGGTTCACAATCCCAGTCTAGAGAGATGGCCCATTCAAAAGGCCAATGTGCTTAACGACAACCCTTCCGCTTCAACAACACAGCATCCTCGCAAGACGTTATATCGACACGTTGTAGGGCTCTCTGACGTCCCGCGAGTCAGGTTGCCGTCCTTTGAACATTTCACAACGTATGATCCGGGACGAAAAAACAAGGCAAAAGAAGAAAAGTGGCCTGAAACTGGTGAAAACGTTCGATTTTAGGCTCCAAAAAGGGCACAGCAAGCATGTTGGTTGCCCCCGTCATAGAGCTCTCAGGGAACTTGGCAATGGTATGTTGTGCTCCGCGTAACTCCTTACGGATCAAAAGTTATGTGCACCGGAGCGACGGAGACCTGGTCACAAACCCTACGCCCTCGGTTTGCGTGCCCAGCCTCTACGTGAAACGAAGTTGTCTTGCCCAATGTTCCGTGGCATTCAGTAATAGAGATTTGGTGGATAAAGTATCTTGGCAACCCTAACCAAGGCAAAAAAAATTGAAAAGGGGGTGCAACACGAGGACTTCCCAGGGGGTCACCCATCCTAGTACTACTCTCGTCCTTGCACGCTTAACTTCAATGTTCTGATGGGATCCAGTGTATTATTGCTGGTATGATAGCACCCATCATGCTGAGGGCACAATTCCTATATGTGTTAACGGTTCATAGTCCCAGCCTAGAGGGATGGCCCATCCAAGAGGCCCAATGGGCTTAACAACAACCCATCGGCTTCAACAACGCAACATCCTCGCAAAACTTGATATCAACACGATGTAGGGCCCTCAGATGTCCCGCGAGTCAGGTTGTCGTCCATTTAACAGTTCACGACGTACGATCCGGGATGAAAAAATAGAGCAAAAGAAGAAAAGTGGCCTGAAACTGATGAAAACGTTCGATTTTGGGCTCCAAAAATGGGCTTAGCGAACAAGTTGGCTACCCCCGTCGTAGAGCTCTCAGAGAGCTTTGCAACGGTATACTGTGCGCCGCGTAACTCCTTACGGATCAAAAGTCATGGGGACCGGAGCGACGGAAACCTGGTTACAAACCCTACGCCCTCGGTTTGCGTGCCCAGCCTCTACGTGAAGCGAAGTTGTCTTGCCCAATGTTTCGTGGGATTCAGTAATAGAGATTTGGAGGATAAAGTATCTTGGCAACCCTAACCAGGGCAAAAAAAATTGAAAAGGGGGTGCAACACGGGGATTTCCTAGGGGGTCACCGATCCTAGTACTACTCTCGCCCAAGCACGCTTAACTTCGTAGTTCGAATGGGATCCGGTGCATTAGTGCTGGTATGATCGCATCCGTCATGTTGAGGGCAAAATTGCCATATGTGTTAAGGGTTCATAGTCCCAACCTAGAGAGATGGCCCATTCAAAAGGCCCAATGGGCTTAACGACAACCCATCCGCTTCAACAACGCAGCTTCCTAGCAAGACGTTATATCGACACGTTGTAGGGCCCTCTGATATCCCGCGAGTCAAGTTGTCGTCCTTTTAACAGTTCACAACTTATAATCCGGGATGGAAAAACAGAGCAAAAGAAGAAAAGTGGCCTGAAACTGAAGAAAACATTCGATTTTGGGCTCCAAAACGGGTACAGCGAGCAAGCTGGCTGCCCCTATCGTAGAGCACTCAGAGAGCTTTGCAACTGTACTCTGTGCGCCGCGTAACTCCTTACAGATCAAAAGTTATGGGCACCAGAGCGACAGAGACATGGTTACAAAACCTACGCCCTCGGTTTGCGTGCCCAACCACTACATGAAGCGAAGTTCTCTTGCCCAATGTTCCGTTGGATTCAGTAATAGAGATTTGGAGGATAAAGTATCTTGGCAACCCTAACCAGGGCAAAAATAATTGAAAAGGGGGTGCAACACCGGGACTTCCTAGGGGGTCACCCATCCTAGTACTACTCTCGCCCAAGCACGCTTAACTTCGGAGTTCTGATGGGATCCGGTGCATTAGTGCTGGTATGATCGCACCCGTCATGTTGAGGGCACAATTCCTATATGTGTTAACGGTTCATAGTCCTAGCCTAGAGAGATGGCCCATTCAAAAGGCCCAATGGGTTTAACGACAACCCATCCGCTTCAACAATGCAGCATCCACGCAAGACATTATATCGACACGCTGTAGAGCCCTCTGACGTTCCGCGAGTCAGGTTGTCGTCCTTTGAACATTTCACAACGTATGATCTGGGACGAAAAAACATAGCAAAAGAAGAAAAGTGGCCTGACACTAGTGAAAACGTTCGATTTTAGGCTACAAAAATGGGCATAGCGAGCAACCTGGCTGCCGCCGTCGTAGAGCTCTCATAGAGCTTTGCAACGGTATGCTGTGTGCCACGTAACACCTTACGGATAAAAAGTTATTGGCACCGGAGCGACGGAGACCTGGTCACAAACCCTACGCCCTTGGTTTATCGGGCCCAACCTCTACGTGAAGCGAAGTTGTCCTGCCCAATGTTCCGTGGGATTCCGTAATAGAGATTTGGTGGATAAAGTATCTTGGCAACCCTAACCAGGGCAAAAAAATTGAAAAGGGGGTGCAACACGAGGACTTCCCAGGGGGCCACCCATCCTAGTACTACTCTCGCCCAAGCACGCTTAACTTCGGAGTTCTGATGGGATCTGGTGCAATAGTGCTGGTATGATCGCACCCGTCATGTTGAGGGCACAATTTCTTTACGTGTTAACTTTTCACAGTCCCAGCCTAGAGAGATGGCCCATTCAAAAGTCCCAATGGGCTTAACGACAACCCATCCGCTTCAACAACGAAGCATGCTTGCAAGACGTGATATCGACACGTTGTAGGGCCCTCTGATGTCCCGCGAGTCAGGTTGTCGTCCTTTTAACAGTTCACGACGTATGATCCGAGACGGAAAAATAGAGCAAAAGAAGAAAAGTGGCCTGAAACTGATGAAAACGTTCGATTTGGGTCTCCAAAAATGGGCACACCGAGCATGCTAGCTGCCCCCGTTGTAGAGCACTCAGAGACCTTTGCAACGGTATGCTGTACGCCGCGTAACTCCTTACGGAACAAAGTTGTCTTGCCCAATGTTCCATGGGATTTAGTAATAGATATTTGATGGATAAAGTATCTTGGCAACCCTAACCAGGGCAAAAAAAATTGAAAAGGGGTGCAACATGAGGACTTCCCAGGGGGTCACCCATCCTAGTACTACTCTCGCCCAAGCACGCTTAACTTCGAAGTTCTGATGGGATCCATTGCATTAGTGCTGGTATGATCGCACCCGTCATGCTGAGGGCACAATTCCTATATGTTTTAACGGTTTACAGTCCCAGCCTAGTGGGATGGCCTATTCAAAAGGCCCAATGGGCTTAACGACAACCCATCCGCTTCAACATCGCAGCAACCTCGCAAGACGTGATATCGACACGTTGTAGGACCCTCTGATGTCCCGTGAGTCAGGTTGTCATCCTTTTAACAGTTCACGACGTATGATCCGGGATGGAAAAACAGAGCAAAAGAAGAAAAGTGGCCTTAAATTGATGAAAACATTCGATTTTGGGCTCCAAAAAAGGGCAAAGCTAGCAAGCTAGCTGCCCTCGTCGTAGAGCTCTCAGAGAGCTTTGCAACGGTATGCTGTGCACCGCGTAACTCCTTACAGATCAAAAGTTATGGGCACCGGAGCGACGGAGACCTGGTCACAAACCCTACGCCCTTGGTTTGCTGGCCCAGCCTCTACGTGAAGCGATGTTTTCTTGCCCAATGTTCCGTGTGATTCAGTAATAGAGATTTGGTGGATATAGTATATTAGCAACCCTAACCAGGGCAAAAAAAATTTAAAAGGGGGTGCAACACGAGGACTTCCCAGGGGTTACCCATCCTAGTACTACTCTCGCCCAAGCACGCTTAACTTCGAAGTTCTTGATGGGATCCGGTGCATTAGTGTGGTATGATCGCACCCGTCATGTTGAGGGCACAATTCCTTTATACGTTAACTGTTCACAGTCCCAGCCTAGAGAGATGGCCCATTCGAAAGCCCAATAGGCTTAGCGACAACCCATCCGCTTCAACAACGCAGCATGCTAGCATGACGTGATATCGACACGTTGTAGGGCCCTCTGATGTCCCTCGAGTTAGGTTGTCGTCCTTTTAAAAGTTCACGACGTATGATCCGGGATGGAAAAATAGAGCAAAAGCAGAAAAGTGGCCTGAAACTGATGAAAACGTTCGATTTTGGGCTCCAAAAATTGGCACAACGAGCAAGCTGGCTGCCCCCGTCGTAGAGCTCTCAGAGAGCTTTGCAACGGTATGCTGTGCGCCGCGTAACTCCTTACAGATCAAAAGCATGGGCACCGGAGCGACGGAGACCTGGTCACAAACCCTATGCCCTCGATTTGTTGGCCCAGCCTCTACGTGAAGCGAAGTTGTCTTGCCCAATGTTCAGTGGGATTCAAGTAATAGAGATTTGGTAGATAAAGTTTCTTGGCAACCCTAACCAGGGCAAAAAAAATTGAAAAGGGGGTGCAACACGAGTACTTCCCAGGTGGTTACCCATCTTAGTACTAGTCTCGCCCAAGCACACTTAACTTCGGAGTTCTGATGGGATCCGGTGCATTAGTGCTGGTATGATCGCACCCGTCATGTTGAGGGCACAATTCCTTTATGTGTTAACTGTTCACAGTCCCAGCCTAGAAATATGGCACATTCAGAAGGCCCAATGGGCTTAACGACAACCCATCCACTTCAATAACGCAGCATGTTTGCAAGACGTGATATCGACACATTGTAGGGCCCTCTGATGTTCGGCGAGTCAGGTTGTCATCCTTTTAACAATTCACTACGTACGATCCGGGACGGAAAAACAGAGCAAAAGAAGAAAAGTGGCCTAAAACTAGTGAAAACGTTCGATCTTGGACTCCAAAAACGGGCACAGCGAGCAAGTTGGCTGCCCCCATCGTAGAGCTCTCGGATGGCTTTGCAACGGTATGCTGTGCGCCGCGTAACTCCTTACGAATCAAAAGTTATGGGCACCGGAGCGACGGAGACCTAGTCACAAACCCTACGCCCTCGGTTTATCGGGCCCAACCTCTACGTGAAGCGAAGTTGTCTTGCCCAATGTTTCATGGGATTCAGTAATAGAGATTTGGTGGATAAAGTATCTTGGCAACCCTAACCTAGGCAAAAAAAAATTAAAAGGGGGTGTAACACGAGGACTTCCCAGGGGGTCACCCATCCTAGTACAACTCTCGCCCAAGAACGCTTAACTTCGGAGTTTTGATGGGATCCGGTGCATTAGCGCTGGTATGATTGCACCCGTCATGTTGAGGGCATAATTTCTTTACGTGTTAAATGTTCACAGTCACAGCCTAGAGATATGTCCCATTCAAAAGGCCCAATGGGCTTAACGACAACCCATCTGCTTCAACAACGCAACATGCTTGCAAGACGTGATATCGACACGTTGTAGGGCCCTCTGATGTCCCGCGAGTCAGTTTGTCATCCTTTTAACAGTTAATGACGTACGATCCGAGATGGAAAAACAGAGCAAAAGAAGAAAAATGGCCTGACACTGATGAAAACGTTCGATTTTGGGCTCCAAAAACGGGCACAGTGCGCATGCTAGCTGCCCCCGTCGTAGAGCTCTCAGAGAGCTTTGCAACGGTATGCTGTGCGCCCCGTAACTCCTTACAGATCAAAAGCATGGGCACCGGAGCGACGGAGACCTGGTCACAAACCCTATGCCCTCGGTTTGTTGGCCCAGCCTCTACGTGAAGCGAAGTTGTCTTGCCCAATGTTCAGTGGGATTCAATAATAGAGATTTGGTAGATAAAGTTTCTTGGCAACCCTAACCAGGGCAAAAAAAATTGAAAAGGGGGTGCAATACGAGTACTTTCCAGGGGGTTACCCATCCTAGTACTACTCTCGCCCAAGCACACTTAACTTCGGAGTTCTGATGGGATCCGGTGCATTAGTGCTGGTATGATCGCACCCGTCATGTTGAGGGCACAATTCCTTTATGTGTTAACTGTTCACAGTCCCAGCCTAGAAATATGGCACATTCAGAAGGCCCAATGGGCTTAACGACAACCCATCCACTTCAATAACGCAGCATGCTTGCAAGACGTGATATCGACACATTGTAGGGCCCTATGATGTTCGGCGAGTCAGGTTGTCATCCTTTTAACAATTCACGACGTACGATCCGGGACGGAAAAACAGAGCAAAAGAAGAAAAGTGGCCTAAAACTAGTGAAAACGTTCGATTTTGGACTCCAAAAACGGGCACAGCGAGCAAGTTGGCTGCCCCCATCGTAGAGCTCTCGGAGGGCTTTGCAACGGTATGCTGTGCGCCGCGTAACTCCTTACGAATCAAAAGTTATGGGCACCGGAGCGACGGAGACCTAGTCACAAACCCTACGCCCTCGGTTTATCGGGCCCAACCTCTACGTGAAGCGAAGTTGTCTTGCCCAATGTTTCATGGGATTCAGTAATAGAGATTTGGTGGATAAAGTATCTTGGCAACCCTAACCTGGGCAAAAAAAATTTAAAAGGGGGTGTAACACGAGGACTTCCCAGGGGGTCACCCATCCTAGTACAACTCTCGCCCAAGAACGCTTAACTTCGGAGTTCTGATGGGATCCGGTGCACTAGCGCTGGTATGATTGCACCCGTCATGTTGAGGGCATAATTTCTTTACGTGTTAAATGTTCACAGTCACAGCCTAGAGATATGTCCCATTCAAAAGGCCCAATGGGCTTAACGACAACCCATCCGCTTCAACAATGCAGCATGCTTGCAAGACGTGATATCGACACGTTGTAGGGCCCTCTGATGTCCCGCGAGTCAGTTTGTCATCCTTTTAACAGTTAATGACGTACGATCCGAGATGGAAAAACAGAGCAAAAGAAGAAAAATGGCCTGACACTGATGAAAACGTTCGATTTTGGGCTCCAAAAACGGGCACAGTGCGCATGCTAGCTGCCCCCGTCGTAGAGCTCTCAGAGAGCTTTGCAACGGTATGCTGTGCGCCCCGTAACTCCTTACAGATCAAAAGTTATGGGCACCGGAGCGACAGAGACCTGGTCACAAACCCTATGCCCTCGGTTTGCGGGCCCAGCCTCTACGTGAAACGAAGTTGTCTTGCCCAATGATCCATGGGATTCAGTAATATAGATTTGATGGATAAAGTATTTTGGCAACCCTAACCAGGGCAAAAAAAATTGAAAAGGGGGTGCAACACGAGGACTTCCCAAGGGGTCACCCATCCTAGTACTACTTTCACCCAAGCACGATTAACTTCGAAGTTCTTATGGGATCCGGTGCATTAGTGCTGGTACGATCGCACCCCTCATGTTGAGGGCACAATTCCTATATATGTTAGCGGTTCACAGTCCCAGCCTAGAGAGATGGCCCATTCAAAAGGCTCAATGGGCTTAACGGCAACCCATCCGCTTCAACAACGCAGCATCCTCGCAAGACGTGATATCGACACATTTTAGGGCCCTCAATTGTCCCGCGAGTCAGGTTGTCGTCCTTTATACAGTTCACGACGTATGATCCGGGACGTAAAAACATAGCAAAAGAAGAAAAGTGGCTTGAAACTGATGAAAACGTTTGATTTTGGGCTCCAAAAATGGGCACAGCGAGCAAGCTGGCTGCCCTCGTCGTAGAGCTCTCAGAGAGCTTTACAACGGTGTGCTGTGCACTGCGTAACTACTTACGGATCAAAAGTTTTGGGCACCGGAGCGATGGAAACCTGGTCACAAACCCTATACCCTTGGTTTATCGGGCCCAGCCTCTACGTGAAGTGAAGTTGTCTTGCCCAATGTTCATTGGGATTCAGTAATAGAGATTTGGTTGATAAAGTATCTTGGCAACCCTAACCAGGGCAAAATAAATTTAAAAGGGGGTGCAACACGAGGACATCCGAGGGGTAACCCATCCTAGTACTACTCTCGCCCAAGCACGCTTAACTTCGGAGTTCTGATGGGATCCGATGCAGTAGTGCTGGTATGATCGCACCCGTCTTGTTGAGGGCACAATTCCTTTATGTGTTAACTGTTCACAGTCCCAGCCTAGAGAGATGGCCCATTCAAAAGGCCCAATGGGCTTAACGACAACCCATCCGCTTCAACAACGCAGCATGCTTGCAAGACATGATATCGACACGTTGTAGGGCCCACTGATGTCCCGTGAGTCAGGTTGTCGTCCTTTTAACAGTTCACGACTTACGATCCGGGACGGAAAAACAGAGCAAAAGAAGAAAAGTGGCCTGAAACTGATGACAACGTTAGATTTTGGGCTCCAAAAAGGGCACAACGAGCAAGCTGGCTGCCCCAATCATAGAGCTCTCAGAGAGCTTTCCAACGGTATGCTGTACGCAGCGTAACTCCTGACGGATCGTAAGTTATGGGCATCGGAGCGACGGAGACTTGGTCACAAACCCTACGCCCTCGGTTTGCGGGCCCAGCCTCTACGTGAAGCGAAGTTGTCTTGCCCAATGATCCGTGGGATTCAGTAATAGGGATTTGGTGGATAAAGTATCTTGGCAACCCTAACCAGGGCAAAAAAAAATTGAAAAGGGGGTGCAACACGAGTACTTCCCAGGGGGTCGCCCATCCTAGTACTACTCTCGCCCAAGCACGCTTAACTTCGGAGTTCTGATGGGATCCGGTGCATTTGTGCTGGTATGATCGCACCCGTCATGTTGAGGGTACAATTCCTTTATTTGTTAACTGTTCACAGTCCTAACCTAGAAAGATGGCCCATTCAAAAGGCCCAATGGGTTTAACGACAACCCATCCGCTTCAATAACGCAGCATGCTTGCAAGAGGTGGTATCGACACATTGTAGGGCCCTCTGATGTCCCGCGAGTCAGGTTGTCGACCTTTTAACAGTTCACGACGTACGATCCGGGTTGAGAAAACAGAGCAAAAGAAGAAAAGTGGCCTAAAACTGATGAAAATGTTCGATTTTGGGCTCAAAAAATAGGCACAGCGAGCAAGCTGGCTACCCCCGTCGTAGAGCTCTCAGAGAGCTTTGCAACGGTATATTGTGCGCCGCATAACTCCTTACGGATCAAAAGTTATGGGCACCGGAGCGAAGCAGACCTGGTCACAAACCCTATGCCCTCGGTTTGCGGGCCCAGCCTCTATGTGAAACGAAGTTGTCTTGCCCAATGTTCCGTGGGATTCAATAATAGAGATTTGGTGGATAAAGTATCTTGGCAACCCTAACCAGGGCAAAAAAAATTGAAAAGGGGGTGCAACACGAGGACTTCCCAGGGGGTCACCCATCCTAGTACTACTCTTGCCCAAGCACGCTTAACTTCGGAGTTCTGATGGGATCCGATACATTAGTGCTAGTATGATCGCACCCGTCATGTTGAGGACACAATTCTTATATGTGTTAACGGTTCACAGTCCCAGCCTAGAGAGATGGCCCATTCAAAAGGCCCAATGCGCTTAACAACAACCCATCCGCTTCAACAACGCAGCATTTTTGCAAGACGTGATATTGACAAGTTGTAGGGCCCTCTGATGTCCCGTGAGTCAGGTTGTCGTCCTTTTAACAGTTCACGACGTATGATTCGGGACGGAAAAACAGAGCAAAAGAAGAAAAGTGGCCTCAAAACTAATGACAACGATAGATTTTGGGCTCCAAAAAGGGCACAACGAGCAAGCTGGCTACCCCCGTCGTAGAGCTCTCAGAGAGCTTTGCAACGGTATGCTGTGCGCAGCGTAACTCCTGACGGATCAAAAGTTATGGGCACCGAAGCGACGAAGACCTGGTCACAAACCCTACGCCCTCGGTTTGCCGGCCCAGCCTCTACGTGAAGCGAAGTTGTCTTGCCCAATGTTCCGTGGGATTCAGTAATAGAGATTTGGTGGATAAAGTATCTTGGCAACCCTAACCAGGGCAAAAAAAAAATTGAAAAGGGGGTGCAACACGAGTACTTCCCAGGGGGTAACCCATCCTAGTACTACTCTCGCCCAAGAACGCTTAACATCGGAGTTCTGATGCGATCCGGTGCATTAGTGCTGGTATGATCACACCCATCATGTTGAGGGCACAATTCCTTTATGTGTTAACTGTTCACAGTCCCAACATAGAAAGATGGCCCATTCAAATGGCCCAATGGGTTTAATGACAACCCATCCGCTTCAATAACGCAGCATGCTTGCAAGAGGTGGTATCGACACGTTGTAGGGCCCTCTGATGTCCCGCGAGTTAGGTTGTCGACCTTTTAACAATTCACGACGTACGATCCGGGACAAAAAAACAGAGCAAAACAAGAAAAGTGGCCTGAAACTGATGAAAATGTTCAATTTTGGGCTCAAAAAGTAGGCACAGCGAGCAAACTGGCTACCCCCGTCGTAGATCTCTGAGAGAGCTTTGCAACGGTATACTATGCGCCGCGTAACTCCTTACGAATCAAAAGTTATGGGCACCGGAGCGAAGGAGACCTGGTCACAAACCCTATGCCCTCGGTTTGAGGGCCCAGCCTCTATGTGAAACGAAGTTGTCTTGCCCAATGTTCCGTGGGATTCAGTAATAGAGATTTGGTGGATAAAGTATCTTGGCAACCCTAACCAGGGCAAAAAAACTTGAAAAGGGAGTGCAACACGAGGATTTCCCAGGGGGTCACCCATCCTAGTACTACTCTCACCCAAGCACGCTTAACTTCGGAGTTCTGATGGGATCCGGTGCATTAGTGCTGGTATGATCGCACCCATCATGTTGAGGGTACAATTCCTTTATGTGTTAACTGTTCAGAGTCCCGGTCTAGAGAGATGGCCCATTCAAAAGGCCCAATGGGCTTAACGACAACCCATCTCCTTCAACAACGCAGCATGCTTGCAAGACGTGATATCGACACGTTGTAGGGCCCTCTGATGTCCCGCGAGTCAGGTTGTCATCCTTTTAACAGTTCACGCCGTACGATCTGGGACAAAAAAATAGAGTAAAAGAAGAAAAGTGGCATGAAACTGATGAAAATGTTCGATTTTTTGCTCCAAAACGGGCATAGCGAGCATGCTGGCTTCCCTCATTATAGAGCTCTCACAGAGCTTTGCAATGGTATGTTGTGGGCTGCATAACTCCTTACGGATCAAAAGTTATGGGCACCGGTGCGACGGAGACCTGGTCACAAACCCTACGCCCTCGGTTTGCGGGCCCAGCCTATACATGAATCGAAGTTTTCTTGCCCAATGTTCCGTGGGATTCAATAATAGAGATTTGTTGCATAAAGTATCTTGGCAACCCTAACCATGGCAAAAAAAATTGAAAAGGGGGTGCAACACGAGGACTTCCCATGGGGTCACCCATCCTAGTACTACTCTCGCCCAAGCACGCTTAACTTCGGAGTTCTAATGGTATCTGGTGAATTAGTGCTGGTATGATCGCACCCGTCATGTTGAGCGCACAATTCCTTTATGTGTTAACTGTTCACAGTCCCAAATTAGAGAGATGGCCCATTCAAAAGGCCCAATGGGCTTAACGACAACCCATCCGCTTCAACAATGCAGCATGCTTGCACGACGTGATATCGACACGTTGTAGGGCCCTCTGATGTCCCGCGAGTCAGGTTATCGTCTTTTTAACAGTTCACGACGTACGATCCGGGACGGAAAAACAGAGCAAAAGAGGAAAAGTGGCCTAAAACTGATGAAAATGTTCGATTTTGGGCTCCAAAAAGGGGCAAAGCGAGCAAGATGGCTGCACCCGTCGTAGAGCTCTCCGAGAGCTTTTTAACGGTATGTTGTGTGCCGCGTAAGTCCTTACGGATCAAAAGTTATGGGCACCAGAGCGACGGAGACCTGGTCACAAACCCTACGCCCTCGGTTTGCGGGCCCAGCCTCTACGTGAAGCAAAGTTGTCTTGCCCAATGTTCTGTGGGATTCAGTAATACAGATTTGGTGGATAAAGTATCTTGGCAACCCTAACCAGGGAAAAAACAATTGAAAAGGGGGTGCAACACGAGGACTTCCCAGGGGGTCACCATCCTAGTACTACTCTCGCCCAAGCACGCTTAACTTCAGAGTTCTGATGGGATCCGGTGCATTAGTGCTGGTATGATCACACCCGTCATGTTGAGGGCACAATTCCTATATGTGTTAACGGTTCACAGTCGCAGAGTAGAGAGATGGCCCATTCAAAAGGCCCAATGGGCTTAACGACAACCCATCCGCTTCAACAATGCAGCATCCTCGCAAGACGTGATATCGACACGTTGTAGATCCCTCTGATGTCCCGCGAGTCATGTTGTCGTCCTTTTATCAGTTCATGACGTATGATCCGGGACGGAAAAATAGAGCAAAAAAGAAAAGTGGTCTAAAACTGATGAAAACGTTCGATTTTGGGTTCCAAAATTGGGCATAGCGAGCAAGATGGCTGCCCCCGTCGTAGAGCTCTCAGAGAGCTTTGCAACGGTATGTTGTGCGCCGCGTAACTCCTTACGGATCAAAAGTTATGGGTACCGGAGCGACGGAGACCTGGTCACAAACCCTACGCCCTCGGTTTGCGGGCCCAGCCTCTATGTGAAGCGAAGTTATCTTACGCAATGTTCCGTGGGATTCAGTAATAGAGATTTGGTGGATAAAGTATCTTGGCAACCCTAACCAGGGCAAAAAAAATTGAAAAGGGGGTGCAACAGGAGGACTTCCCACGGGATCACCTATCCTAGTACTACTCTTGCCCAAGCATGCTTAACTTCGGAGTTCTGATGGGATTCGGTGCATTAGTGCTGGTATGATTGCACCCGTCATGTTGAGGGCACAATTCTTATATGTGTTAACGGTTCACAATCCCAGCCTAGAGAGATGGCCCATTCAAAAGGCCCAATGGGCTTAACGACAACCCATCCACTTCAACAACGCAGCATCCTCGCAAGACGTGATATCGACACGTTGTAGGGCCCTCTGATGTCCCGCGAGTCAGGTTGTCGTCCTTTTAACAATTCACGACGTATGATCCGGGACGGAAAAACCGAGCAAAAGAAGAAAAGTGGCCTAAAACTGATGAAAACGTTTGATTTTGGGCTCCAAAAACGGGTACAGTAGCAAGCTGGCTGCCCCCGTCGTAGAGCTCTCAAAGAGCTTTGCAACGGTATGTTGTGCACCGTGTAACTCCTTACGGATCAAAAGTTATGGGCACCGGAGCGACGGAGACCTAGTCACAAACCCTACGCCCTCGGTTTGCGGGCCCAGTGATGTGACTGTATTTACAGCACTCAAACCTTGGTATTTGTACTATATTTGCATCTTAATTTGGGAATTATTGCAATAGTTTGATATTTTCGATGCAATGTAGGATGATATAGAAAAGTGAAAAATCAGACCCAAAATGATCCAAATTGCAAGTCAAGAAGTCAAGAATGGGGAAGTACGAGAAGTGGTTGAAGAATGAAGCTCATAGAGAAGAAATTTGGCTAAAACTAGCACGAAATCGAACTCAGAGCATTAACCCAAATGATCTCAAATAGTGACCCACGTCTGTTTTTGGCAAACCATATCCGTTTTTCAGGTAGAAATTGCCTTCTAAGCAAAACGTAGTGCTTTGGTCTTGCGCGTGGCATGATTGTAGTCAAATTCCATCGTTTGGAGGGTCAAAATAGTGAAAAATGCCTGAAGATGCTGCGGTCAACGAACCGGTCAAAGTCAAAGACAAACTCAAGTGTTGACCAAGAATTGAAGCCCGTAGATGAAGAATTTGACCAAACGGAATGCGGAAACGGACTCAGAACGCTGAATAAACTTGGAATAGCATTGGTCAACTTTTTGGTCAACACGTGAATAGTATCGGTCAACGCGTGAATAGTGATGGTCAATGCGTGAACAGTAAAACTGTGTGCAGAATACGTGAATAGTAATTTTGTGAATAGTACCTGCGTGAATAGTAGCCAACTTTTCCTATAAATAGACATCACCCCTCTTCATATTTTCTCACAATTTTTTAGAGCTTTGGAATATTTTTCCAATATTTTCAATTTTTGTCAAGTTATTTTTATAGTTCTTATTTAGGATTTTGCCTAAATAGCTATATACGGAAGAAGTCCTGCCTAGTGGCTCTTATTCGGGGGCATTCTGCCCGAATAGCTACTGTACAGCGGACATCCTAACGTTCATTTTTGAGCCTTTGCTCAAAAATAGCTCTTATTCGGGGGGAAACTCTGCCCGAATAGCTATAGAATTTCTGTTCAGACCTGGAGTTCAGAAATACGCGTTCGTTAATACGGGGGAGCCTTTCTTGACTCTCTTTTATTTGTATAAACTCGTATTTATTATGTCTGAATAGAATTCTTATCTAGGGTAGGATATTGTAAATAATGGTCTTTTAATATATGGTCTCGGATTCGGATAATTTAGTTTCAATGCAATATATGGCTTGTATTAATTAAGTATTGTCTTTCATACATAATGGTTTTAAGTAGATGATATGATTGCTTTATTTTCGTGTCATATATCCATGCTTTAATAGTGAATCAATAGCTTGACAACCTTAAAGATTCCAAGAAATTATAGGTAATGCTTTTAAGTAGATCATAGTTTCTAGACTAGTAAGGAGATGTTGATTATTTATGTTGAAACAGACCTTTTTACACCAGGTTGTAAAGACAGATCCATACTATGGCTATACGCTCGTAGATAGAACGGCACCTACATCAGAGTTAGTAATCGGGATTTTAATAGACTAAGTTAATTGACTAGGTTAGTGCTTGTAGCTTAACCTCTTGTGTAGAATTTAAGAATCCGGATGCCGAGCCTACATTAATTGCCTTATTTACATATCTGATCCCTAGATATTCTTCCGTATTTAGCTATTATTTAGCTTAACTTAGGCAATTTTGTTAGTTATAGTTTAGTTTACATTCTCGCATGTTACTTCAAATTCTTTGCGAACTGTCACTTAAGCGCTTTAACACTTTCACACTACTTCACTAACTAACTAACGAGCTTCCCTGTGGTACGATTCTGCACTCATAGCACACTACACTACGAAGATCTGTGCACTTACGGGTATTTTAACTTGGTTTATTTTACACACTTTTCACACGCCCACCGGGTTGCATCAAGTTTTTGGCGCCGTTGCCGGAGAAGCACGGTATAGTTTAGTTTTTGAAAAAAGTATTTGTGAACTTGTTTAAGCGTTTATTTTATCCCCTTTATTTTTAAAAAAAAAATTTTAAAAATTTAAAAAAATTGTTTGGGAATTTTGATTGATTGGAATATGACTCATTTTAATGGTTCATCCGATCAATGGGCTTTTAATGAAACAACCCAACCCCCTATCCCAAATACTTGTGAAATTTGTTCTCAATTTGGGCATACTTTTGAAAATTGTCCCCAAAATCCCCAGTTTTTACATAGTCGTGATTTTAGTACTCAGGGTTATTATTCAAACCAAAATTTGTACTCAAATGCATATAACCCGGAGTGGCACAATCATAAAAATTTATTTTTGGATAAAAATGATTCATCTTTTCTACCTCAAAATTTTGAAAATTTTACATATCAAAACCCTAATTCTTCCGAGTTTTGTGAAAGCTTTCAAAGTAATTCATTCAAACAAAACTTTTGCTATCCTAACTCGATTGAATTTTCTTCTCCTGAACCAAACTTCGACGACAAGTTCGGCCAATTTGTCCAACTCGCCGAATCCAACCACCAATCCATAGATAGGCTACAAGACCAAATCGGTCAATTAGCCGAGAGTATAAATGGGTGGGAAAAAGACGAGCATCCTATTCAACCTGTTCTGAGTTCACCAGACCAATATAGGTTTGCTCATCACGAACCTATCCAAAACTAGGTTGTTGAGAAAATAGAAGTGTTTAGTGGAGATAATGTGGGTAGAGAATGTAACACTAGGAATGAGGTAGATAACATGTTTGAGGCACACATTCTAGGTTGGCACAACCAGCCATCACCTTGGAGTCAAGAAAATTTTTCTCAAAGCTTTGAAAGTCAAGATCCTGCATCTTTTCAATCTGAATCTTCTATTGACCCTATCCTTAATCTTTTCAAACAAAATCATCAACAAGATGATTTGATTGACTCTGCTTCTCCCAAATCCAATAATAAGTATGACCAACTTTATCTACTTGCCGACTCTAATGCTCGCATGCTTCAATCTTTAGATCAACATATTCAGTCTGTTATGAGCACCTTTGATGAAATAACATGTGAACAGACTAATGAAATGAGCGAGGTTATTTGGGAGACATCTGATAAGGAAAATGAATTTGAGGAAAAAGATGATACAATGCCTCGTTTAGAAGGACAGGATGACCTTAGTAATGTTTTGATTCAACCCGACTCTGATTCCTCTTCTAGGAAGATGAGTGTACACACTTCCTTAGAGTCTTCACTCTTTCAAGATGAGTCTATTGAGTCTACTTTAATTCCTGCATCCTTCTTGACTCCTGAAGAGGACATTAATGAGATCGAACGACTTTTGTATCAAATTAACCGAGAGAATAAGTCAAATGCTTCCATGCCCTTTTCAACTGATTACAATACTAAAAAAGAAGTTTTGACATCCATCATCTCTCCTGTTGAAAGTCATCTCAATTCTCCTTTAAATGTATCTTCTCCTGTTGTGAAGCTTACAACATTGCCCATGAAGACACAAATTGGATTTGACCCATTTCTGAACAATATGTTAGACACTTCTAATCTATGGGTTGACCAAATGAATTTGGGACACACTGATTTATAACACCAAATAGCCCCTGTTGACATAACCATAAACATTCCCACACACATCACATTGGGATGGGAATTGTCACTTTTTCAAAGTGATTTGGAAAAGGCATGTTTTGTCGAAAGAATGAGCCATCATTTGTTGTGTGATCCTTTTCCATTCAAAATCTGTGCTGAAATGATTATCAGGCAATATGTGCTGAAGAATTTTAAACATTGTTGGCTCTAACAATAGCGCCTGGCTGAGGGTGTAAAACTCAGTGCTACTAGGAGGCAACCTAGATTTTTAAATGCTTATGCGTGTTTATTTTCTTTTGTTTGTGTGATTTTATGATTTTCCTAGTGTTCTTTTCAATGTTTTAATGTTTGTTTGATTAACTCTTGAACCTCATAAAAGAGTCTAAATGGTCTGGGTAGTTTATTTATTTGTTTAATATATTAGTTATTTTCTGTGACCATATTTCTTTTTGGTTTCTCCCCTATATATTTGTTTTGTCTATTTAGTATAGCTAACTATTTTTGTTGTGTTGATGATAATCTGTAAAATGCTTTTTCCACTAATCTTTAATTGCAGAATGATACATCTTTTGACAAAAGTTAGTAGAGAAGCTTTGACATCAACATAGAAATACTTCACATCAAGTGATATCTTTCCTTACTACATTTCCCTTTATACCTGATCAACCTGCACTGTAGAGTAAGAAAACCATAGGTTTGGGGATGTAGCATTTGTCATTATGTTATTACTTGCATATTACATTCTCACTGTCTTACATTGCTATTTGCTTGAGAACAAGCAAGGTTTTGGTGTGGGGGTGCGTACATTTCATGAAAAACTTTTTCAAAATATGCAAGAAATACACCATTTTGAAAAAGGTTTTTCATGAAACACCATTTTTTGTTTATGAGAAGAGTAGTCTGCTATCTTATATGTTTAAAAATGATGATTTAAATGATTTGAGAACCTGTATTGTTAGTTATGTATTGTGAAAAACTCTGAGGGAACTCTGTAAGAAAAACTTTGGAGTACTGTATTCATAAGTAAACCTAGCTGTTCTTCTGTTCTTCAATTGATAGGTTTGTGATTATGAAAGGACTAAGATAGGATTACCGTTTGTTATGAGAACTCCTTGTGATTGAAACCTGAACCCTTATGCCATGTTTGTACTGTATTTTATGTTACTCTGTCTGTATGTACACTCTGAAAAAAGAGAAAGAAAAAAAAATGAACAAAAATAGAAAAATGAAAAAGAGTTGTACATACCTTTACTGTTGAATAAATTTTTGGTGTAAATATGTTGTAAATCTCTAAGCACCACTATTCTAGACATTGTAATTTGGGATATGTGCTATAGTGTAAAGTTTCGAGCCTAGATATCTCGGGTGATTAAGGCACGTAGGGGTCCCTTTAAAACCTGGCAACCTCAGTCATAATGGCGGGGGATTGTTGGACTTAAAGCCCGCTACATGGGATATTCAGAAAGCAAAAGAAATTGAACACTATATAGAGATACTATCAGTTGTAGTTTTATATTTCTGGCAAATGTTAAAGGGTTAAGGCATGATCAAGAGTTTGATTACAAATGTAGGTAAGAATATCAAGGTCCAATCTGTTTGCATTACTTGAAAGTTGGGAATTGAATGAACTTAATTTGCTTCGTTTACTTCTAAATATATACTCCGAAGCAATCAATAGTCGATTTCCAATAAGAGTACCTATTTGTCAAAACTATGTACTAAGTTCTCTTATCATGTTTGCAATTAATTGCTAAATATGTTTAAGATAGTAGATTGCATTTCTCATATTTCATATTTGGAAAGTGTTTGACAAAAAGATAGGATAGATTACTTCATTTGTTTTTGACTTGTAAAAATTCTGCAAAATCTACATTCACATCTATTTTAAAGACAGTCTTGCTTGAGGTCAAGCAAGGTTTAGGTTTGGGGATGTTGATGTGGCTGTATTTACAGCACTCAAACCTTGGTATTTGTACTATATTTGTATCTTAATTTGGGAATTATTGTAATACTTTGATATTTTCGATGCAATGTAGGATGATATAGAAAAGTGAAAAATCAGACCCAAAATGATCCAAATTGCAAGTCAAGAAGTCAAGAATTGGGAAGTACGAGAAGTGGTTGAAGAATGAAGCTCATAGAGAAGAAATTTGTCTGAAACTAGCACGAAATCGGACTCAGAGCATTGACCTAGATGATCTCAAATAGTGACCCATGTCCGTTTTTGGCAAACCATATCCGTTTTTCAGGTAGAAATAGCCTTCTGAGCAAAACGCAGGACTTTGGTCCTGCGCTTGGCATGATTGTAGTCAAATTCCATCGTTTGGAGGGTCAAAATAGTGAAAAATGCCTGAAGATGCTGCGGTCAACGAACCAGTCAAAGTCAAAGACAAACTCAAGTGTTGACCAAGAATTGAAGCCCGTAGAGGAAGAATTTGACCAAACGGAATGCGGAAACGGACTCAGAACGCCGAATAAACTTGGAATAGCATTGGTCAACTTTTTGGTCAACACGTGAATAGTATCAGTCAACACGTGAATAGTGATGGTCAACGCGTGAACAGTAAAACTGCGTGCAGAATACGTGAATAGTAACTGCGTGAATAGTAGTCGCGTGAATAGTACCTGCGTGAATAGTAGCCAACTTTTCCTATAAATAGACATCACCCCTCTTCATATTTTCTCACAATTTTTGAGAGCTTTGGAATATTTTTCCAATATTTTCAATTTTTGTCAAGTTATTTTTATAGTTCTTATTTATGATTTTGCCTAAATAGCTATATACGGAGGAAGTCCTGCCTAGTGGCTCTTATTCAGGGGCATTCTGCCCGAATAGCTATGAGGCCCGACCCCGATTTGCATGTGAAACCTCACTTCGTGTGCCCTAACCTAGATTTGCGTGCCATGACCTAGGTTTAAGAATTGTGTTCATTTTATGTGCCATACATTGAATTACGTGCATTCAATTAGGGTTGCATGAATTTACTTGAAAAACGTGCGTTCGTCTCGTAGTTCGTGTCCTACCTCGTAGTGCATGTCCTAGACCTAGGAAAGCGTGCCTTCACGCTAATCAAGAAAGCATCTTTCACGGAGCACTAGACTATTAAACAATCCTACAAAATCCACTATCAATATAATAATCATAATTCAACTCACTAGAAGACAAAAAATGCACCAAACACTAAACATTCTTCATTCTATATTCCTTTTCTTTTGCACTTCCAAACACATGCAATAAAATAAGCTCAACCAAGACAAAATTTCAGAATTTTCCACATGCTTGGCCGACCACTAGGTGGCATCTGTGCATGCTTATTCAATATAATTTAATTCCTAGACACATTTAGACAAACTATGACACAAATGCATAAAAAAATGACCAAAACCACCTCAAATCTCTCTCTTGCTCGACCAAAAACTCATAGCCCATGCTAGCATTTCAAATTTCCACCTTGAAGACACAAAAAATTCAGATTTGGAAGCCCAAGGCCGACATGCTCCTCAAATTTGCAAAAGGCTTCATTGTTTGTCATTTTCTTCATTTCTCTTTCATTTTTTTCTCTCTTCATCTCATTTTCCTCTCTTATTCTCGGCCTTGGTTGAGTTCTTCATCTCCATAGCTTCTCTTCTTCACACCATAGCTAAGCAAAGCAAGCTACAAGCAAAGAACCTCAACCGAGCTAGCTAGGAGGTGAAAATTACACTTGCATGTGCATTGAAGACTCCATTCGGCCTAGGTAAGCTTCTTGGCATCCATTTATTTTCTTCATGTTATGACCTCATGCATGTGCTAAGAGATTGATCACTAAGCTAGGAAAAATAGAGAAAAGCTAGTTGGGATTTCGGCTAAGCAAGGAGAGGAAGAAAGTTGAGCTTCAACAAGGTTTTTGAGCATCTTTTGGTTGATTGCTAAGGTGAGGGTTAAAACCTTTTGAAAACTCTTCAAAAATTCACATTCATGCTCCTAAATGTGTGTATTTGCTTCTGTACTTGAGCTATATGGTCGTTCATAAGCTTAAACAACCATGCATGGCAAGATCTTGGCTTGAAAATGATGCTAGGTGAAGTCGAAATTGTTGACAGCTCTCTGACCAGTCTGTTCGAGGTACGTTTAGCTAGGCAAATGATGTTGAAAATGTTGAAAATTGGTAAGTGACTAGTTTGGACGGTTTTGAACATTTTTCCCAGAAATAGGCCTAAGCTAATTTTGACTCTAAGGTCCTCAAAATGGCAAATCTTTAAAATGTGACCAAATCCGGAAAAATGAAGCAGGTTTTGGCAGATGCACTGACCTTGTGGAACGAACCATATTTGACTTAGTAAATGATGTCCAAAATGCATGAAATTTGGTTTACTACTATAATTTTCAGTTCTGGAAAATTTTGTCAGAAATGGACCAAGGCTAAAACTGACCCAAAGGACCTCAAAATCGTCAATTTCTGAAAAGTATGCAAATCTGGACAGTTTTGTGCTATCTCACTGTTTCGGCTATAACTAATGATTCTGAACTCCAATTGATGCAAGGTTTATTTCTGATTTTAGTTAATTTCTTAAGATTTAATTTGACATCTTATTCACTGGATTTGGAGATTTTTTGATTATCCTATTGATTGTGAGAAAACAGCCTATTGCAGTAAGGGTTTCACTTAATGTTGTACTTAGAAAAATTGTGGTGACTTCTCTTGTTGAATTAAATGCTTTGGATTGCAGCTTCGGGATGTTGTGTGGACTGTTTTGAATGTTTGAGGATGTTGAATGAAATGATGCATGGCTTGAGATTGACTTTGAGTTGGGTTGAGGCTCAAATTGCACGAATATACACGAAATGGAAACCCTAATGACTAGGTAGTTTTGCTAAGTATTGATCATTTGTATATTGTGTGGAAATTATATGCTTAATGGGTTGCCCGTAAATGTCTTATAACTTCAAATGTGATTTCGACCATTGCATGTTGTCAAATAAGTTTTTCTTGTAACCAAACCCACGTAAATGTTGTTGCATGTTGAATAATCGTACCACTTGATTACGTGGACTTCGAAATGAGTTATATGGCTTGACTTACATGTGTTACATGGCTGCTCGTTTAATATTCACATGGCTCTATATGCCTTTCAAGTGAAATTACTTGTCTTATCGTGCCTTGTTTGACTACTTGACAACGTGCGATCTTATAATTGTTCGGAGGTGACCTACTTTGTTGTCCTCCTAATGTGATATGTTAAATGTTATAAATGTGCATTGCATACGAGGTTGCAACCTTTCATTGTGACATGGTAGCGTTTCACGAACGCCGGGCAGCATAGGGCTTGCCGGTGCTCCCGTGACTACCATGGTCCAATTCCCTCTCTCGCTTGGCATTCCACCCTCGGAGAGTTGGGTCGTAGGTTTCGGGGTACATCTGGAATACACCCAATTGGGAGCGATAAGTGGATTATTGAAGTCGGCTGCAACAATTGTATCGGAATTGAAATTGAGAGCAAATGCTCACCGTATCCTTGAAATGATTGGTAAATGTATCTGTTACTCGATTTGTTTCATATATTTGCATACCTTGTTATTTGCAATACGTGACATGTTTTCAAAAATGAGTTTTCATAATTGAACCAGAAAATGAGTTTCAAAACGTATTTCTCGTTTCCCCCTCGCTGAGTTCATAAGGACTCACCCTTTTTTTCATCACAGGTGACGAAG
Source organism: Ehretia macrophylla (assembly GCA_037974665.1). Taxonomy (NCBI): domain Eukaryota; kingdom Viridiplantae; phylum Streptophyta; class Magnoliopsida; order Boraginales; family Ehretiaceae; genus Ehretia; species Ehretia macrophylla. The sequence continues at coordinate 1,863,052 of CM075780.1, forward strand.
AACAGGTACAAGTACCCGAGGACAATGTATCTAATGATGAACCCCTGGAGTGATTGCCTGTCATTGTTGTTTTGCTTGAACGTGACTACTTGTGAATTTTATGTTGCTTGAAGACTATTTCCTTTTGTGTTACTCGATGTCATGATGTAAAAGACCCCCGTTGTAATTTGGGGTCTAATTTTGGTTTGTACTTATACTAAATGGACTGATACTAGACATTACTATGACCGTTATGCTTTTATTACCGCTAGTATTATCATAGGTTATGATGCATTAGTGAGGACTAAGTAAATGAATTTATCCAATCTTAAACAGGAATATTTTGAAACAAGGTCAAACAAACAAACGAGACATAGCATCATGCTAGGTTGTAAACCAAACGGGATGTCGAAATAACCAATAGGTCATTCAATTGATGGTAAAGTAGTAATCTTAGTTGGAAATGAATTTGAGATGGTAAACATTTGAAGCGTTTAGAGAATTAGGTTAAACCAAAGGGCCAATTACAGCCGTTATGCTGCCGGTTTTCCGGAAAAACTTTGGAGTTTAGACTAAATCATTAGGTGTTAATCTTCATCAACAGCTAAGTACGTGATATTACTTGAATGTTAGTTCACACCCTAGTCTAACCTTATAGGCCGGGTTGGGGCATGTCACCTTAGAAGAAATGGTATCAGAGCTTAGATTGCTTAAGCCGGGTTTAACTCTCGGACCGTGGGTAGAGCCCTAAGATAATTAGGATGACTTGTTTATGTGTTATTGTGTGATAAATGTGCCTTCTATGTTCTATGTGCTTAAGTGACTTACATGCCTTAAATGTTTTTAGAATTGTATCTATACTATGTTGTATATCTTATGCGTTAGATTCTTAATTTTCATATTTGAATAAATTGTACATCGTAATTTGTGCCTATAGATGGCTGGCCCTAGTACCCGTACTACTAATAGGAGCGGTGAACCTCAAGAGACCGGGGATGCCTATAAGACTAATCCCGGTATAGCTATGTTTAATATGATGGCAAATGCCATGGATCGTGTATCACGTGTGATGGAGCGTCAGGATGCTCGTGAAGCCAACAACAACAACATCAACAACAGGAATGAGGGTAATCATGGGAGACATAGCATAATGAGGGAATTCCTTGACTTTCGCCCGTCTAAATTCTACGGGGAAGCTGATGATGAGAAAGCAGAGGCTTGGCTGTCCGAGATCGAGAAGATTTTCAGGCCACTTGATTATACAGATGAAGAGAAAGTGGAGTTTGCTGTATTTCTGTTGCACGGGGATGCCGAGCATTAGTGGCACACTGTAGAGGCACTGTGGGAGACTGATCAGACACCTCGCTTGTGGGGTAATTTTGTTAAGGTATTTAAGGAGAAATATGTACCTGCAGTTTCCAGGCAGAGGTGGATCGAGGAGTTCATGCACTTGACTCAGGGTAATATGACGGTGGCCCAGTACGAGGCACGTTTTGATCGACTGTCCCGTTATGCTCAATATATGGTTTGTACTCCGGAGGCAAAAATGTGGAAATTTACTGTTGGATTGAGGCCAGAGATTCAGGACCAGTTAGCTTCTCATGACTTCGATACTTACTCTTCTCTCTTTGCTGCTGCCTCTCGAGTTGAGAAGAGGAAACTAGATGGAGCCGATTCGAGCCAGCCGAGCAAAAAACCTTACCTGCCTCCAGGTCAGCAGAGGAAATTCCAGAGTCAGAGTCGCGGTCAAGGCCAGAGCCAGAATAGGTCAGTGAATAACCGTGGCCCGACTAAAGCTCCATCAGTCTCTTCCACCCGCGGATCCACAGGTAGTTCACCTGCTTCTCAGACTACCATCTGTTCGTACTATAACAAGAAAGGCTACACCGAGGCCCAGTGTTGGAGAAAATTGGGGAAATGTATGGGTTGTGGCAGCGAACAGCACCGGGTTAAGGATTTCCCTAAATGGCAAGGGGGACAGAATTAGGGTAAACCCGCCGGTAGAGGCAAGACTCCAGTTCCTAGGGTCCAAGCTCGAGCCTATGCTATTGAGTGTGAGGAGATTCTAGATGAGATCGCTGTTGTTGAAAGTACATTCTTCATACTGAATCAACCTGTTAAGGTGTTAATTGATCCGGGTGCTACTCATTCATTTATTACTCCCTTATGTGTGGAACGTGTGAAATTGAAAGTTGTATGTTTGCCATATGAAGTAGAAGTTGGTACTCCAATGGGTTCTAAACTTGTAACTAGTTCAGCTTGTAAAGCATGTAAAATCCAAATTAAGGATAGGGAATTCTCAGCTAATCTTATTGTATTACCTTTTCGAGACTATGAGGTCATTTTAGGGATGGACTAGCTGGCAAAACATCATGTCCAACTGGATTGCTCGGTGAAGATTATAACATTCCGGGTACCTGATCAACCAATACTGGAGATTTTGGGTCAAAGAGATTTCATAGGGAGTTCCATTATTTCATCTACAAAAGCAGTGAAGTCCTTGAGGAAAGGGTGCAGCAGATACTTGGCTTACCTTATCAACAAGCCGTCGGATAAAGCTAAGTTGGAGGAGATGCCTGTGATCAAAGACTATGCAGATGTGTTTCCATAAGAATTACCCGGTTTACCCCTAAATCGGGAAATCGAGTTTGTTATAGAGTTGCTGCCGGGCGCCCAGCCGATATCTAAAGCTCCCTATCATATGGCACCGGCCGAGCTACAAGAATTGAAGGACCAATTGCAAGGATTGCTGAAGAAGGGGTTTGTCCAACTGAGTTCTTCACCATGGGGTGCGCTAGTTCTATTTGTGAAGAAGAAGGACAGAACGTTGAGGCTATGCATTGACTACCGAGGTTTGAACCAAGTGACTGTCAAGAATAAATACCCACTTCCCCTGATTGACGAGTTATTTGATCAAATGCAAGGAGCCAAAGTGTATTCAAAACTCGACTTGAGGCAAGGGTATTATCAGTTACGGATCAAGAAGGAAGATGTGCCTAAAACGGCTTTCAGGACGAGATATGGGCATTATGAATATGTGGTGATGCCTTTTGGACTAACTAATGCTCCTGCAGCTTTTATGGATCTGATGCACAGGGTGTTTCAACCCTACTTGGACCAATTTGAGGTGATCTTCATTGATGACATTTTGGTATACTCAAAATCGAAGGCGGAGCATGAGCAACATCTGCGGTTGGTAATGCAGAAACTTCGAAAGCACCAATTGTATGCAAAGTTTAGCAAGTGTGAATTTTGGCTGCAGCAGATTGCATTTTTTGGGCATATCATATCCCAAGAGGGAATAGCGGTGGATCCAACAAATATTGATGCAGTGATGTCTTGGAAGAAGCCGGAAAATGTTACAGAGGTTCGGAGTTTTCTTGGTCTAGCCGGCTATTATCGGAGGTTCCTGAAGGATTTCTCTAAGATTGCAGGACCGCTTACAAAGCTCACTCAAAAGAAAACCAAGTTCGTGTGGGATGATAAGTGTGAGAACAGCTTTCAAGAATTGAAGAAAAGATTGACTACCGCACCAGTTCTTGCATTGCCTGAAGGGAGTCAAGGTTTTGTAATCTATAGCGATGCTTCGAAAGAAGGATTGGGATGTGTATTGATGCAAAATGGAAGAGTGATTGCATATGCTTCTAGAAAACCAAAGCTGTATGAGATGAATTACCCGATGCATGATTTGGAGTTAGCGGCCATTGTGTTTGCACTCAAGAAATTGAGGCATTACCTGTGGGGTAACAAGTTTGAGGTATTTACTTATCATAAGAGCTTGAAATACTTGTTCTCTCAAAAGGAGTTGAATATGAGGCAAAGGCGGTGGATGGAGCTTTTGGATGATTATAACTGCTCAATCAATTATGTGCCCGGTAAAGCTAATATAGTTGCAGATGCCTTAAGCAGAAAAGCAAGCATGGCAAAACTGGAAGTCAAGGTGCAGGAGTTGTTGGAGGAAGCATTTCTGTGGAAACCACAATTGACTCAGAAGGGGTTACTTTTTGCCACTACCCAAGTTCAATCGACTTTGTTGTCTGAGTTACGAGAGACTCAACAGAAGGACCAACAATTTCAGAAGATTAAGGAAAGCAACGCAGATTTCAAGTTTCATGATGATGGTGTTTGGAGGTTTAGGAACCAGATTTGTGTTCCGAACGAGCCGAAGCTGAAAAAGAAGATTCTTGAGGAAGCCCATAATTCAAGATATACTATTCACCCCGGCGGAACAAAGATGTATCGGGATTTGAAGCAACACTATTGGTAGAATAACATGAAAAGAGAAATTGCGGAATTTGTAGCACGGTGTTTGACTTGTCAGAGGGTCAAAGCAGAACATCAACGACCCGCAGGTTTACTTTAGCCGTTGGAGATTCCTCAATGGAAATAGGAACATATAACTATGGATTTTGTTATGGACCTGCCTAGATCACGAAAGGGTCATGACGCCGTTTGGGTTATAATGGATAGATTGACTAAGTCGGCGCACTTCTTACCGATGAACAAGGAGGATAGTCTTGAGGAATTGAGAGATATGTATGTAGCGGAGATTGTGAGATTGCACGGGATGCCTGTGAGTATTGTATCAGATAGGGATCCTCATTTTACTTCCCGGTTTTGGAAGAGATTGCAAGAAGCTTTGGGAACGAAATTGAGTTTTAGCACGGCTTATCACCCTCAGACGAATGGTCAATCGGAGAGAACTATTCAGATTCTGGAGGATATGCTGAGGGCATGTGTGTTAGATTTTGGGAAAGGTTGGGAGAAATATCTATCTCTAGCGGAGTTCGCCTACAACAATAGTTATCAGGCCACTATTGGGATGGCCCCATTTGAGGCGCTGTATGGACGTAAGTGTCGATCCCCAATTTACTGGGATGAAGTAAGTGAGACGAAGACTTTTGACCCAACCCTTTTACCTGAACTGATGAAGACTATTGATAATATCCACCTCATCCGGAAACGGATGCTTACCGCCCAGAGCAGGCAGAAGAGTTATGCAGACCGACAGAGACGGAGTCTCGAGTTTGAGGTTAGCGACAAGGTGTTCTTGAAGATATCACCCTGGAGGGGACTGATTAGGCATGGCAAGGGTGGAAAGTTGAGCCCGAGATTTGTGGGACCATTTGAGATAGTTGAGAAGGTTGGCAAGTTGGCGTATCGCCTAGCACTACCCCAGAACCTCTCCAATATTCACGACATCTTTCATGTTTCGATGCGGAAGTATCATTCTGATCCGTCGCATATCTTGGAGCCAGAGCCGTTGTCGATTCGGGAGAACTTGTCTTACGAGGAGAAGCCCATTCGGATCCTAGACCAGCAGGATCGGGAGTTGCGCAACAGAACTATACCTATGGTGAAGGTGTTGTGGGATCATCATGGAGTCGAAGAAGCAACGTGGGAAAGGCGAGACCAGATGGAGCAGCAATATCCAGCTCTATTTCAAGGTAATATTGAATTTCGGGACGAAATTCTTTTAAGGAGGGGAGGATGTGAGGCCCGACCCCGATTTGCGTGCGAAATCTCACTTCGTGTGCCCTAACCTAGATTTGCGTGCCATGACCTAGGTTTAAGAATTGTGTTCATTTTATGTGCTATACAATGAATTACGTGCATTCAATTAGGGTTACGTGCATTTACTTGAAAAATGTGCGTTCGTCTTGTAGTTCGTGTCCTACCTCGTAGTGCGTGCCCTAGACCTAGGAAAACGTGCCTTCACGCTAATCAAGAAAGCATCTTTCACGGAGCACTAGACTATTAAACAATCCTACAAAATCCACCATCAATATAATAATCCTAATTCAACTCACTAGAAGACAAAAAATGCACCAAACACTAAACATTCTTCATTCTTTATTCCTTTTCTTTTGTACTTCCAAACACATGCAATAAAATAAGCTCAACCAAGACAAAATTTCAGAATTTTCCACATGTTTGGCCGACCACTAGGTGGCATTTGTGCATGCTTATTCAATATAATTTAATTCCTAGACACATTTAGACAAACTATGACACAAATGCATAAAAAATGACCAAAACCACCTCAAATCTCTCTCTTGCTCGACCAAAAACTCATAGCCCATGCTAGCATTTCAAATTTCCACCTTGAAGACACAAAAAATTCAGATCTGGAAGCCCAAGGCCGACATGCTCCTCAAATTTGCAAAAGGCTTCATTGTTTGTCATTTTCTTCATTTCTCTTTCATTTTTTTCTCTCTTCATCTCATTTTCCTCTCACATTCTCGGCCTTGGCCGAGTTCTTCATCTCCATAGCTTCTCTTCTTCACACCATAGCTAAGAAAAGCAAGCTACAAGCAAAGAACCTCAACCGAGCTAGCTAGGAGGTGAAAATTACACTTGCATGTGCATTGAAGACTCCATTCGGCCTAGGTAAGCTTCTTGGCATCCATTTCTTTTCTTCATGTTATGACCTCATGCATGTGCTAAGAGATTGATCACTAAGCTAGGAAAAATAGAGAAAAGCTAGTTGGAATTTCGGCTAAGCAAGGAGAGGAAGAAAGTTGAGCTTCAACAAGGTTTTTGAGCATCTTTTGGTTGATTGCTAAGGTGAGGGTTAAAACCTTTTGAAAACTCTTCAAAAATTCACATGCATGCTCATAAATGTGTGTATTTTCTTCTGTACTTGAGCTATATGGTCGTTCATAAGCTTAAACAACCATGCATGGCAAGATCTTGGCTTGAAAATGATGCTAGGTGAAGTCGAAATTGTTGACAGCTCTCTGACCAGTCTGTTCGAGGTACGTTTAGCTAGGCAAATGATTTTGAAAATTCTTGAAAATTGGAAGGTGACTATATTGGACAGTTTTGAACATTGTTCCCAGAAATAGGCCGAGGCTAATTTTGACTCTAAGGTCCTCAAAATGGCAAATCTTTAAAATGTGACCAAATCTGGAAATCTGAAAAAATGAAGCAGGTTTTGGCAGATGCACTGACCTTGTGGAACAAACCATATTTGACTTAGTAAATGATGTCCAAAATATATGAAATTTGGTTTGGTACTAGATTTTTCAGTTCTGGACAATTTTGTCAGAAATGGACCAAGGCTAAAACTGACCCTAAGGACCTCAAAATCGTCAATTTCTGAAAAGTGTACAAATCTGGACAGTTTTGTGCTATCTCACTGTTTCGGCTATAACTAATGATTCTGAACTCCAATTGATGCAAAGTCTGTTTCTAATTTTATTTAACTTCTTAAGCTTTAATTTGACATCTTATTCACTGGATTTGGAGATTTTTTGATTATCCTATTGATTGTGAGAAAACAGCCTATTGCAGTAAGGGTTTCACTTAATGTTGTTCTTAGAAAAATTGTGGTGACTTCTCTTGTTTAATTAAATGCTTTGGATTGTAGCTTCGGGATGTTGTGTGGACTGTTTCAAATGTTTGAGGATGTTGAATTAAATGATGCATGGTTTGAGATTGACTTTGAGTTGGGTTGAGGCTCAAATTGCACGAATATACACGAAATGGAAATCCTAATGACTAGGTAGTTTTGCTAAGTATTGATCATTTGTATATTGTGTGGAAATTATATGCTTAATGGGCTGCCCGTAAATGTCTTATAACTTCAAATGTGATTTCGACCATTGCATGTTGTCAAATAAGTTTTTCTTGTAACCAAACCCACGTAAATGTTGTTGCATGTTGAATAATCGTACCACTTGATTACGTGGACTTCGAAATGAGTTATATGGCTTGACTTACATGTGTTACATGGCTGCCCGTTTAATATTCACATGGCTCTATATGCCTTTCAAGTGAAATTACTTGTCTTATCGTGCCTTGTTTGACTACTTGACAACGTGCGATCTTATAACTGTTCAGAGGCGACCTACTTTGTTGTCCTCCTAATGTGATATGTTAAATGTTATAAATGTGCATTGCATACGAGGTTGCAACCTTTCATTGTGGCATGGTAGCGTTTCATGAACGCCGGGCGGCATAGGGCTTACCGGTGCTCCCGTGACTACCATGGTCCAATTCCCTCTCTCGCTTGGCATTCCACCCTCGGAGAATTGGGTCGTAGGTTTCGGGGTACATCCGGAGTACACCCAATTGGGAGCGATAAATGGATTATTGAAGTCGGCCGCAACAATTGTATCGGAATCGAAATTGAGAGCAAATGCTCACCGTATCCTTGAAATGATTGGTAAATGTATCTGTTACTCGATTTGTTTCATATATTTGCGTACCTTGTTATTTGCAATACGTGACATGTTTTCAAAAAGGAGTTTTCATAATTGAACCGGAAAATGAGTTTCAAAACGTATTTCTCGTTTCCCCCTCGCTGAGTTCATAAGGACTCACCCTCTTTTTCATCACAGGTGAAGAAGAACATGTATAAGTACCCGAGGACAATGTATCTAATGATGAACCCCTGGAGTGATTGCCTATCATTGTTGTTTTGCTTGAACGTGACTACTTGTGAATTTTATGTTACTTGAAGACTATTTCCTTTGGTGTTACTCGATGTCATGATGTAAAAGACCCCCGTTGTAATTTGGGGTCTAATTTTGGTTTGTACTTATACTAAATAGACTGATACTAGACATTACTATGATCGTTATGCTTTTATTACCGCTAGTATTATCATAGGTTATGATGCATTAGTGAGGACTAAGTAAATGAATTTATCCAATCTTAAACAGGAATATTTTGAAACGAGGTCAAACAAACAAACGAAACATAACATCATGCTAGGTTGTAAACCAAACGGGATGTCGAAATAACCAATAGGCCATTCAATTGATGGTAAAGTAGTAATCTTAGTTGGAAATGAATTTGAGATGGTAAACATTTGAGGTGCTTAGAGAATTAGGTTAAACCAAAGGGCCAATTACAGCCGTTATGCTGCCGGTTTTCCGGAAAAACTTTTGAGTTTAGACTAAATCATTAGGTGTTAATCTTCATCAACAGCTAAGTACGTGATATTACTTGAATGTTAGTTCACACCCTAGTCTAACCTTATAGGCCGGGTTGGGGCGTGACAATAGCTACTGTACAGCGGACATCCTAACATTCATTTTTTAGCCTTTGCTCAAAAATAGCTCTTATTCGGGGGGAAGCTCTGCCCGAATAGCTATAGAATTTCTGTTCAGACCTGGAGTTCAGAAATACGCGTTCGTTAATACGGGGGAGCCTTTATTGACTCTCTTTTATTTGTATAAACTCGTATTTATTATGTATGAATAGAATTCTTATGTAGGGTAGGATATTGGAAATAATGGTCTTTTAATATATGGTCTCGGATTCGGATAATTTAGTTTCAATGCAATATATGGCTTGTATTAATTAAGTATTGTCTTTCATACATAATGCTTTTAAGTAGATGATATGATTGCTTTATTTTCGTGTCATATATCCATGCTTTAATAGTGAATCAATAGTTTGACAACCTTAAAGATTACAATAAATTATAGGCAATGCTTTTAAGTAGACCATAGTTTCTAGACTAGTAAGGAGATGTTGATTATTTATGTTGAAACAGACCTTTTACACCAGGTTGTAAGGACAGATCCATACTATGGCTATACGCTCGTAGATGGAACGGCACCTACATCAGAGTTAGTAATCGGGATTTTAATAGACTAAGTTAATTGACTAGGTTAGTGCTTGTAGCTTAACCTCTTGTGTAGAATTTAAGAATCCGGATGCCGAGCCTACATTAATTGCCTTATTTACATATCTGATCCCTAGATATTCTTCCGTATTTAGCTATTATTTAGCTTAACTTAGGAAATTTTGTTAGTAATAGTTTAGTTTACATTCTCGCACGTTACTTCAAATTCTTTGCAAACTGTCACTTAAGCGCTTTAACACTTTCACACAACTTCACTAACTAACTAACGAGCTTCCCTGTGGTACGATTCCGTACTCATAGCACACTATACGATGAAGATCTGTGCACTTGCGGGTATTTTAACTTGGTTTATTTTATACACTTTTCACACGCCCACCAGGTTGCATCACCCAGCCTCTACGTGAAGCGATGTTGTCTTGCCCAATGTTCCGTGGGATTCAGTAATAGAGATTTGGTGGATAAAGTATCTTGGCAACCCTAACCAGGGCAAAAAAAATTGAAAAGGGAGTGTAACACGAGGACTTCCCAGGGGGTCACCCATCCTAGTACTACTCTCGCCCAAGCACGCTTAACTTCGGAGTTCTGATGGGATCTGGTGCATTAGTTCTGGTATGATCGCACCCGTCATGTTGAGGGCACAATTCCTTTATGTGTTAACTATTCACAGTCCCAGCCTAGAGAGATGGCCCATTCAAAAGGCCCAATAGGCTTAACGACAACCCATTCGCTTCAACAACGCAGCACGCATACAAGAGGTGATATCGACACGTTGTAGGGCCATCTGATGTCCCGCGAGTCAGGTTGTCGTCCTTTTAACAGTTCACGACGTACGATTCGGGACGAAAAAACAGAGCAAAAGAAAAAAAGTGGTCTGAAACTGATGAAAATGATCGATTTTGGGCTCCAAAAAGGGGCACAGAAAGCATGCTTGCTGCCCCCGTCGAAGAGCTTTCAGAGAGCTTTGCAACGGTATGCTGTGCACCCCGTAACTCCTTACAGATCAAAAGTTATGGGCATCGGAGCGATGGAGAACTGGTCACAAACCCTACGCCCTCGGTTTGCGGGCCCAGCCTCTACGTGAAACAAAGTTGTCTTGCCCAATGTTCCGTGGAATTCAGTAATAGAGATTTGGTGGATAAAGTATCTTGGCACCCATAACCAGGGCAAAAAAAATTGAAAAGTAGGTGCAACACGAGGACTTCCCAAGGGGTTACCCATCCTAGTACTACTCTCGCCCAAGCACGCTTAACTTCGGAGTTCTGATGGGATCCGGTGCATTAGTGCTGGTATGATCGCACCCGTCATGTTGAGGGCACAATTCCTATATGTGTTAACGGTTCACAGTCCCAGCCTAGAGAGATGGCCCATTCAAAAGGCCCAATGGGCTTAACGACAACCCATCTGCTTCAACAACGCAGCATGCTTGCAAGAGGTGATATCGACACGTTGAAAGGCCCTCTGATGTCCTGTGAGTCTGGTTGTCGTCCTTTTAACAGTTCACGACGTACGATCCGTGACGGAAAAACAGAGCAAAGGAAGAAAACTAGCCTGAAACTGATGATAACGTTCGATTTTGGGCAACAAAAAGGGCACAGCGAGCAAGCTGGCTACCCCCATTGTAGAGCTCTCAGAGAGGTTTGCAACGGCATGTTGTGCGCCACGTAACTCCTTACGGATCAAAAGTTATGGGCACCAGAGCGACGGAGACCTAGTCACAAACCTTATGCCCTCGGTTTGCAGGCCCAGCCTCTACGTGAAACGAAATTGTCTTGCCCAATGTTCCGTGGGATTCAGTAATAGAGATTTGGTGGATAAAGTATCTTGGCAACCCTAACCAAGGCAAAAAAAATTGAAAAGGGGGTGCAACAAGAGGACTTCCCCAGGGGTCACCCATCCTAGTACTAATCTCGCCAAACACGCTCAACTTCGGAGTTCTGATGGGATCCGGTGCATTAGTGCTGGTATGATCGCACCCGTCATGTTGAGGGCACAATTTCTATATGTGTTAACGGTTCACAGTCCCAGCCTATAGAGATGGCCCATTCAAAAGGCCCAATGGGCTTAACGACAACCCATCCGCTTCAACAACGCAGCATCCTTGCAAGACGTGATATCGACACGTTGTAGGGCCCTCTGATGTCCCGCGAGTCAGGTTGTCGTCCTTTTAACAGTTCACGATGTATGATCCGAGACGGAAAAATAGAACAAAAGAAGAAAAGTGGCCTGAAACTGATGAAAACGTTCGATTTTGGGCTCCAAAAATGGACATAGCAAGCAAGCTGGCTGCCCCCGTCGTAGAGCTCTCAGAGAGCTTTGCAACGGTATGCTGTGCGCCGCGTAACTCCTTACAGATCAAAAGTTATGGGCACCGGAGACCTGGTCACAAACCCTACGCCCTTGGTTTGAGAGCCCGGCCACTACGTGTAGCGAAGTTGTCTTGCCCAATGTTCCGTGGGATTCAGTAATAGAGATTTGGTGGATAAAGTATCTTGGCAACCCTAACCTGGGCAAAAAAAATTGAAAAGGGGGTGCAACACGAGGACTTCCCAAGGGGTCACCCATCCTAGTACTACTCTCGCCCAACCACGCTTAACTTCGGAGTTCTGACGGGATCCGGTGCATTAGTGCTGGTATGATCGCACCCGTCATGTTGAGGGTACAATTCCTTTATGTGTTAACGGTTCACAGTCCCAGCCTAGAGAAATGGCCCATTCAAAAGGCCCATTCAAAAGGCCCAATGGGCTTAACGACAACCCATCTGCTTCAACAACGCAGCATCCTCACTAGACGTGATATCGACACGTTGTAGGGCCCTTTGATGTCCCGCGAGTCAGGTTGTCATCCTTTTAACAGTTCACGACGTACGATCCGGGACGGAAAAACAGAGCAAAAGAAGAAAAGTGGCCTGAAACTGATGAAAACGTTCGATTTTGGGCTCCAAAAATGGTCACAGCAAGCATGCTTGCTGCCCCCGTCGTAGAGCTCTCAAAGAGTTTTGCAACGGTATGTTGTGTGTGAGGCCCGACACCGAATAACGTGTCTTACCTCGATTTGCGCGCCTTAGACCTAAAATTATATGACCGACCTAGGATTACGTGTCTTGTCTTGGTTTTCGTGCATACCTCGTTATACGTGCCTTAACCTAAAATTGTGTTCCCTAATCCTCGATATACGTGCGATACCTAGATAAACATGCCATGGCCTTAATTTACATGCGAGACCTTGATTTGCGTGTGTCTCTTCGTTTCGTGTGCATTAACCTTGAACTGCGTGCTTTAACCTAGGTTTAAGAGTCGTGTCTTGAATTACGTGCCTTGTATTGGTTTACGTACATTTATCTAGGGATTGCGTGCATTTGCATTGAAATCTGTGCATTAGTCTTGAAGTACGTGCATTAGTCTTGAAGTTCGTGTCTTACCTCGTAGATCGTGTCTACCTCGTAATTCGTGCCCTAGACCTAGGAATCCGTGCCACCACGTTGATCAAGAAAGAATCCTACACAAAGCACAAGACAATAAAATAATCCTACACAATCCACTAACTATTATTATAATCCTAATTCAAATCTCTACAAAATCCACTAACACATAAATATTATATTTTAAACTCACTACAAGACAAAATCTCACCAACCTCTAAACATACCCTATATTCTATTCTACCTAAAATCCCTAAATACCCAACATTCTCTTACACACATGTTAAAACAATTCAAAAGATGACACAAAATCAAATTTTTGCATGCATGTTTAATTCAAAATAATTCTAGACAAGTCATGACACAAAAACACTTATCAATGCATAAAAAAATTGCCCAAAACCACCTCAATTTCCTCTCATTTTCGACCAAACCACTCATGGCCCATGCTAACATTTCAAATTCCACCTTGAAGACACAAAAATTCAGATTTGGAAGCCCAAGGCTGACCACATGCTCAAAAAATTGCAAAAAGCCTCATTTTTCTCTCATTTCTCTCACTTTCCTCACATTTCTCTCTCTCCCTCTCATTTTCTCTCTCCATTTCGGTTTTGGCTGAGTTCTTCATCTCCATAGCTTCTCTTCTTCACACCATAGCTAAACCAAGCAAGCCACAAGCAAAGGACCTCAACCGAACAAGCTAGGATGCAAAAATCACTCATGCATGTGCATTGAAGCTTCATTTTCGGCCTAGGTGAGTTACTAAGCTTCCATTTCTTTTCTTCAAGTCCTAACTACATGCATGTACTAAGAGATTGCTTACTAGGCTAGGAAAAATAGAGAAAATCAAGTTGGAAACTCGGCTAAGCAAGAAGAGGAAGAAATTTGAGCCTCAACAAGGTTTTTGTGCATCTTTTGGTTGATTGCAAAGGTGAGGGTTAAAAGCTTTTGAAAACTCTTTGAAATTTCACATGCATGCTCATAAATGTGTGTATTTGCTTCTGTACTTGAGCTATATGGTCGTTCAAAAGCTTAAACAACCATGCATGGCAAGATCTTGGCTTGAAAATGATGCTAGGTGAAGTCGAAGTGGATGACAGCTCTCTGACCAGTCTGTTCGAGGTAAGTTTAGCTAAGAAAATGATGTTGAAAATGCTTCAAAATTGGTGGGTGACTAGTTTGGACAGTTTTGAACATTTTTCCCAGAAATAGGCCGAAGCTAATTTTGAATCTAAGGTCCTCAAAATGGCAAATCATTAAAATATGACCAAATCTGGAAATCTGGGAAAATGAATCAGGTTTTGGCAGATGCACTGACCTTGTGGAGCGAACCATGTTTGACTTAGTAAATGTTGTCCAAAATGCATGAAAATTGGTGTACTACTATATTTTTCAGTTCTGGACAATTTTGTCAGAAATGGACCAAAGCTAAAAATGACTCTAAGGACCTCAAAAACGTCAATTTCGGAAAAGTGTGCAAATCTGGACAGTTTTGTGCTACCTCACTGTTTCGGCCATAACTAATGATTCTGAACTCCAATTGATGCAAGGTTTGTTTCTGAGTTTAGTTAACTTCTTAAGATTTAATTTGACATCTTATTCACTGAATTTTGAGATTGTTTGATTATCCTATTGATTGTGGGAAAACAGCCTATTGCAGTAAAGGTTTCACCTAGCTATATGCTTGGAAAATTGATGTAACCTCTCTTGTGGTACTAATTGCTTGGAATTGTGGTGTTGGAATGTTGTGTGGACTGTTTTGGGTACTTGAGGATGTTTGAATTGAATGATGCATGACTTGAGAATGATTTTGAGTTGACTTAGGGTTTAATCACGCGGTTAGGCATGAAACGGAAACCCTAATGACTAGGTAGTCTTGCTAAGTGTTGATCATTTGGATATTGTGTGGAAATTATATGCTTAGTGGGCTGCCTGTTAATGTCTTATAACTTCAAATGTGATTTTGACCATTGCATGTTGACAAATAAGCTTTTCTTGCACCCGAACCCATGATTGATGTCATTGCATGTTGAATAATCTTATCACTTGATCACGTGGACTTCTTAATGAGTTATATGGCCTGTTTTACATGTGTTACATGGCTGCCCGTTTAATTTTCATATAACTCTATATGCCTTCAAGTGAAATTTTCATGTCTTATCGTGCCTTGCTTGTCTACCTGTCAATGTGCAATCTTATGACTGTCCGGAGGCAACCTACTTTGTTGTCCTCCTACTGTGATATATTACATGTTTTATCGTGCCCTGCCTGTTTACTTGGTCAATGTGCAATCTTATGACTGTCCGGAGGCAACCTACTTTGTTGCCCTCCTACTGTGATATATTACCTATCATAAATGTGCATTGCATACAAGGTTGCAACCTTTCCTGTCGGCATGGTAGCGATCACGCACGCCGGGCGGCATCGGGCTTGCCGGTGTTACCGTGACCACCATGGTCCCATTCCCTCTCTCGCTTGGGGGCTAGACTTCCTCGGAGAGTTGGGTCGTAGGATTTCGGGGTACATCCGGAGTACACCCACCTGGCGTGTTTTGGGGAATGATTTGAAGTCGACCGCAACTTCTGATTCTGAAACTGATCTGAGAGCAAAAGCTCGCCGTATCCTTTTATTTACGTGTATAAGTACTCCCGCTTGGATCCTAGAGAACCTCGGGGAGGAAAGACCGGTATTCCTGTTCTGTACTTGTATTTCTGTACTTGTATCTCTGTTGTATTCATGTTTGAGAAAGGGATTTTCATAAGTTTAACCGGAAAATGAGTTTCAAAACTTATTTCTCGTTCCCCCTCGCTGAGTTCATAAGGACTCAGCCTCTTTTATCATCTCACGTGAAGAAGATCAAGAACAGGTACCCGAGGACGATGTGCCTAACGATGATTCCTTGGAGTGATTGCCTGTCTTGTGTGCTTTGCGTGATTTTGGCTATTTGTGAACTATGCTACTTGAAGACTATTTCTTTTATGTTGCTCGTTGTTTATTGATGTAAATGACCCCGTTGTAATTTGGGTCTAATTTTGGGATTGTACTATTTGTAACCGGACGAACTTTTATTTGGTTGTTTGCTTTCGTTTTCTTAATTAGTAGTTATCGTAGGCATTCAAACCACTAGATGAACAATCAACTAAGTTAATTCTATCTAATTTCACTTAGGTGCTCATTTGCAAACTAAAGGATAATAGGTACTCGCCTGATAGGAAATTGACAAACAAACGGGACATAGTTATCATGTTAGGCTTATTAACCAAACGAGACTATCAAGATAAACTAGTAGGCAAATTGGTTGGTGACAAATAGGAGTCCTTAATGGAATTGGATTAATGATTGGAATAATTGAGGCGTTTAGAGAATTAGGCCAAACCAAAGAGCCCAATTACAGCCGTTATGCTGCCGATTTTCCAGAAAATTTTGTAGTCTAGAATAAAATGTTAAGTGTAAACCTCCTAGAATGATTAAGAATGTGAAAGGACTTGAATGTTTAGATCACACCCTAGTCTAACCTTTATAGGTCGGGTTGGGGCGTGACATTGTGCGCCGCGTAACTCCTTACGGATCGAAAGTTATAGGCACCGGAGCGACGGAGACCTGGTCAAAAACCCTACGCCCCCGGTTTGCGGGCCCAGCCTCTACGTGAAACGAAGTTGTCTTGCCCAATGTTCTGTGGGATTCAGTAATAGAGATTTGGTGGATTAAGTATCTTGGCAACCCTAACCAGGGCAAAAAAAAATTGAAAAGGGGGTACAACACGAGGGCTTCCCAGGGGGTCACCCATCCTAGTACTACTCTCGCCCAAGCACGCTTAACTTCGGAGTTCTGATGGGATCCGGTGCATTAGTGCTGGTATGATCGCACCCGTCATGTTGAGGGCACAATTCCTATATGTGTTAACGGTTCACAGTCCCAGCCTAGTGAGATGGCCCATTCAAAAGACCCAATGGGCTTAACGACAACCCATCCGCTTCAACAACGCAGCATGCTTGCAAGAGGTGATATCGACACGTTGTAAGGCCCTCTGATGTCCTGTGAGTCTGGTTGTCGTCCTTTTAACAGTTCACGACGTACGATTCATGACGGAAAAACAGAGCAAAGGAAGAAAAGTGGCCTGAAACTGATGATAACGTTCGATCTTGAGCTACAAAAAGGGCACAGTGAGCAAGCTGGCTACCCCCATCGTAGAGCTCTCAGAGAGGTTTGCAACGGCATGTTGTGCGCCGCGTAACTCCTTATGGATCAAAAGTTAGGGGCACCAGAGCGACGGAGACCTAGTCACAAACCCTATGCCCTCGGTTTGCGGGCCCAGCCTCTACGTGAAACGAAATTGTCTTGCCCATTGTTCCGTGGGATTCAGTAATAGAGATTTGGTTGATAAAGTATCTTGGCAACCCTTACCAGGGCAAAAAAAATTGAAAAGGGGGTGCAACAAGAGGACTTCCCAGGGGGTCACCCATCCTAGTACTAATCTCGACCAAACACGCTCAACTTCGGAGTTCTGATGGGATCCGGTGCATTAGTGCTGGTATGATCGCACCCGTCATGTTGAGGGCACAATTTCTATATGTGTTAACGGTTCACAGTCCCAGCCTATAGAGATGGCCCATTCAAAAGGCCCAATGGGCTTAACGACAACCCATCCTCTTCAACAACGCAGCATCCTTGCAAGACGTGATATCGACACGTTGTAGGGCCCTCTGATGTCCCGTGAGTCAGGTTGTCGTCCTTTTAACAGTTCACGATGTATGATTCGGGACGGAAAAACAGAACAAAAGAAGAAAAGTGGCCTGAAACTGATGAAAACGTTCGATTTTGGGCTCCAAAATTGGTCACAGGAAGCATGCTTGCTGCCCCCGTCGTAGAGCTCTCAAAGAGTTCTGCAACGGTATGTTGTGCGCCGCGTAACTCCTTACGGATCGAAAGTTATGGGCACCGGAGCGACGAAGACCTGGTCAAAAACCCTACGCCCCCGGTTTGCGGGACCAGCCTCTACGTGAAACGAAGTTGTCTTGCCCAATGTTTTGTGGGATTCAGTAATAGAGATTTGGTGGATAAAATATCTTGGCAACCCTAACCAGGGCAAAAAAAATTGAAAAGGTGGTGCAACACGAGGACTTCCCAAGGGGTCACCCATCCTAGTACTACTCTCGCCCAAGCACGCTTAACTTCGGAGTTCTGATGGGATTCGGTGCATTAGTGCTGGTATGATCGCACCCGTCATGTTGAGGGAACAATTCCTTTATGTGTTAACTGTTCACAGTCCCGGCCTAGAGAGATAGCCCATTCAAAAGGCCCAATAGGCTTAACGACAACCCATCCGCTTCAACAACGCAGCATGCTTGCAAGACGTGATATCGACACGTTGTAGGGCCCTCTGATGTCCCGCGAGTCAGGTTGTCGTCCTTTTAACAGTTCACGACGTACGATCCGGGACGGAAAAACAGAGCAAAAGAAGAAAAGTGGCCTGAACTGATGAAAATGTTTGATTTTGGACTCAAAAAATGGGTACAACGAGCACGCTGGCTACCCCCGTCGTAGAGCTCTCATTGAGCTTTGCAACGGTATGTTGTGCGTCTCGTAACTCCTTACGGATCAAAAGTTATAGGCACCGGAGCGACGGAGACTTGGTCACAAAACCTACGCCCTCGGTTTGCGGGCCCAATCTCTACTTGGAGCGAAGTTGTCTTGCCCAATGTTCCGTGGGATTCAGTAATAGAGATTTGGTGGATAAAGTATCTTGGCAACCCTAACCAGGGCAAAAAAAATTGAAAAGCGTGTGCAACACGAGGACTTCCTAAGGGGTCACCCTTCCTAGTACTACTCTCACCCAAGCACGCTTAACTTCGGAGTTCTGATGGGATCCGGTGCATTAGTGCTGGTATGATCGCACCCGTCACGTTGAGGGCACAATTCCTTTATGTGATAACTTTTCACGGTCCGTGCCTAAAGAGATGGCCAATTCAAAAGGCCCAATGGGCTTAACGACAACCCATCCGCTTCAACAACATAGCATGCTTGCAAGACGTGATATCGACACGTTGTAGGGCCCTCTGATGTCCCGCGAGTCAGGTTGTCGTCCTTTACATAGTTCACGACGTACGATCCGTGTCGGAAAAACAGAGCAGAAGAAGAAAAATGGCCTGAAACTGATGAAAACGTTCGATTTTGGGCTTCGAAAATGGGCACAGAAAGAAAATTTGTTGTCCCCGTCGTAGAGCTCTCAGAGAGCTTTGCAACGGTATGCTGTGCACCGCGTAACTCCTTACGGATCAAAATTTATGGGCACCGGAGCGACGGAGACCTGGTCACAAACCCTACGCCCCCGGTTTGCGGGCCCAGCCTCTACGTGAAACGAACTTGTCTTGCCAATGTGCCATGGGATTCAGTAATTGAGATTTGGTTGATAAAGTATCTTGGCAACCCTAACCAGGGCAAAAAAAATTGAAAAGGGGGTGCAACAGGAGGACTTCCCAGGGGGTCACCCATCCTAGTACTACTCTCGCCCAAGCACGCTTAACTTCGGAATTCTGATTGGATCCGGTGCATTAGTGCTGGTATGATCGCACCCGTCATGTTGATGGCACAATTTCTATATGTGTTAACGGTTCACAGTCCCAGCATATAGAGATGGCCCAATCAAAAGGCCCAATGGGATTAACGACAGCCCATCCGCTTCAACAACGCAGCATCCTCGCAAGACGTGACATCAACACGTTGTAGGGCCCTCTGATGTCCCACGAGTCAGGTTGTCGTCCTTTTAACAGTTCACGACGTACGATTCGGGACAAAAAAACAGAGCAAAAGAAGAAAAGTGGACTGAAACTGATGAAAACGTTTGATTTTGGACTCAAAAAATGTGTACAGCGAGCAACCTGGCTGCCCTTGTTGTAGAGCGCTCAGAGAGCTTTGTAACGGTATGCTGTGCGCCGCGTAACTCCTTACGGATCAAAAGTTATAAGAACTGGAGCGACGGAGACCTGGTCACAAACCCTACGCCCTCGATTTGCGGGCCCATCCTCTACGTGAAGCGAAGTTGTCTTGCCCAAAGTTCCGTGGGATTCAGTAATAGAGATTTGGTGGATAAAGTATCTTGGCAACATTAACCAGGGCAAAAAAAATTGAAAAGCGGGTGCAACACGAGGACTTCCCAAGGGGTCACCCATCCTAGTACTACTCTCGCCCAAGCACGCTTAACTTCGGAGTTCTGATGGGATCCGGTGCATTAGTGCTGGTATGATCGCACCCGTCATGTTGAGGGCACAATTCCTATATGTGTTAACGGTTCACAGTCCCAGCCTAGTGAGATGGCCCATTCAAAAGGCCCAATGGGCTTAACGACAACCCATCCGCTTCAACAACGCAGCACGCTTGCAAGAGGTGATATCGACATATTGTAAGGCCCTCTGATGTCCTGTGAGTCTGGTTGTCGTCCTTTTAACAGTTCACGACGTACGAACCGTGACGGAAAAATAGAACAAAGGAAGAAAAGTGGCCTGAAACTGATGATAACGTTCGATTTTGAACTACAAAAAGGGCACAGTGAGCAAGCTGGCTACCCCCATCGTAGAGCTCTCAGAGAGGTTTGCAACGGCATGTTGTGGGCCGCATAACTCTTTATGGATCAAAAGTTATGGGCACCAGAGCGACGGAGACCTAGTCACAAACCCTATGCCCTCGGTTTGCGGACCCAGCCTCTACGTGAAATGAAATTGTCTTGCCCAATGTTCCGTGGGATTCAGTAATAGAGATTTGGTGGAAAAAGTATCTTGGCAACGCTAACCAGGGCAAAAAAAATTGAAAAGGGGGTGCAACAAGAGGACTTCCCAGGGGGTCACCCATCCTAGTACTAATCTCGCCCAAACACACTCAACTTCGGAGTTCTGATGGGATCCGGTGCATTAGTGCTGGTATGATCGCACCCGTCATGTTGAGGGAACAATTCCTTTATGTGTTAACTGTTCACAGTCCCGGCCTAGAGAGATAGCCCATTCAAAAGGCCCAATAGGCTTAACGACAACCCATCCGCTTCAACAACGCAGCATGCTTGCAAGACGTGATATCGACACGTTGTAGCGCCCTCTGATGTCCCGCGAGTCAGGTTGTCGTCCTTTTAACAGTTCACGACGTACGATCCGGGACGGAAAAACAGAGCAAAAGAAGAAAAGTGGCCTGAAACTGATGAAAACGTTTGATTTTCGACTCAAAAAATGGGTACAACGAGCACGCTGGCTACCCCCGTCGTAGAGCTCTCAGAGAGCTTTGCAACGGTATGTTGTGCGTCTCGTAACTCCTTACGGATCAAAAGTTATAGGCACCGGAGCGACGGAGACTTGGTCACAAACCCTACGCCCTCGGTTTGCGGGCCCAATCTATACTTGAAGCGAAGTTGCCTTGCCCAATGTTCCGTGGGATTCAGTAATAGAGATTTGGTGGATAAAGTATTTTGGCAACCCTAACCAGGGCAAAAAAAATTGAAAAGCGGGTGCAACATGAGGACTTCCTAGGGGGTCACCCTTCCTAGTACTACTCTCACCCAAGCACGCTTAACTTCGGAGTTCTGATGGGATCCGGTGCATTAGTGCTGGTATGATCGCACCCGTCATGTTGAGGGCACAATTCCTTTATATGATAACTTTTCACGGTCCGTGCCTAAAGAGATGGCCAATTCAAAAGGCCCAATGGGCTTAACGACAACCCATCCGCTTCAACAACATAGCATGCTTGCAAGACGTGATATCGACACGTTGTAGGGCCCTCTGATGTCCCGCGAGTCAGGTTGTCGTCCTTTACATAGTTCACGACGTACGATCCGGGTCGGAAAAACAGAGCAAAAGAAGAAAAATGGCCTGAAACTGATGAAAACGTTCGATTTTGGGCATCGAAAATGGGCACAGAAATAAAATTTGTTGTCCCTGTTGTAGAGCTCTCAGAGAGCTTTGCAACGGTATGCTGTGCACCGCGTAACTCCTTACGGATCAAAATTTATGGGCACCGGAGCGACGGAGACCTGGTCACAAACCCTACGCCCCCGGTTTGCGGGCCCAGCCTCTACGTGAAACGAACTTGTCTTGCCAATGTGCCGTGGGATTCAGTAATTGAGATTTGGTTGATAAAGTATCTTGGCAACCCTAACCAGGGCAACAGGAGGACTTCCCAGGGGGTCACCCATCCTAGTACTACTCTCGCCCAAGCACGCTTAACTTCGCAATTCTGATTGGATCCGGTGCATTAGTGCTGGTATGATCGCACCCGTCATGTTGATGGCACAATTTCTATATGTGTTAACGGTTCACAGTCCCAGCCTATAGAGATGGCCCATTCAAAAGGCCCAATGGGATTAACGACAACCCATCCGCTTCAACAACGCAGCATCCTCGCAAGACGTGACATCGACACATTGTAGGGCCCTCTGATGTCCCACGAGTCAGGTTGTCGTCCTTTTAACAGTTCACGACGTACGATCCGGGACAGAAAAACAGAGCAAAAGAAGAAAAGTGGACTGAAACTGATGAAAACGTTTGATTTTGGACTCAAAAAATGTGTACAGCGCGCAAGCTGGCTGCCCCTGTTGTAGAGCGCTCAGAGAGCTTTGTAACGGTATGCTGTGCGCCGCGTAACTCCTTACAGATCAAAAGTTATAAGAACCGGAGCGACGGAGACCTGGTCACAAACCCTACGCCCTCGGTTTGCGGGCCCAGCCTCTACGTGAAGCGAAGTTGTCTTGCCCAAAGTTCCGTGGGATTCAGTAATAGAGATTTGGTGGATAAAGTATCTTGGCAACATTAACCAGGGCAAAAAAAATTGAAAAGCGGGTGCAACACGAGGACTTCCCAAGGGGTCACCCATCCTAGTACTACTCTCGCCCAAGCACGCTTAACTTCAGAATTCTGATGGGATCCGGTGCATTAGTGCTGGTATGATCGCAACTGTCATGTAGAGGGCACAATTCCTTTATGTGTTAACTGTTCACAATCCTAGCCTAGAGAGATGGCCCATTCAAAAGGCCCAATGGGCTTAACGACAACCCAACCGCTTCAACAACGCAGCATGCTTGAAAGACGTGATATCGACACGTTGTAGGGCCCTCTGATGTCCCGCGATTCAAGTTGTCGTCCTTTTAACAGTTCACGACGTACGATCCTGGACGAAAAAATAGAGCGTAAGAAGAAAAGTGGCGTGAAACTGATGAAAACGTTAGATTTTGGGATCCAAAAATGGGCACAGCAAGCAAACTTGCTGCCCCCGTCGTAGAGTTCTCAGAGAGCTTTGCAACGGTATGCTGTGCACCGCGTAACTCCTTACGGATCAAAAGTTATGGGCACCGGAGCGACGGAGACCTGGTCAAAAACCCTACGCCCCCGGTTTGCGGGCCCAGCCTCTACGTGAAACGAAGTTGTCTTGCCCAATGTTCCGTGTGATTCAGTAATAGAGATTTGGGGGATAAAGTATCTTGGCAACCCTAACCAGGGCAAAAAAAATTGAAAAGGGGGTGCAACACGAGGACTTCCCAGGGGGTCACCCATCCTACTACTACTTTCGCCCAAGAACGCTTAACATCGGAGTTCTGATTGGATCCGGTGCATTAGATCTGGTATGATCGCACCCGTCATGTTGATGGCACAATTCCTATATGTGTTAACGGTTCACAGTCCCAGCCTAGAGAGATGGCCCATTCAAAAGGCCCAATGGGCTTAACGACAACCCATCCGCTTCAACAACGCAGCATCCTCACCAGAGGTGATATCAACACGTTGGAGGGCCCTCTGATGTCCCGCGAGTCAGGTTGTCGTCCTTCTAACAGTTCACGACGTACGATCCGGGATGAAAAAACAGAGCAAAGAAGAAAAGTGGCCTGAAACTGATGAAAAAGTTCGATTTTGGGCTCCAAAAATGGGCACAGCGAGGAAGCTGGCCGCCCCCGTCGTAGAGTTCTCAGAGAGCTTTGCAACGGTATGCTATGCGCCGCGTAACACCCTACAGATCAAAAGTTATGGGCACCGGAGCGACGGAGACCTGGTCATAAACCCTACGCCCCCGGTTTGCGGGCCCAGCCTCTACGTGAAGCGAAGTTGTCTTGCCCAATGTTCCGTGCGATTCAGTAATAGAGATTTGGTGGATAAAGTATCTTGGCAACCCTAACTAGGGCAAAAAAAATTGAAAAGGGGATGCAACACGAGAACTTCCCAAGGACCCATCCTAATACTACTCTCGCCCAAGCATGCTTAACTTCGGAGTTCCGATTGAATCCGGTGCATTAGTGCTGGTATGATCGCACCCGTAATGTTGAGGGCACAATTCCTTTATGTGTTAACTGTTCACAGTCCCAGCCTAGAGAGGTAGCCCATTCTAAAGGCCCAATAGGCTTAACGACAACCCATCCGCTTCAACAACGCAGCATGCTTGCAAGACGTGATATCGACACGTTTTAGGGCCCTCTGATGTCCCGCGAGTCAGGTTGTCTTCCTTTTAATAGTTCACGACGTACGATTCGGGACGGAAAAATAGAGCAAAAGAAGAAAAGTGGCATGAAATTGATGAAAACGTTTGATTTTGGGTTCAAAAAATGAGTACAGCGAGCAAGCTGGCTACCCCATCGTAGAGCTCTCAGAGAGCTTTGCAACGGTATGTTGTGCGCTGCTTAACTCCTTACGGATCAAAAGTTATAGGCACCGGAGCGACGGAGACCTGGTCACAAACCCTACGCCCTCGGTTTGCGGGCCCAGCCTCTATGTGAAACGAAGTTGTCTTGCACAAAGTTCCGTGGAATTCAGTAATAGAGATTTGGTAGATAAAGTATCTTGGCAACCCTAACCAGGGCAAAAAAAATGAAAAGAGGTTCAACACGAGGACTTCCCAGGGGGCTACCCATCCTAGTACTACTCTCGCCCAAGCACGCTTAACTTCGGAGTTCTGATGGGATCCGGTGCGTTAGTGATGGTATGATCGCACCCGTCATGTTGAGGGCACAATTGCTTTATGTGTTAACTGCTCACAGTCCCAGCCTAGAGATATGACCCATTTAAAAGGCCCACTGGGCTTAACGACAACCCATCCGCTTCAACAACGCAGCATGCTTGCAAGACATGATATTGACACGTTGTAGGGCCCTCTGATGTCCCGCGAGTCAAGTTGTCATCCTTTTAATAGTTGACGACGTACGATCCGTGACGGAAAAACAGAGCAAAAGAAGAAAAGTGGCCTGAAACATATGAAAACATTCAATTTTGGGCTCCAAAAATGGGCACAGCAAGCACGCTTGCTGCGCCCGTCGTAGAGCTCTCACAGAGCTTAGCAACGGTATGCTGTGCGCCACGTAACTCCTTACAGATGAAAAGTTATGAGCATCGGAGTGACGGAGACCTGGTCACAAACCCTACGCCCCTTGTTTGCGGGCCCAGCCTCTATGTGAAACGAAGTTGTCTTGCCCAATGTTCCGTGGGATTCAGTGACAGAGATTTGGTGGATAAAGTATCTTGGCAACCCTAACCAGGGAAAAAAAAATTGAAAAGGGGGTGCAACACGAGGACTTCCCAGGGGGTCACCCATCCTAGTACTACTATCGCCCAAGCACGCTTAACTTCGGAGTTCTGATTGGATCTGGTGCATTAGTGCTCGTCTGATCGCACCCGTCATGTTGATGGCACAATTTCTATATGTGTTAACAGTTCACAGTCCCAGCCTAGAGAGATGGCCCATTCAAAAGGCCCAATGGGCTTAACGACAACCCATCCGCTTCAACAACGCAGCATCCTCGCAAGACGTGATATCGACACGTTGTAGGGCCCTCTGATGTCCCGCTAGTCATGTTGTCATCCTTTTAACAGTTCACGACGTACGATCCGGGATTGAAAAATAGAGCAAAAGAAGAAAAGTGGCCTGAAACTTATGAAAATGTTAGATTTTGGGCACCAAAAATGGGCTCAGCAAGCAACCTGGCTACCCCCGTCGTAGAGTTCTCTGTGAGCTTTGCAACGGTATGCTGTGCACCATGTAACTCCTTACAGATCAAAAGCTATGGGCACCGGAGCGACGGAGACCTGGTCACAAACCCTATGCCCTCGGTTTGTGCGCCCAGCCTCTACGTGAAACAAAGTTGTCTTGCCCAATTTTCCGTGGGATTCAGTAATAGAGATTTCGTGGATAAAATATCTTGGCAACCCTAACCAGGGCAAAAAAAATTGAAAAGGCGGTGCAACACGAGGACTTCCCAGGGGGTCACCCATCCTAGTACTACTCTCGCCCAAGCACGCTTAACTTTGTAGTTCTTATGGGATCCGGTGCATTAGTGCTGGTATGATCGCTCCCGTCATGTTGAGGGCACAATTCCTATATGTGTTAACGGTTCACAATCCCAGCCTATAGAGATGGCCCATTCAAAAGGCCCAATGGGCTTAACGATAACCCATCCGCTTCAACAACGCAGCATCCTCGCAAGACGTGATATCGACACGTTGTAGGGCCCGCTGATGTCCCACGAGTCAGGTTGTCGTCCTTTTAACAGTTCACGACTTATTATCCGGGACGGAAAAACAGAGCAAACGAAGAAAAGTGGCTTGAAACTGATGAAAACGTTCGATTTTGGACTCAAAAAATGGGTACAGCGAGCAAGCTGGCTACCCCCGTCGTAGAGCTCTCAGAGTGCTTTGCAACGGTATGCTGTGTGCTGCGTAACTCCTTACGGATAAATAGTTATGGGCACCGGAGCGACGGAGACCTGGTCATAAACCCTACGCACTCGGTTTGCGGGCCCAGCCTCTACTTGAAGCGAAGTTGTCTTGCCTAAAGTTCCGTGGGATTCAATAATAGAGATTTGGTGGATAAATTATCTTGGCAACCTAACCAGGGCAAAAAAAAATGAAAAGCGGGTGCAACAAGAGGACTTCCCAGGGGGTCACCCATCCTAGTACTACTTTCGCCCATGCACGCTTAACTTCGGAGTTCCGATGGGATCCGGTGCATTAGTGCTGGTATGATCGAAACTGTCATGTTGAGGGCACAATTCTTTTATGTGTTAACTGTGCACAGTCCCAGCCTAGAAAGATGGCTCTTTCAAAAGGCCCAATGGGCTTAACGACAACCCATCCGCTTCAACAACGCAGCATGCTTACAAGACGTGATATCGACACGTTGTAGGGCGCTCTGATATCCCGCGAGTCAGGTTGTCGTCCTTTTAACAGTTCACGACGTACGATCCGGGACTGAAAAACAGCGCAAAAGAATAAAAGTGGCCAAAAACTGATGAAAACGTTCGATTTTGGGCTCCAAAAATGGGCAATACAAGCAAGCTTGCTGCCCCCGTCGTAGAGCTCTCAGAGAGCTTTGCAACGGTATGCTGTGCGCCGCCTAACTTCTTACGGATCAAAAGTTATGTACACCAAAGTGACGGAGACCTAGTCACAAACCCTACGCCCCCGGTTTGCGGGCCCAGCTTCTACGTGAAACGAAGTTGTCTTGCCCAATGTTCCGTGGGATTCAGTAATAGAGATTTTGTGGATAAAGTATCTTGGCAACCCTAACCAGGGCAAAAAAAATTGAAAAAGTGGGGCAACACGAGGACTTCCCAGGGGGTCACCCATCGTAGTACTACTCTCACCCAAGCACGCTTAACTACGGAGTTCTGATTGGATCCGGTGCATTAGTGCTGGTATGATCGCACCCGTCATGTTGATGGCACAATTCCTATATGTGTTGATGGTTCACAGTCCCAGCCTAGAGAGATGGCTCAATCAAAAGGCCCAAAGGGCTTAACGACAACCCATCCGCTTCAACAACGCAGGATCCTTGCAAGACGTGATATCGACACGTTGTAGGACCCTCTGATGTCCCGCAAGTCAGTTTGTCGTCCTTTTAACAATTCACGACGTCCGATCCGGGATGGAAAAATAGTGAAAAAGAAGAAAAGTGGCTTGAAACTGAGGAAAACATTCGATTTTTGGGCTCCAAAAAGTGGCACAGCAAGCAAGCTAGCTACCTCTGTCGTAGAGCTCTCAGAGAGCTTTGCAACGGTATGCTGTGGGCCGCATAACTCCTTACGGATCAAAAGTTATGGGCACCGGAGCGACAGAGACCTAGTCACAAAATCTACGCCCTCGGTTTGCGGGCCCAGCCTCTACGTGAAGCGAAGTTGTCTTGCCCAATGTTCCGTGGGATTCAGTAATAGAGATTTGGTGGATAAGGTATCTTGGCAACCATAACCAAGGTAAAAAAAATTGAAAAGGGGGTGCAACACGAGGACTTCCCAGGGGGTCACCCATCCTAGTACTACTCTCGCCCAAGACCGCTTAACCTCGGAGTTCTGATGGGATCCGGAGCATTAGTGATGGCATGATCGCACCCGTCATGTTGAGGGCACAATTCCTTTATGTGTTAACGGTTTACAGTCCCAGCCTATAGAGATGGCCCATTCAAAAGGCCCAATGGGCTTAACGACAACCCATCCGCTTCAACAACGTAGCATGCTTGCAAGACGTGATATCGACATGTTGTACGGCCCTCTGATGTCCAACGAGTCAGGTTGTCATCCTTTTAACAGTTCACGACGTACGATCCGAAATGGAAAAACAGAGCAAAAGAAGAAAAGTGGCCTAAAACTGATGAAAATGTTCGATTTTGCGCTCCAAAAACGGGGAAAGCAAGCAACCTGGTTGCGCCCGTCGTAGAGTTCTCGGAGAACTTTGCAATGGTATGCTGTGCGCCGCGTAACTCCTTACGGATCAAAATTTACGGGCACCAGAGTGACGGAGACCTGGTCACAAACCGTACGCCCTCGGTTTGCAGGCCCAACCTCTACGTGAAGCGAAGTTGTCTTGCCCAATGTTCTGTGGGATTCAGTAACAGAGATTTGGTGGATAAAGTATCTTGGCAACCCTAACTAGGGCTAAAAAAATTGAAAAAAGGGTGCAACACGAGGACTTCCCAGGGGGTCTCCCATCCTAGTACTACTCTCGCCCAAGCACGCTTAACTTCGGAGTTCTGATGGGATCCGGTGCATTAGTGATGGTATGATCGCACCCATCATGTTGAGGGCATAATTCCTATATGTGTTAACGGTTCACAGTCCTAGCCTAGAGAGATGGCCCATTCAAAAAGCCCAATGGGCTTAACGACAACCCATCCGCTTCAACAACGCAGCATCCTCGCAAGACGTGATACCGACACGTTGTAAGGCCTTCTGATTTCCCGCGAGTCAGGTTGTCGTCCTTTTAACACTTCATGACGTACGATCCGGGATGGAAAAATGGAGCAAAAGAAGAAAAGTGGCCTGCAACTGATGAAAACGTTTGATTTTGGGCTCCAAAAATGGGCACAGCGAGCAAGCTGGCTACCCCCGTCGTAGAGCTCTCAGAGAGATTTGCAACGGTATGCTGTGCACCGCGTAACTCCTTGCGGATCAAATGTTAAGGGCACCGGAGCGACGGAGACCTGGTCACAAACCCAACGCCCTCGGTTTGCGGGACCAGCCTCTACAAGAAGTGAAGTTGTCTTGCCCAATGTTCTATGGGATTCAGTAAAAGAGATTTGGTGGATAAAGTATCTTGGCAACCCTAACCAGGGCAAAAAAAATTGAAAAGGGAGTGTAACACGAGGACTTCCCAGGGGGTCACCCATCCTAGTAATACTCTCGCCCAAGCACGCTTAACTTCGGAGCTCGGAAGGGATCCGGTGCATTAGTGCTGGTATGATCGCACCCGTCATGTTGAGGGCACAATTCCTTTATGTGTTAACTGTTCACAGTCCCAGCCTAGAGAGATGGCCCATTCAAAAGGCCAAATGGGCTTAACGACAACCCATCCGCTTCAACAAAGCAGCATGCTTTCCAGACGTGATATCGACACGTTGTAGGGCCCTCTGATGTCCAGTGAGTCAGGTTGTCTTCCTTTTAACAATTCACGACGTACGATCCGGGATGGAAAAACAGATCAAAAGAAGAAAAGTGGCATAAAACTGATGAAAACATTCGATTTTGGGCTCCAAAAAGGGCACAGCAAGCATGTTGGCTGCCCCCATCGTAGAGCTCTAAGAGAGCTTTGAAACAGTATGTTGTGCGCCGCGTAACTCCTTACGGATCAAAAGTTATGGGAAACGGAGCGACGGAGACCTGGTCACAAACCCTACGACCTAGGTTTGCGGGCCCAGCCTCTACGTGAAACGAAGTTGTCTTGCCCAATGTTCCGTGGGATTTGGTAACAGAGATTTGGTGGATAAAGTATCTTAGCAACCCTAACCAGGGCAAAAAAAATTGAAAAGGGGGTGCAACACGGGGACTTCCCATGGGGTCACCCATCCTAGTACTACTCTCGCCCAAGCACGCTTAACTTCGGAGTTCTGATGGGCTCCGGTGCATTAGTGCTGGTATGATAGCACCCGTCATGTTGAGGGCACAATTCCTATATGTGTTAACGGTTCACAGTCCCAACGTAGAAAGATGGCCTATTCAAAAGGCCCAATGGGATTAACGACAACCCATCTGCTTCAATAACGCAGCATCCTCGTAAGACGTGATATCGACACGTTGTAGGGTCCTCCGATGTCCTGCAAGTCTTGTTGTAGTCCTTTTAACAGTTCACGACGTACAATCCGGGATGGAAAAACAGAGCAAAAGAAGAAAAGTTGTTGAAACTGATGAAAACGTTCGATTTTGGGATCCAAAAATGGACGAAGCGAGCAAGCTTGCTGCCCCCGTCGTAGAGCTCTCAGAGAGCTTTCCAACGGTATGCTGTGCGCTGCGTAACTCCTTACAGATCAAAAGTTATGGGCACCGGAGCGACGGAGACCTAGTCACAAACCCTACGCCCTCGGTTCGCGGCCCCAGCCTCTACGTGAAGCGAAGTTGTCTTGCCCAATGTTCCGTGGGATTCAGTAATAGAGATTTGGTGGATAAAGTATCTTGGCAACCCTAACCAGGGCAAAAAAAATTGAAAAGTGGGTGCAACACGAGGACTTCCCTGGGGGTCACCCATCCTAGTACTACTCTCGCCCAAGCAAGCTTAACTTCGGAGTTCTGATGGGATCCGGTGCATTAGTGCTGGCATGATCGCAACCATCATGTTAAGGGCACAATTCCTTTATGTGTTAACTGTTCACAGTTCCAACCTAGAGAGATAGCCCATTGAAATGGCCCAATGGACTTAACGACAACCCATCAGCTTCAACAACTTAGCATGCCTGCAAGACGTGATATCAACAAGTTGTACGGCCCTCTGATGTCCCGCGAGTCAGGTTGTCGTCCTTTTAACAGTTCACGATGTACGATCCGGAACAGAAAAACAGAGCAAAACAAGAAAAGTGGCCTGAAACTGATGAAAACATTAGCTTTTGGGCTCCAAAAAAGGGCACAGCGAGCATGCTGGCTACCCCCGTCGTAGAGCTCTCAGAGAGATTTGCAACGGTATGTTGTGCGCCGCGTAACTCCTTACGGATCAAAAGTTATGGGCACCGGATCGACGGACACCTGGTCACAAACCCTACGCCCTCGGTTTGCGGGCCCAGTCTCTATGTGAAACGAAGTTGTCTTGCCCAATGTTCTGTGGGATTCAGTAACAGAGATTTGGTGGATAAAGTATCTTGGCAACCCTAACTAGGGCTTAAAAAATTGAAAAGGGGGTGCAACACGAGGACTTCCCAGGGGGTCTCCCATCCTAGTACTACTCTCGCCCAAGCACGCTTAACTTCGGAGTTCTGATGGGATCCGATGCATTAGTGCTGGTATGATCGCCCCCATCATGTTGAGGGCACAATTCCTATATGTGTTAACGGTTCACAGTCCTAGCCTAGAGAGATGGCCCATTCAAAAAGCCCAATTGTCTTAACGACAACCAATCCGCTTCAACAACGCAGCATCCTCGCAAGTCGTGATATCGACACGTTGTAAGGCCCTCTGATTTCCCGCAAGTCAGGTTGTCGTCCTTTTAACACTTCATGACGTACGATCCGGGATGGAAAAACAGAGCAAAAGAAGAAAAGTGGCCTAAAACTGATGAAAACGTTCGATTTTGGGCTCCAAAAATGGGCGCGGCGAGCAAGCTGGCTACCCCCGTCGTAGAGCTCTCAGAGAGATTGGCAACGATATGCTGTGCACCGCGCAACTCCTTACGGATCAAAAGTTATGGGCACCGGAGCGACGGAGACCTGGTCACAAACCCAACGCCCTCGGTTTGCGGGACCAGCCTCTACAAGAAGTAAAGTTGTCTTGCCCAATGTTCTGTGGGATTCAGTAAAGGAGATTTGGTGGATGAAGTATCTTGGCAACCCTAACCAGGGCAAAAAAAATTGAAAAGGGGGAGCAACACGAGGACTTCCCAAGGGGTCACCCATCCTAGCACTACCCTCACCCAAGCACGCTTAACTTCGAAGTTCTGATGGGATCTGGTGCATTAGTGCTGGTATGATCGCACCCGTCATGTTGAGGGCACAATTCCTTTATGTGTTAACTGTTCAGAGTCCCAGCTTAGATAGATGGCCCATTGAAAAGGCCCAATGGGCTTAACGACAACCCATCCGCTTCAACAACGTAGCATGCTTGCAAGACGTGATATCGACACGTTGTAGGGCCCTCTGATGTCCCGCGAGTCAGGTTGTCATCCTTTTAACAGTTCACGACGTACGATCCAGGACGGAAAAACATAACAAAAGAAGAAAAGTGGCATGAAACTGATGAAAATGTTTGATTTTGGGCTCCAAAAATGGGCATAGCGAGCATCCTATTTGCCCCCATTGTAGAGCTCACAGAGAGCTTTGCAACGGTATGCTGTGCACCGCGTAACTCCTTACGGATCAAAAGTTATTGGCACCGGAGCGACGGAGACCTGGTCACAAAACCTACGCCCTCGGTTTGCGGGCCCAGCCTCTACGTGAAACGAAGTTGTCTTGCCTAATGTTCCGTGGGATTCTGTAATAGAGATTCGGTGGATAAAGTATCTTGGCAACCCTAACTAGGGCAAAAAAAATTAAAAATGGGGTGCAACACGAGGACTTCCCAGGGGGTTACCCATCCTCGTACTACTCTCGCCCTAGCACACATAACTTCGGAGTTCTGATAGGATCCGTTGCATTAGTGCTGGTATGATCGCACCCGTCTTGTTGAGGTTACAATTCCTATATGTGTTAACAGTTCACAGTCCCAGCCTAGAGAGATGGCCCATTCAAAAAGGCCCAATGGGCTTAACGACAACCCATTCACTTCAACAACGCAGTATCCTAAAAAGACGTTATATTGACACATTGTAGGGCCCTCTAATGTCCCGCGAGTCAGGTTGTCGTCCTTTTAACAGTTCACAACGTATGATCCGGGACGGAAAAACAGAGCAAAAGAAGAAAAGTGGCCTGAAACAGATGAAAACGTTCGATATTGGGCTCCCAAAAGGGCATAGGAAGCAACCTGGCTGCCCCCGTCGTAGAGCTCTCAGAGAGCTTTGCAACGGTATGCTGTGCGCCGCGCAACTCCTTATGGATCAAAAGTTATGGGCACCGGAGCGACGGAGACTTGGTCACAAACACTACGCCCTCGGTATGCAGGCCCAGCCTCTACAAGAAGTGAAGTTGTCTTGCCCAATGTTTCATGGGATTTAGTAATAGAGATTTGGTGGATAAATTATCTTGACAACCCTAACCAGGGCAAAAAAAATTGAAAAGGGGGTGCAACACGAGGACTTCCCACGGGGTCTCCCTTCCTAGTACTACTCTCGCCCAAGCACGTTTAACTTTGGAGTTCAAATGGGATCTGGTGCATTAGTGTTGGTATGATCACACCCGTCATGTTGAGGGCACAATTCCTTTATGTGTTCACTGTTCAGAGTCCCAGCTTAGAGAGATGGCCCATTCAAAAGGCCCAATGGGCTTAACGACAACCCATCCGCTTCAAAAACGCAGCATGCTTGCAAGACATGATATCGACACATTGTAGGGCCCTCTGATGTCCCGCGAGTGTGGTTGTCATCCTTTTAACAGTTCACAACGTATGATCCGGGGCGGAAAAATAGAGCAAAAGAAGAAAATTGGCCTGAAACTGATGAAAACGTTCAATTTTGGGCTCCAAAAATGGGCACAGCGAGCAAGCTGGTTGCCTCCGTCGTAGAGCTCTCAGAGAGCTTTGCAATGGCTTGCTGTGTGTCGCGTAACTCCTTACGGATCAAAAGTTATGGGCACCGGAGCGACGGAGACCTGGTCACATACCCTACGCCCTCGGTTTACGGGCCCAGCCTCTACATGAAGCGAAGTTGTCTTACCCAATGTTCTGTGGTATTCAGTAATAGAGATTTGGGGATAAAGTATCTTGGCAACCCTAACCAGGGCAAAAAAAATTGAAAAGTGGGTGCAACATTAGGACTTCCCAGGGGGTCACCCATCCTAGTACTACTCTCACCCAAGCACGCTTAACTTCAGAGTTCTGATGGGATCCGGTGCTTTAGTGCTGGTATGATCGCACCCGTCATGTTGAGGGCACAATTCCTTTATGTGTTAACTGTTCACAGTCCTAGCCTAGAGAGATGGCCCGTTCAAAAGGCCCAATGGGCTTAACGACAACCCATCCGCTTCAACAACGCAGCACGCTTGCAAGACGTGATATCGACACGTTGTAGGGCCCTCGAATGTCCCGCGAGTCAGGTTGTCGTCCTTTTAACAGTTCACAACGTACGATCCGAGACAGAAAAACAGAGCAAAAGAAGAAAAGTGTCTTGACACTGATGAAAACGTTAGATTTCGGGCCCCAAAAAGGGGCACAGCGAGAAAGCTGGTAGCCCTCGTCTTAGAGCACTCAGAGAGCTTTGCAACGGCATGTTGTGCGCCGCGTAACTCCTTACGGATCAAAAGTTATGGGCACCGGAGCGACGGAGACCTGGTCATAAACCCTACGCCCTTAGTTTACGGGCCAGCCTCTACATGAAGTGAAGTTGTCTGGCCCAATGTTCCGTGGGATTCAGTAATAGAGATTTGGTGGATAAAGTATCTTGGCAAACATAACCAGGGCAAAAAAAATTGAAAATGGGGTGCAACACGAGGACTTCCCAATGGGTCACCCACCCTAGTACTACTCTCACCCAACCACGCTGAACTTTGGAGTTCTGATGGGATCCGGTGCATTAGTGCGGGTATGATCGCACCCGTCATGTTGAGGGCACAATTCCTATATGTGTTAACGGTTTACAGTCCCAGCCTAGAGAGATGGCCCATTCAAAAGGCCCAATGGGCTTAATGACAACCCATCCGCTTCAACAACGAAGCATCCTCGCAAGACCTTATATCGACACGTTGTAGGGCCCTCTGATGTCCCGCGAGTCAGTTTGTCGTCCTTTTAACAGTTCACAACATATGATCCGGGACGGAAAAACATTGCAAACAGAAAAAAGTGGCCTGAAACTAATGAAAACCTTCGATTTTGGGCTCCAAAAATTGGCACAGCAAGCAAGCTGGCTGACCCCGACGTAGAGCTCTCAGAGAGCTTTGCAACGGTAAGTTGTGCGCCGCGTAACTCCTTACGGATCAAAAGTTATGGGCACCGGTGCGTCGGAGACCTGGTCACAAACCCTACGCCCTCGGTTTGCGGGCCCAGCCTCTACGTGAAGCGAAGTTGTCTTGCCCAATGTTCCGTGGGATTCATTAATAGAGATTTGGTGGATAAAGTATCTTGGCAACCCTAACCAGGGCAAAAAAAATTGAAAAGGGGGTGCAACACGAGGACTTCCCATGGGGTCACCCATCCTAGTACTACTCTCGCCCAAGCACGCTTAACTTCGGATTTCTGATGGGATCCAGTGCATTAGTGCTGGTTTGATCACACCAGTCATGTTGAGGGCACAGTTCCTATATGTGTTAACGGTTCACAGTCCCAGCCTAGAGAGATGGCCCATTCAAAAAGCCCAATGGGCTTAACGACAACCCATCCGCTTCAACAATGCAGCATCCTCGCAAGACGTGATATCGACACGTTGTAGGGCCCTCTGATGTACTGCGAGTCAGGTTGTTGTCCTTTTAACAGTTGACGACGTATGATCCGGAATGGAAAAACAAAGCAAAAGAAGAAAAGTGGCCTGAAATTGATGAAAACGTTCGATTTTGGGCTCCAAAAAGGGGCACAACAAGCAACCTGGCTGCCCCCGTCGTAGAGCTCTCAGAGAGCTTTGCAACGGTATGTTGTGCGTCGCGTAACTCCTTACAGATCAAAAGTTATGGCCACCGGAGCGACGGAGACCTAGTCACAAACCCTACGCCCTCGGTTTGCGGGCCCAGCCTCTACAAGAAGCGAAGTTGTCTTGCCCAATGTTCCGTGGGATTCAGTAATAGAGATTTGGTGGATAAAGTATCTTAGCAACCCTAACCAGGGCAAAAAAAATTGAAAAGGGAGTGCAACACGAGGACTTCCCAAGGGGTCACCTATCCTAGTACTGCTCTCGCCCAAGCACGCTTAACTTCGGAGTTCTGATGGAATCCGGTGCGTTAGTGCTGGTATGATCGCACCCGTCATGTTGAGGGCACAAATCCTATATGTGTTAACTGTTCACAGTCCTAGCCTAGAGAGATGGCCCATTCAAAAGGCCCAATGGGCTTAACGACAACCCATCCACTTCAACAACGCAGCATGCTTGCAAGACGTGATATCGACACATTGTAAGGCCCTCTGATGTCCCGCGATTCAGGTTGTCGTACTTTTAACGGTTCATGACGTACGATCCGGGATGGAAAAACAGGGCAAAAGAGGAAAAGTGGCCTGAAACTGTTGAAAACGATTGATTTTGGGCTCCAAAGACGGTCACAATGAGCATGTTGGCTGCCCCCATCGTAGAGCTCTTAGAGAGCTTTGCAACGGTATGTTGTGCGCCGCGTAACTCCGTACAGATCAAAAGTTATGGGCACCAGAGCGACGGAGAACTGGTCACAATCCCTACGCCCTCGGTTTGCGGGCCCAACCTCTACGTGAAATGAAGTTGTCTTGCCCAATGTTCCATGGGATTCAGTAATAGAGATTTGGTGGATAAAGTATCTTGGGGACCCTAACCAGGGCAAAAAAAATTGAAAAGGGGGTGCAACACGAGGGCTTCCCAGGGGGTCACCCATCCTAGTACTACTCTTGCCCAAGCACGCTTAACTTCAGAGTTCTGATGGGATCCGGTGCATTAATGCCAGTATGATCGCACCCGTCATGTTGAGGGCACAATTCCTATATGTGTTAACAGTTCACAGTCACAGCATAGAGAGATGGCCCATTCAAAAGTCCCAATGCACTTAACGACAACCCATCCACTTCAACAACGCAGCATCCTCGCAAGACGTTATATCGAAACGTTATAGGGCCCTCTGATGTCCCTCGAGTCAGGTTGTAGTCCTTTTAACTGTTAACAACGTAGGATCTGGGATGAAAAAACAGAGCAAAAGAAGAAAAGTGGCCTGAAACTGATGAAAACGTTTGATTTTCGGCTCCAAAAACTGGCACACCGAGCAAGCTGGCTGTCCTCGTCGCAGAGCTCTAAGAGTGCTTTCCAACGGTATGCTGTGCGCCGCGTAACTCCTTACAAACCAAAAGTTATAGGCACCGGAGCGATGGAGACCTAGTCACAAACCCTACACCCTCGGTTTGCAGGCCAACCTCTACGTGAAGTGAAGTTGTCTGGCCTAATGTTCCATGGGATTCAGTAATAGAGATTTGGTGGATAAAGTATCTTGGCAACCCTAACCAGGGCAAAAAAAATTGAAAAGGGGGTACAACACGAGGACTTCCCAAGAGGTCACGCATCCTAGTACTGCTCTCGCCCAAGCACGTTTAACTTCGGAGTTCTGATGGAATCCGGTGCATTAGTGCTGGTATGATCGCACCCGTCATGTTGAGGGCACAATTCCTTTATGTGTTAAATGTTCACAGTCCCAGCTTAGAGAGATGGCCTATTCAAAAGTCCCAATGGGCTTAACGACAACCCATCCGCTTCAACAACGCAGCATGCTTGCAAGACATGATATCGACACATTGTAGGGCCATCTGATGTCCCGCGATTCAGGTTGTCTTCCTTTTAACGGTTCACGACGTATGATCCGGGACGGAAAAACAGGGCAAAAGAAGAAAAGTGGCCTGCAACTGATGAAAACGTTCGATTTTGGGCTCCAAAGATGGTCACAGTGAGCATGCTGGCTGCCCCCATCGTAGTGCTTTCAGAGAGCTTTGTAACGGTATGTTGTGCGCCGCGTAACTCTTTACGGATCAAAAGTTATGGGCACCAGAGCGACGGAGAACTGGTCACAAATCCTACGCCCTCGGTTTGCGGGCCCAGCCTCTACGTGAAATGAAGTTGTCTTGCCCAATGTTCCGTGGGATTCAGTAATAGAGATTTGGTGGATAAAGTATCTTGGTGACCCTAACCAGGGCAAAAAAAATTGAAAAGGGGGTGCAACGCGAGCACTTCCCAAGGGGTCACCCATCCTAGTACTACTCTCGCCCTAGCATGTTTAACTTAATAGTTCTGATGGGATCCGGTGCATTAATGCCGGTAAGATCGCACCCGTCATGTTTAGGGTACAATTCCTATATGTGTTAACGGTTCATGGTCCCAGCCTAGAGAGATGGCCCATTCAAAAGGCCCAATGGGCTTAACGACAACCCATCCACTTCAACAACGCAGCATCCTCACAAGACGTTATATCAACACGTTATAGGGCCCTCTGATGTCCCGCGAGTCATGTTGTCATCCTTTTAACAGTTCACAACGTATGATCTGGGACAAAAAAATAGAGCAAATGAAGAAAAGTGGCCTGAAATTGATGAAAACGTTCGATTTTGGGCTCCAAAAACTAACACAGCGAGCAAGATGGCTGCCCCTATTGCAGAGCTCTCAGAGAGCTTTGCAACGGTATGCGGTGCGCCGCGTAACTCCTTACGGATCAAAAGTTATGGGCACCGGAGCGACGGAGACCTAGTCACAAACCCTACGCCATCGGTTTGCAGGCCAGCCTCTACTTGAAGTGAAGTTGTTTGGCCCAATGTTCCATGGGATTTAGTAATAGAGATTTGGTGGATAAAGTATCTTGGCAACCCTAACCAGGGCAAAAAAAATTGAAAAAGGGGTATAACACAAGGACTTCCCATGGGGTCGCCCATCCTAGTACTACTCTCGCCCAACCACGCTTAACTTCGGAGTTCTGATTGGATCCGGTGTATTAGTGCTGGTATGATCGCACCCGTCAAGTTAAGGGCACAATTCCTATATGAGTTAACGGTTCACAGTCCCAGCCTAGAGAGATGGCCCATTCAAAAGGCCCAATGGGCTTAACGACAACCCATCCGCGTCAACAACGCAGCATCCTCACAAGACATTATATCGACACGTTGTAAGGCCCTCTAATGTCCTGCGAGTCAGGTAGTCGTCCTTTTAACAGTTCACAACGTATGATCCGGGATGGAAAAATAGAGCAAAAGAAGAAAAGTGGCCTAAAATTAATGAAAACATTCCATTTTAGGCTCCAAAAAGGGCACAGCGAGCAAGTTGGCTGCCCCCATCGTAGAGCTCTCAGAGAGCTTTGCAATGGTATGCTGTGCGTCGCGTAACTCTTTACGGATCAAAAGTTATGGGCACCAGAGCGACGGAGACCTGGTCACAAACCCTACGCCCTCGGTTTGCAGGCCCAGCCTCTACGTGAAGCTAAGTTGTCTTGCCCAATGTTCTGTGGGATTCTGTAATAGAGATTTGGTGGATAAAGTATCTTGGCAACCCTAACCAGGGCAAAAAAAATTGAAAAGGGGGTGCAACACGAGGACTTTCCACGGGGTCACCTATCCTAGTACTACTCTCGCCCAAGCACGCTTAACTTCGGAGTTCTGATCGGATCCGGTGCATTAGTGCTGGTATGATTGCACCCGTCATCTTGAGGGCACAATTCCTTTATGTGTTAACTATTCACAGTCCCAGCCTAGAGAGATGGCCCATTCAAAAGGCCCAATGGGCTTAACGACAATCCATCCGCTTCAACAACGCAGCATCCTCGCAATAAGTTATATCAACACGTTGTACCGCCCTCTGATGTCCTGCGAGTCAGGTAGTCATCCTTTTAACAATTCACAACGTATGATCCGGGACCGAAAACCAAATAAAAAGAAGAAAAGTGGCCTGAAGCTAATGAAAATGTTCGATTTTGGGCTCCAATACCGTGCAAAGCGAGCAAGTTGGGTGCCTCTATCGTAGAGCTCTCAGAGAGCTTTGCAATGGTATGCTGTGCGCCGCGTAACTCCTTACGGATCAAAAGTTATGGGCACCGGAGCGACGGAGACCTGGTCACAAACCCAACGCCCTTGGTTTGCGGGCCCAGCCACTACAAGAAGCGAAGTTGTCTTGCCCAATATTTCGTGGGATTCTGTAATAGAGATTTGGTGGATAAAGTATCTTGGCAACCCTAACTAGGGCAAAAAAATTTGAAAAGGGGGTGCAACACGAGGACTTCCCAAGGGGTCACCCATCTTTGTACTACTCTCGCCCAAGCACGCTTAACATCGGAGTTCTGATAGGATCCGATGCATTAGTGCTGGTATGATCGCACCCGTCATGTTGAGGGCACAATTCCTATATGTGTTAACGGTTCACAGTCGCAGCCTAGAGAGATGGCCCATTCAAAAGGCCCAATGGGCTTAACGACAACCAATCCACTTCAATAACGCAGCTTCCTCGCAAGACGTTATATCGACACATTGTAGGGCCCTCTGATGTCCAGCGAGTCAGGTTGTCGTCCTTTAACAGTTCACAACGTATGATTCGGGATGAAAAAATAGAGCAAAAGAAGAAAAGTGGCCTGAAACTGATGAAAACGTTCGATTTTGGGCTCCAAAACAGGGCAAAGCGAGCAAGCTGGTTTCCCCCGTCGTAGAGCTCTCGGAGAGCTTTGCAACGGTATGCTGTGCGCCGCATAACTCCTTACGGATCACAAGTTATGGGCACTGGAGCGACGGAGACCTGGTCACAAACCCTACGCCCTTGGTTTGCGGGCCCAGCCTCTACAAGAAGTGAAGTTGTCTTGCCCAATGTTCTGTGGGATTCAATAATAGAGATTTGGTGGATAAAGTATCTTGGCAACCCTAACTAGGGCAAAAAAAATTGAAAAGGGTGTGCAACACGAGGACTTCCCAGGGGGTAACCCATCCTAGTACTACTCTCACCCAAGCACGCTTAACTTCGGAGTTCTGATGGGATCCGATGCATTAGTACTTGTATGATCGCACTCGTCATTTTGAGGGCACAATTCCTATATGTGTTAACGGTTCACAGTCCCAGCCTAGAGAGATGGCCCATTCAGAAAGCCCATTAGGCTTAACGACAACCATTTCTCTTCAACAACGCAGCATCCTCACAAGACGTGATATCGACACATTGTAGGAGCCCCTGATGTCCCGCAAGTCAGGTTGTCGTCCTTTTAACAGTTTACGACGTACGATCCGGGATGGAAAAAACAGAGCAAAAGAAGAAAAGTGGCGTGAAACTGATGAAAATGTTCGATTTTGGGCTTCAAAAATGGGCACAGCAAGCAAGCTAGTTATCCCCGTCGTAGAGCTCTCAGAGAGCTTTGCAACGGTATGCTGTGCTCCGCATAACTCCTTACAGATCAAAAGTAATGGGCAACGGATCGACGGAGACCAGGCCACAAACCAAACGCGCTCGGTTTGCGGGCCCAGCCTCTATAAGTAGCCAAGTTGTCTTGCCCAATGTTCAGTGGGATTCAGTAATAGAGATTTGGTGGATAAAGTATTTTGGCAACCCTAACCAGGGCAAAAAAAATTGAAAAGGGGGTACAACACGAGGACTTCCCAGGAGGTCACCCATCCTAATACTAATCTCGCCCAAGCACGCTTAACTTCGGAGTTCTGATTGGATCCGGTGCATTAATGCCGGTATGATCTCACCCGTCATGTTGAGGTCACAATTCCTATAAGTGTTAACGGTTCACAGTCCTAGCCTAGAGAGATGGCCCATTCAAAAGGCCCAATGGGCTTAACGACAACCCATCCACTTCAACAACGCAGCATCCTCACAAGATTTTATATCGACACGTTGTAAGGCCCTCTGATGTCCCACGAGTCAGGTTGTCGTCCTTTTAACAGTTCACAATGTATGATCTGGGACAGAAAAACTGAGCAAAAGAAGAAAAGTGGCCTGAAACTAATGAAAATGTTCGATTTTGGGCTCCAAAAATGGCACAGCGAGCAAGCTGGCTGCCCCCGTCGTAGAGCTCTCAGAGAGCTTTGCAACGGTATGATGTGCGCCGCGTAACTCCTTACGAATCAAAAGTTATGGGCACCGGAGCGACGGAGACCTGGTCACAAACCCTACGCCATCGGTTTGCAAGCCAGGCTCTACGTGAAGTGAAGTTGGCGGGCCCAATGTTCCGTGGGATTCAGTAATAGTGATTTGGTGGATAATGTATATTGGCAACCCTAACCAGGGCAGAAAAAATTGAAAAGGGGGTGCAACACGAGGACTTCCCAGGGGGTCACCTATCCAAGTACTACTCTCGCCCAACCACGCTTAACTTCATAGTTCTGATGGTATCCGGTGCATTAGTGCTGGTATGATCGCTCCCGTCAAGTTGAGGGCACAATTCCTATATGTGTTAACGGTTCACAGTCCAAGCCTAGAGAGATGGCCCATTCAAAAGGCCTAATGGGATTAACGACAACCCATCCACTTCAATAACGCAGCATCCTCGCAAGACGTTATATCGACACGTTGTAGGTCACTCTGATGTCCAGCGCGTCAGGCTGTCATCCTTTTAACAGTTCACAACGTATGATCTGGGACGGAAAAACAGAGCAAAAGAAGAAAAGTGGCTTGAAATTGATGAAAATGTTCGATTTTGGGCTCCAAAAAGGGCACAGCGAGCAAGCTTGCTGCCCCCGTCGTAGAGGTCTCAGAGTGCTTTGCAACGGTATGCTGTGCGTCGTGTAACTCCTTACGGATCAAAATTTATGGGCACCAGAGCGACGGAGACTTGGTCACAAACCCTACGCCCTCGGTTTGCAGGCCCAGCCTCTACGTGAAGCGAAGTTGTCTTGCCCAATGTTCTGTGGGATACAGTAATAGAGATTTGGTGGATAAAGTATCTTGGCAACCCTAACCAGGGCAAAAAAAATTGAAAAGGGGGTGCAACACGAGGACTTCCCACGGGGTCACCCATCCTAGTACTACTCTGGCCCAAGCAAGCTTAACTTCGGAGTTCTGATGTGATCCGGTGCATTAGTGCAGGTATGATCGCACCCATCATGTTGAGGGCACAAGTGTTAACTGTTCACAGTCACAGCCTAGAGAGATGGCCCATTCAAAAGGCCCAATGGGCTTAACGACAACCCATCCGCTTCAACAACATAGCATGCTTGCAAGACATGATATCGACACATTGTAGGGCCCTCTGATGTCCCGCGAGTCAGGTTGTCGTCCTTTTAACAGTTCACGACATACGATCCGGGACAGAAAAACAGAGCAAAAGAAGAAAAGTGGCCTGAAACTGATGAAAAGTTTCAATTTTCGGCGCCAAAAAGGGGCACAGCGAGCATCCTTGCTGCCCCCGTTGTAGAGATCTCAGAGAGCTTTGAAATGGTATGCTGTGCGCCGCGTAACTCCTTACGTATCAAAAGTTATGGGCACCGGAGCGACGGAGACCTGGTCACACACCCTACGCCCTCGGTTTGCTAGCCCAGCCTCTACGTGAAATGAAGTTGTCTTGCCCAATGTTCTGTGGGATTCAGTAATAGAGATTTGGTGTATAAAGTATCTTGGCAACCCTAACTAGGGCAAAAA
Organism: Ehretia macrophylla; assembly: GCA_037974665.1. Lineage (NCBI taxonomy): Eukaryota > Viridiplantae > Streptophyta > Magnoliopsida > Boraginales > Ehretiaceae > Ehretia > Ehretia macrophylla. Next base: position 1,906,814 of record CM075780.1, read on the forward strand.
AAATTGAAAAGGGGGTGCAACACGAGGACTTCCCAGGGGGTCACCCATCCTAGTACTACTCTCGCCCAAGCACGCTTAACTTCGGAGTTCTGATGGGATCCATTGCATTAGTTCTGGTATGATCACACCTGTCATTTGAGGCCACAATTACTATATGTGTTAAAACGGTTCACAGTCCCAGCCTAGAGAGATGGCCCATTCAAAAGGCCCAATGGGCTTAACATTAACCCATCCACTTCAACAACGCAGCATCCTCGCAAGACGTTATATCGACACGTTGTAGGACCCTCTGATGTCCTGCGAGTCAGGTTGTCGTCCTTTTAACAGTTCACAACGTATGATCCGGGATGAAAAAACAGAGCAAAAGAAGAAAAGTGGCCTGAAACTAATGAATACGTTCGATTTTGGGCTCCAATAATGGGCAAAGCAAGCAAGCTGGCTGCCCCCGTTGTAGAGCTCTCAGAGAGCTTTGCAACGGTATGCTGTGCGCCATGTAACTCCTTACGGATCAAAATCTATGGGCACCGGAGCGACGGAGACCTGGTCACAAACCCTACGCCCTCGGTTTGTGGACCCAGCCTCTACGTGAAGCGAAGTTGTCTTGCCCAATGTTCCGTGGGATTCAGTAATAGAGATTCGGTGGATAAAGTATCTTGGCAACCCTAACCATGGCATAAAAAATTGAAAAGGGGGTGCAACACAAGGACTTCCCAAGGGGTCACCGATCCTAGTACTACTCTCGCCCTAGCACGCTTAACTTCGGAGTTTGGATGGGATCCGGTGCATTAGTGCTAGTTTGATCGCACCCGTCATGTAAGGGCACAATTCCTATATGTGTTAACTGTTCACAGTCCCAGCCTAGAGAGATGGCCCATTCAAAAGGCCCAATGGGCTTAACGACAACCCAACCGTTTCAACAACGCATCATGCTTGCAAGACGTGATATCGACACGTTGTAGGGCCCTATGATGTCCCGCGAGTCAGCTTGTCATCCTTTTAACAGTTCACGAAGTACGATCCTGGATGGAAAGACATAGCAAAAGAAGAAAAGTGGCCTGAAACTGAAGAAAGCGTTCAATTTTGGGCTCCAAAAAGGGGCACAGCGAGCATGCTCACTGCCCCAGTCGTAGAGCTCTCAGAGAGCTTTGCAACGGTATGCTGTGTGTTGCGTAACTCCTCACGGATCAATAGTTATGGGCACCGGAGCGTCGGAGACCTGGTCACACACCCTACGCCCTCGGTTTGCTGGCCCAGCCTCAACGTGAAATGAAGTTTTCTTGCCCAATGTTCCGTGGGAGTCAGTAATAAAGATTTGGTGGATAAAGTATCTTGGCAACCCTAACTAGGGCAAAAAAAATTGAAAAGGGGGTGCAACACGAGGACTTCCCAAGGGGTCACCCATCCTAGTACTACTCTCGCCCAAGCACGCTTAACTTCGGAGTTCTGATGGGATCCGGTGCATTAGTTCTGATATGATCGCACTCGTCAGGTTGAGGGCACAATTCCTATATGTGTTAACTATTCACAGTCCCAGCCTAGAGAGATGGCCCATTCAAAAGGCCCAATGGGCTTAACAACAACCCATCCGTTTCAACAACGCAACATGCTCGCAAGATGTGATATCGACACGTTGTAGGGCCCTCTGATGTCCCGCGAGTCAGGTTGTCGTCCTTTTAACAGTTCACGAAGTACGATCCTGGATGGAAAGATATAGCAAAAGAAGAAAAGTGGCCTGAAACTGAAGAAAGCGTTTGATTTTGGGCTCCAAAAAGGGGCACAGCGAGCATGCTCGCTGCCCCAGTCGTAGAGCTCTCAGAGAGCTTTGCAACGGTATGCTGTGCGCTGCGTAACTCCTTACGGATCAATAGTTATGGGCACCGGAGCGTCGGAGACCTGGTCACACACCCTACGCACTCAGTTTGCTGGCCCAGCCTCTACGTGAAATGAAGTTTTCTTGCCCAATGTTCCGTGGGATTCAGTAATATAGATTTGGTGGATAAAGTATCTTGGCAACCCTAACTAGGGCAAAAAAAATTGAAAAGGGGGTGCAACACGAGGACTTCCCAAGGGGTCACCCATCCTAGTACTACTCTCGCCCAAGCACGCTTAACTTCGGAGTTCTGATGGGATCCGGTGCATTAGTTCTGGTATGATCGCACCCATCATGTTGAGGGCACAATTCCTATATGTGTTAACGGTTCACGGTCCCAGCCTAGAGAGATGGCGTATTCAAAAAGCCCAATGGGCTTAACGACAACCCATCCTCATCAACAACGCAGCATCCTCGGAAGACGTGATACCGACACGTTGTAGGGCCCTCTCATGTCCCGCTAGTCAGGTTGTCATCCTTTTAACAGTTTACGACGTACGATCAGGGATGGAAGAATAGAGGAAAAAATGAAAAGTGGCCTGAAACTGATGAAAACGTTCAATTTTGGGCTCCAAAAATGGGCACAGTGAGCAAGCTGGATGCCCCCGTCGTAGAGCTCTCAGAGAGCTTTGCAACGGTATGTTGTGCGTCGCGTAACTCCTTACAAATCAAAAGTTATGGGCAACGGAGCGACGGAGACCTAGTCACAAACCCAACGCCCTCGGTTTGCGGGCCCAGCCTCTACAAGAAGCCAAGTTGTCTTGCCCAATGTTTCGTGGGATTCAGTAATAAAGATTTGGTGGATAAAGTATCTTGGCAACCCTAACTAGGGCAAAAAAAATTGAAAAGGGGGTGCAACACGAGGACTTCCCAGGGGGTCACCCATCTTAGTACCACTCTCGCCCAAGCACGATTAACTTCGGAGTTTTGATAGGATCCGATGCATTAGTGCTGGTATGATCGCACCCGTCATGTTGAGGGCACAATTCCTATATGTGTTAACGGTTCACAGTTCCAGCCTTGAGAGATGGCCCATTCAAAAGGCCCAATGGGCTTAACGACAACCCATCCACTTCAACAACGCAGCATCCTCCCAAGACGTTATATTGACACGTTGTAGGTCCCTCTGATGTCCCGCGAGTCAGGTTGTCGTCCTTTTAAAAGTCCACAACGTATGATCCGGGACTAAAAAACTGACCACAAGTAGAAAAGTGGCATGAAACTAATGAAAACATTCGATTTTGGGCTCCGAAAACGGGCACAGCCTGCATGCTCACTGCCCCCGTCGTAGAGCTCTCAGAGAGCTTTGCAACGGTATGTTGTATGCCGCGTAACTCCTTACAGATCAAAAGTTATGGGCATCGGAGTGACGGAGACCTGGTCACAAACCCTACGCCCTCGGTTTGCGGGCCCAACCTCTATGTGAAGCGAAGTTGTCTTGCCCAATATTCCGTGGGATTCAGTAATAGAGATTTGGTGGATAAAGTATCTTGGCAACCCTAACCAGGGCAAAAAAAATTGAAAAGGGGCTGCAACACGAGTACTTCCCAAGGGGTCACCCATCCTAGTACTAGTCTTGCCCAAGCATGCTTAACTTCGGAGTTCTGATGGGATCCAGTGCATTAGTGCTGGTATGATAGCACCCGTCATTTTGAGGGCACAATTCCTTTATGTGTTAACGGTTCACAGTCCTAGCCTAGAGAGATGGCCCATTCAAAAGGCCCAATGGGCTTAATGACAACCCATCCGCTTCAATAACACAGCATGCTTGCAAGACTTGATATCAACACGTTGTAGGTCCTTCTGATGTCCGGCGAGTCAGGTTGTCGTCCTTTTAACAGTTCACGATGTACGATCTAGGACGAAAAAACTGAGCAAAAGAAGAAAAGTGGCCTGAAACTGATGAAAACGTTCAGTTTTGGCATCCAAAAATGGCATAGTGAGCAAGCTAGTAGCCCCCGTCGTAGAGCTCTCTGAGAGCTTTGCAACGGTATGCTGTGCGCCGCGTAACTCCTTACGGATCAAAAATTATGGGCACCGGAGCGACGGAGACCTGGTCACAAACCCTACGTCCTCGGTTTGCTGGCCCAGCCTCTACGTGAAGCGAAGTTGTCTTGCCCAATGTTCCGTGGGATAAAGTAATAGAGATTTGGTGGATAAAGCATCCTCGCAAGATGTTATATCGACACGTTGTAGGGCACTCTGATGTCCAGTGAGTCAGGTTGTCGTCCTTTTAACAGTTCACAACGTATGATCCGTGATGGAAAAACAGAGCAAAAGAAGAAAACTGGCCTGAAATTGATGAAAATGTTCAATTTTGGGCTCCAAAAAGGGCACAGCGAGCAAGCTGTCTGCCCCCATCGTAGAGGTCTCAGACAGTTTTGCAACGGTATGCTGTGCGTCGCGCAACTGCTTACGGATCAAAAGTTATGGGCATCGGAGCGACAGAGACCTGGTCACAAACCGTACGCCCTCAGTTTGCAGGCCTAGCCTCTACGTGAAGCGAAGTTGCCTTGCCCAATGTTCCGTGGGATTCAGTAATAGAGATTTGGTAGATAAAGTATCTTGGCAACCCTAACCAGGGCAAAAAAAATTGAAAAGGGGGTGCAACACGAGGACTTCCCACGGGGTCACCCATCCTAGTACTACTCTCGCCCAAGCACGCTTAACTTCGGAGTTCTGATGGGATCCGATGCATTAGTGCTGGTATGATCGCACCCGTCATGTTGAGGGCACAATTCATTTATGTGTTAACTGTTCACAGTCCCAGCCTTGAGAGATGGCCCATTCAAAAGGCCCAATGGGCTTAACGACAACCCATCCACTTCAACAATGCAGCATCCTCGCAAGACGTTATATCGACACGTTGTAGGGCCCTCTGATGTCCCGCGAGTCAGGTTGTCATCCTTTTAACAATTCACAACGTATGATTCGGGACGGAAAAACAGAGCAAAAGAAGAAAAGTGGCCTGAAACTGATGAAAACGTTCGATTTTGGGCTCCAAAAAGTTACACAGCGAGCATACTCCTGCCCCCGTTGTAGAGATCTCAGAGAGCTTTGCAACGGTATGCTGTGCGCCGCGTACCTCCTTACGGATCAAAAGTTATAGGCACCGGAGCGACGGAGACCTAGTCACAAACCCTATGCCCTCGGTTTGCGGGCTGAGCCTCTACGTGAAGCGAAGTTGTCTTGCCCAATGTTCCGTGGGATTCAGTAATAGAGATTTGGTGGATAAAGTATCTTGGCAACCCTAACCAGGGCAAAAAAACTTGAAAAGGGAGTGCAACACGAGGTCTTCCCAGAGGGTCACCCATCCTAGTAGAAGTCTCGCCCAAGCACGCTTAACTTCGGAGTTCTGATGGGATCCGGTGCATTAGTGCTGGTATGATCGCACCCGTCATGTTTAGGGCACAATTCCAATATGTGTTAACGGTTCACAGTCCCAGCCTAGAGAGATGGCCCATTCAAAAAGCCCAATGGGCTTAACGACAACCCATCTTCTTCAACAACGCAGCATCCTCGCAAGACGTGATACCGACACGTTGTTGGGCACTCTGATGTCCCGCGATTCAGGTTGTCGTCCTTTTAACAATTCACAACGTATGATTCGGGACGGAAAAACATAGCAAAAGATGAAAAGTGGCCTAAAACAGATGAAAGCGTTCGATTTTGGGCTCCAAAAACGGGCACGGCGAGCATGCTCGCTGCCCCCGTCGTAGAGCTCTCAGAGAGCTTTGCAACGGTATGTTGTGCGCCGCATAACTCCTTACGGATCAAAAGTTATGGGCACCAGAGCGTCGGAGATCTAGTCACAAACCCTACGCCCTCGATTTGCTGGCCCAGCCTCTACGTGAAATGAAGTTGTCTTGCCCAATGTTCCGTGGGATTCAGTAATAGAGATTTGGTGGATAAAGTATCTTGGAAACCCTAACTAGGGCAAAAAAAATTGAAAAGGGGTGGAACACGAGGACTTCCTAGGGGGTCACCCATCCTAGTACTACTCTCGCCCAAGCACGCTTAACTTCGGAGTTCTGATGGGATCCGGTGCATTAGTGCTGGTATGATCACACCCGTCATGTGGAGGGCACAATTCCTATATGTGTTAACGGTTCACAGTCCCAGCCTAGAGAGATGGCCCATTCAAAAAGCCCAATGGGCTTAACGACAACCGATCTTCTTCAACAACGTAGCATCCTCGCAAGACGTGATACCGACATGTTGTTGGGCCCTCTGATGTCCCGTGAGTCAAGTTGTCATCCTCTTAACAGTTTATGACGTACGATCCGGGATGGAAGAAAAGAGCAAAAGTAGAAAAGAGGCCTAGAACTGATGAAAACGTTCAATTTTGGGCTCCAAAAATGGGCACAGCGAGCAAGCTGGCTGCCCCCGTCGTAGAGCTCTCAGAGAGCTTTGCAACGGTATGCTGTGAGCCGCGTAACTCATTACAGATCAAAAGTTATGGGCAACGGAGCGACGGAGACCTAGTCACAAACCCGACGCCCTCGTTTTGCGGGCCCAGCCTCTACAAGAAGCGAAGTTCTCTTGCCCAATGTTCCATGGGATTCAGTAATAGAGATTTGGTGGATAAAGTATCTTGGCAACCCTAATCAGGGCAAAAAAAAATTGAAAAGGGGGGGCAACACGAGGACTTCCCAATGGGTCACCCATCCTAGTACTGCTCTCGCCCAAGCACGTTTGACTTTGGAGTTCTGATGGGATCCGGTGCATTAGTGCTGGGATGATCGCAACTGTCATGTTGAGGGCACAATTCCTTTATGTGTTAACTGTTCAGAGTCCCAGCTTAGAGAGATGGCCCATTCAAAAGGCCCAATGGGCTTAACGACAACCCATCCACTTCAACAACGCAGCATGTTTGCAAGACGTGATATGGACACATTGTAGGGCCCTCCAATGTCCCGCGAGTCAGGTTGTCGTCCTTTTAACAGTTCACGACGTACGATTTGGGATGAAAAAACAGAGCAAAAGAAGAAAAGTGGCCTGAAACTGATGAAAACGTTCGATTTTGGGCTCCAAAAACTTGCACATCGAGCATGATGGCTGCCCCCGTCGTAGAGCACTCAGAGAGCTTTGCAACGGTATGTTGTGTGCCGCGTAACTCCGTACGGATCAAAAGTTATAGGCACCAGAGCGACGGAGACCTGGTCACAAACCCTACGCCCTCGGTTTGCGGGACGAGCCTCTACGTGAAACGAAAATGTTCCGTGGGATTCAGTAATAGATATTTGGTGGATAAAGTATCTTGGCAACCTTAACCAGGGCAAAAAAAAATGAAAAGGGGTGCAACACGAGGACTTACCAGGGGGTCACCCATCCTAGTACTACTCTCGCCCAAGTACGCTTAACTTCGGAGTTCTGATGGGATCCGGTGCATTAGTGCTGGTATGATCGCACCCGTCATGTTGAGGGCACAATTCCTATATGTGTTAACGGTTCACAGTCCCAGCCTAGAGAGATGGCCCATTCAAAAGGCCCAATGGGCTTAACGACAACCCATCCACTTCAACAACTTAGCATCCTCGCAAGACGTTATATCGACACATTGTAGGGCTCTCTGATGTCCCGCGAGTCAGGTTGTCGTCCTTTTAACAGTTCACAACGTATGATCCGGGAGGGAAAAATAGAGCAAAAGAAGAAAAATTGCCTGAAACTGATGAAAATGTTCAATTTTGGGCTCAAAAAATGGGCACAACGAGCAAGCTGGCTGCCCTCATCGTAAAGCTCTCATAGAACTTTGCAACGGTATGCTATGCGCCGCGTAACGCCTTATGGATCAAAAGTTATGGGCACCGGAGCGACGGACACCTGGTCACAAACCCTATGCCCTCGGTTTGCGGGCCATCCTCTACGTGAAGTGAAGTTGTCTGGCCTAATGTTCCGTGGGATTTAGTAATAGAGATTTGGTGGATAAAGTATCTTGGCAACCTTAACCAGGGCAAAAAAACTTGAAAAGGGGGTGCAACACGAGGACTTCCTACGGAGTCACCCATCCTAGTACTACTCTCGCCCAAGCACGCTTACCTTCAGAGTTCTGATGGGATCCGGTGCATTAGTGCTGGTATGATCGCACCCGTCATGTTGAGGGCACAATTCCTTTATGTGTTAACTGTTCACAGTCCCAGCCTAGAGAGATGGCCCACTCAAAAGGCCCAATTGGCTTAACGACAACCCATCCGCTTCAACAACGCAGCGTGCTTACGAGACTTGATATCGACATGTTGTAGGGCCCTCTGATGTCCCGCAAGTCAGGTTGTCGTCCTTTTAACAGTTCACGACGTACGATCCGTTATGGAAAAACAGAGCAAAAGAAGAAAGGTGGCCTGAAACTGATGAAAACGTTCGATTTTGGGCTCCAAAAAGAGCACAGCAAGCAAGCTGGCTGGCCCAGTCGTAGAGCTCTAAGAGATCTTTGCAACGGTATGATGTGCGTCGTGTAACTCCTTACGGATCAAAAGTTATGGGCACCGGAGCGACGGACACCTGGTCACAAACCCTACGCCCTCGGTTTGCAGGCCAGCCTCTTTGTGAAGTGAAGTTGTCTGGTCCAATGTTTCGTGGGATTCAGTAACAGAGATTTGGTGGATAAAGTATCTTGGCAACAATAACTAGGGCAAAAAAAATTGAAAAGGGGGTGCAACACGAGGACTTCCCAGGGGGTCACCCATCCTAGTACTACTCTCGTCCAAGCACGCTTAACTTCGGAGTTCTGATGGGATCCAGTGCATTAGTGCTGGTATGATCACACCCGTAATGTTGAGGGCACAATTCCTATATGTGTTAACGGTTCACAGTTCCAGCCTAGAGAGATGGCCCATTCAAAAGGCCCAATGGGCTTAACGACAACCCATCTATTTCAACAATGCAGCATCCTCGCAAGACGTTATATCGACACGTTGTAGGGCCCTCTGATGTCCCGCGAGTCAGCTTGTCGTCCTTTTAACCGTTCACAACATATGATCCGGGACGGAAAAATACAGCAATAGAAGAAAAGTGTCCTGAAACTAATGAAAACGTTTGATTTTGGGTTCCAAAAATGGGCACAGCGAGCAAGCTGGCTGCCCTCGTCGTAGAGCTCTCAGAGTTCTTTGCAATAGTATGATGTGCGCTGCGTAACTCCTTACGGATCAAAAGTTATGGGCACCGGAGCGACGAAAACCTGGTAACAAACCCTACGCCCTCAGTTTGCGGGCCATCCTCTACGTGAAGTGAAGTTGTCTGGCCTAATGTTCCGTGGGATTTAGTAATAGAGATTTGGTGGATAAAGTATCTTGGCAACCCTAACCAGGGCAAAAAAATTGAAAAGGGGGTACAACACGAGGACTTCCCATGGGGTCACCCATCCTAGTACTACTCTCGCCCAACCACGCTTAACTTCATAGTTCTGATGGGATCCGGTGCATTAGTGCTGGTATGATCGCACCCGTCATGATGAGGGCACAGTTCCTATATGTGTTAACGGTTCACAGTCCCAGCCTAGAGAGATGGCCCATTCAAAAGGCCCAATGGGCTTAACGATAACCCATCCGCTTCAACAACGCAGCATCCTCGCAAGACGTTATATCGACACATTGTAGGGCCTTCTGATGTCCCGCGAGTCAAGTTGTCGTCCTTTTAACAGTTCACAAGGCATGATCCGGGACAGAAAAACAGAGCAAAAGAAGAAAAGTGGCCTGAAACTGATGAAAACGTTCGATTTTGGGCTCCAAACACGGGCATAGCGAGCAAGCTGGCTGCCCCCGTCGTAGGGCAATCAGAGCGCTTTGCAACGGTACGCTATGCGCCGCGTAACTACTTACGAATCAAAAGTTATGTGCACCGGAGCGATGGAGACCTGGTCACAAACCCTACGCCCTCGGTTTGCGGGCCTAACCTCTACGTGAAGCGAAATAGTCTTGCCCAATGTTCCGTGGGATTCAGTAATAGATATTTGGTGGATAAAGTATCTTGGCAACCCTAACGAAGGGCAAAAAAAATTGAAAAGGGGGTGTAACACGAGGACTTCCTACAGGGTCACCCATCTTAGTACTACTCTCGCCCAAGCACGCTTTATTTCGGAGTTCTGATGGGATCCGGTGCATTAGTGCTGGTATGATCACACCCGTCATGTTGAGGGCACAATTCCTTTATGTGTTAACTGTTCACAGTGCCAGCCTAGAGAGATGGCCCACTCAAAAGGCCCAATTGGCTTAACGACAACCCATCCGCTTCAACAACGCAGCGTGCTTGCGAGACTTGATATCGGCACGTTGTCGGGCCCTCTGATGTCCCACGAATCAGGTTGTCGTCCTTTTAACACTTCACGACGTACGATTCGTGACGGAAAAACAGAGTAAAAGAAAAAAAGGGGCCTGAAACTGATGAAAATGTTCAATTTTGGGCTCCAAAAATGGGCATAGCGAGGATGCTCGCTGCCCCCGTCGTAGAGCTCTCAGAGAGCTTTGCAACGGTATGCTGTGCGCCGCGTAACTCCTTATGGATCAAAATTTATGGGCACCGGAGCGACGGAGACCTGGTCACAAACCCTACGCCCTCGTTTTACAGGACCATCCTCTACGTGAAACGAAGTTGTCTTGCCCAATGTTCCGTGGGATTCAGTAATAGAGATTTGGTGGATAAAGTATCTTGGCAACCCTAACTAGGGCAAAAAAAATTGAAAAGGGGGTGCAACATGAGGACTTCCCAGGGGATCACCCATCCTAGTACTACTCTCGCCCAAGCACGCTTAACTTCGGAGTTCTGATAGGATCCGTTACATTAGTGTTGGTATGATCGCACCCATCATGTTGAGGGCACAATTCTTTTATGTGCTAACTGTTCAGAGTCCCAGCTTAGAGAGATGGCCCATTCAGAAGACCCAATGGGCTTAACGACAACCCATCTGCTTCAACAACGCAGCATGCTTGCAAGACGTGATATCGACACGTTTTAGGGCCCTCTGATATCCCGCGAGTCAGGTTGTCGACCTTTTAACAGTTCACGACGTACGATCCAGGACGGAAAAACAGACCAAAAGAAGAAAAGTGGCCTGAAACTGATGAAAACGTTCGATTTTGGGCTCCAAAAATGGGCATAGCAAGCATGCTAGCTGCCCCCGTCATAGAGTTCTCAGAGAGCTTAGCAACGTTATGCTATGCGCCACGTACCTCCTCACAGATCAAAAGTTATGGGCACCGGAGCGACGAAGACCTAGTCACAAACCCTATGCCCTCGGTTTGCGGACCCAGCCTCTACGTGAAACGAAGTTGTCTTGCCCAATGTTCCGTGGGATTCAGTAATAGAGATTTGGTGGATAAAGTATCTTGGCAACCCTAAACAGGGGGTCACCCATCCTAGTACTACTCTCTTCCAAGCACGCTTAACTTCGGAGTTCTGATGGGATCCAGTGCATTAGTGCTGGTATGATCACACCCGTTATGTTGAGGGCACAATTCCTATATGTATTTACGGTTCACAGTCCTAACCGAGAGAGATGGCCCATTCAAAAGGCCCAATGGGCTTAACGACAACCCATCCACTTCAACAACGCAGCATTCTCGCAAGACATTATATCGACACGTTGTAGGGCCCTCTAATGTCCCGCGAGTCAGGTTGTCGTCCTTTTAACAGTTCACGACGTACGATCCGAGACGGAAAAACAGAGCAAAAGAAGAAAAGTGGCCTGAAATTGATGAAAACGTTCGATTTTAGGCTCCAAAAATGGTCACAGCAAGCATGCTTGCTGCCCCCGTCGTAGAGCTCTCAAAGAGTTTTGCAACGGTATGTTGTGCGCCGCGTAACTCCTTACGGATCAAAAGTTATGGGCACCGGAGCGACGGAGACCTGGTGACAAACCCTACGCCCTTGGTTTGCAGGCCATCCTTACGTGAAGTGAAGTTGTCTGGCCTAATGTTCCGTGGGATTTAGTAATAGAGATTTAGTGGATAAAGTATCTTGGCAACCCTAACCAGGGCAAAAAAAATTGAAAAGGCGGTGCAACAGGAGGACTTCCCAAGGGTTCACCCATCCTAGTACTACTCTCGCCCAACCACGCTTAACTTCGGAGTTCTGATGGGATCCGGTGCATTAGTGCTGGTATGATCGCACCCGTCATGATGAGGGCACAGTTCCTATATGTGTTAACGGTTCACAGTCCCAGCCTAGAGAGATGGCCATTCAAAAGGCCCAATGGGCTTAACGATAACCCATCCACTTCAACAACGCATCATCCTCGCAAGACGTTTTATCGACACGTTGTAGGGCACTCTGATGTCCCGCGAGTCAAGTTGTCGTCCTTTTAACAGTTCACAACGCATGATCCGGGACAGAAAAACAAAGCAAAAGAAGAAAAGTGGCCTGAAACTGATGAAAACATTCAATTTTGGGCTCCAAAAATGGGCACAGCGAGCAAGCTAGCTGCCCTCGTCGTAGAGCTCTCAGAGTGCTTTGCAATAGTATGCTGTGCGCTGCGTAACTCCTTACGGATCAAAAGTTATGGGCACCGGAGCGACGGAGACCTGGTCACAAACCCTACGCCCTCGGTTTGCGGGCCATCCTCTACGTGAAGTGAAGTTGTCTGGCCTAGTGTTCCGTGGGATTTAGTAATAGATATTTGGTGGATAAAGTATCTTGGCAACCTTAACCAAGGCAAAAAAAATTGAAAAGGGGGTACAACACGAGGACTTCCCAGGGGGTCACCCATCCTAGTACTACTCTCGCCCAACCATGCTTAACTTCGGAGTTCTGATGGGATCCGGTGCATTAGTGCTGGTATGATCGCACCCGTCATGATGAGGGCACAATTCCTATATGTGTTAACGGTTCACAGTCCCAGCCTAGAGAGATGGCCCATTCAAAAGGCCCAATGGGCTTAACGATAACCCATCCGCGTCAACAACGCAGCATCCTCGCAAGACGTTATATCGACACGTTGTAGGGCCCTCTGATGTCCCACGAGTCAAGTTGTCGTCCTTTTAACAGTTCACAACGCATGATCCGGGACAAAAAAACAGAGCAAAAGAAGAAAAGTGGCCTGAAATTGATGAAAACGTTCGATTTTGGGGTCCAAACACGGGCATAGCGAGCAAGCTGGCTGCCCCCATCGTAGGGCTCTCAGAGATATTTGCAACGGTATGCTATGCACCACGTAACTACTTACGAATCAAAAGTTATGTGCACCGGAGCGACGGAGACCTGGTCACAAATCGTACGCCCTTGGTTTGCAGGCCCAACCTCTACGTGAAGCGAAGTAGTCTTGCCCAATGTTCCGTGGGATTTAGTAATAGATATTTGGTGGATAAAGTATCTTGGCAACCCTAACCAGGGCAAAAAAAATTGTAAAGGGGGTGTAACACGAGGACTTCCTACGGGGTCACACATCCTAGTACTAATCTCGCCCAAGCACGCTTTACTACGGAGTTCTGATGCGATCCGGTGCATTAGTGCTGGTATGATCGCACCCGTCATGTTGAGGACACAATTCCTTTATGTGTTAACTGTTCACTGTCCCAGCCTAGAGAGATGGCCCACTCAAAATGCCCAATTTGCATAACGACAACCCATCCGTTTCAACAACGCAGCGTGCTTGCGAGACTTGATATCGACACGTTGTAGGGCCCTCTGATGTCCCGCGAGTCAGGTTGTCGTCCTTTTAACACTTCACGACGTACGATCCGTGACGGAAAAACAGAGCAAAAGAAAAAAAATGGCCTGAAACTGATGAAAACGTTCGATTTTGGGCTCCAAAAATGGGCATAGCGAGCATGCTCGGTGCCCCCGTTGTAGAGCTCTCAGAGAGCTTTGCAACGGTATGCTGTGCGCCGCGTAACTCCTTACGGATCAAAAGTTATGGGCACCGTAGCGACGGAGACCTGGTCACAAACCCTACGCCCTCGGTTTGCAGGCCCAGCCTCTACGTGAAACGAAGTTGTCTTGCACAATGTTCCGTGGGATTCAGTAATAGAGATTTGGTGGATAAAGTATCTTGGCAACCCTAACTAATGCAAAAAAAAAATGAAAATGGGGTGCAACACGAGGACTTCCCAGGGGGTCACCCATCCTAATACTACTCTCGCCCAAGCACGCTTAACTTCGGAGTTCTGATGGGATCCGGTGCATTAGTGTTGGTATGATCGCACCCATCTTGTTGAGGGCACAATTCCTTTATGTGTTAACTGTTCAGTATTGACACGTTGTAGCGCCCTCTGATGTCCCGCGAGTCAGGTTGTCGTCCTTTTAACAGTTCATGACGTACGAACCAAGATGGAAAAACAAAGCAAAAGAAGAAAAGTGGCTTGAAACTGATGAAAACGTTCGATTTTGGGCTCCAAAAAGGGGGCACAGCAAGCATGCTTGAAGCCTCCGTCATAGAGCTCTTAGAGAGCTTTGCAACGGTGTGCTGTGCGCCGCGTAACTCCTTACGGATCAAATGTTATCGGCGCCGGAGAGATGGAGACCTGGTCAAAAGCACTACGCCCTCGGTTTACGGGCCCAGCCTCTACATGAAACGAAGTTGTCTTGCCCAATGTTCCGTGGGATTCAGTAATAGAGATTTGGTGGATAAAGTATCTTGGCAACCATAACTACGGCAAAAATAATTGAAAAGGGGGTGCAACACGAGGACTTCCCAGGGGTCACCCATCCTAGTACTACTCTCGCCCAAGCACGCTTAACTTCAGAGTTCTGATGGGATACGGTGCATTAGCGATAGTATGATCGCACCCATCATGTTGAGGGCACAATTCCTATATGTGTTAACGGTTCACAGTCCCAGCCTAGAGAGATGGCCTATTCAAAAAGCCCAATGGGCTTAACAACAACCCATCCGCTTCAACAATGCAGCATGCTTGCAAGACGTGATATTGACATGTTGTAGGGCCCTCTGATGTCCCGCGAGTCAGGTTGTCGTCCTTTTAACAGTTCACGACGTACGATCCGGGATGAAAAAATACAGCAAAAGAAGAAAAATGGCCTGAAGCTGATGAAAACGTTCGATTTTGGGCTCCAAAAAGGGGCACAGCGAGCATTCTGCCGTCCCCGTCATAGAACTCTCAGAGAGCTTTGCAACGGTATGTTGTGCGCCACATAACTCCTTACGGATCAAAAGTTATGGGCACCGGAGCGTCAAAGACCTGGTCACAAATCCTACGCCCTCGGTTTGCGGGCCCAGCCTCTACGTGAAACGAACCTGTCTTGCCCAATGTTCCGTGGGATTCAGTAATAGAGATTTGGTGGATAAATTATCTTGGCAACCCTAACCAGGGCAAAAAAAATTGAAAAGAGGGTGCAACACGAGGACTTTCCAGGGGGTCACCCATCCTAGTACTACTCTTGCCCAAGCACGCTTAACTTCGGAGTTCTGATGGGATCCGGTGCATTAGTGCTGGTATGAACGCACCTGTCATGTTGAGGGCACAATTCCTATATGTGTTAACGGTTCACAGTCTTTGCCTAGAGAGATGGCCCATTCAAAAAGCCCAATGGGCTTAACGACAACGCATCCGCTTCAACAACGCAACATCCTGGCAGGACGTGATATCGACAAGTTGTAGGGCCCTCTGATGTCCCGCAAGCCAAGTTTTCGTCCTTTTAACAGTTCACGACGTACGATCCGGGATGGAAAAACATAGCAAAAGAAGAAAAGTTGCCTGAAACTGATGAAAACGTTCGATTTTGGGCTCCAAAAAAGGGCACAGCAAGCATGCTTGCTACCCCCGTCGTAGAGCTATCAGAGAGCATTGCAACGGTATGCTGTACACCGCATAACTCCTTACGAATCAAAAGTTATGGGCACCGGAGCGACGGAGACCTGGTCACAAACACTACGCCCTCGGTTTGTGGGCCCAGCCTCTACAAGATGCGAAGTTGTCTTGCCCAATGTTCCGTGGGATTCAGTAATAGAGATTTGGTGGATAAAGTATCTTGGCAACCCTAACCAACGCAAAAAAAATTGAAAAGGGTGTGCAACACGAGGACTACCCGGGGGGTCACCCATCCTAGTACTACTCTTGCCCAAGCACCCTTAACTTCGGAGTTCTGATGGGATCCGGTGCATTAGTGCTGGTATGATCTCACCCATCATGTTGAGGGCACAATTCCTTTATGTGTTAACTGTTCAGAGTCCCAGCTTAGAGAAATGGCCCATTCAAAAGGCCCAATGGGCTTAACGACAACCCATCCATTTCAACAACGTAGCATGCTGGCAAGACATGATATCGACACGTTGTAGGGCCCTCTGATGCCCTGCAAGTCAGGTTTTCGTCCTTTTAACAGTTCACGATGTACGATCCGGGATGGAAAAACAGAGCAAAAGAAGAAAATTGGCCAAAAATGGATGAAAACATTCGATTTTGGGCTCCAAAAAGGGGCACAGCGAGCATCCTTGCTGCCCCCGTTGTAGAGATCTCAGAGAGCTTTGCAACGGTATGCTGTGCGCCGCGTAACTCCTTACGTATCAAAAGTTAAGGGCACCGGAGCGACGGAGACCTGGTCACAAACCCTACTCCCTCGGTTTGCGGGCCCAACCTCTACGTTAAACGAAGTTGTCTTGCCCAATGTTCCGTGGGATTCAGTAATAGAGATTTGGTGGATAAAGTATCTTGGCAACCCTAACTAGGGAAAAAATAATTGAAAAGGGGTGCAACACGAGGACTTCTCAGGGGGTCACCCATCCTAGTACTATTCTCGCCCAAGCACGCTTAACTTCTAAGTTCTGATAGGATTCGTTGCATTAGTGCTGCTATGATCACACCCGTCATGTTGAGGCCACAATTCTTATATGTGTTAATGGTTCACAGTACAAACCAAGAGAGGTGGCCCATTCAAAAGGCCCAATGGGCTTAACAACAACCCATCCACTTCAATAACGCAGCATCCTCGCAAGACGTTATATCGACACATTGTAGGGCCCTCTGACGTCTTACGAGTCAGGTTGTCGTCGTTTTAACAGTTCACAACGTATGATCCGGGACGAAAAAATAGAGCAAATGAAGAAAAGTGGCCTGAAACTGATGAAAACGTTCGATTTTTGGCTCCAAAAAGTTGCACAGCGAGCATGCTCGCTATCCCCGTTGTAGAGCTCTCAGAGAGCTTTGCAACGGTATGCTGTGCGCCGCGTAGCTCCTTACGGATCAAAAGTTGTAGGCACCGGAGCGACGGACACCTGGTCACAAACCCTACGCCCTCGGTTTGCGGGCCAGCCTCTACGTGAAGCGAAGTTGTCTTGCCCAATGTTCCGTGGGATTCAGTAATAGAGATTTGGTGGATAAAGTATCTTGGCAACCCTAACCAGCGCAAAAAAAAATTGAAAAGGGTGTGCAACATGAGGACTACCCAGGGGGTCACCCATCCTAGTACTACTCTCGCCCAAGCACGCTTAACTTCGGAGTTCTGATGGGATCCGGTGCATTAGTGCTGGTATGATCTCACCCGTCATGTTGAGGGCACAATTCCTTTATGTGTTAACTGTTCAGAGTCCCAGCTTAGAGAAATGGCCCATTGAAAAGGGCCAATGGGGTTAACGACAACCCATCCATTTCAACAACGCAGCATTCTTGCAAGACGTGATATCGACACGTTGTAGGGCCCTCTAATGTCCCGGGAGTCAGGTTGTCTTCCTTTTAACAGTTCACGACGTACGATCCGGGACGGAAAAATAGAGCAAAAGAAGACAAGAGGCTTGAAACTGATGAAAACGTTCGATTTTGGGATCCAAAAAGGGGCACAACGAGCATTCTAGCTGCCCCCGTCGTAGACCTCTCAGAGAGCTTTGCAACGGTATGCTGTGCATCGCGTAACTCCTAACGGATCAAAAGTTATGGGCATCAGAGCGACGGAGACCTGGTCAAAAACCCTATGTCCTCGGTTTGCAGGCCCACCCTCTACAAGAAACGAAGTTGTCTTGCCCAATGTTACGTGGGATTCAGTAAGAGAGATTTGGTGGATAAAGTATCTTGGCAACCCTAACCCGGGCAAAAAAATTGAAAAGGGGGTGCAACACGAGGACTTCCCACAGGGTCACCCATCCTCGTACTACTCTCGCCCAAGCACGCTTAACTTCGGAGTTCTGATGGGATCCGGTGCATTAGTGCTGGTATGATCGCACCTGTCATGTTGAGGGCACAAATCCTTTATGTGTTAACTGTTCACAGTCCCAGCCTAGAGAGATGGCCAATTCAAAAGGCCCAACGGGCTTAACGACAACCAATCCGCTTCAACAACGCAGCATGCTTGCAAGACATGATATCGACACGTTGTAGGGCCCTCTGATGTCCCGCGAGTCAGGTTGTCGTCCTTTTAACAGTTCACGACGTACGATCCGGGACGGAAAAATAAAGCAAAAGAAGAAAAGTTGCCTGAAACTAATGAAAACGTTTGATTTTGGGCACCAAAAACGGGCACAGTGAGCATCTTTGCTGCCCCGGTTGTAGAGATCTCAGAGAGCTTTGCAACGGTATGCTGTGCGCCGCGTAACTCCTTACATATCAAAAGTTATGGGCACCGGAGCAACAGAGACCTGGTCACAAACCCTACTCCCTCAATTTGCGGGCCCAACCTCTATGTGAAACGAAGTTTTCTTATCCAATGTTCCATGGGATTCAGTAATAGAGATTTGGTGGATAAAGTATCTTGGCAACCCTAACTAGGGCAAAAATAATTGAAAATGGGGTGCAAAACGAGGACTTCTCAGGGGGTCACCCATCCTAGTACTATTCTCGCCCAAGCACGCTTAACTTCGAAGTTCTGATAGGATCCGTTGCATTAGTGCTGCTATGATCGCACCCATCATGTTGAGGCCACAATTCCTATATGTGTTAACGGTTCACAGTACAAGCCAAGAGAGATGGCCCATTCAAAAGGCCCAATGGGCTTAACGACAACCCATCCACTTCAACAACGCAGCATCCTCGCAAGACGTTATATCAACACGTTGTAGGGCCCTCTGATGTCCTGCGAGTCAGGTTGTCGTTCTTTTAACAGTTCACAACGTATGATCCGGGACGGAAAAACAGAGCAAAAGAATAAAAGTGGCCTGAAACTGATGAAAACATTTGATTTTGGGCTCCAAAAAGTTGCACAGCGAGCATGCTCGCTACCCCCATTGTAGAGCTCTCAGAGAGCTTTGCAACGGTATGCTGTGCGCCGCGTACCTCCTTACGGATCAAAAGTTGTAGGCTCCGGAGCGACGGACACCTGGTCACAAACCCTATGCCCTCGGTTTGCGGGCCAGCCTCTACGTGAAGTGAAGTTGTCTGAGCCAATGTTCCGTGCGATTCAGTAATAGAGATTTGGTGGATAAAATATCTTGGTAACCCTAACCAAGGCAAAAAAAATTGAAAAGGGGGTGCAACACGAGAACTTCCCAGGGGGTCACCCATCCTAGTACTACTCTCGCCCAAGCACGCTTACCTTCAGAGTTCTGATGGGATCCGGTGCATTAGTGCTGGTATGATCGCACCCGTCATGTTGAGGGCACAATTCCTTTATGTGTTAACTGTTCACAGTCCCAGCCTAGAGAGATGGCCCATTGAAAAGGCACAATGGGCTTAACGACAACCCATCCGCTTCAACAACGCAGCATGCTTGCAAGACGTGATATCGACACATTGTAGGGCCCTCTGATGTCCCGCGAGTCAAGTTGTCGTCCTTTCAACAGTTCACGACGTACGATCCGGGATGGAAAAACATAGCAAAAGAAGAAAAGTGGCCTGAAACAGATGAAAGCGTTCGATTTTGGGCTCCAAAAAGGGGCACGACGAGCATGCTCGCTGCCCCCGTCGTAGAGCTCTCAGAGAGATTTGCAACGGTATGCTATGCGCTGCGTAACTCCTTACGGATCAAAAGTTATGGGCGCCGGAGCGTTGGAGACCTGGTCACAAACCCTACGCCCTCGGTTTCCTGGCCCAGCCTCTACGTGAAATGAAGTTGTCTTGCCCAATGTTCCGTGGGATTCAGTAATAGAGATTTGGTGGATAAAGTATCTTAGCAACCCTAACTAGGGCAAAAATAATTGAAAAGGGGGTGCAACACGAGGACTTCCAAGGGGGTAACCGATCCTAGTACTACTCTCGCCGAAGCACGCTTAACATCAGAGTTCTGATGGGGTCCGGTATATTAGTGCTGGTATGATCGCACCCGTCATGTTGAGGGCACAATTCCTATATGTGTTAACGGTTCACAGTCCCAGCCTAGAGAGATGGCCCATTCAAAAAGCCCAATGGGCTTAACGACAACCCATCCTCTTCAACAACGCAGCATCCTTGCAAAATGTGATACCGACACGTTGTAGGGCCCTATGATGTCTCGCGAGTCAGGTTGTCGTCCTTTTAACAGTTTACGACGTACGATCCGGGATGGAAGAAAAGAGCAAAAGTAGAAAAGTGGCCTGGAACTGATGAAAATGTTTGATTTTGGGCTCCAAAAATGGGCACAGCGAGCAAGCTGGCTGCCCCCGTCGTAGAGCTCTTAGGGAGCTTTGCAACGGTATGTTGTGCGCCGCGTAACTCCTTACAGATCAAAAGTAATGGGCAACGGAGCGACGGAGAGGTAGTCACAAACCCAAAGCCCTCGGTTTGCGGGTCCAGCCTCTACAAGAAGCGAAGTTGTCTTGCCCAATGTTCCGTGGGATTCAGTAATAGAGATTTGGTTGATAAAGTATATTGGCAACCCTAATCAGGGCAAAAAAATTGAAAAGGGTGGGCAACACGAGGACTTCCCAATGGGTCACCCATCCTAGTACTGCTCTCGCCCAAGCATGCTTATCTTCGGAGATCTAATTGGATCCGGTGCATTAGTGCTGGTATGATCGCACCCGTCATGTTGAGGGCACAATTCCTTTATGTGTTAACTGTTCAGAGACCCAGCTTATAGCGATGGCCCACTCAAAAGGCCCAATGGGCTTAACGACAACCCATCCACATCTACAACGCAGCATGCTTGCAAGACGTGATATCGACACATTGTAGGGCCTCTAATGTCCCGCGAGTCAGGTTGTCGTCCTTTTAACAGTTCACGACGTACGATTCGGGATGAAAAACAAAGCAAAAGAAGAAAAGTGGCCTGAAACTGATGAAAACGTTCAATTTTTGGCTCCAAAATGTTACATAGCGAGAATGCTAGCTGCCCCCATCGTAGAGCTCTCAGAGAGCTTTGCAACGGTATGTTGTGCGCCACGTAACTCCTTACGGATCAAAAGTTATAGGCACCAGAGCGACAGAGACCTGGTCACAAACCCTACGCCCTCGGTTTGGGGGCCGAGCCTCTACGTGAAACGAAGTTGTCTTGCCCAATATTCCGTGGGATTCAGTAATAGAGATTTGGTGGATAAAGTATCTTGGCAACCCTAACCAGGGCAAAAAAAATTGAAAATGGTTGCAACACGAGGACTTCCCAGGGGGTCACCTATCCTATTACTACTCTCGTCCAAGCACGCTTAACTTCAGAGTTCTGATGGGATCTAATGCATTTGCGCTGGTATGATCGCACCCGTCATGTTGAGGGCACAATTCTTATATGTGTTAACGGTTCACAGTCGCAGCCTAGAGGGATGGCCCATTCAAAAGGCCCAATGGTCTTAACGACAACCCATCCACTTCAACTACACAGCATCCTCGCAAGACATTATATCGACACGTTGCATGGCCCTCTGATGACCCGCTAGTCAGGTTGTCGTCCTTTTAACAGTTCACAACGAATGATCCGGGATGAAAAAACAGAGCAAAAGAAGAAAAGTGGCCTGAAACTGATGAAAACGTTCGATTCTGGTCTCCAAAAAGGGCACAACGAGCAAGATAGCTGCCCCCGTCGTAGAGCTCTCAGAGAGCTTTGCAAAGGTATGATGTGCGCCGCGTAATTCCTTACGGATCAACAGTTATGGGCACCGGAGCGATAGACACCTGGTCACAAACCCTATGCCCTCGGTTTGCGGGCCAGCCTCTACGTGAAGTGAAGTTGTCTGAGCCAATGTTCCGTGGGATTCAGTAATAGAGATTTGGTGGATAAAATATATTGGCAACCCTAACCAGGGCAAAAAAAAATTGAAAAAGGGGTGCAACACGAGGACTTCCCAGGGGGTCACCCATCATAGTACTACTCTCGCCCAAGCACGCTTAACTTCGGAGTTCTGATGGGATCCGGTGCATTAGTGCTGGTATGATCGCACCCGTCATGTTGAGGGCACAATTCCTATATGTGTTAACGGTTCACAGTCCCAGCCTAGAGAGATTGCCCATTCAAAAGGCCTAATGGGCTTAACGACAACCCATCCGCTTCAACAACACAGCATCCACGCAAGACGTTGTACTGACATATTGTACGACCCTCTGATGTCCCGCGAGTCAGGTTGTCCTCCTTTTAACAATGCACAACGTATGATCCGGGATGGAAAAACAAAGCAAAAGACGAAAAGTGGCTTGAAACTGATGAAAAAGTTCGATTTTGGGCTCAAAAAAGGGCAAAGCGAGCAAGCTGGCTGCCCCCGTCGTAGAGCTCTCAGAGAGCTTTGCAACGGTATGCTGTGCGCCGCGTAACTCCTTACGGATCAAAAGTTATGGGCACCGGAGCAACGGAGACCTGGTCACAGACCCTACGCCCTCGGTTTGTGGGCCCAACCTCTACGCGAAACGAAGTTGTCTTGCCCAATCTTTCGTGGGATTCAGTAATAGAGATTTGGTGGATAAAGTATCTTGGCGACCCTAACCAGGGCAAAAAAAATTGAAAAGGGGCGCAACACGAGGACTTCCCAGGGGGTCACCTATCCTATTTTTACTCTCGTCCAAGCACGCTTAACTTCAGAGTTCTGATGGGATCTAATGCATTTGCGCCGGTATGATCGCACCCGTCATGTTGAGGGCAAAATTCTTATATGTGTTAACGGTTCATAGTCGCAGCCTACAGAGATGGCCCATTCAAAAGGCCCAATGGGCTTAACGACAACCCATCCACTTCCACAACACAGCATCCTCGCAAGACGTTATATCGAGACATTGCACGGCCCTCTGAAGACCCGTGAGTCAGGTTGTCGTCCTTTTAACAGTTCATAACGAATGATCCGGGATGAAAAAATAGAGCTAAAGAAGAAAAGTGGCCTGAAACTGATGAAAACATTTGATTCTGGTCTCCAAAAAGGGCACAGCGAGCAAGATAGCTGCCCCCGTCGTAGAGCTTTCAGAGAGCTTTGAAACGGTATTTTGTGCGCTGCGTAACTCCTTACGGATCAACATTTATGGGCACCGGAGCGACGGACACCTAGTCACAAACCCTATGCCCTCGGTTTGCGGGCCAGCCTCTACATGAAGTGAAGTTGTCCGAGCCAATGTTCCGTGGGATTCAGTAATAGACATTTGGTGGATAAAATATCTTGGCAACCCTAACCAGGGCAAAAAAAATTGAAAAGGAGGTGCAACACGAGGACTTCCCAGGGGGTCATCCATCCTAGTACTACTCTCGCCCCACCATGCTTAACTTCGGAGTTCTGATGGGATCCGTTGCATTAGTGCTGGTATGATCGCACCCGTCATGTTGAGGGCACAATTCCTATATGTGTTAATGGTTTACAGTCCTAGCCTAGAGAGATCGCCCATTCAAAAGGCCCAATGGGCTTAACGACAACCCATCCGCTTCAACAACACAGCATCCATGCAAGACGTTGTACCGACATATTGTACGGCCCACTGATGTCCCGCGAGTCAGGTTGTCGTCCTTTTAACAGTTCACAAAGTATGATACGGGACGGAAAAACAGTGCAAAAGAAGAAAAGTGGCCTGAAACTGATGATAATGTTCGATTTTGTGCTCAAAAAAGGGCAAAGCGAGCAAGCTGGCTGCCCCCGTCGTAGAGTTCTCAGAGAGCTTTGCAACGGTATGCTGTGCGCCGCTTAACTCCTTACGGATCAAAAGTTTTGGGCACCAGAGCGACGGAGACCTGGTCACAGACCCTACGCCCTTGGTTTGCGGGCCCAACCTCTACGTGAAACGAAGTTGTCTTGCCCAATGTTCTGTGGGATTCAGTAATAGAGATTTGGTGGATAAAGTATCTTGGCGACCCTAACCAGGGCAAAAAAAATTGAAAAAGGGGTGCAACACGAGGACTTCCCAGGGGATCACCCATCCTAGTACTACTCTCGTCCAAGCACGCTTAACTTCGGAGTTCTGATGGGATCCTGTGCATTTGTTCCGGTATGATCGCACCCGTCATGTTGAGGGCACAATTCCTATATGTGTTAATGGTTCACAGTCCCAGCGTAGAGAGATGGCCTATTCAAAAGGCCCAATGGGCTTAACGACAACCCATCGACTTCAACAACACAGCATCCTCGCAAGACGTTATATCAACAAGTTGTAGGGCCTTCTGATGTCTCGCGAGTCAGGTTGTCATCCTTTTAACAGTTCACAACATATGATCCGGGACGAAAAAACATAGCAAAAGAAGAAAAGCGGCCTGAAACTGATGAAAACGTTCGATTTTGGGCTCCAAAAAGGGACACAGCGAGGAAGCTGGCTGCCCCCGTCGTAGAGCTCTTAGATAGCTTTGCAATGGTATGCTGTGCGCCGCGTAACTCCTTTGGATCCAAAGTTATAGGCACCAGAGCGACGGAGACCTGGTCACAAACCCTACGCCCTTGGTTTGCGGGCCAACCTCTACGTGAAGTGAAGTTGTCTGGCCCAATGTTCCATGGGATTCAGTAATAAAGATTGGGTGGATAAAGTATCTTGGCAACCCTAACCAAGGCAAAAAAAATTGAAAAGGGGGTGCAACACGAGGACTTCCCAGGGGGTTCACCCATCCTAGTACTACTCTCGCCAAACCACGCTTAACTTCGGAGTTCTGATGGGATCCGGTGCATTAGTGCTGGTATGATCGCACCCGTCATGTTGAGGGCACAATTCCTTTATGTGTTAACTGTTCAGAGTCCCAGCTTAGAGAGATGGCCCATTCAAAAGGCCCAATGGGCTTAACGACAACCCATCCACTTCAACAACGCAGCATGCTTGCAAGACGTAATATCGACACGTTGTAGGGCCCTCTGATGTCCAGCGAATCTGGTTGTCATCCTTTTAACAGTTCACAACGTATGATCCGGGATAGAAAAACAGAGCAAAAGAAGAAAAGTGGCCTGAAATAGATGAAAATGTTCAAATTTGAGCAAAAAAAAATGAGCAAAGTGAGCAAGCTGGCTGCCCCCGTCGTAGAGCTCTCAGAGAGCTTTGCAACGGTAAGCTGTGCGCCGCGTAACTCCTTACGGATCAAAAGTTATGGGGACCGGAGCGATGGAGACCTGGTCACAAACCCTACGCCCTCAGTTTGCGGGCCAGCCTATACGTGAAGTAGAGTTGTCTGGCCCAATGTTCCGTGGGATTCAGTAATAGAGATTTGGTGTGTCACGCCCCAGCCCGGCCTATAAAGGTTAGACTAGGGTGTGATCTAAACATTCAAGTCCTTTCACATTCTTAATCGTTCTAGGAGGTTTAACACTTAACGTTTTATTCTAGACTCCAAAATTTTATGGAAATCCGGCAGCATAACGGCTGTAATTGGGCTCTTTGTTTTGACCTAAATTTTCTAACAGCCTCAAAACTTTCAATTCAAGTTCATTCCCGACTAGAATTTACTATTTAATCATCAATTGAATTGCCTATTGGTTATTTCGACGTCCCGTTTGATTTATAACCTAGCATGATACTATGTCTCGTTTGACCATTTATCCTCGTTTCAAAATATACCTGTTGATCTTAGCTTATTAGCGAGTACCTGTTGAGATTGGATAAGTTCATTTGCCTATTCCTTAACTAAGCATCATAACCTATGATAGATACTAGTGATAATAAAAGCAAAAACGATCATAGTATGTCTAGTATCAGTCTACTTAATATAAGTACAGACCAAAATTAGACCCCAAATTACAACGGGGGTCTTTTACATTAGCAACAACAAGCAACATAAGATAAATGGTCTTCAAGCAGCACAAAGTATACAAGTAGTCACGTTCATGCAAAACAACAATAACAGGCAATCACTCCAGGGGTTCATCATTATGTACATTGAGCTCGGGTTCCTGTACCTGTTCTTCTTCACCTGAAATGATAAAAGAGGGTGAGTCCTTATGAACTCAGCGAGGGGAACGAGAAATACGTTTTGAAACTCATTTTCCGGTTAAACTTATGAAAATCCCTTTCTCAAACATGAATACAACAGAAATACAAGTACAGAAATACAAGTACGGAAATACAAGTACAGAACAGGAATACCGGTCTTTCCTCCCCGAGGTTCTCTAGGATCCAAGCGGGAGTACTTATACACATAATAAAAAGGATACGGTGAGCTTTTGCTCTCAGATCAAGTCAAGTAACAGGAGTTGCGGCCGACTTTAATTCATCCCCAAAACACGCCAGGTGGGTGTACTCCGGATGTACCCCGAAAGCCTACTACCCAACTCTCCAAGTCTAGCCCCCAAGCGAGAGAGGGAATGGGACCATGGTGGTCACGGTAACACCGGCAAGCCCGATGCCGCCCGGCGTGCGTAATCGCTACCATGCCGACAGGAAAGGTTGCAACCTTGTATGCAATGCACATTTATGACAGGTAATATATCACAGTAGGAGGACAACAAAGTAGGTTGCCTCCGGACATTCATAAGATTGCACATTGACCAAGTAAACAGGCAGGGCACGATAAACAGGTAATATATCACAGTAGGAGGACAACAAAGTAGGTTGCCTCCGCACAATTTCAAGATCACATATTGCCAAGTAAACGAACGAGGCATGCTTGACATGAAATTTTACTTGTAGATCACATAGAGTCATATGAACATTAAACGGGCAGCCATGTAACACATGCAAGTGAAGCCATATAACTCATTTCAAAGTTCACGTAATCAAGTGATAAGATTATTCAACATGCAATGACATCAATCATGGGTTCGGGTGCAAGAAAAGCTTATTTGTCAACATGCAATGGTCAAAATCACATTTGAAGTTATAAGACATTAACGGGCAGCCCACTAAGCATATAATTTCCACACAATATCCAAATGATCAACACTTAGCAAGACTACCTAGTCATTAGGGTTTCCGTTTCATGCTTAACCGCGTGATTAAACCCTAAGTCAACTCAAAATCATTCTCAAGTCATGCATCATTCAATTCAAACATCCTCAAGTACCCAAAACAGTCCACACAACATTCCAACACCACAATTCCAAGCAATTAGTACCACAAGAGAGGTTACATCAATTTTCCAAGCATATAGCTAAGTGAAACCTTTACTGCAATAGGCTGTTTTCTCACAATCAATAGGATAACCAAAAAATCTGCAAATCCAGTGAATAAGATGTCAAATTAAAGCTTAACAAGTTAACTAAAATCAGAAACAAACCTTGTATCAATTGGAGTTCGGGATCATTAGATATTACCGAAACAGTGGAATAGCTCAAAACTGTCCAGATTTGCATACTTTTCAGAAATTGTCGTTTTTGAGGTCCTTAGGTTCAGTTTTATCCTTGGTCCATTTCTGACAAAGTTGTCCAGAACTGAAAACTCTAGTAGCATACCAAATTTCATGGATTTTGGACAATATTTACTAAGTCAAACATGGTTCGTTCCACAAGGTCAGTGCATCTGCCAAAACCTGATTCATTTTCCCAGATTTCCAGATTTGGTCACATTTTAATGATTTGCCATTTTGAGGACCTTAGAGTCAAAATTAGCTTCGACCTATTTCTGGGAAAAATGTTCAAAACTGTCCAAAATAGTCACCCACCAATTTTCAAGCATTTTCAACATCGTTTGCTTAGCTAAACTTACCTCTAACAGACTGGTCAGAGAGCTGTCATCCACTTCGACTTCACCTAGCATCATTTTCAAGCCAAGATCTTGCCATGCATGGTTGTTTAAGCTTATGAACGACCATATATCTCAAGTACAGAAGCAAATACACACATTTATGAGCATGAATGTGAGTTTTTAAAGAGTTTTCAAAAGCTTTTAACCCTCACCTTAGCAATCAACCACAAAGATGCACAAAAACCTTGGTGAAGCTTCAAATCTCTTCTTCTTCTTGCTTAGCCGAGTTTCCAACTTGGTTTTCTCTATTTTTCCTAGCCTAGTAAGCAATCTCTTAGTACTTGCATGTAGTTAGAACTTGAAGAAAAGAAATGGATGTCAAGAAGCTTACCTAGGCCGAAAATGAAGCTTCAAAGGGCATGCAAGAGTCATTTTCGCATCCTAGCTAGCTCGGTTGAGGTCCTTTGCTTATGGTTTGCTTTGTTTAGCTATGATGTGAAGAAGATAAGCTATGGAGGGTGAGAACTCAGCCCAAAACCGAAATGGAGACAGAGAATGAGAGGGAGAGAGAGAAAATGTGAGGGGAAGGAAGAAATGACAAAAAAAATGACAAGGAATAAAGCCTTTTGCATTTTTTGATGAGCATGTTCAGCCTTGAGCTTGGTGAATCAGATTTTTGTGTCTTCAAGGTGGAATTTAAAATGTTAGCATGGGCCATGAGTGGTTTGGTCGAAAATGAGAGGAATTGAGGTGGTTTTGGGCAATTTTTTATGCATTGTGTAAGTGTTTTGTCATAATTTGTCTAGGATTATGAATAAATTATGCAATGCTAGACTAAATGCACTTAGTGGTCAGCCAAGGGCTTGCAAATTGCTGAAATTTCAGACTCTATTTAATATATTATGGATTATAATAAGGGTGAAATTTGAGGTGCATTGGTTTTGGGTGAGAATAAAGAATAAAGAATGTTTAGGTGTTTGTGTAGATTGAATTGTTTATTGTTAGTGGATTTTGTAGAGATTTGAATTAGGATTATTTTATAGTTTAGTGCTTTGTGTAGATTGCTTTCTTGATTAACGTGGTGGCACGGATTCCTAGGTCTAGGATACGTACTACGAGGCACACACCGAAAACAATACGGGGCACGAAACACGAGGTAAACACGAACTACGAGGCAAGACACGAACTTCTAGACTAAGGCACGTACTTCAAGTCTAATGCACAGATTCTAATGCTAACGCAAGCAACCCTAGGTCAATGCACGTAGACCAATGCACGACACGTAATTCAATGCAATGCACGTAAATTAAGGTACGCCTCTTAAACCTAGGTTAAGGCACGTATGACGAAGTATGCATAAAAACTAAGATAGGGCACGTAATCCAAGGTCAGTCATATAATTCTTGGGCTATGGCACGCAAATCGAGGTAATACACGTCATTCAGGGTCGGGCCTCACATCCTCCCCTCCTTAAAAGAATTTCGTCCCGAAATTCATTCTTGCCTATTGAGGTCATTTAGACGGATTCTGACCCTTGTCATTCTTCCTACTCTGGTTCATCCCGTGTTTGGCGATCTCTTACCACCACCAATTCACTTCCTATGTTTCTCCAATCATTTAATTCGGTATGACCCCTATATTTACAGTTCGTTCCTTTGAACAACTCTCTTTTCTTCAATTGATCTTAAGGTCGAGTTTATTAACTAAGGTTAGAATCTCCAAACATAGTCATCAAAGCTGCATTGGTATTCTAACAATATAACTGTAACTCCAAAAATCATGGCTCATGTTGTATCAATCTCGCATTCATACCTCAAAAGGAATATCAAAATAATTCCATGATTCTAGAGTGACATACACTAATTTCAAGATGATAGATCTATATCAGATTTTCTATCAACTAGCTTCAAAATTGTTAACACCTAGGACATGCACGTGTTATGGGTCGTTTCCACAATACGACTCTATTTTCAGGAAAAACTCTCCAAACAAACTGATCCATCTCAAATCGTCATCTATCGATGGTATTATAGCCCTTCTTATCTCGCAGGTACATTGGATTAGCAAATCTTCTAATGACTAGTCTCCCGATCATAGGCTCCTATTCACTAACATCCTTTCCCAGCTTCGTTAACCTTTACGCCCGTAATCAAGGAGAAAGACTGTTGAGATTCATGAAACTCAAACTCTAAGGTTTATTAAGTACCACCAACAAATCGCCATTGAAATTGCATGAGTAACTAATCATGTAGCACTAGTTCAACTCTTACAAGTAAATTTCATCAGCTTATGATCCACAATCTATTTCCTTATTCAAATCCCTATCTTCAAGTCACGAGGCTTCAGAATTTTCTTTTAATCTTATCCAAAACTCCTAAGGTGAATAGTTTCAACCTCAAATAAATTCCACTCACCTCGATCCAAGGTTACGTCATACTTAAGAAGACAATGGTCCTACTCACTTAGCGACCTAATCATTCCTTCGAACACTTAATGCCCGCCAATATATCTTCGACATTAATGTTACTAAGCTAGGTTCATAGCCATGTAAGCGAGATCAATTCTCTACTAGGTTACCGGTCATACAGCAACAATAATCCTAGGACTATTAATGTGTACCGAAATGATCTAGCTCATAAGACACTTACCATACTAATCCAAGTAGCTCGTTACACAAAATAACTTCAAGGTCATGTCAACATAAGGATTATAACCACAATATAATCTAATAGAACTTCAAAAGTAGTCAACGACTCATATAACTATCACTACAAGATCCGCCCTCCATTTAACGACCACGATTCGAAGTCTACCAACAGCTAGTTTCTAGATATGAAACGGTGCACATAATACAGTTGTCTAACAATAGTCTCTTGGGTCATCATGACTCTGATTCATCTCTATCTTAACTTTATGAAATCTTACTCTTCCCATTTACATGTTCAGCTAGGCTAAGAGCATCGAGACTCGTCGACCTTAGGTCCTAGGGTTTGCCATGAATCATCATGCATACTCACTATTAGCTATTTAGGATTACTAATCATATCCTAACAACTCCACTTTGCAACCAGATGCTTTAATCTCATTTCCATGGTTTATATAATAGGTCCATCGGTCTTACTTAAGGATATATGCTTTCCAGCATCTTCTAGAGTATCCAAACAATGAATGCATAGAATGACTTACTTGCATAATCACAACTAAATCCAAGAGGCACCAAATTAATACCATGATTCTAAATATCACCGACATCCAACCTAGGACCTTAGCAACATTAGTCATCTAATACATAATTCAATACTTTACACTTCTATCCGTCCTAACATTTTAGGTGCAGTTTTCCAAACACGAGTTCTAGTTACGTGAATTCCTCAATTCTAGCATCCTTATATCTTGTTATATCAAAGAATCATCAACCTTGTTAAATTCGGTCTCCATATTTGCCTACATGTCTTGAGGTTATCCATCGCTAAGTCACTCAAATACACTATCCATGTCTCAATAATCTAACCCCTAAAAGTAACTATCGTCAACTTCCACGAATTCATCTTTTAATTTCTAGGTTATGATCTCAACATTTAGTGAACTTGAAACTCGCTAGTATACACCATATCAAATTCATCAACGCTTAATTCCAATCAAGTAAGGATTCAATTGTACGAGTATATTGCCAACTTCTTAGATAGCCCATCAAGTCAATTTTAAGATGTGAGAAATGGATTCAAATAAACCTCCAAGTCAACTTCCACTATCAGCACATGAGAATATATACTACTCTACATATTTAATAGTATATTCTTATATCTACGGAAAATTGTATGTCCTTAACATTTATTCTTGAACCACAATTAGAAGAACGGTTTAACGGAATCAATAACTTCATAGCTATAAAATTGACAACTTAATCACAGGTATAGGTATTCCAAAAATAAGGAGATAACTTTACCTCAACAATTATACCCGTGCTACGCATTTTATACATATGCATATCCAATAATACATACTATCCATCGAGTACCTGTGAAGATGCCAGAAATCTCTAACCGAGACTTTTCGTTCTTCCTGCATGAATTCACTTCCCTGAAAGTCCTAATCCTAACTATCTATGTGTATAAACAGTCATTCATGGTTATATAACATGCACATGTATCAAGGAAGGAGTATAAAAGCATGCATGCATTATTGAGGGCACTAACGTGTCGCTGTGCATGACACATAATACATATAGTCCACAAAGGCACATAGTATTCAATTCTCAAAGCAATTAAAGCACATTAGCACACATTAACACATATAAACAAGACATCATAATTACCTTAGGGCTTCTACCCATGGTCCGAGAGCTGAACCCGACTAACGCCTAGTTACTAAACTAAGCTCTGATACCATTCTAATATAGGGTGTCACGCCCCAACCGGGCCTATAAAGGTTAGACTAGGGTGTGATCTAAACATTCAAGTCCTTTCACATTCTTAATCGTTCTAGGAGGTTTAACACTTAACGTTTTATTCTAGACTCCAAAATTTTCTGGAAATCCGGCAGCATAACGGCTGTAATTGGGCTCTTTGTTTTGACCTAAATTTTCTAATAGCCTCAAAACTTTCAATTCAAGTTCATTCCCGACTAGAATTTACTATTTAATCATCAATTGAATTGCCTATTGGTTATTTCGACGTCCCGTTTGATTTATAACCTAGCATGATACTATGTCTCGTTTGACCATTTATCCTCGTTTCAAAATTTACCTGTTGATCTTAGCTTATTAGCGAGTACCTATTGAGATTGGATAAGTTCATTTGCCTATTCCTTAACTAAGCATCATAACCTATGATAGATACTAGTGATAAGAAAAGCAAAAACGATCATAGTATGTCTAGTATCAGTCTACTTAATATAAGTACAGACCAAAATTAGACCCCAAATTACAACGGGGGTCTTTTACATTAGCAACAACAAGCAACATAAGATAAATGGTCTTCAAGCAGCACAAAGTATACAAGTAGTCACGTTCATGCAAAACAACAATAACAGGCAATCACTCCAGGGGTTCATCATTATGTACATTGAGCTCGGGTTCCTGTACCTGTTCTTCTTCACCTGAAATGATAAAAGAGGGTGAGTCCTTATGAACTCAGCGAGGGGAACGAGAAATACGTTTTGAAACTCATTTTCTGGTTAAACTTATGAAAATCCCTTTCTCAAACATGAATACAACAGAAATACAAGTACAGAAATACAAGTACGGAAATACAAGTACAGAACAGGAATACCGGTCTTTCCTCCCCGAGGTTCTCTAGGATCCAAGCGGGAGTACTTATACACATAATAAAAAGGATACGGTGAGCTTTTGCTCTCAGATCAAGTCAAGTAACAAGAGTTGCGGCCGACTTTAATTCATCCCCAAAACACGCCAGGTAGGTGTACTCCGGATGTACCCCGAAAGCCTACGACCCAACTCTCCGAGGAAGTCTAGCCCCCAAGCGAGAGAGGGAATGGGACCATGGTGGTCACGGTAACACCGGCAAGCCCGATGCCGCCCGGCGTGCGTGATCGCTACCATGCCGACAGGAAAGGTTGCAACCTTGTATGCAATGCACATTTATGACAGGTAATATATCACAGTAGGAGGACAACAAAGTAGGTTGCCTCCGGACAGTCATAAGATTGTACATTGACCAAGTGAACAGGCAGGGCACGATAAACAGGTAATATATCACAGTAGGAGGACAACAAAGTAGGTTGCCTCCATACAATTTCAAGATCACATATTGCCAAGTAAACGAACGAGGCATGCTTGACATGAAATTTTACTTGTAGATCACATAGAGTCATATGAACATTAAACGGGCAGCCATGTAACACATGCAAGTGAAGCCATATAACTCATTTCAAAGTTCACGTAATCAAGTGATAAGATTATTCAACATGCAATGACATCAATCATGGGTTCGGGTGCAAGAAAAGCTTATTTGTCAACATGCAATGGTCAAAATCACATTTGAAGTTATAAGACATTAACGCGCAGCCCACTAAGCATATAATTTCCACACAATATCCAAATGATCAACACTTAGCAAGACTACCTAGTCATTAGGGTTTCCGTTTCATGCTTAACCGCGTGATTAAACCCTAAGTCAACTCAAAATCATTCTCAAGTCATGCATCATTCAATTCAAACATCCTCAAGTACCCAAAACAGTCCACACAACATTCCAACACCACAATTCCAAGCAATTAGTACCACAAGAGAGGTTACATCAATTTTCCAAGCATATAGCTAAGTGAAACCTTTACTGCAATAGGCTGTTTTCTCACAATCAATAGGATAAACAAACAATCTCCAAATCCAGTGAATAAGATGTCAAATTAAATCTTAACAAGTTAACTAAAATCAGAAACAAACCTTGCATCAATTGGAGTTCGGGATCATTAGATATTACCGAAACAGTGGAATAGCTCAAAATTGTCCAGATTTGCATACTTTTCAGAAATTGTCGTTTTTGAGGTCCTTAGGGTCCGTTTTAGCCTTGGTCCATTTCTGACAAAGTTGTCCAGAACTGAAAAATCTAGTAGCACACCAAATTTCATGCATTTTGGACAATATTTACTAAGTCAAAAATGGTTCGTTCCACAAGGTCAGTGCATCTGCCAAAACCTGATTCATTTTCCCAGATTTCCAGATTTGGTCACATTTTAATAATTTGCCATTTTGAGGACCTTAGAGTCAAAATTAGCTTCGACCTATTTCTGGGAAAAATGTTCAAAACTGTCCAAAATAGTCACCCACCAATTTTCAAGCATTTTCAACATCGTTTGCTTAGCTAAACTTACCTCGAACAGACTGGTCAGAGAGCTGTCATCCACTTCGACTTCACCTAGCATCATTTTCAAGCCAAGATCTTGCCATGCATGGTTGTTTAAGCTTATGAACGACCATATATCTCAAGTAAAGAAGCAAATACACACATTTATGAGCATGCATGTGAGTTTTTAAAGAGTTTTCAAAAGCTTTTAACCCTCACCTTAGCAATCAACCACAAAGATGCACAAAAACCTTGTTGAAGCTTCAAATCTCTTCTTCTTCTTGCTTAGCCGAGTTTCCAACTTGGTTTTCTCTATTTTTCCTAGCCTAGTAAGAAATCTCTTAGTACTTGCATGTAGTTAGAACTTGAAGAAAAGAAATGGATGTCAAGAAGCTTACCTAGGCCGAAAATAAAGCTTCAAAGGGCATGCAAGAGTGATTTTCGCATCCTAGCTAGCTCGGTTGAGGTCCTTTGCTTATGGTTTGCTTTGTTTAGCTATGATGTGAAGAAGATAAGCTATGGAGGGTGAGAACTCAGCCCAAAACCGAAATGGAGAGAGAGAATGAGAGGGAGAGAGAGAAAATGTGAGGGGAAGGAAGAAATGACAAAAAAAATGACAAGGAATAAAGCCTTTTGCATTTTTTGATGAGCATGTTCAGCCTTGAGCTTGGTGAATCAGATTTTTGTGTCTTCAAGGTGGAATTTAAAATGTTAGCATGGGCCATGAGTGGTTTGGTCGAAAATGAGAGGAATTGAGGTGGTTTTGGCAATTTTTTATGCATTGTGTAAGTGTTTTGTCATAATTTGTCTAGGATTATGAATAAATTATGCAATGCTAGACTAAATGCACTTAGTGGTCAGCCAAGGGCTTGCAAATTGCTGAAATTTCAGACTCTATTTAATATATTATGGATTATAATAAGGGTGAAATTTGAGGTGCATTGGTTTTGGGTGAGAATAAAGAATAAAGAATGTTTAGGCGTTTGTGTAGATTGAATTGTTTATTGTTAGTGGATTTTGTAGAGATTTGAATTAGGATTATTTTATAGTTTAGTGCTTTGTGTAGATTGCTTTCTTGATTAACGTGGTGGCACGGATTCCTAGGTCTAGGATACGTACTACGAGGCACACACCGAAAACAATACGGGGCACGAAATACGAGGTAAACACGAACTACGAGGCAAGACACGAACTTCTAGACTAAGGCACGTACTTCAAGTCTAATGCACAGATTCTAATGCTAACGCACGCAACCCTAGGTCAATGCACGTAGACCAATGCACGACACGTAATTCAATGCAATGCACGTAAATTAAGGTACGCCTCTTAAACCTAGGTTAAGGCACGTATGACGAAGTATGCATAAAAACTAAGATAGGGCACGTAATCCAAGGTCAGTCATATCATTCTTGGCCTATGGCACGCAAATCGAGGTAATACACGTCATTCAGGGTCGGGCCTCACATGGTGGATGAAGAATCTCGGCAATCCAAACCAGGGCAAAAAAAATTAAAAAGGGGGTACAACACGAGGACTTCCCAGGGGGTCACCCATCCTAGTACTACTCTCGCCCAAGCACGCTTCATAACATCGGAGTTTTGATGGGATCCGGTGCATTAGTGCAGGTATGATCGCACCCGTCATGTTGACGGCACAATTCCTATATGTGTTAACGGTTCACAGTCCCAGCCTAGAGAGATGGCCCATTCAAAAGGCCCAATGGGCTTAACGACAACCCATCCACTTCAACAACGCAGCATCCTCGCAAGACATTATATCGACACATTGTAGGGCCCTCAGATGTCCCGCAAGTCAGGTTGTCGTCCTTTTAACAGTTCACAACGTATGATCCAGGACGGAAAAACAGAGCAAAAGAAGAAAAGTGGCCTGAAACTGATGAAAACGTTCGATTTTGGGCTCAAAAATTGGGCAAAGCGAGAAAGGTGGCTGCCCCCGTCGTAGAGCTCTCAGAGAGCTTTGCAATGGTTTACTGTGTGCCGCGTAACGCCTTACGAATCAAAAGTTATGGGCACCGGAGCGACGAACACCTAGTCACAGACCCTACGCCCTCGGTTTGCGGGCCATCCTCTACGTGAAGTGAAGTTGTCTAGCCCAATGTTTCGTGGGATTCAGTAAATGAGATTTGGTGGATAAAGTATCTTGGCAACCCTAACCAGGGCAAAAAAAATTGAAAAGGGGGTGCAACACGAGGACATACCAGGGGGTCACCCATCCTAGTACTACTCTCGCCCAACCACGCTTAACTTCGGAGTTCTGATGGGATCCAGTGCGTTAGTGCTGGTATGATCGCACCTGTCATGTAGATGGCACAGTTCCTATATGTGTTAACGGTTCACAGTCCCAGCCTAGAGAGATGGCCCATTCAAAAGACCCAAAAAGGTTAACGAAAACCCATCCGCTTCAACAATGCAACATCCTCGCAAGACGTTGTATCGACACATTGTAGGGCCCTCTGATGTCCCGCGAGTCAGGTTGTCGTCCTTTTAACATTTCACAACGTATAATCCAGGACGGAAAAACAGAGCAAAACAAGAAAAGTGGCTTGAAACTGATGAAAACGATCGATTTTGGGATCAAAAAATGGGCACAGCGAGCAAGCTGGCTGCCCCCGTCGTAGAGCTCTCAGAGAGCTTTGCAACGGTATGCTGTGCGCAGCGTAACTCCTTACGGATAAAAATTTATGGGCACCCGAGCGACGGAGACCTGGTCACAAACCGTACGCCCTCGGTTTGCGGGCCAACCTCTACGTGAAGTGAAGTTGTCTAGCCCAATGTTCCGTGGGATTCAGTAATAGAGATTTGGTGGATAAAGTATCTTGGCAAACCTAACCAGGGTAAAAAAAATTGAAAAGGGGGTGCAACACGAAGATTTCCCAGGTGGTCACCCATCCTAGTAATATTCTCACCCAACCACGCTTAACTTCGGAGTTCTGATGGGATCTGGTGCATTAGTGCTGGTATGATCGCACCCTTCATGTTGAGGGCACAGTTCCTATATGTGTTAACAGTTCACAGTCCCAGCCCAGAGATATGGCCCATTCAAAAGGCCCAATGGGCTTAACGACAACCCATCCGCTTCAACAACGCAGCATCCTCGCTAGACGTTATATCGA
Source organism: Ehretia macrophylla (assembly GCA_037974665.1). Lineage (NCBI taxonomy): Eukaryota > Viridiplantae > Streptophyta > Magnoliopsida > Boraginales > Ehretiaceae > Ehretia > Ehretia macrophylla. Next base: position 1,944,392 of record CM075780.1, read on the forward strand.
CACGTTGTAGGGCCCTCTGATATCCCGCAAGTTAGGTTGTCGTCCTTTTAACAGTTCACGACGTACGATCCTGGACGAAAAAACAGAGCAAAAGAAGAAAAGGGGCCTGAAACTGATGAAAACGTTCAATTTTGGGCTCCAAAAATGGGCACAGTAAGCATGCTAGCTGCCCCCGTCGTAGAGTTCTCAGAGAGCTTTGCAACGGTATGCTGTGCGCCGCGTAACTCCTTACAGATCAAAAGTTATGGGCACCAGAGCGACGGAGACCTGGTCACAAACCCTACGCACTCGGTTTGCGGGCCCAGCCTCTACGTGAAACGAAGTTGTCTTGCCCAATGTTCCGTGGGATTCAGTAATAGCGATTTGGTGGATAAATTATCTTGGCAACCCTAACCAGGGCAAAAAAAATTGAAAATGGGTGCAACACGAGGACTTCCCAGGGGGTCACCTATCCTATTACTACTCTCGCCTAAGCGCGCTTAACATCGGAGTTCTGATGGGATCCGGTGCATTAGTGCTGGTATGATCGCACCCGTCATGTTGAGGGCACAATTCCTATATGTGTTAACAGTTCACAGTCCCAACCTAGAGAGATGGCCCATTCAAAAGGCCCAATGGGCTTAACGACAACCCATCCGTTTCAACAACACAGCATCCTCGCAAGACGTGATATCAACACGTTGTAGGGCCCTCTAATGTCCCACGAGTCAGGTTGTCGTCCTTTTAACAGTTCACGACGTACTATTCGGGACGGAAAAACGGAGCAAAAGAAGAAAAGTGGCCTGAAACAGATGAAAACGTTCGATTTTGGGCTCCAAAAATGGGCATAGCGAGCAAGCTGGCTGCCGTCGTCGTAGAGCTCTCAGAGAGCTTTACAACGGTATGCTGTGCGATGCGTAACTCCTTACGGATCAAAAGTTATGGGCACCGAATGTGAGGCCCGACCCCGAATAACGTGTCATACCTCGATTTGCGTGCCATAGATCCCTAATTATATTACCGACCTTGGATTACGTGTCCTGTCTTGGTTTTTGTGCAATACCTAGATATACGTGCCCTGACCTCGATGTACGAGCGTTACCTCATTTCGTGTGCCCTAACCTTGAACTACGTACCTTAACCTAGATATAGAATCGTGCCTTGATTTGCGTGCATTGTATTGAATTACGTGCCTTTCATTGGTTTATGTGCATTCACCTAGGATTATGTGCATTAGTCTTGAAGTACGTGCATTAGTCTTGAAGTTCGTGTCTTACCTCGTAGTTCGTGTCTACCTCGTGATTCGTGTCCCGTATTGTTTTCTGTGCGTGTCTCGTAGTGCGTGCCCTACACCTAGAAAAGCGTGCCCACACGCTAATCAATAAAGAATCCTACACAAAGCACTAGACACTAAAATAATCCTACACAATCCACTAACCAATATTATATTCCTAATTCAAATTCTCTACAAACTCCACTAACAATAAAATAATACTAAACTATTCCTACATTTCCCACTATCTATTATTCTTTTCATAATTCAACTCATCAACAAAAATTCCTATATTTTATTCTACCTAGATTCCCTAGTTTCCCAACATTCCTATGACAATTCTAATGACACAAATGTATAAAAAATTATTCCTAGACAAACTATGACACACACACAAGACACTAGGCATAAAATAGCCCCAAAACCCTACCCAATGCACACCATTTTCGACCAAGTGCTCCATGCCCATGCTAGGAATTTCAAAATGCCTCTTGAAGACATAAAAATCAGAATTTCTAAGCTCAAGGCCAAACCCATGCATCAACTTTTGCAAAAAGCCTCATTTTTCTTTCATTTCTCTCATTTTCCTCATCCTTCTCTCTCTCCCTCTCATTCTCTCTCTCCATCTCGGTTTTGGGCTGAGTTCTCACCTTCCATATCTCATTTTCTTCACACCATAGTTGATCAAGTCAAGCAATCATCAAATAAACTCAAGGAAACAAGCTAGGATGCGAAAATCACACATGCATGCCCTTTGAAGTCTTCATTTCGACCCTAGGTGAGTTTTTAAGCTTCCATTTCTTTTCTTCTTGTTCTAACCTCATGCATGTACTAAGAGCTTGGTCACTAAGCTAGGAAAATAGAGAAAACCAAGTTGGAATCTCGGCTAAGAAGAAGAAGAAGAAGTTTTGTGCTTCAACAAGTTTTTGTGCATCTTCTTGGTTGATTGCTAAGGTGAGGGCTAAAACCTTTTGAAAATCCTTAAAAAATTCACATGCATGCTCATGAATGTATGTCTTTGCTTCTGTACTTGAGTTATATGGTCGTTCATAAGCTTAAACAACCATGCATGGCAAGATCTTGGCTTGAAACTGATGCTAGGTGAAGTCGGATTGTTGACAGCTCTCTGACCAGTCTGTTTCGAGGTAAGTTTAGCTAAGAAAATGATGTTGAAAATGCATGAAAATTGGTAGGTGACTATTTTGGACAGTTTTGAATATTTTTCGTAGAAATAGGCCGAAGCTAATTTTTACTCTAATGTCCTCAAAATGGCGAATCTTTAAAATGTGTCCAAATCTGGAAATCTGGAAAAATGAAGCAGGTTTTGGCAGATGCACTGACCTTGTGGAACGAACCATATTTTACTTAGTAAATGATGTCCAAAATGTATTAAATTTGGTGTGCTGCTATAATTTTCAGTTCTGGACATTTTTGGCAGAAATGGACTAAGGCTAAAACTGACCCTAAGGACGTCAAAAACGTCAATTATGGAAATGTGTGCAAATCTGGACAGTTTTGTGCTATCTCACTGTTTCGGCTATATCTAATGATTCCGAACTCCAATTGATGCAAGGTTTGTTTGTGATTTTAGTTATCTTCTTAAGATTTAATTTGACATCTTATTCACTGGATTTGGAGTTTGTTTGCTTATCTTATTGATTGTGAGAAAACATCCTATTGCAGTAAGGGTTTCACTTAGCTATATGCTTGGAAAAATTATTGTAACCACTCTTGTGGTGTTAATTTCTTGGAATTGTGGTGTTGAGATGTTGTGTGGACTGTTTTGAGTACGTGAGGATGTTGAATTATATGATGCATGGCTTGAGATTGACTTTGAGTTGGTTTGAGGCTCAAATTGCACGAATATGCACAAAATGAAAACCCTAACGACTAGGTAGTTTTGCTAAGTGTTGATCATTCGGATACTATGTGGAATTATATGTTTAGTAGGCTGCCCGTAAATGCCTTTATGGTCCTAAATGTGAATTTGATCATTGCATGTTGACAAATAGGCTTTTCTTGCACCCAAACCCACGTAGATGTTATTACATGTTGAATAATCTTATTACTTGATCACGTGGACTTCGTAATGAGTTATATGGCCTATTTTACATGTGTTACATGGCTGCCTGTTTAATTTTCATATAACTCTATATGCCTTTCAAGTGAAATTTCCTGTCTTATCGTGCCCTGCTTGTTTACCTGTCAATGTGCAATCTTATGACTGTCTGGAGGCAACCTACTTTGTTGTCCTCCTACTGTGATATATTATCTGTCATAAATGTGCATTGCATACAAGGTTGCAACCTTTCCTGTCGGCATGGTAGCAATCACGCACACCGGGCAGCATCGGGCTTGCCGGTGCACCATGACTATCATGGTCCCATTCCCTCTCTCGCTTAGGGGCTAGACTTCCTCGGAGAGTTGGGTCGTAGGATTTCGGGGTACATCCGGAGTACACCCACCTGGCGTGTTTGGGGGATGATTTGAAGTCGGCCGCAACAACTGATTCTGGAACTGACTTGAGAGCAAAAACTCACTGTATCCTTTTTACTATGTGTATAAGTACTCTTGCTTCGTTCCTAGAGAATCTCGGGGAGAAAAGACCGGTATTTCTGTTCCTCTCCTTATATTATTGTTATATTCATGCTTGCAAAAAGGATTTTCATAAGTTGAACCGGAAAATGAGTTTCAAAACCTATTTCTCATTCCCCCTCGCTGAGTTCATAAGGACTCACCCTCTTTTATCATCTCAGGTGAAGAAGATCAAGAACAGGTACCCAAGGACGATGTGCCTAACGGTGATTCCTTGGAGTGATTGCCTGTCCCTACGTGCTTTTGTGCTTTGCCTGAAAGTGGTTGCTATATGGATGTTGTGTTTGAATGCAAACTATTCATTTTATTGATGTAAATGACCCCGTTGTAATTTGGGTCTAATTCTGGGATTGTACTACCTATAACCGGACGAACTTTTATTTGGTTGTTTGCTTTCGTTTTCTTAATTAGTAGTTATCGTAGGCTTTCAAACCACTAGATGAACGATCAACTAAGTTAATTCTATATAATTTTACTTAGGTGCTCATTTGCAAACTAAAGGATAATAGGTACTTGCATGATAGGAAATTCACGAATAAACGGGACATAGTTATCATGTTAGGCTTATTAACCAAACGAGACTTTCAAGATAAACTAGTAGGCAAATCGGTTGGTGACAATAGGAGTTTTTAATGGAATTGGATTAATGGTTGGAATAATTGGGGCATTTAGAGAATTAGGTCAAACCAAAGAGCCCAATTACAACCGTTATGCTGCCGGTTCACCGAAAAACTTTGAAGTTTAGGCCAAAACGTAAAGTGTTAAATCTTCATCAACGATTAAGTATGTGACATGTCCTGAACGTTTAGGTCACACCCTAGTCTAACCATTATAGGCCGGGTTAGGGCGTGACACCGGAGCGACGGAGACCTGGTCACAAACCCTACGCCCTCGGTTTGCAGGCCCAGCCTCTACAAGAAGCGAAGTTGTCTTGCCCAATGTTCCGTGGGATTCAGTAATAGAGATTTGGTGGATAAAGTATCTTGGCAACCCCAACCAGGGCAAAAAAAATTGAAAAGGGGGTGCAGCACGAGGACTTCCTAGGGGGTCACCCATCCTAGTGCTACTCTCGCCCAAGCAGGCTTAACGTCGGAGTTCTGATGGGATCCGGTGCATTAGTGCTGGTATGATCGCACCCGTCATGTTGAGGGCACAATTCCTTTATGTGTTAACTGTTCATTATCGACACGTTGTAGCGCCCTCTGATGTCCCGCGAGTTAGGCTGTCGTTCTTTTAACAGTTCACGACCTACGATCCGGGACAGAAAAATATATCAAAAGAAGAAAAGTGGCCTGAAACTGATGAAAATGTGTGATTTTGGGCTCCAAAAAGGGGCACAGCGAGCATGCTTGCTGCCCCCGTCATAGAGCTCTCAGAGAGCTTTGCAACGGTGAGCGATGCGACGTGTAACTCCTTACGGATCAAAAGTTATGGGCACCGGAGAGACGGAGACCTGGTCAAAAACCCTACGCCCTCGGTTTACGGGCCCAGCCTCTACGTGAAATGAAGTTGTCTTGCCCAATGTTCCGTGGGATTCAGTAATAGAGATTTGGTGGCTAAAGTATCTTGGCAACCCTAACTAGGGCAAAAATAATTGAAAAGGGGGTGCAACACGAGGACTTCCCAGGAGGTCACCCATCCTAGTACTACTCTCGCCCAAGAACGCTTAACTTCGGAGTTCTGATGGGATCCTGTGCATTAGCGCTAGTATGATTGCACCCGTCATGTTGAGGGCACAATTCCTATATGTGTTAACGGTTCACAGTCCCAGCCTAAAGAGATAGCCCATTCAAAAAGCCCAATGCGCTTAACGACAACCCATCCGCTTTAACAATGCAGCATGCTTGCAAGACATGATATTGACACGTTGTAGGGCCCTCTGATGTCCCGCGAGTCAGGTTGTCGTCCTTTTAACAGTTCACGACGTACGATCCGGGACGGAAAAACAGAGCAGAAGAAGAAAAGTGCCCTGAAATTGATGAAAACGTTCGATTTTGGGCTCCAAAAAGTGTCACAGCGAGCATGCTGCTGCCCCCGTCGTAGAGCTCTCAGAGAGCTTTGCAACGGTATGCTGTGCGCCACGTAACTCCTTACAGATCAAAAGTTATGGGCACCGGAGCGACAAAGACCTGGTCACAAATCCTACGCCCTCGGTTTGCGGGCCCAGCCTCTACGTGAAACGAAGTTGTCTTGCCCAATGTTCGGTGGGATTCAGTAATAGAGATTTGGTGGATAAATTATCTTGGCAACCCTAACCAGGGCAAAAAAAATAGAAAAGGGGGTGCAACACGAGGACTTTCCAGGCGGTCACCCATCCTAGTACTACTCTCGCCCAAGCACGCTAAACTTCGGAGTTCTGATTGGATCTGGTGCATTAGTGCTGGTATGATCGCACCCATCATGTTGAGGGCACAATTCCTATATGTGTTAACGGTTCACAGTCCCAAACTAGAGAGATGGCCCATTCAAAAGGCCCAATGGGCTTAACGACAACCCATCCTCTTCAACAACGCAGCATCCTCACAAGACATGATATCAACACGTTGTAGGGCCCTCTGATGTCCAGCGAGTCAGGTTGTCGTCCTTTTAACAATTCATGACGTACGATCTAGGACGAAAAAACATAGCAACAGGAGAAATATGGCCTGAAACTGATGAAAACGTTCAATTTTGGGCTCCACAAATGGGCATAGCGAGCAAGCAGGCTACCCCCGTCGTAGAGCTCTCAGAGAGCTTTGCAACGGTATGATGTGCGTCGCGTAACTCCTTACGGATCAAATGTTATGGGCACCGGAGCGACGGAGACCTGGTCACAAACCCTACGCCCTCGGTTTGCTGGCCCAGCCTCTACGTGAAGCGAAGTTGTCTTGCCCAATGTTCCGTGGGACTCAATAATATAGATTTGGTGGATAAAGTATCTTGGCAACCCTAACCAGGGCAAAAAAAATTGAAAAGGGGGTGCAACACGAGGACTTCGTATGGGGTCACCCATCCTAGTACTACCCTCGCCCAAGGGCGCTTAACTTCGGAGTTCTGATGGGATCCGGTGCATTAGTGCTGGTATGATCGCACCCGTCATGTTAGGGGCACAATTCCTTTATGTGTTAAATGTTCAGAGTCCCAGCTTAGAGAGATGGCCCATTCAAAAGGCCCAATGGGCTTAACGATAATCCATCCGCTTCAACAAAGCAGCATGCTTGCAAGACGTGATATCGACACGTTGTAGGGCCCTCTGATGTCCCACGAGTCAGGTTGTTGTCCTTATAACAGTTCACGACGTACGATCCGGGATGGAAAAACAGAGCAAAAGAAGAAAATATCTTGAAACTGATGAAAACGTTCGATTTCGGGCTCCAAAAAAGGGCACAGCAAGCATGCTTGCTGCCCCCGTCGTAGAGATCTCAGAGAGCTTTGCAACGGTATGCTGTACACCGCGTAACTCCTTACGGATCAAAAGTTATGGGCACTGGAGCGACGGAGACCTGGTCACAAACCCTACGCCCTCGGTTTGTGGGCCCAGCCTCTATGTGAAACGATGTTGTCTAGCCCAATGTTCTGTGGGATTTAGTAATAGAGATTTGGTGGATAAAGTATCTTGGCAACCCTAACTAGGGAAAAAAAAATTGAAAAGAGGGTGCAACATGAGGACTTCACAGGGGGTCACCCATCCTAGTACTACTCTCGCCCAAGCACGCTTAACTTCGGAGTTCTAATGGGATCTGGTGCATTAGTGTTGGTATGATCGAACCCGTCATGTTGAGGGAACAATTCCTTTATTTGTTAACTGTTCAGAGTCCCAGCTTAGAGAGATGGCCCATTCAAAAGGCCTAATGGGCTTAACGACAACCCATCATCTTCAACAACGCAGCATGCTTGCAAGACGTGATATTGACACGTTGTAGGGCCCTCTGATGTCCCTCGAGTCAGGTTGTCGTCCTTTTAACAGTTCACGACGTACGATCCGGGACGAAAAAATAGAGCAAAAGAAGAAAAGTGGCCTGAAACTGATGAAAACATTCGATTTTGGGCTCCAAAAATGGGCAGACCAAGCAAGCTGGCTGCCCTCGTCGTAGAGCTCTCAGAGAGCTTTGCAACGGTATGTTGTGCGCCGCGTAACTCCTTACGGATCAAAAGTTATGGGCACCGGAGCGATGGAGACCTAGTCACAAACCCTATGCCCTCGGTTTGCGGGCCTAGCCTCTACGTGAAACGAAGTTGTCTTGCCCAATGTTCGGTGGGATTCAGTAATAGAGATTTGGTGGATAAATTATCTTGGCAAACCTAACCAGGGCAAAAAAAATTGAAAAGGGGGTGCAACACGAGGACTTTCCAGGCGGTCACCCATCCTAGTACTACTCTCGCCCAAGCACGCTTAACTTCGGAGTTTTAATTGGATCTGGTGCATTAGTGCTGGTATGATCGCACCCGTCATGTTGAGGGCACAATTCCTATATGTGTTAACGGTTCACAGTCCCAACCTTGAGAGATGGCCCATTCAAAAGGCCCAATGGGCTTAACGACAACCCATCCTCTTCAACAACGCAGCATCCTCGCAAGACATGATATCAACACGTTGTAGGGCCCTCTGATGTCCAGCGAGTCAGGTTGTCGTCCTTTTAACAATTCACAACGTACGATCTAGGATGAAAAAACATAGCAACAGGAGAAATATGGCCTGAAACTGATGAAAATGTTCGATTTTGGGCTCCACAAATGGGCATAGCGAGCAAGCTGGCTACCCCCGTCGTAGAGCTCTCAGAGAGCTTTGCAACGGTATGCTGTGCGCCGCGTAACTCTTTACTGATCAAAAGTTATGGGCACCGGAGTGACGGAGACCTGGTCATAAACCCTACGCCCTCGGTTTGCGGGCCCAGCCTCTACAAGAAGCGAAGTTGTCTTGCCCAATGTTCTGTGGGATTCAGAAATTGAGATTTGGTGGATAAAGTATCTTGGCAACCCTAACCAGGGCAAAAAAAATTGACAAGGGGGTGCAACACGAGTACTTCCCAGGGGGTCACCCATCCTAGTACTATTCTCGCCCAAGCACGCTTAAGTTCGGAGTTCTGATGGGATCCGGTGCATTAGTGCTGGTATGATCGCACGCGTCATGTTGAGGGCACAATTCCATTATGTGTTAACTGTTCAGAGTCCCAACTTAGAGAGATAGCCCATTAAAAAGGCCCAATGGGCTTAACTACAACCCATCAGCTTCAACAACGCAGAATGCTTGCAAGACGTGATATCAACACGTTGTAGGGCCCTCTGATGTCCCACGAGTCAGGTTGTCGTCCTTTTAACAGTTCACGACGTACGATCCGAGACGGAAAAACATAGCAAAAGAAGAAAAGTGGCCTGAAACTGATGAAAATGTTCAATTTTAGGATCCAAAAAGGGGCACAGCAAGCATGCTAGCTGCCCCCGTCGTAGACCTCTCAGAGAGCTTTGCAACGGTATACTGTGCAACGCGTAACTCCTTACGGATCAAAAGTTATTGGCACCAGAGCGACGGAAACCTGGTCACAAACCCTATGCCCTCGGTTTGCGGGCCCAACCTCTACGTGAAACGAAGTTGTCTTGCCCAATGTTCCGTGGGATTCAATAATAGAGATTTTGTGCATAAAGTATCTTGGCAACGCTAACCAGGGCAAAAAAAATTGAAAAGGGGGTGCAACACGAGGACTTCCCAAGGGGTCACCCATCCTAGTACTACTCTCACCCAAGCACGCTTAACTTCGGAGTTCTGATGGGATCCGGTGCATTAGTGCTGGTATGATCGCACGCGTCATGTTGAGGGCACAATTCCATTATGTGTTAACTGTTCAGAGTCCCAACTTAGAGAGATAGCCCATTAAAAAGGCCCAATGGGCTTAACTACAACCCATCAGCTTCAACAACGCAGAATGCTTGCAAGACGTGATATCAACACGTTGTAGGGCCCTCTGATGTCCCACGAGTCAGGTTGTCGTCCTTTTAACAGTTCACGACGTACGATCCGAGACGGAAAAACATAGCAAAAGAAGAAAAGTGGCCTGAAACTGATGAAAATGTTCAATTTTAGGATCCAAAAAGGGGCACAGCAAGCATGCTAGCTGCCCCCGTCGTAGACCTCTCAGAGAGCTTTGCAACGGTATACTGTGCAACGCGTAACTCCTTACGGATCAAAAGTTATTGGCACCAGAGCGACGGAAACCTGGTCACAAACCCTATGCCCTCGGTTTGCGGGCCCAACCTCTACGTGAAACGAAGTTGTCTTGCCCAATGTTCCGTGGGATTCAATAATAGAGATTTTGTGCATAAAGTATCTTGGCAACGCTAACCAGGGCAAAAAAAATTGAAAAGGGGGTGCAACACGAGGACTTCCCAAGGGGTCACCCATCCTAGTACGACTCTCACCCAAGCACGCTTAACTTCGGAGTTCTGATGGGATCCGGTGCATTAGTGCTGGTATGATCGCACGCGTCATGTTGAGGGCACAATTCCATTATGTGTTAACTGTTTAGAGTCCCAACTTAGAGAGATAGCCCATTAAAAAGGCCCAATGGGCTTAACTACAACCCATCAGCTTCAACAACGCAGAATGCTTGCAAGACGTGATATCAACACGTTGTAGGGCCCTCTGATGTCCCACGAGTCAGGTTGTCGTCCTTTTAACAGTTCACGACGTACGATCCGAGACGGAAAAACATAGCAAAAGAAGAAAAGTGGCCTAAAACTGATGAAAATGTTCAATTTTAGGATCCAAAAAGGGGCACAGCAAGCATGCTAGCTGCCCCCGTCGTAGACCTCTCAGAGCGCTTTGCAACGGTATACTGTGCAACGCGTAACTCCTTACGGATCAAAAGTTATTGGCACCAGAGCGACGGAAACCTGGTCACAAACCCTATGCCCTCGGTTTGCGGGCCCAACCTCTACGTGAAACGAAGTTGTCTTGCCCAATGTTCCGTGGGATTCAGTAATAGAGATTTTGTTGATAAAGTATCTTGGCAACCCTAACCAAGGCAAACAAAATTGAAAAGGGGGTGCAACACGAGGACTTCCCAAGGGGTCACCCATCCTAGTACTACTCTCGCCCAAGCACGCTTAACTTCGGAGTTCTGATGGGATCCGGTGCATTAGTGCTGTTATGATCGCACCCGTCATGTTGAGGGCACAATTCCTATATGTGTTAATGGTTCACAGTCTCAGCCTAGAGAGATGGCCCATTCAAAAAGCCCAATGGGCTTAACGACAACCCATCCGCTTCAACAACGCAGCATCCTCGCAAGACGTGATATCGACACTTTGTAGGGGCCTCTGATGTCCCGCGAGTCAGGTTGTCAAACTTTTAACAGTTCATGACGTACGATCCGGGATGGAAAAACAGAGCAAAAGAAGAAAAGTGGCCTGAAACTGATGAAAACGTTCGATTTTGGGCTCCAAAAATGAGCAAAGCGAGCAAGCTAGCTTCCCGCATCGTAGAGCTCTCAAAGAGCTTTGCAACGGTATGTTGTGCGCCGCGTAACTCCTTACGGATCAAAAGTTATGGGCACTGGAGCGACGGAGACCTGGTCACAAACCCTACGCCCTCGGTTTGCGGGCCCATCCTCTCCAAGAAGCGAAGTTGTCTTGCCCAATGTTCCGTGGGATTTTTGTAATAGAGATTTGGTGGATAAATTATCTTGGCAACCCTAACCCGGGCAAAAAAATTTGAAAAGGGGGTGCAACACGAGGACTTCCCGTGGGGTCACCCATCCTAGTACTACTCTCGTCCAAACACGCTTAACTTCGGAGTTCTGATGGGATCCGGTGCATTAGTGCTGGTATGATCGGACCTGTCATGTTGAGGGCACAATTCATTTATGTGTTAACTGTTCAGAGTCCCAGCTTAGAGAGATGGCCCATTTAAAAGGCCCAATGGGCTTAACGACAACCCATCCGCTTCAATAACTCAGCATGCTTGCAAGACGTGATATTGACACGTTGTAGGGACCTCTGATGTCCCGCGAGTCAGGTTATCATCCTTTTAACAGTTCACGACGTACGATCCGGGACGGAAAAACAGAGCAAAAGAAGAAATGTGGCTTGACACTGATGAAAACGTTAGATTTTGGGCTCCAAAAAGGGCACAACGAGCATGCTAGCTGCCCCCATTGTAGAGCTCTCAGAGTGCTTTGCAACGGTATGGTGTTCGCCGCGTAACTCCTTACGGATCAAAAGTTATGGGCACCGGAGCGACGGAGACCTGGTCACAAACCCTACGCCCTCGGTTTGCGGGCCCAGCCTCTACGTGAAACGAAGTTGTCTTGCCCAATGTTCCGTGGGATTCAGTAATAGAGATTTGGTGGATAAATTATCTTGGCAACCCTAACTAGGGCAAGAAAAATTGAAAAGGGTGTACAACACGAGGACTTTCCAGGGGGTCACCCATCCTAGTACTATTCTCGCCCAAGCACGCTTAACTTCGGAGTTCTGATGGGATCCGGTGCATTAGTGCTGGTATGATCGCACCCGTCATGTTGAGGGAACAATTCCATTATTTGTTAACTGTTCAGAGTCCCAACTTAGAGAGATGGCCCATTAAAAAGGCCTAATGGGCTTAACGACAACCCATCAGCTTCAACAACGCAACATGCTTGCAAGACGTGATATCGACACGTTGTAGGGCCCTCTGATGTCCCGCGAGTCAGGTTGTCGTCCTTTTAACAGTTCACGACGTACGATCCGGGTCGGAAAAACAGAGCAAAAGAAGAAAAGTGGCCAGAAATTGATGAAAATATTTGATTTTAGGATCCAAAATGGGGCACAGCAAGCATGCTAGCTACCCCCGTCATAGACCTCTTAGAGAGCTTTGCAACGGTATGCTGTGCACCGCGTAACTCCTTACGGATCAAAAGTTATTGGCACCGGAGCGACGGAAACCTGGTCACAAACCCTATGCCCTCGGTTTACGGGCCCAACCTCTACGTGAAACGAAGTTTTTCTTGGCCAATGTTCCGTGGGATTTAGTAATAGAGATTTTGTGCATAAAGTAAGCTGGCAACCCTAACCAGGGCAAAAAAAATTGAAAAGGGTGTGCAACACGAGGACTTCCAAAGGGATCACCCATCCTAGTACTACTCTCGCCCAAGCACGCTTAACTTCGGAGTTCTGATGGGATCCGGTGCATTAGTGCTGGTATGATCACACCCGTCATATTAGGGGCACAATTCCTATATGTGTTAACGGTTCACAGTCTAAGCCTAGAGAGATGGCACATTCAAAAAGCCCAATGGGCTTAACGACAACCCATCCTATTCAACAACGCAACATCCTCACAAGACGTGATATCGACACGTTGTAGGGCCCTCTGATGTCCCGCGAGTCAGGTTGTCATCCTTTTAATAGTTCACGATGTACGATCTGGGAAGGAAAAACTGAGCAAAAGAAGAAAAGTGGCCCAAAATGGATGAAAACATTCGATTTTAGGCTCCAAAAATGGGCACAGCTAGCAAGCTGGCGACCCCCGTCGTAGAGCTCTCAGAGAGCTTTGCAACGGTATGTTGTGCGCCGTGTAACTCCTTACGGATCAAAAGTTATTGGCACCGGAGCGACGGAAACCTGGTCACAAATCCTATGCCCTCGGTTTACGGGCCCAACCTCTATGTGAAACGAAGTTGTCTTGCCCAATGTTCCGTGGGATTTAGTAATAGAGATTTTGTGCAAAAAGTAACCTGGCAACCCTAACCAGGGCAAAAAAAATTGAAAAGGGTGTGAAACACGAGGACTTCCCAAGGGGTCACCCATCCTAGTACTACTCTCGCCCAAGCACGCTTAACTTCGGAGTTCTGATGGGATCCGGTGCATTAGTGCTGGTATGATCGCACCCGTCATATTGGGGGCACAATTCCTATATGTGTTAACGGTTCACGGTCTAAGCCTAGAGAGATGGCCCATTCAAAAAGCCCAATGGGCTTAACGACAACCCATCCTCTTCAACAACGCAGCATCCTCACAAGACGTGATATCGACACGTTGTAGGGCCCTCTGATGTCCCGCGAGTCAGGTTGTCGTCCTTTTAACAGTTCACGATGTCTGATCTGGGAAGGAAAAACTGAGCATAAGAAGAAAAGTGGCCCAAAATGGATGAAAACATTCGATTTTAGGCTCCAAAAATGGGCACAGCTAGCAAGCTGGCGACCCCCGTCGTAGAGCTCTCAGAGAGCTTTGCAACGGTATGTTGTGCGCCGTGTAACTCCTTACGGATCAAAAGTTATTGGCACCGGAGCGACGGAAACCTGGGCACAAATCCTATGCCCTCGGTTTACGGGCCCAACCTCTACGTGAAACGAAGTTGTTTTGCCCAATGTTCCGTGGGATTTAGTAATAGAGATTTTGTGCATAAAGTAACCTGGCAACCCTAACCAGGGCAAAAAAAATTGAAAAGGGTGTGAAACACGAGGACTTCCCAAGGGGTCACCCATCCTAGTACTACTCTCGCCCAAGCACGCTTAACTTCGGAGTTCTGATGGGATCCGGTGCATTAGTGCTGGTATGATTGCACCCGTCATATTGGGGGCACAATTCCTATATGTGTTAACGGTTCACAGTCTAAGCCTAGAGAGATGGCCCATTCAAAAAGCCCAATGGGGTTAACGACAACCCATCATCTTCAACAACGCAGCATCCTCACAAGACGTGATATCGACACGTTGTACGGCCCTCTGATGTCCCGCGAGTCAGGTTATCGTCCTTTTAACAGTTCACGATGTCCGATCTGGGAAGGAAAAATTGAGCAAAAGAAGAAAAGTGGCCCAAAATGGATGAAAACATTCGATTTTAGGCTCCAAAAATGGGCACAGCTAGCAAGCTGGCGACCCCCGTCGTAGAGCTCTCAGAGAGCTTTGCAACGGTATGTTGTGCGCCGCGTAACTCCTTACGGATCAAAAGTTATGGGCACCGGAGCGACGGAGACCTGGTCACATACCCTATGCCCTCGGTTTGCGGGCCCAACCTCTACGTGAAACGAAGTTTTCTTGCCCAATGTTCCGTGGGATTCAATAATAGAGATTTTGTTGATAAAGTATCTTGGCAACCCTAATCAGGGCAAAAAAAATTGAAAAGGGGTGCAACACGAGGACTTCCCAAGGGGTCACCCATCCTAGTACTACTCCCACCCAAGCACGCTTAACTTCGGAGTTCTGATGGGATCCGGTGCATTAGTGCTGGTATGATCGCACCCGTCATGTTAAGGGCACAATTCCTATATGTGTTAATGGTTTACAGTCTCAACCTAGAGAGATGGCCCATTCAAAAAGCCCAATGGGCTTAACGACACCCCATTCGCTTCAACAACGCAGCATCCTTGCAAGACGTGATATCGACATGTTGTAGGGCCCTCTGATATCCCGCGAGTCAGGTTGTCGTCCTTTTAACAGTTCACGACGTGCGATCTGGGATGGAAAAATAGAGCAAAAGAAGAAAAGTGGCCTGAAACTGATGAAAATGTTCAATTTTGGGCTTCAAAAATGGGCAAGGCGAGCAAGCTTGCTCCCCTCGTCGTAGAGCTCTCAAAGAGCTTTGCAACGGTGTGTTGTGCGCCGCGTAACTCCTTCCGGATCAAAAGTTATGGGCACTAGAGCGACGCAGACCTGGTCACAAACCCTAGGCCCTCGGTTTGCGTGCCTAGCCTCTACGTGAAATGAAGTTGTGTTGCCCAATGTTCTGTGGAATTCAGTAATAGAGATTTGGTGGATAAAGTATCTTGGCAACCCTAACTAGGGCAAGAAAAATTGAAAAGGGGGTGCAACACGAGGACTTTCCAGGGGGTCACCCATCCTAGTACTACTCTCGTCTAAGCACGCTTAACTTCGGAACTCTGATGGGATCCGTTGCATTAGTGCTGGTATGATCGCACACATCATGTTGAGGGCACAATTCCTATATGTGTTAACGGTTCACTATCCCAGCCTAGAGAGATGGCCCATACAAAAAGCCCAATGGGCTTAACAACAACCCATTCGCTTCAACAACGCAGCATGCTGGAAAGACGTGATATCGACACGTTGTAGGGCCCTCTGATGTCCTGCGAGTCAGGTTGTCGTACTTTTAACATTTCACGACGTACGATCCGGGAAGGAAAAACAGAGCAAAAGAAGAAAAGTGGCCTGAAATTGATGAAAACGTTCGATTTTGGGCTCCAAAAATGGGCAAAGCGAGCATGCTAGCTTCCCCCGTCGTAGAGCTCTCAAAGTGCTTTGTAATGGTATGCTGTGCGCCGCGTAACTCCTTACGGATCAAAAGTTATGGGCACTGGAGCGACGGAGACCTGGTCATAAACCTTACGCCCTCGGTTTCCGGGCCCAGCCTCTACAAGAAGCGAAGTTGTCT
The DNA here is from genome assembly GCA_037974665.1 of Ehretia macrophylla. Taxonomy (NCBI): domain Eukaryota; kingdom Viridiplantae; phylum Streptophyta; class Magnoliopsida; order Boraginales; family Ehretiaceae; genus Ehretia; species Ehretia macrophylla. Next base: position 1,960,584 of record CM075780.1, read on the forward strand.
TGCCCAATGTTCTGTGGGATTCTGTAATATAGATTTGGTGGATAAATTATCTAGGCAACCCTAACCAGGGCAAAAAAAATTGAAAAGGGGGTGCAACACGAGGACTTCCCATGGGGTCACCCATCCTAGTACTACTCTGCCTAAACACGCTTAACTTCGGAGTTCTGATGGGATCCGGTGCATTAGTGCTGGTATGATCGGACCCGTCATGTTGAGGGCACAATTCATTTATGTGTTAACTGTTCAGAGTCGCAGCTTAGAGAGATGGCCCATTTAAAAGGCCCAATGGGCTTAACGACAACCCATCCCCTTCAACAACTCAGCATGCTTGCAAAACGTGATATCGACACGTTGTAGGGTCCTCTGATGTCCCGTGAGTCAGGTTATCGTCCTTTTAACAGGTCACGACGTACGTTCCGGGACCGAAAAACAGAGCAAAAGAAGAAATGTGGCCTGAAACTGATGAAAACGTTAGATTTTGGGCTCCAAAACGGGCACAGCGAGCATGCTGGCTGCCCCCGTCGTAGAGCTCTCAGAGAGCTTTGTAACGGTATGCTGTGCGCCGCGTAACTCCTTACGGATCAAAAGTTATGGGCACCGGAGCGACGGAGACGTGGTCACAAACCCTACGTCCTCGGTTTGCGGGCCCAGCCTCTACGTGAAATGAAGTTGTCTTGCCCAATGTTCCGTGGGATTCAGTAATAGAGATTTGGTGGATAAATTATCTTGGCAACCCTAACTAGGGCAAGAAAAATTGAAAAGGGGGTGCAACACGAGGACTTCCCAGGGGGTCACCCATCTTAGTACTACTCTCGCCTAAACACGCTTAACTTCGGAACTCTGATGGGATCCGTTGCATTAGTGCTGGTATGATAGCACCCATCATGTTGAGGGCACAATTCCTATATATGTTAACGGGTCACAGTCCCAGCCTAGAGAGATGGCCCATTCAAAAAGCCCAATGGGCTTAACAACAACCCATTCGCTTCAACAACGCAGCATCCTCGCAAGACGTGATATCGACACGTTGTAGGGCCCTCGGATGTCCGGCGAGTCAGGTTGTCGTACTTTTAACAGTTCACGACGTACGATCCGGGATGGAAAAATAGAGCAAAAGAAGAAAAGTGGCCTGAAATAGATGAAAACGTTTGATTTTGGGCTCCAAAAATGGGCACAGCGAGCATGCTAGCTTCCCCCGTCGTAGAGCTCTCAAAGAGCTTTGCAAAGGTATGTTGTGCGCCGCGTAACTCCTTACGGATCAAAAGTTATGGGCACCGGAGCGACGGAGACCTGGTCACAAACCCTACGCCCTCGGTTTGTGGGCCCAGCCTCTACGTGAAACGAAGTTGTCTTGCCCAATGTTCCGTGGGATTCAGTAATAGAGATTTGGTGGATAAATTATCTTGGCAACCCTAACCCGGGCAAAAAAATTTGAAAAGGGGGTGCAACACGAGGACTTCCCAGGGGGTCAACCATCCTTGTACTACTCTCGCCCAAGCACGCTTAACTTCGGACTTCTGATGGGATCCGGTGCATTAGTGCTGGAATGATCGCACCCGTCATGTTGAGGGCATAATTCCTTTATGTGTTAACTGTTCAGAGTCCCAGCATAGAGAGATGGCCCATTCAAAAGGCCCAATGGGCTTAACGACAACCCATCCACTTCAACAACGCAGCATGCTTGCAAGACGTGATATCGACACGTTGTAGGGCCCTCTTATGTCTAGCAAATCTGGTTGTCGTCCTTTTAACAGCTGACGACATATGATTCGGGACTGAAAAACAGATCAAAAGAAGAAAAGTAGCCTGAAACTGATGAAAACATTCGATTTTGGGCTCCAAAAATGGGCAAAGCGAGTATGCTAGATGCCCCCGTCGTAGAGCTCTCAAAGAGCTTTGCAACGCTATACTGTGCGCCGCGTAACTCCTTACGGATCAAAAGTTATGGGCATTGGAACGACGGAGACTTGGTCACAAACCCTACGCCCTCGGTTTGAGGGCGCAGCCTCTACAAGAAGCGAAGTTGTCTTGCCCAATGTTCCGTGTGATTCAGTAATAGAGATTTGGTGGAGAAAGCATCTTGGCAACCCTAACCCGGGCAAAAAAAATTGAAAAGGTGGTGCAACACGAGGACTTCCCATGGGGTCACCCATCCTAGTACTACTCTCGCCCAAGCATGCTTAACTTCGGAGTTCTGATTGGATCCGGTGCATTAGTGCTGGTATGATCGCACCCGTCATGTTGAGGGCACAATTCCTTTATGTGTTAACTGTTCAGAGTCCCAGCTTAGAGAGATGGTCCATTCAAAAGGCCCAATAGGCTTAACGACATCCCATCTACTTCAACAACGCTGCATGCTTGCAAAATGTGATATCGACACGTTGCAGGGCCCTCTGATGTCCCGCGAGTCAGGTTGTCGTCCTTTTAACAGTTCAGGTCGTACTATCCGGGAGGGATAAATAGAGCAAAAGAAGAAAAGTGGCCTGAAACTGATGAAAACATTCGATATTGGGCTCCAAAAATGGGCACAGCGAGCATGCTGGCTGCCCACGTCGTAGAGCTCTCAAGGAGCTTTGCAACGGTATGCCGTGCGCCGCGTAACTTCTTAAGGAACAAAAGTTATGGGCACTGGAGCGACGGAGACCTGGTCAAAAGCCCTACGCCCTCGGTTTGCAGGCCCAGCCTCTACAAAAAGCGAAGTTGTCTTGCCCAATGTTCCGTGGGATTCAATAATAGAGATTTGGTGGATAAATTATCTTGGCAACCCTAACCCGGGCAAAAAAAATTGAAAAGGGGGAGCAACACGAGGAATTTCCAGGGGGTCACCCATCCTAGTACTACTCTCGCCCAAGCACGCTTAACTTCGGAGTTCTGATGGGATCCGGTGCATTAGTGCTGGTATGATCGCACCCGTCACGTTGAGGGCACAATTCCTTTATGTCTTAATTGTTCAGAGTCCCAACTTAGAGAGATGGCCCATTCAAAAGGCCCAATGGGCTTAACGACAACGCATCCGCTTCAACAACGCAGCATGCTTGCAAGACGTGATGTCGACATGTTGTAGGGCCCTCTGATGTCCCGCGAGTCAGGTTGTCGTCCTTTTAACAGTTCACGACGTACGATCCGGGATGGAAAAATAGAGCAAAAGAAGAAAAGTGGCCTCAAACTGATGAAAACGTTCGGTTTTGGGCTCCAAAAACAGGCACAGCGAGCAAGCTGACTGCCACCGTCATAGAGCTCTCAGAGAGCTTTTCAACGTTATGTTGTGCGCCGCGTAACTCCTTACGAATCAAAAGTTATTGGAACCAGAGTGACGGAGAGCTGGTCACAAACCCTACGCCCTCGGTTTGCGGGCCCTACCTCTACAAGAAGCAAAGTTGTCTTGCCCAATGTTCCGTGGGATTCTGTAATAGAGATTTGGTGGATAAAGTATCTTTGCAACCCTAAGCAGGGCAAAAAAAATTGAAAATGGGGTGCAACACGAGGACTTCCCAGGCGGTCACCCATCCTAGGACTACTCTCGCCCAAGCACGCTTAACTTCAGAGTTCTGATGGGATCCGGTGCATTAGTGCTGGTATGATCGCACCCGTCATGTTGAGGGCACAATTCCTATATGTGTTAACGGTTCACAGTCCCAGCCTAGAGAGATGGCCCATTCAAAAAGCCCAATGGGCTTAACGACAACCCATCCGCTTCAACAATGCAGCATCCTCGCAAGACGTGATATTGACACGTTGTAGGTCCCTCTGATGCCCCGCGAGTCAGGTTGTCGTACTTTTAACAGTTCACGACGTACGATCCGGGATGGAAAAGAAGAGCAAAAGAAGAAAAGTGGCCTGAAATTGATGAAAATATTCGATTTTGGGCTCCAAAAATGGGCACAGTGAGCATGCTAGCTTCCCCCGTCGCAGAGCTCTCAAAGAGCTTTGCAACGGTATGCTGTGCGCCGTGTAACTCTTTACGGATAAAAAATTATGGGCACTGGAGCGACGGAGACCTGGTCACAAACCCTACGCCCTTGGTTTGTGGGCCCAGCCTCTGCAAGAAGCGAAGTTGTCTTGCCCATTGTTCCGTGGGATTCAGTAATAGAGATTTGGTGGATAAATTATCTTGGCAACCCTAACCCGAGCAAAAAAAATTGAAAAAGGGGTGCAACACGAGGACTTCCCATGGGGTCACCCATCCTAGAACTACTCTCGCCCAAGCACACTTAACTTCGGAGTTCTGATGGGATCCGGTGCATTAGTGCTTGTATGATCGCACCCGTCATGTTGAGGGCACAATTCCTTTATGTGTTAACTGTTCAGAGCCCCAGGTTAGAGAGATGGCCCATTCAAAAGGCCCAATGGGCTTAACTACAACCCATCCACTTGAACAACGCAGCATGCTTGCAAGACGTGATATCAACACGTTGTAGGGCCCTCTGATGTCCCGTGAATCAGGTTGTCGTCCTTTTAACAGTTCACGATGTGCGATATGGGATAGAAAAACAGAGCAAAAGAAGAAAAGTGGCGTGAAACTGATGAAAACGTTCGATTTTGAGCTCCAAAAATGGTCACAGCGTGCATGCTGGCTGCCCCCGTCGTAGAGCTCTCAAAGAGCTTTGTAAAGGTATACTTTGCGCCGCGTAACTCCTTACGGATCAAAAGTTATGGGCATTGGAGCGACGGGGACCTGGTCACAAACCCTACGCCATAGGTTTGCGGGCCCAGCCTCTACAAGAAGCGAAGTTGTCTTGCCCAATGTTCCGTGGGATTCAGTAATAGAGATTTGGTAGATAAAGTATCTTGGAAACCCTAACCCGGGCAAAAAAAATTGAAAAGCTGGTGCAACACAAGGACTTCCCATAGCGTCACCCATCCTAGTACTACTCTCGCCCAAGCACGCTTAACTTCGGAGTTTTGATGGGATCCGGTGCATTAGTGCTGGTATGATCGCACCCGTCATGTTGAGGGCACAATTCCTTTATGTGTTAACTGTTCAGAGTCCCAGCTTAGAGAGATGGTCCATTCAAAAGGCCCAATGGGCTTAACGACAACCCATCTACTTCAACAACGCAGCATGCTTGCAAGACGTGATATCGACACGTTGCAGGGACCTCTGATGTCCCGTGATTCAGGTTGTCATCCATTTAACAGTTGACGACATACGATCCGGGAATGAAAAACAGAGCAAAAGAAGAAAAGTGGCCTGAAGCTGATGAAAACATTCGATTTTGGGCTCCAAAAATGGGTACAGCGAGCATGCTAGCTGCCCCCGTCGTACAGCTCTCAAAGAGCTTTGCATCGGTATACTGCGCGACGCGTAACTCCTTACGGATCAAAAGTTATGGGCACTGGAGCGACGGAGACGTGGTCACAAACCCTACGCCCTCGGTTTGCGGGCCCAGCCTCTACAAGAATTGAAGTTATCTTGCCCAATGTTCCGTGGGATTGAATAATAGAGATTTGGTGGATAAAGTATCTTGGCAACCCTAACCCGGGCAAAAAAAATTGAAAAGGGGGTGCAACACGAGGACTTTCCAGGGGGTCACCCATTCTAGTACTACTCTCGCCCAAGCACGCTTAACTTCGGAGTTTTGATGGGATCCGGTGCATTAGTGCTGGTTTGATCACACCCGTCATGTTGAGGGCACAATTCCTTTATGTGTTAACTTTTCAGAGTCCCAGCTTAGAGAGATGGTCCATTCAAAAGGCCCAATGGGCTTAACGACAACCCATCTACTTCAACAACGCAGCATGCTTGCAAGACGTGATATCGACACGTTGTAGGGCCCTCTGATGTCCCGCAAGTCAGGTTGTCGTCGTTTTAATAGTTCACGACGTACGATCCGGGATGAAAAAATAGAGCAAAAGAAGAAAAGTGGCCTGAAACGGATGAAAACGTTTAATTTTGGGCTCCAAAAATGGGCGCAGCGAGCATGCTGGTTGCCCACGTCGTAGAGCTCTCAAAGAGCTTCGCAACGGTATGCTGTGCACCGCGTAACTCCTTATGGATCAAAAGTTATGGGCACTAGAGCGACGGAGACCTGGTCACAAGCCCTACGCCCTCAGTTTGCGGGCCCGGCCTCCACAAGAAGCGAAGTTGTCTTGCCCAATGTTCTGTGGGATTCAATAATAGAGATTTGGTGGATAAAGTATCTTGGCAACCCTAACCCGGGCAAAAAAAATTGAAAAGGGGGTGCAACACGAGGACTTTCCAGGGGGTCACCCATCCTAGTACTACTCTCGCCCAAGCACGCTTAACTTCGGAGTTCTGATGGGATCCGGTGCATTAGTGCTGTTATGATCGCACCCAACATGTTGAGGGCACAATTCCTTTATGTGTTAATTGTTCAGAGTCCCAGCTTAGAGAGATGGCCCATTCAAAAGACCCAATGGGCTTAACGACAACCCATCCGCTTCAACAACATAGCATGCTTGCAAGACGTAATATCGACACGTTATAGGGCCCTCTGATGTCCTGCGAGTCAAGTTGTCGTCCTTTTAACAGTTCACGACGTACGATCCGAGACGGAAAAATAGAGCAAAAGAAGAAAAGTGCCCCCGTCATAGAGCTCTCAGAGAGCTTTGCAACGTTAAGCTGTGCGCCGCGTAACTCCTTACGGATCAAAAGTTATGGGCACCAGAGTGACGGAGACCTGGTCACAAACCCTATGCCCTCGATTTGAGGGCCCAGCCTCTACAAGAAGCAAAGTTGTCTAGCCCAATGTTCCGTGGGATTCTGTATTAGAGATTTGGTGGATAAAGTATCTTTGCAACCCTAAGCAAGGCAAAAAAAATTGAAAAGGGGGTGTAACACGAGGACTTCCCACGGGGTCACCCATAATAGGACTACTCTCGCCCAAGCACGCTTAAGTTCGGAGTTCTGATGGGATCCAGTGCATTAGTGCTGGTATGATCGCAACCGTCATGTTGAGGGAACAATTCCTATATGTGTTAACGGTTCACAGTCCCAGCCTAGAGAGATGGCCCATTTAAAAAGCCCAATGGGCTTAACGACAACCCATCCGCTTCAAAAACGCAGCATCCTCGCAAGACGAGATATCGACACGTTGTAGGTCCCTCTGATAGCTCGCGAGTCAGGTTGTCGTACTTTTAATAGTTCACGACGTATGATCCGGGATGGATAAACAAAGCAAAAGAAGAAAAGTGGCCTGAAACTGATGAAAACGTTCGATTTTGGGCTCCAAAAATGGGCACAGCGAGCAAGCTAGCTGCCTCCGTCGTAGAGCTCTCAGAGAGCTTTGCAACGGTATACTGTGCACCATGTAACTCTTTACAGATCAAAAGTTATGGGTACCGGAGCGACGGAGACCTGGTAACAAACCCTACGCCCTCGGTTTGTGGGCCCAGCCTCTACATGAAGCGAAGTCGTCTTGCCCATTGTTCCGTGGGATTCAGTAACAGACATTTGGTGGATAAAATATCTTGGGAACCCTAACCAGGGCAAAAAAAATTGAAAAAGGGGGTGCAACACGAGGACTTCCCATTGGCTCACCCATCCTAGTACTACTCTCGCCCAAGCACGCTTAACTTCGGAGTTCTGATGGGATCCGGTGCATTTGTGCTGGTATGATCGCACCCGTCATGTTGAGGGCACAATTCCTTTATGTGTTAACTATTCAGAGTCCCAGCTTAGAGAGACGGCCCATTCAAAAGGCCCAATGGGCATAACGACAACCCATCCACTTCAACAACGCACCATGCTTGCAAGACGTGATATTGACAAGTTGTAGGGCCTTCTGATGTCCCGTGAGTCAGGTTGTCGTCCTTTAACAGTTCACGACGTAGGATCCGGGACGGAAAAACATAGCAAAAAAAGAAAAGTGTCCTGAAACTGATGAAAACGTTCGATTTTGGGCAACAAAAAAGGGCACAGCGAGCATTCTCGCTGCCCCCGTCGTAGAGCTCTCAAAGTGTTTTCCAACGGTACGCTGTGCGCAGCGTAACTCCTGACGGATCAAAAGTTATGGGCATCGGAGCGATAGAGACCTGGTCACAAACTCTACGCCTTAGGTTTGCGGGCCCTGCCTCTACGTGAAACGAAGTTGTCTTGCCCAATGTTCAGTGGGATTTAGTAATAGAGATTTGGTGGATAAAGTATCTTGGCAACCCTAACCCGAGCAAAAAAAATTGAAAAGGGGTTGCAACACGAGGACTTCCTATGGGGTCACCCATCCTAGTACTACTCTCGCCCAAGCACTCTTAACTTCGGAGTTCTAATGGGATCCGGTGCATTTGGGCTGGTATGATCGCACCCGTCATGTTGAGGGCACAATTCCTTTATGTGTTAACTGTTTAGAGTCCCAGCTTAGAGAGATGGCCCATTCAAAAGGCCCAATGGGCTTAACGACAACCTATCCGCTTCAACAACGCAGCATGCTTGCAAAATGTGATATCGACACATTGTAGGGCCCTCTGATGTCCCGCGAGTTAGGTTGTCGTCCTTCTAATAGTTCACGATGTGCGATCATGCTTGCTGACCCCGTCGTAGAGCTCTGAAAGAGCTTTGCAATGGTATATTGTGCGTCGCGTAACTCCTTACGGATCAAAAGTTATGGCCACCGGAGTGACGGAGACCTGGTCACAAACCCTACGCCCTCGGATTGCGGGCCCAGCCTCTACAAGAAGCGAAGTTGTCTTGCCCAATGTTCCGTGGGATTCAGTAATAGAGATTTGGTAGATAAAGTTTCTTGGCAACCCTAACACGGGCAAAGGAAATTGAAAAGGTGGGGCAACACGGGGACTTCGCATGCGATCACCCATCCTAGTACTACTCTCGCCCAAGCACGCTTAACTTTGGAGTTCTGTTGGTATCCGGTGCATTAGTACTGGTATGATCACACCCGTCATGTTGAGGGCACAATTCCTTTATGTGTTAAATATTCAGAGTCCCAGCTTAGAGAGATGGTCCTTTCAAAAGGCCCAATGGGCTTAACGACAACCCATCTACTTTAACAACGCAGCATGCTTGCAAGACGTGATATCAACACGTTACAGGGTCCTCTGATGTCCCGCGAGTCAGGTTGTCGTCCTTTTAACAGTTCTCGACGTATGATCCGGGACGGAAAAATAGAGCAAAAGAAGAAAAGTGGCCTGAAACTGATGAAAATGTTCGATTTTGGGCTCCAAAAATGGGCATAGTGAGCATGCTGGCTGCCCACGTCGTAGAGCTCTCAAAGTGCTTTGCAACGGTATGCTGTGCGCCGCGTAACTCTTGACGGATCAAAAGTTTTGGGCACTGGAGCGACAGAGACTTGGTCACAAGCCCTACGCCCTCGGTTTGCTGGCCCAGCCTCTACAAGAAGCGAAGTTGTCTTGCCCAATGTTCCGTGGGATTCGATAAAAGAGATTTGCTAGATAAAGTATCTTGGCTACCCTAACCCGGGCAAAAAAAATAGAAAAGGGGGTGCAACACGAGGACTTTCCAGGGGGTTACCCATCCTAGTACTACTCTCGCCCAAGCACACTTAACTTCGGAGTTCGGATGGGATCCGGTGCATTAGTGCTGGTATGATCGCACTCATCATGTTGAGGGCACAATTCCTTTATGTGTTAATTGTTCAGAGTCCCAACTTAGAGAGATGGCCCATTCAAAAGGCCCAATGGGCTTAACGACAACCCATCCGCTTCAACAACGCAGCATGCTTGCAAGACGTGAAATCGACATGTTGTAGGGCCCTCTGATGTCCCGCGAGTCAGGTCGTCGTCCTTTTAGCAGTTCACGACGTACGATCCGGGACGGAAAAATAGATCAAAAGAAGAAAAGTGTCCTCAAACTGATGAAAACGTTCGATTTTGGGCTCCAAAAACGGGAACAGCGAGCATGCTGACTGCCCCCGTCATAGAGCTCTCAGAGAGCTTTGCAACGTTATGCTACGCGCCGCGTAACTCCTTACGGATCAAAAGTTATGGGCACCAGAGTGACGGAGACCTGGTCACAAACCCTACGCCCTCGGTTTGCGGGCCCAGCCTCTAAAAGAAGCAAAGTTGGCTTGCCCAATGTTCTGTGGGATTCTGTAATAGAGATTTGGTGGATAAAGTATCTTTGCAACCCTAAGAAGGGAAAAAAAATTGAAAAGGAGGTGCAACAGGAGGACTTCCCAGGGGTCACCCATCCTAGGACTACTCTCACCCAAGCACGCTTAACTTCGGAGTTCTGATGGGATCCGGTGCATTAGAGCTAGTATGATCGCACCCATCATGTTGAGGGCACAATTCCTATATGTGTTAACGGTTCACAGTCCCAGCCTAGAGAGATGGCCCATTTAAAAAGCCCAAAGGGCTTAACAATAACCCATCTGCTTCAACAACGCAACATCCTCGCAAGACGTGATATCGACAGGTTGTAGGTCCCTCTGATGCCCCATGAGTCAAGTTGTCGTACTTTTACCAGTTCACGACGTACGATCCGGGATGGAAAAACAGAGCAAAAGAAGAAAAGTGGCCTGAAACTGATGAAAATGTTTGATTTTGGGCTCCAAAAATGGGCACAACGAGCAAGCTGGCTGCCTCCGTCTTAGAGCTCTCAGAGAGCATTGCAACGGTATACTGTGCACCACGAAACTCCTTACGGATCAAAAGTTATGGGCACCGGAGCGACGGAGACCTGGTCACAAACCCTACGCCCTCGGTTTGCGGGCCCAGCCTCTGCAAGAAGCGAAGTTGTCTTGCCCAATGCTCCGTGGGATTCAATATTAGAGATTTGGTGGATAAAGTATCTTTTCAACCCTAACCAGCGCAAAAAAAATTGAAAATGGGGTGCAACACGAGGAATTCCGAGGGGGTCACCCATTCTAGTACTACTCTCGCCCAAGCACGTTTAACTTCGGAGTTCTGATGGGATCCGGTGCATTACTACTGGTATGATCGCACCCGTCATGTTGAGGGCATAATTCCTATATGTGTTAACGGTTCACAGTCCCAGCCTAGAGAGATGGCCCATTCAAAAAGCCCAATGGGCTTAACGACAACCCATCCGCTTTAACAACTAAGCATCCTCGCAAGACGTTGTAGGTCCCTCTAATGTCCAGTGAGTCAGGTTGTCGTACTTTTAACAATTCATGACGTACGGTCTGGGATGGAAAAACAGAGCAAAAGAAGAAAAGTGGCCTAAAACTGATTAAAACGTTCAATTTTGGGCTCCAAAAATGGGCACAACGAGCAAACTGGTTTTCCTCATCGTGGAGCTCTCAGAGAGCTTTGCAACGGTATGATGTGCGCCGCGTAACTCCTTACGGATCAAAAGTTATGGGCACCGGATCGATGGAGACCTGGTCACAAACCCTGCGCCCTCAGTTTATGGGCCCAGCCTCTACAAGAAGCGAAGTTGTCTTGCCCAATGTTCCGTGGGATTCAGTAATAGGGATTTGGTGGATAAAATATCTTGGGAACCCTAACCAGGGCAAAAAAAATTGAAAAGGGGGTGCAACACGAGGACTTCCGATGGGGTCACCCATCCTAGTACTACTCTCGCCCAAGCACGCTTAACTTCGGAGTTCTGATGGGATCCGGTGCATTTGTGCTGGTATGATCACACCCGTCATGTTGAGGGCACAATTCCTTTATGTGTTAACTATTCAGAGTCCTATCTTAGAGAGATGGCCCATTCAAAAGGCCCAATGGGCTTAACGACAACCCATCCACTTCAACAATGCACCATGCTTTCAAGACGTGATATCGACACATTGTAAGGCCCTCTGATATCCCACAAGTCAGGTTGTCGTCCTTTTAACAGTTCACGACGGACGATCCGGGACGGAAAAATAGAGCAAAAGAAGAAAAGTGGCCAGAAACTGATGAAAACGTTCGATTTTGGGCAACAAAAAAGGGCACAACGAGCATGCTCGCTGCCCCCGTCGTAGAACTCTCAGAGAGCTTTGCAACGGTATACTGTTCGTCGATTAACTCCTTACGGATCAATAGTTATGGCCACCGGAGTGACGGAGACCTGGTCACAAACCCTACGCCCTCGGTTTGCAGGCCCAACCTCTACAAGAAGCGAAGTTGTCTTGCCCAATATTCCGTGGGATTCAGTAATAGAGATTTGGCGGATAAAATATCTTGGGAACCCTAAATTGGACAAAAAAAATTGAAAAAGGGGTGCAACACGAGGACTTCCCATAGGGTCACCCATCCTTGTACTACTCTCGCCTAAGCACGCTTAACTTCGGAGTTCTGATGGGATCCGGTGCATTAGCGCTGGTATGATCGCTCCCACCATGTTGAGGGAAAAATTCCTTTATGTGTTTTCTATTCAGAGTCCGAGCTTAGAGAGATGGCCCATTCAAAAGGCCCAATGGGCTTAACGACAACCCATCCACTTCAACAACGCAGCATGCTTGCAAGACGTGATATCGACACGTTGTAGGGCCCTCTGATGTCCCGCGAGTCAGGTTGTAGTCCTTTTAACAGTTGACGACGTACGATCCGGGATGGAAAAATAGAGCAAAAGAAGAAAAGTGGCCTGAAACTGATGAAAATGTTCGATTTCGGGTTCCAAAAATGGGCACAGCAAGAATGCTAGCTGCCCCCGTCATAGTGCTCTCAAAGAGCTTTGCAACGGTATGTTGTACGCCGCGTAACTCCTTACGGATCAAAAGTTATGGGCACTGGAGCGACAAAAAGCTGGTGACAAACCCTACACCCTCGGTTTGCGGGCCCAGCCTCTACAAGAAGTGAAGTTATCTTGCCCAATGTTCCGTGGCATTCACTAATAGAGATTTGGTGGATAAAGTATCTTGGCAACCCTAACCCGGGCAAAAAAAATTGAAAAGGGGGTGCAACACGAGGACTTCCCAGTGGGTCACCCATCCTAGTACTAGTCTTGCCCAAGCACGCTTAACTTCGGAGTTCTGATGGGGTCCAGTGCATTTGTGCTGGTATGATCGCACCCGTCATGTTGAGGGCACAATTTCTTTATGTGTTAACTGTTCAGAGTCCCAGCTTAGAGAGATGGCCCATTCAAAAGAACCAATGGGCTTAACGACAACCCATCCACTTCAACAACATAGCATGCTTGCAAGACGTGATATCGACACATTGTAGGGCACTCTGATGTCCCGCGAGTCTGGTTTTCGTCCTTTTAACAGTTGACGACGTACAATCCGGGACGAAAAAACAGAGCAGAAGAAGAAAAGTGGCCTGAAACTGATGAAAATGTTCGATTTTGGGCTCCAAAAACGGGCATAGCGAGCATGCTAACTACCCCCGTCGTAGAGCTCTCATAGAGCTTTGCAACGGTATGCTGTGCGCCGCGTAACTCTTTACGGATCAAAGGTTATGGGCACCGGAGCGACGGAGACCAGGTCACAAACCCTACGCCCTCAGTTTGTGGGCCCAGCCTCTACAAGAAGCGAAGTTGTCTTGCCCAATGTTCCGTGGGATTCTGTAATATAGATTTGGTGGATAAATTATCTTGGCAACCCTAACAAGGGCAAAAAAAATTGAAAAGGGGGTGCAACACGAGGACTTCCCATGGGGTCACCCATCCTAGTACTACTCTTGCCCAAACACGCTTAACTTCGGAATTCTGATGGGATCCGGTGCATTAGTGTTGGTATGATCGGACCCGTCATGTTGACGGCACAATTCATTTATGTGTTAACTGTTCAGAGTCCCAACTTAGAGAGATGGCCCATTTAAAAGGCCCAATGGGATTAACGACAACCCATCCACTTCAACAACTCAGCATGCTTGCAAGACGTGATATCGACACATTGTAGGGACCTCTAATGTCCCGCGAGTCAGGTTATCGTCCTTTTAACAGTTCACGACATACGATCCGGGACGGAAAAACAGAGCAAAAGAAGAAATGTGGCCCAAAACTAATGAAAACGTTAGATTTTGGGCTCCAAAAAGGGCACAACGAGCATGTTGGCTGCCCCCGTCGTAGAGCTCTCATAGAGCTTTGTAACTGTATGCTGTGCGCCGCGTAACTCCCTACGGATCAAAAGTTATGGGCACCGGAGCGACGGAGACCTGGTCACAAACCCTACGCCCTCAGTTTACGGGCCCAGCCTCTACGTGAAATGAAGTTGTCTTGCCCAATGTTCCGTGGGATTCAGTAATAGAGATTTGGTGGATAAATTATCTTGGCAACCCTAACTAGGGCAAGAAAAATTGAAAAAGGGGTGCAAAACGAGGACTTTCCAGGGGGTCACCCATCCTAGTACTACTCTCGCCCAAGCACGGTTAACTTCGGAGTTCTGATGGGATCCGGTGCATTAGTGCTGGTATGATCGCACCTGTCATGTTGAGGGCACAATTCCATTATGTGTTAATTGTTCAGAGTCCCAACTTAGAGAGATGGCCTATTAAAAAGGCCCAATGGGCTTAACGACAACCCATCAGCTTCAACAACGCAACATGCTTGTAAGACGTGATATCGACACGTTGTAGGGCCCTCTGATGTGCCGCGAGTCAGGTTGTCGTCCTTTTAACAGTTCACGACGTACGATCCGGGACGGAAAAACAGAGCAAAAGAAGAAAAGTGGCCAGAAACTGATGAAAATGTTTGATTTTAGGATCCAAAAAGGGGCACAGCAAGCATGCTAGCTGCCCCTGTTATAGACCTCTCAGAGAGCTTTGCAACGGTATGCTGTGCGCCGCGTAACTCCCTACGAATCAAAAGTTATGGGCACCGGAGCGACGGAGACCTGGTCACAAACCCTATGCCCTCAGTTTGCGGGCCCAACCTCTACGTGAAACGAAGTTGTCTTGCCTAATGTTCCGTGGGATTCAGTAATAGATATTTTGTGCATAAAGTATCTTGGCACCCTAACCAGGGCAAAAAAAATTAAAAAGGGGGTACAACACGAGGACTTCCCAAGGGGTCACCCATCCTAGTACTACTCTCGCCCAAGCACGCATAACTTCGGAGTTCTGATGGGATCCGGTGCATTAGTGCTGGTATGAACGCACCCGTCATATTGGGGGCACAATTCCTATATGTGTTAACGGTTCACAGTCTAAGCCTAGAGAGATGGCCTATTCAAAAAGCCCAATGGGCTTAACGACAACCCATCCGCTTCAACAACGCAGCATCCTCACAAGACGTGATATCGACACGTTGTAGGGCCCTCTGATGTCCCACGAGTCAGGTTTTTGTCCTTTTAACAGTTCACGATGTACGATCTGGGAAGGAAAAACTGAGCAAAAGAAGAAAAGCGGCCTAAAACGGATGAAAACGTTTGATTTTAGGCTCCAAAAATGGGCACAGCGAGGAAGCTGGCTACCCCCGTCGTAGAGCTCTTAGAGAGCTTTGCAACGGTATGTTGTGCGCCGCGTAACTCGTTACAGATCAAAAGTTATGGGCACCGGAGCGACGGAGACCTGGTCACATACCCTATGCCCTCGGTTTGCGGGCCTAACCTCTACGTGAAATGAAGTTGTCTTGCCCAATGTTCCTTGGGATTCAGTAATAGAGATTTTGTGGATATAGTCTCTTGGCAACCCTAACCAGGGCAAAAAAAATTGAAAAGGGGGTGCAAAACGAGGACTTCCCAAGGGGTCACCCATCCTAGTACTACTCTCGCCCAAGCACGCTTAACTTCGGAGTTCTGATGGGATCCGGTGCATTAGTGCTGGTATGATCGCACCTGTCATGTTGGGGGCACAATTCCTATATGTGTTAATGGTTCACAGTCTCAGCCTAGAGAGATGGCCCATTGAAAAAGCCCAATGGGCTTAACGACACCCCATCCGCTTCAACAACGCAGCATCCTTGCAAGACGTGATATCGACACGTTGTAGGGTCCTCTGATGTCCCACGAGTCAGGTTGTCATCCTTTTAACAGTTCACGACGTGCGATCCGGGATGGAAAAATAGAGCAAAAGAAGAAAAGTGGCCTGAAACTGATGAAAACGTTCGATTTTGGGCTTCAAAAATGGGCAAAGCGAGCATGCTAGCTTCCCCCGATGTAGAGCACTCAAAGAGCTTTGCAACGGTATACTTTGCGCCGCGTAACTCCTTACGGATCAAAAGTTATGGGCACTGGAACGACGGAGACGTGGTCACTAACCCTACGCCCTCGGTTTGTGGGCCCAGCCTCTACAAGAAGCGAAGTTGTCTTGCCCAATGTTCCATGGGATTCTGTAATATAGATTTGGTGGATAAATTATCTTGGCAAACCTAACCTGGGCAAAAAAAATTGAAAAGGGGGTGCAACACGAGGACTTCCCATAGGGTCCCCCATCCTAGTACTACTCTCGCCCAAACACGCTTAACTTCGGAGTTCTGATGGGATCCGGTGCATTAGTGCTGGTATGATCGGACCCGTCATGTTGAGTGCACAATTCATTTATGTGTTAACTGTTCAGAGTCCCAGCTTAGAGATATGGGCCATTTAAAAGGCTTAATGGGCTTAACGACAACCCATCCGCTTCAACAATTCTGCATGCTTGCAAGACGTGATATCGACACGTTGTAGGGCCCTCTAATGTCCCGCAAGTCAGGTTATCGTCCTTTTAACAGTTCACGACGTATGATTCGAGATGGAAAAACAGAGCAAAAGAAGAAATGTGGCCTGAAACTGATGAAAACGTTAGATTTTTGGCTCCAAAAAGGGCACAGCGAGTATGCTGGCTGCCCCCGTCGTAGAGCTCTCAGAGAGCTTTGCAACGGTATGCTGTGCGCTGCGTAACTCCTTACGGATCAAAAGTTATGGGCACTGGAGCGACGGAGACCTGGTCACAAACCCTACGCCCTCGGTTTGCGGGCCCAGCCTCTACAAGAAGCGAAGTTGTCTTGCCCAATGTTCCGTGGGATTCAGTAATAGAGATTTGGTGGATAAATTATCTTGGCAACCCTAACCCGGGCAAAAAAAAATGAAAAGGGGGTGCAACACGAGGACTTCCCATGGGGTCACCCATCCTAGTACTACTCTCACCCAAGCACGCTTAACTTCGGAGTTATGATGGGATCCGGTGCATTAGTGCTGGTATGATCGCACCCGTCATGTTGAGGGCACAATTCCTTTATGTATTAACTGTTCAGAGTCCCAACTTAGAGAGATGGCCCATTCAAAAGGCCCAATGGGCTTAACGACAACCCATCCACTTCATCAACGCAGCATGCTTGCAAGACGTGATATCGACACGTAGTAAGGCCCTCTGATGTCCCACGAATCAGGATGTCGTACTTTTAATAGTTCACGACGTATGATCCGGGATGGAAAATAGAGCAAAAGAAGAAAAGTGGCCTGAAACTGATGAAAACGTTCGATTTTTGGCTCCAAAAATGGGCAAAGCGAGAATGCTAGCTTCCCCTGTCGTAGAGCTCTCAAAGAGCTTTGCAACTGTATGCTGTGCGCCGCGTAACTCCTTACGGATCAAAAGTTATGGGCACTGGAGCGACGGAGACCTGGTCACAAACCCTACGCCCTCGGTTTGCGGGCCCAGCCTCTGCAAGAAGCGAAGTTGTCTTGCCCAATGTTCCGTGGGATTCTGTAATATAGATTTGGTGGATAAATTATCTAGGCAACCCTAACCAGGGCAAAAAAAATTGAAAAGGGGGTGCAACACGAGGACTTCCCATGGGGTCACCCATCCTAGTACTACTCTGCCCAAACACGCTTAACTTCGGAGTTCTGATGGGATCCGGTGCATTAGTGCTGGTATGATCGGACCCGTCATGTTGAGGGCACAATTCATTTATGTGTTAACTGTTCAGAGTCGTAGCTTAGAGAGATGGCCCATTTAAAAGGCCCAATGGGCTTAACGACATCCCATCCGCTTCAACAACTCAGCATGCTTGCAAGACGTGATATCGACACGTTGTAGGGTCCTATGATGTCTAGCGAGTCAGGTTATTGTCCTTTTAACAGTTCACGACGTACGATCCAGGACGGAAAAACAGAGCAAAAGAAGAAATGTGGCCTGAAACTGATGAAAACGTTCGATTTTAGGATCCAAAAAGGGCACAGCGAGCATGATAGCTGCCCCCGTCGTAGAGCTCTCAGGGAGCTTTGCAACGGTATGCTGTGCGCCGCGTAACTCCTTACGGATCAAAAGTTATGGGCACCGGAGCGATGGAGACCTGGTCACAAACGCTACGCCCTCGGTTTGCGGGCCCAGCCTCTACATGAAACGAAGTTGTCTTGCCCAATGTTCCGTGGGATTCAGTAATAGAGATTTGGTGGATAAATTATCTTGGCAACCCTAACTAGGGCAAGAAAAATAGAAAAGGGGGTGCAACATGAGGACTTCCCAGGGGGTCACCCATCCTAGTACTACTCTCGCCTAAATACGCTTAACTTCGGAACTCTGATGGGATCCGTTGCATTAGTGCTGGTATGATCGCACCCATCATGTTGAGGGCACAATTCCTATATGTGTTAACGGTTCACAGTCCCAGCCTTGAGAGATGGCCCATTCAAAAAGCCCAATGGGCTTAACGATAACCAACTCGCTTCAACAACGCAGCATCCGCGCAAGACGTGATATCGACACGTTGTAGGGCCCTCTGATGTCCAGCGAGTCAGGTTGTCGTACTTTTAACAATTCTCGACGTATGATCCGGGATGGAAAAACAGAGCAAAAGAAGAAAAGTGGCCTGAAACCGATGAAAACGTTTGATTTTGGGCTCCAAAAATGGGCACAGCCAGCATGCTAGCTTCCCCAGTCGTAGAGCTCTCAAAGAGCTTTTCAAAGGTATGTTTTGCGCCGCGTAACTCCTTACGGATCAAAAGTTATGGGCACTGGAGCGACGGAGACCTGGTCACAAACCCTACGCCCTCGGTTTGCAGGCCCAGCCTCTACATGAAGCGAAGTTGTCTTGCCCAATGTTCCGTGGGATTCAGTAATAGAGATTTGGTGGATAAATTATCTTGGCAACCCAAACACGGGCAAAAAAAATTGAAGAGGGGTTGCAACACGAGGACTTCCCATGGGGTCACCCATCCTAGTACTACTCTCGCCCAAGCACGCTTAACTTCGGAGTTCTAATGGGATCCGGTGCATTAGTGCTGGTATGGTCGCACCCGTCATGTTGAGGGCACAATTCCTTTATGTGTTAACTGTTCAGAGTCCCAACTTAGAGAGATGGACCATTCAAAAGGCCCAATGGGCTTAACGACATCCCATCCACTTCAACAACGCAGCATACTTGCAAGACGTGATATCGACACGTTGTAGGGCCCTCTGATGTCCAGCGAATCAGGTTGTCTTCTTTTTAACAGTTGATGACATACGATTCGGGACGGAAAACCAGTTCAAAAGAAGAAAAGTTGCTTGAAACTGATGAAAACATTCGATTTTGGGCTCCAAAAATGGGCAAAGCGAGTATGCTAGCTGCCCCCGTCTTAGAGCTCTCAAAGAGCTTTGCAACGCTATACTGTGCGCCGCATAACTCCTTACGGATCAAAAGTTATGGGCATTGGAGCGACGGAGACCTGGTCACAAACCCTACGCCCTCGGTTTGCGGGCCCAGCCTCTACAAGAAGCGAAGTTGTCTTGCCCAATGTTCCGTGTGATTCAGTAATAGAGATTTGGTGGATAAAGCATCTTGGCAACCCTTACCCGGGCAAAAAAATTGAAAAGGTGGTGCAACACGAGGACTTCCCATGGGGTCACCCATCCTAGCACTACTCTCGCCCAAGCACGCTTAACTTCGGAGTTCTGATGGGATCCGGTGCATTAGTGCTGGTATGATCGCACCCGTCATGTTGAGGGCACAATTCCTTTATGTGTTAACTATTCAGAGTCCCAGCTTAGAGAGATGGTCCATTCAAAAGGCCCAATGGGCTTAACGACTACCGATCTACTTCAACAACACTGCATGCTTGCAAGATGTGATATCGACACGTTACAGGGCCCTTTGATGTCCCGCGAGTCAAGTTGTTGTCCTTTTAACAGTTCAGGACGTACGATCCGGGACGGATAAATAGAGCAAAAGAAGAAAAGTGGCCTGACACTGATGAAAACATTCGATTTTGGGCTCCAAAAATGGGCATAGCGAGCATGCTGGCTGCCCACGTCGTAGAGCTCTCAAGGAGCCTTGCAACGGTATGCTGTGCGCCGCGTAACTTCTTACGGATCAAAAGTTATGGGCACTAGAGCGACGGAGACATGGTCAAAAGCCCTACGCCCACGGTTTGCGGGCCAAGCCTCTACAACAAGCGAAGTTGTCTTGCCTAATGTTCCGTGGGATTCAATAATAGAGATTTGGTGGATAAAGTATCTTAACAACCCTAACCCGGGCAAAAAAAATTTAAAAGGGGGTGCAACACGAGGACTTTCCAGAGGGTCACCCATCCTAGTACTACTCTCGCCCAAGCAAGCTTAACTTCGTAGTTCTGATGGGATCTGGTGCATTAGTGCTGGTATGATCGCACCCGTCACGTTGAGGGCACAATTCCTTTATGTCTTAATTGTTCAGAGTCCCAGCTTAGAGAGATGGCCCATTCAAACGGCCCAATGGGCTTAACGACAACCCATCCGCTTCAACAACGCAGCATGCTTGCAAGACGTGATGTCGACACGTTGTAGGGCCCTCTGATGTCCCGCGAGTCAGGTTGTCGTCCTTTTAACAATTCACGACGTACGATCTGGGACGGAAAAATAGAGCAAAAGAAGAAAAGTGGCCTCAAACTGATGAAAACATTCGATTTTGGGCTCCAAAAACGGGCACAGCGAGCAAGCTGACTGCCTCCGTCATAGAGCTCTCAGAGAGCTTTTCAACGTTATGCTGTGCGCCGCGTAACTCCTTACGAATCAAAAGTTATTGGAACAAGAGTGACGGAGACCTGGTCACAAACCCTACGCCCTCGGTTTGCGGGCCCTACCTCTACAAGAAGCAAAGTTGTCTTGCCCAATGTTTCGTGGGATTCTGTAATAGAGATTTGGTGGATAAAGTATCTTTGCAACCCTAAGCAGGGCAAAAAAAATTGAAAATGGGGTGCAACACGAGGACTTCCCAGAGGGTCACCCATCCTAGGACTACTCTCGCCCAAGCACGCTTAACTTCGGAGTTCTGATGGGATCCGGTGCATTAGTGCTGGTATGAACGCACCCGTCATGTTGAGGGCACAATTTCTTTATGTGTTAACTGTTCAGAGTCCCAGCTTAGAGAGATGGTCCATTCAAAAGGCCCAATGGGCTTAACGACAACCCATCTACTTCAACAATGCAGCATGCTTGCAAGACGTGATATCGACACGTTGCAGGGACCTCTGATGTCCGCTGAGTCAGGTTGTCGTCCTTTTAACACTTCACGACGTACGATCCGAGACGAAAAAATAGAGCAAAAGAAGAAAAGTAGCCTGATACTGATGAAAACGTTCGATTTTGGGCTCCAAAAATGGGCACAATGAGCATGCTGGCTGCCCACGTCGTAGAGCTCTCAAAGAGCTTTGCAACGGTATGCTGTGCGCCGCGTAACTCCTTACGGATCAAAAGTTATGGGCACTGGAGCGACGGAGACCTGGTCACAAGCCCTACGCCCTCAGTTTGCAGGCCCAGCCTCTACAAGAAGTGAAGTTGTCTTGCCTAATGTTCTGTGGGATTTAATAATAGAGATTTGGTGGATAAAGTATCTTGGCAACCCTAACGCGGGCAAAAAAAATTGAAAATGGGGTGCAACACGAGGACTTTCCAGGGGGTCACCCATCTTAGTACTACTCTCGCCCAAGCACGCTTAACTTCGGAGTTCTGATGGGATCCGGTGCATTAGTACTGGTATGATCGCATCCGTCATGTTGAGGACACAATTCCTTTATGTGTTAACTGTTCAGAGTCCCAGCTTAGAGAGATGGCCAATTCAAAAGGCCCAATGGGCTTAACGACAACCCATCCACTTCAACAACGTAGCATGCTTGCAAGACGTGATATCGACACGTTGTGGGGCCTTCTGATGTCCCGCGAATCAGGTTGTCGTCCATTTAACAGTTGACGACGTACGATCCGGGAACGAAAAACAGAGCAAAATAAGAAAAGTGGCCTGAAACTGATGAAAACATTTGATTTTGGGCTCCAAAAATGGGCGCAGCGAGCATGTTGGCTGCCCACGTCGTAGAGCTCTCAAAGAGCTTCGTAACGGTATGCTGTGCACCGTGTAACTCCTTACGGATCAAAAGCTATGGGCACTGGAGCGACGGAGACCTGGTCACAAGCCCTACGCCCTCGGTTTGCGGGCCCAGCCTCTACAAGAAGCGAAGTTGTCTTGCCCAATGTTCCGTGGAATTCAGTAATAGAGATTTGGTGGATAAAGTATCTTGGCAACCCTAACCCGGGCAAAAAAAATTGAAAATGGGGTGCAACACGAGGACTTTCCAGGGGGTCACCCATCCTAGTGCTACTCTCGCCCAAGCACGCTTAACTTCGGAGCTCTGATGGGATCCGGTGCATTAGTGCTGGTTTGATCGCACCCGTCATGTTGAGGGCACAATTCCTTTATGTGTTAACTGTTCAGAGTCCCAACTTAGAGAGATGGTCCATTCAAAAGTCCCAATCGGCTTAACGACAACCCATCTACTTCAACAACGCAGCATGCTTGCAAGACGTGATATCGACACGTTGCAGGACCCTCTGGTGTCCCGCAAGTCAGGTTGTCGTCCTTTTAATAGTTCACGACGTACGATCCGGGATGGAAAAATAGAGCAAAAGAAGAAAAGTGGCTTGAAACTAATGAAAACGTTTGATTTTGGGCTCCAAAAATGGGCGCGGCGAGCATGCTTGCTGCCCACATCGTAGAGCTCTCAAAGAGCTTCGCAACGGTATGCTGTGCACTGCGTAACTCCTTACGGATCGAAAGTTATGGGCACTGGAGAGACGGAGACCTGGTCACAAGCCCTACGCCCTCGGTTTGCGGGCCCGGCCTCTACAAGAAGCGAAGTTGTCTTGCCCAATGTTCCGTGGGATTCAATTATAGAGATTTGGTGGATAAAGTATCTTGGCAACCCTAACCCGGGCAAAAAAAATTGAAAAGGGGGTGCAACACGAGGACTTTCCACGGGGTCACCCATCCTAGTACTACTCTCGCCCAAGCACGCTTAACTTCGGAGTTCTGATGGGATCCGGTGCATTAGTGCTGGTATGATCGCACCCGTCATGTTGAGGGCACAATTCCTTTATGTGTTAACTGTTCAGAGTCCCAACTTAGAGAGATGGTCCATTCAAAAGGCCCAATGGGCTTAACGACAACCCATCTACTTCAACAACGCAACATGCTTGCAAGACGTGATATCGACACGTTGCAGGGCCCTCTGATGTCCCGCAAGTCAGGTTGTCGTCCTTTTAATAGTTCACGACGTACGATCCGGGACGGAAAAATAGAGCAAAAGAAGAAAAGTGGCCTCAAACTGATGAAAACGTTCGATTTTGGGCTCCAAAAATGGGCACAGCGAGCAAGCTGACGGCCCACGTCATAGAGCTCTCAGAGTGCTTTGCAACGTTATGCTGTGCGCTGCGTAACACCTTAAGGATCAAAAGTTATGGGCACCAGAGTGACGGAGACCTGGTCACAAACCCTACGCCCTCGATTTGCGGGCCCAGCCTCTACAAGAAGCAAAGTTGTCTAGCCCAATGTTCCGTGGGATTCTGTAATAGAGATTTGGTGGATAAAGTATCTTTGCAACCCTAAGCAGGGCAAAAAAAATTGAAAAGGGGGTGTAACACGAGGACTTCCCACGGGGTCACCCATCCTAGGACTACTCTCGCCCAAGCACGCTTAACTTCGGAGTTCTGATGGGATCCGGTGCATTAGTGCTGGTATGATCGCACCCGTCATGTTGAGGGCACAATTCCTATATGTGTTAACGGTTCACAGTCCCAGCCTAGAGAGATGGCCCATTTAAAAAGCCCAATGTGCTTAACGACAACCCATCCGCTTCAACAACGTAGCATCCTCGCAAGACGTGATATTGACACGTTGTAGGTCCCTCTGATGCCCCGCGAGTCTGGTTGTCGTACTTTTAATAGTTCACGACGTACGATCCGGGATGGAAAAACTGAGGAAAAGAAGAAAAGTGGCCTGAAACTGATGAAAATGTTAGATTTTGGGCTCCAAAAATGGGCACAGCGAGCAAGCTGGCTACCCCTATCGTAGAGCTCTCAGAGAGCTTTGCAACGGTATGCTGTGCACCACGAAACTCCTTACGGATCAAAAGTTATGGGTACCGGAGCGACGGAGACCTGGTCACAAACACTACGCCCTCGGTTTGCGGGCCCAGCCTTTACAAGAAGCGAAGTTGTCTTGCCCATTGTTCCGTTGGATTCAGTAATAGACATTTGGTGGATAAAATATCTTGGGAACCCTAACAGGGCAAAAAAAATTGAAAAACCGGTTGCAACACGAGGACTTCCCATGGGGTCACCCAACCTAGTACTAATCTCGCCCAAGCACGCTTAACTCCGGAGTTCTGATGGGATCCGGAGCATTTGTGCTGGTATGATCGCACCCGTCATGTTGAGGGCACAATTCCTTTATGTGTTAACTATTCAGAGTCCCAGCTTAGAGAGATGGCCCATTCAAAAGGCCCAATGGGCATAACGACAACCCATCAACTTCAACAATGCACCATGCTTGCAAGACGTGATATTGACACGTTGTAGGGCCCGCTGATGTCCCGCGAGTCTGGTTGTCGTCCTTTAACAGTTCACGACGTAGGATCCGGGATGAAAAAACAGAGCAAAAGAAGAAAAGTGGATTGAAACTTATGAAAACGTTCGATTTTGGGCAACAAAAAATGGCACAGCAAGCATTCTCGCTGCCCCCGTCGTAGAGCTCTCAAAGTGTTTTCCAACGGTATGCTGTGCACAGCGTAACTCCTTACGGATCAAAAGTTATGGGCATCGGAGCGACAGAGACCAGGTCACAAACTCTACGCCCTAGGTTTGCGGGCCCTGCCTCTACGTGAAACAAAGTTGTCTTGCCCAATGTTCCGTGGGATTCAGTAATAGAGATTTGGTGGATAAAGTATCTTGGCAACCCTAACTCGGGCAAAAAAAAGTGAAAAACGGGGTGCAACACGAGGACTTCCTAGGGGGTCACCCATCCTAGTACTACTCTCGCCCAAGAACGCTTAACTTCGGAGTTCTGATGGGATCCGATGCATTTGGGCTGGTATAATCGCACCCGTCATGTTGAGGGCACAATTCCTCTATGTGTTAACTGTTTAGAGTCCCAGCTTAGAGAGATGGCCCATTCAAAAGGCCCAATGGGCTTAACGACAACCCATCCGCTTCAACAACGCAGCATGCTTGCAAAACGTGATATCGACACGTTGTAGGGCCCTCTGATGTCCCGCGAGTCAGGTTGTCGTCCTTTTAATAGTTCACGACGTGCGATACAGGACGGAAAAACAAAGCAAAAGAAGAAAAGTGGCCTGAAACTGATGAAAACGTTCGATTTTGGGCTCCAAAAAGGGCACAGCAAGCATGCTTGCTGACCCCGTCGTAGAGCTCTCAGAGAGCTTTGCAACGGTGTACTGTGCGTCGCGTAACTCCTTACGGATCAAAAGTTATGGCCAACGGAGTGACGGAGACCTGGTCACAAACCCTATGCCCTCGGTTTGCGGGCCCAGCCTCTACAAGAAGCTAAGTTGTCTTGCCCAATGTTCTGTGGGATTTAGTAATAGAGATTTGGTGGAGAAAGTATCTTGGCAACCCTAACCCGGGCAAAAAAAATTGAAAATGTGGTGCAACACGAGGACTTCCCATGCGGTCACCCATCCTAGTACTACTCTCGCCCATGCACGCTTAACTTCGGAGTTCTGTTGGGATCTGGTGCATAAGTGCTGGTATGATCGCACCCGTCATGTTCAGGGCACAATTCCTTTATGTGTTAAATATTCAGAGTCCCAGCTTAGAGAGATGGTCCATTCAAAAGGCCCAATGGGCTTAACGACAACCCATCCGTTTCAACAATGCAGCATGCTTGCGAGACGTGATATCGACATGTTGTAGGGCCCTCTGATGTCCCGCGAGTCAGGTCGTCGTCCTTTTAGCAGTTCACGACGTACGATCCGGGACGGAAAAATAGATCAAAAGAAGAAAAGTGGCCTGAAACTGATGAAAACGTTTGATTTTGGGCTCCAAAAATAGGCACAACGAGCAAGCTGGCTGCCCCCATCGTAGAGCTCTCAGAGAGCTTTGCAACGGTATACTGTGCACCACGAAACGCCTTACGGATCAAAAGTTATGGGCACCGGAGCGACGGAGACCTGGTCACAAACCCTACGCCCTCGGTTTGCGAGCCCAGCCTCTACAAGAAGCGAAGTTGTCTTGCCCAATGTTCCGTGGGATTCAGTAATAGAGATTTGGTAGATAAAGTATCTTTGCATCCCTAACCAGCGCAAAAAAAATTGAAAAGGGGGTGCAACACGAGGACTTCCGAGGGGGTCACCCATCCTAGTACTACTCTCGCCCAAGCACGCTTAACTTCGGAGTTCTGATGGGATCCGGTGCATTAGTACTGGTATGATCGCACCCGTCATTTGAGGGCACAATTCCTATATGTGTTAACGGTTCACAGTCCCAGCCTAGAGAGATGGCCCATTCAAAAAGCCCAATGGGCTTAACGACAACCCATCCGCTTCAACAACTAAGCATCCTCGCAAGACGTGATATTAACACGTTGTAGGTCCCTCTGATGTCCAGCGAGTCAGGTTGTCGTACTTTTAACAGTTCATGACGTACGATCCGGGATGGAAAAACAGAGCAAAAGAAGAAAAGTGTCATGAAACTGATAAAAACGTTCGATTTTGGGCTACAAAAACGGGCACAGCGAGCAAGCTGGCTGTCCCCATCGTAGAGCTCTCAGAGAGCTTTGCAACGGTATGCTGTGCGCCGCGTAACTCCTTACGTATCAAAAGTTATGGGCTCCGGAGAGACAGAGACCTGGTCAAAAACCCTACGCCCTCGGTTTGCGGGCCCAGCCTCTATAAGAAGCGAAGTTGTCTTGCCCAATGTTCCGTGGGATTCAGTAATAGAGATTTGGTGGATAAAGTATCTTGGCAACCCTAACTAGGGCAAAAAAAATTGAAAAGGGGGTGCAACACGAGGAATTCCCAGGGGGTCACCTATCCTAGTACTACTCTCGCCCAAGCACGTTTAACCTCGGAGTTCTGATGGGATCCGGTGCATTAGTGCTGGTATGATCGCACCCGTCATGTTGAGGGCACAATTCCTTTATGTCTTAATTGTTCAGAGTCCCAGCTTCGAGAGATGGCCCATTCAAAAGGCCCAATGGGATTAACGACAACCTATCCCTTTCAACAACGTAGCATGCTTGCAAGACGTGATATCGACACATTGTAGGGCGCTCTGCTATCCCGCGAGTTAGGTTGTCGTCCATTTAACAATTCACGACCTACGAACCGGGACGGAAAAACATAGCAAAAGAAGAAAAGTGGCCTGAAACTGATGAAAATGTTCAATTTTGGGCTCCAAAAAAGGGCACATCGAGCAAGCTGGCTACCCCCGTCGTAGAGCTCTCAAAGAGTTTTCCAACGCTATGTTGTACGCCGTATAACTTCTTACGGATCAAAAGTTATGGGCACTGGAGCGACGGAGACCTGGTCACAAAACCTACGCCCTCGGTTTGCGGGCCCAGTCTCTACTAGAATCGAAGTTGTCTTGCCCAATGTTACGTGGGATTCAGTAATGGAGATTTGGTGGAAAAAGTATCTTGGCAACCCTAACCAGGGCAAAAAAAATTGAAAAGGGGGTGCAACACGAGGACTTCCCACGGTGTCACCCATCCTAGTACTACTCTCGCCCAAGCACGCTTAACTTCGGAGTTCTGATAGGATCCGGTGCATTAGTGCTGGTATGATCGCACCCGTCATGTTGAGGGCACAATTCCTTTATGTGTTAACTATTCAGAGTCCCAGCTTAGAGAGATGGCCCATTCAAAAGGCCCAATGGGCTTAACGACAACCCATCCGCTTCAACAACGCAGCATGTTTGCAAGACGTGATATCGACACATTGTAGGGCCCTCTGATGTCCCGCGAGTCAGGTTGTCGTCCTTTTAACAGTTCTCGACGTACGATCCGGGACGGAAAAACAGAGCAAAAGAAGAAAAGTGGCCTGAAATTGATGAAAACGTTCGATTTTGAGCTCCAAAAATGGGCACAGCGAGCATGCTAGCTGCCCCCGTCGTAGAGCTCTAAGAGAGCTTTGCAAGGGTATGTGCGCCGCGTAACTCCTTACGGATCAAAAGTTATGGGCACCGGAGCGACGGAGACCTGGTCACAAACCCTACGCCCTCGGTTTGCAGGCCTAGCCTCTACAAGAAGCGAAGTTCTCTTGCCCAATGTTCTGTGGGATTCAGTAATAGAGATTTTGTGGATAAAGTATCTTGGCAACCCTAAACAGGGAAAAAAATTGAAAAGGGGGTGCAACACGAGAAATTCCCTGGGGGTCACCCATCCTAGTACTACTCTCGCCCAAGCACGCTTAACCTCGGAGTTCGGATGGGATCCGGTGCATTAGTGCTGGTATGATCGCACCCGTCATGTTGAGGGCACAATTCCTTTATGTGTTAACTGTTCAGAGTCCCAACTTAGAGAGATGGCCCATTCAAAAGGCCCAATGGGCTTAACGACAACCCATCCCCTTCAACAACATAGCATGCTTGCAAGACGTGATATCGACACGTTGTAGGGCCCTCTAATGTCCCGCGAGTTAGGTTGTCGTCCTTTTAACAGTTCACGACGTACGATCCGGGATGGAAAAAACATAGCAAAAGAAGAAAAATGGTCTGAAACTGATGAAAATGTTCGAATTTGGGCTCCAAAAACGGGCACAGAGAGCAAGCTGGCTACCCCCGTCGTAGAGCTCTTAGAGAGCTTTGCAACGCTATGTTGTGCGCCGTGTAACTTCTTACGGATCAAAAGTTATGGCCACTGGAGCGACGAAGACCAGGTCACAAAGCCTACGCCCTCGGTTTACGGGCCTAGCCTCTACAAGAAGCGAAGTTGTCTTGCCCAATGTTCCGTGGGATTCAGTAATAGAGATTTTGTGGATAAAGTATCTTGGCAACCCTAACCAGGGCAAAAAAAATTGAAAAGGGGGTGCAACACGAGGAATTCCCAGGGGGTCACCCATCCTAATACTACTCTCGCCCAAGAACACTTAACCTCGGAGTTCGGATGGGATCCGGTGCATTAGTGCTGGTATGATCGCACCCGTCATGTTGAGGGCACAATTCCTTTATGTGTTAACTGTTCAGAGTCCCAGCTTAGCGAGATGGCCCATTCAAAAGGCCCAATGGGCTTAACGACAACCCATCCCCTTCAACAACATAGCATGCTTGCAAGACGTGATATCGACACGTTGTAGGGCCCTCTGATTTCCCGCGAGTTAGGTTGTCGTCCTTTTAACAGTTCACGACGTACGATCCGGGACTGAAAAACATAGCAAAAGAAGAAAAGTGGTCTGAAACTGATGAAAATGTTCAATTTTGGGCTCCAAAAATGGGCACAGCGAGCAAGCTGGCTACCCCCGTCGTAGTGCTCTTAGAGAGCTTTGCAACGCTATGTTGTGCGCCGTGTAACTTCTTACGGTTCAAAAGTTATGGCCACTGGAGCGACGGAGACCTGGTCACAAACCCTACGCCCTCGGTTTACAGGCCCAGCCTCTACTAGAATCGAAGTTGTCTTGCCCAATGTTCCGTGGGATTCAGTAATAGAGATTTGGTGGATAAAGTATCTTGGCAACCCTAACCTGTGCAAAAAAATTTGAAAAGGGGGTGCAACACGAGGACTTCCCACGGGGTCACCCATCCTAGTACTACTCTCGCCCAAGCTCGCTTAACTACGGAGTTCTGATAGGATCCGGTGCATTAGTGCTGGTATGATCGCACCCGTCATGTTGAGGGCACAATTCCTTTATGTGTTAACTATTCAGAGTCCCAGCTTAGAGAGATGGCCCATTCAAAAGGCCCAATGGGCTTAACGACAACCCATCCGTTTCAACAACGCAGCATGTTTGCAAGACGAGATATCGACACGTTGTAGGGCCCTCTGATGTCCCGCGAGTCAGGTTGTCGTCCTTTTAACAGTTCCCGACGTACGATCCGGGATGAAAAAACAGAGCAAAAGAAGAAAAGTGGCCTGAAATTGATGAAAACGTTCGATTTTGGGCTCCAAAAATGGGCACAGTGAGCATGCTAGCTGCCCCCGTCGTAGAGCTCTCAGAGAGCTTTGCAAGGGTATGTGCGCCGCGTAACTCCTTACGGATCAAAAGTTATGGGCACCGGAGCGACGGAGACCTGGTCACAAACCCTACGCCTTCGGTTTGCGGGCCCAGCCTCTACAAGAAGCGAAGTTGTCTTGCCCAATGTTCCGTGGGATTCAGTAATAGAGATTTTGTAGATAAAGTATCTTGGCAACCTTAACCAGGGCAAAAAAAATTGAAAAGGGGGTGCAACACGAGGAATTCCCAGGGGGTCACCCATCCTAGTACTACTCTCGCCCAAGCACGCTTAACCTCGGAGTTCGGATGGGATCCGGTGCATTAGTGCTGGTATGATCGCACCCGTCATGTTGAGGGCACAATTCCTTTATGTGTTAACTGTTCAGAGTCCCAGCTTAGCGAGATGGCCCATTCAAAAGGCCCAATGGGCTTAACGACAACACATCCCCTTCAACAACGTAGCATGCTTACAATACGTGATATCGACACGTTGTAGGGCCCTCTGATGTCCCGCGAGTTAGGTTGTCGTCCTTTTAACAGTTCACGACGTACGATCCGGGATGGAAAAACATAGCAAAAGAAGAAAAGTGGTCTGAAACTGATGAAAATGTTCGATTTTTGGCTCCAAAAACGGGCACAGCGAGCAAGCTGGCTACCCCCGTCGTAGAGCTGTCAGAGAGCTTTGCAACGCTATGTTGTGCGCCATGTGATTTCTTACGGATCAAAAGTTATGGGCACTGGAGCGACGGAGACCTGGTCACAAACCCTACGCCCTCGGTTTGCGGGCCCAGCCTCTACTAGAATTGAAGTTGTCTTGCCCAATGTTTCGTGGGATTCAGTAATAGAGATTTGGTGGATAAAGTATCTTGGCAACCCTAACCTGGGCAAAAAAAATTGAAAAGGGGTGCAACACGAGGACTTCCCACGTGGTCATCCATCCTAGTACTACTCTCGCCCAAGCACACTTAACTTCGGAGTTCTGATACGATCCGGTGCATTAGTGCTGGTATGATCGCACCCGTCATGTTGTGGGCACAATTCCTTTATGTGTTAACTATTTAGAGTCCCAGCTTAGAGAGATGGCCCATTCAAAAGGCCCAATGGGATTAATGACAACCCATCCGCTTCAACACCGCAGCATTCTTGCAAGACTTGATATCGACATGTTGTGGGGCCCTCTGATGTCCCGGGAGTCAGGTTGTCGTCCTTTTAACAGTTCACGACGTATGATCCGGGATGGAAAAATAGAGCAAAAGAAGAAAAGTGGCCTAAAACTGATGAAAACGTTCGATTTTGGGCTCCAAAAATAGGTAAAGCGAGCAAGCTGGCTGCCCCCGTCGTAGAGCTCTTAGAGAGCTTTGCAACGGTATGTTGTGATCTGCGTAACTCCTTACAGATCAAAAGTATTAGGCATCAGAGCGACTGAGACCTGGTCACAAACCCTACGCCATCGGTTTGCGGGCCCAGCCTCTACAAGAAGCGAAGTTGTCTTGCCCAATGTTCCGTACGATTCAGTAATAGAGATTTGGTGGATAAAGTATCTTGGCAACCCTAACCAGGGCAAAAGAAATGGAAAAGGGGATACAACACGAGGACTTCCCAGGGGGTCACCCATCCTAGTAATACTCTCGCCCAAGCACGCTTAACTTCGGAGTTCTGATGGGATCCGGTGCATTAATGCCGGTATGATCGTACCCGTAATGTTGAGGACACAACTCCGTTATGTGTTAACTTTTCAGAGTCCCAGCTTAGAGAGATGGCCCATTCAAAAAGCCCAATGGGCTTAACGACAACCCATCCGCTTCAACAACGTAGCATGCTTGCAGGACGTGATATCGACACGTTGTAGGGCCCTCTGATGTCCCACGAGTTAGGTTGTCGTCCTTTTAACAGTTCACGACGTATGATCCGGGACGGAAAAACAAATCAAAAGAAGAAAAGTGTCTTGAAACTGATGAAAACATTCGATTTTGGGCTCCAAAAATGGGCACAGCGAGCATGCTGGCTGCCCCCGTCGTAGAGCTCTCAGAGAGCTTTGCAACGGTATGCTGTGCGCAGCGTAACTCTTTACGGATCAAAAGTTACGGGCACCGGAGTGACGGAGACCTGGTCACAAACCCTACGCCCTCGGTTTGCGGGCCCAGCCTCTACGTGAAACGAAGTTGCCTTGCCCAATGTTCCGTGGGATTCAGTAATAGAGATTTGGTGGATAAAGTATCTTGGCAACCCTAACCAGGGCAAAAAAAATTGAAAAGGAGGTGCAACATGAGGACTTCCCAGGGCGACACCCATCCTAGTACTACTCTCGCCCAAGCACGCTTAACTTCGGAGTTCTGATGGGATCCAGTGCATTAGTGCTGGAATGATCGCACCCGTCATGTTGAGGGCACTATTCCTATATGTGTTCACGGTTCACGGTCCCAGCCTAGAGAGATGGCCTATTCAAAAAGCCCAATGGGCTTAACAACAACCCCTCCGCTTCAACAACGCAGCATCCTCGCAAGATGTGATATCAACACGTTGTAGGGCCCTATAAACCCGCGAGTCTGGTTGTCGTCCTTTTAACAGTTCACGACGTACAATCCGGGATGGAAAAAAAGAGCAAAAGAAGAAAAGTGGTCTGAAATTGATGAAAACGTTCAATTTTGTGCTCCAAAAATGGGTACAGGGAGCAAGCTGGCAGCCCCCATCGTAGAGCTCTCAGAGAGCATTGCAACAGTATGTTGTGCGCCGCGTAACTCCTTACGGATCAAAAGTTATTGGAATTGGAGCGACGGACACCTGGTCACAAACCCTACGCCATCGGTTTGTGGGCCCAGCCTCTACAAGAATCGAAGTTGTCTTGCCCAATGTTCAGTGGGATTTTGTAATAGAGATTTGGTGGATAAAGTATCTTGGCAACCCTAACCAGGGCAAAAAAAATTGAAAAGGGGGTGCAACATGAGGACTTCCCAGGGCGACACCCATCTTAGTACTACTCTCGCGGAAGCACTCTTAACTTCGGAGTTCTGATGGGATCCGGTGCATTAGTGCTGGAATGATCACACCCGTCATGTTGAGGGCACAATTCCTATATGTCTTAACGGTTCACAGTCCCAGCCTAGAGAGATGGCCCATTCAAAAAGCCCAATGGGCTTAACGACAACCCATCCGCTTCAACAACGCAGCATCCTCGCAAGATGTGATATCAACATGTTGTAGGGCCCTCTAATCCTGCGAGTCAGGTTGTCGTCCTTTTAACAGTTCACGACGTACAATCCGGGATGGAAAAACAGAGCAAAAGAAGAAAAGTGGTCTGAAATTGATGAAAACGTTCGATTTTGTGCTTCAAAAATGGGTACAGCGAGCAAGCTAGCTGCCCCCATCGTAGAGCTCTCAGAGAGCTTTGCAACAGTATGTTGTGCGCCGCGTAACTCCTTACAGATCAAAAGTTATGGGCATTGGAGCGACGGATACCTGGTCACAAACCCTACGCCCTCAGTTTGCGGGCGCAAAAAAAATTGAAAATGGGGTGCAACACTAGGACTTCCCAGGGGGTCACCCATCCTAGTACTACTCTCGCCCAAGCACGCTTAACTTCGAAGTTCTGATGGGATCCGGTGCATTAGTGCTGGTATGATCGCACCCGTCATGTTGAGGGCACAATTCCTATATGTGTTAACGGTTCAAAGTCCCAGCCTAGAGAGATGGCCCATTCCAAAAGCCCAATAGGCTTAACGACAACCCATCCGCTTCAACAACGCATCATCCTCGCAAGACGTGATATCAACACGTTGTAGGGCCCTCTGATGTCCCGCGAGTCAGGTTGTCATCCTTTTAACAGTTCACAACGTACGATCCGAGATGAAAAAGCATAGCAAAAGAAGAAAAGTTGCCTAAAATTGATGAAAACGTACGATTTTGGGCTCCAAAAATGGGCACATCGATCAAGCTGGCTGCCCCCGTCGAAGATCTCTTAGAGAGCTTTACAACGGTATGCTATGCGCCGCGTAACTCCATACGGATCAAAAGTTATACGCACTGGAGCGACGGAGACCTGGTCACAAACCCTGCGCCCTCGGTTTGCGGGCCCAGCCTCTACAACAAGCGAAGTTGTCTTGCCCAATGTTCCATGGGATTCAATAACATAGATTTGGTGGATCAAGTATCTTGGCAACCCTAACCAGCGCAAAAAAAATTGAAAAGGGGGTGCAACATGAGGACTTCCCGGGGCGACACCCATCCTAGTACTACTCTCGCGGAAGCACTCTTAACTTCGGAGTTCTGATGGGATCCGGTGCATTAGTGCTGGAATGATCACACCCATCATGTTGAGGGCACAATTCCTATATGTGTTAACGGTTCACAGTCCCAGCCTAGAGAGATGGCCCATTCAAAAAGCCCAATGGGCTTAACGACAACCCATCCGCTTCAACAACGTAGCATCCTCGCAAGATGTGATATCAACATGTTGTAGGGCCCTCTAATCCTGCGAGTCAGGTTGTCGTCCTTTTAACAGTTCACGACGTACAATCCGGGATGGAAAAACAGAGCAAAAGAAGAAAAGTGGTCTGAAATTGATGAAAACGTTTGATTTTGTGTTCCAAAAATGGGTACAGCGAGCAAGCTAGCTGCCCCCATCGTAGAGCTCTCAGAGAGCTTTGCAACAGTATGTTGTGGGCCGCGTAACTCCTTACAGATCAAAAGTTATGGGCATTGGAGCGACGGACACCTGGTCACAAACCCTACGCCCTCAGTTTGCCGGCCCAGCCTCTAAAAGAATCGAAGTTGTCTTGCCCAATGTTCAGTGGGAATTTGTAATAGAGATTTGGTGGATAAAGTATCTTGGCAACCCTAACCAGGGCAAAAAAAATTGAAAATGGGGTGCAACACGAGGACTTCCCAGGGGGTCACCCATCCTAGTACTACTCTCGCCCAAGCACGCTTAACTTCGAAGTTCTGATGGGATCCGGTGCATTTGTGCTGGTATGATCGCACCCGTTATGTTGAGGGCACAATTCCTATATGTGTTAACGGTTCAAAGTCCCAGCCTAGAGAGATGGCCCATTCCAAAAGCCCAATAGGCTTAACGACAACCCATCCGCTTCAACAATGCATCATCCTCGCAAGACGTGATATCAACACGTTGTAGGGCCCTCTAATGTCCCGCGAGTCAGGTTGTCATCCTTTTAACAGTTCACAACGTACGATCCGAGATGAAAAAATAGAGCAAAAGAAGAAAAGTTGCCTGAAAGTGATGAAAACGTTCGATTTTGGGCTCCAAAAATGGGCACATCGATCAAGCTGGCTGCCCCCGTCGAAGATCTCTTAGAGAGCTTTACAACGGTATGCTGTGCGCCGCGTAACTCCATACGGATCAAAAGTTATACGCACTGGAGCGACGGAGACCTGGTCATAAACCCTGCGCCATCGGTTTGCGGGCCCAGCCTCTACAACAAGCGAAGTTGTCTTGCCCAATGTTCCGTGGGATTCAATAACATAGATTTGGTGGATCAAGTATCTTGGCAACCCTAACCAGCGCAAAAAATATTGAAAAGGGGGTGCAACACGAGGACTTCCCAGGAGGTCACCCATCCTAGTACTAATCTCACCCGAGGACGCTTAACTTCGGAGTTCTGATGGGATCTGGTGCATTTGTTCTCGTATGATCACACCCATCATGTTGAGGGGACAATTCTTTTATGTGTTAACGGTTCAGAGTCCCAACTTAGAGATATGGCCCATTCAAAAGGCCCAATGGGCTTAACGACAACCCATCCGCTTCAACAACGCAGCATCCTCGCAAGACGTGATATCAACATGTTGTAGGGCCCTCTTATGTCCCGCAAGTCAGGTTGTCGTCCTTTTAACAGTTCACGACGTACGATCCGGGACGGAAAAACAGAGCAAAAGAAGAAAACTGGCCCGAAACTGATGAAAACGTTCAATTTTGGGCTCCAAAAAGAGGCACAGCGAGCAAGCTGCCTTCCCCCGTCGTAGAGCTCTCTGAGAGCTTTGCAACTGTATGTTGTGCGCCGCATAACTCCTTACGGATCAAAAGTTATGGTCACCGGAGCGACGGAGACCTGGTCACAAACCCTACGCCCTCGGTTTGTGGGCCCAGCCTCTACAAGAAGCGAAGTTGTCTTGCCCAATGTTCCGTGGGATTCAGTAATAGAGATTTGGTGGATAAAGTATCTTTGCAACCCTAACCAGCGCAAAAAAAATTGAAAATAGGGTGCAACACGAGGAATTCCGAAGGGGTCACCCATCCTAGTACTACTCTCGCCCAAGCACGCTTAACTTCGGAGTTCTAATGGGATCCGGTGCATTAGTGCAGGTATGATAACACCCGTCATGTTCAGGGCACAATTCCTATATTTGTTAACGATTCACTGTCCCAGCCTAGAGAGATGGCCCATTCAAAAAGCCCAATGGGCTTAACGACAACTCATCCGCTTCAACAACACAGCATCCTCGCAAGACATGATATCGACACGTTGTAGGGCCCTTTAATGTCCCGCGAGTCAGGTTGTCGACCTTTTAACAGTTCACGACGTACGAACCGGGACAGAAAAAAACAGAGCAAAAGAAGAAAAGTGGCATAAAACTGATGAAAATGGTCACAAACCCTACGCCCTCGGTTTGCGAGCCCAGCCTCCACAAGAATCGAAGTTGTCTTTCCCAATGTTCTGTGGGATTTAGTAATAGAGATTTGGTGGATAAAGTATCTTGGCAACCCTAACCAGGGCAAAAAAAATTGAAAAGGGGGTACAACACGAGGACCTCCCAGGGGGTCACCCATCCTAGTACTATTCTCGCCCAAGCACGGTTAACTTCGGAGTTCTGATGGGATCCGTTGCATTAGTGCTGGTATGATCAAACTCATCATGATGAGGGCACAATTTCTTTATGTGTTAACTATTCAGAGTCCCAGCTTAGAGAGATGGCCCATTCAAAAGGCCCAATAGACTTAAGGGACAACCCATCCGCTTCAACAACGCAGCATCCTCGCAAGACGTGATATCGACACGTTGTAGGGCCTCTCCGATGTCCCGCAAGTCAGGTTGTTGTCCTTTTAACAGTTCACAACGTACGATATGGGACGGAAAAACAGAGCAAAAGTAGAAAAGTGGCCTAAAACTGATGAAAACGTTCGATTTTGGGCTACAAAAAGGGGCACAGCGAGCAAGCTGGGTGCCCCCGTCGTAGAGCTCTCAGAGAGCTTTGCAACGGTATGTTGTGTGCCGCGTAACTCCTTACGGATCAAAAGTTATGGGCCCCGGAGCGACGGAGACCTGGTCATAAGCCCTACGCCCTCGGTTTGCTGGCCCAGCCTCTACGTGAAGCGAAGTTGTTTTGCCCAATGTTCCGTGGGATTCAGTAATAGAGATTTGGTGGATAAAGTATCTTTGCAACCCTAACCAGCGCAAAAAAAATTGAAAATGGGGTGCAACACGAGGAATTCCGAGGGGGTCACCCATCCTAGTACTACTCTCTCCCAAGCATGCTTAACTTCGGAGTTCTGATGGGATTCGGTGCATTAGTGCTAGTATGATCGCACCCGTCATGTTGAGGGCACAATTCCTTTGTGTTAACTGTTCAGAGTCCCAGCTTAGAGAGATGGCCCATTCAAAAGGCCCAATGGGCTTAACGACAACCCATCCACTTCAACAACGTAGCATCCTCGCAAAACGTGATATCAACACATTGTAGGGCCCTCTAATGTCCCGCGAGTCAGGTTGTCGTCCTTTTAATAGTTCACGACGTACGATACAGGACAGAAAAATAGAGCAAAAGTAGAAAAGTTGCCTAAAACTGATGAAAACGTTCGATTTTAGGCTACAAAAAGGGGCACAACGAGCAAGTTGGCTACCCCCGTCGTAGAGCTCTCAGAGAGCCTTGCAACGGTATGTTGTGCACCTCGTAACTCCTTACGGATCAAAAGTTATGGGCACCGGAGCGACGGAGACCTGGTCACAAACCCTACACCCTCGGTATACGGGGCCAGCCTCTACAAGAATCGAAGTTGTCTTGCCCAATGTTCCGTGGGATTCAGTAATAGAGATTTGGTGGATAAAGTATCTTGGCAACCCTAACCAGGGCAAAAAAAAGTGAAAAAGGGGTGCGACACGAGGACTTCCTAGGGGGTCACCCATCCTAGTACTACTCTCGCCCAAGCACGCTTAACTTCGAAGTTCTGATGGGATCCGGTGCATTAGTGTTGGTATGATCGCACTCATCATGTTGAGGGCACAATTCCTTTATGTGTTAACTGTTTAGAGTCCCAGCTTAGAGTGATGGCCCATTCAAAAGGCCCAATGGGCTTAACGACAACCCATCAGCTTCAACAACGTAGCATGCTTGCAAGACGTGATATCGACATGTTGTAGGGCCCTCTGATGTCCTGCGAGTCAGGTTGTTGACCTTTTAACTGTTGACGACGTACTATTCGGGACGGAAAAACAGAGCAAAAGAAGAAAAGTGGCCTGAATCTGATGAAACCGTTCGATTTTGTGCTCCAAAAATGGGCACAGCGAGCAAGCTGGCTGCCCCCGTCGTAGAGAACTTAGAGAGCTTCGCAACGGTATGTTGTGCGCCGCGTAACTCCTTACGGAACAAAAGTTATGGGCACTGGAGCGACGGAGACCTGGTCACAAACCCTACACCCTCGGTTTGCAGGCCCAGCCTCTACAAGAAGCGAAGTTGTCTTGCCCATTGTTCCTTGGGATTCAGTAATAGAGATTTGGTGGATAAAGTATATTGGCAACCCTAACTAGGGCAAAAAAAATTGAAAAGGTGGTGTAACACGAGGACTTCCCAAGGGGTCACCCATCCTAGTACTACTCTCGCCCAAGCACGCTTAACTTCGGAGTTCTGATGGGATCCGGTGCATTAGTTCTGGTATGATCGCACTCGTCATGTTGAGGGCACAATTCCTTTATGTGTTAACTGTTCAGAGTCCCAGCTTAGAGAGATGGCCCATTCAAAAGGCCCAATGGGCTTAACGACAACCCATTCGTTTCAACAACGCAGCATGCTTGCAAGACGTGATATCGACACATTGTAGGGCCCTCAGATGTCCCGCGAGTCAGGTTGTCGTCCTTTTAACAGTTCATGACGTACGATCTGGGACGGAAAAACATAGCAAAAGAAGAAAAGTGGCCTGAAACTGATTAAAACGTTTGATTTTGGGCTCCAAAAATGGGCGCAGCAAGCAAGCCGGCTACCCTCGTCGTAGAGCTCTCAGAAAGCTTTGCAACGGTATGTTGTGCGCCGCGTAACTCCTTGCGGATCAAAAGTTATGGGCACCGGAACGACGGAGACCTGGTCACAAGCCCTACGCCCTCGGTTTACGTGCCCAACCTCTACGTGAAGCGAGGTTGTCTTGCTCAATGTTCGGTGGGATTCAGTAGTAGAGATTTGGTGGATAAAGTATCTTGGCAACTCTAACCAGGGCAAAAAAAATTGAAAGGAGGTGCAACACGAGGACTTCCCAGGGGGTCACCCATCCTAGTATTACTCTCGCCCTAGCACTCTTAACTTCGGAGTTCTGATGGGATCCGGTGCATTATAGCTGGTATGATCGTACCCATCATGTTGAGGGCACAATTCCTTCATGTGTTAACTATTCAGAGTCCCAGCTTAGAGAGATGGCTCATTCAAAAGGCCCAATGGTCTTAACGACAACCCATCAGCTTCAACAATGCAGCATGCTTGCAAGACGTGATATCGACACGTTGTAGGGCCCTCTGATGTCCCACGAGTCAGGTTGTCATCCTTTTAACAGTTCATGACGTACGATAAGGCACGGAAAAACAGAGCAAAAGAAGAAAAGTGGCCTGAAATTGTTGAAAAGGTTCGATTTTGGGCTCCAAAAATAGGCACAGCGAGCATGCTGGCTGCCCCCGTCGTAGAGCTCTCAGAGAGCTTTGCAACGGTATGCTTTGCGCCGTGTAACTCCCTGCGGATCAAAAGTTATGGGCACCAGAGCGACGGAGACCTGGTCACAAACCCTACGCTCTCGGTTTGCGGGCCCAGCCTCTACAAGAAGCGAAGTTGTCTTGCCCAATGTTCCGTGGGATTCAGTAATAGAGATTTGGTGGATAAAGTATGTTGGCAACCCTAACCAGGGCAAAAAAAATTGAAAATGTGGTGCAACACGAGGACTTACCAGGGGGTCACCTATCCTGTTACTACTCTCGCCCAAGCACGCTTAACTTCGGAGTTCTTATGGGATCCGATGCATTAGTGCTTGTATGATCACACCCATCATGTTGAGGGCACAATTCCTTTATGTGGTAACTGTTCAGAGTCCCAGCTTAGAGAGATGGCCCATTCAAAAGGCCCAGTGGGCTTAACGACAACCCATCCCCTTCAACAACGCAACATGCTTGCAAGACGTGATATCGACACGTTGTAGGGCCCTCTGATGTCTGGCGAGTCAGGTTATCGTCCTTTTAACAGTTCACGACGTACGATCCGGGACTGAAAAATAGAGCAAAAGAAGAAAAGTGGCTTGAAACTGATGAAAACGTTCAATTTTGGGCTCCAAAAATGGGCACAGCGAGTATGCTCGCTGTTCCCATCGCAGAGCTCTCAGAGAGCTTTCCAACGGTATGCTGTGCGCTGCGTAACTCCTTACGGATCAAAAGTTATAGGCACCGGAGCGACGGAGACCTGGTGATAAACCCTACGCCCTCGGTTTGTGGGCCCAGCCTCTACGTGAAACGAAGTTGTCTTGCCCAATGTTCCGTGGGATTGCGTAATAGAGATTTGGTGGATAAAGTATCTTGGCAATCCAAACCAGGGCAAAAAAAATTGAAAAGGGGGTGCAATATAAGGACTTCCTAGGGGGTCACCCATCCTAGTACTACTCTCGCCCGAGCACGCTTAACTTCGGAGTTCCGATGGGATCCGGTGAATTAGTGCTGGTATGATCGCACCCGTCATGTTGAGGGCACAATTCCTATATGTGTTAACGGTTCACAGTCCCAGCCTAGAGAGATGGCCCATTCAAAAAGCCCAATGGGCTTAACGACAACCCATCAGCTTCAACAACGCAGCATCCTCGCAAGACGTGATATCGACACGTTGTAGGGCCCTATAATGTCCCGCGAGTCAGGTTGTCATCCTTTTAACAGTTCACGACGTACGATCCGGGATGGAAAAACAGAGCAAAAGAAGAAAAGTTGCATGAAACTGATGAAAACGTTCGATTTTGGGCTTCAAAAATGGGCACATCGAGCAAGCTGGCTGCCCCATCGTAGAGCTCTCAGAAAGCTTTGCAACGGTATGTTGTGCGCCGCGTAACTCCTTACGGATCAAAAGTTATGGGCATTGGAGCGACGGAGACCTGGTCACAAACCCTATGCCCTCGGTTTGCGGGCCCAGCCTCTACAAGAATCGAAGTTGTCTTGCCCAATGTTCCGTGGGATTCAATAATAGAGATTTGGTGGATAAAGTATCTTGGCAACCCTAACCAGGGCAAAAAAAATTGAAAAGTGGGTACAACACAAGGACTTCCCAAGGGGTCACCTATCCTAGTACTACTCTCGCCCAAGCACGCTTAACTTCGGAGTTGTGATGGAATCCGGTGCATTATTGCTAATACGATCGCACCCATCATGTTGAGGGCACATTTCCTATATGTGTTAACGGTTCACAGTCCCAGCGTAGAGAGATGGCCCATTGAAAAGGCCCAATAGGCTTAACGATAGCCCATCCGCTTCAACAACGTAGCATCCTCGCAAGACGTGATATTAACACGTTGTTGGGCCCTCTGATGTCCTGCGAGTCAGGTTGTCGTCCTTT
Organism: Ehretia macrophylla; assembly: GCA_037974665.1. Classification (NCBI taxonomy): domain Eukaryota; kingdom Viridiplantae; phylum Streptophyta; class Magnoliopsida; order Boraginales; family Ehretiaceae; genus Ehretia; species Ehretia macrophylla. The sequence goes on from CM075780.1 coordinate 2,002,517, forward strand.
TAACAGTTCACGACGTACGATCCAGGACAGAAAAACAGAGCAAAAGAAGAAAAATGGCCTGAAACTGATGAAAACGTTCGATTTTGGGCTCCAAAAAGGGGCACAGCAAGCATGCTTGCTGCCCCCGTCGTAGAGCTCTCAGAGAGCTTTGGAACGGTATGCTTTGCGCCGCATAACTCCATACGGATCAAAAGTCATGGGTACCGGAGCGACAGAGACCTGGTCACAAACCCTACGCCCTCGATTTGCAGGCCCAGCCTCTACGTGAAATGAAGTTGTCTTGCCCAATGTTCCATGGAATTCAGTAATAGAGATTTGGTGGATAAAGTATCTTGGCAACCCTAACCAGGGCAAAAAAAATTGAAAAGTGGGTACAACACGAGGACTTCCCAGGGGGTCACCTATCCTAGTACTACTCTCGCCCAAGCACGCTTAACTGCGGAGTTGTGATGGGATCCGGTGCATTAGTGCTGATATGATCGCACCCATCATTTTGAGGGCACATTTCCTATATGTGTTAACGGTTCACAGTCCCAGCCTAGAGAGATGGCCCATTGAAAAGGCCCAACGGGCTTAACGATAGACCATCCGCTTCAACAACGCAGCATCCTCGCAAGACGTGATATCAACACGTTGTTGGGCCATCTGATGTCCCGCGAGTAAGGTTGTCGTCCTTTTAACAATTCACGACGTACGATCCGGGATGGAAAAACAGAGCAAAAGAAGAAAAGTGTTCTGAAACTGATGAAAACGTTCGATTTTGGTCTCCAAAAAGGTGAAAAGTGAGCAAGTTGGCTGCCCCGTCGTAGAGCTCTCATAGAGCTTTGCAACGATATGCAGTGCGCCGCGTAACTCTTTACGGATCAAAAGTTATGGGCGCCGAAGTGACGGGCACCAGGTCACAAACACTACGACCTCTGTTTGCGGGCCCAGCCTCTACGTGAAGCGAAGTTGCCTTGCCCAATTTTCGGTGGGATTCAGTAATAGAGATTTGGTGGATAAAGTATCTTGGCAACCCTAACCAGGGCAAAAAAAATGGAAAAGGGGGTACAACACGAGGACTTCCCAGGGGGTCACCCATACTAGTACTATTCTCACCCAAGCACGCTTAACTTCGAAGTTCTGATGGGATCCAGGGCATTAGTGCGGGTTTGATCGCACCCTTCATGTTGAGGGCACAATTCCTTTATGTGTTAACTGTTCACTATCCCAACCTAGAGAGATGGCCCATTCAAAAGGCCCAATGGGCATAACGACAACGCATCCGCTTCAACAACGCAACATGCTTGCAAGACGTGATATCGGCACATTGTAGGGCACTCTGATGTCCCGCGAGTTAGGTTGTCATCCTTTTAACAGTTCACGACGTACGATCCGGGACGAAAAAACAGAGCAAAAGAAGAAAAGTGGACTGAAACTGATAAAAACGTTCGATTTTGGGCTCCAAAAATGGGCACAACGAGCAAGCTGGCTGCCCCCGTCGTAGAGCTCTCAGAGAGCTTTGCAACGGTATGATGTGCACCGCGTAACTCCTTACGGATCAAAAGTTATGGGCACCAAAGCGACGGAGACCTTGTCACAAACCCTATGCCCTCGGATTGCGGGCCCAGCCTCTACTTGAAGCGAAGTTGTCTTGCCTAATGTTCTGTGGGATTCAGTAATACAGAGTTGGGGGATAAAGTATCTTGGCAACCCTAACTAGGGAAAAAAAAATTGAAAAGGGGGTGCAACACGAGGACTTCCCGAGGGGTCAACCATCCTTGTACTACTCTAGCACAAGCACGCTTAACTTCGGAGTTCTGATGGGATCCGGTGCATTAGTGCTGGTATGATCGCACCCGTCATGGTTAGGGCAGAATTCCTTTATGTGTTAACTGTTCACAGTCCCAGCCTAGAGAGATGGCCCATTCGAAAGGCCCAATGGGCTTAACCACAACCCATCCGCTTCAACAACGCAGCATGCTTGCAAGACGTGATATCGACACGTTGTAGGGCCCTCTGATGTCCCACGAGTCAGGTTGTCATCCTTTTAACAGTTCACAACTTACGATCCGGGATGGAAAAAACAGAGCAAAAGAAGAAAATTGGCCTGAAACTGATGAAAATGATCAATTTTAGGCCCCAAAAAGTGTATAGCGAGCCTGTTGGCTGCCCCCGTCGTAGAGCTCTCAGAGAGCTTTGCAACGGTATGTTGTGCGCCACGTAACTCCCTACGAATCAAAAGTTATGGGCATCGGAGCGACGATGACCTGGTCACAAATCCTACGTCCTCGGTTTGCGCTCCCAGCCTCTACGTGAAGCGAAGTTGTCATGCCCAATGTTCCGTGGGATTCAATAACAGAGATTTGGTGGATAAAGAATCTTGGCAACCCTAACCAGGGCAAAAAAAATTGAAAAGGGGGTGCAACACGAGGACTTCCCAGGGGGTCACCCATCCTAGTACTGCTGTCGCCCAAGCAAGCTTAACTTCGGAGTTCTGATAGGATTCGGTGCATTAGAGCTGGTATAATCGCACCCGTCATGTTGAGGGCACAATTCCTTTATGTGTTAACTGTTCACAGTCCCAGCCTACAGAGATGGCCCATTCAAACGGCCCAATGGGCTTAACGACAACCCATCCGCTTCAACAACACAGCATCATCGCAAGACGAGATATCGACATGTTGTAGGGCCCTTTAATGTCCTGCGAGTCAGGTTGTCTTCCTTTTAACAGTTCACGACGTACGATCCGAGACGAAAAAACAGAGCAAAAGAAGAATGTGGCCTGAAACTGATGAAAACGTTCGATTTTGGGCTCTATAAATGGGTAAAGCGAGCAAGCTGGCTGCCCCCGTCGTAGAGCTCTCAGAGAGCTTTGCAACGGTATGCTGTGCGCCGCATAACTCCTTACGGATCAAAAGTTAAGGGCACTAGAGCAATGGAGACCTGGTCACAAACCCTAAGCCCTCGGTTTGCGGGCCCAGCCTATACGTGAAGCGAAGTTGTCTTGCCCAATGTTCCGTGGGATTCGGTAATAGAGATTTGGTGGATAAAGTATCTTGGAAAACCTAACCAGGGCAAAAAAAATTGAAAAGCTGGTGCAACACGAGGACATCCCAGGGGGTCACCCATCCTAGTACTACTCTCGCACAAGCACGCTTAACTTCGGAGTTTTGATGGGATCCGATGCATTAGTGCTGGTATGATCGCACCCGTCATGTTGAGGGCACAATTCCTTTATGTCTTAACTATTCAGAGTCCCAGCTTAGAGAGATGGCCCATTTCAAAGGCCCAATGGGCTTAACGACAACCCATCCACTTCAACAACGCACCATGCTTGCAAGATGTGATATCGACACGTTGTAGGGCTCTCTGATGTCCCGAGAGTCAGGTTGTCGTCCTTTTAACAGTTCACGACGTACGATCCGGGATGGAAAAACAGAGCAAAAGAAGAAAAATGGCCTGAAACTGATGAAAACGTTTGATTTTGGGCTCCAAAAATAGGCACAGCAAGCAAGCTGGCTGTCCCCATCGTAGAGCTCTCAGAGAGCTTTGCAACGGTTTGCTGTGCACCACGAAACTCCTTACGGATCAAAAGTTATGGGAACCGGAGCGACGGAGACCTGGTCACAAACCCTACGCCCTAAGTTTGCGGGCCCAGCCTCTACAAGAAGCAAAGTTGTCTTTCCCAATGTTCCGTGGGATTCAGTAATTGAGATTTAGTGGATAAAGTATCTTGGCAACCCTAACCCGGGCAAAAAAAATTGAAAAGAGGGTTCAACACGAGGACTTCCTAGGGGGTCACCGATCCTAGTACTACTCTCACCCAAGCACGCTTAACTACGGAGTTCTTATGGGATCCGGTGCATTTGTGCTGGTATGTTCGCACCCGTCATGTTGAGGGCTCAATTCCTTTATGTGTTAACTATTCAGAGTCCCAGCTGAGAGAGATGGCCCATTCAAAAGGCCCAATGGGCTTAACGACAACCCATCCACTTCAACAACGTACCATGCTTGCAAGATGTTATATCGACACGTTGTAGGGCCCTCTGATGTCCCGAGAGTCAGGTTGTCGTCCTTTTAACAGTTCACAACGTACGATCCGGGACGGAAAAACATAGCAAAAGAAGAAAAGTAGCCTAAAATTGATGAAAACGTTCGATTTTGGGCTCCAAAAAAGGGCACAGCGAGCATGCTCGCTGCCGACGTCGTAGAGCTCTCAAAGAGCTTTGCAACGGTATGATGTTCGCCGCGTAACTCTTTGCGGATCAAAAGTTATGGGCACTGGAGCGACGGAGACCAGGTCACAAACCCTACGCCCTCGGTTTGCGGGCCCAGCCTCTACAAGAAGCGAAGTTGTCTTTCCCAATGTTCCGTGGGATTCAGTAATAGAGATTTGGTGGATAAAGTATCTTGGCAACCCTAACCCGGGCAAAAAAAATTGAAAAGAGGGTTCAACACGAGGACTTCCTAGGGGGTCACCGATCCTAGTACTACTCTCACCCAAGCACGCTTTACTTCAGAGTTCTGATGGGATCCGGTGCATTTGGGCTGGTATGATCGCACCCGTCATGTTGAGGGCACAATTCCTTTATGTGTTAACTGTTCAGAGTCCCAGCTTAGAGAGATGGACCATTCAAAAGGCCCAATGGGCTTAACGACAACTCATCTGCTTCAACAACTCAGCATGCTTGCAAGACGAGATATCGACACATTGCAGGGCCCTCTGATGTCCCGCGAGTCAGGTTGTCGTCCTTTTAATAGTTCACGACGTACGATCCGGGACGGAAAAACAGAGCAAAAGAAGAAAAGTAGCCTGAAACTGATGAAAATGTTCGATTTTGGGCACCAAAAATGGGCACAGCAAGCATGATTGCTGACCCCGTCGTAGAGATCTCAGAGAGCTTTGCAATGGTATACTGTGCACCGCGTAACTTCTTACGGATCAAAAGTTATGGCCACCGGAGTGACCGGAGACCTGGTCACAAGCCCTACGCCCTCGGTTTGCCGGCCCAGCCTCTACAAGAAGCGAAGTTGTCTTGCCCAATATTCCGTGGGATTCAATAATAGAGATTTGGTGGATAAAATATCTTGGGAACCCTAAATTGGGCAAAAAAAATTGAAAAGGGGGTGCAACACGAGGACTTCCCATGGGGTCACCCATCCTAGTACTACTCTCGCCCAAGCACGCTTAACTTCGGAGTTCAGATGGGATCCGGTGCATTAGTGCTGGTATGATCGCACCCGCCATGTTGAGGGAACACTTCTTTTTTGTGTTATCTATTCAGAGTCCGAGCTTAGAGAGATGGCCGATTCAAAAGGCCCAATGGGCTTAACGACAACCCATCCACTTCAACAATGCAGCATGCTTGCAAGACGTGATATCGACATGTTGTAGGGCCCTCTGATGTCCCGCAAGTCTGCTTGTCGTCCTTTTAACAGTTGACGACGTATGATCCGGGGCGGAAAAACAGCGCAAAAGAAGAAAAGTGGCCTGAAAGTGATGAAAAGTTAGATTTTGGGCTCCAAAAATGGGCACAGCGAGCATGCTAGCTGCCCCCTTCGTAGAGCTCTCAGAGAGCTTTGCAACGGTATGTGCGCCACATAACTCCTTACGGATCAAAAGTTATGGGCACCGGGCCGACGGAGACCTGGTCACAAACCCTACGCCCTCGGTTTGCGGGCCCAGCCTCAACAAGAAGCGAAATTGTCTTGCCCAATGTTCCGTGGGATTCAGTAATAGAGATTTGGTGGATAAAGTATCTTGGCAACCCTAACCAGGGCAAAAAAAATTGAAAAGGGGGTGCAACACGAGGAATTCCCAGAGGGCACCCATCCTAGTACTACTCTCGCCCAAGCACGCTTAATTCCGGAGATCTGATGGGATCCGGTGCATTAGTGCAGGTATGATCGCACCCGTCATGTTGAGGGCACAATTCTTTTATGTGTTAACTGTTCAGAGTCCCAGCTTAGAGAGATGGCCCATTCAAAAGGCCCAATGGGCTTAACGCAACCTTTTCCCTACAACAACGCAGCAGGTTTGCAAGACGTGATATCGACACGATGTAAGGCCCTCTGATGTCCCGCGAGTCAGGTTGTCGTCCTTTTAACAGTTCACGACGTATGATCCGGGACGAAAAAACATAGCAAATGAAGAAAAGTGGCCTGAAACTGATGAAAACGTTCGATTTTGGGCTCCAAAAATGGGCACAACGAGCAAGCTGGCTGTCCCCGTCGTAGAGCTCTCAGAGAGCTTTGCAACGGTATGTTGTGCGCCGTGTAACTCCTTACTGATCAAAAGTTATGGGCACCGGAGCGACGGAGACCTGGTCACAAACCCTACGCCCTCGGTTTGCCGGTCCAGCCTCTACTAGAATCGAAGTTGTCTTGCCCAATGTTCCGTGGGATTCAGTAATAGAGATTTGGTGGATAAAGTATCTTGGCAACCCTAACCAGGGCAAAAAAAATTGAAAAGGGGGTGCAACACGAGGACTTCCCAGGGGGTCACCCATCCTAGTACTACTCTCGCCCAAGCACGCTTAACTTTGGAGTTCTGATAGGATCCGGTGCATTAGTGCTGGTATGATCGCACCCGCCATGTTGAGAGCACAATTCCTTTATGTGTTAACTATTTAGAGTCCCAGCTTAGAGAGATGGCCCATTCAAAAGGCCCAATGGGATTAACGACAACCCATCCGCTTCAACAACGCAGCATGTTTGCAAGACATGATATCGACACATTGTAGGGCCCTCTGATGTCCCGCGAGTCAGGTTGTCGTCCTTTTAACTGTTCCCGTCGTACGATCCGGGACAGAAAAACATAGCAAAAGAAGAAAAGTGGCCCGAAATTGATGAAAACGTTTGATTTTGGGTTCCAAAAATGGGCACAGCGAGCAAGCTGGCTGCCCCCGTCGTAGAGCTCTCAGAGAGCTTTGCAACTGTATGTTGTGCGCCGCGTAACTCCTGGCGGATCAAAAGTTATGGGCACCCGAGCGACGGAGACCTGGTCATAAACCCTACGCCCTCGGTTTGCGGGCCCAGTCTCTACAAGAATCGAAGTTGTCTTGCCCAATGTTCCGTGGGATTTAGTAATAAAGATTTGGTGGATAAAGTATCTTGGCAACCCTAACCAGGGCAAAAATAATTGAAAAGGGGGTGCAACACGAGGACTTTCCAGGGGGTCACCCATCCTAGTACTACTCTTGCCCAAGCACGCTTAACTTCAGAGTTTTGATGGGATCCGGTGCATTAGTGCTGGTATGATCGCACTCGTCATGTTGAGGGCACAATTCCTTCATGTGTTAACTGTTTAGAGTCCCAGCTTAGAGAGATGGCCCATTCAAAAGGCCCAATGGGCTTAACGACAACCCATCCGCTTCAACAACGCAGCATGCTTGCAAGACGTGATATCAACACATTGTACGGACCTCTGATGTCCCGCGAGTTAGGTTGTCGTCCTTATAATAGTTCCCGACGTAAGATCTGGGACTGAAAAACAGAGCAAAAGAAGAAAAGTGGCCTGAAACTGATGAAAATGTTCGATTTTGGGCTCCAAAAAGGGCAGAGTGAGCAAGCTGGCTGCCCCCGTCGTAGAGCTCTCAGAGAGCTTTGCAACGGTATGTTGTGCGCTGCGTAACTCCTTACGGATCAAAAGTTATGGGCACCGGAGCGACGGAGACCTAGTCGCAAGCCCTACTCCCTCGGTTTGCGGGCCCAGCCTCTACGTGAAGCGAAGTTGTCTTGCCCAATGTTCCGTGGGATTTAGTAATAAAGATTTGGTGGATAAAGTATCTTGGCAACTCTAACCACGGCAAAAAAAATTGAAAAGGGGGTGCAACGCGTGGACTTCCCAAGGGGTCACCCATCCTAGTACTACTCTCGCCCAAGCTTGCTTAGCTTCGGAGTTCTAATGGGATCCGGTGCATTAGTGCTAGTATGATCGCACCCATCATGTTGAGGGCACACTTCCATTATGTGTTAACTATTCAGAGTCCCAGCTTAGAGAGATGGCCTATTCAAAAGGCCCAATGGGATTAACGACAACCCATCCGCTTCAACAACGCACCATGCTTGGAAGACGTGATATTGAAACGTTGTAGGTGTCATACCCCAACCTGGCCTATAAAGGTTAGACTGGGGTATGATCTGAACATTCAAATCACGTCTCGTACTTTACCGTTCATGAAGATTTAACACTTAACGTCTTGGCCTAAACTCCAAAATTTTTCGGTAAACCGGCAGCATAACGGCTGTAATTGGGCTCTTTGGTTTGACCTAATTATCTAAACGTCTCAATTATTCCAATCATTAATCCAATTCCATTAAGGACTCCTATTTGTCACCAACCGATTGGCTAACTAGTTTACCTTGAAAGTCTCATTTGGTTAATAAGCCTAACATGATAACTATGTCCTATTTATTTGTCAATTTCCTATCATGCAAGTACCTATTATCCTTTAGTTTGCAAATGAGCACCTAAGTGAAATTAGATAGAATTAACTTAGTAGATTGTTCATCTAGTGGTTTGAATGCCTATGATAACTACTAATTAAGAAAACGAAAGCAAACAACCAAATAAAAGTTCGTCCGGTTATAGATAGTACAATCCCAGAATTAGACCCAAATTACAACGGGGTCATTTACATCAATAAACAACGAGCAACATAAAAGAAATAGTCTTCAAGTAGCATAGTTCACAAATAGCCAAAATCACGCAAAGCACACAAGATAGGCAATCACTCCAAGGAATCATTGTTAGGCACATCGTCCTCGGGTACCTGTTCTTGATCTTCTTCACCTGAGATGATAAAAGAGGGTCAGTCCTTATGAACTCAGCGAGGGGGAACGAGAAATAAGTTTTGAAACTCATTTTCCGGTTAAACTTATGAAAATCCCTTTCTCAAACATGAATACAACAGAAATACAAGTACAGAACAGGGATACCGGTCTTTCCTCCCCGAGGTTCTCTAGGAACCAAGCGGGAGTACTTATACACATAATATAAAGGATATGACGAGCTTTTGCTCTCAGATCAGTTTCAGAATCATAAGTTGCGGCCGACTTCAAATCATTCCCCAAAACACACTAGGTGGGTGTACTCCAGATGTTCCCCGAAAGCCTACGACCCAACTCTCCGAGGAAGTCTAGCCCTCAAGCGAGAGAGGGAATGGGACCATGGTGGTCACGGTAACACTGGCAAGCCCGATGCCGCCCGGCGTGCGTGATCGCTACCATGCCGACAGGAAAGGTTGCAACCTTGTATGCAATGCACATTTATGACAGGTAATATATCACAGTAGGAGGACAACAAAGTAGGTTGCCTCCGGACAGTCATAAGATTGCACATTGACCAAGTAAACAGGCAGGGCACGATAAAACAGGTAATATATCACAGTAGGAGGACAACAAAGTAGGTTGCCTCCGGACAGTCATAAGATTGCACATTGACAGGTAGACAAGCAAGGCACGATAAGACATGAAAATTTCACTTGAAGGCATATAGAGTTATATGAAAATTAAACGGGCAGCCATGTAACACATGTAAAACAGGCCATATAACTCATTAAGAAGTCCACGTGATCAAGTGATAAGATTATTCAACATGCAATGACATCAATCATGGGTTCGGGTGCAAGAAAAGCTTATTTGTCATCATGCAATGGTCAAAATCACATTTGAAGTTATAAGACATTAACGGGCAGCCCACTAAGCATATAATTTCCACACAATATCCAAATGATCAACACTTAGCAAGACTACCTAGTCATTAGGGTTTCCGTTTCATACTTAACCGCGTGATTAAACCCTAAGTCAACTCAAAATCATTCTCAAGTCATGCATCATTCAATTCAAACATCCTCAAGTACCCAAAACAGTCCACACAACATTCCAACACCACAATTCCAAGCAATTAGTACCACAAGAGAGGTTACATCAATTTTCCAAGCATATAGCTAAGTGAAACCTTTACTGCAATAGGCTGTTTTCTCACAATCAATAGGATAACCAAACAATCTCCAAATCCAGTGAATAAGATGTCAAATTAAATCTTAACAAGTTAAATAAAATCAGAAACAAACCTTGCATCAATTGGAGTTCGGGATCATTAGATATAGCCGAAACAGTGGAATAGCTCAAAACTGTCCAGATTTGCATACTTTTCAGAAATTTTCGTTTTTGAGGTCTTTAGGGTCAGTTTTTGCCTTGGTCCATTTCTGACAAAGTTGTCCAGAACTGAAACATATAGCATCACACCAAATTTCATGCATTTTGGACATCATTTACTAAGTAAAATATGGTTCGTTCCACAAGGTCAGTGCATCTGCCAAAACCTGCTTCATTTTTCCAGATTTCCAGATTTGGTCACATTTTAGAGATTTGCCATTTTGAGGACCTTAGAGTCAAAATTAGCTTCATCCTATTTCTGGGAAAAATGTCCAAAACTGTCCAAACTAGTTACCTACCAAATTTCAAGCATTTTTAGCATCATTTGCTTAGCTAAACTTACCTCGAACAGACTGGTAAGAGAGCTGTCATCCATTTCGACTTCACCTAGCATCATTTTCAAGCCAAGATCTTGCCATGCATGGTTGTTTAAGCTTATGAACGACCATATAGCTCAAGTACAGAAGCAAATACACACATTTACGAGCATGCATGTGAAATTTTGAAGAGTTTTCAAAAGGTTTTAACCCTCACCTTTGCAATCAACCCAAAAAAATGCTCAAAACCTTGTTGAAGCTCAAATCTCTTCTTCTTCTTGCTTAGCCGAGATTCCAACTAGATTTTCTCTATTTTTCCTAGCTTAGTGATCAATCTCTTAGCACATGCATGAGGTTAGAACAAGAAGAAAAGAAATGGAAGCTTAAAAACTCACCAAGGCCGAAAATGGTGACTCAAAATGCTTGCATGTGTGTTTCTTGCATCCTAGCTTGCTTGGGTGAGTTTCTTTGCTTGTGGTTTGTCTTGATGCACCATAGGATGATGAAGATGAGCTAAGAGGTGGAGAGAACTCAGCCAAAACCGAAATGGAGAGAGAGAGTGAGAGGGAGAGAGAGAAAATGTGAGGAAAGTGAGAGAAATGAGAGAAAAATGAGGCTTTTGCAATTTTTTGAGCATGTGGTCAGCCTTGGGCATACAAATTCAGACTTTTTTTGTCTTCAAGATGGAATTTTGAAATGTTAGCATGGGCATAGGTGGTTTGGTCGAAAATGGTGTGAGAATTGAGGTGGTTTGAGCAATTTTTTATGCATTTGTGTCATAGTTTGTCTAAGCATGCATAGTTAATTGTATAATCGTTCAAACCTTGTGCAAAAACCATGGTATGGTCGGCCAAAGCACGTGCGAAATCTGAATTTTTGTCATGTTTTGGATGTTATTTAATTGTGTATTGAAAGTGCAAAAAGAATAAAGAATAAGGAATAAAGAATGTCTAGCTTTTTTTTGTTATTTTGTCCTCTAGTGAGTTAAATTAGGATTATAATATTGATAGTGGATTTTGTAGGATTGTTTAATAGTCTAGTGCTCCGTGTAAGATGCTCTCTTCATTAGCGTGAAAGCACGCTTTCCTAGGTCTAGGGCATGCACTACGAGGTAGGACACGAACTACGAGATGAACGCACATTTTTCAAGACTAAGGCACATACTTCAAGATAAGTGCACGGATTCTAAGGCTAACACACGCAACCCTAGGTGAATGAACGTAGATCAAAATATGGCACGTAATTCAAAGCAATGCACGTAATTCAAGACATAACTCTTAAACCTAGGTTAAGGCACGCAGTTCAAGGTTAATGCACACGAAATGAAGAGACACACGCAAATCAAGGTCTCGCACGTAAATTAAGGTCATGGCATGTTTATCTAGGTATCGCATGTACATCGAGGATTAAGGCACACAATTCTAGGTTAAGCCACGTATAACGAGGCATGCACAAAAACCAAGATAGGGTATGTAATCCAAGGTCGGTCGTACAGTTCTAGGTCTAAGGCACACAAATCAAGGTAAGGCACGTTATTCGGGGTCGGGCCTCACAGTAGGGCCCTCTGATGTCCCGCGAGTCAGGTTTTCATCCTTTTAACAGTTCACGACGTACGATCCAGGACGGAAAAATAGAGTAAAAGAAGAAAAGTGGGTTGAAACTGATGAAAACATTCGATTTAGGGCTCCAAAAATGGGCAAAGCGAGCAAGCTAGCTGCACCCGTCGTAGAGCTCTCAGAGAGCTTTGTAACGGTATGTTGTGCGCCACATAACTCCTTACGGATCAAAAGTTATGGGCACCGGAGCGACGGAGACCTGGTCACAAACCCTACGCCCTCGGTTTGCGGGCCCAGCCTCCACAAGAATCGAAGTTGTCTTGCCCAATGTTCCGTGGGATTCAGTAATAGAGATTTGGTGGATAAAGTATCTTGGCAACCCTAACCAGGGCAAAAAAAATTGAAAAGGGGGTACAACACGAGGACTTCCCAGGGTGTCACCCATCCTAGTACTACTCTCTCCCAAGCACGCTTAACTTCGGAGTTCTAATGGGATCCGGTGCATTAAGGCTGGTATGATCGCACCCGTCATGTTGAGGGGACAATTCCTTTCTGTGTTAATTGTTCAGAGTCCCAGCTTAGAGAGATGGCCAATCAAAAGGCCCAATGGGCTTAACGACAACCCATCCGCTTCAACATCACAGCATGCTTGCAAGACGTGATATCGACACATTGTAGGGCCCTTTGATGTCCCGCAAGTCAGGTTGTCGTCCTTTTAACAGTTCACGACGTACGATCCGGGACGAAAAAATAGGGCAAAAGAAGAAAAGTGGCCTGAAACTGATGAAAACGTTCGATTTTGGGCTCCAAAAATGGGCACAACGAGCATGCTCGCTACCCCCATCGTAGAGCTCTCAAAGAGCCTTGCAACGGTATGTTGTGCGCTGCGTAACTCCTTACGGATCAAAAGTTATGGGTACCGGAGCGACGGAGACTTGGTCACAAACCATACGCCCTCGGTTTGCGGGCCTACCCTCTACGTGAAGCGAAGTTGTCTTGCCCAATGTTCCGTGGGATTCAGTAATAAAGATTTGGTGGATAAAGTATCTTGGCAACTCTAACCACGGCAAAAAAAATTGAAAAGGGCGTGCAACGCGAGGACTTCCCAAGGGGTCACCCATCCTAGTACTACTCTCGCCCAAGCACGCTTAACTTCGGAGTTCTGATGGGATCCGGTGCATTAGTGCTAGTATGATCGCACCCGTCATGTTGAGGGCACAATTCCTTTATGTGTTAACTATTCAGAGTCCCAGCTTAGAGAGATGGCCCATTCAAAAGGCCCAATGGGATTAACGACAACCCATCCGCTTCAACAACGCAGCAAGCTTGCAAGACGTGATATCGAAACGTTGTAGGGCCCTCTGATGTCCCGCGAGTCAGGTTGTCGTCCTTTTAACTGTTCACGACATACGATCCGGGACGGAAAATAGAGTAAAAGAAGAAAAGTGGACTGAAACTGATGAAAACGTTCGATTTAGGGCTCCAAAAACGGGCAAAGCAAGCAAGCTAGCTGAACCCGTCGTAGAGCTCTCAGAGAGCTTTGCAACGGTATGTTGTGCACCGCGTAACTCCTTACGGATCAAAGGTTATGGGCACCGGAGCGACGGAGACCTAGTCACAAACCCTACGCCCTCGGTTTGCCGGCCCAGCCTCTACAAGAATCGAAGTTGTCTTGCCCAATGTTCCGTGGGATTCAGTAATAGAGATTTGGTGGATAAAGTATCTTGGCAACCCTAACCAGGGCAAAAAAAATTGAAAAGGGGGCACAACACGAGGACTTCCCAGGGGGTCACCCATCCTAGTACTACTCTCTCCCAAGCACGCTTAACTTCGGAGTTCTGATGGGATCCGGTGTATTAAGGCTGGTATGATCACACCCGTCATGTTGAGGGCACAATTCCTTTATGTGTTAACTGTTCAGAGTCCCAGCTTAGAGAGATGGCACATTCAAAAGGCCAATGAGCTTAACGACAACCCATCCGCTTCAACATCGCAGCATGCTTGCAAGACGTGATATCGACACGTTGTAGGGCCCTCTGATGTCCCGCAACTCAGGTTGTCATCCTTTTAACAGTTCACGACGTATGATCCGGGACGGAAAAATAGAGCAAAAGAAGAAAAGTGTCCTGAAATTGATGAAAATGTTCGATTTTGAGCTCCAAAAATGGGCACAACGAGCATGCTCGCTGCCCCCGTTGTAGAGCTCCCAAAGAGCTGTGCAACGGTATGCTGTGGGCCGCGTAACTCCTTACGGATCAAAAGTTATGGGCATCGGAGCGACGGAGACCTGGTCACAAACTCCACGCCCTCAGTTTGCGGGCCCAGCCTCTACAAGAAGCGAAGTTGTCTTGCCCAATGTTCCGTGGGATTCAGTAATAGAGATTTGGTGGATAAAGTATCTTGGCAACCCTAACCAGGGCAAAAAAAATTGAAAAGGGGGTACAACACGAGCACTTCCCTAGGGGTCACCCATCCTAGTACTACTCTCTCCCAAACACGATTAACTTCGGAGTTCTGATGGGATCCGGTGCATTAATGCTGGTATGATCGCACCCGTCATGTTGAGGGCACAATTCCATTATGTGTTAACTGTTCAGAGTCCCAGCTTAGAGAGATGGCCCATTCAAAAAGCCCAATGGGCTTAACGACAAACCATCCGCTTCAACAACGCAGCATGCTTGCAAGACGTGAGATCGACACGTTGTGGGGCCCTCTGATATCCTGCGAGTCAGGTTGTCGTCCTTTTAAGAGTTCACGACGTACGATCCGGGACGGAAAAACAGAGCAAAAGAAGAAAAGTGGCCTTAAACTGATGAAAATGTTCGATTTTGGGCTGCAAAAAGGGCAAAGCAAGCATGCTTGCTGACCACGTCGTAGAGCTCTCAGAGAGCTTTGCAACGGTATACTGTGCGCCGTGTAACTCCTTAGGGATCAAAAGTTAGGGGCTCCGGAGTGACAGAGACCTGGTCACAAACCCTACGCCCTCGGTTTGCGGGCCCAGCCTCTACGTGAAAGGAAGTTGTCTTGCCCAATTTTCCGTGCAATTCAGTAATAGAGATTTGGTGGATAAAGTATCTTGGCAACCCTAACCAGGGCAAAAAAAATTGAAAAGGGGGTGCAACACGAGGACTTCCCAGGGGGTCACCCATCCTAGTACTACTCTCGCCCAAGCATGCTTAACTTTGGAGTTCTGATGGGATCCGGTGAATTAGTGCTGGTATGATCGCACCCGTCTTGTTGAGGGCACAATTCCTATATGTGTTAACGGTTCATGGTCCCAGCCTAGAGAGATGGCCCATTCAAAAGGCCCAATGGGCTTAACGACAACCCATCCGCTTCAACAACGCTGCATCCTCGCAAGACGTGATATCAACACGTTGTAGGGCCCTCTGATGTCCCGCGAGTCAGGTTGTCGTCCTTTTAACAGTTCATGACGTACGATCCGGGACGGAAAAACAGGGCAAAAGAGGAAAGATGGCTTGAAACCGATGAAAACGTTCGATTTTGGGCTCCAAAAACGGGAACAGCGAGCAAGCTGGATGCCCCCATCGTAGAGCTCTTAGAGAGCTTTGCAACGGTATGTTGTGCGCCTCATAACTCCCTACAGATCAAAACTTATGGGCATCGGAACGACGGAGACCTAGTCACAAGCCCTGCGCCCTCGGTTTGCGGGCCCAGCATCTACGTGAAGTGAAGTTGTCTTGTCCAATATTCCGTGGGATTCAGTAATAGAGATTTGGTGGATAAATTATCATGGCAACTCTAACCAGGGCAAAAAAAATTGAAAAGGGGGTGCAACACGAGGACTTCCCTGGGGGTCACCCATCCTAGTACTACTCTCGCCCAAGCATGCTTAACTTCGGAGTTCTGATGGAATCCGGTGCATTAGTGCTAGTATGATCGTACCCGTCATGTTGAGGGCACAATTCCTTTATGCGTTAACTGTTCAGAGTCCCAGCTTAGAGAGATGGCCCATTCAAAAGGCCCAATGGCCTTAACGACAACCCATCTGCTTCAACAACGCAGCATACTTGCAACACGTGATATCGACAAGTTGTAGGGCCCTCTGATGTCCCGCGAGTCAGGTGGTCATCCTTTTAACAGTTGACGACGTACGATCTGGGACAGAAAAATAGTGCAAAAGAAGAAAAGTGGCCTGGAACTAATGAAAATGTTCGATTTTGGGCTCCAAAAACGGGCACAGCGAGCATGCTAGCTGCCCCGGTCATAGAGCTCTCAGAGAGCTTTGCAATGGTATGCTGTGCGCTGCGTAACTCCTTACGGATCAAACATTATGGGCATCGGAGCGACGGAGACCTGGTCACAAACCCTGCGCCCTCGGTTTGCGGGCCCAGCCTCTACAAGAAGCGAAGTTGTATTGTCCAATGTTCTGTGGGATTCAGTAATAGAGATTTGGTGGATAAAGTATCTGGGCAACCCTAACCAGGGCAAAAAAAATTGAAAAGGGGGTGCAACACGAGGACTTCCCAGGGGGTCACCCATCCTAGTACTACTCTCGCCCAAGCACGCTTAACTTCGCAGTTCTGATGGAATCCGGTGTATTAGTGCTGGTATGATCACACCAGTCATGTTGAGGACACAATTCCTTTGTGTTAACTGTTCAGAGTCCCAGCTTAGAGAGATGGCCCATTGGAAAGGCCCAATGGGCTTAACGACAACCCATCCGCTTCAACAACGCAGCATGCTTGCAAGACGTCATATCCACACATTGTAGGGCCCTCTGATGTCCCGCGAGTTAGGTTGTCGTCCTTTTAACAGTTCACGACGTACAATCCGGGACGGAAAAACAGAGCAAAAGAAGTAAAGTGGCTAGAAACTAATGAAAACGTTCGATTTTGGGCTCCAGAAAGGGCACAGCGAGCATGCTAGCTGGCCCCGTCGTAGAGCTCTTAGAGAGCTTTGCAACGGTATGCTGTGCGCCGCGTAACTCCTTACGGATCAAAAGTTATGGGCACCGGAGCGACGGAGACCTGGTCACAAACCCTACTCCCTCGGTTTGCGGACCCAGCCTCTACGTGAAACGAAGTTGTATTGCCCAATGTTCTGTGGGATTCAGTAATAGAGATTTGGTGGATAAACTATCTTGGCAACCCTAACCAGGACAAAAAAAATTGAAAAGGGGGTACAACATGAGGACTTTCCAGGGGGTCACCCATCCTAGTACTACTCTCGCCCAAGCACGCTTAACTTCGGAGTTCTGATGGGATCCGGTGCATTAGTGCTGGAATGATCACACCTGTCATGTTTAGGGCACAATTCCTATATGTGTTAACGGTTCACAGTCCCACCCTAGAGAGATGGCCCATTCAAAGAGCCCAATGTGCTTAACGATAACCCATCCGCTTCAACAACGCATCATGCTTGCAAGATGTGATATCGACACATTGTAGGGCCTCAAATGTCCCGCGAGTCAGGTTGTCGTCCTTTTAACAGTTCACGACGTGCGATCCGGGATGGAAAAACATAGCAAAATAAGAAAAGTGGCCTGAAACTGATGAAAACGTTCGATTTTGGGCTCCAAAAATGGGCACCGCGAGCAAGCTGGCTGCCCCCTTCGTAGAGCTCTCAGAGAGCTTTGCAACGGTATGTTGTGCGCCGTGTAACTCCTTACAGATCAAAAGTTATGGGCACTGGAGCGACGGACACCTGGTCACAAACCCTACGCCCTCGGTTTGCGGGCCCAGCCTCTACAAGAATCGAAGTTGTCTTGCCCAATGTTCCGTGGGATTCAGTAATAGGGATTTGGTAGATAAAGTATCTTGGTAACCCTAACCAGGGCAAAAAAAATTGAAAAGGGGGTGCAACACGAGGACTTCCCAAGGGGTCACCCATCCTAGTACTACTCTCGCCCAAGCACGCTTAACTTCAGAGTTCTGATGGGATCCGGTGCGTTAGTGCTGGTATTGTAATACCCGAGCCCGGAATGTGAAAATTCTTTGTTTATTATTTTGAAAATTATATTTCTTTAAATTCTTTGTGAATTAATTGTTACTTTCTTGCTGTCGCAACGTGCATTGCATTTAGGGAGCGATAGCTAGAGGACGGTTTTTATTCCTCAGCAAATAGTGAAACTAGTATTTAGATGACTTAAATTTTATATTTTAATTGTTGCTAGCTATATTTAATCTTTCCTTAGCTAAAATGGCTTTAAAATGCACAAAATAAGGCCCTTTGACCAAGTTTTAAGTGGTTTGACCTAGGACTTTGACTTTTTGACTTAGCCAACCTTTTAATAAGCTAAAACAAAGCAAAAAAAAAAATAGCAGCTGAACAGAACCTATGCTGGCCGAAAATATTGAAGAGAAAAAAAATCATTTTCAACTTTCAAAACTTCCAATCTTCGCGTGAGCTTGTGCGGGGTTGCTACCGAGCCATCCAGCGTTGTTTTCCTAGCGCCTAGGAGTGCCTAAGGTGAGGGAATCATGTTATTTGCGCATTTAAATGTTTAGTGTATCAACTTTGCAATTTTTAGATTTTATCCGTAGATTGTTGTTTAAAGCGTTTTGATGCTTCTAGAATGTTCCTTGGCAATTGTAGAACGTGTATTTATAGGTTTTTAACATTTTCTGTGATTAAATGTTGAGATTGCAATTAAATTTAGATGTTGAATAGTGTTTAGTGAATAGTAAACCCTTGGAACGATGAAGTTGTTCCGATATGCTGTCCGTTGATGTAGAATTGTGCTAGGTGTGCTAGAATGCCTAAATGCATGGTTTGTTTGGGTTGCGTAATGGAAAAAACGGGAATTAAGCCTTGGTGAAAGTCGGGGTCGTTTAGGTCGAGTTTAGCGTTTTCTCGTTTTGCGTGTTGGCATTGTTTCGGGAGGCCATGGAAGCACTTTTGGTGCGATTATGGCGTTGGTTGGGTGTTTGGTTGGTATAGTTGTAGTTCAAACGAGAAAGGGAAAAATCGGGGCTTTGCGTGAGTTCTAGGGTAAAGTAAGGTTTCGGGGTCTTTAGACGTGCCTTATGGTGACCTAGGAGGTTTGGCGAAGTCGGTTTCCAGAACTCGTGGCTCGTTTGGAAATGGTAGTATTTTGATAGTTGGGGCCGATTTGTGTTTTTGTGTGTTTTCTTGACTTTATGCCTATAGAATTCTTAGGGTTGCTTGAAATACTTGTTTGAATTGATTTGGATTGAAATGCTTATCAATTGCTGCTATTGCGTGCAAGAGTAACCTACTTTGTTATTCTCCCACGTGTGGCTTTATCGCTTGTTTATCGCCTTGTATCGAGTCTTGCATTGCATAGTGTCTCGCGCGTGAGTGATGGGCCTCTCTGGGTAGCCTTGGGTTGCCAGTGTTGGTTGCTCTAGCTCCGCTGCTATTCCCTTTCTCGCTTGGGTTGCCTCCCAGGGAGATTTGGGTCGTAGGTTGATGGATACTTCCGGGGTATTCCAAACTAGTGTTATAAGGTGGTTTGGGCCGGCGCGTCGTCATCGAATTCTTGAATGAGAGTTGCTCGTGAAAAGAGTACCGTATCCTTTGAATGAATGTTTATAGTCTTTAATGCTTGCCTTGTTATAATATTGACTTGTTTGTATCTTTAAATGATAATTGTATGCATTGCTTGGCTAAATGCATTGCATACTCCTCTCATCTCCGTCCTTGAGACCAATTGCCCTCGCTGAGCAATAGTTTTTGCTCATTCCTCTCTATACTATATTTTTACAGGAGTAGTTGAAGCAGACCCTATCGAGGTAATTGAGGAGGAGGAGCAGGTGGAGGTGTTTCTGTGATAGCACTTCTCTGCTTTGCTGGTGGTTGGTTACTAGATTTTGTGCGAGCCTTGCTTGTTATGTATATTGCTTGGATGTCGCTTAATTTTGAGGCTTGTAGCCTTGTATGTATTTTCTAGTTTGAGGCCTCTACGGTCTTATGTTGTATAAGTTGGAAGAATGTAAAAGTTGTAAACTTATACCCTTGTGACTAGTAAGGAAATGCATGCTAATGGAGTTGATTAGTGGCATAAATACTTGTGTAGTATGCATATCATTTTTGGGTTGCAAAGTTGGTTAATAAGAAATGTATGTTTCAAGGAAAGTTGGCTTGTTTGAGTTGTTTTATGGCTTTCCCAAGTATTATGTTGGTTTTAGGGTTTTCGGATCGTCCGCGGTACAGAGGAGACTCCGTCCGTGTGTCGGGTCCGGGCTTGGCCTTTTGCGGGGTCGGGTCGGGGCGTGACATCTTTAGGTGGTATCAGAGCATGATAGTCTTGCATGAGCCAGGATATGATTCTCGGTCTGTGGGGTAAAGGTCTGAAATGATAAATTGTTTATGTATGATTGCTAAGTGAAAAGAAAATGTTATAGCATGACTTTGTGAACTTGGAATGTTTATGTGTTTAAGTGAAATAGTTCGGCATGTCAATCTTGTGTTATGTGAATTGCGTGTTAGAATGTTTGATTGTTATTGACTTGAGTGTTATCTAATCTTATGTGCTATATTTCTGTCTATAAACTGCTTTTAAATGTTGCCAGCTATTGTGAATTGCCACTATGCCGCCACGTCGTGGTACTCAAGGTATAGGATTAGATGAAGAGGCAGCAGAACAGGGTCAGCAGCCGTTGCCTGAGCAATTTATGGCTACCATGACTACTGCAGTAGACCGGATTACACAGGTGCTGCATGAGCAGAGGCAGGACAGGAATAATCCCCAAGGAAATCAAGCTAATCCTGGTGGACAGGGGTACAGAGTTGAGAATAATCAGTTAGAGAAATTTATGAGGCACGAGCCGGGAAAGTTCTTCGGAGAGCCGGATGATGAGGCGGCCGAGAGATGGATTAATCGTGTTGAGAAAATTTTCACTGCTTTGAGGTACATTGATGAGGCAAGAATAGATTATGCATCATTCCTGTTTGAGGGCGATGCAGAGCAGTGGTGGAATACTGTCAGATTGAGGTGGGATTGTGAGGATGTTCCACATTTGTGGGATGATTTTGTAAGTGAGTTCCAGGACAAATATATTCCCGAGATGGCTATGGAAAGGCGGGAGGATGAGTTTGTGGCCCTGAAGCAGGGAAACATGACTGTTGCACAGTACGAGGCTAGGTTTGTTAGCCTGTCGAGGTATATGCCCGAGTTGGTACGGCCGGCTAGGAGGATGATTCATAGGTTTGTCCGTGGGCTGAGAATGGACATTTAGTTGCATTTGACTGGGCAGACCTACACTACTTTTCCCGAGGCATTTCAGGCAGCCTCGAAGTTTGAGAAACGGAAGGCTGAGATGTTAGCTGAGAGCAGTCAGCCGAGTAAGAAGCAGTATTTGGGCCAGAGCAGCCAGAGTCAACCGAGGCAGTATCAGTCTTCTACACAGGTTCCTCAGCAACGTCCGTATCAGCCACAGCAGCAGATTCAGGCTAGGCCAGCTGTGACTAGACCCCAGCAGGGAGGTACAGTTCCTACTACTACCAGAGCCCCAGCACCTACTGGAAACACTGCAGTTAGGCAAAATCAGCAGTGTAATTATTGTAATCGATCAGGGCATATTGAGGCTAACTGCTGGAGGAAGAGTGGTAAATGTACGGGTTGTGGCAGTGATGACCATAGGGTGAGAGATTGCCCTAAGTATAACAATGTTTAGGGCCGTGGTGGAGGCCAAGGTGTTCAGAATAGGGCTGCAGGTGCACGTCCAGCACAGAGAGTTTAGGCTAGGGTCTTTGCACTAGATGCGGAGGAGCTGCCCGATACTACAGCTATTGTGGAAGGTACCTTTCTTCTCAATACTCAGCCAGTTAAAGTTTTGATTGATCCCGGAGCTACACATTCGTTTATAACTCCTGCATGTGCACGATCTGTGAATGTTTGCATTGATAAATTGCCTCATGAAGTTGAAGTTAGTACGCCTTTGGGTGCAAAATTTGTTACTGAGTCTATTTGCAAATCTTGTGATATATGCATAGAGAACCGTAAATTTCCTGCTGATTTAATTACATTGCCATTCCGTGACTTTGAAATCATTTTGGGAATGGACTGGTTGGGGAAGTATTATGCTCAGTTGGATTGTAGAACAAAGATTGTTTATCTTCAGGTTCCTGACCTACCGGTACTGGAGATTGTTGGGAACTGCAGGGCTGCCCGAATTCCTCTTTTATCAGTGATCAAGACTTCTAAGTTGTTGAATAAGGGTTGTGAAGCTTACTTAGCTTATTTGATCAATCAGCCTACTAATAAGTTGAGTTTGAATGAGGTTCCGATTGTTAGAGACTTCCCTGGTGTATTTCCCGAGGAATTACTGGGTTTACCACTGGATAGGGAGATTGAGTTCGTGATTAATCTTGTGCCAGGCACTGCGCCAATTTCTAGGAGTCCTTATAGAATGGCATCGGCCGAACTTCAGGAGTTAAAAATTCAGCTTCAGAACTTGCTTGAGAAAGGGTTTATACAACCTAGTTCTTCGCCGTGGGGCGCACCTGTGTTGTTTGTGAGAAAGAAAGACGGCACGCTACGGTTATGTATTGATTACAGGGGACTTAATCAAGTCACGGTTCAGAACAAATACCCCTTGCCGTTGATTGAAGAATTGTTTGACCAGTTGCAGGGTACGAGTGTTTACTCCAAATTTGACTTGAGGCAGGGTTACTATCAACTTAGAATTCGGAGTGACGATATACCAAAGACGGCATTCAGGACTAGATATGGCCACTATGAATTTGTTGTTTTGCCATTTGGTTTGACGAATGCACCAGCCGCATTCATGGACTTGATGCAGAGAGTTTTTCGACCTTACCTTGATCAGTTTGTCGTAATCTTTATTGACGACATTTTAGTGTATTCAAAGAACGAGGCTGAACATGAGCAACACTTGAAGATTGTGCTACAGACTTTGCAGGAAAATAAGCTTTTTGCTAAATTCAGCAAGTGCGAGTTCTGGTTGAATCAGATATCTTTTCTAGGCCATATCATTTCAGATCGAGGAATTTCGGTGGACCCAGCTAAGATTGAAGTTGTTTAATCTTGGAAGAGACCTGAGACGGTGTCAGAGATTCGGAGTTTTCTTGGATTGGCAGGTTACTACCGGAGATTTGTTAAAGACTTTTCCAAAATTTCTGGACCTTTGAGCCAGTTGACTCGGAAGAAAGTTGCTTACAATTGGGATGCCAAGTGTGAATCCAGTTTCCAAGAATTGAAGAAGAGACTAACTACAGCTCCTATACTAGCTTTACCTGAGGGAACATAGAACTTTGTTGTCTACAGTGATGCATCTAAGGAAGTTTGGGCTGTGTTTTAATGCAGAATGGTAAGGTGATTGCCTATGCTTCTAGGAAGTTGAAACCTTATGAAGTCAATTACCCTACACATGATCTTGAGTTAGCTGCAGTTGTGTTTGCTCTGAAGAAGTGGCGTCATTACTTGTGGGGTTGCAGATTTGAAATTTTTACTGACCACAAGAGTCTCAAGTATTTGTTTTCACAGAAGGATTTAAATATGAGGCAGCGAAGATGGCTAGAGCTATTGGGTGGTTACAACTGTTCTATTAACTACGTGCCAGGTAAGGCAAATGTTGTTGCTGATGCTTTGAGCCAAAAGGCTACTGTTGCAAGCTTGATTATCAAGGATTGGGAGACTTTGGAAAAATTTGTTCATGGAAGCCAGAAGCTACTGAGGTAGGGATTCGATTTGCTAGTTTGCAGATTCAATCAGGGTTGCTAGCACAGATCAGAGAGGCTCAAAAGACTGATCCTCACATCTTGAAGATCCAAGCAAAATCAAAAGGGGGAGAGTCGGAGTTTAAATTACATGCAGATGGTATCTTCAGATTCAGGGATAGAGTATGTGTTCCTGATGATCCGACTTTGAAGAATGAGATTCTGTCCGAGGCACATAATTCGAGGTATACGATTAACCCGGGCAGTACAAAAATGTATAGAGATTTTAAACAACACTTCTGGTGGAACAATATGAAGAGGGAGATTGCTGGGTATGTATCCAGATGTTTGACTTGTCAGAGGGTTAAAGTTGAGCATCAGAGGCCAGCCAGACTTCTACAGCCGTTGTCGATTCCGCAATGGAAGTGGGTACATATAACAATGGACCTTGTGACCGATCTTCCTAGATCTCCGAGAGGATGTGATTCTGTTTGGGTTTTTGTGCGCCGCACAACTCCTTACGAATCAAAAGTTATAGGCACTAGAGCGACGGAGACCTGGTCACAAACCCAACACCCTTGGTTTGCAGGCCCATCCTCTACAAGAAGCGAAGTTGTCTTGCCCAATGTTCCGTAGGATTCAATAATAGAGATTTGGTGGATAAAGTATCTTGGCAACCCTAACCAACACAAAAAAAATTGAAAAGGGGGTACAACATGAGGACTTCCCAGGGGGTCACCCATCCTAGTACTACTCTCGCCCAAGCACGCTTAACATCGGAGTTCTGATGGGATCCGGTGCATTAGTGCTCGTATGATCGCACCCGTCATGTTGAGGGCACAATTCGTTTATGTGTTAACTGTTCAGAGTCCCAGCTTAGAGAGATGGCGCATTCAAAAGGCCCAATGGGCTTGACGACAACCCATCTGCTTCAACAACGCAGCATCCTCGCAAGACGTGATATCAACACGTTGTAGGGCCCTCTGATGCCCCGCGAGTTAGGTTGTCGTCCTTTTAACAGTTCACAACGTACGATCCGGGATGGAAAAATAGAGCAAAAGAAGAAAAGTGGCCTGAAACTGATGAAAACGTTCGATTTTGGGGTCAAAAAATGGGCACAGCGAGCAAGCTGGCTTCCCTCGTCGTAGAGCTCTCAGAGAGCTTTGCAACGGTATGTTGTGCGCCGTGTAACTCCTTACGGATCAAAAGTTATGGGCACCGGAGCGACGGACACCTGGTCACAAGCCCTACGCCCTCGGTTTGCGGGCCCAGCCTCTACGTGAAGTGAAGTTGTCTTGCCCAATGTTCCATGGGATTCAGTAATAGCGATTTGGTGGAAAAATTATCTTGGCAACTCTAACCAGGGCAAAAAAAATTGAAAATGGGGTGCAACACGAGGACTTCCCAAGGGGTCATCCATCCTAGTACTACTCTCGCCCAAGCACGCTTAACTTCGGAGTTCTGATGGGATCCGGTGCATTAGTACTGGTATGATCGCACCCGTCATGTTGAGGGCACAATTCCTATATGTGTTAACGGTTCAAAGTCCCAGCCTAGAGAGATGGCCCATTCAAAATGCCTAATAGGATTAACGACAACCCATCCGCTTCAACAACGCAGCATCCTCGCAAAACGTGATATCGACACATTGTAGGCCCTTCTGATGTCCCGCGCGTCAGGTTGTCGTCCTTTTAACAGTTCACGACGTACGATCCGGGATGAAAAAACAGAGCAAAAGAAGAAATGTGGCCCGAAACTGATGAAAACGTTCGATTTTGGGCTCCAAAAATGGGCACAGCGAGCAAGATGGCTACCTCCGTCGTAGAGCTCTCAGAGAGCTTTGCAACGGTATGCTGTGCACCGCGTAATTCCTTACGGATCAAAAGTTATAGGCACTGGAACGACGGAGACCTGGTCACAAACCCTACGCCCTCGGTTTGCGGGCCCAGCTTCTACAAGAAGCAAAGTTGTCTTGCCCAAAGTTCCATGGGTTTCAGTAATAGAGATTTGGTGGATCAAGTATCTTGGCTACCCTAACCAGCGCAAAAAAAATTGAAAAGGGGGTGCAACACGAGGACTTCCAGGGGGTCACCCATCCTCGTACTACTCTCACCCAAGCACGCTTAACTTCGAAGTTCTGATGGGATCCGCTGCATTAGTGCTGGTATGATCGCACCCGCCATGTTGAGGGCACAATTCCTTTATGTGTTAACGGTTCAGAGTCCCAACTTAGAGAGATGGCCCATTCAAAAGGCCCAATTGGCTTAACAACAACCCATCCGCTTCAACAACGCAGCTTCCTCGCAAGACGTGATATCAACATGTTGTTGGGCCCTCTGATGTCCCGCAAGTCAGGTTGTCGTCCTTTTAACAGTTCACGACGTACGATCCGGGACGGAAAAACAGAGCATAAGAAGAAAAGTGGCATGAAACTGTGGAAAACGTTCAATTTTGGGCTCCAAAAAGGGGCACAGCCAGCAAGCTGGCTGCCCCCGTTGTAGAGCTCTCAGAGAGCTTTGCAACTGTATGTTGTGCGCCGCATAACTCCTTACGGATCAAAAGGTATGGGCATCGAAGCGACGGAGACCTGGTCACAAGCCCTACGCCCTCGATTTGCGGGCCCAACCTCTACGTGAAGCGAAGTTGTCTTGCCCAATGTTACGTGGGATTTAGTAATAGAGATTTGGTGGATAAGTATCTTGTCATCACTAACCAGGGCAAAAAAAATTGAAAATGGAGTGCAACATGAGGACTTCCCAAGGGGTCACCCATCCTAGTACTACTCTCGCCCAAGCACGCTTAACTTCGAAGTTCTGATGGGATCCGGTGCACTAGTGCTGGTATAATAACACCCGTCATGTTCAAGGCACAATTCCTATATGTGTTAACGGTTCACACTCCCAGCCTAGAGAGATGGCCCATTCAAAAAGCCCAATGGACTTAACGACAACCTATCCACTTCAACAACGCAGCATCCTCGCAAGACGTGATATCAACATGTTGTAGGGCCCTCTGATATCCCGGAAGTCAGGTTGTCGTCCTTTTAACAGTTCACGACGTACGATCCGGGTTAGAAAAACATAGCATAAGAAGAAAAGTGGCCTGAAACTGATGAAAACGTTCAATTTTGGGCTCCAAAAAGGGGCACAGCGAGCAAGCTGGCTACCCCTGTTGTAGAGCTCTCAGAGAGCTTTGCAACTGTATGTTGTGCGCCGCATAACTCCTTACGGATCAAAAGTTATGGGCATCGAAGCGACGGAGACCTGGTCACAAGCCCTACGCCCTCGATTTGCGGGCCCAACCTCTACGTGAAATGAAGTTGTCTTGCCCAATGTTACGTGGGATTTAGTAATAGAGATTTGGTGGATAAGTATCTTGTCATCACTAACCAGGGCAAAAAAAATTGAAAATGGGGTGCAACATGAGGACTTCCCAAGGGGTCACCCATCCTAGTACTACTCTCGCCCAAGCACGCTTAACTTCACAGTTCTGATGGGATTCGGTGCAATAGTGATGGTATGATAGCACCCGTCATGTGGAGGGCACAATTCCTTTATGTGTTAACTGTTCAGAGTCCCAGCTTAGAGAGATGGCCCATTCAAAAGGCCCAATGGGCTTAACGACAACCCATCCCCTTCAACAACGCAGCATGCTTGCAAGACGTGATATCGACACGTTGTAGGGCCCTCTGATGTCCGGCGAGTCAGGTTGTCGTCCTTTTGACAGTTCACGACGTACGATCCGGAATGGAAAAATAGAGCAATAGAAGAAAAGTGGCCTAAAACTGATGAAAACGCTTAACTTTGGGCTCCAAAAAGGGGCACAGCGAGCATGCTGGCTGCCCCCGTCGTAGAGCTCTCAGAGAGCTTTGTAACGGTATGCTATACGCCGCGTAACTCCTTACGGATCAAAAGTTATGGGCACCGGAGTGACGGAGACATGGTTACAAATCCTACGCCCTCGGTTTGCGGGCCCAGCCTCTACAAGAAGCGAAGTTGTCTTGCCCAATGTTCCTTGGGATTCATTAATAGAGATTTGGTGGATAAAGTATCTTGACAACCCTAACCAGGGCAAAAAAAATTGAAAAGGGGGTGCAACACGAGGAATTCCAAGGGGGTCACCAATCCTAGTACTACTCTCGCCCATGCAAGCTTAACTTCGGAGTTCTGATGGGATCTGGTGCATTAGTGCTGGTATGATCGCACCCATCATGTTGAGGGCACAATTCATTTATGTGTTAACTGTTCAGAGTGCCAACTTAGAGAGATGGCCCATTCAAACGGCCCAATGGGCTTAACGACAACCCATCCCCTTCAACAACGCAGCATGCTTGCAAGACGTGATATCGACACGTTGTAGGGCCCACTGATGTCCCGCGAGTCAGGTTGTCGTCCTTTTGACAATTCATGACGTACGATCTGGGATGAAAAAACAGAGAAAAAGAAGAAATGTGGCTTGAAACTGATGAAAACCTTCGATTTTGGGCTCCAAAAAGGGGCACAGCAAGCATACTAGCTATCCCCGTCGTAGAGCTCTCATAGAGCTTTGTAACGGTATGCTGTGCGCCGCGTAACTCCTTACGGATCAAAAGTTATGGGCACCAGAGCGACGGAGACCTGGTCACAAACCCTACACCCTCTGTTTGCGGTCCCAGCCTGTACGTGAAACGAAGTTGGCTTGCCCAATGTTCCGTGGGATTCAGTAATAGAGATTTGGTGGATAAAGTATCTTGGCAACCCTAACCGGGGCCAAAAAAATTGAAAAGGGGGTGCAACACGAGGAATTCCCAAGGGGTCACCCATCCTAGTACTACTCTCGCCCAAGCACGCTTAACTTCACAGTTCTGATGGGATCCGGTGCAATAGTGATGGTATGATCGCACCCGTCATGTTGAGGGCACAATTCCTTTATGTATTAACTATTCAGAGTCCCAGCTTAGAGAGATGGCCCATTCAAAAGGCCCAATGGGCTTACCGACAACCCATCCCGTTCAACAACGCAGCATGCTAGCAAGACGTGATATCGACACGTTGTAGCGCCCTCTGATGTCCCGCGAGTTAGGTTGTCATCCTTTTAACAGTTCACGACGTACGATCTAGGATGAAAAAATGGAGCAAAAGAAGAAAAGTGGCCTGAAACTAATGAAAACGTTCGATTTTGGGCTCCCAAAACGGGCACAGCGAGCAAGCTGGCTGCCCCCGTCGTAGAGCTCTCAGAGTGCTTTGCAACGGTATGTTGTGTGCCGCGTAACTCCTTACGGATCAAAAGTTATGGGCATTGGAGCGACGGAGACCTGGTCACAAAGCCTATGCCCTCGGTTTGTTGGCCCAGCCTCTACAAGATTCGAAGTTGTCTTGCCCAATGTTCCGTGGGATTCAGTAATAGAGATTTGGTGGATAAAGTATCTTGGCAACCTTAACCAGGGCAAAAAAAATTGAAAAGGGGGTGCAACATGAGGACTTCCCAGGGGGTCACCCATCCTAGTACTAATCTTGCCCAAGCACGCTTAACTTCGAAGTTCTGATGGGATCCGGTGCATTAGTGCTGGTATGATCGCGCCCGTCATGTTGAGGGCACAATTCTTATATGTGTTAACGGTTCACAGTCCCAGCCTAGAGAGATGGCCCATTCAAAAAGCCCAATGGGCTTAACGGCAACCCATCCGCTTCAACAACGCAGCACTCTCGCAAGACGTGATATCGACACGTTGTAGTGCCCTCTGATGTCCCGCGAGTCAAGTTGTCGTCCTTTTAACAGTTCACGACGTACGATCCGGGAAGGAAAAATAGAGCAAAAGTAGAAAAGTGGCCTGAAACTGATGAAAACGTTCGATTCTGGGCTCCAAAAACGGGCATAGGGAGCAATCTGACTGCCCCCGTCGTAGAGCTCTCCGAGAGCTTTGCAACGGTATGTTGTGCGCTGCGTAACTCCTTACGGATCAAAAGTTATGGGTACTAGAGCGACGGAGACCTGGTCACAAATCCTACGCCCTCGGTTTGCGGGCCCGGCCTCTACAAGAATCGAAGTTGTCTTCCCCAATGTTCTGTGGGATTCAGTAATAGAGATTTGGTGGATAAAGTATCTTGGCAACCCTAACCAGGGCAAAAAAAATTGTATAGGAGGTGCAACACGAGGACTTCCGAGTGGGTCACCCATCCTAGTACTACTCTTGCCCAGGCACGCTTAGCTTCGGAGTTCTGATGGGATCCGGTGCATTAGTGCTGGTATGATCGCACTCGTTTTGTTGAGGGCACAATTCCTTTATGTGTTAACTGTTCAGAGTCCATGCTTAGAGAGATGGCCCATTAAAAAGGCCCAATGGGCTTAACGACAACCCATCCGCTTCAACAATGCAGCATGCTTGCAAGACGTGATATCGACACGTTGTAGGGCCATCTGATGTCCCGCGAGTCAGGTTGTTGTCCTTTTAATAGTTCACGACGTACGATTCGGGACTGAAAAATAGAGCAAAATAAGAAAAGTGGCCTGAAACTGATGAAAACGTTCGATTTTGGGTTCCAAAAAGGGGCATAGCAAGCATGCTTGTAGCCCACGTTGTAGAGCTCTCAGAGAGCTTTGGAAAGGTATGTTGTGCGCCGCGTAACTCCCTACGGATCAAAAGTTATGGGCACCGGAGCGACGGAGACTTGGTCACAAACCCTACGCCCTCGGTTTGCAGGACCAACCTCTACGTGAAATTAAGTTGTCTTGCCCAATGTTCCGTGGAATTCAGTAATAGAGATTTGGTGGATAAAGTATCTTGGCAACCCTAACCAGGGCAAAAAAAATTGAAAAGTGGGTACAACACGAGGACTTCCTAGGGGGTCACCTATCTTAGTACTACTCTCGCCCAAGCACGCTTAACTTCAGAGTTGTGATGGGATCCGGTGCATTAGTGCTGATATGATTGCACCCATCATGTTGACGGCACATTTCCTATATGTGTTAACGGTTCACAGTCCCAGCCTAGAGAGATGGCCCATTCAAAAGGCCCAATGGGCATAACGACAACCCATCTGCTTCAACAACGCAGCATGCTTGCAAGACGTCATATCGACACGTTGTAGGGCCCTCTGATGTCCCACGAGTCAGGTTGTCATCCTTTTAACAGTTCATGACGTACGATCCGGGACTAAAACACAGAGCAAAAGAAGAAAAGTGGAATGAAACTGATGAAAACATTCGATTTAGGGCTCCAAAATGGGCACAGCGAGCAAGCTGGCAGCCCCCGTCGTAGAGCTCTCAAAGAGCTTTGCAACGGTATGCTGTGTGCCGCGTAACTCCTTACGGATCAAAAGTTATGGGCACCGAAGCGATGGAGACTTGGTCACAAACCCTACGCCCTGGGTTTGCGGGCCCAGCCTCTACTTGAATCGAAGTTGTCTTGCCCAATGTTCCGTGGGATTCAGTAATAGAGATTTGGGGGATAAAGTATCTTGGTAACCCTAACCAGGGCAAAAAAAATAGAAAAGGGGGTGCAACACGAGGACTTCTCAAGGGGTCACCCATCCTAGTACTACTCTCACCCAAGCACGCTTAACTTCGGAGTTCTGATGCGATCCGGTGCATTAGTGCTGGTATGATCGCACCCGTCATGTCGAGTGCACAATTCCTTTATGTGTTAACTGTTCACAGTCCCAGCCTAGAGAGATGGCCCATTCAAAAGGCCCAATGGGCTTAACCACAACCCATCCGCTTCAACAACGCTGCATGCTTGCAAGACGTGATATCAAAACGCTGTAGGGCCCTCTGATGTCCCGCGAGTCAGGTTGTCGTCCTTTTAACAGTTCACGACTTACGATCCGAGATGGAAAAAACAGAGCAAAAGAAGAAAAATGGACTAAAACTGATGAAAACATTCGATTTTGGGCTCCACAAAGGGGCACAGCGAGCAAGCCGACTACCCCTGTCTTAGAGCTCTCAGAGAGCTTTGCAACGGTATGTTGTGCGCCACGTAACTCTTTACGGATCAAAAGTTATGGGCACCGGAGCGACGAAGACCTGGTTACAAACCCTACGCCCTCGGTTTGTGGGCCCAGCCTCTACGTGAAGCGAAGTTGTCATGCCCAATGTTTCGTGGGATTCAGTAATAGAGATATGGTGGATAAAGAATTTTAGCAACCCTAACCAGGGCAAAAAAATTGAAAAGGGGGTGCAACACAAGGACTTCCTGGGGGGTCACCCATCCTAGTACTACTCTCGCCCAAGCACGCTTAACTTCGGAGTTCTGATGGGACCCGGTGCATTAGTGCTGGTATGATCGCACCCGTCATGTTGAGGGCACAATTCCTATATGTGTTAACGGTTCACAGTCCTAGCCTAGAGAGATGGCCCATTCAAAAGGCCCAACGGGCTTAACGACAACCCATCCGCTTCAACAATGCAGCATCCTCGCAAGATGTGAACTCAACACATTGTACGGCCCTCTGATGTCTCGCTAGTCTGGTTGTCGTCCTTTTAACAGTTCACGACGTACAATCTGGGACAAAAAAACAGAGCAACAGAAGAAAAGTGGCCTGAAACTGATGAAAACATTCAATTTTGGGCTCCAAAAATGGGCACAACGAGCAAGCTGGCTGCCCCCATCGTAGAGCTCTCGGAGAGCTTTGCAACGGTATGTTGTGCGCCGCGTAACTCCTTACGGATCAAAAGTTATGGGCACCGGAGCGACGGAGACCAGGTCAAAAACCCTACGCCCTTGGTTTGCGGGCCCAGCCTCTACGTGAAACGAAGTTGTCTTGCCCAATGTTCCGTGGGATTCAGTAATTGAGATTTGGTGGATAAAGTATCTTGGCAACCCTAACCAGGGCAAAAAATTTTGAAAAGTGGGTGCAACACAAGGACTTCCCAGGGGGTCACCCATCCTAGTACTACTCTCGCCCAAGCATGCTTAACTTCGGAGTTCTGATGGGATCCGGTGCATTAGTGCTTGTATGATCGTACCCGTCATGTTGAGGGCACAATTTTTTTATGTGTTAACTGTTCACAGTCCCAACCTAGAGAGATGGCCCATTCAAAAGTCCCAATGGGCTTAACTACAACCCATCCGATTCAACAACGCAGCATCCTCGCAAGATGTGATATCAACACGTTGTAGGGCCCTCTGATGTCCCGCGAGTCTGGTTGTCGTCATTTTAACAGTTCACGACGTATGATCCGGGACTGAAAAACAGAGCAAAAGAAGTAAAGTGGCCTGAACCTGATGAAAACGTTCGATTTTGGGGTCCAAAAATGGGCACAGTGAGCAAGCTGGCTGCCCCCGTCGTAAAGCTCTAAGAGAGCTTTGCAACGGTATGCTGTGCACCGTGTAACTCCTTACGCATCAAAAGTTATGGGCACCGGAGTGACGGACACCTGGTCACAAACCCTACGCCCTCGGTTTGCGGCCCCAACCCCTACGTGAAGCAAAGTTGTCTTGCCCAATGTTCCGTGGGATTCAGTAATAGAGATTTGGTGGATAAAGTTTCTTAGCAACCCTAACCAGGGCAAAAAAAAATGAAAATGGGGTGCAACACGAGGACTTCCCAGGGGGTCACCCATCCTAGTACTACTCTCGCCCAAGCACGCTTAACTTCGGAGTTCTGATGGGATCAGGTGCATTAGTGCTTGTATGATCGCACCCGTCATGTTGAGGGCACAATTCCTTTATGTGTTAACTGTTCACAGTCTCAGCCTAGACAGATGGCCCATTCAAAAGGCCCAATGGGCTTAACCACAACCCATCCCCTTCAAAAACACCGCATGCTTGTAAAACATGACATCGACACGTTGTAGGGCCCTCTGATGTCCCGCGAGTCAGGTTGTCATCCTTTTAACAGTTCACAATGTACGATCCGGGACGACAAAACTGAGCAAATGAAGAAAAGTGGCCAGAAACCGATGAAAACGTTCGATTTTGGGCTCCAAAAACAGGCATAGCGAGCATACTAGCTGCTCCAATCGTAGAGCACTCAAAGAGCTTTGCAACGGTCATCTGTGCGCCGATTAACTCCTTACGGATCAAAAGTTATGGGCACCGGAGCGACGGAGACCTGGAAACAAACCCTACGCCCTCGATTTGCGCGCGCAACCTCTACGTGAAACGAAGTTGTCTTGCCCAATGTTCCGTGGGATTCAGTAATAGTGATTTGGTGGATAAAGTATCTTGGAAACCCTAAACAGGGCAAAAAAATTGAAAAGGGGGTGCAACACGAGGACTTCCCAGGGGGTCACCCATCCTAGTACTACTCTCGCCCAAGCACGGTCAACTTCGGAGTTCTGATGGGATCCGGTGCATTAGAGTTGGTATGATCACTTCCGTCATGTTGAGGGCACAATTCCTATATGTGTTAACGGTTCACAGTCCCAGCCGAGAGAGATGGCCCATTCAAAAGGCCCAATGGGCGTAACGACAACCCATCCGCTTCAACAACGCAGCATCCTCGCAAGACGTGATATCAACACGTTGTAGGGCCCTCTGATGTCCCGCGAGTCAAGTTGTCGTCCTTTAAACAGTTCACGACGTACGATCCGGGACGGAAAAACAGAGCAAAAGAAGAAAAGTTGCCTGAAACTGATGAAAACGTTCAATTTTGGGCTCCAAAAATGGGCACAGCGAGCAAGCTGGCTACCCCCATCGTAGAGCTCTCAGAGAGCTTTGCAACGGTATGCTGTGCGCCGCGTAACTCCTTACGGATCAAAAGTTATGGGCACCAGAGCGACGGAGACCTTGTCACAAACCCTATGCCCTCGGTTTGCAGGCCCAGCCTCTACGTGAAGCGAAGTTGTCTTGCCCAATGTTCCGTGGGATTCAGTAATAGAGATTTGGTGGATAAAGTATCTTAGCAACCCTAACCAGGGCAAGAAAAATTGAAAAGGGGGTGCAAAACTAGGACTTCCCAAGGGGTCACCCATCCTAGTGTTACTCTCGCCCAAGCACACTTAACTTCAGAGTTCTGATGGGATCTTGTGCATTAGTGCTGGTATGATCGCACCCGTCATGTTGGGGGCACAATTCCTTTATGTGTTAACTGTTCACAGTCCCAGCCTAGAGAGATGGCCCATTCAAAAGGCCCAATGGGCATAACGACAACCCGTCTGCTTTAACAACGCAGCATGCTTGCAAGACGTGATATCGACACGTTGTAGGCACCTCTGATGTCCAGCGAGTCGGGTTGTCATCCTTTTAACACTTCACGACGTATGATCCAGGACGGAAAAACATAGCAAAAGAAGAAAAGTGGACTGAAACTGATGAAAACTTTTGATTTTGGGCTCCATAAATGGGCAGAGCGCGCAAGCTGGCTAACCCCGTCGTAGAGCTCTCAGAGGGCTTTGCAACGGTATGCTGTGGGCCGCGTTACTCCTTACGGATCAAAAGTTATCGGCACCGGAGCGACGGAGACCTGGTCACAAACCCTACGCCCTCGGTTTGCGGGCCCAGCCTCTACGTGAACGAAGTTGTCTTGCCCAATGTTTGGTGGGTTTCAGTAATATAGATTTGGTGGATAAAGTATCTTGGCAACCCTAACCAGGGCAAAAAAAATTGAGAAGGGGGTGCAACACGAGGACTTCCCGGGGGGTCACCCATACTAGTACTACTCTCGCCCAAGCACACTTAACTACGGAGTTCTGATAGGATTCGGTGCATTAGTGCTGGTATAATCGCTCCCGTCATGTTGAGGGCACAATTCCTATATGTGTTAACGGTTCATAGTCCCAACCTAGAGAGATGGCCCATTCAAAAGGCCCAATGGGCGTAACGACAACCCATCTGCTTCAACAACGCAGCATCCTCGCAAAACGTGATATCAACACGTTGTAGGGCCTTCTAATGTCCCGCGAGTCAGGTTGTTGTCCTTTTAACAGTTCACGACGTACGATCCGGGATGAAAAAACAGAGCAAAAGAAGAAAAGTGGCCTGAAACTGATGAAAACGTTCGATTTTGGGCTCCAAAAATAGGCAAAGCGAGCAAACTGGCTACCCCCATCGTAGAGCTCTAAGACAGCTTTGCAACGGTATGTTGTGCGCCGCGTAACTCCTTACGGATCAAAAGTTATGGGCACCGGAGCGACGGAGACCTGGTCACAAACCCTACGCCCTCGATTTGCGGGCCCAGCCTCTACGTGAAGCGAAGTTGTCTTGCCCAATGTTCCGTGGGATTCAGTAATAGAGATTTGGTGGATAGAGTATCTTAGCAACCCGAACTAGGGCAAAAAAAATTGAAAAGGCGGTGTAACACAAGGACATCCCAAGGGGTCACTCATCCTAGTACTACTCTCGCCCAAGCACGCTTAACTTCGGAGTTCTGATGGGATCTGGTGCATTAGTGCTGGTATGATCGCACCCGTCATGTTGAGGGCACAATTCTTTTATGTGCTAACTGTTCACTGTCCCAGTCTAGAGAGATGGGCCATTCAAAAGGCCCAATGGGCTTAACGACAACCCATCCGCTTCAACAATGCAGCATGCTTGCAAGACGTGATATCGACACGTTGTAGGGCCCTCTGATGTCCCGCGAGTCAGGTTGTCGTCCTTTTAACAGTTCACGACGTACGATCCAGGACAGGAAAAAAGAGCAAAAGAAGAAAAGTGGCATGAAACTGATGAAAAAACGTTAGATTTTGGGCTCCAAAAACTGGCAAAGCGAGCAAGCTGGCTTCCCTCATCGTAGACCTCTCAGAGAGCTTTGCAACGGTATGCTGTGCGCCGCGTAACTCCTTACGGATCAAAAGTTATGGGCACCGAAGCGACGGAGACCTGGTCACTAACCCTACGCCCTCGGTTTACGGGCCCAGGCACTACGTGAAACGAAGTTGTCTTGCCCAATGTTCCGTGGGATTCAGAAATAGAGATTTGGTGGATAAAGTATCTTGGCAACCCTAACCAGGGTAAAAAAATTGAAAAGGGGGTGCAACACGAGGACTTCCCAAGGGGTCACCCATCCTAGTACTACTCTCGCCCAAGCATGCTTAACTTCAGAGTTCTGATGGGATCCGGTACATTAGTACTGGTATGATCGCTCCCGTCATGTTGAGGGCACAATTCCTATATGTGTTAACGGTTCACAGTCCCAGCCTAAAGAGATGGCCCATTCAAAAAGCCCAATGGGCGTAATGACAACCCATCCGCTTCAACAACGCAGCATCCTCGCAAGACGTTATATCAACACGTTATACGGCCCTCTGATGTCCTGCGAGTCAGGCTGTCGTCCTTTTAACAGTTCACGACGTACGATCCGGGACAGAAAAATAGAGCAAAAGAAGAAAAGTCACCTGAAACTTATCAAAATGTTTGATTTTGGCTCCAAAAAGGGGCAAAGTGAGCAAGCTAGCTGCCCTCGTCGTAGAGCTCTAAGAGTGCTTTGCAACGATATGCTGTACGCTGCGTAACTCCTTACGGATCAAAAGTTATGGGCACCGGAGCGACGGAGGCCTGGTCAGAAACCCTACGCCCTCGGTTTGCGGGCGCAGCCTCTACGTGAAGCGAAGTTGTCTTGCCCAATGTTCCGTGGGATTCAGTAATAGAGATTTGGTGGATAAAGGATCTTGGCAACCCTAACTAGGGCAAAAAAAATTGAAAAGGGGGTGCAACACGAGGACTACCCCGGGGGTCACCCATCCTGGTACTACTCTCGTCCAAGCACGCTTAACTTCGGAGTTCTGATGGGATCCGGTGCATTAGTGCTGGTATGATCGCACCCGTCATGTTGAGGGCACATTTCCTTTATGTGTTAACTGTTCACAGTCCCAACCTAGTGAGATGGTCCATTTAAAAGGCCCAATGGGCTTAGCGACAACCCATCCGCTTCAACATCACAGCATCCTCGCAAGACGTTATATCGACACGTTGTAGGGCCCTCTGATGTCCCACGAGTCAGGTTGTCATCCTTTAAATAGTTCACAATGTACGATCCGGGATGAAAAAACTGAGCAAACGAAGAAAAGTGTCCAGAAACTGATGAAAACATTCGATTTTGGGCTCCAAAAATAGGCATAGCGAGCATCCTAGCTGCCCCAATCGTAGAGCACTCAGAGAGCTTGGCAACGGTCTTCTGTGCGCCGCGTAACTCCTTACGGATCAAAAGTTATGGGCACCGGAGCGACGGAGACCTGGACACAAACCCTACGCCCTCGATTTGCGCGCGCAACCTCTACGTGAAACGAAGTTGTCTTGCCCAATGTTCCGTGGGATTCAGTAATAGAGATTTGGTGGATAAAGTATCTTGGCAACCCTAACCAGGGCAAAAAAAATTGAAAAGGGGGTGCAACACGAGGACTTCCCAGGGGGTCTCCCATCCTAGTACTACTCTCGCCCAAGCACGCTTAACTTCGGAATTCTGATGGCATCCGGTGCATTAGTGCTGGTATGATCGCTTCCGTCATGTTGAGGGCACAATTCCTATATGTGTTAACGGTTCACAGTCCCAGCCGAGAGAGATGGCCCATTCAAAAGGACCAATGGGCTTAACGACAACCCATCCGCTTCAGAGTGCTTTGCAACGGTATGCTGTGCGCCGCGTAACTCCTTACGGATCAAAAGTTATGGGCACCGGAGCGACGGAGACCTGGTCACAAACCCTATGCCCTCGGTTTGCGGGCCCAGCCTCTACATGAAGCGAAGTTGTCTTGCCCAATGTTCCGTGGGATTCAGTAATAGAGATTTGGTGGATAAAGTATCTTAGCGACCCTAACCAGGGCAAGAAAAATTGAAAAGGGGGTGCAACACTAGGACTTCCCAAGGGGTCACCCATCCTAGTGTTACTCTCGCCCAAGCACACTTAACTTCAGAGTTCTGATGGGATCTTGTGCATTAGTGCTGGTATGATCGCACCCGTCATGTTGAGGGCACAGTGTTAACTGTTCACAGTCCCATCCTAGAGAGATGGCCCATTCAAAAGGCCCAATGGGCATAACGACAACCCATCTGCTTTAACAACGCAGCATGCTTGCAAGACGTGATATCGACACGTTGTAGGCCCCTCTGATGTCCCGCGAGTCAGGTTGTCATCCTTTTAACAGTTCACGACGTATGATCCACGACGAAAAAACAGAGCAAAAGAAGAAAAGTGGACTGAAACTGATGAAAATTTTTGATTTTGGCTTTATAAATGGGCAGAGCGCGCAAGCTGGCTACCCCCGTCGTAGAGCTCTCAGAGAGCTTTGCAACGGTATGCTGTGCGCCGCGTAACTCCTTACGGATCAAAAGTTATGGGCACCAGAGCGACAGAGACTTGGTCACAAGCCCTACGCCCTCGGTTTGCGGGCCCAGCCTCCACGTGAAGCGAAGTTGTCTTGCCCAAGGTGCTGTGGGATTCGATAATAGAAATGTGGGGGATAAAGTATCTTGGCACCAGAGCGACGGAGACCTGGTCACAAACCCTACGCCCTCGGTTTGCGGGCCCAGCCTCTACGTGAACGACGTTGTCTTGCCCAATGTTCGGTGGGATTCAATAATATAGATTTGGTGGATAAAGTATCTTGGCAACCCCAACCAGGGCAAAAAAAATTGAGAAGGGGGTGCAACACGAGGACTTCCCGGGGGGTCACCCATACTAGTACTACTCTCGCCCAAGCACACTTAACTTCGGAGTTCTGATGGGATTCGGTGCATTAGTGCTGGTATAATCGTTCCCGTCATGTTGAGGGCACAATTCCTATATGTGTTAACGGTTCATTGTCCCAGCCTAGAGAGATGGCCCATTCAAAAGGCCCAATGGGCGTAACGACAACCCATCCGCTTCAACAACGCAGCATCGTCGCAAAACGTGATATCAACACATTGTAGGGCCTTCTAATGTCCCGCGAGTCAGGTTGTCGTCCTTTTAACAGTTCACGACGTACGATCCGGGATGAAAAAACAGAGCAAAAGAAGAAAAGTTGCCTGAAACTGATGAAAACGTTCGATTTTAGGCTCCAAAAACAGGCACAGCGAGCAAACT
Organism: Ehretia macrophylla; assembly: GCA_037974665.1. NCBI lineage: Eukaryota > Viridiplantae > Streptophyta > Magnoliopsida > Boraginales > Ehretiaceae > Ehretia > Ehretia macrophylla. The sequence continues at coordinate 2,042,060 of CM075780.1, forward strand.
GGCTACCCCCATCGTAGAGCTCTAAGACAGCTTTGCAACGGTATGCTGTGCGCCGCGTAACTCTTTACGGATCAAAAGTTATGGGCACTGGAGCGACGGAGACCTGGTCACAAACCCTACGCCCTCGGTTTGCGGGCCAAGCCTCTACGTGAAGCGAAGTTGTCTTGCCCAATGTTCCGTGGGATTCAGTAATAGAGATTTGGTGGATAAAGTATCTTAGCAATCCGAACTAGGGCAAAAAAAATTGAAAAGGCGGTGCAACACAAGGACTTCCCAGGGGGGTCACCCATCCTAGTACTACTCTCGCCCAAGCACGCTTAACTTCGGAGTTCTGATGGGATTTGGTGCATTAGTGCTGGTATGATCGCACCCGTCATGTTGAGGGCACAATTCCTTTATGTGCTAACTGTTCACAGTCCCAGCCTAGAGAGATGGGCCATTCAAAAGGCCCAATGGGCTTACCGACAACCCATTCGCTTCAACAACGCAGCATGCTTGCAAGACGTGATATCGACACGTTGTAAGGCCCTCTGATGTCCTGCGAGTCAGGTTGTCGTCCTTTTAACTATTCACGACGTACGATCCGGGACAGAAAAAAATAGGAAAAGAAGAAAAGTGGCAAGAAACTAATAAAAATGTTCAATTTTGGGCTCCATGAAGGGGCACAGCGAGCAAACTGGCTGACCATATCGTAGACCTCTCAGAGAGCTTTGCAACGGTATGTTGTGCGCCGCGTAACTCCTTACGGATCAAAAGTTATGGGCACCGAAGCAACGGAGACCTGGTCACTAACCCTACGTCCTCGGTTTGCGGGCCCAGCCTCTACGTGAAACGAAGTTGTCTTGCCCAATGTTCTGTGGGATTCAGTAATAGAGATTTGGTGGATAAAGTATCTTGGCAACCCTAACCAGGGCAAAAAAAATTGAAAATGGGGTGCAACACGAGGACTTCCCAGAGGGTTACCCATCCTAGTACTACTCTCGCCCAAGCATGCTTAACTTCAGAGTTCTGATGGGATCTGGTGCATTAGTGCTGGTATGATCGCTCCTGTCAAGTTGAGGGCACAATTCCTATATCTGTTAACGGTTCACAGTCCCTGCCTAAAGAGATGGCCCATTCAAATGGCCCAGTGGACGTAACGACAACCCATCCGCTTCAACAACGCAGCATCCTAGCCAGACGGGATATCAACACGTTGTAGTGCCCTCTGATGTCCTGCGAGTCAGGTTGTCGTCCTTTTAACAGTTCACGACGTACGATCCGGGACTAAAAAATAGAGAAAAAGAAGAAAATTGGCCTGAAACTGATGAAAACATTCGATTTTGGTCTCCAAAAATGGGCTCAGAGAACAAGCTAGCTGCCCCCGTCGTAGAGCTCTAAAAGAGCTTTGCAACGGTATGCTGTACGCAGCGTAACTCCTTACGGATCAAAAGTTATGGGCACCGAAACAACGGAGACATGGTCACTAACCATACGCCCTCGGTTTGCGGACCCAGCCTCTACGTGAAGCGAAGTTGCCTTGTCCAATGTTCCGTGGGATTCAGTAATAGAGATTTGGTGGATAAAGTATCTTGGCAACCCTAACCAGGGCAAAAAAAATTGAAAAGGGGGTGCAACACGAGGACTACCCAGGGGGTCACCCATCCTTGTTATACTCTCGCCCAAGCACGCTTAACTTCGGAGTTTTGATGGGATCCGGTGCATTAGTGCTGGTATGATCGCACCCGTCATGTTGAGGGCACAATTCATTTATGTGTTAACTGTTCACAGTCCCAGCCTAGAGAGATGGTCCATTGAAAAGGCCCAACGGGCTTAACGACAACCCATCCGCTTCAATATCACAGCATCCTCGTAGGATGTTATATCGACACATTGTAGGGCCCTCTGATGTCCCGCAAGTCAGGTTGTCGTCCTTTTAACTGTTCAAAACGTATGATACGGGACAAAAAGACAAAGCAAAAGAATAAAAGTGCCCTAAAACTAATGAAAAAATTTGATTTTGAGCTCCAAAAACGGGCACAGTGAGCAAGCTGGCTGGCCCCGTCGTAGAGCTCTCAGAGAGCTTTGCAACGGTATGATGTACGCCGCGTAACTCCTTACGGATCAAAAGTTATGGGCACCGGAGCGACGGAGACCTGGTCACAAACCCTAAGCCCTCGATTTTCAGGACCAACCTATACGTGACGCGAAGTTGTCTTGCCCAATGTTCCGTGGGATTCAGTAATAGAGATTTGGTGGATAAAGTATCTTAGCAACCCTAACCAGGGCAAAAAAAATTGAAAATGGGGTGCAACACGAGGACTTCCCAGGGGGTCACCCATCCTAGTACTACTCTCGCCCAAGCACGCTTAACTTCGGAGTTCTGATGGGATCCGGGGCATTAGTGCTGGTATGATCGCACCCGTCATGTTGAGGGCACAATTCCGTTATGTGTTAAATGTTCACAGTCCCTGCCTAGAGAGATGGCTCATTCAAAAGGACCAATGGGCTTAACGACAACCCATCCGCTTCAACAATGCTGCATGCTTGGAAGACGTGATATCGACACGTTGTAGGGCCCTCTAATGTCCCGCGAGTCAGGTTGTCATCCTTTTAACAGTTCACGACGTATGATCCGGGACAGAAAAACAGAGCAAAAGAAGAAAAGTGGACTGAAACTGATGAAAATGTTCGATTTTGGTCTCCAAAAATAGGCACAGCGAGCATGCCAGCTGCCCCCATCGTAGAGCTCTCAGAGAGCTTTGCAACGGTATGCTGTGCGCCGCGTAACTCCTTACGGATCAAAAGTTATGGGCACCGGAGCGACGGAGACCTTGTCACAAACCCTACGCCCTCGGTTTGCGGGCCCAGCCACTACATGAAACGAAGTTGTCTTGCCCAATGTTCCGTGGGATTCAGTAATAGAGATTTGGTGGATAAAGTATCCTGGCAACCCTAACCAGGGCAAAAAAAATTGAAAAGGGGGTGCAACACGAGGACTTCCCAAGGGGTCTCCTATCCTAGTACTACTCTCGCCCAAGCACGCTTAACTTCAGAGTTCTGATGGGATCTGGTGCATTAGTGCTGGTATGATCGCACCCGCCATGTTGAGGGCACAATTCCATTATGTGTTAACTGTTCACAGTCCCAGCCTAGAGAGATTGCCCTTTCAGAAGGCCTAATGGGCTTAACGACAACCCATCCGCTTCAACAACGCAGCATGCATGCAAGACGTGATATCAACACGTTGTAGGGCCCTCTGATGTCCCGCGAGTCAGGTTGTCATCCTTTTAACAATTCACGACGTACGATCCGGGACGAAAAAACAAAGCAAAAGAAGAAAAGTGGCATGAAACAGAAGAAAACATTTGATTTTGTGCTCCAAAAATGGCCGCAGCAAGCATGCTTGCTGCCCCCATCGTAGAGCTCTGAGAGAGCTTTGCAACGGTATGCTATGCGCCGCGTAACTCCTTATGGATCAAAATTTATGGGCACCAGAGCGACGGAGACCTGGTTACAAACCTTACGCCCTCAGTTTGCGGGCCCAGCCTCTACGTGAAACAAAGTTGTCTTGCCCAATGTTCTGTGGGATTCAATAATATAGATTTGGTGGATAAAGTATCTTGGCAACCCTAACCAGGGCAAAAAAATTGAGAAGGGGGTGCAACACGAGGACTTTCCGGGGGGTCACCCATCCTAGTACTACTCTCGCCTAAGCACGCTTAACTTCGGAGTTCTGATGGGATTCGGTACATTAGTGCTGGTATGATCGCACCCGTCATGTTGACGGCACAATTCCTATATGTGTTAACTGTTCACAGTCCTAGCCTAGAGAGCTGGCCCATTCAAAAGGCCCAATGGGCTTAACAACAACCCATCCGCTTCAACAATGCAGCAACCTCGCAAGACGTGATATCAACACGTTGTAGGGCCCTCTGATGTACCGCGAGTCAGGTTGTCATCCTTTTAACAGTTCACAACGTACTATCCGAGATGGAAAAATAGAGCAAAAGAAGAAAAGTGGCCTGAAACTGATGTAAATGTTCGATTTTGGGCTCCAAAAATGTTCACAGCGAGCATGCTAGCTGCCCCCATCGTAGAGCTCTCAGAGAGCTTTGCAACGGTATGCTGTGCGCCGCGTAACTCCTTACGGATCAAAAGTTATGAGCACCGGAGCGACGGAGACCTGGTCACAAACCCTACGCCCTCGGTTTGCGGGCCCAGCCACTACGTGAAGCGTAGTTGTCTTGCCCAATGTTTCGTGGGATTCAGTAATGCAGATTTGGTGGATAAAGTATCTTGGCAACCCTAACCAGGGCAAAAAAAATTGAAAAGGGGGTGCAACACGAGGACTTCCCAAGGGGTCACCCATCCTAGTACTACTCTCGCCAAAGCACGCTTAACTTCGGAGTTCTGATGGGATTCGGTGCATTAGTGCTGGTATGATCGCACCCGTCATGTTGAGGGCACAATTCCTTTATGTGTTAACTGTTCACAGTCCTAGCCTAGAGAGTTGGCCCATTCAAAAGGCCCAATGGGCTTAACAACAACCCTTCCGCTTCAACAACGCAGCATGCTTGCAAGACGTGATATTGACACGTTGTAGGGCCCTCTAATGTCCCGCGAGTCAGGTTGTCGTCCTTTTAACAGTTCACAACGTACGATCCGGGACGGAAAAACAGAGCAAAAGAAGAAAAGTGGCATGAAACTGATGAAAACGTTCGATTTTGGGCTCCAAAAATGTTCACAGCGAGCATGCTAGCTGCCCTCATCGTAGAGCTCTCAGAGAGCTTTGCAACGGTATGCTGTGCACCGCGTAACTCCTTACGGATCAAAAGTTATGGGCACCGGAGTGACAGAGACCTGGTCACAAACCCTAAGACCTCGGTTTGCGGGCCCAGCCTCTACGTGAAACGAAGTTGTCTTGCCCAATGTTCCGTGGGTTTCAGTAATAGAGATTTTGTGGATAAAGTATCTTGGCAACACTAACCAGGGCAAAAAAAATTGAAAAGAGCGTGCACCACGAGGACTTCCCGGGGGGTCACCCATCCTAGTACTACTCTCGCCCAAGCACACTTAACTTCAGAGTTCTGATGGGATCCGGTGCATTAGTGCTGGTATGATCGCACCCGTCATGTTGAGGTCACAATTCCTATATGTGTTAACGGTTCACAGTCCCAGCCTAGAGAGATGGCCCATTCAAAAGGCCCAATGGGCGTAACGACAACCCATCCGCTTCAACAATGCAGCATCCTCGTAAGACGTGATATCAACACGTTGTAGGGCCCTCTGATGTCCCGCGAGTCAGGTTGTCGTCCTTTTAACTATTCACGACGTACGATCCAGGATAGAAAAATAGAGCAAAAGAAGAAAAGTGGCCTGAAACTGATGAAAACGTTCGATTTTTGGCTCCAAAAATGGGCACAGCGAGCAAGCTGGCTGCCCCCGTCGTAGAGATCTAAGAGCGCTTTGCAACGGTATGTTGTGTGCCGCGTAACTCCTTACGGATCAAAAGTTATGGGCACCAGAGCGACGGAGAGTTGGTCACAAACCCTACGCCCTCGGTTTGCAGGCCCAGCCTCTACGTGAAGCAAAGTTGTCTTGCCCATTGTTCCGTGGGATTCAGTAATTGAGATTTGGTGGATAAAGTATCTTGGCAACCCTAAGCAGGGAAAAAAAAATTGAAAAGGGGGTTCAACATGAGGACTTTCCAGGGGGTCACCCATCCTAGTACTACTCTCGCCCAAGCACGCTTAACTTCGGAGCTCTGATGGGATCCGGTGCATTAGTGCTGGTATGATCGCACCCATCATGTTGAGGGCACAATTCCTTTATGTGTTAACTGTTCACAGTCCAAGCCTTTAGAGATGGCCCATTCAAAAGTCACAATGGGCTTAACGCTAACCCATCCGCTTCAACATCGCAGCATCCTCGCAAGACGTTATATCGACACGTTGTAGGGCCCTCTGATGTCCCGCGAGTCAGGTTTTCGTCCTTTTAACAGTTCACAACGTATGATCCGGGATGAAAAAACAGAGCAAAAGAAGAAAAGTGGCCTGAAACTGATGAAAACGTTCGATTTTGAGCTCAAAAAATGGGCACAGCGAGCAGGCTGGCTGCCCCCATCGTAGAGCTCTCAGAGTGCTTTGCAACGGTATGCTGTGCTCCGCGTAACTCCTTACGGATCAAAAGTTATGGGCACCGGAGCGACGGAGACCTGGTCACAAACCCTACGCCATCGGTTTATCGGGCCCAGCCTCTACGTGAAGTGAAGTTGTCTTGTCCAATGTTCCGTGGGATTCCGTAATAGAGATTTAGTGGATAAAGTATCTTGGCAACCCTAACCAGGGCAAAAAAATTGAAAAGGGGGTACAACATGAGGACTTCCCAAGGGGTCACCCATCCTAGTACTACTCTCGCCCAAGCATGTTTAAATTCGGAGTTCTGATGGGATCCGATGCGTTAGTGCTGGTATGATCGCACACGTCATGTTGTGGGCACAATTCCTATATATGTTAACGGTTCACAGTCCCAGCCTAGAGAGATGGTCCATTCAAAACATCCTCGCAACCCATCCGCTTCAACAACGCAGCATCCTTGCAAGACATTATATCAACACATTGTAGGGCCCACTGACGTCCCGCGAGTCTGGTTGTCGTCCTTTTAACAGTTCACAACGTATGTTGCGAGACGTAAAAACAGAGCAAAAGAAGAAAAGTGGCATGAAACTGATGAAAACTTTTGATATTGACCACCAAAAATGGGCATAGCGAGCATGCTGGCTGCCCCCGTCATAGAGGTCTCGGAGAGCTTTGCAACGGTTTGCTATGTGCCGCATAACTCCTTACGAATCAAAAGTTATGGGCACCGGAGCGACGGAGACCTGGTCACAAACCCTACGCCCTCGGTTTGCGGGCCCAGCCTCTACGTGAAGCGAAGTTGTCTTGCCCAATGTTCCGTGGGATTCAGTAATAGAGATTTGGTCGATATAGTATCTTGGCAACCCTAACCCGGGCAATAAAAATTGAAAAGGGGTTGCAACACGAGGACTTCCTAGGGGGTCACCCATCCTAGTACTACTATCGCCCAAGCACGCTTAACTTCGGAGTTCTGATGGGATCCGATGCATTAGTGCTGGTATGATCACACCCGTCATGTTGAGGGCACAATTCCTATATGTGTTAACGGTTCACAGTCCCAGGCTAGAGAGATGGCCCATTCAAAAGGGCCAATGGGCTTAACGATAACGCATCCGCTTCAACAACACAGCATGCTTGCAAGACGTGATATCGACATGTTATAAGGCCCTCTGATGTCCCGTGAGTTAGGTTGTCGTCCTTTTAACAGTTCACGACGTACGATCCAGGACGGAAAAACAGAGCAAAAGAATAAAAGCGGCCTGAAACTGATGAAAACGTTCGATTTTGGGCTCCAAAAATGGGCACAGCGAGCAAGCTGGCTTTCCCCGTCGTAGAGCTATCAGAGAGCTTTGCAACGGTATGCTGTGCCCGCCTAACTCCTTACGGATCAAAAGTTATGGGCACCGTAGTGACGGAGACTTGGTCACAAACCCTACGCCCTCGGTTTAGGGGCCCAGCCTCTACGTGAAGCGAAGTTGTCTTGCCCAATGTTTCGTGGGATTCAGTAATAGAGATTTGGTGGATAAAGCATCTTGGCAACCCTAACCAGGGCAAAAAAAATTGAAAAGGGGGTGCAACACGAGGACTTCCAAGCGGGTCACCTATCCTAGTACTACTCTCGCCCAAGGACGCTTAACTTCGGAGTTCTGATGGGATCCGGTGCATTAGTGCTGGTATGATCGCACCCGTCATGTTGAGGGCACAATTCCTATATGTGTTAACGGTTCACAGTCCCAGCCTAGAGAGATGGCCCATTCAAAAGGCCCAATGGGCTTAACGACAACCCATCCACTTCAACAACGCAGCACTCTCGCAAGACGTGATATCAACACGTTGTAGGGCCCTCTGATGTCCCGCGAGTCAGGTTGTCGTCCTTTTAACAGTTCACGACGTGCGATACGGGACGGAAAAACAGAGCAAAAGAAGAAAAGTGGCATGAAACTGATGAAAATGTTTGATTTTTGGCTCCAAAAATGGGCAAAGCGAGCAAGCTGGCTGCCCCCGTCGTAGAGCTCTCAGAGAGCTTTGCAACGGTATGCTGTGCACCGCGTAACTCCTTACGGATCAAAAGTTATGGGCACCGGAGCGACGGAGACCTGGTCACAAACCCTATGCCCTCGGTTTGCAGGCCCAGCCTCTACGTGAAGCGAAGTTGTCTTGCCCAATGTTCCGTGGGATTCAGTAATAGATATTTGGTGGATAAAGTATCTTGGAAACCCTAACCAGGGCAAAAAAAATTGAAAAGGGGGTGGAACGCGAGGACTTCCCAAGGGGTCACCCATCCTAGTACTACTCTCGCCCAAGCACGCTGAACTTCGAAGTTCTGATGGGATCCGGTGCATTAGTGCTGGTATGATCGCACCCGTCATGTTGAGGGCACAATTCCTTTGTGTTAACTTTTCACAGTCCCAGCCTAGAGAGATGGTGTGAGGCCCGACCCCGAATAACGTATGTTACCCTGATTCGCGTGCCATAGACCAAGAATGATATGACTGATCTTGGATTACGTGCCTTGTCTAGTATTAGTGCATGCCTCGTTATACGTGCCTTAACCTAGATTTGTGAGCCCTAATCCTCGATATACGTGCGATACCTAGATAAACATGCCATGACCTTAATTTACGTGCGAGACCTTGATTTGAGTGTGTCTCTTTTTTCGTGTGCATTAACCTTGAATTGCATGCTTTAACCTAGGTTTAAGAGTTGTGTCTTGAATTACGTGCATTGCATTGAATTATGTGCCTTATTTTGGTCTACGTTCATTCACCTAGGGTTACGTGCGTTAGCATTAGAATCCGTGCACTTATCTTGAAGTATTTGCCTTAGTCTTGAAATACGTGTTGTACCTCGTAGTTCGTGCCTACCTCGTAATTCGTGCCCTAGATCTAGGAATCCGTGCCACCACATTAATCAAGAAAGAATCCTACACAAAGCACTAGACACTAAAATAATTCTACACAATCCACTAACCAATATTATATTCCTAATTCAAATTCTCTACAAACTCCACTAACAATAAAATAATACTAAACTATTCCTACATTTTTCACTATCTATTATTCTATTCATAATTCAACTCATCAACAAACATTCCTATATTTTATTCTACCTAGATTCCCTCATTCCCCAACATTCCTATGACAATTCTAATGACACAAATGCATAAAGAATTATTCCTAGACAAACTATGACAAACACTTAGCACAATGCATAAAAAAAATGCTCAAAACCACCTAAATCCTCTACCTTGCTCAACCAAACCACCCTTTCCCATGCTAAACATTTTAAAATCACACATTGAAGACACAAAAATCAGAATTTAATGGCCCAAGGCCGACCACATGCTTAAAGGATGCAAAGGCTTTCATTTTTTTGTCATTTCTTCTTTCCTATCACATTTTCTTTCTCTCCCTCTCATTCTTCTCTCTCCATCTCGGTTTTGGGCTGAGTTTCTTCATCCCTTAGCTCATCTTCATCATCCTATGGTGCATCAAGACAAACAACAAGCAAAGGAACTCAACCAAGCTAGCTAAGTTGCAAGAAAACTCACATGCAAGCTCTTGAGTCTTCATTTCGGCCTTGGTGAGTTTACTTGGTTCCATTTCTTTTCTTCTTGTTCTAACCTCATGAATGTACTAAGATATTGATCACTAGGCTAGGAAAAATAGAGAAAACCAAGCTGGAATCTCGGCTAAGCAAGAAGAAGAAGAGATTTGAGCTTCAACAAGTTTTTGTGCATCTTTTGGGTTGATTGCTAAGGTGAGGGCTAAAACCTTTTGAAAATCCTTCAAAAATTCACATGCAAGCTCATGAATGTATTTATTTGCTTCTGTACTTGAGTTATATGGTCGTTCATAAGCTTAAACAACCATGCATGGCAAGATCTTGGCTTGAAAGTGATGCTAGGTGAAGTCGGATTGTTGACAGCTCTCTGACCAGTCTGTTTCGAGGTACGTTTAGCTAGGAAAATGATGTTGCAAATGCTTGAAAATTGGTAGGTGACTATTTTGGACAGTTTTGAACATTTTTTGAAGAAATAGGCCGAAGCTAATTTTGACTCTAAGGTCCTCCAAATGGCAAATCTTTAAAATGTGTCCAAATCTGGAAATCTGGAAAAATGAAGCAGGTTTTGGCAGATGCACTGATCTTGTGGAACGAACCATATTTGACTCAGTAAATGATGTCCAAAATTCATGAAATTTGGTGTAAAGCTATAGTTTTCAGTTCTGAACATTTTTGTCAGAAATGGACCAAGGCTAAATCGGACCCTAAGGACCTCAACAACGTGAATTACTGAAAAGTGTGCAAATCTGGACAGTTTTGTGCTATTCCACTGTTTCGGCTATATCTAATGATCCCGAACTCCAATTGATGCATGGTTTGTTTCTGATTTTAGTTAACTTCTTAAGCTTTAATTTGACATCTTATTCACTGGATTTGGAGATTTTTTGTTTATCCTATTGATTGTGAGAAAACAGCCTATTGCAGTAAGGGTTTCACTTAGTTATATGCTTGGAAAATTGTTATAACCTCTCTTGTGGTACTCATTGCTTGGAATTGTGGTGTTGGGATGTTGTGTGGACTGTTTTGAGTACTTGAGGATGTTTGAATTGAATGATGCATAACTTGAGTATGATTTTGAGTTGACTTAGGGTTTAATCACGCGGTTAAGCATGAAACGGAAACCCTAATGACTAGGTAGTCTTGCTAAGTGTTGATCATTTGGATATTATGTGGAAATTATGTGCTTAGTGGGCTGCCCGTACATGTGTTATAACTTCAAAAGTGATTTTGACCATTGCATGTTGACAAATAAGCTTTTCTTGCACCCGAACCCACGTTGATGTCATTGCATATTGAATAATCTTATCACTTGATCACGTGGCCTTCTTAATGAGTTATATGGCCTGTTTTACATGTGTTACATGGCTGCCTGTTTAATTTTCATATAACTCTATATGCCTTTCAAGTGAAATTTCCTGTCTTATCGTGCCCTGCTTGTTTACCTGTCAATGTGCAATCTTATGACTGTCTGGAGGCAACCTACTTTGTTGTCCTCCTACTGTGATATATTACCTGTCATGAATGTGCATTGCATACAAGGTTGCAACCTTTCCTGTCGACATGGTAGCGATCACGCACACCGGGCGGCATCGGGCTTGCCGGTGCACCCGTGACTACCATGGTCCCATTTCCTCTCTCGCTTGGGGGCTAGACTTCCTCGGAGAGTTGGGTCGTAGGATTTTGGGGTACATCCGGAGTACACCCACCCGGCGTGTTTTGGGGTTATTTGAAGTCGGCCGCAACATCTGATTCTGAAACTGATCTGAGAGCAAAAGCTCACTGTATCCTTTTTACTATGTGTATAAGTACTCTCGCTTGGTTCCTAGAGAACCTCGGGGAGGAAAGACTGGTATTTCTGTTTCTGTACTTGTATTATTGTTATATTCATGCTTGCAAAAGGATTTCACAAGTTGAACCGAAAAATGAGTTTCAAAATCTATTTCTCGTTCCCCCTCGCTGAGTTCATAAGGACTCACCCTCTTTTATCATCTCGGGTGAAGAAGATCCAAAACAGGTACCTGAGGACGGTGTGCCTAACAATGAATCTTTGAAGTGATTGCCTGTCTAGTTTGCTTTGCGTGATTGTGGCTACTTGTGAACTTTGTGCTACTTGAAGACTATTTCTTGCATGTTGCTTGCTATATCTAATGTAAAAGACCCCCGTTGTAATTTGGGGTCTAATTTTGGTTTGTACTGGTATTAAGTAGACTGATGCTAGACACTACTATGATTATTTTTGGCTATTATTACTGCTAGTATCTATCATAGGTTATGACGTACTAGTTAGAGGCTAAGTAAATGAACTTATCCAATCTTAAACAGGTACTCGCTATTAAGCTAAGATCAACAGGTACTCTTGTAACGAGGATAAACAAACCAACGAAACATAGTATCATGCTAGGTTATAACCAATAGGCATTTCAATTAATGTTAAATAGTAATCTTAGTTGGAAATGAATTTGAGATAGTAAACTTTGAGGCGTTTAGAGAATTAGGTCAAACCAAAGAGCCCAATTACAGCCGTTATGCTGCCGGTTTACTGAAAAATTTTGGAGTTTAGGCCAAAACGTTAAGTGTTATATCTTCATGAATGGTTAAGTACGATACGTGACTTGAATGTTTAGATCACACCCTAGTCTAACCATTATAGGCCGGGTTGGGGCGTGACAGATGGCCCATTCAAAAGGCCTAATGGGCTTAACGACAACCCATCCGCTTCAACAACGCAGCATACTTGCAAGACGTGATATCAACACGTTGTAGGGCCCTCTGATGTCCCGCAAGTCAGGTTGTCGTCCTTTTAACAGTTCACGACGTACGATCCGGGACGGAAAAACAGAGCAAAAGAAGAAAAGTGGCCTGAAACTGATGAAAACGTTAGATTTGGGGCTCCAAAAAAGGCATAGCGAGCAAGCTGGCTGCACCCGTTGTAAAGCTCTCAGAGAGCTTTGCAACGGTATGCTGTGCACCGCGAAACTCCTTATGGATAAAAAGTTATGGGCACCGAAGCGACGGAGACCTGGTCACAAACACAAAACCCTCGGTTTGCGGGCCCAGCTGCTACGTGAAGCGAAGTTGTCTTGCCCAATGTTCCGTGGGATTCAGTAATAGAGATTTGGTGGATAAAGTATCTTGGCAACCTTAACCAGGGCAAAAAAATTGAAAATGGGGTACAACACGAGGACTTCCCAGGGGGTCACCCATCCTAGTACTACTCTCGCCAAGCACGCTTAACATCGGAGTTCTGATGGGATCCGGTGCATTAGTGCTGGTATGATTGCACCCATCATGTTGAGGGCACAATTCCTATATGTGTTAACGGTTCATAGTCTCAGCCTAGAGCGATAGCCCATTCAAAAGGCCCAATGGGCTTAACGACAACCCATCCGCTTCAACAACGCAGCAACCTCGCAAGACGTTATATCGACACGTTGTAGGGCCCTCTGATGTCCCGCGAGTCAGGTTGTCATCCTTTTAACAGTTCACAACATATGATCAGGGACAGAAAAACAGAGCAAAAGAAGAAAAGTGGCCTGAAACTGATGAAAATGTTCAATTTTGGGCTCCAAAAATGGGCACAACGAGCAAGCTGGCTGCCCCCGTCGTAGAGCTCTCAGAGAGCTTTGCAACGGTATGATGTGCGCCACATAACTCCTTACGGATCAAAAGTTATGGGCACCGGAGCGACGGAGACCTGGTCACAAACCCTACGCCCTCGGTTTATCGGGCCCAACCTCTACGTGAAGCGAAGTTGTCTTGCCCAATGTTCCGTGGGATTCAGTAAAAGAGATTTGGTGGATAAAGTATTTTGGCAACCCTAACCAGGGCAAAAAAAATTGAAAAGGGGGTGCAACACGAGGACTTCCCAGGGGGTCACCCATCCTAGTACTACTCTCACCCAAGCACGCTTAACTTCGGAGTTCTGATGGGATCCAGTGCATTAGTGCTGGTATGATTGCACCCGTCATGCTGAGGGCACAATTCCTATATGTGTTAACGGTTCACAGTCCCAGCCTAGAGAGATGGCCCATTCAAAAGGCCCAATGGGCTTAACGACAACCCATCCGCTTCAACAACGCAGCATCCTCGCAAGACGTCATATTGACACATTGTAGGGCCCTCTGACGTCCCGCGAGTCAGGTTGTCGTCCTTTTAACAGTTCACAACGTATGATCCGGGATGGAAAAACAGAGCAAAAGAAGAAAAGTGGTCTAAAACTGAGAAAAACATTCGAATTTGGGCTCCAAAAATGGGCACAACAAACAAGCTGGCTACCCCCGTCGTAGAACTCTCAGAGAGCTTTGCAACGGTATGCTGTGCGCCGCGTAACTCCTTATGGATCAAAAGTTATGGGCACCAGAGCGACGGAAACCAGGGCACAAACACTACGCCCTCGGTTTGCGGGCCCAGCCTCTACGTGAAGCGAAGTTGTCTCGCCCAATGTTCCGTGGGATTCAGTAATATAGATTTGGTGGATAAAAAATCTTGGCAACCCTAACCAGGGCAAAAAAAAAAGAAAAGGGGGTACAACACGAGGACATCCCAGGGGGTCACCCATCCTTGCACTAGTCACGCCCAAGCACGCTTAACTTCGGAGTTCTGATGAGATCCAGTGCATTAGTGCTGGTATGATCGCACCCATCATGTTGAGGGCACAATTCTTATATGTGTTAACGGTTCATAGTCCCATCCTAGAGAGATGGGCCATTCAAAAGGCCCAATGGGCTTAATGAAAACCCATTCGCTTCAACAACGCAACATCCTCGCAAGACGTGATATCAACCCGTTGTAGCGCCCTCTGAAGAAAAACGGCCTAAAACTGATGAAAATGTTCAATTTTGGGCTCCAAAAATGGGCACAGCGAGCAAGCTAGATGCCCCCATCTTAGAGCTCTCAGAGAGCTTTGCAACGGTATGCTGTGTGCCGCGTAACTCCTTACGGATCAAAAGTAATGGGCACCGAAGCGACGGAAACCTGGTCACAAACCCTACGCCCTCAGTTTGCGGGCCTAGCCTCTACGTGAAGCGAAGTTGTCTTGCCCAATGTTCCGTGGCATTCAGTAATAGAGATTTGGTGGATAAAATATCTTGGCAACCCTAACCAGGGCAAAAAAAATTGAAAAGGGGGTGCAATACGAGGACTTCCCAGGTGGTCACCTATCCTAGTACTACTCTCGCCCAAGCACGCTTAACTCCGGAGTTCTGATGGGATCCGGTGCATTAGTGCTGGTATGATCGCACCCGTCATGTTGAGGGCACAATTCATTTATGTGTTAACTGTTCATAGTCCCACCCTAGAGAGTTGGCCCATTCAAACGGCCGAATGGGCTTAACGACAACCCATCCGCTTCAACAATGCAGCATGCTTGCAAGACGTGATATCGACACGTTGTACGGCCCTCTGATGTCCAGCGAGTCAGGTTGTCGTCCTTTTACCAGTTCATGACATACGATCCTTGAAGGAAAAATAGAGCAAAAGAAGAAAATGGCCTAAAACTGATGAAAACGTTCGATTTTGGGCTCCAAAAATGGGCAAAGCAATCAAGCTATCTGCCCCCATCGTAGAGCTCTCAAAGAGCTTTGCAACGGTATGCTGTGCGCCGCGTAACTCCTTACGGATCAAAAGTTATGGGCACCGGAGCGAAAGAGACCAGGTCACAAACCCTACGCCCCCGATTTGCGGGCCCAGCCTCTATGTGAAGTGAAGTTGTCTTGCCCAATATTCCGTGGGATTCAGTAATACAGATTTGGTGGATAAAGTATCTTGGCAACCCTAACCAGGGCAAAAAAAATTGAAAAGGGGGTGCAACACTTGGAATTCCCAGGGGGTCACCTGTCCTAGTACTACCCTCGCCCAATCACGCTTAACTTCGGAGTTCTGATGGGATCCGGTGCATTAGTGCTGGTATGATCGCACCCGTCATGTTGAGGGCACAATTCCTTTCTGTGTTAACTGTTCACAGTCCTAGCATAGAGAGATGGCCCATTCAAAAGGCCCAATGGGCTTAACGACAACCCATCCGTTTCAACAATGTAGCATGCTTGCAAGACGTGATATCGACACGTTGTAGGGCCCTCTGTTGTTCCGCGAGTCAGGTTGTCATCTTTTTAACAGTTCACGATGAACGATTCGGGATTGAAAAACAGAGCAAAAGAAGAAAAGTGGCCTGAAGCTGATGAAAACGTTCCATTTTGGGCTCCAAAAATGGGCACAGCGAGCATGGTAGCTTCCCACGTCGTAGAGCTCTCAGAGAGCTTTGCAACGGCATGTTGTGCGGCGCGTAACTCCTTACGGATCAAAAGTTCTGGGCACCGGAGCGATAGAAACCTGGTCACAAATCTTACGCCCTCGGTTTGCGGGCCCAGCCTCTACGTGAAGCGAAGTTGTCATGCCCAATATTCTGTGGGATTCAGTAATAGAGATTTGGTGGATAAAGTATCTTGGCAACCCTAACCAGGGCAAAAAAATTTGAAAAGGTGGTGTAACACGAGGGCTTCCCAAGTGGTCACCCATCCTAGTACTACTCTCGCCCAAGCACGCTTAACTTCGGAGTTCTGATGGGATCCGGTGCATTAGTGCTGATATGATCGCACCCGTCATGTTGAGGGCACAATTCCTATATGTGTTAGCGGTTCACAATCCCAGCCTAGAGAGATGGCCCATTCAAAAGGCCCAATGGGCTTAACGACAACCCATCCGCTTCAACAACGCTGCATTCTCGTAATACGTTATATCGACACATTGTAGGGCCCTCTGACGTCCCGCGAGTCAGGTTGTCGTCCTTTGAACAGTTCACAACATATGATCCGGGACCGAAAAACAGAGCAAAAGAAGAAAAGTGGTCTAAAACTAATGAAAACATTAAATTTTGGGCTCCAAAAATGGGTACAACAAACAAGCTGGCTGCCCCCGTCGTAGAACTCTCAGAGAGGTTTGCAACGGTATGCTGTACGCCGCGTAACTCCTTACGGATCAAAAGTTATGGGCACCGGAGCGACGGATACCTAGTCACAAACACTACGCCCTCGGTTTATCGGGCGCAGCCTCTACGTGAAGCGAAGTTATCTTGCCCAATGTTCCGTGGGATTCAGTAATAGAGATTTGGTGGATAATGTATCTTGGCAACCTTAACCAGGGCAAAAAAAATTGAAAAGGGGGTGCAACACGAGGACTTCCCTGGGGGTCACCCATCTTTGTACTACTCTCGCCCAAGCACGCTTAACTTCGGAGTTCTGATGGGATCCGGTGCATTAGTGCTGGTATGATCGCACCTGTCAAGTTGAGGGCACAATTCCTATATGTGTTAACGGTTCACAGTCCCAGCCTAAATGGATGGACCATTCAAAAGGCCCAATGGGCTTAACGACAACCCATCCGCTTCAACAACGCAGCAACCTCGCAAGACGTTATATCGACACGTTGTAGGGCCCTCTGACGTACAGCGAGTCAGGTTGTCGTCCTTTTAACAGTTCACAACGTATGATGCGGGATGAAAAAACAGAACAAAAGAAGAAAAGTGGCCTGAAACTGATAAAAACGTTCGATTTCGGGCTCCAAAAATGGGCAAAGCGAGCATGCTGACTGCCCCCGTCGTAGAGGTCTCAGAGAGCTTTGCAACGGTATGCTGTGCGCCGCATGACTCCTTACAGATCAAAAGTTATAGGCACCGGGGTGACGGAGACCTGGTCACAAACCCTACGCCCTCGGTTTGCGGGCCTAGCCTCTACGTGAAGCGAAGTTGTCTTGCCCAATGTTCCGTGGGATTTAGTAATAGAGATTTGGTGGATAAAGTATCTTGGCAACCCTAACCAGGGCAAAAAAAATTGAAAAGGTGGTGCAACACGAGGAATTCCCAGGGGGTCACCCATCCTAGTACTACTCTCGCCCAAGCACGTTAAACTTCGGAGTTCTGATGGGATCCGGTGCATTAGTGCTGGTATGATCGCACCCGTCATGTTGAGGTCACAATTCCTATATGTGTTAACGGTTCACAGTCCCAGCCTAAATGGATGGACCATTCAAAAGGCCCAATGGGCTTAACGACAACCCATCCGCTTCAACAACGCAGCAACCTCGTAAGACGTTATATCGACACGTTGTAGGGCCCTCTGACGTACAGCGAGTCAGGTTGTCGTCCTTTTAACAGTTCACAACGTATGATGCGGGATGAAAAAACAGAGCAAAAGAAGAAAAGTGGCCTGAAACTGATAAAAACGTTCGATTTCGGGCTCCAAAAATGGGCAAAGCGAGCATGCTGACTGCCCCCGTCGTAGAGGTCTCAGAGAGCTTTGCAACGGTATGCTGTGCGCCGCATGACTCCTTACAGATCAAAAGTTATAGGCACCGGGGTGACGGAGACCTGGTCACAAACCCTACGCCCTCGGTTTGCGGGCCTAGCCTCTACGTGAAGCGAAGTTGTCTTGCCCAATGTTCCGTGGGATTTAGTAATAGAGATTTGGTGGATAAAGTATCTTGGCAACCCTAACCAGGGCAAAAAAAATTGAAAAGGTGGTGCAACACGAGGAATTCCCAGGGGGTCACCCATCCTAGTACTACTCTCGCCCAAGCACGTTAAACTTCGGAGTTCTGATGGGATCCGGTGCATTAGTGCTGGTATGATCGCACCCGTCATGTTTAGGGCACAATTTCTTTATGTGTTAACTGTTCAAAGTCGCAGCCTAGAGGGATGGCCCACTCAAAAGGCCCAATGGGCCTAACGACAACCCATCCGCTTAAACAACGCAGCATGCTTGCATGACGTGATATTGACACACTTTAGGGCCCTCTGATGTCCCGCGAGTCAGGTTATCGTCCGTTTAACAGTTCACGACGTACGATCCGGGACGAAAAAACAGAGCAAAAGAAGAAAAGTTTCCTGAAACTGATGAAAACGTTCAATTTTGGGTTCCAAAAATAGGCACAGCGAGCATGCCCGCTTTCCCCGTCGTAGAGCTGTCAGAGAGCTTTGCAACGGTATGCTGTGCGCCGCGTAACTCATTACGGATCAAAATTATGGGCACCACAGCGACGGAGACCTGGTCACATACCCTACGCCCTCGGTTTGCAGGCCCAGCCTCTACGTGGAACGAAGTTGTCTTGCCCAATGTTCTGTGGGATTCAGTAATAGAGATTTGGTGGATAAAGTATCTTGGCAAACCTAACCAGGGCAAAAAAAATTGAAAAGGGGGTGTAACACGAGGGCTTCCCAGGTGGTCACCCATCCTAGTACTACTCTCACCCAAGCACGCTTAACTTCGGAGTTCTAATGGGATCCGCTGCTTTAGTGCTGGTATGATCGCACCCGTCATGTTGAGGGCACAATTCCTATATGTTTTAACAGTTCACAATGCCAGCCTAGAGAGATGGCCCATTCAAAAGGCCCAATGGGCTTAACGACAACCCTTCAACAACGCTGCATCCTCGCAATACATTATATCGACACATTGTAGGGCCCTCTGACGTTCCGCGAGTCAGGTTGTCGTCCTTTGAACAGTTCACAACATATGATCCGGGACGGAAAAACAGAGCAAAAGAAGAAAAGTGGTCTGAAACTGATGAAAACATTCAATTTTGGGCTCCAAAAATGGGCACAACAAACAAACTGGTTGCCCCCGTCGTAGAACTCTCAGAGAGCTTTGCAACGGTATGCTGTGCGCCGCGTAACTCCTTACGGATCAAAAGTTATGGGCACCGGAGCGACGGAGACCTGGTCACAAACCCTACCCCCTCGGTTTATCGGGCGCAGCCTCTACGTGAAGCGAAGTTGTCTTGCCCAATGTTCCGTGGGATTCAGTAATAGAGATTTGGTGGATAAAGTATCTTGGCAACCTTAACCAGGGCAAAAAAAATTGAAAAGGGGGTGCAACACGAGGACTTCCCTGGGGGTCACCCATCTTAGTACTACTCTCGCCCAAGCACGCTTAACTTCGGAGTTCTGATGGGATCCGGTGCATTAGAGCTGGTATGATCGCACCTGTCATGTTGAGGGCACAATTCCTATATGTGTTAACGGTTCACAATCCCAGCCTAGAGAGATGGCCCATTCAAAAGGCTCAATGGGCTTAACGACAACCCATCCGCTTCAACAACGCAGCAACCTCGCAAGACGTTATATCGACACGATGTAGGGCCCTCTGATGTACAGCGAGTCAGGTTTTCGTCCTTTTAACAATTCACAACGTATGATGCTGGATGAAAAAACAGAGCAAAAGAAGAAAAGTGTCCTGAAACTGATGAAAATGTTCGATTTCGGGCTCCAAAAATGGGCAAAGCGAGCATGCTGACTACCCCCGTCGTAGAGGTTTCGGAGAGCTTTACAACGGTATGCTGTGCGCCGCGTAACTCCTGACGGATCAAAAGTTATGGGCACCGGAGTGACGGAGACCTGGTCACAAACCCTACGCCCTCGGTTTGCGGGCCCAGCCTCTACGTGAAGCGAAGTTGTCTTGCCCAATGTTCCGTAGGATTTAGTAATAGAGATTTGGTGGATAAAATATCTTGGCAACCCTAACCAGGGCAAAAAAAATTGAAAAGGGGGTGCAACACGAGGACTTCCCTGGGGGTCACCCATCTTAGTACTACTCTCGCCCAAGCACGCTTAACTTCGTAGTTCTGATGGGATCCGGTGCAATAGTGCTGGTATGATCACACCCGTCATGTTGAGGGCACAATTCCTATATGTGTTAACGGTTCACAATCCCAGCCTAGAGAGATGGCCCATTCAAAAGGCCCAATGGGCTTAACGACAACCCATCCTCTTCAACAACGCAGCATCATTGCAAGACGTGATATCAACGCATTGTAGGGCACTCTGATGTCCCGCGAGTCAGGTTGTCATCCTTTTAACAGTTCATGACGTACGATCCTAGACGGAAAAACAAAGCAAAAGAAGAAAAGCGGCTTGAAACTGATGAAAACGTTCGATTTTTAGCTCCAAAAATGGGCATAGCGAGCAAGCTTGCTGCCCCCGTCGTAGAGCTCTCAGAGTGCTTTGCAACGGTATGCTGTGCGCCGCATAACTCCTAACGGATCAAAAGTTATTGGCACCGGAGCGACGGAAACTTGGTCACAAACCCTACGTCCTCGTTTTGCGGGCCCAACCTCTACGTGAAGCGAAGTTGCCTTGCCCAATGTTCCGTGGGATTCAGTAATATAGATTTGGTGGATAAAATATCTTGGCAACCCTAACCAGGGCAAAAAAAATTGAAAAGGGGGTGCAACACGAGGACTTCGTAGGTGGTCACCCATCCTAGTACTACTCTCGCCCAAGCACGCTTAACTTCGGAGTTCTGATGGGATCCGGTGCATTAGTGCTGGTATGATCCCACCCGTCATGTTGAGGGCACAATTCCTTTATGTGTTAACTGTTCATAATCCCAGCCTAGAGAGATGGCCAATTCGAAAGGCACAATGGGCTTAACGACAACCCATCCGCTTCAACAACACAGCATCCTCGTAAGATGTTATATCGACACGTTGTAGGGCCCTCTAATGTCCCGCGAGTCAGGTTGTCGTCCTTTTAACAGTTCTTGACGTACGATCCGGGATGGAAATATAGAGCAAAAGAAGAAAAGTGGCCTGAAACTAATGAAAACGTTCGATTTTTGGCTACAAAAACGGGCACCACGAGTATGCCGTGCACCGCGTAACTCATTACAGTTCAAAAGTTATTGGCACCGGAGTGACGGAGACCTGGTCACAAACCCTACAACCTCGGTTTGCGGGCCCAGCCTCTACTTGAAACGAAGTTGTCTCGTCCATTGTTCCGTGGGATTCAGTCATAGAGATTTGGTGGATAAAGTATCTTGGCAACCCTAACCAGGGCAAAAAAAATTGAAAATGGGGTGCAACACGAGGACTTCCCAGGGGGTCACCCATCATAGTACTATTCTCGCCCAAGCACGCTTAACTTCGGAGTTCTGATGGGATCCGGTGCATTAGTGCTGGTATGATCGCACCCATCAAGTTGATTGCACAATTCCTATATGTGTTAACGGTTCATAGTCCCAGCCTAGAGAGATGGCCCATTCAAAAGGCCCAATGGGCTTAACGACAACCCATCCGCTTCAACAACGCCGCATCCTCGCAAGACGTTATATCGACACATTGTTGGGCCCTTTGATGTCCAGCGAGTTCGGTTTTCGTCCTTTTAACAATTCACAACGTATGATCCGGGACGGAAAAACAGAGCAAAAGAAGAAAAGTGGTCTGAAACTGATGAAAACGTTCAATTTTGGGCTCCAAAAATTGGCAAAGCGAGCAAGCTGGCTGCCCCCGTCGTAGAGGTCTCAGAGAGCTTTTCAACGGTATACTGTGCGCCGCGTAACTCCTTACGGATCAAAAGTTATGGGCACCAGAGCGACGGAGACCTGGTCACAAACCCTATGCACTCGGTTTGCGGTCCTAGCCTCTACGTGAGGCAAAGTTGTCTTGCCCTATGTTCCGTGGGATTCAGTAATAGAGATTTGTTGGATAAAGTATCTTGGCAACCCTAACCAGGGCAAAAAAAATTGAAAAGGGGGTGCAACACGAGGACTTTCCAGGGGGTCACCCATCCTTGCACTACTCAAGCCCAAGCACGCTTAACTTCGGAGTTCTGATGGGATCCGGTGCATTAGTGCTGGGCACAATTCCGATATGTGTTAACGGTTCACAGTCCCAGCCTAGAGAGATGGCCTATTAAAAAGGCCCAATGGGCTTAACGACAACCCATCCGCTTCAACAATGCAGCATCTTCACAAGACGTTATATCAACATGTTGTAGGGCCCTCTGATGTCCCGCGAGTCAGGTTGTCATCCTTTTAACAGTTCACGACGTACGATCCTGGACGGAAAAACAGAGCAAAAGAAGAAAAGCAGCCTGAAACAGATGAAAACATTCGAATTTGGGCACCAAAAACGGGCACAGCGAGCAAGCTGGCTGCCCCCGTCGTAGAGCTCTCAGTGGGCTTTGCAACGGTATGCTGTGCACCGCGTGAGTCCTTACGGATCAAAAGTTATGGGCACCGGAGCGATGGAAACTGAGTCACATACCCTACACCCTCGGTTTATCGGGCCCAGCCTCTACGTGAAGCGACGTTGTCTTGCCCAATGTTCCGTGGGACTCAGCAATAGAGATTTGGTGGATAAAGTATCTTGGCAACCCTAACCAGGGCAAAAAAAATTGAAAAGGGGGTGCAACACGAGGACTTCCCAGGGGGTCACCCATCCTAGTACTACTCTCGTCCAAGCACGATTAACTTCGGAGTTGTGATGGGATCCGGTGCATTAGTGCTAGTATGATCGCACCCGTCATGTTGATGGCACAATTCCTATATGTGTTAACGGTTTACAGTCCCAGTCTGGAGAGATGGCCCATTAAAAAGGCCCAATGGCCTTAGCGACAACCCATCCGCTTCAATAACGCAGCATCCTCGCAAAACGTGATATCAACACGTTGTAGGGTCCTCTGATCTCCAGCGAGTCAGGTTGTCCTCCTTTTAACAGTTCACAACGTATGATGCGGGACGAAAAAACAGAGCAAAAGAAGAAAAGTGGCCAAACACTGATGAAAACGTTCGATTTTGGGCTCCAAAAATGGGCAAAGCGAGCAAGCTGGCTGTCCCCGTTGTAGAGGCCTTAGAGAGGTTTGCAACGGTATGCTGTGCGCCACGTAACTCCTTACGGATCAAAAGTTATGGGCACCGGAGCGACGGAGACCTGGTCACAAACCCTACGCCCTCGGTTTGCGGGCCCAGCCTCTACGTGAAGCGAAGTTGTCTTGCCTAATGTTCCGTGGGATTCAGTAATAGAGATTTGGTGGATAAAGTATCTTGGCAACCCTAACTAGGGCAAAAAAATTGAAAAGGGGGTGCAACACGAGGACTTCCCAAGGGGTTGCCCATCCTTGCACTACTCTCGCCCAAGCACGCTAAACTTCTGAGTTCTAATGGGATCCGGTGTATTAGTGCTGGTATGATCGCACCCGTAATGTTTAGGGCACAATTCCTATATGTGTTAACGGTTCACAGTCCCAGCCTAGAGAGATGGCCCATTCAAAAGGCCCAATGGGCTTAACGACAACCCATCCGCTTCAACAACGCAGCATCCTCGCAAGACATTATATCGACATGTTGTAGGGCCCTCCGACTTCCCGCGAGTCAGGTTGTCGTCCTTTGAACAGTTCACAACGTATGATCCGGCGCGAAAAAAAATAGAGCAAAAAAAAGAAAAGTGCCATGAAACTGATGAAAACGTTCAATTTTGGGCTCCAAAAACGGGCACAGCGAGCAAGCTCAAAACCCCCGTCGTAGAGCACTCAGAGAGCTTTGCAATGGTATGCTGTGCGCCGCGTAACTCCTTACGGATCAAAAGTTATGGGCACCAGAGCGACGGAGACCTGGTCACAAACCCTATGCACTCGGTTTGCGGTCCTAGCCTCTACGTGAGGCAAAGTTGTCTTGCCCTATGTTCCGTGGGATTCAGTAATAGAGATTTGTTGGATAAAGTATCTTGGCAACCCTAACCAGGGCAAAAAAAATTGAAAAGGGGGTGCAACACGAGGACTTTCCAGGGGGTCACCCATCCTTGCACTACTCTAGCCCAAGCACGCTTAACTTTGGAGTTCTGATGGGATCCGGTGCATTAGTGCTGGGCACAATTCCTATATGTGTTAACGGTTCACAGTCCCAGCCTAGAGAGATGGCCCATTAAAAAGGCCCAATGGGCTTAACGACAACCCATCCGCTTCAACAATGCAGCATCTTCACAAGACGTTATATCAACATGTTGTAGGGCCCTCTGATGTCCCGCGAGTCAGGTTGTCGTCCTTTGAACAGTTCACAACGTATGATCCGGCGCGAAAAAAAATAGAGCAAAAGAAGAAAAGTGCCGTGAAACTGATGAAAACGTTCAATTTTGGGCTCCAAAAACGGGCACAGCGAGCAAGCTCGAAACACCCGTCGTAGAGCACTCAGAGAGCTTTGCAATGGTATGCTGTGCGCCGCGTAACTCCTTACGGATCAAAAGTTATGGGCACCAGAGCGACAGAGACCTGGTCACAAACCCTACGCCCTCGGTTTATCGGGCCCAGCCTCTACGTTAAGCGAAGTTGTCTTGCCCAATGTTCCGTGGGACTCAGTAATAGTGATTTGGTGGATAAAGTATCTTGGCAACCCTAACCAGGGCAAAAAAAATTGAAAAGGGGGTGCAACACGAGGACTTCCCAGGGGGTCACCCATCCTAGTACTACTCTCGCCCAAGCACGCTTAACTTCGGAGTTCAGATGGGATCCGGTGCATTAGTGCTGGTATGATCGCACCCGCCATGTTGAGGGCACAATTCCTTTATGTGTTAACTGTTCACCATCCCAGCCTAGAGAGATGGCCCATTCAAAAGGCCCAATGGGCTGAACGACAACCCATCCGCTTCAAAAATGCAGCATGCTTGCAAGACGT
This sequence comes from Ehretia macrophylla, assembly GCA_037974665.1. Taxonomy (NCBI): domain Eukaryota; kingdom Viridiplantae; phylum Streptophyta; class Magnoliopsida; order Boraginales; family Ehretiaceae; genus Ehretia; species Ehretia macrophylla. The sequence goes on from CM075780.1 coordinate 2,067,177, forward strand.
GATATCGACACGGTGTAGGTCTCTCTGATGTCCAGCGAGTCAGGTTGTCGTCCTTTTAACAGTTCACGACGTACGATTTGGGATGAAAAAATAGAGCAAAAGAAGAAAAGTGGCATGATACTGATGAAAACGTTCGATTTTGGGCTCCAAAAACTGGCGCAGCGAGCTTGCCTGCTGCCCCCGTCACAGAGGTCTCAGAGAGCTTTGCAACGGTATGCTGTGCGCCGCGTAACTCCTTACAGATCAAAAGTTATGGGCACCGGAGCGAAAGAGACCTGGTCACAAACCCTACGCCCTCGGTTTATCGAGCCCAGCCTCTACGTGAAACGAAGTTGTCTTGCCCAATGTTCCGTGAGATTCTGTAATAGAGAGTTGGTGGATAAAGTATCTTGGCAACCCTAACTAGGGCAAAAAAAATTGAAAAGGGGGTTCAACACGAGGACTTCTCAGGGGGTCACCCAGCCTAGTACTACTCTCGCCCGAGCACGCTTAACTTCGGAGTTCTTATGGGATCCGGTGCATTAGTGCTGGTATGATCGCACCTGTCATGTTGAGGGCACAATTCCTATATGTGTTAACGGTTCACAAACCCAGCCTAGAGAGACGGCCCATTCAAAAGGCCCAATGGGCTTACCGACAACCCATCCGCTTCAACAACGCAGCATCCTCGCAAGACGTTATATCGACACGTTGTAGGGCCCTCTGATGTCCCGAGAGTCAGGTTTTCGTCCTTTGAATATATCACAACGTATGATCCGGGACGGAAAAACAGAGCAAAAGAAGAAAAGTGGTATGAAACTAATGAAAACGTTCGATTTTGGGCTCCAAAAACGGGCACAGCGAACAAGCTGGCTGCCCCCGTCGTAGAGCTCTTAGAGAGCTTTGCAACGGTATGTTGTGCGCCGCGTAACTCCTTACGTATCAAAAGTTATGGGCACCGGAGCGACGGAGACATGGTCACACACCCTACACACTCGGTTTGCGGTCCCAGCCTCTATGTGAAGCGAAGTTGTCTTGCCCAATGTTCCGTGGGATTCAGTAATATAGATTTGGTGGATAAAGTATCTTGGCAACCCTAACCAGGGCAAAAAACATTGAAAAGGGGGTGCAACACGAGGACTTCACAGGGGGTCACCCATCCTAGTACTACTCTCGCCCAAGCACGCTTAACTTCGGAGTTCTGATGGGAACCAATGCATTAGTGCTGGTATGATCGCACCCGTCATGCTGAGGGCACAATTTCTATATGTGTTATCGGTTCACAGTCCCAGCCTAGAGAGATGGCCCATTCAAAAGGCCCAATGGGCTTAACGACAACCCATTCGCTTCAACAACGCAGCATCCTCGCAAGACGTTATATCAACACATCGTAGGGCCCTCTGATGTCTCATGAGTAAGGTTGTCGTCCTTTTAACAGTTCACGACGTTGGATCGTGGACGGAAAAGCAGAGCAAAAGAAGAATAACGGCCTGAAACAGATGAAAAGGTTCGATTTTGGGTACCAAAAAGGGGCACGTCGAGCAAGCTGGCTGTCCCCGTCATAGAGCTCTCAGAGAGCTTTGTAATGGTATGCTGTGCGCCGCGTAACTCCTTACGGATCAAAAGTTATGGGCACCGGAGAGACGAAAACCTGGTCACAAACCCTACGCCATCGGTCGGGCCCAGCCTCTACGTGAAGTGAAGTTGTCTTGTCCAATATTACGTGGGATTCAGTAATAGAGATTTGGTGGATAAAGTATCTTGGCAACCCTAACCAGGGCAAAAAAAATTGAAAAGGGGGTGCTACACGAGGACTTCCTTGGTGGTCACCCATCCTAGTACTACTCTCGCCCAAGCACGCTTAACTTCAGAGTTCTGATGGGATCCGGTGCATTAGTGCTGGTATGATCGCACCCGTCATGTTGAGGGCACAATTCCTTTATGTGTAAACTGTTCACAGTCCCAGCCTATAGAGATGGCCCATTCAAAAAGCATAATGGGCTTAAAGACAACCCATCCGCTTCAACAACGCAGCATGCTTGGGAGACGTGATATCAACACATTGTAGGGCCCTCTGATGTCCCGCAAGTCAGGTTGTCGTCCTTTTAACAGTTCGCGACGTACGATCTGGGATGAAAAAACAGAGCAAAAGAAGAAATGTGGCCTGAAACTGATGAAAACGTTCGATTTTGGGCTCCAAAAAGGGGCACAGCGAGCATGCTGGCTGCCACCGTAGTAGAGCTTTCAGAGAGCTTTGCAACGGTATGCTGTGCGCCGCATAACTCATTACGGATCAAAAGTTATGGGCACCGGAGCGACGGAGACCTGGTCACAAACCCTACGCCCTCGGTTTGTGGGCCTAGCCTCTACGTGAAACGAAGTTGTCTTGCCCAATCTTCCGTGAGATTCAGTAATAGAGACTTGGTGGATAAAGTATCTTGGCAACCTTAACCAGGGCAAAAAAAATTGAAAAGGGGGTGCAACACGAGGACTTCGCTGGGGGTCACCCATCATAGTACTACTCTCGCCCAAGCACGCTTAACTTCGGAGTTCTAATGGGATCCGGTGCAATAGTGATGGTATGATCGCACCCGTCATGTTGAGGGCACAATTCCTATATGTGTTAACGGTTCATAGTCCCAGCCTAGAGAGATGGCCCATTCAAAAGGCCCAATGGGCTTAACGACAACCCATCCGCTTCAACAATGTAGCATTCCCGCAAGTCGTTATATCGACTCGTTGTTGGGCCCTCTGATGTCCCGTGAGTCAAGTTGTCGTCCATTTAACAGTTCACAACGTATGATCCGGGACGAAAAAACAAAGTAAAAGAAGAAAAGTGGACTGAAGCTGATGAAAACGTACGATTTTGTGATTCAAAAATGGGCATAGCGAGCAAGCTAGCTACCCCTGTCGTAGAGCTCTCAGAGAGCTTTGCAACGGTATGCTGTGCGCCGCATAACTCCTTACGGATCAAAAGTTATGGGCACCGCAGCGACGGAGACCTGGTCCCAAACCCTACGCCCTCGGTTTGCGGGCCCAGCCTCTACGCGAAGCGAAGTTGTCTTGCCCTATGTTCCGTGGGTTTCAGTAATAGAGATTTGGTGGATAAAGTATCTTGGCAACCCTAACCAGGGCAAAAAAAACTGAAAAGGGGGTGCAACACGAGGACTTCCCAGGGGGTCACCCATCCTAGTGCTACTCTCGCCCAAGCGCGCTTAACTTCGGAGTTCTGATGGGATCCGGTGCATTAGTGTTGGTATGATCGCACCCGTCATGTAGAGGGCACAATTCCTATATGTGTTAACGGTTCACAATCCCAGCCTAGAGAGATGGCCCATTCAAAAGGCCCAATGGGCTTAACGACAACCCATCTGCTTCATCAACACAGCATCCTCGCAAGACATTATATCGACACGTTGTAGGGCGCTCTGACGTCCTCTGAGTTAGGTTGTCGTCGTTTGAACAGTTCACAACGTATGATCCGGGAAGAAAAAATAGAGCAAAAGAAGAAAAGTAGCCTGAAACTGATGAAAACGTTCGATTTTGGGCTCCAAAAAGGGCACAGCCAGCAAGCTTGCTGCCCCCGTCGTAGAGCACCCAGAGAGCTTTGCAACGGTATGCTGTGCGCCGCGTAACTCCTTACGGATCAAAAGTTATGGGCACCAGAGCCACGGAGACCTGGTCACATACCCTATGCCCTCGGTTTATCGGGCCCAGCCTCTACGTGAAGCGAAGTTGTCTTGGCCAATGTTCCATGGGATTCAGTAATTGAGATTTGGTGGATAAAGTATCTAGGCAACCCTAACCAGGGCAAAAAAATTGAAAAGTAGGTGCAACACGAGGACTACCCAGAGGGTCACTGTGAGGCCTGACCCCGAATTGCGTGCGATACCTCGTTTTGCATGCCCTAACCTAGATGTGCGTGCCATGACCTAGGTTTGAGAATTGTATTTAGTTTTGTATGCCTTGCATTGAATTTTGTGCATTCATATAGGGTTACGTGCGTTTACTTGAAAAACGTGCATTCGTCTCGTAGTTCGTGCGATACCTCGAAGTGCTTGCCCTAAACCTAGGAAGGCGTGTCTTCACGCTAATCAAGAAAGCATCTTACACGAAGCACTAGACTATTAAACAATCCTACAAAATCCACTAACAATATAATAATCCAAATTCCATTCACTAGAAGACAAAAATGCACCAAACACTACAAATTCCTTATTCTTTATTTTTTGTTCTTTTTGCATTTTCAACACACAACAATTAACACCCAAAATATGACACAAATTCAGCCATTTTATTAGCCTTGGCTGACCATACCATGGTCATGCACAAGGTTTGAGCAAAATTTCTTTATTCTAATGCATGCCAAGACAATTTATGACGCAAAGGCATTAAAAATTGCTCAAAAATCCTTCCATTTGCACAAATTTTCGGCCACTTCATCCTTTCCCATCCTAGAAATTTCAAAATATCACATTGGAGACACAAATGCAGAATTTTTGAAGCCCAAGGCCGACATTCCCCTTGAAGATGCAAAAGGCTTCCTTGTTTGTCATTTTCTTCATTTCTTTCTTCACATTTCTCGTTCCTCTTCATTCTCTCTCTCCATTTTTGGTTCTTGGCTGAGTTTTCTACCTCCTTGGTTTTTCTTCTTCACATCTTGGTTGAGCAAGGTCGAGTAGCCATCGAGAAACCCAAGCAAACAAGCTAGAGCTCGAAATCACTCTTGCATGTGCATTTGAAGCTTCATTTCGGCCTAGGTGAGTTACTAAGCATCCATTTCTTTTCCTCAAGTTCTAATTACTTGCATGCACTAAGATATTGCTAATTAAGTTAGGAAAAATAGAGAAAAGCTAGTAGGATTCGCCTAGGCAAAGAAAAGGAGAAGATTTGAGCTTCAACAAGGTTGTTGTGCATCTTTTGATTGATTGCAAAGGTGAGGGTTAAAAGCTTTTGAAAACTCTTTGAAATTTCACATGCATGTTCATAAATGTGTATATTTGCTTCTGTACTTGAGTTATGTGGTCGTTCATGAGCTTAAACAACCATGCATGGCAAGATCTTGGCTTGAAAATGATGCTAGGTGAAGTCGAATTCTTGTGACAGCTCTCTGACCAGTCTGTTCGAGGTAAGTTTAGATAATCAAATGATGTTGGAAATTCTTGAAAATTGGTGGGTGACTATTTTCGACAGTTTTTAACATTTTTCCCAGAAATAGGCCGAAGCAGATTTTGACTCTAAGGTCCTCAAAATGACAAATCATTAAAATGTGACCAAATCTGGAAATCTGGAAAAATGAATCAGGTTTTGGCAGATGCACTGACCTTGTGGAACGAACCATATTTGACTTAGTAAATGTTGTCAAAAATGCATGAAAATTGGTGTGCTGCTATATTTTTCAGTTCTGGACAATTTTGTTAGAAATGGACCAAAGCTAAAAATGACTCTAAGGACCTCAAAAACGTCAATTTCTGAAAAGTGTGCAAATCTGGACAGTTTGTGCTACCTCACTGTTTCGGCTATAACTAATGATTCTGAACCCCAATTGATGCAAGGTTTGTTTCTGAGTTTAGTTAACTTCTTAATATTTAATTTGACATCTTATTCACTGAATTTGGAGATTGTTTGTTTACCCGATTAATTGTGAGAAAACAGCCTACTGCAGTGAGTGTTTCACTTAGCTATATGCATGGAAAACTATTGTAACCTCTCTTGTGGTGCTAATTGCTTGGAATTATGATGTTGGAATATTGCGTGGACTGTTTTGAGTACTTGAGGATGCTTGAATGGAATGATGCATGACTTGAGAATGACTTTGAGTTGACTTAGGGTTTTAATCACACGAATAAGCACGAAATAGAAACCCTAATGACTAGGTAGCTTTGCTAAGTGTTGATCTCTTGGTTATTGTGTGGAAATTTTATGCTTAGTGGGCTGCCCGTAAATGTGTTATAACTTCAATTATGGTTTTGACGATTGCATGTTGTCAAATAAGCTTTTCTTGCTACCGAACCCACGTAAATGTTGTTGCATGTTGAATAATTCGTATCACTTGATTATATGAGCTTCTTAATGAGTTATATGGCCTGTTTTACAGGTGTTACATGGCTGCCCGTTTGATGTTCATATGACTCTATATGCCTTTCAAGTGAAATAACTTGCCTTATCGTGCCTTGTTTGACTACTTGACAACGTGCGATCTTATAACTGTTCGGAGGCAACCTACTTTGTTGCCCTCCTAATGTGATATGTTAAATGTTATAAATGTGCATTGCATACGAGGTTGCAACCTTTCGTGGGGCATGGTAGTGTTTCACGCACGCCGGGCGGCATCGGGCTTGCTGGTGTTACCGTGACTACCATGGTCCAATTCCCTCTCTCGCTTGGCATTTCACCCTCGGAGAGTTGGGTCATAGGTTTCGGGGTACATCCGGAGTACACCCAATTGGGAGTGATAAGCGGGTTATTGAAGTCGGCCGCACCAAATGATTCGAAATTGAAATTGAGAGCAAATACTCACCGTATCCTTGAAATGATTGGTAATTGTATCCGTTTCTCGATTTGTTTCTTATAATTGCTTACCATATTATTTGTAATATGTGACACGTTTTAAAAAAAGGGGTTTTCATAAATTGAACCGGAAAATGAGTTTCAAAATTTATTTCTCGTTCCCCCTCGCTGAGTTCATAAGGACTCACCCTCTTTTATCATTTCAGGTGAAGAAGAACAGGTACAGGAACCTGAGGATAATGTACCTAATGATGAACCCCTGGAGTGATTGCCTGTTATTGTTGTTTTGCATGAACGTGACTACTTGTGTATTTTGTGCTGCTTGAAGACCATTTGTCTTATGTTGCTTGTTGTTGCTAATGTAAAAGACCCCCGTTGTAATTTGGGGTCTAATTTTGGTTTGTACTTATTTTAAGTAGATCGATACTAGACATGACACCACTATGATCGTTTTGCTTTTACTACCGCTAGTATCTATCACAGGCTATGATGCTTAGTTGAGGAATAGGTAAATGAACTTATCCAAACTCAACAGGTACTCGCTAATAAGCTAAGATCAACAGGTATATTTTGAAACGAGAATAAATGGACAAACGAGACATAGCACCATGCTAGGTTATAAATCAAACGGGACGTCGAAATAACCAATAAGCAATTCAATCGATGATAAAATAGTAAACTCTAGTCGGGAATGAACTTGAATTGAAAGTTTGAGGCTGTTAGAAAACTTAGGTCAAAACAAAGAGCCCAATTACAACCGTTATGCTGCCGGATTTCTGAAAAAATTTTGGAGTCTAGAATAAAATGTTAAGTGTTAAACCTCCTAGAATGATTAAGAATGTGAAAGGACTTGAATGTTTAGATCACACCCTAGTCTAACCTTTATAGGCCAGGTTGGGGCGTGACAGTCACCCATTCTAGTACTACTCTCGCCCAAGCGCGCTTAACTTCAGAGTTCTGATGGGATCCGGTGCATTATTGCTGGTATGATAGCACCCGTCATGTTGAGGGCACAATTCCTATATGTGTTAACGGTTCACAATCCCAGCCTAGAGAGATGGTCCATTCAAAAGGCCCAATGGGCTTAACAACAACCCATCCGCTTCAACAACGCAGCATCCTCGCAAGACGTTATATTGATACGTTGTAGGGCCCTCTGACGTCCCGCGAGTCAGGTTGTCGTCCTTTGAACAGTTCACCACGTATGATCCGGGATGGAAAAACAAAGCAAAAGAAGAAAAGTGGTCTGAAACGGATGAAAACATTTGATTTTGGGCACCAAAAATGGGCACAGCGAACAAGCTGGCTGCGCCCATCGTAGAGCTCTCAGAGAGCTTTGCAACGGTATGTTGTGCGGCGCGTAACTCCTTACGGATCAAAAGTTATGGGCACCGGAGCGACGGAGACCTGGTCACAAACCCTACACCATCGGTTTATCGGGCCCAGCCTCTACGTGAAGCGAAGTTGTCTTGCCCAATGTTCCGTGGGATTCAGTAAAAGAGATTTGGTGGATAAAGTATCTTGGCAACCATAACAAGGGAAAAAAAAATTGAAAAGGGGGTGCAACACGAGGACTTCCCAGGGTGTTACCCATCCTAGTACTACTCTAGCCCAAGCACACTTAACTTCGGAGTTCTGATGGGATCCGGTGCATTAGTGCTGGTATGATCGCACCTGTCATGTTGAGGGCACAATTCCTATATGTGTTAACAGTTCACAGTCCCAGCCTAGAGAGATGGCCCATTCAAAAGGCCCAATGGGCTTAACAACAACCCATCCGTTCAACAACGTAGCAACCTCGCAAGACGTTATATTGATACGTTGTAGGGCCCTCTGACGTCCCGCGAGTCAGGTTGTCGTCCTTTTAACAGTTCACAACTTATGATCCGGGACGGAAAAACAGAGCAAAAGAAGAAAAATGGCCTGAAACTGATGAAAACGTTCGATTTTGGGCTCCAAAAATGGGCAAAGCGAGCAAGTTGGCTGCCCCCATCGTAGAGGTCTTAGAGAGCTTTGCAACGGTATGTTGTACGCCGCGTAACTCCTTACGGATCAAAAGTTATGGGCACCGGAGCGACGGAGACCTGGTCACAAACACTATGCCCTCGGTTTGCGGGCCCAGCCTTTACGTTAAGCGAAGTTGTGTTGCCCAGTGTTCCGTGGGATTCAGTAATAGAGATTTGGTGGATAAAGTATCTTGGCGACCCTAACCAGGGCAAAAAAAATTGAAAAGGGGGCGCAACACGGGGACTTCCTAGGGGGTCGCCCATCCTTGCACTACTCTCGCCCAAGCACGTTTAACTTCGGAGTTCTGATGGGATCCGGTGCATTCGTGCTGGTATGACCGCACTCGTCATGGTGAGGGCACAATTCCTATTTGTGTTAACGGTTCACAGTCCCAGCCTAGAGAGATGGCCCATTCAAAAGGCCCAATGGGCTTAACGACAACCCATCCGCTTCACCAACGCAGCATCCTCGCAAGAGGTAATATCAACACATTGTAGGGCCCTCTGAGGTCCCGCGAGTTGGGTTGACGTCCTTTTAACAGTTCATGACGTACGATCCTAGACGGAAAAACATAGCAAAAGAAGAAAAGTGGCCTGAAACTGATGAAAATGTTCAATTTTAGGAACCAAAAACAGGCACAGTGATCAAGCTGGCTGCCCCCGTCGTAGAGCTCTCAGAGAGTTTTGCAACGGTATGTTGTGCGCCGCGTAACTCCTTACGGATCAAAAGTTATGGGCATCGGAGCGACGGACACCTGGTCCAAACCCTACGCCCTCGGTTTATCGGGCCCAGCCTCTACGTGAAGCGAAGTTGTCTTGCCAAATGTTCCGTGGGACTTAGTAATAGAGATTTGGTGGATAAAGTATCTTGGCAACCCTAACCAGGGCAAAAAAAATTGAAAAGGGGGTGCAACACGAGGACTTCCCAGGGGGTCACCCATCCTAGTACTACTCTCGCCCAAGCACGCTTAACTTCGGAGTTCTGATGGGATCCAGTGCATTAGTGCTGGTATGATCACACCCATCATGTTGATGGCACAATTCCTTTATGTGCAAACTGTTCACAGTCCCAGCCTAGAGATATGGCCAATTCAAAAGGCCCAATGGGCTTAACGATAACCCATCCGCTTCAACAATACAGCATGCTTGCAAGACGGGATATCGACACGTTGTAGGGCCCTCTGATGTCCCGCGAGTCAGGTTGTCGTCCTTTTAACAGTTCACGACGTACGATTTGGGATGGAAAAACAAAGCAAAAGAATAAAAGTCGCCTGAAACTGATGAAACGTTCGATTTTGGGCTCCAAAAATGGGCACAGCGAGCATGCTGGCTGCCCCCGTCATAGAGGTCTCAGAGAGCTTTGCAGCGGTATGCTGTGCCCCGCAAAACTCCTTATGGATCAAAAGTTATGGGCACCGGAGCGATGGAGACCTAGTCACATACCCTACACCCTCGGTTTATCGGGCCCAGCCTCTACGTGAAGCGAAGTTGTCTTGCCCAATGTTCTGTGGGACTCAGAAATAGAGATTTGGTGGATAAAGTATCTTGGCAACCCTAACCAGGGCAAAAAAAATTGAAAAGGGGGTGCAACACGAGGACTTCCCAGGGGGTCACCCATCCTAGTACTACTCTCGCCCAAGCACCTTTAACTTCGGAGTTGTAATGGGATCCGGTGCATTAGTACTGGTATGATCGCACCCGTCATGTTGATGGCACAATTCCTATATGTGCTAACGGTTTACAGTCCCAGCCTAGATAGATGGCCCATTCAAAAGGCCCAATGGGCATAGCGACAACCCATCAGCTTCAACAACGCAGCATCCTCAAAAGGCGTGATATCAACACGTTGTAGGGTCCTCTGATCTCCCGCGAGTCAGGTTATCGTCCTTTTAACAGTTCACGACGTACGATCCGGGATGGAAAAACAAAGCAAAAGAAGAAAATGGCCTGAAACTGATGAAAACGTTCGATTTTTGGCTCCGAAAATTGGCACAGCGAGCAAGTTGGCTGCCCTCATCGTAGAGTACTCAGAGAGCTTTGCAACAGTATGCTGTGCGCCGCGTAACTTCTTTCGGATCAAAAGTTATGGGCACCGGAGCCACGGAGACTTGGTCACAAACCCTACGCCCTCAGTTTGCGGGCCTAGCCACTACGTGAAGCGAAGTTGTCTTGCCCAATGTTCCGTGGGATTCAGTAATATTGATTTGGTGGATAAAGTATCTTGGCAACCCTAACTAGGGAAAAAAAAATTGAAAAAGGGGTGCAACACGAGGACTTCCCAGGGGGTCACACATCCTAGTACTACTCTCGTCCAAACACGCTTAACTTCGGAGTTCTGATGGGATCCAGTGCATTAGTGCTGGTATGATCGCACCCGTCATGTTGAGGGCACAATTCCTTTATGTGTTGACTATTCAGAGTCCAAGCCTAGAGAGATGGCCCATTCAAAAGGCCCAATGGGCTTAACTACAACCCATCCGCTTCAACAACGCAGCATCCTCACAAGACGTTATATCGACACATTGTAGGGCCCTCTGATGTCCCGCGAGTCAGGTTATCGTCGTTTTAACAGTTCACAACGTATGATCCGGGATTAAAAAACAGAGCGAAAGAAGAAAAGTGGCCTGAAACTGAAGAAATTGTTTGATTTTGGGCTCCAAAAACGGGCATAGCGAGCAAGCCGGCTGCCCCCGTCGTCGAGCTCTCAGAGAGCTTTGCAACGGTATGCTGTGCGCCGCGTAACTCCTTACGGATCAAAAGTTATTGGCATCGGAGCGACAGAGATCTGGTCACAAACCCTACGCCCTCGGTTTGCGGGCCCAGCCTCTACGTGAAGCGAAGTTGTCTTGCCCAATGTTCCGTGGGATTCAGTAATAGAGATTTGGTGGATAAAGTATCTTGGCAACCCTAACCATGGCAAAAAAATTGAAAAGGAGGTGCAACACGAGGACTTCCCAGGGGGTCACCCATCCTAGTACTACTCTCGCCCAAGCACGCTTAACTTTGGAGTTCTGATGGGATCCGGTGCATTAGTGCTGGTATGATCGCACCCGTCATGTTGACGGCACAATTCCTTTATGTGTTAACTGCTCACAGTCCCAGCCTAGAGAGATGGCCCATTCAAAAGGCCCAATGGGCTTAACGACAACCCATCCACTTCAACAATGCAGCATGCTTGCAAGACGTGATATCAACACGTTGTAGGGCCCTCTGATGTCCCGCGAGTCAGGTTGTCGTCCTTTTAACTGTTCACGACGTACGACTCGGGACGGAAAAACAAAGCAAAAGAAGAAAAGTGGCCTGAAACTGATGAAACGTTCGATTATGGGCTCCAAAAATGGGCACAGCGAGCAAGATGGCTGCCCCCGTCGTAGAGCTCTCAGAAAGCTTTACAATGGTATGACAGAGAAAAAGAAGAAAAGTGGCCTGAAACTGATGAAAACGTTCAATTTTCGGCACCAAAAATGGGCAAAGTGAGCAAGCTGGCTGCCCCCGTCGTAGAGCTCTCAAAGCGTTTTGCAACGGTATGCTGTGCGCCGCGTAACTCCTTACGGATCAAATGTTATGGGCACCGAAGCGACGGAGACCTGGTCACAAACCCTACGCCCTCGGTTTATCGTGCCCAGCCTCTACGTGAAGCGAAGTTGTCTTGCCAAATGTTCCGCGGGACTCAGTAATAGAGATTTGGTGGATAAAGTATCTTGGCAACCCTAACCAGTGCAAAAAAAAATTGAAAAGGGGGTGCAACATGAGGACTTCCCAGGGGGTCACCCATCCTAGTACTACTCTCGCCCAAGCACGCTTAACTTCGGAATTCTGATGCGATCCAGTGCATTAGTGCTGGTATGATCGCACTCGTCATGTTGAGGGAACAATTCCTTTATGTGCAAACTGTTCACAGTCCCAGCCTAGAGATATGGCCCATTCAGAAGGCCCAATGGGCTTAACGACAACCCATCCGGTTCAACAATATAGCATGCTTGCAAGACGTGATATTGACACGTTGTAGGGCCCTCTGATGTCCCGTGAGTCAGGTTGTCTTCCTTTTAACAGTTCACGATGTACGATCCGGACGGAAAAACAGAGCAAAAGAATAAAAGTGGCCTGAAACTGATGAAAACGTTCAATTTTGGGCTCCAAAAAGGGGCACAGCGAGCATGCTGGCTTCCCCCGTCATAGAGGTCTCAGAGAGCTTTGCAACGGTATGCTGTGCGCCGCATAAATCCTTACGGATCAAAAGTTATGGGCCCCGGAGCGATGGAGACCTAGTCACATACCCTACACCCTCGGTTTATCGGGCCCAGCCTCTACGTGAAGCGAAGTTGTCTTGCCCAATGTTCCGTGGGACTCAGTAATAGAGATTTGGTGGATAAAGAATCTTGGCAACCCTAACCAGGGCAAAAAAAATTGAAAAGGGGGTGCAACACGAGGACTTCCCAGGGGGTCACCCATCCTAGTACTACTCTTGCCCAAGCACGCTTAACTTCGGAGTTGTGATGGGATCCGGTGCATTAGTGCTGGTCTGATCGCACCCGTCATGTTGATGGCACAATTCCTATATGTGTTAACGGTTTACAGTCCCAGCCTAAAGAGATGGCCCATTCAAAAGGCCCAATGGGCATAGCGACAACCCATCAGCTTCAACAACGCAGCATCCTCACAAGACATGATATCAACATGTTGTAGGGTCCTCTGATCTCCCGCGAGTCAGGATGTCGTCCTTTTAACAGTTCACGACGTACGATCCGGGATGGAAAAACAGGGCAAAAGAAGAAAATGGCCTGAAACTCATCAAAACGTTCGATTTTGGGCTCCGAAAATGGGCACAGCGAGCAAATTGGCTGCCCCCGTCGTAGATCTCTCAGAGAGATTTGCAACGATATGCTGTGCGCCGCGTAACTTCTTACGGATCAAAAGTTATGAGCACCGGAGCCACGGAGACTTGGTCACAAACCCTACGCCCTCAGTTTGCGGGCCCAGCCACTACATGAAGCGAAGTTGTCTTGCCCAATGTTCTGTGGGATTCAGTAATAGAGATTTGGTGGATAAAGTATCTTGGCAACCCTAACCAAGGCAAAAAAATTTGAAAAAAGGGTGCAACACGAGGACTTCACAGGGGGTCACACATCCTAGTACTACTCTCGTCCAAGCACGCTTAACTTCGGAGTTCTGATGGGATCCAGTGCATTAGTGCTGGTATGATCGCACCCGTCATGTTGAGGGCACAATTCCTTTATGTGTTAACTATTCAGAGTCCCAGCCTAGAGAGATGGCCCATTCAAAAGGCCCAATGGGATTAACAACAACCCATCCGCTTCAACAACGTAGCATCCTCACAAGACGTTATATCGACACGTTGTAGGGCCCTCTGATGTCCCGCGAGTCAGGTTGTCGTCGTTTTAACCGTTCACAACATATGATCCGGGATGAAAAAACAGAGCGAAAGTAGAAAAGTGTACTGAAACTGAAGAAAACGTTCGATTTTGGGCTCCAAAAATGGGCACAACGAGCAAGTTGGCTACCCCCGTCGTCGAGCTCTCAGAGAGCTTTGCAACGGTATGTTGTCCGCCGCGTAACTCCTTACGGATCAAAAGTTATGGGCACCGGAGAGACGGAGATCTGGTCACAAACCCTACGCCCTCGGTTTGCAGGCCCAGCCTCTACGTGAAGCGAAGTTGTCTTGCCCAATGTTCCGTGGGACTCAGTAATAGAGATTTGGTGGATAAAGTATCTTGGCAACCCTAACCAGGGCAAAATAAATTGAAAAGGGGGTGCAACACGAGGACTTCCCAAGGGGTCACCCATCCTAGTACTACTCTTGCCCAAGCACGCTTAACTTCGGAGTTCTGATGGGATCCGGTGCATTAGTGCTGTTATGATCGCACCCGTCATGTTGAGGGGACAATTCCTATATGTGTTAACGGTTCACAATCCCAGCCTAGAGAGATCGCCCATTCAAAAGGCCCAATGGGCTTAATGACAACCCATCTGCTTCAACAACGCAGCATCCTCGCAAGACGTGATATCAACACGTTGTAGGGCCCTCTGATCTCCCGCAAGTTGGGTTGTCGTCCTTTTAACAGTTCATGATGTACGATCCTAGACGGAAAAATAGAGCAAAAGAAGAAAAGTGGCCTGAAACTGATCAAAACGTTCAATTTTTGGCACCAAAAACGGGCACAGTGAGCAAGCTGGATGCCCCCGTCGTAGAGCTCTCAGAGAGTTTTGCAATGGTATGCTTTGCGCCGCGTAACTCCTTACGGATCAAAAGTTAAGGGCATCGGAGCGACGGAGACCTGGTCACAAACCCTACGCCCTCGGTTTATCGGGCCCAGCCTCTACGTGAAGTGAAGTTGTCTTGCCAAATGTTCCGTGGGACTCGGTAATAGAGATTTGGTGGATAAAGTATCTTGGCAACCCTAACCAGGGCAAAAAAAATTGAAAAGGGGGTGCAACACGATGACTTCCCAGGGGGTCACCCATCCTAGTACTACTCTCGCCCAAGCACGCTTAACTTCGGAGTTCTAATGGGATCCAGTGCATTAGTGCTGGTATGATCGCACCCGTCATGTTGAGGGCACAATTCCTTTATGTGCAAACTGTTCACAGTCTGAGCCTAGAGATATGGCCCATTCAAAAGGCCCAATGGGCTTAACGACAACCCATCCGCTTCAACAATACAGCATGCTTGCAAGACGTGATATCGACACGTTGTAGGGCCCTCTGATGTCCCGCGAGTCACGTTTTCGTCCTTTTAACAGTTCACGACGTACTATCCGGGACGAAAAAACAGCGAAAATGAATAAAAGTGGCCTGAAATTGATGAAAACGTCCAATTTTGGGCACCAAAAAGGGGCACTGCGAGCATGCTGGCTGCCACCGTAATAGAGGTCTCAGAGAGCTTTGCAACGGTATGCTGTGCGCCACATAACTCCTTACGGATCAAAAGTTATGGGCACCGGAGCGATGGAGACCTAGTCACATACCCTACACACTCGGTTTATCGGGCCCAGCCTCTACGTGAAGCGAAGTTGTCTTGCCTAATGCTTCGTGGGACTCAGTAATTGATATTTGGTGGATAAAGTATCTTGGCAACCCTAACCAGGGCAAAAAAAATAGAAAAAGGGGTGCAACACGAGGACTTCCCAGGGGGTCACACATCCTAGTACTACTCTCGTCCAAGCACGCTTAACTTCGGAGTTCTGATGGGATCCAGTGCATTAGTGCTGGTATGATCGCACCCGTCATGTTGAGGCACAATTCTTTTATCTGTTAAGTATTCAGAGTCCCAGCCTATAGAGATGGCCCATTCAAAAGGCCCAATGAGCTTAACGACAACCCACCCGCTTCAACAACGTAGCATCCTCACAAGACGTTATATCGACACGTTGTAGGGCCCTCTGATGTCCCGCGAGTCAGGTTGTCGTCGTTTTAACAGTTCACAACGTATGATCTGGGATGAAAAAATAGAGCGAAAGAAGAAAAGTGGCCTGAAACTGAAGAAACCGTTCGATTTTGGGCTCCAAAAACGGGCACAGCGAGCAAGCTGGCTGCCCCTGTCGTCGAGCTCTCAGAGAACTTTGCAACGGTATGCTGTGCACCGCGTAACTCTTTACGGATCAAAAGTTATGGGCACCGGAGCGACGGAGATCTGGTCACAAACCCTACGCCCTCGGTTTGTGGGGCCAGCCTCTACGTGAAGCGAAGTTGTCTTGACCAATGTTCCGTGGGACTCAGTAATAGAGATTTGGTGGATAAAGTATCTTGGCAACCCTAACCAGGGCAAAAAAAATTGAAAAGGGGGTGCAACACGAGGACTTCCCAGGGGGTCACCCATCCTAGTACTACTCTCGCCCAAGCACGCTTAACTTCGGAGTTCTGATGGGATCCGGTGCATTAGTGCTGGTATGATCGCACCCGTCATGTTGAGGGCACAATTCCTTTATGTGCAAACTGTTCACAGTCCCAGCCTAGAGATATGGCCCATTCAAAAGGCCTAATGGGCTTAACGACAACCCATCCGCTTCAACAATACAGCATGCTTGCAAGACGTGATATCGACATGTTGTAGGGCCCTCTGATGTCCCGCTAGTCCGGTTGTCTTCCTTTTAACAGTTCACGACGTACTATCCGGGACGGAAAAACAGAGCAAAAGAATAAAAGTGGCCTGAAACTGATGAAAATGTCCGATTTTGGGCTCCAAAAACGGGCACAGCGAGCATGCTGGCTGCCCCCGTCATAGAGGTCTCAGATAGCTTTGCAACGGTATGCTGTGCGCCACATAACTTCTTACGGATCAAAAGTTATGGGCACCGGAGCGATGGAAACCTAGTCACATACCCTACACCCTCGGTTTATCGGGCCCAGCCTCTACGTGAAGCGAAGTTGTCTTGCCCAATGTTCCGTGGGACTCAGCAATAGAGATTTGGTGGATAAAGTATCTTGGCAACCCTAACCAAGGCAAAAAAAATTGAAAAGGGGGTGCAACACGAGGACTTCCCAGGGGGTCACCCATCCTAGTACTACTCTCGCCCAAGCACGCTTAACTTCGGAGTTGTGATGGGATCCGGTGCATTAGTGCTGGTATGATCGCACCCGTCATGTTGATGGCACAATTCCTATATGTGTTAACGGTTTACAGTCCCAGCCTAGAGAGATGGCCCATTCAAAAGGCCCAATTGGCATAGCGACAACCCATCAGCTTCAACAACGCAGCATCCTCACAAGACGTGATATCAACACGTTGTAGGGTCCTCTGATCTCCCGCGAGTCAGGTTGTCGTCCTTTGAACAGTTCACGACGTACGATCCGGGATGGAAAAACAGGGCAAAAGAAGAAAATGGCCTGAAACTGATGAAAACGTTCGATTTTGGCCTCCGAAAATGGGCACGGCGAGCAAGTTGGCTGCCCCCGTCGTAGAGCACTCAGAGAGCTTTGCAACGGTATGCTGTGCGCCGCGTAACTTCTTACGGATCAAAAGTTATGGGCACCGGAGCCACGGAGACTTGGTCACAAACCCTACGCCCTCAGTTTGCGGGCCCAGCCACTACGTGAAGCGAAGTTGTCTTGCCCAATGTTCCGTGGGATTCAGTAATAGAGATTTGGTGGATAAAGTATCTTGGCAACCCTAACCAGGGCAAAAAAAAGAGAAAAATGGGTGCAACACGAGGACTTCCCAGGGGATCACACATCCTAGTACTACTCTCGTCCAAGCACGCTTAACTTCGAAGTTCTGATGGGATCCAGTGCATTAGTGCTGGTATGATCGCACCCGTCATGTTGAGGGCACAATTCCTTTATGTGTTAACTATTCAGAGTCCCAGCCTAGAGAGATGGCCCATTCAAAAGGCCCAATGGGCTTAACGACAACCCATCCGCTTCAACAACGTAGCATCCTCACAAGACGTTATATCGACACGTTGTATGGCCCTCTGATGTCCCGCGAGTCAGGTTGTCGTCGTATTAACAGTTCACAACGTATGATCCGTGATGAAAAAACATAGCGAAAGAAGAAAAGTGGCCTGAACCTGAAAAAAACGTTCGATTTTGGGCTCCAAAAACGGGCACAGCGAGCAAGCTGGCTGCCCCCGTCGTCGAGCTCTCAGAGAGCTTTGCAACGGTATGCTGTGCACCGCGTAACTCCTTACGGATCAAAAGTTATGGGCACCGGAGCGACGGAGATCTGGTCACAAACCCTACGCCCTCGGTTTGCGGGCCCAGCCTCTACGTGAATCGAAGTTGTCTTGCCCAATATTCCGTGGGACTCAGTAATAGAGATTTGGTGGATAAAGTATCTTGGCAACCCTAACCAGGGCAAAAAAAATTGAAAAGGGGATGCAACACGAGGACTTCCCAGGGGGTCACCCATCCTAGTACTACTCTCGCCCAAGCACTCTTAACTTCGGAGTTCTAATGGGATCCGGTACATTAGTGCTGGTATGATTGCACCCGTCATGTTGACGGCACAATTCCTTTATGTGTTAACTATTCACAGTCCCAGCCTAGAGAGATGGCCCATTCAAAATGCCCAATGGGCTTAACGACAACCCATCCGTTTCAACAATGCAGCATGCTTGCAAGACGTGATACCGACACATTGTAGGGCCCTCTGATGTCCCGCGAGTCAGGTTGTCATCCTTTTAACTGTTCACGACGTACGACTCGAGACGAAAAAACAGAGCAAAAGAAGAAATGTGGCCTGAAACTGATGAAATGTTCGATTTTGGGCTCCAAAAATGGGCACAGCGAGCAAACTGGCTGCCCCTATCGTAGAGCTCTGAGAAAGCTTTACAATGGCATGCTGTGCGCCACGTAACTCCTTACGGATTAAAAGTTATGGGCACCGGAACGACGAAGACCTGGTCACAAACCCTACGTCCTCGGTTTGCGGGCCCAGCCTCTACGTGAAGTGAAGTTGTCTTGCCCAATGTTCCATGGGATTCAGTAATAGGGATTTTGTAGATAAAGTATCTTGGAAACCCTAACCAGGGCAAAAAAAATTTAAAAGGGGATGCAACACGAGGATTTCCCAGGGGGTCACACATCCTAATACTACTCTCGCCCAAGCACACATTACTTCGGAGTTCTGATGGGATCCAGTGCGTTAGTGCTGGTATGATCGCACCCGTCATGTTGAGGGCACAATTCCTATTTGTGTTAACGGTTCACAATCGCAGCCTAGAGAGATCGCCCATTCAAAAGGCCCAATGGGCTTAATGACAACCCATTCGCTTCAATAACGCAGCATCCTCGCAAGACGTGATATCAACACGTTGTAGGGCCCTCTAATGTCCCGCAAGTTAGGTAGTCGTCCTTTTAATAGTTCACGACATACGATCTGGGACCAAAAAATAGATCAAAAGTAGAAAAGTGGCCTGAAACTGATGAAAACGTTCTATTTTGGGCTCCAAAAAGGGGCCCAGCGAGCAAGCTACTGCCCCCGTCATAGTGCTCTCAGAGAGCTTTGCAACTGTATGTTGTGTGCCGCGTAACTCCTTACGGATCAAAAGTTATGGGCAACAGAGCGATGGAGACCTGGTCACAAACCCTATGCCCTCGGTTTGTGGGCCCAGCCTCTACGTGAAGCGAAGTTGTCTTGCCCAATGTTCCGTGGGATTCAGTAATAGAGATTTGGTGGATAAAGTATCTTGGCAACCCTAACCAGGGCAAAAAAAATTGAAAAGGGGGTCCAACACGAGGATTTCCCATGGGGTCACACATGCTAGTACTACTCTCGCACAAGCGCACATAACTTTGGAGTTCTGATGGGATCCGGTGCATTAGTGCTGGTATGATCGCACCCGTCATGTTGAGGGCACAAATCCTTTATGTGTTAACTGTTCCCAGTCCCTGCCTGGAGAGATGGCCCATTCGAAAGGCCAAATGGGCTTAACGACAACCCATCCACTTCAACAACGCAGCATGCTTGCAAGACGTGATATCAACACGTTGTAGGGCCTTCTGATGTCCCGCGAGTCAGGTTGTCATCCTTTTAACAGTTCACGACGTACTATCCGGGAAGGAAAAACAGAGCAAAAGAAGAAAAATGTCCTGAAATTGATGAAAATATTCAATTTTGGGCTCCAAAAAGGGGCAAAGCGAGCATGCTGGCTGCCCCCGTCGTAGAGCTCTAAGAGAGTTTTGCAACGGTATGCTGTGCACTGCGTAACTCCTTACGGATCAAAAGTTATGGGCACCGGAGCGACGGAGACCTGGTCACAAACCCTACGCCCTCGGTTTGCGGGCCCAACCTCTACGTGAAGCGAAGTTGTCTTGCCCAATGTTCCGTGGGATTCAGTAATAGAGATTTGGTGGATAAAGTATCTTGGCAACCCTAACCAGGGCAAAAAAAATTGAAAAGGGGGTCCAACACGAGGATTTCCCAGGGGGTCACACATGCTAGTACTACTCTCGCCCAAGCGCACATAACTTCGGAGTTCTGATGGGATCCGGTGCATTAGTGCTGGTATGATCGCACCCGTCGTGTTGAGGGCACAAATCCTTTATGTGTTAACTGTTCCCAGTCCCTGCCTGGAGAGATGGCCCATTCGAAAGGCCAAATGGGCTTAACGACAACCCATCCGCTTCAACAACGCAGCATGCTTGCAAGACGTGATATCAACACGTTGTAGGTCCTTCTGATGTCCCGCGAGTCAGGTTGTCATCCTTTTAACAGTTCACGACGTACTATCCGGGAAGGAAAAACAGAGCAAAAGAAGAAAAATGTCCTGAAATTGATGAAAATATTCAATTTTGGGCTCCAAAAAGGGGCAAAGCGAGCATGCTGGCTGCCCCCGTCGTAGAGCTCTAAGAGAGCTTTGCAACGGTATGCTGTGCACTGCGTAACTCCTTACGGATGAAAAGTTATGGGCACCGGAGCGACGGAGACCTGGTCACAAACCCTACGCCCTCGGTTTGCGGGCCCAGCCTCTACGTGAAACGAAGTTGTCTTGCCCAATGTTCCATGGGATTCAGTAATAGAGATTTGGTGGATAAAGTATCTTGGCAACTGTCACGCCCCAACCCGGCCTATAAAGGTTAGACTAGGGTATGATCTAAACATTCAAGTCCTTTCACATTCTTAATCATTCTAGGAGGTTTAACACTTAACGTTTTATTTTGGACTTCAAAATTTTCCGGAAATCCGGCAGCATAACGGCTGTAATTGGGCTCTTTGTTTTGACCTAAATTTTCTAACAGCCTCAAAATTTACCATCTCAAATTCAATTCTAGCTAAGCTTACTATTACTCCATCAATTGAATTGCCTATTGGTTAATTCGACGTCCTGTTTGATTTATAACCTAGCATGATACTATGTCTCGTTTGTCCATTTATTCTCGTTTCAAAATATACCTGTTGATCTTAACTTATTAGCGAGTACCTGTTGAGATTGGATAAGTTCATTTACCTATTCCTTAACTAGGCATCATAACCTGTGATAGATACTAGCGGTAGGAAAAGCAAAACGATCATAGTGTTATGTCTAGTATCAGTCTACTTAAAATAAGTACAAACCAAAATTAGACCCCAAATTACAGCGGGGGTTTTTTACATCACAAGCAACAAATATCATAAGGGAAATAGTCTTCAAGCAGCAAAAGGTACACAAGTAGTCACGTTCAAGCAAAACAACAATAACAGGCAATCACTCCAGGGGTTCATCATTAGGTACATTATCCTCGGGTTCCTGTGCCTGTTCTTCTTCACCTGAGATGATAAAAGAGGGTGAGTCCTTATGAACTCAGCGAGGGGGAACGAGAAATAAGTTTTGAAACTCGTTTTCCGGTTCAATTTATGAAAACCCCTTTTTTAAAACATGTCACATGTTACAAATAATATGGTAAGCAATTATAAGAAACAAATCGAGAAACGGATACAATTACCAATCATTTCAAGGATACGGTGAGCATTTGCTCTCAATTTCAATTTCGAATCATTTGGTGCAGCCGACTTCAATAATCCACTTATCACTCCCAATTGGGTGTACTCCGGATGTACCCCGAAACCTACGACCCAACTCTCCGAGGGTGAAATGCCAAGCGAGAGAGGGAATTGGACCATGGTAGTCACGGTAACACCGGCAAGCCCGATGCCGCCTGGAGTGCGTGAAACACTACCATGCCATACGAAAGGTTGCAACCTCGTATGCAATGCACATTTATAACATTTAGCATATCACATTAGGAGGGCAACAAAGTAGGTTGCCTCCGAACAGTTGTAAGATCGCACGTTGTCAAGTAGTCAAACAAGGCACGATAAGGCAAGTTATTTCACTTGAAAGGCATATAGAGTCATATGAACATCAAACGGGGAGCCATGTAACACATGTAAAACAGGCCATATAACTCATTAAGAAGCCCATATAATCAAGTGATACGAATTATTCAACATGCAACAACACTTACGTGGGTTCGGTAGCAAGAAGAGCTTATTTGACAACATGCAATCGTCAAAACCATAATTGAAGTTATAACACATTTACGGGCAGCCCATTAAGCATATAATTTCCACACAATAACCAAGAGTTCAACACTTAGCAAAGCTACGTAGTCATTAGGGTTTCTATTGCATGCTTATTCGTGTGATTAAAACCCTAAATCCACTCAAGGTTATTCTCAAGTCATGCATCATTCCATTCAAGCATCCTCAAGTACTCAAAACAGTCCATGAAATATTCCAACATCATAATTCCAAGCAATTAGCACAACAAGAGAGGTTACAATAGTTTTCCATGCATATAGCTAAGTGAAACACTCACTGCAATAGGCTGTTTTCTCACAATCAATTGGGTAAGCAAAAAATCTCCAAATTTAGTGAATAAGATGTCAAATTAAAGCTTAAGAAGTTAACTAAACTCAGGAACAAACCTTGCATCAATTAGAGTTCAGAATCATTAGTTATAGCCGAAACAGTGAGGTAGCACAAAACTGTCCAGATTTGCACACTTTTCAGAAATTGACGTTTTTGAGGTCCTTAGAGTCATTTTTAGCTTTGGTCCATTTCTGAAAAAATTGTCCAGAACTGAAAAATATAGCCGCACATCAATTTTAATGCGTTTTGGACAACATTTACTAAGTCAAATATGGTTCGTTCCACAAGGTCAGTGCATCTGCCAAAACCTGATTCATTTTTCCAGATTTCCAGATTTGGTCACATTTTAATGATTTATCATTTTGAGGACCTTAGAGTCAAAATTAGCTTCGGCCTATTTCTGGGAAAAATGTTCAAAACTGTCAAAAATAGTCACCCACCAATTTTAAAGAATTTTCAACATCATTTTCTTAGCTAAACTTACCTCGAACAGACTGGTCAGAGAGCTGTCACATAAATTCGACTTCACCTAGCATCATTTTCAAGCAAAGATCTTGCCATGCATGGTTGTTTAAGCTAATGGACGACCACATAACTCAAATACAGAAGCAAATATACACATTTATGAACATGCATGTGAAATTTCAAAGAGTTTTCAAAAGCTTTTAACCCTCACCTTTGCACTCAATCAAAAGATTCACAACAACCTTGTTGAAGCTCAAATCTTCTCCTTTCCTTTGCCTAGCCGAAAACCTACTAGCTTTTCTCTATTTTTCCTAGCTTAATAAGCAATCTCTTAGTGCATGCAAGTAATTAGAACTTGAAGAAAAGAAATGGATGCTTAGTTACTCACCTAGGCCGAAATGAAGCTTCAAATGCACATGCAAGAGTGATTTCGAGCTCTAGCTTGTTTGCTTGGGTTTCTCGATGGCTACTCGACCTTGCTCAACCAAGATGTGAAGAAGACAAGCTAAGGAGGTAGAAAACTCAGCCAAGAGCCGAAAATGGAGAGAGAGAATGAAGAGGAAAGAGAAATGTGAAGAAAGAAATGAAGAAAATGACAAACAAGGAAGCCTTTTGCATCTTCAAGGGGAATGTCGGCCTTGGGCTTCAAAAATTCTGCATTTGTGTCTCCAATGTGATATTTTGAAATTGCTAGAATGGGCAAGGATGAAGTGGCCGAAAATTTGTGCAAGTGGAAGGATTTTTGAGCAATTTTTAATGCCTTTGTGTCATAAGTTGTCTTGGCATGCATTAGAATAAAGAAATTTTTCTCAAACCTTGTGCAAGACCATGGTATGGTTGGCCAAGGCTAATAAAATGGCTGAATTTGTGTCATCTTTTGGGTGTTAATTGTTGTGTGTTGAAAATGCAAAAAGAACAAAGAATAAAGAATAAGGAATGTCTAGTGTTTGGTGCATTTTTGTCTTCTAGTGAATGGAATTTGGATTATTATATTGTTAGTGGATTTTGTAGGATTGTTTAATAGTCTAGTGCTTCGTGTAAGATGCTTTCTTGATTAGCGTGAAAGCACGCTTTCCTAGGTCTAGGGCACGCACTACGAGGTAGAACACGAACTACGAGACGAACGCACGTTTTTCAAGACTAAGGCACATACTTCAAGATAAGTGCATGGATTCCAATGCTAACACACGCAACCCTAGGTGAATGAACGTAGATCAAAATAAGGCACGTAAGTCAAGACACGACTCTCAAACCTAGGTTAAAGCACGTACAACGAGGCATGCACAAAAACCAAGACAGGGCACGTAATACAAGGTCAGTCATATCACTCTTGGTCTATAGCACGCAAATCGAGGTAATACACGTTATTCAGGGTCGGGCCTCACAGCAACCCTAACCAGGGCAAAAAAAATTGAAATGGGGGTGCAACACGAGGACTTCCCAGCGGGTCACCCATCCTAGTACTACTCTCGCCCAAGCACGCTTAACTTCGGAGTTCTGATGGGATCCAGTGCATTAGTGCTGGTATGATCGCACCCGTCATGTTGATGGCACAATTCCTATATGTGTTAACGGTTCACAGTCCCAGCCTAGATATATGGCCGATTCAAAAGGCCCAATGGGCTTAATGACAACCCATCCGCTTCAACAACGCAGCATCCTCACAAGACGTTATATCGACACGTTGTTGCGCCCTCTAATGTCTCGCCAGTCAGGTTGTCGTCCTTTTAACAGTTCACAACGTATGATCCAGGATGAAAAAACAGAGCAAAAGAAGAAAAGTGGCCTGAAACTGATGAAAACGTTCGATTTTGGGCTCCAAAAAGGGACACAACGAGCAAGCTGGCAGCCCCGTCGTAGAGCTCTCAGATAGCTTTGCAACGGTATGCTGTGCGCCGCGTAACTTCTTACGGATTAAAAGTTATGGGCACCGGAGCGACGGAGACCTGGTCACAAACCCTATGCCCTCGCTTTGTGGACCCAGCCTCTACATGAAGCGATGTTGTCTTGCCCAATGTTCCGTGGGATTCAGTAGTAGAGATTTGTTGGATAAAGTATCTTGGCAACCCTAACCAGGGCAAAAAAAATTGAAAAGGGGTGCAACACGAGGACTTCCCAGAGGGTCACCCATCCTAGTACTACTCTCGCCCTAGCACGCTTAACTATGGAGTTCTGATGGGATCTAGTGCATTAGTGCTAGTATGATCGCACCGGTCATGTTGAGGGCACAATTCCTTTATGAGTTAACTGTTCACAGTCCCAGCCTTGAGAGATGGCCCATTCAAAAGGCCCAATGGGCTTAACGACAACCCATCCGCTTCAACAACGCAGCATCCTCGTAAGACATTATATCGACACGTTGTAGGGCCCTCTAACGTCTCACGAGTCAGGTTGTCGTCCTTTTAACAGTTCACAACGTACGATCCGGGACGGAAAAATAGAGCAAAAGAAGAAAAGTGGCATAAAATTGATGAAAACGTTCGATTTTGGGCTCCAAAAACGGGCAAAGCGAGCAAGCTGGCTACCCCGTCGTAGAGCTCTCAAAGAGATTTGCAACGGTATGCTGTGCGCTGCGTAACTCCTTACGGATCAAAAGTTATGGGCACCGGAGCGACAGAGACTTGGTCACAAACCCTACGCCCTCGGTTTGCGGGCCCATCCTCTACGTGAAGCGAAGTTGTCTTGCCCAATGTTCCGTGGGATTCAGTAATAGAGATTTGGTGGATAAAGTATCTTGGCAACCATAACCAGGGCAAAAAAAATTGAAAAGGGGGTGCAACACGAGGACTTCCCAGGGGGTTACCCATCCTAGTACTACTCTCGCCCAAGCACACTTAACTTTGGAATTCTGATGGGATTTGGTGCATTAGTGCTGGTATGATTGCACCCGTCATGTTGAGGGCACAATTCCTTTATGTGTTAACTGTTCACAGTCCCAACCTAGAGAGATGGGCCATTCGAAAGGCCCAATGGGCTTAACGACAACCCATCCGCTTCAACAATGCAGCGTGCTTGCAGAACGTGAAATCGACTCGTTGTAGGGCCCTCTGATGTCCCGCGAGTCAGGTTGTCATCCTTTTAACAGTTCAAGATGTACGATCTGGGACAGAAAAACTGACCAAAAGAAGAAAGGTGGCTTGAAACTGATGAAAACGTTCAATTTTTGGCTCCAAAATGGGATACAGCGAGCATGCTGGCTGCCCCCGTCATAGAACTCTCAGAAAGCTTTGCAACGGTATGCTGTGCGCAGCGTAACTCCTTACGGATCAAAACTTATGGGCACCGGAGCGACGGAGACCTGGTCACAAACCCTACGCCCTCGGTTTGCGGGCCCAGCCTCTACGTGAAACGAAGTTGTCTTGCCCAATGTTCCGTGGGATTCAGTAATAGAGATTTGGTGGATAAAGTATCTTGGCAACCCTAACCAAGACAAAAAAATTTGAAATGGGGGTGCAACACGAGGACTTCCCAGGGCCCAAGCACGCTTAACTTCGGAGTTTCGATGGGATCCGGTGCATTAGTGATGGTATGATCGCACCCGTCATGTTGGGAGAACAATTCCTATATGTGTTAACGGTTCACAGTCCCAACCTAGAGAGATGGCCCATTCAAAAGGCCCAATGGGCTTAACGACAACACATCCGTTTCAACAGCGCATCATCCTCGCAAGACATGATATCGACACGTTGTAGGGCCCTCTGATGTCCCGCGAGTCAGGTTGTCGTCCTTTTAACAGTTCATGACGTACGATCCGGGATGGAAAAACAGAGCAAAAGAAGAAAAGTTGTTGAAACTGATGAAAACGTTTGATTTTGGGCTCCAAAAACGGGCATAGCGAGCAAGCTGGCTGCCCCAGTCATAGAGCTCTCAGAGAGCTTTGTAACGGTCTGCTGTGTGCCGCGTAACTTCTTACGGATTAAAAGTTATGGGCACCGTAGTGACGGAGACCTGGTCACAAACCCTATGCCCTAGGTTTGCGGGCCCAGCCTCTACGTGAACCGAAGTTGTCTTGCCCAATGTTCCGTGGGATTCAGTAATAGAGATTTGGTGGATAAAGTATCTTGGCAACCCTAACCAGGGCAAAAAACATTGAAAATGGGGTGCAACACGAGAAGTTCACAAGGGGTCACCCATCCTAGTACTACTCTCGCCCAAACACGCTTAACTTCGGAGTTCTGATGGGATCCGGTGCATTAGTGCTGTTATGATCGCACCCGTCATGTTGAGGGCACAATTCTTTTATGTGTTAACTGTTCACAGTCCCAGCCTAGAGAGATGGCCCATTCAAAAGGCCCAATGGGCTTAACGACAACCCATCAGCTTCAACAACGCAGCATGCTTGCAAGACGTGATATCGACACGTTGTAGGGCCCTCTGATGTCCAGCGAGTCAAGTTGTCGTCCTTTTAACAGTTCACGACGTACGATCCGGGACGAAAAAATAGAACAAAAGAAGAAAAGTGGCATGAAATAGATGAAAATGTTCGATTTTGGGTTCCAAAAAGGGCACATGGAGCATGCTGGCTGCCCCCGTCGTAGAGCTCTCAGAGAACTTTGCAACGGTATGCTGTGCGCCGCGTAACTCCTTACGGATCAAAAGTTATGGGCACCGGAGCGACGGAGACCTGGTCATAAACCCTACGCCCTCGGTTTGCGGGCCCAGCCTCTACGTGAAACGAAGTTGTCTTGCCCAATGTTCCATGGGATTCAGTAACAGAGATTTGGTGGATAAAGTATCTTCGCAACCCTAACCAAGGCAAAAAAAATTGAAAAGGGAGTACAACACGAGGACTTCCCGAGGGGTCTCCCATCCTAGTACTACTCTCGCCCAAGCACGCTTAACTTCTGAGTTCTGATGGGATCCGGTGCTTTAGTGCTGGTATGATCGCACTCGTCTTGTTGAGGGCACAATTCCTATATGTGTTAACGGTTCACAGTCCAAACCTAGAGAGATGTCCCATGCAAAAGGCCCAATGGGCTTAACGACAACCCATCCGCTTCAACAACGCAGCATGCTTGCAAGACGTGATATCGACACGTTGTAGGGCCCTCTGATGTCCCGCGAGTCAGGTTGTCGTCCTTTTAACAGTTCACGACGTACGATCCGGGATGGAAAAACAGAGAAAAAGAAGAAAAGTTGCTGAAACTGATGAAAACGTTCGATTTTGGGCTCCAAAAACGGGCAAAGCGAGTAAGCTGGCTGCCCCTGTCGTAGAGCTCTCAGAGAGCTCTGTAACGGTCTGTTGTGTGCCGCGTAACTCCTTACGGACTAAAAGTTATGGGCACCGGAGCGACGGAGACCTGGTCACAAATCCTACGCCCTCGGTTTGCCGGCCTAGCCTCTACATGACGCGAAGTTGTCTTGCCCAATGTTCCGTGGGATTCAGTAATAGAGATTTGGTGGATAAAGTATCTTGACAACCCTAACCAGGGCAAAAAAAATTGAAAAAGGGGTGGAACACGAGGACTTCCCAGGGGATCACCCATCCTAGTACTACTCTCGCCCAAGCACGCTTAACTTCGGAAATCTTATGGGATCCGGTGCATTAGTGCTGGTATGATCGCACCCGTCATGTTGAGGGCACAATTCCTTTATGTGTTAACTGTTCACAGTGCCAGCCTAGAGAGATGGCCCATTCAAAAGGCCTAATGGGCTTAACGACAACCCATCTGCTTCAACAATGCAGCATGCTTGGAAGACGTGATAGCGACACGTTGTAGGGCCCTCTGATGTCCCGTGAGTCAGGTGTCGTCCTTTTAACAGTTAGGCTTATTAACCAAATGAGATTTTCAAGATAAACTAGTAGGCAAATCTGTTGGTGACAAATATGAGTTCTTAATGAAATTGGATTAATGATTAGAATAATTGAGGCGTTTAGAGAATTAGATCAAGCCAAAGAGCCCAATTACAGTCGTTATGCTGCCGGTTTACCGAAATTTTTTGGAGTTTAGGCCAAAACGTTAAGTGTTAAATCTTCATGAGTGGTTAAGTACGAGACGTAACTTGAATGTTTAGATCACACCCTAGTCTAACCTTTATAGGCTGGGTTGGGGCGTGACACCTTATATTAGAATGGTATCAGAGCCTAGTTTAGTAACTAGGTGTTAGTCGGGTTTAACTCTCGGACCATGGGTAGAAGCCCTAAGGTAATTATGATGTCTTGTTTATATGTGTTAATGTGTGCTAATGTGCTTTAAGTGCTTGAGCATTGAATATTATGTGCCTTTGTGGACTATATGTATTATGTATCATGCACACCGACACTTCCTCAATAATGCATGCATGCTTTTATACTCCTTCCTTCATACATGTGCATGTTATATAACCATGAATGACTGTTTATACACATAGATAGTTAGGATTAGAACTTTCAGGGAAGTGAATTCATGCAGGAAGAACGAAAAGTCTCGGTTAGAGAATTCTGGCATCTTCATAGGTACTCGATGGATAGTATGTATTATTGGATATGCATATGTATAAAATGCGTAGCACGAGTATAATTGTTGAGGTAAAGTTATCTCCTTATTTTTGGAATACCTAT
The DNA here is from genome assembly GCA_037974665.1 of Ehretia macrophylla. NCBI lineage: Eukaryota > Viridiplantae > Streptophyta > Magnoliopsida > Boraginales > Ehretiaceae > Ehretia > Ehretia macrophylla. The sequence continues at coordinate 2,096,989 of CM075780.1, forward strand.
ACTTGTGATTAAGTTGTCAATTTTATAGCTATGAAGTTATTGATTCCGTTAAACCGTTTTTCTAATTATGGTTCAAGTATAAAGTTTAATGACATACAACTTCGCTTAAGATATAAGAACATACTATTAAATATGTAGAGTAGTATATATTCTCATGTGCTGATACTGGAAGTTGACTTGGAGGTTTCTTTGAATCCATTTCTCACATCTTGAAATTGGCTTGATAGACTATCTAAGAAGTTAGCAATATACTCGTACGATTGAATCCTTACTTGATTGGAATTAAGCATTGATGAATCTGATATGGTGTATACTAGCGAGTTTCAAGTTCACTAAGTGTTGAGATCATGACCTAGAAATTAAAAGATAAATTCGTGGAAGTTGACGATAGTTACTTTTAGGGGTTAGATTGTTGAGACATGGATAGTGTATTTGAGTGACTTAACAATGGATAACCTCAAAACATGTAGGCAACTCTGGAGACCGAATTTAACAAGGTTGAAGATTTTATAATATAACAAGATATAAGGATGATAGAATCGAGGAATTCATGTAACTAGAACTCGTGTTCGGAAGACTACACCTAAATGTTAGGTCGAAATAGAAGTGTAAGGTATTGAATTATGCATTAGATGACTAATGTTGCTAAGGTCATAAGTTGGATATTGGTGATTTTAAGAATCATGGTATTAAATTATTGCCCCTCGGATTTAGTTATGATTATGCGAAGTAGGTCATTCTATGCTCTCGTTATTTGGATACCCTAGAGGATATTAGGAAGCATATATCCCTAAATAATACCGATGGACCTATTATATAAACCATCGAAATGATATTAAGCATCTGGTTGCAAGGTGGAGTCGTTAGGGTATGATTTGAAATCCTAAATAGCTAATAGTGAGTATGCAGGATGATTCATGGTGAACCCTATGACCTAAGGTCGATGAGTCTTGATGCTCTTAGCTAGTTGAACATGTAAATGAAGAGAGTAAGATAGAGATGAATCAGAGTCATGATGACCCAAAAGACTATTGTTAGACCACCGTATCTATGTGCACCGTTTCACTTCTAGAAACTAGCGGTTGGTAGACTTCGAATCGTGGTTGTTGAATAGAGGGTAAATCTTATGGTGATAATTAAATGAATGGTTGATTACTTTTGAAATTCTATTAGATTATATTGTAAGATGACTTGTGGTTATAATTCTTATGATGACATATCCTTGAAGTTATTTCATGTAATAAGCTACTTGGATTAGTATGGTAAGTATCTTATGAGCTAGATCATTTCGGTACCCATTGATAGTCCTAGGATTGTTGTTGTATGACCGGTAACCTAGTAGAGAATTGATATCACTTACATAGCTATGAACCCAGCCTAGTAACATTAATGTTGGAGATATATTGGCTGACATTAAGTGTTCGAAGGGATGACTAGGTTGCTAAGTGAGTAGGACCATTGTCTTCCTAAGTATGACGTAACCTTGGATTGAGGTGAGTGGAATTTATTTGAGGTTGAAACTATTTGCCTTAGGAGTTTTGGGTAAGATTAAAAGAAAATTCTGAAGCCTTGTGACTTGAAATTAGAGATTTGAATAAGGAAATGAATTGTGGATCACAAACTGATGAAGCTTACTTGAAAAGTTGAACTAGTGCTACATGATTAGTTTACCCATGCAATTTCAATGACGATTTGTTGGTGGTACCTAATAAACCTTAGAGTTTGAGTTTAACGAATCTCAACGGTATTTCTCGTTGATTGCGAGCGTGAAGGTTAACAAAGCCGGGAAATGAGGTTAGTGAATAGGAGCCTATAACCGGGAGACTAGTCATTAGAAGATTTGTTAATTTAACGTACCTACGAGATAAGGATTATGATATTGTCGATAGATGATGATTTGAGATGGATTAGTTGTTTGGTGAGTTCTTCTTGAAGATAGGGTCGTATCGTAGAAATGATCCATAACATGTGTAGGTCCTACGTGTTAACAATTTTGAAACTAGTTGGTAGGATATATAAATCTGATATAGACCTATCATCTTGAAATTAGTGTATGTAACCATAAGATCGCGGTATTATTGTGACAATCCTTTTGAGCTATGAATGCGAGATTGATACAACATAAGTCATGATTTTGGAGTCATAGTTATATCGTTAGAATACCAATGCAGCTTTGATTACTATGTTTGGAGATTCTAACCTTAATTAATGAACTTAACCTTAAGATCAAATGGATAATAGAGTCGTTCAAAGAAACGAACTGTAAATGTAAAGGTCCCACTGAACTAAATGATTGGAGAAATAAGAAGTGAATTGGTTGCAGTAAAAGATCACCAAACACGGGACGAACCGGAGTAGGAAGAATAACAAGGGTTAGAATCCGTCTAAATGACCTCAATAGGCAAGAATGAATTTCGGGAAGAAATTCTTTTGAGGGGAGGATGTGAGGCCCGACCCCGAATAACGTGTCGTACCTCGATTTGCGTGCCTTAGACCCAGAACTGTATGACCGACCTTGGATTATATGCCCTGTCTTGGTTTTCGTGCACGACTCGTCTTACGTGCCTTGACTTCGATTTAAGTGCGATACCTAGATATACGTGCCCTAACCTTGAATTGCGTACCTTAACATAGATATAGAGTTGTGCCTTGATTTTCGTGCATTGCATTGAATTACATGCCTTGCATTGGTTTACGTGCATTCTCCTAGGATTACGTGCATTAATCTTGAAGTTCGTGTCTTACCTCGTAGTTCGTGTCTACCTCGTAATTCGTGCCCTAGATCTAGGATTTCGTGCCACCACGTTAATCAAGAAAGAATCCTACACAAAGCACTAGACACTAAAATAATCCTACACAATACACTAACCAATATTATATTCTTAATTCAAATTCTCTACAAACTCCACTAACAATAAAATAATACTAAACTATTCCTACATTTTCCACTATCTATTATTCTATTCATAATTCAACTCATCAACAAACATTTCTATATTTTATTCTACCTAGATTCCCTAATTTCCCAACATTCCTATGACAATTCTAATGACATAAATGCATAAAAAAAATTTGTCCTAGACAAACTATGACAAACACTTAGCACAATACATAAAAAAATGCTCAAAACCACCTAAATCCTCTACCTTGCTCAACCAAACCACCTTTGTCCATGCTAAACATTTTAAAATCACACATTGAAGACACAAAAATCAGATTTTAATGGCCCAAGGCCGACCACATGCTTGAAGATTGCAAAGGCTTTCATTTTTTTTGTCATTTCTTCTTTCTTCCTCAACCTTCTCTCTCTCTCCCTCTCATTCTCTCTCTCTATCTCGGTTTTGGGCTGAGTTTCTTCATCCCTTAGCTCATCTTAATCATCCTATGGTGCATCAAGACAAACAACAAGCAAAGAAACTCACCCAAGCAAGCTAGGATGCAAGAAACACACATGCAAGCATTTTGAGTCACCATTTTCGGCCTTGGTGAGTTTTTAAGCTTCCATTTCTTTTCTTCTTGTTCTAACCTCATGAATGTACTAAGAGCTTGGTCACTAAGCTAGGAAAATAGAGAAAACCAAGTTGGAATCTCGGCTAAGAAGAAGAAGAAGAAGTTTTGAGCTTCAACAAGTTTTTGTGCATCTTTTGGGTTGATTGCTAAGGTGAGGGCTAAAACCTTTTGAAAACTCTTCAAAAATCCTCATGCATGCTCATAAATGTGTGTATTTGCTTCTGTACTTGAGTTATATGTTCGTTCATAAGCTTAAACAACCATGCATGGCAAGATTTTGGCTTGAAAGTGATGATAGGTGAAGTCGGATTGTTGACAGCTCTCTGACCAGTTTGTTTCGAGGTAAGTTTAGCTAGGCAAATGATGTTAAAAATGCTTTAAAATTGGTAGGTGACTAGTTTGGACAGTTTTGAACATTTTTCCCAGAAATAGGCCGAAGCTAATTTTGAATCTAAGGTCCTCAAAATGGCAAATCTTTAAAATGTGTCCAAATCTGGAAATCTGGAAAAATGATGTCCAAAATGCATGAAATTTGGCTTGCTGCTAGATTTTTCAGTTCTGGAAAAATTTTTCAGAAATGGACTAAGGCTAAAACTGACCCTAAGGACCTCAAAAACGTCAATTACTGAAAAGTGTGCAAATCTGGACAGTTTTGTGCTATTCCACTGTTTCGGCTATATCTAATGATCCCGAACTCCAATTGATGCAAGGTTTGTTTCTGATTTTAGTTAACTTCTTAAGATTTAATTTGACATCTTATTCGCTGTATTTGGAGATTGTTTGATTATCCTATTGATTGTGAGAAGACAGCCTATTACAGTAAATGTTTCACTTAGCTATATGCTTGGAAAAATTATTGTAACCTCTCTTGTGGTGTTAATTGCTTGGAATTGTGGTGTTGAGATGTTGTGTGGACTGTTTTGAGTACTTGAGGATGTTGAATTATATGATGCATGGCTTGAGATTGACTTTGAGTTGGTTTGAGGCTCAAATTGCACGAATATGCACAAAATGGAAACCCTAACAACTAGGTAGTTTTGCTAAGTGTTGATCATTCGGATATTGTGTGGAATTATATGTTTAGTGGGCTGCCCGTAGTTGCCCTTATAAGCTTAAATGTAATTTTGATCATTGCATGTTGACAAATAGGCTTTTCTTGCATCCGAACCCACGTAGATGTTGTTGCATGTTGAATAATCGTATCACTTGATTACGTGGACTTCGAAATGAGTTATATGGCTTGACTTGCATGTGTTACATGGCTGCCCGTTTAATGTTCATATGGCTCTATATGCCTTTCAAGTGAAATTACTTGTCTTATCGTGCCTCGTTTGATTACTTGACAACGTGAGATCTTATAACTGCTCGGAGGTGACCTACTTTGTTGTCCTCCTAATGTGATATGTTAAATGTTATAAATGTGCATTGCATACGAGGTTGCAACCTTTTAGTGTGGCATGGTAGTGTTTCACGCACGCCGGGCGGCATCGGGCATGCCGGTGTTACCGTGACTATCATGGTCCAATTCCCTCTCTCGCTTGGCATTTCACCCTCGGAGAGTTGGGTCGTAGGTTTCGGGGTACATCCGGAGTACACCCAATTGGGAGCGATAAGTGGATTATTGAAGTCGGCCGCAACAATTGTATCGAAATTGAAATTGAGAGCAACTGCTCACCGTATCCTTGAAATGATTGGTAAATGTATCTGTTACTCGATTTGCTTCATGTATTTGCGTACCTTATTATTTGTAATACGTGACATGTTTTCAAAAAGAGTTTTCATAAATTGAACCCAAAAATGAGTTTCAAAACGTATTTCTCATTCCCCCTCACTGAGTTCATAAGGACTCGCCCTCTTTTATCATCTCAAGTGAAGAAGATCAAGAACAGGTACCCGAGGACGATGTGCCTAACGATGATTCCTTGGAGTGATTGCCTGTCCCTACGTGCTTTTGTGCTTTGCCTGAAAGTGGTTTCTATATGGATGTTGTGTTTGATTGCAAACTATTCATTTTATTGATGTAAATGACCCCGTTGTAATTTGGGTCTAATTCTAGGATTGTACTACCTATAACCAGACGAACTTTTATTTGGTTGTTTGCTTTCGTTTTCTTAATTAGTAGTTATCGTAGGCATTCAAACCACAAGATGAACAATCAACTAAGTTAATTCTATCTAATTTCACTTAGGTGCTCATTTGCAAACTAAAGGATAATAGGTACTTGCATGATATGAAATTGACAAATAAACGAGACATAGTTATCATGTTAGGCTTATTAACCAAACGAAATTTTCAAGATAAACTAGTAGGCAAATCGGTTGGTGACAAATAGGAGTCCTTAATGGAATTGGATTAATGATTGGAATAATTTAGGCGTTTAGAGAATTAGGTCAAACCAAAGAGCCCAATTATAGTGGTTATGCTGCCGGTTTACCAAAAATTTTTGGAGTTTAGGCCAAAACATTAAGTGTTAAATCTTCATGAACGGTTAAGTACGAGACATGACTTGAATGTTTAGATCACACCCTAGTCTAACCTTTATAGGCCGGGTTGGGGCATGACAGTTGTCGTCCTTTTAATAGTTCACAACTTATGATCCGGGACGGAAAAATAGAGCAAAAGAAGAAAAGTGGGCTGAAACTGATGAAAACGTTCGATTTTGGGCTCCAAAAATGGTTACAGCGAGCAAGCTAGCTGCCCCCATCGTAGAGCTCTCAAAGTGATTTGTAGCGGTAAGCTGTGCGCAACGTAACTCCTTACAGATAAAAATTTTGGGCACCGAAGCGACGGAGACCTGGTCACAAACCCTACGCCCTCGGTTTGCGGGCCCAGCCTCTACATGAAGTGAAGTTGTCTTGCCCAATGTTCCGTGGGTTTCAGTAATAGAGATTTGGTGGATAAAGTATCTTGGCAACCCTAACCTGGGCAAAAAAAATTGAAAAGGGGGTGCAACACGAGGACTTCTGAGGGGATCACCCATCCTAGTACTACTCTCGCCCAAGCACGCTTAACTTCGGAGTTCTGATGGAATCCGTTGCATTAGTGCTGGTATGATCGCACCCGTCATGTTGAGGGCACAATTCCTATATGTGTTAACGGTTCACAGTCCCAGCCTAGAGAGATGGCCCATTCAAAAGGCCCAATGGGCTTAACGACAACCCATCCGCTTCAACAACGCAGCATCGTCGCAAGACGTTATATCGACACGTTGTAGGGCCCTCTGATGTCCCGCGAGTCAGATTGTCGTCCTTTTAACAGTTCACAACGTATGATCCCGGACGGAAAAGCAGAGCAAAATAAGAAAAGTGGCATGAAATTGATGAAAATGTTCGATTTTGGACTCCAAAAATGGGCACAGCGAGCAAGCTGGCTTCCCCCGCCGTAAAGCTCTCAAAGAGCTTTGCAACGGTATGCTGTGCGCCGCGTAACTCCTTACGGATCAAAAGTTATGGGCAACGGAGCGACGGAGACCTGGTCACAAACCCTACGCCCTCGGTTTGCGGGCCCAGCCTCTACGTGAAACGAAGTTGTCTTGCCCAATGTTCCGTGGGATTCAGTAATAGAGATTTGGTGGATAAAGTATCATGGCAACCTTAACCAGGGCAAAAAAAATTGAAAAGGGGGTGCAACACGAGGACTTCCTACCGGGTCACCCATCCTAGTACTACTATCGCCCAAGCACACTTAACTTCGGAGTTCTGATGGGATCCGGAGCATTAGTGCTGGTATGATCGCACCCGTCGTGTTGAGGGCACAATTCCTTTATGTGTTAACTGTTCACAGTCCCAGCCTAGAGAGATGGCCCATTCAAAAGGCCCAATGGGCTTAACGACAACCCATCTGCTTCAACAACGCAGCATGCTTGCAAGACGTGATATCGACACGTTGTAGGGCCCTCTGATGTCCCATGAGCCAAGTTTTCGTCCTTTTAACAGTTCATGACGTACGATCCGGGACGGAAAAACAGAGCAAAAGAAAAAAAGTGGCCTAAAACTGATGAAAACATTAGATTTTGGGCTCCAAAAATGGGCATAGCGAGCAAGCTCGCTGCCCCCGTTGTAGAGCTCTCAGAGAGCTTTACAACGGTATGCTGTGCGCCGCGTAACTCCTTACGGATCAAAAGTTATGGGCACCGGAGTGACGGAAACCTGGTCACAAACCCTATGCCCTCGGTTTGCGGGCCCAGCCTCTACGTGAAGCGAAGTTGTCTTGCCCAATGTTCCGTGGGATTCAGTAATAGAGATTTGGTAGATAAAGTATCTTGGCAACCCTAACCAAGGCAAAAAGAATTGAAAAGGGGGTGCAACACGAGGACTTCCCACGGGGTCACCCATCCTAGTACTACTCTCACCCAAGCACGCTTAACTTCAGAGTTCTGATGGGATCCGGAGCATTAGTGCTGGTATGATCGCACCCGTCATGTTGAGGGCACAATTCCTTTATATGTTAACTGTTCACAGTCCCAGCCTAGAGAGATAGCCCATTCAAAAGGCCCAATGGGCTTAACGACAACCCATCCGCTTCAACAACGCAGCATCGTCGCAAGATGTTATATTGACACGTTGTAGAGCCCTTGATGTCCCGCGAGTCAGGTTGCCGTCCTTTTAACAGTTCACAACGTATGATCCCAGACGAAAAAGCAGAGCAAAAGAAGAAAAGTGGCCTGAAATTGATGAAAACGTTCGATTTTGGACTCCAAAAATGGGCACAGTGGGCAAGCTGGCTTCCCCCGCCGTAAAGCTCTCAAAGAGCTTTGCAACGGTATGCTGTGTGCCGCGTAACTCCTTACGGATCAAAAGTTATGGGCAACGGAGCGACGGAGACCTGGTCACAAACCTTACGCCCTCGGTTTGCGGGCCCAGCCTCTACGTGAAACGAAGTTGTCTTGCCCAATGTTCCGTGGGATTCAGTAATAGAGATTTGGTGGATAAAGTATCATGGCAACCCTAACCAGGGCAAAAAAAATTGAAAAGGGGGTGCAACACGAGGACTTCCTACGGGGTCACCTATCCTAGTACTACTATCACCCAAGCACGCTTAACTTCGGAGTTCTGATGGGATCCGGAGCATTAGTGCTGGTATGATCGCACCCGTAGTGTTGAGGGCACAATTCATTTATGTGTTAACTGTTCACAGTCCCAGCCTAGAGAGATGGCCCATTCAAAAGGCCCAATGGGCTTAACGACAACCCATCCGCTTCAACAACGCAGCATGCTTGCAAGACGTGATATCGACACGTTGTAGGGCCCTCTGATGTCCCGTTAGCCAAGTTGTCGTCCTTTTAACAGCTCATGACGTACAATCCGGGACGGAAAAATAGAGCAAAAGAAAAAAAATGGCCTAAAACTGATGAAAACGTTAGATTTTGGGCTCCAAAAATGGGCACAGCGAGCAAGCTGGCTGCCCCCGTTGTAGAGCTCTCAGAGAGCTTTGCAACGGTATGCTGTGCGCCGCGTAACTCCTTACGGATCAAAAGTTATGGGCACCGGAGTGACGGAGACCTGGTCACAAATCCTATGCCCTCGGTTTGCGGGCCCAGCCTCTACGTGAAGCGAAGTTGTCTTGCCCAATGTTCCGTGGGATTCAGTAATAGAGATTTGGTAGATAAAGTATCTTGGCAACCCTAACCAGGGCAAAAAGAATTGAAAAGGGGGTGCAACACGAGGACTTCCCACGGGGTCACCCATCCTAGTAATACTCTCACCCAAGCACGCTTAACTTCAGAGTTCTGATGGGATCCGGAGCATTAGTGCTCGTATGATCGCACCCGTCATGTTGAGGGCACAATTCCTTTATATGTTAACTGTTCATAGTCCCAGCCTAGAGAGATGGCCCATTCAAAAGGCCCAATGGGCTTAACGACAACCCATCCGCTTCAACAACTCAGCATCGTCGCAAGACGTTATATAGACACGTTGTAGGGCCCTCTGATGTCCCGCGAGTTAGGTTGTCGTCCTTTTAACAGTTCACAACGTATGATCCCGGACGGAAAAGCAGAGCAAAAGAAGAAAAGTGGCTTGAAATTGATGAAAACGTTCGATTTTGGACTCCAAAAATGGGCACAGCGAGCAAGCTGGCTTCCCCCGCCGTAAAGCTCTCAAAGAGCTTTGCAACGGTATGCTGTACGCCGCGTAACTCCTTACGGATCAAAAGTTATGGGCAACGGAGTGACGGAGACCTGGTCACAAACCCTACGCCCTCGGTTTGCGGGCCCAGCCTCTACGTGAAACGAAGTTGTCTTGCCCAATGTTCCGTGGGATTCAGTAATAGAGATTTGGTGGATAAAGTATCATGGCAACCCTAACCAGGGCAAAAAAAATTGAAAAGGGGGTGCAACACGAGGACTTCCTACCGGGTCACCCATCCTAGTACTACTATCGCCCAAGCACGCTTAACTTCGGTGTTCTGATGGAATCCGGAGCATTAGTGCTGGTATGATCGCACCCGTCGTGTTGAGGGCACAATTCATTTATGTGTTAACTGTTCACAGTCCCAGCCTAGAGAGATGGCCCATTCAAAAGGCCCAATGGGCTTAACGACAACCCATCCGCTTCAACAACGCAGCATGCTTGCAAGACGTGATATCGACACGTTGTAGGGCCCTCTGATGTCCCGTGAGCCAAGTTGTCATCCTTTTAACAGTTCATGACGTACGATCCGGGACGGAAAAACAGAGCAAAATAAAAAAAGTGGCCTAAAACTGATCAAAACATTAGATTTTGTGCTCCAAAAATGGGCATAGCGAGCAAGCTCGCTGCCCCCTTTGTAGAGCTCTCATAGAGCTTTGCAACGGTATGCTGTGCGCCGCGTAACTCCTTACGGATCAAAAGTTATGGGCACCGGAGTGACGGAGACCTGGTCACAAACCCTATGCCCTCGGTTTGCGGGCCCAGCCTCTACGTTAAGCGAAGTTGTCTTGCCCAATGTTCCGTGGGATTCAGTAATAGAGATTTGGTAGATAAAGTATCTTGGCAAACCTAACCAGGGCAAAAAGAATTGAAAAGGGGGTTCAACACGAGGACTTCCCACGGGGTCACCCATCCTAGTAATACTCTCACCCAAGCACGCTTAACTTCAGAGTTCTGATGTGATCCGGAGCATTAGTGCTCGTATGATCGCACCCGTCATGTTGAGGGCACAATTCCTTTATATGTTAACTGTTCACAGACCCAGCCTAGAGAGATGGCCCATTCAAAAGGCCCAATGGGCTTAACGACAACCCATCCGCTTCAACAACGCAGCATCGTCGCAAGACGTTATATCGACACGTTGTAGGGCCCTCTGATGTCCCGCGAGTCAGGTTGTCGTCCTTTTAACAGTTCACAACGTATGATCCCGGACGGAAAAGCAGAGCAAAAGAAGAAAAGTGGCTTGAAATTGATGAAAACGTTCGATTTTGGACTCCAAAAATGGGCAAAGCGAGCAAGCTGGCTTCCCCCGCCGTAAAGCTCTCAAAGAGATTTGCAACGGTATGCTGTGCGCCGCGTAACTCCTTACGGAACAAAAGTTATGGGCAACGGAGCGACGGAGACCTGGTCACAAACCCTACGCCCTCGGTTTGCGGGCCCAGCCTCTACGTGAAATGAAGTTGTCTTGCCCAATGTTCTGTGGGATTCAGTAATAAAGATTTGGTGGATAAAGTATCATGGCAACCCTAACCAGGGCAAAAAAAATTGAAAAGGGGGTGCAACACGAGGACTTCCTACCGGGTCACCCATCCTAGTACTACTATCGCCCAAGAACGCTTAACTTCGGTGTTCTGATGGAATCCGGAGCATTAGTGCTGGTATGATCGCACCCGTCGTGTTGAGGGCACAATTCATTTATGTGTTAACTGTTCACAGTCCCAGCCTAGAGAGATGGCCCATTCAAAAGGCACAATGGGCTTAACGACAACCCATCCGCTTCAACAACGCAGCATGCTTGCAAGACGTGATATCGACACGTTGTAGGGCCCTTTGATGTCCCGTGAGCCAAGTTGTTGTCCTTTTAACAGTTCATGACGTACAATCCGGGACGGAAAAACAGAGCAAAAGAAAAAAAGTGGCCTAAAACTGATGAAAACGTTAGATTTTGGTCTCCAAAAAGGGGCATAGCGAGCAAGCTCACCGCCCTCGTTGTAGAGCTCTCAGAGAGCTTTGCAACGGTATGCTGTGCACCGCGTAACTCCTTACGGATCAAAAGTTATGGGCACCGGAGCGACGGAGACCTGGTCACAAACCCTATGCCCTCGGTTTGCGGGCCCAGCCTCTACGTGAAGCGAAGTTGTCTTGCCCAATGTTTCGTGGGATTCAGTAATAGAGATTTGGTACATAAAGTATCTTGGCAACCCTAACCAGGGCAAAAAGAATTGAAAAGGGGGTGCAACACGAGGACTTCCCAGGGGGTCACCCATCCTAGTACTACTCTCACCCAAGCACGCTTAACTTCAGAGTTCTGATGGGATCCGGAGCATTAGTGCTGGTATGATCGCACCCGTCATGTTGAGGGCACAATTCCTTTATATGTTAACTGTTCACAGTCTCAGCCTACAGAGATGGCCCATCCAAAAGGCCCAATGGGCTTAACGACAACCCATCCGCTTCAACAACGCAGCATGCCTGCAAGACATGATATCGACACGTTGTAAGGCCCTCTGATGTCCCGCGAGTCAGGTTGTCGTCCTTTTAACAGTTCACGACGTACGATACGGGACAGAAAAACAGAGCAAAAGAAGAAAAGTGGCCTGAAACTGATGAAATCGTTCGATTTTGGGCTCCAAAAATAGGCACAGCGAGCAAGCTAGCCGCCCCTGTCGTAGGTCTCTCAGAGAGTTTTGCAACGGTATGCTGTGCGCCGCGTAACTCCTTACGGATCAAAACTTTTGGGCACCGGAGCGACGGAAACCTGGTCACAAACCCTACGCCCTTGGTTTGCGGGCCCAGCCTCTACGTGAAGCGAAGTTGTCCTGCCCAATGTTCCGTGGGATTTAATAATAGAGATTTGGTGGATAAAGTATCTTGGCAACCCTAACCAGGGCAAAAAAAATTGAAAAGGGGGTGCAACACGAGGACTTCCAAGGGGGTCACCCATCCTAGTACTACTCTCGCCCAAGCACGCTTAACTTCGGAGTTCTGATGGGATCCGGTGCATTAGTGCTGGTATGATCGCACCTGTCATGTTGAGGGCACAATTCTTATATGTGTTAACGGTTCACAGTTCCATCCTAGAGAGATGGCCCATTCAAAAGGCCCAATGGGCTTAACAACAACCCATCCGCTTCAACAACGTAGCATGCCTGCAAGAGATGATATCAACACGTTGTAAGGCCCTCTGATGTCCCGCGAGTCAGGTTGTCGTCCTTTTAACAGTTCACGACGTACGATCCGGGATGGAAAAATAAAGCAAAAGAAGAAAAGTGGCCTGAAACTGATGAAAACGTTCGATTTTGGGCTCCAAAAAGGTCATAGCGAGCAAGTTGGCTGCCCCCGTCGTAGAGCTCTCAGAGAGATTTTCAACGGTATGCTGTGCGCCGCGTAACTCCTTACGGATCAAAAGTTTTGGGTACCGGAGCGACGGAGACCTGCTCACAAACCCTACGCCCTCGGTTTGCGGGCCCAGCCTCTACGTGAAGCGAAGTTGTCCTGCCCAATGTTCCGTGGGATTCAATAATAGAGATTTGGTGGATAAAGTATCTTGGCAACCCTAACCAGGGCAAAAATAATTGAAAAGGGGGAGCAACACGAGGACTTCGCAGGAGGTCACCCATACTAGTACAACTCTCGCCCATGCACGCTTAACTTCGGAGTTCTGATGGGATCCGATGCATTAGTGCTGGTATGATCGCACCCGTCATGTTGATGGCACATTTCCTTTATGCGTTAACTTTTCACAGTCCCAGCCTAGAGAGATGGCCCATTCAAAAGGCCCAATGGGCTTAACGACAACCCATCCGCTTCAACAACGCACCATGCTTGCAATACTTGATATTGACACGTTGTAGGGCCCTCTAATGTCCCGTGTATCAGGTTGTCGTCCTTTTAACAGTTCACGACGTACGATCCAGGACGGAAAAACAAAGCCAAAGTAGAAAAGTGGCCTGAAACTGATTAAAACGTTGGATTTTGGGCTCCAAAAACGGGCACAGCACGCAAGCTGGCTGCTCCTGTCGTAGAGCTCTCAGAGAGCTTTGCAACGGTATGTTGTGCGCTGCGTTACAATTACGGATCCAAAGTTATGGGCATTGCAGCGATGGAGACCGTGTCACAAACCCTACGCACTCGGTTTTGGGGCCCAACCTCTACGTGAAGCGAAGTTGTCTTGCCTAATGTTCCGTGGGATTCAGTAATAGAGATTTGGTGGATAAAGTATCATGGCAACCCTAACCAGGGCAAAAAAAATTGAAAAGGGGGTGGAACACGAGGACTTCTCAGGGGGTCACCCATCCTAGTACTACTCTCGCCCTAGCACGCTTAACTTCGGAGTTCTGATGGGATCCGGTGCATTAGTGCTGGTATGATCACACCTATCATGTTGAGGGCACAATTCCTATATGTGTTAACGGTTTACAGTCCCAGCCTAGAGAGATAGCCCATTCAAAAGGCCCAATGGGCTTAACGACAACTCATCCGCTTCAACAACGTAGCATCCTCACAAGATGTGATATCGACACGTTTTAGGGCCCTCTGATGTCCCGCGAGTCAGGTTGTCGTCCTTTTAACAGTTCACGACGTATGATGCGGGACGAAAAAACAGAGCAAAAGAAGAAAAGTGGCCTGAAATTGATGAAAACGTTCGATTTTGGGCTCCAAAAATGGGCACAGCAAGCCAGCTGGCTGCCCCCGTCGTAGAGCTCTCAGAGAGCTTCGCAACGGTATATTTTGCACCGCGTAACTCCATACGGATCAAAAGTTATGGGCACCGGAGCGACGGAGACCTGGTCACAAACCGTACGCCCTCGGTTTGCGGGCCCAGCCTCTACGTGAAGTGAAGTTGTCTTACCCAATGTTCCGTGGGATTCAGTAATAGATATTTGGTGGATAAAGTATCTTGGCAACCTTAACTAGGGCAAAAAAAAAAGATAAGGGAGTGCAACACGAGGACATCCCAGGGGCTCACCCATCCTAGTCCTACTCTCGCCCAAGCACGCTTAACTTCAGAGTTCTGATGGGATCCGGTGCATTAGTGCTGCTATGATCGCACCCGTCATGTTGAGGGCACAATTCCTATATGTGTTAACGGTTCACAGTCCCAACCTACAGAGGTGGCCCATTCAAAAGGCCCAATGGGCTTAACGATAACCCATCCGCTTCAACAACGCAGCATCCTCGCAAGACGTTATATCGACACATTGTAGGGCCCTCTGATATCCCGCGAGTCAGGTAGTCGTCCTTTTAACAGTTCACGACGTACGATCCGGGACGGAAAAACTGAGCAAAAGAAGAAAAGTGGCCTGAAACCGATGAAAACGTTCGATTTTGGGCTCCAAAAATGGGCATAGCGAGCAAGCTTGCTGCCTCTATCGTAGAGCTCGTAGAGAGCTTTGCAACGGTATGCTGTGCGCCGCGTAACAATTACGGATCAAAAGTTATGGGCATCGGAGCGACGGAGACCTGGTCACAAACCCTACGACCTCGGTTTGGGGGCCCAGCCTATACGTGAAGCGAAGTTGTCTTGCCCAATGTTCCGTGGGATTCAGTAATAGATATTTGGTGGATAAAGTATCTTGGCAACCCTAACCAGGGCAAAAAGAATTGAAAAGGGGGTGCAACACGAGGACTTCCCAGGGGGTCACCCATCCTAGTACTACTCTCGCCCAAGCACGCTTAACTTTGGAGTTCTGATGGGATCCGGTGCATTAGTGCTGGTATGATCGCAACCGTCATGTTGTGGGCACAATTCCTATATGTGTTAACGGTTCACAGTCCCAGCCTAGAGAGATGGCCCATTCAAAAGGCCCAATGGCCTTAACGACAACCCATCCGCTTCAACAACGCAGCATCCTCGCAAGACGTGATATCGACACGTTGTAGGGCCCTCTGATGTCCCGCGAGTCAAATTGTCGTCCTTTTAACAGTTCACGACGTGTGATCCGGGATGGAAAAACAGAGCAAAAGAAGAAAAGTGGCCTGAAACTGATCAAAACGTTCGATTTTGGGATCCAAAAATGGGCACAGTGAGCAAGCAGGCTGCCCCCGTCGTAGAGCACTCAGAGAACTTCGCAACGGTATGCTTTGTTTCGCGTAACTCCTTACGGATCAAAAGTTATGGACACGGGAGCGATGGAGACCTGGTCACAAACCTTACGCCCTCGGTTTGCGGGCCCAGCCTCTACATGAAGCGAAGTTGTCTTGACCAATCTTCCGTGGGATTCTGTAATAGAGATTTTGTGTATAAAGTATCTTGGCAACCCTGACCAGGGCAAAAAAAATTGAAAAGGGAGTGCAACACGAGAACATCCCAGGGCGTCACCCATCCTAGTACTACTCTCGCCCAAGCACGCTTAACTTCGGAGTTCTGATGGGATCCGGTGCATTAGTTCTGGTATGATCGCACCCGTCATGTTGAGGGCACAATTCCTATATGTGTTAACGGTTCACAGTCCCAACCTAGAGAGGTGGCCCATTCAAAAGGCCTAATGGGCTTAACGACAACCTATCTGCTTCAACAATGCAGCATCCTCACAAGACGTTATATCGACACATTGTAGGGCACTCTGATGTCCCGCGAGTCTCGTTGTCATCCTTTTAACAGTTCACAACGTATGATCCGGGATAGAAAAACAGAGCAAAAGAAGAAAAGTGGCCTGAAACTGATGGAAACGTTTGATTTTGGGCTCCAAAAATGGCACAGCGAGCAAGCTGGCTGCCCCCGTCGTAGAGCTCTCAGAGAACTTTGCAACGGTATGTTGTGCGCCGCGTAACTCCTTACGGATCCAAAGTTATGGGCACCGGAGCGACGGAGACCTGGTCACAAACCCTACGCCCTCGGTTTGCGGGCCCAACCTCTACGTGAAGCGAAGTTGTCTTGCCCAATGTTCCGTGGGATTCAGTAATAGAGATTTGGTGGATAAAGTATCTTGACAACCCGAACCAGGGCAAAAAAAATTAAAAATGGGGTGCAACACGAGGACTTCCCAGGGGGTCACCCATCCTAGTACTTCTCTCGCCCAAGCACGCTTAACTTCAAAGTTCTGATGGGATCCGGTGCATTAGTACTTGTATGATCGCACCCATCATGTTGAGGGCACAATTCATTTATGTGTTAACTGTTCACAGTCCCAGCCTAGAGATATAGCCCATTCAAAAGGCCCAATGGGTTTAACGACAACCCATCCGCTTCAACAACGCAGCATACTAGCAAAACGTGATATCGACGCGTTTTAGGGCCCTCTGATGTCCTACGAGTCAGGTTGTCGTCCTTTTAACAGTTCACGACATACGATCTGGGACGGAAAAACAGGGCAAAAGAAGAATAGTGGCCTGAAACTGATGAAAACGTTTGATTTTGGGCTCCAAAAACGGGCTCAGCGAGCTAGCTGGCTACCCCCACCGTAAAGCTCTCAGACAGCTTTGCAACAGTTTGTTGTGCGCAGCGTAACAATTACGGATCAAAAGTTATAGGCATCGGAGCGATGGAGACCTGGTCACAAACCCTATGCCCACGGTTTACGGGCGCAGCCTCTACGTGAAGCGAAGTTGTCTTGCCCAATGTTCCTTGGGATTCAGTAATAGAAATTTGGTGGATAAAGTATCTTGGCAACCCTAACCAGGGCAATAAAAATTGAAAAGGGGGTGCAACACGAGGACTTCCCAAGGGGTCACCCATCCTAGTACTACTCTCGCCCAAGCACGCTTAACTTCGGAGTTCTGATGGGATCCGATGCATTAGTGCTGGTATGATCGCACCCGTTATATTGAGGGCACAATTCCTATACGTGTTAACGGTTCACAGTCTCAGCCTAGAGAGATGGCCTATTCAAAAGGCCCAATGGGCTTAACAACAACACATCTGCTTCAACAACGCAGGATCCTCGCAAGACGTGATATCGACCTGTTGTAGGGCCCTCTGATGTCCCGCAAGTCAGGTTGTCATCCTTTTAACAGTTCACGACATATGATCCGGGACGAAAAAATAGAGCAAAAGTCGAAAAGTGGCATTAAATTGATGAAAATCTTCGATTTTGGGCTCCAAAAATGGGGACAGCGAGCAAGCTGGTTACCCCCATCGTAGAGCTTTGAGAGAGCTTTCCAACGGTATGTTGTGCGCCGAGTAACTCCATACGGATCAAAAGTTATGGGCAACGGAGCGACGGAGACCTGGTCACAAATCCTACGCCCTTGGTTTGCAGGCCCAGCCTCTACGTGAAGCGAAGTTGTCTTGCCCAATGTTTCGTGGGATTCAGTAATAGAGATTTGGTGGATAAAGTATCTTGGCAACCCTAACCAGGGCAAAAAAAATTGAAAAGGGGGTGCAACACAAGGACTTCCTAGGGGGTCACCCATCCTAGTACTACTCTCGCCCAAACACGCTTAACTTCGAAGTTCTGATATGATCCGGTGCATTAGTGCTGGTATGATCGCACCCGTCATGTTGAGGGTGCAATTCCTTTATGTGTTAATTGTTCACAGTTCCAGCCTAGAGAGATGGCCCATTCAAAAGGCCCAAAGGGCTTAACGACAACCCATCTGCTTCAACAACGTAGCATCCTCGCAAGACGTTATATCAAAACGTTGTAGGGCCCTCTGATGTCCCGCGAGTCAGGTTGTCGTCCTTTTAACAGTTCACGACGTATGATCCGGGACGAAAAAACAGAGCAAAAGAAGAAAAGTGGCCTGAGACTGATGAAAACGTTCGATTTTGGGCTCTAAAAACTGGCACAGCAAGCTTGCTGGCTGCCCCTGTCGTAGAGCTCTCAGAGTGCTTTGCAACAGTATGTTGTGCGCCGCGTAACTCTTTACGGATCAAAAGTTATGGGCACCGGAGCGATGGAGACCTGGTCACAAACCCTACGCCCTCGGTTTGCGGGCCCAGCCTCTACGTGAAACGAAGTTGTCTTGCCCAATGTTCCATGGGATTCAGTAATAAAGATTTGGTGGATAAAGTATCTTGGCAACCCTAACCAAGGCAAAAAAAATTGAAAAGGGGGTACAACACGAGGACTTCCTAGGGGGTCACCCATCCTAGTACTACTTTCGCCCAAGCACGCTTAACTTCAGAGTTCTGATGGGATCTGGTGCATTAGTGCTGGTATGATCGCACCCGTCATGTTGAGGGCACAATTCCTATATGTGTTAACGGTTCACAGTCCCAGTCTAGAGAGATGGCCCATTCAAAACGCCCATTGGGCTTAACGACAACCCATCCGCTTCAACAACGTAGCATCCTCGCAAGACGTGATATCGACACGTTGTAGGGCCCTCTGATGTCCCGCGAGTCAGGTTGTCGTCCTTTTAACAGTTCACGACGTACAATCCGGGAAGGAAAAATAGAGAAAAAAAAGAATAGTGGCCTGAAACTGATGAAATGTTCGATTTTGGGCTCCAAAAAGGGCAAAGCGAGCAAGCTGGCTGCCCCCGTCATAGAGCTCTCAGAGAGCTTCGCAACGGTATGCTATGCGCCACGTAACTCCTTACGGATCAAAAGTTATGGGCACCGGAGCGACGGAGACCTAGTCACAAACCGTACGCCCTCGGTTTGCGGGCCCAGCCTCTACGTTAAGCGAAGTTGTCTAGCCCAATGTTCCGTTGGATTCAGTAACAGAGATTTGGTGGATAAAGTATCTTGGCAAGCCTAACCAGGGCAAAAAAAAATTGAAAAGGGGGTGTAACACGAGGACTTTCTAAGGGGTCACCCATCCTTGTACTACTCTCGCCCAAGCATGCTTAACTTCGTAGTTCTTATGGGATCCGGTGCATTAGTGCTGGTATGATCACACCCGTCATGTTGAGGGCACAATTCCTATATGTGTTAACGGTTCACAGTCCCAACCTAGAGAGATGGTCCATTCAAAAGGCCCAATGGGCTTAACGGATACCCATCCGCTTCAACAAAGAAGCATCCTCGGAAGACGTGATATCGACACGTTGTAGAGCCCTCTGATGTCCCACGAGTCACGTTATCGTCCTTTTAACAGTTCACGACGTACGATCCGGGACGGAAAAATAGAACAAAAGAAAAAAATTTGTTGAAACTGATGAAATCGTTCGATTTTGGGCTCGAAAAAAGGGCAAAGCAAGCAAGTTGGCTGCCCCTGTCGTAGAGCTCTCAGTGAACTTTGCAACGGTATGCTGTGCGCCTTGTAACTCCTTACGGATCCAAAGTTATGGGCACCGGAGCGACGGAGACCTGGTCACAAACCCTACGCCCTCGGTTTACGGGCCCAACCTCTACGTGAAGCAAAGTTGCCTTGCCCAATGTTCCGTGGGATTTAGTAATAGAGATTTGGTGGATAAAGTATCTTGACAACCCTAACCAGGGCAAAAGAAATTGAAAAGGGGGTGCAACACGAGGACTTTCCAGGGGGTCACCCATCCTAGTACTACTCTCGCCCAAGCACGCTTAACTTCGAAGTTCTGATGGGATCCGGTGCATTAGTGCTGGTATGATCCCACCAGTCATGTTGAGGGCACAATTCCTTTATGTGTTAACTGTTCACAGTCCCAGCCTAGAGACATAGCCCATTCAAAAGGCCCAATGGGCTTAACGATAACCCATCCGCTTCAACAACGCAGAATCCTAGCAAGACGTGATATCGACACGTTGTAGGGCCGTCTGATGTCCCGCGAGTCTGGTTGTCGTCCTTTTAACAGTTCACGACGTACGATCCGGGACGGAAAAATAGAGCAAAAGTAGAAAATTGGCATGAAACTGATGAAAACGTTCGATTTTGGGCTCCAAAAACAGGCACAGCGAGCAAGCTGGCTGTCCCGTCGTAGAGCTTTAAGAGAGCTTTGCAATGGTATGCTATGCAACGCGTAACAATTAAGGATCAAAAGTTATGGGCACCGGAGTGACGGAGACTTGGTCAAAAAACCCTACGTCCTCGGTTTGCGGGCCCAGCCTCTACGTGATACGAAGTTGTCTTGCCCAATGCTCCGTGGGACTCAATAATAGAGATTTCGTGGATAAAGTATCTTGGCAACCCTAACCAGGGCAAAAAAAATTGAAAAGGGGGTGCAAGACGAGGACTTCCTAAGGGGTCACCCATCCTAGTACTACTCTCGCGCAAGCACGCTTAACTTCAGAGTTCTGATGGGATCTGGTGCATTAGTGCTGGTATGATCGCACACGTCATGTTGAGGGCACAATTCCTATATTTGTTAACGGTTCACAGTCCCAGCCTAGAAAGATGGCCCATTCAAAAGGCCCAATGGGCTTAACGACAACACATCCGCTTCAACAACGCAGCATCCTCGCAAGACGTGATATCAACACATTGTAGGGCCCTCTGATGTCCCGCGAGTCAGGTTGTCGTCCTTTTAACAGTTCACGACGTATGATCCGGGGCGAAAACTGATGAAAACGTTCGATTTTGGGCTCCAAAAATGGGCACAGCGAGCAAGCTGGCTACCCCCATCGTAGAGCTTTGAGAGAGCTTTCCAACGGTATGTTGTGCGCCGCGTAACTCCTTACGGATAAAAAGTTATGGGCACCGGAGCGACGGAGACCTGGTGAAAAATCCTACGCCCTCAGTTAACGGGCCCAACCTCTACGTGAAGCGAAGTTGTCTTGCCCAATGTTCTGTGGGATTCAGTAATAGAGATTTGGTGGATAAAGTATCTTGGCAACCATAACTTGGGCAAAAAAAATTGAAAAGGGGTGCAACACGAGGACTTCCCAGGGGGTTACCCATCCTAGTACTACACTCATCCAAACATGCTTAACTACGAAGTTCTGATATGATCTGGTGCATTAGTGCTGGTATGATCGCACCCGTCATGTTGAGGGCGCAATTCCTTTATGTGTTAACTGTTCACAGTCCTAGCCTAGAGAGATGGCCCATTCAAAAGGCCCAATGGGCTTCACGACAACCCATCCGCTTCAACAACGCAGCATCCTCGCAAGACGTGATATCGACACGTTGTAGGGCTGTCTGATTTCCCGCGAGTTAGGTTGTCATCCTTTTAACAGTTCACGACGTATGATCCGGGACGGAAAATCAGAGAAAAACAATAAAAGCGGCCTGAAATTGATGAAAATATTCGATTTTAGGCTCCAAAAATGGGAACAGCGAGCAAGATGGCAACCCCCGTCGTAAAGCTCTCATAGAGCTTTGTAACGGTATGCTGTGCGCTGCGTAACTCACTACGGATCAAAAGTTATGGGCACCGGAGTGACGGAGACCTGGTCACAAACCCTACGCGCTCGGTTTGCGGGCCCAGCCTGCCCAATGTTCCGTGGGATTCAGTAATAGAGATTTGGTGGATAAAGTATCTTGGCAACCCTAACCAGGGCAAAAAAAATTGAAAATGGGGTGCAACACGAGGACTTCCCAGGGGGTCAGTAATCCTAGTACTACTCTAGCCCAAGCACGCTTAACTTCGGAGTTCTGATAGGATCCGGTGCATTAGTGCTGGTATGACCGCACCCGTCATGTTGAGGGCACAATTCCTATATGTGTTAACGGTTCACTGTCCCAAAGAGATGGCCCATTCAAAAGGCCCAATGGGCTTAACGACAACCCATCCGCTTCAACAACGCAGCATCCTTGCAAGACGTGATATCGACACGTTGTAGGGCCCTCTGATGTCCCGCGAGTCAGGTTATCGTCCTTTTAACAGTTCACGACGTACGATCCGAGATGGAAAAACTGAGTAAAAGAAGAAAAATTGCCTGAAACTGATGAAAACGTTCGATTTTGGGCTCCAAAAACGGGCACAGCAAGCAAGCTTTCTGCCCCCGTCATAGAGCTCTCAGAGAGCTTTGAAACGGTATGTTGTACACCGCGTAACTCCTTACGGATCAAAAGTTATGGGCACCGGAACGACGGAGACCTGGTCACAAACCCTACGACCTCGGTTTGCGGGTCCAGCCTCTACGTGAAGCGAAGTTGACTTGCCCAATGTTCTGTGGGATTCAGTAATAGAGATTTGGTGGATAAAGTATCTTGGCAACCCTAACCAGGGCAAAAAATATTGAAAAGGGGGTGCAACACGAGGACTTCCCAAGGGGTCACCCATCCGAGTACTACTCTCGCCCAAGCACGCTTAACTTCGGAGTTCCAATGGGATCCGGTGCATTAGTGATGGTATGATCGCACCCGTCATGTTGAGAGCACAATTCCAATATGTGTTAACGGTTCACAGTCCCAACCTAGAGAGATGGCCCATTCAAAAGGCCCAATGGGCTTAACGACAACCCATCAGCTTCAACAACGCAGCATCCTCGCAAGACGTGATATCGACACGTTGTAGGGCCCTCTGATGTCCCGCGAGTCAGGTTTTCGTCCTTTTAACAGTTCATGACGTACGATCCAGGATGGAAAAATAGAGCAAAAGAAGAAAACTTGCTGAAACTGATGAAAACATTCGATTTTGGGCTCCAAAAACGGGCACAGCGAGCAAGCTGGCTGCCCCCATCGTAGAGCTCTCAGAGAGCTTTGTAACGGTCTGCTGTGTGCCGCGTAACTCCTTACGGATTAAAAGTTATGGGCACCGAAGCGACGGAGACCTGGTCATAAACCCTATGCCCTAGGTTTGCGGGCCCAGCCTCTACGTGAACCGAAGTTGTCTTGCCCAATGTTCCGTGGGATTCAGTAATAGAGATTTGGTGGATAAAGTATCTTGGCAACCCTAACCAGGGCAAAAAAAATTGAATAGGGGGTGCAACACGAGGACTTCCCAAGGGGTCACCCATCCTAGTACTACTCTCGCCCAAACACGCTTAACTTCGGAGTTCTGATGGGATCCGGTGCATTAGTGCTGGTATGATCGCACCCGTCAAGTTGAGGGCACAATTCCTTTATGTGTTAACTGTTCACAGTCCCAGCCTAGAGAGATGGCCCATTCAAAAGGCCCAATGGGCTTAACAACAACCCATCCGCTTCAACAACGCAACATGCTTGCAAGACGTGATATCGACACGTTGTAGGGCCCTCTGATGTCCAGCGAGTTAGGTTGTCGTCCTTTTAACAGTTCACGACGTACGATCCGGGACGGAAAAACAGAGCAAAAGAAGAAAAGTGGCATGAAACTGATGAAAACGTTCGATTTTGGGTTCCAAAAAGGGCACATGGAGCATGCTGGCTGCCCCCGTCGTAGAGCTCTCAGAGAACTTTGCAACGGTATGGTGTGCGCCGCGTAACTCCTTACGGATCAAAAGTTATGGGCACCGGAGCGACGGAGACCTGGTCATAAACCCTACGCCCTCGGTTTGCGGGCCCAGCCTCTACGTGAAACGAAGTTGTCTTGCCCAATGTTCCATGGGATTCAGTAACAGAGATTTGGTGGATAAAGTATCTTGGCAACCCTAACCAAGGCAAAAAAAATTGAAAAGGGAGTACAACACGAGGACTTCCCAAGGGGTCTCCCATCCTAGTACTACTCTCGCCCAATCACGCTTAACTTCTGAGTTCTGATGGGATCCGGTGCTTTAGTGCTAGTATGATCGCACTCGTCTTGTTGAGGGCACAATTCCTATATGTGTTAACGGTTCACAGTCCAAACCTAGAGAGATGTCCCATGCAAAAGGCCCAATGGGCTTAACGACAACCCATCCGCTTCAACAACGCAGCATCCTCGCAAGACGTGATATCGACACGTTGTAGGGCCCTCTGATGTCCCGCGAGTTAGGTTTTCGTCCTTTTAACAGTTCACGACGTACGATCCCGGACGGAAAAATAGAGAAAAAGAAGAAAAGTTGCTAAAACTGATGAAAACGTTCGATTTTGGGCTCCAAAAAGGGGCAAAGCAAGCCAGCTGGCTGCCCCCATCGTAGAGCTCTCAGAGAGCTCTGTAACGGTCTGCTATGTGCCGCGTAACTCCTTACGGACTAAAAGTTATGGGCACCAGAGCGACGGAGACCTAGTCACAAACCCTACGCCCTCGGTTTTCCGGCCCAGCCTCTACATGAAGCGAAGTTGTCTTGCCCAATGTTCCGTGGGATTCAGTAATAGAGATTTGGTGGATAAAGTATCTTGGCAACCCTAACCAGGGCAAAAAAAATTGAAAAAGGGGTGCAACACGAGGACTTCCCAGGGGATCACCCATCCTAGTACTACTCTCGCCCAAGCACGCTTAACTTCGGAATTTTTATGGGATCCGGTGCATTAGTGCTGGTATGATTGCACCCGTCATGTTCAGGGCACAATTCCTTTATGTGTTAACTGTTCACAGTCCCAGCCTAGAGAGATGGCCCATTCAAAAGGCCCAATGGGCTTAACGACAACCCATCTGCTTCAACAACGCAGCATGCTTGCAAGACGTGATATCGACACGTTGTAGGGCCCTCTGATGTCCCGTGAGTCAGGTTGTCGTCCTTTTAATAGTTCACGACATACGATCCGGGACGGAAAAACAGAGCAAAAGAAGAAAAGTGGCATGAAAATAATGAAAATGTTCGATTTTGGCCTCCAAAAACGGGCACAGCGAGCATGCTGGCTGTCCCCGTCGTAGAGCTCTCAGAGAGCTTTGCAACGGTATGCTGTGCGCCGCGTAACTCCTTACGGATCAAAAGTTATGGGCACCAGAGCGACGGAGACCTGTTCACAAACCCTACGCCCTCGGTTTGCAGGCCCAGCCTCTACGTGAAACGAAGTTGTCTTGCAAAACTACCTAGTCATTAGGGTTTCCATTTCGTGTATATTCATGCAATTTGAGCCTCAACCCAACTCAAAGCCAATCTCAAACCATGCATCATTTAATTCAACATTCTCAAACATTCAAAACAGTCCACACAACATCCCGAAGCTACAATCCCAAGCATTTAATTCAACAAGACTTCACCACAATTTTTCTAAGTACCACATTAAGTGAAACCCTTACTACAATAGACTGTATTCTCACAATCAATAGAATAATCAAACAATCTCCAAATCCAGTGAATAAGATGTCAAATTAAAGCTTAAGGAGTTAACTAAAATCAGAAACAAACCTTGCATCAATTGGAGTTCGGAATCATTAGTTATAGCCGAAACAGTGAGATAGCACAAAACTGTCCAGATTTGCACACTTTTCAGAAAGTGACGTTTTTGAGGTCCTTAGGGTCAGTTTTAGCCTTGGTCCATTTCTGAAAAAATTGTCCAGAACTGAAAAATATATCAGTACACCAAATTTCATTCATTTTGGACATCATTTACTAAGTCAAATATGGTTCTTTCAATATGGTCAGTGCATCTGCCAAAACGTGCTTCATTTTTCCAGATTTCCATATTTGGACACATATTTTAGATTTGCCATTTTGAGGACTTTAGATTCAAAATTTGCTTCGGCCTATTTCTGGGACAAATGTTCACAACTGTCCAAAATAGTCACCTACCAATTTTCAAGCATTTTCAACATCATTTTCCTAGCTAAACTTACCTCGAACAGACTGGTCGGAGAGCTGTCAACAATTTCGACTTCACCTAGCATCATTTTCAAGCCAAGATCTTGCCATGCATGGTTGTTTAAGCTTATGAACGACCATATAGCTCAAGTACAGAAGCAAATACACACATTTTTGAACATGCATGTGAATTTTTGAAGAGTTTTCAAAATGTTTTAACCCTCACCTTAGCAATCAACCACAAAGATGCTCAAAACCTTGTTGAAGCTCAACTTTCTTCCTCTCCTTGCTTAGCCGAAAACCCAACTAGCTTTTCTCTATTTTTCCTAGCTTAGTGATCAATCTCTTAGTACATGCATGTAGTTAGGGCTTGAAGAAAAGAAATGGATGCCAAGAAGCTTACCTAGGCCGAATGGAGTCTTCAATGCACATGCAAGTGTGATTTTCACTTCTTAGCTAGCTTGGTTGAAGTCTTTTGCTTGTGGCTTGCTTGGTTTAGCTATGGTGTGAAGAAGAGAAGCTATGGAGATGAAGAACTCAGCCAAGGCCGAGAATGAGAGAGGAAAATTGAGAGGGAAGTGAGAGAAATTGAAGGAAAAGAGAGAATATGACAAAGTGATGGCTTTGCAATTTCTTTGAGGTTGTGGTCGGCCTTGGGCAGTCCAAATTCAGCATTTTGTGTCTTCAATGTGCAATTTGAAATTCCTAGGATGGGCAAGAATGATGTGGCCGAAAATAGTGTGCAAATGGTAGGGTTTTTGAGCAATTTTCTAAGCATTTGTGTCATAGAATGTCTAAGCATGCATAGTTGATTATAAAATTGTTCAAACCTTGTGCAAACACCATGGTATGGTCGGCCAAGCTAGCTTCCAATTCTGAATTTTTGTCAACTTTTGATCATTAATTAATTGTGTCTTGAAAGTGCAAAAAAAATAAGGAATGAAGAATGAAGAATGTCTAGCTTTTGGTGCTATTTCGTCTTCTAGTGAGTTGAATTAGGATTATTATATTGATAGTGGATTTTGTAGGATTGTTTAATAGTCTAGTGCTCCGTGTAAGATGCTTTCTTGATTAGCGTGAAGGCACGCTTTCCTAGGTCTAAGGCACGTACTACGAGGTAGGACATGAACTACGAGACGAATGCACGTTTTTCAAGTAAAAGCACGCAACCCTAAATGAATGCACGTAATTCAATGCATGGCACATAAAATGAACACAATTCTTAAACCTAGGTCATGGCACGCAAATCTAGGTTAGGGCACACGAAGCGAGGTTTCACACGCAAATCGGGGTCGGGCCTCACATCCTCCCCTCCTTAAAAGAATTTCGCCCCGAAATTCAATATTACCTTGAAATAAAGCTTGATACTGCTGGTCCATCTGGTCTCGCCTTTCCCACATTGCTTCTTCGACTCCGTGATGATCCCACAGCACCTTTACCATTGGTATAGTTCTGTTGCGCAACTCCCGATCCTGCTGGTCTAGGATCCGAATGGGCTTCTCCTCGTAAGACAAGTTTTCCCGAAGCTGCAACGGCTCTGGCTCCAAGATATGCGACGGGTCAGGATGATACTTCCGCAGCATCGAAACATGAAAGACGTCGTGAATATTGGAGAGGTTCTGGGGTAGCGCTAGGCGATACGCCAACTTGCCAACCTTCTCAAATATCTCAAATAGTCCCACAAATCTCGTGCTCAACTTTCCACCCTTGCCATGCCTAATCAGTCCCCTCCGGGGTGATATCTTCAAGAACACCTTGTCGCCAACCTCAAACTCGAGACTCCGTCTCCGTCGGTCTGCATAACTCTTCTGCCTGCTCTGGGCGGTAAGCATCCATTTCCGGATGAGGTGGATATTATCAACAGTCTTCATAAGTTCAGGTAAAAGGGTCGGGTCAAAAGTTTTCGTCTCACCTACTTCATCCTAGTAAATTGGGGATCGACACTTCCGTCCATACAACGCCTCAAATGGGGCCATCCCGATAGTGGCCTGATAACTATTGTTGTAGGCGAACTCTGCTAAAGATAGATATTTGTCCCAACCTTTGCCGAAATCCATAACACAAGCCCTCAGCATATCCTCCAAAATCTGAATAATCCTCTCTGATTGTCCATCAGTCTGAGGGTGATAAGCCGTGCTAAAACTCAACTTCATTCCCAAAGCTTCTTGCAATCTCTTCCAAAATCGGGAAGTAAAACGAGGATCCCTACCCAATACAATACTCATAGGCATCCCGTGCAATCTTACAATCTCCGCTACATACATATCTCCCAGTTTCTCAGGACTATCCTCCTTGTTCATCGGTAAGAAGTGCGCCGACTTAGTCAATCTATCCACTATAACCCAAACGGCGTCATGACCCTTTCGTGATCTAGGCAGGTCCATAACAAAATCCATAGTGATATGTTCCCATTTCCATTGAGGAATCTCCAACGGCTGAAGTAAACCTGCGGGTCGCTGATGTTCTGCTTTGACCCTCTGACAAGTCAAACACCGTGCTACAAACTCCGCAATTTCTCTCTTCATGTTATTCCACCAATAGTGTTTCTTCAAATCCCGATACATCTTTGTTCCGCCGGGGTGAATAGTATATCTTGAATTATGTGCTTCCTCAAGAATCTTCTTTTTCAGCTCTGGGTCATGGGGAACACAAATCCGGTTCCTAAACCTCCAAATACCATCATCATGAAACTTGAAATCTGCATTGCTTTCCTTGATCTTCTGAAATTGTTGGTCCTTCTGTTGTGCCTTTCGTAACTCAGACAACAAGGTCGGTTGAACTTGGGTAGTGGCAAAAAGTAACCCTTTCTGAGTCAATTGTGGTTTCCACAGAAATGCTTCCTTCAACAACTCCTGCACCTTGACCTCCAGTTTTGTCATGCTTGCCTTTCTGCTTAAGGCATCTGCAACTACATTCGTTTTACCAGGCACATAATTGATTGAGCAGTTATAATCATCCAAAAGCTCCATCCACCGCCTTTGCCTCATATTCAACTCCTTCTGAGAGAACAAGTATTTCAAGCTCTTATGATCAATATATACCTCAAACTTGTTACCCCACAGATAATGCCTCCATTTCTTGAGTGCAAACACAATGGCTGCTAACTCCAAATCATACGTCGGGTAATTCATCTCATATGGCTTTGGTTTCCTAGAGGCATAAGCAATCACTCTTCCATTTTGCATCAATACACATCACAATCCTTCTTTCGAAGCGTCGCTATAGATTACAAAACCTTGACTCCCTTCAGGCAATGCAAGAACAGGTGCGGTAGTCAATCTTTTCTTCAATTCTTGAAAGCTGCTCTCACACTTATCATCCCACACGAACTTGGTTTTCTTTTGAGTGAGCTTTGTAAGCGGTCCTGCAATCTTAGAGAAATCTTTCACGAATCTCCGATAATAGCCAACTAGACCAAGAAAACTCCGAACCTCCGTAATATTTTCCGGCTTCTTCCAAGACATCACTGCATCAATCTTTGCTGGATCCACCGCTATTCCCTTTTGGGATATGATATGCCCCAAAAATGCAATCTGCTGCAGCCAAAATTCACACTTGCTAAACTTTGCATACAATTGGTGCTCTCAAAGTTTCTGCAGTACCGACCACAGATGTTGCTCATGCTCCGCCTCCGATTTCGAGTATACCAAAATATCATCAATGAAGATCACCACAAATTGGTCCAAATAGGGTTGAAACACCCTATGCATCAAATCCATAAAAGCTGCAGGGGCATTAGTTGGTCCAAAAGGCATCACCACATATTCATAATGCCCATATCTCGTCCTGAAAGCCGTTTTAGGCACATTTTCCTTCTTGATCCGCAACTGATAATACCCTTGCCTCAAGTCGAGTTTCGAATACACTTTGGCTCCTTGTAATTGATCAAATAACTCGTCGATCAGGGGAAGTGGGTATTTATTCTTGACGGTCACTTGGTTCAAACCTCGGTAGTCAATACATAGCCTCAACGTTCCGTCTTTCTTCTTCACAAACAGGACTGGCGCACCCCACGGTGAAGAACTCGGTTGAACAAACCCCTTCTTCAACATTCCTTGCAATTGGTCCTTTAATTCTTGTAGCTCGGCCGGTGCCATACGATAGGGAGCTTTAGATATTGGCTGGGCGCCAGGCAGCAACTCTATAACAAACTCGATCTCCCGATTCGGGGGTAAACCGGGTAATTCTTCTAGGAACACATCTGCATAGTCTTTGATCACAGGCATCTCCTCCAATTTAGCTTTGTCCGACGGCTTGTTGATAAGGTAAGCCAAGTAACCGCTGCACCCTTTCCTCAAGGACTTTACTGCTTTTGTAGATGAAATGATGGAACTCCCGGTGAAATCTCTTCGACCCATAACCTCCAGTATTGGTTGATCAGGTACCCAGAACGTTATAATCTTCGCCTGGCAATCCAGTTGGACGTGATGTTTTGCCAACCAGTCCATCCCTAAAATGACCTCATAATCTCGAAAAGGTAATACAATAAGATTGGCTGAGAATTCCCTATCCTTAATTTGGATTTTACATACTTTACAAGCTGAACTAGTTACAAGTTTAGAACCCATTGGAGTACCAACTTCTACTTCGTATGGCAAACATACAACTCTCAATTTCACACGTTCCACACATAAGGGAGTAATAAATGAATGAGTAGCACCCGGATCAATTAACACCTTAACAGGTTGATTCAGTATGAAGAATGTACCTTCCACAACAGCGGTCTCATCTGGAATCTCCTCGCACTCAATAGGAAAGGCTCGAGCCTAGACTCTAGGAACTGGAGTCTTGCCCCTGCCGGCTGGCTTACCCTGATTCTGTCCCCCTTGCCATTTAGGGCAATCCTTAACCCGGTGTTGATCGCTGCCACAACCCATACATTGCCCCAATTTTCTCCAACACTGGGCCTCGTTGTGGCCATTCTTGTTACAGTACAAACAGATGGCAGTCTGAGAAGCAGGTGAACTACCTGTGGATCCGCGGGTGGAAGAGGCTGATGGCGCTTTTGTCGGGCCACGGTTATTCACTGGTCTATTCTGGCTCTGGCCTTGACCGCGACTCTGACTCTGGAATTTCCTCTGCTGACCTGGAGGCTGGAATGGTTTCTTGCTCGGCTGACTCGAACCGGATCCATCTAGTTTCCTCTTCTCAACTCGAGAGGCAGCAGCAAAGAGGGCAGAGTAAGTATCGAAGTCATGAGAAGCTAACTGGTCCTGAATCTCTAGCCTCAATCCAACAGTAAATTTCTACATTTTCGCCTCCGGAGTACAAACCATATATTGAGCATAACGGGACAGTCGATCAAAACGAGTCTCGTACTGGGCCACCGTCATATTACCCTGGGTCAAGTGCATGAACTCCTCGATCCGCCTCTGCCTGGAAACTACAGGTACATATTTCTCCTTAAATGCCTTAACGAAATTACCCCACAAGCAAGGTGTCTGGTCAGTCTCCCACAGTGCCTCTACAGTGTGCCACCAATGCTCGGCATCCCCGTGCAACAGAAATACAGCAAACTCCACTTTCTTTTCATCTCTATAATCAAGTGGCCTGAAAATCTTCTCAATCTCGGACAGCCAAGCCTCTGCTTTCTCATCATTAGCTTCCCCGTAGAATTTAGATGGGCGAAAGTCAAGGAATTCCCTCATTCTGCTATGTCTCCCATGGTTACCCTCATTCCTATTATTGATGTTGTTGCTGTTGGCTTCACGAGCATCCTGACGCTCCATCACACGTGATACACGATCCATGGCATTTGCCATCATATTAAACATAGCTATACCAGGATTAGTCTGATAAGCATCCCCGGTCGCTTGAGGTTCACCGCTCCTATTAGTAGTACGGGTACTAGGGCCAGCCATCTATAGGCACAAATTATGATGTACAATTTATTGAAATATGACAATTAAGAATCTAATGCATAAGATATGCAACATAATATCGGTACAATTCTAAAAACATTTAAGGCATGTAAGTCACTTAAGCACATAGAACATAGAAGGCACATTTATCACACAATAACACATAGACAAGTCATCCTAATTATCTTAGGGCTCTACCCACGGTCCGAGAGTTAAACCCGGCTTAAGCAATCTAAGCTCTGATACCATTCTTCTAAGGTGTCACGCCCCAACCCGGCCTATAAAGGTTAGACTAGGGTGTGATCTAAACATTCAAGTCCTTTCAAGTACTTAATCGTTCAAGGAGGTTTAGCACTTAACATTTTATCCTAGACTCCAAAATTTTTTCGAAAAACCGGCAGCATAACGGTTGAAATTGGGCTCTTTGGTTTGACCTAGTTCTCTAAACACCTCAAAATTTACCATCTCAATTCCATTTCCAACTAAGATTACTATTTTACCATCAATTGAATTGCCTATTGGTTATTTCGACATCCGTTTGATTTATAACCTAGCATGATACTATGTCTCGTTTGTTTGTTTGACCTCGTTTCAAAATATACCTGTTTAAGATTGGATAAATTCATTTACTTAGTCCTCACTAATGCATCATAACCTATGATAATACTAGCGGTAATAAAAGTATAACGATCATAGTAATGTCTAGTATCAGTCTAATTAATATAAGTACAAACCAAAATTAGACCCCAAATTACAACGGGGGTCTTTTGCATCACGACATCGAGCAACATAAAAGGAAATAGTCTTCAAGTAACATAAAGTTCACAAGTAGTCACGTTCAAGCAAAACAACAATGACAGGCAATCACTCCAGGGGTTCATCATTAGGCACATTGTCCTTGAGTACCTGTACCTGTTCTTCTTCACCTGTGATGAAAAAGAGGGTGAGTCCTTATGAACTCAGCGAGGGGGAAATGAGAAATACGTTTTGAAACTCATTTTCCGGTTCAATTATGAAAACTCCTTTTGAAAACATGTCACGTATTACCAATAATAAGGTACGCAAATATATGAAACAAATCGAGTAACAGATACATTTACCAATCATTTCAAGGATACGGTGAGCATTTGCTCTAAATATCAATTTCGATTCATTTGGTGCGGCCGACTTCAATAATCCACTTATCGCTCCCAATTGGGTGTACTTCGGATGTACCCCGAAACCTACGACCCAACTCTTCGAGGGTGGAATGCCAAGCGAGAGAGGGAATTGGACCATGGTAGTCACGGGAGCACCGGCAAGCCCTATGCCGCCCGACGTTCGTGAAACGCTACCATGCCACAATGAAAGGTTGCAACCTTGTATGCAGTGCACATTTATAACATTTAACATATCACATTAGGAGGACAACAAAGTAGGTCGCCTCCAAGCAATTATAAGATCGCACGTTGTCAAGTAATCAAACAAGGCACGATAAGACAAATAATTTCACTTGAAAAGCATATGGAGTCATATGAACATTAAACGGGCAGCCATGTAACACATGCAAGTCAAGCCATATAACTCATTTCGAAGTTCACGTAATCAATTGATACAAATATTCAACATGCAACAACATTTACGTGGGTTCGGTTGCAAGAAAAGCTTATTTGACAACATGCAATGGTCCAAATCACATTTGAAGTTATAAGACATTTACGGGCAGCCCACTAAGCATATAATTCCCACACAATATCCAAATGATCAACACTTAGCAAAACTACCTAGTCATTAGGGTTTCCATTTCGTGTATATTCATGCAATTTGAGCCTCAACCCAACTCAAAGTCAATCTCAAACCATGCATCATTTAATTCAACATCCTCAAACATTCAAAACAGTCCACACAACATCCCGAAGCTACAATCCCAAGCATTTAATTCAACAAGAGAAGTCACCACAATTTTTCTAAGTACCACATTAAGTGAAACCCTTACTGCAATAGGCTGTATTCTAACAATCAATAGAATAATCAAAAAATCTCCAAATCCAGTGAATAAGATGTCAAATTAAAGCTTAAGTAGTTAAATAAAATCAGAAACAAACCTTGCATCAATTGGAGTTCGGAATCATTAGTTATAGCCGAAACAGTGAGATAGCACAAAACTCTCCAGATTTGCACACATTTTAGAAAGTGACGTTTTTGAGGTCCTTAGGGTCAGTTTTAGCCTTGGTCCATTTCTGACAAAATTTTCCAGAACCGAAAAATCTAGCATCACACCAAATTTCATGCATTTTGGACATCATTTACTAAGTCAAATATGGTTCGTTCCACAAGGTCAGTGCATCTGCCGAAACCTGCTTCATTTTTCCAGATTTCCAGATTTGGACACATTTCAAAGATTTGCCATTTTGAGGACCTTAGAGTCAAAATTTTCTTCGGCCTATTTCTGGGAAAAATGTTCAAAACTGTCCAAACTAGTCACCTACCAATTTTAAAGCATTTTCAAAATCATTTTCCTAGCTAAACTTACCTCGAAAAGACTGGTCAGAGAGGTGTCAACAATTTCGACTTCACCTAGCATCATTTTCAAGCCAAGATCTTGCCATGCATGGTTGTTTAAGCTTATGAACGACCATATAGCTCAAGTACAGAAGCAAATACACACATTTATGAACATTCATGTGAATTTTTGAAGATTTTTCAAAAGGTTTTAACCCTCACCTTAGCAATCAACCACAAAGATGCTCAAAACCTTGTTGAAGCTCAACTTTCTTCCTCTCCTTGCTTAGCCAAAAACCCAACTAGCTTTTCTCTATTTTTCCTATCTTAGTGATCAATCTCTTAGTACATGCATGTAGTTAGGGCTTGAAGAAAAGAAATGGATGCCAAGAAGCTTACCTAGGCCGAATGGAGTCTTCAATGCACATGCAAGTGTGATTTTCACTTCTTAGCTAGCTCGGTTGAAGTCTTTTGCTTGTGGCTTGCTTGGTTTAGCTATGGTGTGAAGAAGAGAAGCTATGGAGATGAAGAACTCAGCCAAGGCCGAGAATGAGAGAGGAAAATTGAGAGGGAAGTGAGAGAAATTGAAGGAAAAGAGAGAATATGACAAAGTGATGGCTTTGCAATTTCTTTGAGGTTGTGGTCGGCCTTGGGCAGTCCAAATTCAGCATTTTGTGTCTTCAATGTGCAATTTGAAATTCCTAGGATGGGCAAGAATGGTGTGGCCGAAAATAGTGTGCAAATGGTAGGGTTTTTGAGCAATTTTCTAAGCATTTGTGTCATAGAATGTCTAAGCATGCATAGTTGATTATAAAATTGTTCAAACCTTGTGCAAACACCATGGAATGGTCGGCCAAGCTAGCTTCCAATTCTGAATTTTTGTCAACTTTTGATCATTAATTAATTGTGTCTTGAAAGTGCAAAAAGAATAAGGAATAAAGAATGAAGAATGTCTAGCTTTTGGTGCTATTTCGTCTTCTAGTGAGTTGAATTAGGATTATTATATTGATAGTGGATTTTGTAGGATTGTTTAATAGTCTAGTGCTCCGTGTAAGATGCTTTCTTGATTAGCGTGAAGGCATGCTTTCCAAGGTCTAGGGCACCCACTACGAGGTAGGACACGAACTACGAGACGAACACACGTTTTTCAAGTAAAAGCACGCAACCCTAAATGAATGCATGTAATTCAATGCATGGCACATAAAATGAACACAATTCTTAAACCTAGGTCATGGCACGCAAATCTAGGTTAGGGCACACGAAGCGAGGTTTCGCACGCAAATCGGGGTCAGACCTCACAACCCTAACTAGGGCAAAAAAAATGGAAAAGGGGGTGCAACACGAGGACTTCCCAGGGGGTTACCCATCCTAGTACTACTCTCACCCAAGCACGCTTAACTTCGGAGTTCTGATGGGATCCGGTGCATTAGTGCTGGTATAACCGCACCCGTCATGTTGAGGGCACAATTCTTATATGTGTTAACGGTTCACAGTCCCAGCCTAGAGAGATGGCCCATTGAAAAAGCCCAATGGGCTTAACGACAACCCATCCGCTTCAACAACGCAGCATCCTTGCAAGACGTGATATCGACACGTTGTAGGGCCCTCTGATGTCCCGCGAGTCAGGTTGTCGTCCTTTTAACAGTTCACGACGTACGATCCGGGATGGAAAAACGAAGCAAAAGAAGAAAAGTGGCCTGAAACTGATGAAAATGTTCGATTTTGGGCTCCAAAAATGGGCACAGCGAGCAAGCTGGCTGCCCTCGTCGTAGAGCTCTCAGAGAGCTTTGCAACGATATGCTGTGCGCCGCGTAACTCCTTACGGATCAAAAGTTATGGGCACCGGAGCGACGGAGACCTGGTCATAAACCCTACGCCCTCGGTTTATGGGCCCAGCCTCTACAAGAAGCGAAGTTGTCTTGCCCAATGTTCCGTGGGATTCAGTAATAGAGATTTGGTGGATAAAGTATCTTGGCAACCCTAACCAGGGCAAAAAAAATTGAAAAGGGGGTGCAACACGAGGACTTCCTAGGGGGTCACCCATCCTAGTACTACTATAACAACCCCAACCCGGCCCAATCTCAAGACTAGGTCAAAGTCTGCGTTTATCGTCATTGCGAGTTCATAAATTTCTATTAAAATGAACAATAAATAAAGAATTACTTAATAACAAGCCTTTATATAATAATTTAAGTACAAAAGGATGTTACAACATCTGAAATCTGATAACTACCCAGCTATTATACAAACTGAGGTTTTAACACAGCTACCCTTTTTTCCGAAATTAATACAACAAACTCTAACTTTTACAACTTGGATCCAACTATGGCATCAAAACGCTTCGAGCATGTTAACATTCAAAGTCAATTTCCAATTCAAGCTAAGTTGCACCTACACCGGGGGAAGAAAAACACGATGAGCTCTGGGAAGCTCAATGAGGATGAAATAGAAAAGTTTTGAAAACATTTCTGGTCGGTCTCTTTTTCAAATCATGATGCAATTCACGTATAACACATTATCCATGTGAGATATATACAAGTAGAAATTTCTATCCCGTTCGAGTCACATATCAAATAACAATAATAGTAATATCTAGATAGATAATCTAATTATATCGCAATAATAATTACAATTAATGGCATATACTCACAACATATATCAGCCTACTCTCCGAGGGTGGAATGCCAAGCGAGAGTAGGACACTACTCTCCGAGGGTGGTAACAAGTGAGAGTAGGAACAATTCGAGTATTTCACAAGATGGCCAGCCTTAATTACAATTCCAACTTCTTATCTCTCCCAAGAGGATACTCCGGATTGTATCCAAAATCTACGACCCAGAATCTCCGAGGGTGGACCTGGTCCCAAGCGAGAGAAACTCTCCAAGGGCGGTAAGGGTCCCAAGCGAGAAGAGGGAATAGGACCACGATAGTCACGGGAGCACCGGCAAGCCCTACGCCGCCCGGCGTCCGAATGCTATCGTGCCTGAGGTTGCAACCCCCAATTCAAGAGCACACAGGCATGCACCAGTAGTCACATAAAACACAACATATAGTATTTTGATATGCACGTAGATGGGAATTAACAAAAGAGGATGTCCCGGACATACCATCGGGAGCCTTAAAAGTAACTTGTTTCCCTTATAAAAATAACTCATTATTGTCGCTTAAAATAACAATTAATGGATACCTAATAGTAAAAGTAAATAACAATATACAAATGTCACAAGTAGATAATAATAGATTAAATAAACTCAAGTGGAAACAAGAGTCATGTTTCCTGTAAATTTCATAATGTTAACCAATTTAAACAATTCGTATCTTTTAAAAATGCCTTTTGAGTACCTTTATCATTAAATTTCGCATTTCCAAAGTCATTTATCTTATTAACCAAGTCTTGTCTTTATTTAACTTCTAAATTCTAAATTCGATAACTAAACCTATTGGTAGCACTTCCTTTCACCTAATGAGACCCATTAAGCATATATCAATAATTTATTCAATTCCTATGTCAAACTTCTAATCAAGCTTACAGATCCACAACATTATGATACCTACACTTATATACTTCACAATTAATACCCAGTACTGCTTATGTCCTATAGATGTAAATAAAGCAAATCCTAAATCACGCCATTTCACAGAATATAAGCTCTATTTGTTTAATTTATTTTACACCAAAATTAATAGTAAAGCTTGTCTACTTAACATTACACCAACTATGATTTCATGTCATAACATAGTTATTATTCACTACTACTTCATATATTGCTGTCCTATACACACTACCAAGCTCAACGCCATACCATGTACGTACAGGAATTCAAACTTTCATGCGGCTAGTAACATAAACGTTTCTCACATAAGCTTACACGTTACATGTATATAGATATGCAACTTGTATTAAATCTCCTCACGAGAATCAAATAAGGTGGATCACTGTCCATGAAATGTATATATATTAGTGTGCTCTTTCTTTCCTTGCCTGATCGATTTCTTTTCTATTATATTTGTTATAAGCAGCTCTAAATACACACGCACACCAACCTGTTCAACCATAATATTATACATATATATGTATAAACAAAACACAAGTGTATTTTACCAAAATTTCCTCACATGTATTGCGCCTAATACTTGGTAGTTATGCGTACATGAACAACAACCACGTTAGTGCAAGCTCTTTCTAATTAAAACAGTATCACATATACACAAGTTATATAAGATGATATATTTTTTTATTAAATCTCCTCACATGACTTAATACACTTATAAAGTAACATTATTATAATCATATACTTTCATTTTCAAGAAAATCCTAC
Source organism: Ehretia macrophylla (assembly GCA_037974665.1). Classification (NCBI taxonomy): domain Eukaryota; kingdom Viridiplantae; phylum Streptophyta; class Magnoliopsida; order Boraginales; family Ehretiaceae; genus Ehretia; species Ehretia macrophylla. The sequence continues at coordinate 2,135,624 of CM075780.1, forward strand.
ATGAAGTTTTACAAAAATTCCTCACCTATTGGCTGTAGAGTATGATTATCTTAACTCTCGAGAGCTTACTGCCTTGTTTCAATGTAACAAAATGATAGTGGTGGCGGCGTGTGCTTGAGGCTTTTGGTCCCAACGTGGGTGGTGAAGGCAGCTTAAGAAGATGACAAATGTTAGGTGACTTTTATTGGATTCTAATAGGCGGCTCAACTACGCGAAGCTATGGCTTAAACATTTGCTAAAATAATACTAAAGTCATATACATATGTTTTTGTGTGTCCTTACTACTGCCGAATGAAGACCCTTTATATAGGGTCATGCTCTGACTGGATTATGGTGAAGAAGTGATAAAGCCGTGGTGATGATTGCTGTTAGGATAATAGGCTAATGGTGAATTGTATTTTTGGCAACGTATGGTGAAGCGGCAGTGGATGACAAAGCTTAGAAATGAAACAAGTGCAAGCTAAGAGTGATTGTAGGATTAACACTTAAGTAGACTTACTAGAATTGGGCAGGTTGCTGATGATGATAACGAGCTGATAGTGTTGGCTATTTATAGGCTCCTAATTGCTCTTCAATTGATTTATGGTGGCAGTAGAGGATAAGGGTAATAACTAGCAGGAGGTGTTTGATGTTAAAAGGAGGTGGCGACTTAGGCGATGAGGTGTTTGGCTGTTAAGGGCTCCACGAAGCATGGTGAGGATCTAAATAAATGCCAACGTTTCTAAGTTAGGCATTAGGTGATGATAAGGTCTTGTAGCTTAGCGGCAAGGTAGCACAAGCTATTAACAACTTATACATGCATGACGACAACGAACTGGGTAGTAATTAAGCTAAGGTGATAACGTGTGGTGTTTCTTGTTATACGATGAAGGAGGTGTTGATCATGCAAGGCGAGTTTATTGGTGACTAAGGAGAAATCATAATTTATCTGCTAGGTGGCTTTCTTACTGTGAAGTAGATGATGACTAAGGAGGCGATCAGTAACTATAGGTGAAGACGTGTGGTGATTATGCTAGGCTACGCGGATGAAGAAGACGTGTGGTGATTATGCTAGGCTACGCGGATGAAGGTGTTTAGCTGAGGAAGACATTGGTTTAAAATAAGGACAGGTGGCTTTAGGATGATATTCATGGTGCGTGATTGGTTAATAGGCGGATAAAACCACTCAAGGTGAAGACAGGTGCACCGCTGATTGATTAGAGCTATTAGGCTAGCTGAAGCGGTGATGATTCACTTATAACACGCAGACTGCTCACTAGGTGATAAGGTAAAGGTGATATTGCAACTTAAATTAGCCCATTACTTTGTTTCATAGGTTAAATTTTGTTATTAACATTCTAATTAAATTTACTCAGTAACATTCCTAAGTTTTAATATGTTGTTAAATTTCCCAACTAATTTAGTTTAAATAAAATCGAATGATAAATTTAATTGAGCCTAAGTAAGGTGCCATTAATTACTTACATGTAACATACTATTATTTTGTTACAAATATAGTTTATGTACTAATTGGTTCAAACTATTTAGTCAATATACTAATTGTCTTCTAAGTTGCTAGTGATAGTGAATGTATTAGCCAAAATCCATAATGCACCAGCTAGTAGATCTTCATGAATCTTACAAGTAAATCATACCTTACGCTACTATTTCATTCTAATGATTTAGCATTTCCAATTAAATTATCTAATAATTCCAAATATTTTCAGATCGTTTATTCTACTCAGCTAATATTCTTTAATTATTATAACTTTATCTCATCCTAAGATGATGAACTAATCTATGCTCCAAGGTGTTTATAACTTTATACCTAATTCGGTTATACATTTAGGATACTCGCAAATTATATTTGTATGAATCTAGATGATAAGCTATAACAATTTTTTATTTATTTATTTAGTTCATGCTACAAGAACTAAGAACACATAGTAGGGTACTATTAATCAAAAAAATAAAAATTGATCCTAGACAATAAGACAATAAACTATAAGTTAAATACAAGCAAGTAACCACAAAGACACATTTTTTCAAAAAATAAAAAAAATAAAAATAAAAATAAATAAATAAATAAATAAATAAAAATAAATACTTGTCAATGCATGGTCGGGCTCAGGTATTACAACTACTCTCGCCCAAGCACGCTTAACTTCGGAGTTCTGATGGGATCCGGTGCATTAGTGCTCGTATGATCGCACCCGTCATGTTGAGGGCAAAATTCCTTTATGTGTTAACTGTTCAGAGTCCCAGCTTAGAGAGATGGCCCATTCAAAAGGCCCAATGAGCTTAACGACAACCCATCCGCTTCAACAACGCAGCATGCTTGCAAGACGTGATATCGACACGTTGTAGGGAGCTCTGATGTCCCGCGAGTCAGGTTGTTGTCCTTTTAACAGTTCACGATGTATGATCCGGGACGGAAAAACATAGAAAAAGAAGAAAAGTGGCCTGAAACTGATGAAAACGTTCGATTTTGGGCTCCAAAAACGGGCACAACGAGCATGCTAGCTGCCCCCGTCGTAGAGCTCTCAGAGAGCTTTGCAACGGTATGCTATGCGCCACGTAACTTGTCACGCCCCAACCCGGCCTATAAGGTTAGACTAGGGTGTGAACTAAACATTCAGGTAATATTGCATACTTAATTGTTTATGAAGATTTAACACTTAACGTTTTGGCCTAAACTCTAATTTTTTCTGGAAAACCGGCAGCATAATGGCTGTAATTGGGCTATTTGGTTTGACCTAATTCTCTAAACGCCTCAATTATTCAATCATTAACCCAATTCTATTAAGGACTCCTATTTGTCACCAACCGATTTGCCTACTAGTTTATCTTGAAGGTCTTGTTTGGTTAATAAGCCTAACATGATAACTATGTCCCGTTTATTTGTCAATTTCCTATCATGCAAGTACCTATTATCCTTTAGTTTGCAAGTGAGCACCTAAGTGAAATTAGATAGAATTAATTTAGTTGATTGTTCATTTAGTGGTTTGAATGCCTACGATAACGACCAATTAAGAAAACAAAAGCAAACCACCAAATAAAAGTTCGTCCGTCTATAGGTAGTACAATCCCAGAATTAGACCCAAATTACAACAGGGTCATTTACATCAATAAAATGAATAGTTTGCAATCAAACACAACATCCATATAGCAACCACTTTCAGGCAAAGCACAAAAGCACGTAGGGACAGGAAATCACTCCAAGGAATCATCGATAGGCACGTTGTTCTCTGGTACATGTACCTGTTCTTCTTCACCTGTGATAAAAAAGAGGGTGAGTCCTTATTAACTCAGCGAGGGGGAACGAGAAATACGTTTTGAAACTCATTTTCCGGGTCAATTTATGAAAACTCTTTTTGAAAACATGTCGCGTATTACAAATAATAAGGTACGCAAATATATGAAACAAATCGAGTAACAGATACATTTACCAATCATTTCAAGGATACGGTGAGCAGTTGCTCTCAATTTCAATTTCGATACAATTGTTGCGGCCGACTTCAATAATCCACTTATCGCTCCCAATTGGGTGTACTCCGGATGTACCCCGAAACCTACGACCCAACTCTCCAAGGGTGGAATGCCAAGCGAGAGAAGGAATTGGACCATGGTAGTCACGGGAGCACCGGCAAGCCCTATGCCGCCTGGCGTTCGTGAAACGCTACCATGCCACAATGAAAGGTTGCAACCTCATATGCAATGCACATTTATAACATTTAACATATCACATTAGAAGGACAACAAAGTAGGTCGCCTCCGAGCATTTATAAGATCGCACGTTGTCAAGTAATCAAACAAGGCATGATAAGACAAGTAATTTCGCTTGAAAGACATATAGAGTCATATGAACATTAAACGGGCAGCCATGTAACACATGCAAGTCAAGCCATATAGCTCATTTCGAAGTCCACGTAATCAAGTGATACGATTATTCAACGTGGAACAACATCTACGTGGGTTCGGTTGCAAGAAAAGCTTATTTGACAACATGCAATGGTCAAAATCACATTTGAAGTTATAAGACATTTACGGGCAGCCCACTAAGCATATAATTTTCACACAACATCCAAATGATCAACACTTATCAAAACTACCTAGTCATTAGGGTTTCCATTTCGTGTATATTCATGCAATTTGAGCCTCAACCCAACTCAAAGTCAATCTCAAACCATGCATCATTTAATTCAACATCTTCAAACATTCAAAACAGTCCACACAACATCCCGAAGCTACAATCCCAAGCATTTAATTCAACAAGAGAAGCCACAACAATTTTTTTTTTCTAAGCATAATACTAAGTGAAACCCTTACTGCAATAGGCTATTTTCTCACAATCAGTAGGATAATCAAACAATCTCCAAATTCAGTGAATAAGATGTCAAATTAAATCTTAAGAAGTTAACTAAAATCAGAAACAAACCTTGCATCAATTGGAGTTCGGGATCATTAGATATAGCCGAAACAGTGGAATAGCACAAAACTGTCCAGATTTGCAAACTTTTCAGAAATTGACGTTTTTGAGGTCCTTAGTTTCAGTTTTAGCCTTGGTCCATTTCTGAAAAAATTGTCCATAACTGAAAATTCTAGCCGCACACCAAATTTCATGCATTTTGGACATCATTTACTCAGTCAAATATGGTTCGTTCCACAAAGTCAGTGCATCTGCCAAAACCTGCTTCATTTTTCCAGATTTCCAGATTTGGTCACATTTTAAAGATTTGACATTTTGAGGACCTTAGAGTCAAAATTTGCTTCGGCCTATTTCTGGGTAAATTGTTCCAAACTGTCCAAAATAGTCACCTACAAATGTTCATGCATTTTCAGTATCATTTGCCTAGCTAAACTTACCTCGAACAGACTGGTCAGAGAGCTGTCAACAATTTCGACTTCACCTAGCATCATTTTCAAGCCAAGATCTTGCCATGCATGGTTGTTTAAGCTTATGAACGACCATATAGCTCAAGTACAGAAGCAAATACACACATTTATGAGCATGCATGTGAATTTTTTGAAGAGTTTTGAAAAGGTTTTAACCCTCACCTTAGCAATCAACCACAAAGATGCACAAAAACTTGTTGAAGCTTCAAATCTCTTCTTCTTCTTGCTTAGCCGAGATTCCAACTTGGTTTCTCTATTTTTCCTAGCCTAGTGATCAATCTCTTAGCACATGCATGAGGTTAGAACAAGAAGAAAAGAAATGGAAGCCAAGAAAACTTACCTAGGCCGAAAATGGTGACTCAAAATGCTTGCATGTGTGTTTCTTGCATCCTAGCTTGCTTGGGTGAGTTTCTTTGCTTGTGGTTTGTCTTGATGCACCTTAGGATGATGAAGATGAGCTAAGAGGTGGAGAAAACTCATCCAAAACCGAAATGGAGAGAGAGAATGAGAGGGAGAGAGAGAAAATGTGAGAGGAAAGATGAAATGACAAAAAAATGAAGGCTTTTGCATTATTCAAGCACTTGGTCGGCCTTGGGCCATTAAATTCTGATTTTTGTGTCTTCAATGTGTGATTTTAAAATGTTTAGCATGGGAAAAGGTGGTTTGGTTGAGCAAGGTAGAGGATTTAGGTGGTTTTGAGCATTTTTTTATGCATTGTGCTAAGCGTTTGTCATAGTTTGTCTATGAATAATTCTTTATGCATTTGTGTCATTAGAATTGTCATAGGAATGTTGGGGAATTAGGGAATCTATATAGAATAAAATATAGGAATGTTTGTTGATGAGTTGAATTATGAATAGAATAATAGTTAGTGGGAAATGTAGGAATAGTTTAGTATTATTTTATTGTTAGTGGAGTTTGTAGAGAATTTGAATTAGGAATATAATATTGGTTAGTGGATTGTGTAGGATTATTTTAGTGTCTAGTGCTTTGTGTAGGATTCTTTCTTGATCAAAGTGGTGGCACAGATTCCTAGGTCTAGGGCACGAATTACGAGGTAGACACGAACTACGAGGTAAAGACACGAACTTCAAGACTAATGCACGTACTTCAAGATAAATGCACAGATTCTAATGCAAATGCACGCAAATCAAGGCATGACTCTATATCTAGGTTAAGGTACGCAGTTTAAGGTTAGGGTACACGAAACTAGGTAATGCACGTACATCGAGGTTAGGGCACGTATTTCTAGGTACCGCACGTGAGTCAGGGATTAGGGCACACTATTCTAGGTCAAGGCACGTATGACGAGGTATGCACGAAAACCAAGATAGGACACATAATCCAAGGTCGGTCATTTAATTTTAGGTCTAAGGCGCACAAATCGAGGTAGGACACGTTATTCGGGGTCGGGCCTCACATCCTCCCCTCCTTAAAAGAATTTCGTCCCGAAATTCGTTCTTACTTGTTAAGGTCATTTAGACGGATTCCGACCATTGTTATTTTCCAACTCCGGGTCGTCCTTTGTTCTGTGATCTCTCTTACCACAACGATTTCACTTCCTAGCTTTCTCCAATCATTTAATTCGGTGTGACCTCTACATTTACAGTTTGTTCCTTTGAACGACTCTATTCTCCATTTGATCTTAAGGTCAAGTTCATTAACTAAGGTTAGAGTCTTCAAACATAGTCATCAAAGTTGCATCGGTATTCTAACAATATAACAATAACTCCAAAATCATGACTCATGTTGTGTCAATCTCGCATTCATACCTCAAAAGGAATATCACAATAATTCCATGATCCTAGGGTGACATACGCTAATTTCAAGATGATAGGTCTATATCCGATTTACATATTCTATCTACTAGCTTCAGAACTGTTATCACATAGGTCATACACAAGTTACGGATCATTTCCACGATACGACCCTATTTTCAGGTTGAACTCACCAAACAAACTAATCCATCTCAAGTCGTCATCTATCGGTAGTATCATAGTTCTTATCTTGAAGGTACATTGGATTAGTAAATCTTCTAATGACTAGTCTTCTGGTTATAAGCTCCTATTCACTAACATCCTTTCCCAACTTCGTTAACCTTCACGCTCGTAATCAAGGAGAAAGACCGTTGAGATTCATTAAACTCGAATTCTAAGGTTTATTAAGTATCACCAACAAATTGCCATCGAAATTGCATGGGTAAACTAATCATGTTACACTAGTTCAACTCTTACAAGTAAAATTCATCAGCTTGTGATCCACAATTTATTTCCTTATTCGAATCTCTATCTTCAAGTCACGAGACTTCAGAATTTTCTTTTAATCTTATCCAAAACTCCTAAGGCGAATAGTTTCAACCTCAAATAAATTCCACTCACCTCAATCCAAGGTTACGTCATACTTAAGAAGACAATGGTCCTACTCATTTAGCGACCTAGTCATTCCTTCGAATACTTAATGCCCGCCAATATATATTCGACATTAATGTTACTAAGCTGGGTTCATCGCCATGTAGGTGATATCAATGCTCTACTAGGTTACCGGTCGTACAACAACAATCCTAGGACTATAAATAGGTACCGAAATGATCTAGCTCATAAGATACTTGCCATACTAATCCAAGTAGCTTATTACACAAAATAACTTCAAGGCTGTGTCAAGCATAAGAATTATAACCACAAGGCATCCTTCAATATAATCTAATAGAACTTCAAAAGTAGTCAACAACTCATACAACTATCACTACAAGATCTGCCCTCCATTTAACGACCACAATTCGAAGTCTACCAACAGCTAGTTTCTAGATATGAAACGGTGCACATAATACAGTTGTCTAACAATAGTCTCTTAGGTCATTATGACTCTAATTCACATCTATCTTAACTTTATGAAATCTTACTCTTCCCATTTACATGTTCAGCTAGGCTAAGAGCGTCAAGACTTGTCGACCTTAGGTCCTAGGGTTTACCATGAATCATCATGCATACTCACTATTAGCTATTTAGGATTTCAAATCATACCCTAACAACTCCACTTTGCAACCAGATGTTTAATATCATTTCCATGGTTTATATAATAGGTCCATCGGTCTTACTTAAGGATATATGCTTTCCAACATCCTCTAGGGTATCTAAACAATGAGTGTATAGAATGACTTACTTGCATAATCACAACTAAACCCGAGAGGCACCAAATTAATACCATGATTCTAAATATCACCGATATCCAACTTAGGACCTTTAGCAACGTTAGTCATCTGATGCACAATTCAATTCCTTACACTTCTATCCGACCTAACATTTTAGGTGCAGTTTTCCAAACACGAGTTCTAGCTACGTGAATTCCTTGATTCCAACATTCCTATACCTTGTTATACTAAAGAATCATCAACCTTGTTAAACTCAGTCTCCAGAGTTACCTACATGTCTTGAGGTTATCCATTGTTAAGTTACTTAAACACATTATTCACGCCTTAATAATCTAACCCCTATCGTCCATTTCCACGAGTTCATCTCTTAATTTCTAGGTTACAATCTTACCATTGAGTGAACTTGAAACTCGTTAATATACACCTTATTAGGTTCAACGATGCTTAATTCCAATCAAGTAAGGATTCAATCATATAATTAGTCTATTATACCATTTTAAGATATAAGAATTTGATTCAAAAGCAACTCCTAAGTCAAACTTCCATTATAAGCATGTGAACATATATATACTACTTCACATCTCCAATAGTATATTCTTATATCTAAGGAAAGTTGTATGTCCTTAACATTTATTCTTGAACCACAATTAGAAGAACGGTTTAACGGAATTAAGAACTTTATAGCTATAAAATTGATAACTTAATCACAGGCATGTGTATTCCAAAGATAAAGAGATAATTTTACCTCAACAATGATACATGTGCTATGCATTTTATATATATGCATATCCAATAAGATATATGATCCATTGAGCACCTGTGAAGATGCGAGAAATCTCTAACCGAGCTTTTCGTTCGTCCTGCACAAATTCACTTCCCTGAAAGTCCTAATCCTAACTATCTATGTGTATAAACAGTCATTCACGGTTATATAACATGCACATGTATCAAGGAAGGAGTATAAAAGCATGCATGCATGCATTATTGAGGACGTGTCGGTGTGCATGATACATAATACATATAGTCCACAAAGGCACATAATATTCAATGCACAAAGCAATTAAAGCACATATTAACACATATAAACAAGACATCATAATTACCTTAGGGCTTCTACCCATGGTCCGAGAGTTGAACTCGACTAATGCCTAGTTAGTAAACTAAGCTCTGATACCATTCTAATATAAGGTGTCACGCCCCAACCCGGCCTATAAGGTTAGACTAGGGTGTAAACTAAACATTCAGGTAATATTACATACTTAACTGTTTATGAAGATTTAACACTTAACGTTTTGGCCTAAACTCCAAAATTTTCTGGAAAATCGGCAGCATAATGGTTGTAATTGGGCTCTTTGGTTTGACCTAATTCTCTAAACGCCTCAAGTATTCCAATCATTAACCCAATTCCATTAAGGACTCCTATTTGTCACCAACCGATTTGCCTACTAGTTTATCTTGAAGGTCTTGTTTGGTTAATAAGCCTAACATGATAACTATGTCCCGTTTATTTGTCAATTTCCTATCATGCAAGTACCTATTATCCTTTAGTTTGCAAGTGAACACCTAAGTGAAATTAGATAGAATTAACTTAGTTGATTGTTCATCTAGTGGTTTGAATGCCTACGATAACTACCAATTAAGAAAACGAAAGCAAACCACCAAATAAAAGTTCGTCCGGCTATAGGTAGTACAATCCCAGAATTAGACCCAAATTACAACGGGGTCATTTACATCAATAAAATGAATAGTTTGCAATCAAACACAACATCCATATAGCAACCACTTTCAGGCAAAGCACAAAAGCACGTAGGGACAGGAAATCACTCCAAGGAATCATCGATAGGCACGTTGTCCTCGGGTACCTGTACCTGTTCTTCTTCACCTGTGATAAAAAAGAGGGTAAGTCCTTATGAACTCAGCGAGGGGGAACGAGAAATACGTTTTGAAACTCATTTTCTGGTTCAATTTATGAAAAATCTTTTTGAAAACATGTCACGTATTACAAATAATAAGGTACGCAAATATATGAAACAAATCGAGTAACAGATACATTTACCAATCATTTCAAGGATACGGTGAGCAGTTGCTCTCAATTTCAATTTCGATACAATTGTTGCGGCCGACTTCAATAATCCACTTATCGTTCCCAATTGTGTGTACTCCAGATGTACGCCGAAACCTACAACCCAACTCTCCGAGGGTGGAATGCCAAGCGAGAGAGGGAATTGGACCATGGTAGTCACGGGAGCACCGGCAAGCCCTATGCCGCCCGGCGTTTGTGAAACGCTACCATGCCACAATGAAAGGTTCCAACCTCGTATGCAATGCACATTTATAACATTTAACATATCACATTAGGAGGACAACAAAGTAGGTCGCCTCCAAGCAGTTATAAGATCGCACGTTGTCAAGTAATCAAACAAGGCACGATAAGACAAGTAATTTCACTTGAAAGACATATAGAGTCATATGAACATTAAACGGGCAGCCATGTAACACATGCAAGTCAAGCCATATAGCTCATTTCGAAGTCCACGTAATTAAGTGATACGATTATTCAACAAGCAACAACATCTACGTGGGTTCGGTTGCAAGAAAAGCTTATTTGACAACATGCAATGGTCAAAATCACATTTGAAGTTATAAGACATTTACGGGCAGCCCACTAAGCATATAATTTCCACACAACATCCAAATGATCAACACTTATCAAAACTACCTAGTCATTAGGGTTTCCATTTCGTGTATATTCATGCAATTTGAGCCTCAACCCAACTCAAAGTCAATCTCAAACCATGCATCATTTAATTCAACATCTTCAAACATTCAAAACATTCCACACAACATCCCGAAGCTACAATCCCAAGCATTTAATTCAACAAGAGAAGCCACAACAATTTTTTTTCTAAGCATAATACTAAGTGAAACCCTTATTGCAATAGGCTGTTTTCTCACAATCCGTAGGATAATCAAACAATCTCCAAATTCAGTGAATAAGATGTCAAATTAAATCTTAATAAGTTAACTAAAATCAGAAACAAACCTTGCATCAATTGGAGTTCGGGATCATTAGATATAGCCGAAAGAGTGGAATAGCACAAAACTGTCCAGATTTGCACACTTTTCAGAAATTGACGTTTTTGAGGCCCTTAGGTTCAGTTTTAGCCTTGGTCCATTTCTGACAAAATTGTCCAGAACTGACAAATCTAGAAGAAAACCAAATTTCATGCATTTTGGACATCATTTACTCAGTCAAATATGGTTCGTTACACAGAGTCAGTGCATCTGCCAAAACCTGCTTCATTTTTCCAGATTTCCAGATATGGTCACATTTTAAAGATTTTCCATTTTGAGGACCTTAGAGTCAAAATTTGCTTCGGCCTATTTCTGGGAAAATTGTACAAAACTTTCCAAACTAGTCACCTACAAATGGTCATGCATTTTCAGTATCATTTGCCTAGCTAAACTTACCTCGAACAGACTGGTCAGAGAGCTGTCAACAATTTCGACTTCACCTAGCATCATTTTCAAGCCAAGATCTTGCCATGCATGGTTGTTTAAGCTTATGAACGACCATGTAGCTCATGTACAGAAGCAAATACACACATTTATGAGCATGCATGTGAATTTTTTGAAGAGTTTTGAAAAGGTTTTAACCCTCACCTTAGCAATCAACCACAAAGATGCACAAAAACTTGTTGAAGCTTCAAATCTCTTCTTCTTCTTGCTTAGCCGAGATTCCAACTTGGTTTCTCTATTTTTCCTAGCCTAGTGATCAATCTCTTAGCACATGCATGAGGTTAGAACAAGAAGAAAAGAAATGGAAGCCACGAAAACTTACCTAGGCCGAAAATGGTGACTCAAAATGCTTGCATGTGTGTTTCTTGCATCCTAGCTTGCTTGGGTGAGTTTCTTTGCTTGTGGTTTGTCTTGATGCACCTTAGGATGATGAAGATGAGCTAAGAGGTGGAGAGAACTCAGCCAAAACCGAAATGGAGAGAGAGAATGAGAGGGAGAGAGGGAAAATGTGAGAGGAAAGAAGAAATGACAAAAAAATGAAGGCTTTTGCATTATTCAAGCACTTGGTCGGCCTTGGGCCATTAAATTCTGATTTTTGTGTCTTCAATGTGTGATTTTAAAATGTTTAGCATGGGAAAAGGTGGTTTGGTTGAGCAAGGTAGAGGATTTAGGTGGTTTTGAGCATTTTTTTATGCATTGTGCTAAGTGTTTGTCATAGTTTGTCTATGAATAATTCTTTATGCATTTGTGTCATTAGAATTGTTATAGGAATGTTGGGGAATTAGGGAATCTAGATAGAATAAAATATAGGAACGTTTGTTGATGAGTTGAATTATGAATATAATAATTGTTAGTGGGAAATGTAGGAATAGTTTAGTATTATTTTATTGTTAGTGGAGTTTGTAGAGAATTTGAATTAGGAATATAATATTGGTTAGTGGATTGTGTAGGATTATTTTAGTGTTTAGTGCTTTGTGTAGGATTCTTTCTTGATCAACGTGGTGGCACGGATTCCTAGATCTAGGGCACGAATTACGAGGTAGACATGAACTACGAGGTAAGACACGAACTTCAAGACTAATGCACGTACTTCAAGATAAATGCACAGATTCTAATGCAAATGCACGCAAATCAAGGCATGACTCTATATCTAGGTTAAGGTACGCAGTTCAAGGTTAGGGCACACGAAATGAGGTAACGCACGTACAACAAGGTCAGGGCACGTATTTCTAGGTACCGCAAGTGAGTCAAGGATTAGGGCACACTATTCTAGGTCAAGGCACGTATGATGAGGTATGCACGAAAACCAAGACAGGACACATAATCCAAGGTCGGACATTTAATTTTATGTCAAAGGCGCACAAATCGAGGTAGGACACTGATGAAAACATTCGATTTTGGGACGAAAAAATAGAGCAAAAGTAGAAAAGTGGCCTGAAACTGATGAAAACGTTCGATTTTGGGCTCCAAAAATGGTCACAACAAGCAAGATGGCTGCCCCTGTCGTAGAGCTCTGAGGGAGTTTTGCAACGGTATGCTGTGCGCCGCATAACTCTATACGGATAAAAAGTTATGGGCACCGGAGCGACGGAGACCTGGTCACAAACCCTACGCCCTCAGTTTGCAGGCCCAGCCTCTACGTGAAGTGAAGTTGTCTTGCCCAATGTTCCTTGGGATTCTGTAATAGAGATTTGGTGGATAAATTATCTTGGCAACCCTAACCAGGGCAAAAAAATTGAAAAGGGGGTGCAACACGAGGACTTCCTAGGGGGTCACCCATCCTAGTACTACTCTCGCCCAAGCACGCTTAACTTCGGAGTTCTAATGGGATCCGGTGCATTAGTGCTGGTACGATCGCACCCATCATGTTGAGGGCACAATTCCTATATGTGTTAATGGTTCACAGTCCCAGCCTAGAGAGATAGCCTATTCAAAAGGCCCAATGGGCTTAATGACAACCCATCCGCTTCAACAATGCAGCTTCCTCGCAAGATGTTATATCGACACGTTGTAGGGCACTCTGATGTCCAACGAGTCAGGTAGTCGTCCTTTTAACAGTTCACAACGTATGATCCGGGACGAAAAAACAGAGCAAAAGAAGAAAAGTGGCCTAAAACTGATGAAAACGTTCGATTTTGGGCCCCAAAAACGGGCAAAGCGAGCAAGCTGGCTGCCCCCGTCGTAGAGCTCTGAGAGAGCTTTGTAACGGTATGCTGTGCGCCGTGTAACTCCTTACGGATCAAAAGTTATGGGCACCAGAGCGACGAAGACCTGGTCACAAACCCTACGCCCTCAGTTTGTGGGCCCAGCCTCTACGTGAAGCGAAGTTGTCTTGCCCAATGTTCTATGGGATTCAGTAATAGAGATTTGGTGGATAAAGTGTCTTGGCAACCCTAACCAGGGCAAATAAAATTGAAAAGAGGGTGCAACAAGAGAACTTCCCAGGGGGTCACCCATCCTAGTACTACTCTCGCCCAAGCACGCTTAACTTCGGAGTTCTAATGGGATCCGGTGCATTAGTGCTGGTATGATCGCACCCGTCATGTTGAAGGCATAATTCCTATATGTGTTAACGGTTCACAGTGCCAGCCTAGAGAGATGGCCCATTCAAAAGGCCCAATAGGCTTAACGACAACCCATCCGCTTCAACAACGCAGCATCCTCGCAAGACGTTATATCGACACGTTGTAGGGACCTCAGATGTCTCGCGAGTCAGGTTGTCGTCCTTTTAACAGTTCACAACGTATGATCCGGGACGGAAAAACAGAGCAAAAGAAGAAAAGTTGCCTGAAACTGATGAAAACGTTCGATTTTGGGCTCCAAAAACGGGCACAGCGAGCAAGCTGGCTGCCCCCGTCGTAGAGCTTTTAGAGAGCTTTGTAATGGTATGCTGTGCGCCGCGTAACTCCTTATGGATCAAAAGTTATGGGCACCGGAGCGACGAAGACCTGGTCACAAACCCTACGCCCTCGGTTTGCGGGCCCAGCCTCTACGTGAAGCGAAGTTGTCTTGCCTAATGTTCCGTGGGATTCAGTAATAGAGATTTGGTGGATAAAGTGTCTTGGCAACCCTAACCAGGGCAAAAAAAATTGAAAAGTGGGTGCAACACGAGAACTTCCCAGGGGGTCACCCATCCTAGTACTACTCTCGCCCAAGCACGCTTAACTTTGGAGTTCTGATGCGATCCGGTGAATTAGTGCTGGTATGATCGCACCCGTCATGTTGAGGGCACAATTCCTTTATGTGTTAACTGTTCACAGTCCCAGCCTAGAGAGATGGCCCATTCCAAAGGCCCAATGGTTTTAACGACAACCCATCCGCTTCAACAACGCAGCATCCGGGCAAGACATGATATCGACACGTTGTAGGGCCGTCTGATGTCCCGCGAGTCACGTTGTCGTCCTTTTAACAGTTCACGACGTATGATCCGGGACGGAAAAACATAGCAAAAGTAGAAAAATGGCCTGAAATTGATGAAAACGTTCGATTTTGGGCTCCAAAAACGGGAGCAGCGAGCAAGCTGGCTGCCCCCGTCGTAGAGCTCTCAGAGAGCTTTGCAACGGTATGCTGTGCACCGCGTAACTCCTTACGGATCAAAAGTTATGGGCACCGAAGCGACGGAGAACTAGTCACAAACCCTACGGCCTTCGTTTGCGGGCCCAGCCTCTACGTGAAGCGAAGTTGTCTTGCCCAATGTTCCGTGGGATTTAATAATAGAGATTTGGTGGATAAAGTATCTTGGCAACCCTAACCAGGGCAAAAAAAATTGAAAAGGGGGTGCAACACGAGGACGTCCCAGGGGGTCACCCATCCTAGTACTACTCTCGCCCAAGCACGCTTAACTTCGGGGTTCTGATAGGATCCGGTGCATTAGTGCTGGTATGATCGAACCCGTCTTGTTGAGGGCACAATTCCTTTTTGTGTTAACTGTTCACTGTCCCAGCCTAGAGAAATGGCCCATTCAAAAGGCCCAATGGGCTTAACGACAACCCATCCGCTTCAACAACGCAGCATGCTCGCAAGACGTTATATCGACACGTTGTAGGGCCCTCTGATGTCCCGCGAGTCAGGTTGCCGACCTTTTAACAATTCACAACGTATGATCCGGGACGGAAAAACAGAGCAAAAGAAGAAAAGTGGTCTGAAACTGATGAAAACGTGCAATTTTAGGCTCTAAAAATGGGCACAGCGAGCAAGCTGGCTGCCCCCGTCGTACAACTCTGAAGGAGCTTTGCAACGGTATTCTGTGCGCCGCGTAACTCTATACGGATCAAAAATTATGGGCACCGGAGCGACGGAGGCCTGGTCACAAACCCTACGCCCTCGGTTTGCTGGCCCAGCCTCTACGTGAAGCGAAGTTGTCTTGCCCAATGTTCCGTGGGATTCAGTAATAGAGATTTGGTGGATAAAGTATCTTGGCAACCCTAACCAGGGCAAAAAAAATTGAAAAGGGGGTGCAACACGAGGACTTCCCAGGGGGTCACCTATCCTAGCACTACTCTCGCCTAAGCACGCTTTACTTCGGAGTTTTGATGGGATCCGGTGCATTAGAGCTGGTATGATTGCACCTGTCATGTTGAGGGCATAATTCCTATATGTGTTAACGGTTTACATCTCTGCCTAGAGAGATGGCCCATTCAAAAGGCCCAATGGGCTTAACGACAACCCATCAGCTTCAACAACGCAGCATCCTAGCAAGACGTTATATCGACACGTTGTAGGGCCCTCTGATGTCCCGCGACTCAGGTTATCCTCCTTTTAACAGTTCACAACGTATGATCCGGGATGAAAAAACAGAGCAAAAGAAGAAAAGTGGCCTGAAACTGATGAAAACGTTCGATTTTGGGATCCAAAAATGGGCAAAGCGAGCAAGCTGGCTGCCCCCGTCGTAGAGCTCTTAGAGAGCTTTGCAATGGTATGCTGTGCACCGCGTAACTCCTTACGGATCAAAAGTTATGGGCACCGGAGCGACGAAGACCTGGTCACAAACCCTACGCCATCGGTTTGTAGGCCCAGCCTCTACGTGAAGCAAAGTTGTCTTGCCCAATGTTTCGTGGGATTCAGTAATAGAGATTTGGTGGATAAAGTGTCTTGGCAACCCTAACCAGCGCAAAAAAAATTGAAAAGGGGGTGCAACACGAGAACTTCCCAGGGGGTCACCCATCCTAGTTCTACTCTCGCCCAAGTACGCTTAACTTCGGAGTTCTGATGGGATCCGGTGCATTAGTGCTGGTATTGTGGTAACACAATCCCACATCGAAAAATTAGGAAGTGATACAGCTGAATATAAGGGGGCGACTCCTTGTATTAGCCACAAGGCCCTTCACGTGGTGTGCCCGTTATAAACCGTGGCGCTGCGTGGGGACAAAACCGTGAGTGAGAGGCTTGTGGCTGATACACAAAGCGGACAATATTGGCTTGGGTATTGGTGCCTTCGGGACTTACCCTTGACAAGGCCTTTTCACGTGGGAGACCACGTGAGAAACAAAATCGTGAGAGTATTGGTTCCCTTCGGGGCTTGCTCAAAGCGGACAATATTGTGGTAGTGACGTACTCGTGCCCATGATAAACCGTGGTGGGTCGTTACAAATGGTATCAGAGCCTACCGGGGTGACCCGGCGTTGTGACGTTAGCCCGCGAGGGCGCGTGCCTCTTAAGGGGGGTGGAGTGTGGCAACACAATCCCACATCAAAAAATTAGGAAGTGATACAGCTGAATATAAGGGGGCGACTCCTTGTATTAGCCACAAGGCCCTTCACGTGGTGTGCCCGTTATAAACCGTGGCGCTGCGTGGGGACAAAACCGTGAGTGAGAGGCTTGTGGCTGATACACAAAGCGGACAATATTGGCTTGGGTATTGGTGCCTTCGGGACTTACCCTTGACAAGGCCTTTTTACGTGGGAGACCACGTGAGAAACAAAACCGTGAGAGTATTGGTTCCCTTCGGGGCTTGCTCAAAGCGGACAATATTGTGGTAGTGACGTACTCGTGCCCGTGATAAACCGTGGCGGGTCGTTACAGATATGGCTCATTCAAAAGGCCCAATGGGCTTAACGACAACCCATCCGCTTCAACAACGCAGCATCCTCGCAAGACGTGATATCGACGCATTGTAGGGTCCTCTAATGTGCCGCGAGTAAGGTTGTCGTCCTTTTAACAGCTCACGATGTACGATCCGGGACGGAAAAACAGAGCAAAAGAAGAAAAGTGGCCCGAAACTGATGAAAATGTTTGATTTTGATCTCCGAAAAAGGCACGGCGAGCTAGCTACCTGCCCCCGTCGTAGAGCTCTCAGAGAGCTTTCCAACGGTATGCTGTGCGCCGCGTAACTCCTTACGGATCAAAAGTTATAGGCACCGAAGCGACGGAGACCTGGTCACAAGCCCTACGCCCTCGGTTTGCGGGCCCAACCTCCAGGTGAAGAGAAGTTGTCTTGCCCAAAGTGCTGTGGGATTCGATAATAGAAATGTGGTGGGTAAAGTATCTTGGCAACCCTAACCGGAGCAAAAAAAATTGAAAAGGGGGGTGCAACACGAGGACTTCCCAGGGGGTCACCAATCCTAGTACTACTCTCGCCCAAGCACGCTTAACTTCGGAGTTTCGATGGGATCCGGTGCATTAGTGCTGGTATGATCGCACCCGTCATGTTGAGGGCACAATTCCTTTATGTGTTAACGGTTCACAGTCCCAGCCTAGAGATATGGCCCATTCAAAAGGCCCAATGGGCTTAACGACAACCCATCCGCTTCAACAACGCAGCATCCTCGCAAGACGTGATATCGACTCATTGTAGGGTCCTCTAATGTGCCGTGAGTAAGGTTGTCGTCCTTTTAACAGCTCACGACGTACGATCCGGGACGAAAAAACAGGGCAAAAGAAGAAAAGTTGCCCGAAACTGATGAAAACGTTCGATTTTGAGCTCCGAAAAGGGCAGGGAGAGCTAGCTACCTGCCCCCAACGTAGAGCTCTCGGAGAGCTTTCCAACGGTATGCTGTGCGCCGCGTAACTCCTTACGGATCAAAAGTTATGGGCACCGGAGCGACGGAGACCTGGTCACAAGCCCTACGCCCTCGGTTTGCAGGCCCAGCCTCCACGTGAAGAGAAGTTGTCTTGCCCAAGGTGCCGTGGGATTCGATAATAGATATATGGTGGGTAAAGTATCTTGGCAACCCTAACCGGACCAAAAAAAAATTGAAAAGGGGGGTGCAACACGAGGACTTCCCAGGGGGTCACCCATCCTAGTACTACTCTCGCCCAAGCACGCTTAACTTCGGAGTTCTGATGGGATCCGGTGCATTAGTGCTGGTATGATCGCACCCGTCATGTTGAGGGCACAATTCATTTATGTGTTAACGGTTCACAGTCCCAGCCTAGAGATATGGCCCATTCAAAAGGCCCAATGGGCTTAACGACAACCCATCCGCTTCAACAACGCAGCATCCTCGCAAGATGTGATATCGACGCATTGTAGGGTCCTCTAATGTGCTGCGAGTAAGGTTGTCGTCCTTTTAACAGCTCACGACGTACGATCCGGGACGGAAAAACAGAGCAAAAGAAGAAAATTGGCCCGAAACCAATGAAAACGTTTGATTTTGATCTCCGAAAAGGGCACGGCGAGCTAGCTACCTGCCCCCGTCGTAGAGCTCTCAGAGAGCTTTCCAACGGTATGCTGTGCGCCGCGTAACTCCTTACGGATCAAAAGTTATAGGCACCGGAGCGACGGAGACCTGGTCACAAGCCCTACGGCCTCGGTTTGCGGGCCCAGCCTCCAAGTGAAGAGAAGTTGTCTTGCCCAAGGTGCCGTGGGATTCGATAATAGAAATGTGGTCGGTAAGTATCTTGGCAACCCTAACTGGAGCAAAAAAAATTGAAAAGGGGGGTGCAACACGAGGACTTCCCAGGGGGTCACCCATCCTAGTACTACTCTCGCCCAAGCACGCTTAACTTCGGAGTTCTGATGGAATCCGGTGCATTAGTGCTGGTATGATCGCACCCGTCTTGTTGAGGGCACAATTCCTTTATGTGTTAACGGTTCACAGTCCCAGCCTAGAGATATGGCCCATTCAAAAGGCCCAATGGGCTTAACGACAACCCATCCGCTTCAACAACGCAGCATCCTCGCAAGACGTGATATCGACGCATTGTAGGGTCCTCTAATGTGCCGCGAGTAAGGATGTCGTCCTTTTAACAGCTCACGACGTACGATTCGGGACGGAAAAACAGAGCAAAAGAAGAAATGTGGCCCGAAACTGATGAAAACATTCGATTTTGAGCTCCGAAAAGGGCACCGCGAGCTAGCTCGCTGCCCTCGTCGTAGAGCTCTCAGAGTGCTTTCCAACGGTATGCTGTGCGCGTCGTAACTCCTTACGGATCAAAAGTTATGGGTACCAGAGCGACGGAGACCTGGTCACAAGCCCTACGCCCTCGGTTTGCGGGCCCAGCCTCCACGTGAAGAGAAGTTGTCTTGCCCAAGGTGCCGTGGGATTCGATAATAGAAATGTGGTGGGTAAAGTATCTTGGCAACCCTAACCGGAGCAAAAAAAATTGAAAAAGGGAGTGCAACACGAGGACTTCCCAGGGGGTCACCCATCATAGTACTACTCTCGCCCAAGCACGCTTAACTTCGAAGTTCCGATTGGATCCGGTGCATTAGTGCTGGTATGATCGCTCCCGTCATGTTGAGGGCACAATTCCTTTATGTGTTAACGGTTCACAGTCCCAGCCTAGAGATATGGCCCATTCAAAAGGCCCAATGGGCTTAACGACAACCCATCCGCTTCAACAACGCAGCATCCTCGCAAGACGTGATATCGACGCATTATAGGGTCCTCTAATGTGCCGCGAGTAAGGTTGTCGTCCTTTTAACAACTCACGACGTACGATCCGGGACGAAAAAACAGAGCAAAAGAAGAAAAGTGGCTCGAAACTGATGAAAACGTTTGATTTTGAGCTCCGAAAAGGGCACGGCGAACTAGCTACCTGCCTCCGTCGTAGAGCTCTCGGAGAGCTTTCCAACGGTATGCTGTGCGCCGCGTAACTCCTTACGGATAAAAAGTTATGGGCACCGGAGCGACGGAGACCTGGTCACAAGCCCTAAGCCCTCGGTTTGCGGGCCCAGCCTCCATGTGAATAGAAGTTGTCTTGCCCAAGGGGCCGTGGGATTCGATAATAGAAATGTGGTGGGTAAAGTATCTTGGCAACCCTAACCGGAGCAAAAAAAATTGAAAAGGGGAGTGCAACACGAGGACTTCCCAGGGGGTCACCCATCCTAGTACTACTCTCGCCCAAGCACGCTTAACTTCGGAGTTCTGATGGAATCCGGTGCATTAGTGCTGGTATGATCGCACCCGTCTTGTTGAGGGCACAATTCCTTTATGTGTTAACGGTTCACAGTCCCAGCCTAGAGATATGGCCCATTCAAAAGGCCCAATGGGCTTAACGACAACCCATCCGCTTCAACAACGCAGCATCCTCGCAAGACGTGATATCGACGCATTGTAGGGTCCTCTAATGTGCCGCGAGTAAGGTTGTCGTCCTTTTAGCAGCTCACGACGTACGATCCGGGACGAAAAAAAGGGCAAAACAAGAAAAGTGGCCCGAAACTGATGAAAACGTTCGATTTTGAGCTCCGAAAAGGGCACGAAGAGCTAGCTACCTGCCGCCATCGTAGAGCTCTCAGAGAGCTTTCCAACGGTATGCTGTGCGCCGCGTAACTCCTTACGGATCAAAAGTTATAGGCACCGGAGCGACGGAGACCTAGTCACAAGCCCTACGCCCTCGGTTTGCGGGCCCAGCCTCCACGTGAAGAGAAGTTGTCTTGCCCAAGGTGCCGTGGGATTCGATAATAGAAATGTGGTAGGTAAAGTATCTTGGCAACCCAAACAGGAGCAAAAAAAATTGAAAAGGGGGGTGCAACACGAGGACTTCCCAGGGGGTCACCCATCCTAGTACTACTCTCGCCCAAGCACGCTTAACTTCGGAGTTCTGATGGAATCCGGTTCATTAGTGCTGGTATGATCGCACCCGTCATGTTGAGGGCACAATTCCTTTATGTGTTAACGGTTCACAGTCCCAGCCTAGAGATATGGCCCATTCAAAAGACCCAATGGGCTTAACGACAACCCATCCGCTTCAACAACGCAGCATCTTCGCAAGACGTGATATCTACGCATTGTAGGGTCCTCTAATGTGCCACGAGTAAGGTTGTCGTCCTTTTAACAGCTCACGACGTATGATCCGGGACGGAAAAACAGAGCAAAAGAAGAAAAGTGGCCCGAAACTGATGAAAACGTTTGATTTTGATCTCCGAAAAGGGCACTGTGAGCTAGCTACCTGCCCCCGTCGTAGAGCTCTCAGAGAGCTTTCCAACGGTATGCTGTGCGCCGCGTAACACCTTACGGATCAAAAGTTATAGGCACCGGAGCGACGGAGACCTGGTCACAAGCCCTACGCCCTCGGTTTGCAGGCCCAGCCTCCAGGTGAAGAGAAGTTGTCTTGCCCAAGGTGCCGTGGGATTCGATAATAGAAATGTGGTGGGTAAAGTATCTTGGCAACCCTAACCGGAGCAAAAAAAATTGAAAAGGGGGGTGCAACACGAGGACTTCCCAGGGGGTCACCCATCCTAGTACTACTCTCGCCCAAGCACGCTTAACTTCGGAGTTCCGATGGGATCCGATGCATTAGTGCTGGTATGATCGCACCCGTCTTGTTGAGGGCACAATTCCTTTATGTGTTAACGGTTCACAGTCCCAGCATAGAGATATGGCCCATTCAAAAGGCCCAATGGGCTTAACGATAACCCATCCGCTTCAACAACGCAGCATCCTCGCAAGACGTGATATCGACGCATTGTAGGGTCCTCTAATGTGCCGTGAGTAAGGTTGTCGTCCTTTTAACAGCTCACGACGTACGATCCGGGACGAAAAAACAGAGCAAACGAAGAAAAGTGGCCCGAAACTGATGAAAACGTTCGATTTTCAGCTCCAAAAAGGGCACGGTGAGCTAGCTACCTGCCCCCGTCGTAGAGCTCTCGGAGTGCTTTCCAACGGTATGTTGTGCGCCGCGTAACTCCTTACGGATCAAAAGTTATGGGCACCGGAGCGACGGAGACTTGTTCACAAGCCCTACGCCCTCGGTTTGCGGGCCCAGCCTCCACGTGAAGAGAAGTTGTCTTGCCCAAGGTGCCGTGGGATTCGATAATAGAAATATGTTGGGTAAAGTATCTTGGCAACCCTAACCGGGGCAAAAAAAATTGAAAAGGGGGGTGCAACACGAGGACTTCCCAGGGGGTCACCCATCCTAGTACTACTCTCGCCCAAGCACGCTTAACTTCGGAGTTCTGATGGGATCCGGTGCATTAGTGCTGGTATGATCGCACCCGTCATGTTGAGGGCACAATTCCTTTATGTGTTAACGGTTCACAGTCCCAGCCTAGAGATATGGCCTATTCAAAAGACCCAATGGGCTTAACGACAACCCATCCGCTTCAACAACGCAGCATCCTCGCAAGACGTGATATCGACGCATTGTAGGGTCCTCTAATGTGCCGCGAGTAAGGTTGTCGTCTTTTTAACAGCTCACGACGTACGATCCGGGACGGAAAAACAGAGCAAAAGAAGAAAAGTGGCCCGAAACTGATGAAAACGTTCGATTTTGAGCTCCGAAATAGGCATAGCGAGCTAGCTCGATGCCCACGTCGTAGAGCTCTCAGAGAGCTTTCCAACGATATGCTGTGCGCCTTGTAACTCCTTACGGATCAAAAGTTATGGTCACCGTAGCGACGGAGACCTGGTCACAAGCCCTACGCCCTCGGTTTGCGGGCCCAGCCTCCAGGTGAAGAGAAGTTGTCTTGCCCAAGGTGACGTGGGATTCAATAATAGAAATGTGGTGGGTAAAGTATCTTGGCAACCCTGACCGGAGCAAAAAAATTGAAAAGAGGGGTGCAACACGAGGACTTCCCAGGGGGTCACCCATCCTAGTACTACTCTCGCCCAAGCACGCTTAACTTCGGAGTTCTGATGGGATCCGGTGCATTAGTGCTGGTATGATCGCACCCGTCATGTTGAGGGCACAATTCCTTTATGTGTTAACGGTTCACAGTCCCAGCCTAGAGATATGGCCCATTCAAAAGGCCCAATGGGCTTAACGACAACCCATCCGCTTCAACAACGCAGCATCCTCGCAAGACGTGATATTGACACATTGCAGGGTCCTCTAATGTGCTGCGAGTAAGGTTGTCGTCCTTTTAACAGCTCACGACGTACGATACGGGACCAAAAAACAGAGCAAATGAAGAAAAGTGGCCTGAAACTGATGAAAACGTTCGATTTTCAGCTCCAAAAAGGGCACGGTGAGCTAGCTACCTGCCCCCGTCGTAGAGCTCTCGGAGAGCTTTCCAACGGTATGCGGTGCGCCTCGTAACTCCTTACGGATCAAAAGTTATGGGCACCGGAGCGACGGAGACCTGGTCACAAGCCCTACGCCCTCGGTTTGCGGGCCCAGCCTCCACGTGAAGAGAAGTTGTCTTGCCCAAGGTGCCGTGGGATTCGATAATAGAAATGTGGTGGGTAAAGTATCTTGGCAACCTTAACCGGAGCAAAAAAAATTGAAAAGGGGGGTGCAACACAAGGACTTCCCAGGGGGTCACCCATCCTAGTACTACTCTCACCCAAGCACGCTTAACTTCGGAGTTCTGATGGAATCCGGTGCATTAGTGCTGGTATGATCGCACCCGTCATGTTGAGGGCACAATTCCTTTATGTGTTAGCGGTTCACAGTCCAAGCCTAGAGATATGGCCCATTCAAAAGGCCCAATGGGCTTAACGACAACCCATCCGCTTCAACAACGCAGCATCCTCGCAAGACGTGATATCGACGCATTGTAGGGTCCTCTAATGTGCCGCGAGTAAGGTTGTCGTCCTTTTGATAGCTCACGACGTACGATCCGGGACGGAAAAACAGAGCAAAAGAAGAAAAGTAGCCTGAAACTGATGAAAACGTTCAATTTTGAGCTCCGAAAAGGGCACGGCGAGCTAGCTACCTGCCCCCGTCGTAAAGCTCTCGGAGAGCTTTCCAACGGTATGCTGTGAGCCGCGTAACTCCTTACGGATCAAAAGTTATGGGCACCGGAGCGACGGAGACCTGGTCACAAGCCCTACGCCCTCGGTTTGCGGGCCCCGCCTCCATGTGAAGAGAAGTTGTCTTGCCCAAGGTGCCGTGGGATTCGATAATAAAAATGTGGTGGGTAAAGTTTCTTGGCAACCCTAACCGGAGCAAAAAAAATTGAAAAGGGGGGTGAAACACGAGGACTTCCCAGGGGGTCACCCATCCTAGTACTACTCTCGCCCAAGCACGCTTAACTTCAGAGTTCCGATGGGATCCGGTGCATTAGTGCTGGTATGATCGCACCCGTCATGTTGAGCGCACAATTCCTTTATGTGTTAACGGTTCACAGTCCAAGCCTAGAGATATGGCCCATTCAAAAGGCCTAATGGGCTTAACGACAACCGATCCGCTTCAACAACGCAGCATCCTCGCAAGACGTGATATCGACGCATTGTAGGGTCCTCTAATGTGCCGCGAGTAAGGTTGTCGTCCTTTTAACAACTCACGACGTACGATCCGGGACGGAAAAACAGAGCAAAAGAAGAAAAGTAGCCCGAAACTGATGAAATCGTTCAATTTTTAGCTCCAAAAAGGGCATGGCGAGCTAGCTAGCTGCCCCCATCGTAGAGCACTCGGAGAGCTTTCCAACGGTATGCTGTGCGCCGCGTAACTCCTTACAGGTCAAAAGTTATGGGCACCGGAGCGACGGAGACCTGGTCACAAGCCCTACGCCCTCGGTTTGCGGGCCCAATCTCCACGTGAAGAGAAGTTGTCTTGCCCAAGGTGCCGTGGGATTCGATAATAGAAATGTGGTGGGTAAAGTATCTTGGCAACCCTAACCGGAGCAAAAAAAATTGAAAATTGGGGTGCAACACGAGGACTTCCCAGGGGGTCACCCATCCTAGTACTACTCTCGCCCAAGCACGCTTAACTTCGGGGTTCCGATGGGATCCGGTGCATTAGTGCTGGTATGATCGCACCCGTCATGTTGAGGGCACAATTCCTTTATGTGTTAGCGGTTCACAGTCCAAGCCTAGAGATATGGCCCATTCAAAAGGCCCAATGGGCTTAACGACAACCCATCCGCTTCAACAACACAGCATCCTCGCAAGACGTGATATCGACGCATTGTAGGGTCCTCTAATGTTCCGCGAGTAAGGTTGTCGTCCTTTTAACAGCTCACGACGTATGATCTGGGACGGAAAAGCAGAGCTAAAGAAGAAAAGTAGCCCGAAACTGATGAAAACGTTCAATTTTGAGCTCCGAAAAGGGCACGGCGAGCTAGCTACCTGCCCCCGTCGTAGAGCTCTCGGAGAGCTTTCCAACGGTATGCTGTGTTCCTTGTAACTCCTTACGGATCAAAAGTTATGGGCACCGGAGCGACGGAGACCTGGTCACAAGCCCTACGCCCTTGGTTTGCGGGCCCAGCCTCCACGTGAAGAGAAGTTGTCCTGCCCAAGGTGCCGTGGGATTCGATAATAGAAATGTGGTGGGTAAAGTATCTTGGCAACCCTAACCGGAGCAAAAAAAATTGAAAAGGGGGGTGCAACACGAGGACTTCCCAGGGGGTCACCTATCCTAGTACTACTCTCGCCCAAGCACGCTTAACTTCGGAGTTCTGATGGGATCCGGCGCATTAGTGCTGGTATGATCGCACCCGTCATGTTGAGGGCACAATTCCATTATGTGTTAACGGTTCACAGTCCCAGCCCAGATATATGGCCCATTAAAAAGGCCCAATGGGCTTAACGACAACCCATCCGCTTCAACAACACAGCATCCTCGCAAGACGTGATATCGACGCATTGTAGGATCCTCTAATGTGCCGCGAGTAAGGTTGTCGTCCTTTTAACAGCTCACGACGTACGATCCGGGACTAAAAAATAGAGCAAAAGAAGAAAAGTGGCCCGAAACTGATGAAAACGTTCGATTTTGAGCTCTGAAAAGGGCACATCGAGCTTGCTCGCTGCCCCTATCGTAGAGCTCTCAGAGTGCTTTCCAACGGTATGCTGTGCGCCTCGTAACTCCTTACGGATCAAAAGTTATTGGCACCGTAGCGACGGAGACCTGGTCACAAGCCCTACGCCCTCGGTTTGCCGGCCCAGCCTCCATGTGAAGAGAAGTTGTCTTGCCCAAGGTTCCGTGGGATTCGATAATAGAAATATGGTGGGTAAAGTATCTTGGCAACCCTAACCGGAGCAAAAAAAATTGAAAAGTTGGGTGTAACACGAGGACTTCCCAGGGGGTCACCCATCCTAGTACTACTCTCGCCCAAGCACGCTTAACTTCGGAGTTCTGATGGGATCCGGTGCATTAGTGCTGGTATGATCGCACCAGTCATGTTGAGGGCACAATTCCTTTATGTGTTAACGGTTCACAGTCCCATCCTAGAGATATGGCCCATTCAAAAGGCCCAATGGGCTTAACGACAACATATCCGCTTCAACAACGCAACATCCTCGCAAGACGTGATATCGACGCATTGTAGGGTCCTCTAATGTGGCGCGAGTAAGGTTGTCGTCCTTTTAACAACTAACGACGTACGATCCGGGACGGAAAAACAGAGCAAAAAAAGAAAAGTGGCCCAATACTGATGAAAATGTTCAATTTTGAGCTCCGAAAAGGGTACGGCGAGCTAGCTACCTGCCCCCGTCGTAGAGCTCTCGGAGAGCTTTCCAACGGTATGCTGTGTTCCTCGCAACTCCTTACGGATCAAAAGTTATGGGCACCGTAGCGACGGAGACCTGGTCAGAAGCCCTACGCCCTCGGTTTGCGGGCCCAGCCTCCACGTGAGGAGATGTTGTCTTGCCCAAGGTGCCGTGGGATTCGATAATAGAAATGTGGTGGGTAAAGTATCTTGGCAACCTTAACCGGAAGAAAAAAAATTGAAAAGGGGGGTGCAACACGAGGACTTCCCAGGGGGTCACCCATCCTAGTACTACTCTCGCCCAAGCACGCTTAACTTCGGAGTTCTGATGGGATCCGGTGCATTAGTGCTGGTATGATCGCACCCGTCATGTTGAGGGCACAATTCCTTTATGTGTTAACGGTTCACAGTCCCAGCCTAGAGATATGGCCCATTCAAAAGGCCCAATAGGCTTAACGACAACCCATCCGCTTCAACAACGCAGCATCCTCGCAAGACGTGATATCGACGCATTGTAGGGTCCTCTAATGTGCCGAGGGTAAAGTTGTCGTCCTTTTAACAGCTCACGACGTATGATCCTGGACAGAAAAAGAGAGCAAAAGAAGAAAAGTAGCCCGAAACTGATGAAAACGTTCGATTTTGAGCTCCGAAAAGAGCACGGCGAGCTAGCTAGCTACCCCCGTCGTAGAGCTCTCGGAGATCTTTCCAACGGTATGCTGTGCGTCGCGTAACTCCTTACGAATCAAAAGTTATGGGCACCGGAGCGACGGAGACTTGGTCACAAGCCCTACGCCCTCGGTTTGCGGGCCCAGCCTCCACGTGAAGAGAAGTTTTCTTGCCCAAGGTTCCGTGGGATTCGATAATAGAAATATGGTGGGTAAAGTATCTTGGCAACCCTAACCGGAGCAAAAAAAATTGAAAAGGGGGGTGTAACACGAGGACTTCCCAGGGGGTCACCCATCCTAGTACTACTCTCGCCCAAGCACGCTTAACTTCGGAGTTCTGATAGGATCCGGTGCATTAGTGCTGGTATAATCGCACCCGTCATGTTGAGGGCACAATTCCTTTATGTGTTAACGGTTCACAGTACCAGCCTAGATATATGGCCCATTAAAAAGGCCCAATGGGCTTAACGACAACCCATCCGCTTCAACAACATAGCATCCTCGCAAGACGTGATATCGACGCATTGTAGGGTCCTCTAATGTGCCGCGAGTAAGGTTGTTGTCCTTTTAACAGCTCACGACGTACGATCCGGGACGGAAAAACAGAGCAAAAGAAGAAAAGTGGCCGGAAACTGATGAAAACGTTCGATTTTGAGCTCCGAAAAGGGCACAGCGTGCTAGCTAGCTGCCCCCGTCGTAGAGCTCTCAGAGAGCTTTCCAACGGTATGCTGTGCGCCTCGTAACTCCTTACGGATCAAAAGTTATGGGTACCGGAGCGACGGAGACCTGGTCACAAGCCCTACGCCCTCGGTTTGCGGGCCCAGCCTCCACGTGAAGAGAAGTTGCCTTGCCCAAGGTGCCGTGGGATTCGATAATAGAAATGTGGTGGGTAAAGTATCTTGGCAACCCTAACCGGAGCAAAAAAAATTGAAAAGAGGGGTGCAACACGAGGACTTCCCAGGGAGTCACCCATCCTAGTACTACTCTCGCCCAAGCACGCTTAACTTCGGAGTTCCGATGGGATCCGGTGCATTAGTGCCGGTATGATCGCACCCGTCATGTTGTGGGCACAATTCCTTTATGTGTTAACGGTTCACAGTCCAAGCCTAGAGATATGGCCCATTCAAAAGGCCCAATGGGCTTAACGACAACCCATCCGCTTCAACAACGCAGCATCCTCGCAAGTCGTGATATCGACGCATTGTAGGGTCCTCTAAAGTGCCACAAGTAAGGTTGTCGTCCTTTTAACAGCTCACGACGTACGATCCGGGACGGAAAAATAGAGCAAAAGAAGAAAAGTAGCCCGAAACTGATGAAAACGTTCGATTTTGAGCTTCGAAAAGGGCACGGCGAGCTAGCTACCTGCCCCTGTCGTAGAGCTCTCGGAGAGCTTTCCAACGGTATGCTGTGCGCCGCGTAACTCCTTACGGATCAAAAGTTATGGGCACCGGAGCGTCGGAGACCTGGTCACAAGCCCTACGCCCTCGGTTTGCGGGCCCAGCCTCCACGTGAAGAGAAGTTGTCTTGCCCAAGGTGCCGTGGGATTCAATAATAGAAATGTGGTAGGTAAAGTATCTTGGCAACCCTAACCGGAGCAAAAAAATTTGAAAAGGGGGGTGCAACACGAGGACTTCCTAGGGGGTCACCCATCCTAGTACTACTCTCGCCCAAGCATGCTTATCTTCGGAGTTCCGATGGGATCCGGTGCATTAGTGCTGGTATGATCACACCCGTCATGTTGAGGGCAGAATTCCTTTATGTGTTAACGGTTCACAGTCCAAGCCTAGAGATATGGCCCATTCAGAAGGCCCAATGGGCTTAATGACAACCCATCGGCTTCAACAACGCAGCATCCTCGTAAGACGTGATATCGACGCATTGTAGGGTCCTCTAATGTGCCACGAGTAAGATTGTCATCCTTTTAATAGCTCACGACGTACGATCCGGGACGAAAAAACAGAGCAAAAGAAGAAAAGTGGCCCAAAACTGATGAAAACGTTCGATTTTGAGCTCCGAAAAGGGCAAACCGAGCTAGCTGGCTGCCCCCGTCGTAGAGCTCTCGGAGAGCTTTACAACGGTATGCTGTGCGCCGCGTAACTCCTTACGGATCAAAAGTTATGGGCACCGGAGCGACGGAGACCTGGTCACAAGCCCTACGCCCTCGGTTTGCGGGCCCAACCTCCACGTGGAGAGTAGTTGTCTTGCCCAAGGTGACGTGGATTAGATAATAGAAATGTGGTGGGTAAAGTATCTTGGCAACCCTAACAGGAGCAAAAAAAATTGAAAAGGGGGGTGCAACACGAGGACTTCCCAGGGGGTCACTCATCCTAGTACTACTCTCGCCCAAGCACGCTTAACTTCGGAGTTCTGATGGTATGCTGTGCGCCGCGTAACTCCTTACGGATCAAAAGTTATGGGCACCGGAGCGACGGAGACCTGGTCACAAGCCCTACGCCCTCGGTTTGCAGGCCCAACCTCCACGTGGAGAGTAGTTGTCTAGCCCAAGGTGACGTGGATTCGATAATAGAAATGTGGTGGGTAAAGTATCTTGGCAACCCTAACAGGAGCAAAAAAAATTGAAAAGGGGGGTGCAACACGAGGACTTCCCAAGGGGTCACCCATCCTAGTACTACTCTCGCCCAAGCACGCTTAACTTCGGAGTTCTGATGGGATCCGGTGCATTAGTGCTGGTATGATCGCACCTGTCATGTTGAGGGCACAATTCCTTTATGTGTTAACGGTTCACAGTCCCAGCCTAGAGATATGGCCCATTCAAAAGGCCCAATGGGCTTAACAACAACCCATCCGCTTCAACAACGCAGCATCCTCGCAAGACGTGATATCGACGCTTTGTAGGGTCCTCTAATGTGCCGCGAGTAAGGTTGTCGTCCTTTTAACAGCTCACGACGTACGATCCGGGACGGAAAAACAGAGCAAAAAAAGAAAAGTAGCTCGAAACTGATGATAACGTTCGATTTTGAGCTCCGAAAAGGGCACGGCGACCTAGATACCTGCCCCTGTCGTAGAGCTCTCGGAGGGCTTTCCAACGGTATGCTGTGCGCCGCGTAACTCCTTATGAATCAAAAGTTATGGGCACCGGAGCGACGGAGACCTGGTCACAAGCGCTACGCCCTCGGTTTGCGGGCCCTGCCTCCACGTGAAGAGAAGTTGTCTTGCCCAAGGTGCCGTGGGATTCGATAATAGAAATTTGGTGGGTAAAGTATCTTGGCAACCCTAACCGGAGCAAAAAAAATTGAAAAGGGGGGTGCAACACGAGGACTTCCCAGGGGGTCACCCATCCTAGTATTACTCTCGCCCAAGCACGCTTAACTTCGGAGTTCTAATGGGATCCGATGCATTAGTGCTGGTATGATCGCACCCGTCATGTTGAGGGCACAATTCCTTTATGTGTTAACGGTTCACAGTCCCAGCCTAGAGATATGGCCCATTCAAAAGGCCCTAATGGGCTTAACGACAACCCATCCGCTTCAACAACGCAGCATCCTCACAAGACGTGATATCGACGCATTGTAGGGTCCTCTAATGTGCCGCGAGTAAGGTTGTCGTCCTTTTAACAGCTCACGACGTACGATCCGGGACGGAAAAATAGAGCAAAAGAAGAAAAGTGGCCTGAAACTGATGAAAACGTTCGATTTTGAGCTCCGAAAAGGGCACAGCGAGCTAGCTAGCTGCCCCCGTCGTAGAGCTCTCGGAGAGCTTTCCAACGGTATGCTGTGCGCCTCGTAACTCCTTACGGATCAAAAGTTATGGGTGCCGGAGCGACGGAGACCTGGTCACAAGCCCTACGCCCTCGGTTTGCGGGCCCAGCCTCCACGTGAAGAGAGGTTGTCTTGCCCAAGGTGCCGTGGGATTCGATAATAGAAATGTGGTGGGTAAAGTATCTTGGCAAACCTAACCGGAGCAAAAAAAATTGAAAAGAGGGGTGCAACACGAGGACTTCCCAGGGGGTCACCCATCCTAGTACTACTCTCGCCCAAGCACGCTTAACTTCGGAGTTCCGATGGGATCCGGTGCATTAGTGCTGGTATGATCGCACCCGTCATGTTGAGGGCACAATTCCTTTATGTGTTAACGGTTCACAGTCCAAGCCTAGAGATATGGCCCATTCAAAAGGCCCAATGGGCTTAACGACAACCTATCCGCTTCAACAACGCAGCATCCTCGCAAGACGTGATATTGACGCATTGTAGGGTCCTCTAATGTGCAGCGAGTAAGGTTGTCGTCCTTTTAACAGCTCACGACGTACGATCCGGGACGGAAAAACATAGCAAAAGAAGAAAAGTTGCCCGAAACTGATGAAAACGTTCGATTTTGAGCTTCGAAAAGGGCATGGCGAGCTAGCTACCAGTCCCCGTCGTAGAGCTCTCGGAGAGCTTTCCAATGGTATGCTGTGCGCCCCGTAACTCCTTACGGATCAAAAGTTATGGGCACCGGAGCGACGGAGACCTGGTCACAAGCCTTACGCCCTCGGTTTGCGGGCGCATCCTCCACGTGAATAGAAGTTGTCTTGCCCAAGGTGCCGTGGGATTCGATAATAGAAATGTGGTGGGTAAAGTATCTTGGCAACCCTAACCGGAGCAAAAAAAATTGAAAAGGGGGGTGCAACACGAGGACTTCCCAGGGGGTCACCCATCCTAGTACTACTCTCGCCCAACCACGCTTAACTTCGGAGTTCCGATGGGATCCGGTGCATTAGTGCTGGTATGATCGCACCCGTCATGTTGAGGGCACAATTCCTTTATGTGTTAACGGTTCACAGTCCAAGCCTAGAGATATGGCCCATTCAAAAGGCCCAATGGGCTTAATGACAACCCATCCGCTTCAACAACGCAGCATCCTCGCAAGACGTGATATCGACGTATTGTAGGGTCCTCTAATGTGCCACGAGTAAGGTTGTCGTCCTTTTAACAGCTCACGACGTACGATCCGGGACGGAAAAACAGAGCAAAAGAAGAAAAGTGGCCCGAAACTGATGAAAACGTTCGATTTTGAGCTCCGAAAAGGGCAAAGCGAGCTAGCTGGCTGCCCCCTTCGTAGAGCTCTCGGAGAGCTTTACAACGGTATGCTGTGCGCTGCGTAACTCCTTACGGATCAAAAGTTATGGGCACCGGAGCGACGGAGACCTGGTCACAAGCCCTACGCCCTCGGTTTGCGGGCCCAACCTCCACGTGGAGAGTAGTTGTCTTGCCCAAGGTGCCATGGGATTCGATAATAGAAATGTGGTGGGTAAAGTATCTTGGCAACCCTAACAGGAGCAAAAAAAATTGAAAAGGGGGGTGCAACACGAGGACTTCCCAAGGGGTCACCCATCCTATTACTACTCTCGCCCAAGCACATTTAACTTCGGAGTTCTGAAGGGATCCGGTGCATTAGTGCTGGTATGATCGCACCTGTCATGTTGAGGGCACAATTCCTTTATGTGTTAACGGTTCACAGTCCCAGCCTAGAGATATGGCCCATTCAAAATGCCCAATGGGCTTAACGACAACCCATCCACTTCAACAACGCAGCATCCTCGCAAGACGTGATATCGACGCATTGTAGGGTCCTCTAATGTGCCGCGAGTAAGGTTGTCGTCCTTTTAACAGCTCACGACGTACGATCCGGGACGGAAAAACAGAGCAAAATAAGAAAAGTAGCCCGAAATTGATGAAAACGTTCAATTTTGAGCTCCGAAAAGGGTACGACGAGATAGATACCTTCCCCCGTCGTAGAGCTCTCGGAGGGCTTTCCAACGGTATGCTGTGCGCCGCGTAACTCCTTACGAATCAAAAGTTATGGGCACCGGACCGACGGAGACCTGGTCACAAGCACTACGCCCTCGGTTTGCGGGCCCAGCCTCCACGTCAAGAGAAGTTGTCTTGCCCAAGGTGCCGTGGGATTCGATAATAGAAATTTGGTGGGTAAAGTATCTTGGCAACCCTAATCGGAGCAAAAAAAATTGAAAAGGGGGGTGCAACACGAGGACTTCCCAAGGGGTAACCCATCCTAGTACTACTCTCGCCCAAGCACGCTTAACTTCGGAGTTCTGATGGGATCCGGTGCTTTAGTGCTGGTATGATCGCACCCGTCATGTTGAGGGCACAATTCCTTTATGTGTTAACGGTTCACAGTCCCAGCCTAGAGATATGGCCCATTCAAAAGGCCCAATGGGCTTAATGACAACCCATCCGCTTCAACAACGCTCCATCCTCGCAAGACGTGATATCGACGCATTGTAGGGTCCTCTAATGTTCCGCGAGTAAGGTTGTCGTCCTTTTAACAGCTCACGACGTACGATCCGGGACGGAAAAACAGAGCAAAAGAAGAAAAGTGGCCCGAAACTGATGAAAACGTTCGATTTTGAGCTCCAAAAAGGGTAAAGCGAGTTAGCTGGCTGCCCCCGTCGTAGAGCTCTCGGAGAGCTTTACAACGGTATGCAGTGCGCCGCGTAACTCCTTACGGATCAAAAGTTATGGGCACCGGAGCGACGGAGACCTGGTCACAAGGCCTACGCCATCGGTTTGCGGGCCCAGCCTCCACGTGAAGAGAAGTTGTCTTGCCCAAGGTGCCGTGGGATTCGATAATAGAAATGTAGTGGGTAAAGTATCTTGGCAACCCTAACCGGACCAAAAAAAATTGAAAAGGTGGGTGCAACACGAGGACTTCCCAGGGGGTCACCTATCCTAGTACTACTCTCGCCGAAGCACGCTTAACTTCGGAGTTCTGATGGGATCCGGTGCATTAGTGCTGGTATGATCGCACCCGTCATGTTGAGGGCACAATTCCTTTATGTGTTAACGGTTCACAGTCCCAACCTAGAGATATGGCCCATTCAAAAGGCCCAATGGGCTTAACGACAACCCATCCGCTTCAACAACGCAGCATCCTCGCAAGACGTGATATCGACGCATTGTAGGGTCCTCTAATGTGCCGCGAGTAAGGTTGTCGTCCTTTTAACAGCTCACGACGTACGATCCGGGACGGAAAAACAGAGCAAAGGAAGATAAGTAGCCCGAAACTGATGAAAACGTTCTAGTTTGAGCTCCGAAAAGGGCACGGCGAGCTAGCTACCTGCCCCCGTCGTAGAGCTCTCGGAGTGCTTTCCAACGGTATGCTGTGCGCCGCGTAACTCCTTACGGATTAAAACTTATGGGCACCGGAGCGACAGAGACCTGGTCACAAGCCCTACGCCCTCGGTTTGTGGGCCCAGCCTCCACGTGAAGAGAAGTTGTCTTGCCCAAGGTACCGTGGGATTCGATAATAGAAATGTGGTAGGTAAAGTATCTTGGCAACCCTAACCGAAGCAAAAAAAATTGAAAAGGGGGGTGCAACACGAGGACTTCCCTGGGGGTCACCCATCCTACTACTACTCTCGCCCAAGCACGCTTAACTTCGGAGTTCTGATGGGATCCCGTGCATTAGTGCTGGTATGATCGCACCCGTCATGTTGAGGGCACAATTTATTTATTGTGTTAATGGTTCACAATCCCAGCCTAGAGATATGGCCCATTCAAAAGGCCCAATGGGCTTAACGACAACCCATCCGCTTCAACAACGCAGCATCCTCGCAAGACGTGATATCGACGCATTGTAGGGTCCTCTAATGTGCCGCGAGTAAGGTTGTCGTCCTTTTAACAGCTCACGACGTACGATCCGGGACGGAAAAACAGAGCAAAAGAAGAAAAGTTGCCCGAAATTGATGAAAATGTTCGATTTTGAGCTCTGAAAAGGGTAAAGTGAGCTAGCTGGCTGCCCCCGTCGTAGAGATCTCGGAGAGCTTTACAACGGTATGCTGTGCGCCGCGTAACTCCTTACGGATAAAAAGTTATGGGCACCGGAGCGACGGAGACATGGTCACAAGCCCTACGCCCTCGGTTTGCGGGTCCAGCCTCCACGTGAAGAGAAGTTGTCTTGCCCAAGGTGCCGTTGGATTCGATTATAGAAATGTGGTGGGTAAAGTATCTTGGCAACCCTAACCGGGGCAAAAAAAATTGAAAAAGCGGGGTGCAACACGAGGACTTCCCAGGGGGTCACCCATCCTAGTACTACTCTCGCCCAAGCACGCTTAACTTCGGAGTTCTGATGGGATCCGGTGCATTAGTGCTGGTATGATCGCACCCGTCATGTTGAGGGCACAATTCCTTTATGTGTTAACGGTTCACAGTCGCAGCCTAGAGATATGGACCATTCAAAAGGCCCAATGGGATTAACAACAACCCATCCGCTTCAACAACGCAGCATCCTCGCAAGACGTGATATCGACGCATTGTAGGGTCCTCTAATGTACAGCGAGTAGGGTTTTCGTCCTTTTAACAGCTCACGATGTAGGATCCGGGACGGAAAAACAGAGCAAAAGAAGAAAAGTAGCCCGAAACTGATGAAAACGTTCGATTTTGAGCTCTGAAAAGGGCACGGTGAGCTAGCTATCTACCCCCGTCGTAGAGCTCTGGGAGAGCTTTCCAACGGTATGCTGTGCGCTGCGTAACTCCTTACGGATCAAAAGTTATGGGCACCGGAGCGACGGAGACCTGGTCACAAGCCCTACGCCCTCGGTTTGCGGGCCCAGCCTCCACGTGAAGAGAAGTTGTCTTGCCCAAGGTGCCGTGGGATTCGATAATAGAAATGTGGTGGGTAAACTATCTTGGCAACCCTAACCGTAGCAAAAAAAATTGAAAAGGGGGGTGCAACACGAGGACTTCCTAGGGGGTCACCCATCCTAGTACTACTCTCACCCAAGCATGCTTAACTTCGGAGTTCTGATGGGATCCGGTGCATTAGTGCTGGTATGATCGCACCCGTAATGTTGAGGGCACAATTCCTTTATGTGTTAACTGTTCACAGTCCCAGCCTAGAGATATGGCCCATTCAAAAGGCCCAATGGGCTTAACGACAACCCATCCGCTTCAACAACGCAGCATCCTCGCAAGACGTGATATCGACGCATTGTAGGGTCCTCTAATGTGCCGCGAGTAAGGTTGTCGTCCTTTTAACAGCTCACGACGTACGATCCGGGACGAAAAAACAGAGCAAAAGAAGAAAAGTGTCGCCAAACTGATGAAAATGTTCGATTTTGAGCTCCGAAAAGGGCACAGCGAGCTAGCTTGCTGCCCCCGTCGTAGAGCTCTCGGAGAGCTTTACAACGGTATGCTGTGCGCCGCGTAACTCCTTATGGATCAAAAGTTATGGGCACCGGAGCGATGGAGACCTGGTCACAATCCCTACGCCCTCGGTTTGCGGGCCCATCCTCCATGTGAAGAGAAGTTGTCTTGCCCAAGGTGCCGTGGGATTCGATAATAGAAATGTGGTGGGTAAAGTATCTTGGCAACCCTAACCGGAGCAAAAAAAAATGAAAATGGGGGTGTAGCACGAGGACTTCCCAGGGGGTCATCCATCCTAGTACTACTCTCGCCCAAGCACGCTAAACTTCGGAGTTCTGATGGGATCCGGTGCATTAGTGCTGGTATGATCGCACCCATCATGTTGAGGGCACAATTGCTTTATGTGTTAACGGTTCACAGTCCCAGCCTAGAGATATGGCCCATTCAAAAGGCCCAATGGGCTTATCGACAGCCCATCCGCTTCAACAACGCAGCATCCTCGTAAGACGTGATATCGACGCATTGTCGAGTCCTCTAATGTGCCGCGAGTAAGGTTGTCGTCCTTTTAACAGCTCACGACGTACGATCCGGGACGGAAAAATAGAGCAAAAGAAGAAAAGTAGCCTGAAACTGATGAAAATGTTCGATTTTGAGCTCCGAAAAGGGCACGTCGAGCTAGCTACCTGCCCCCGTCGTAGAGCTCTCGGAGAGATTTCCAACGGTATGCTGTGCGCCGCGTAACTCCTTACGGATCAAAAGTTATGGGCACCGGAGCGACGGAGACCTGGTCACAAGCCCTACGCCCTCGGTTTGCGGGCCCAGCCTCCACGTGAAGAGAAGTTGTCTTGTCCAAGGTGCCGTGGGATTCGATAATAGAAATGTGGTGGGT
Source organism: Ehretia macrophylla (assembly GCA_037974665.1). Lineage (NCBI taxonomy): Eukaryota > Viridiplantae > Streptophyta > Magnoliopsida > Boraginales > Ehretiaceae > Ehretia > Ehretia macrophylla. The sequence goes on from CM075780.1 coordinate 2,173,572, forward strand.
AAAGTATCTTGGCAACCCTAACCGGAGCAAAAAAAATTGAAAATGTGGGTGCAAAACGAAGACTTCCCAGGGGGTCACCCATCCTAGTACTACTCTCGCCCAAGCACGCTTAACTTCGGAGTTCTGATGGGATCTGGTGCATTAGTGCTGGTATGATCGCACCCGTCATGTTGAGGGCACAATTGCTTTATGTGTTAACGGTTCACAGTCCCAGCCTAGAGATATGGCCCATTCAAAAGGCCCAATGGGCTTAACGACAGCCCATCCGCTTCAACAACGCAGCATCCTCGCAAGACGTGATATCGACGCATTGTAGGGTCCTCTAATGTGCCGCGAGTAAGGTTGTCGTCCTTTTAACAGCTCACGACATACGATCCGGGACGGAAAAACAGAGCAAAAGAAGAAAAGTAGCCCAAAACTCATGAAACGTTCGATTTTGAGCTCCGAAAAGGGCACGGCGAGCTAGCTACCTGCCCCCGTCGTAGATCTCTCGGAGAGCTTTCCAACGGTATGCTGTGCGCCGCGTAACTCCTTACGGATCAAAAGTTATGGGCACCGGAGCGACGGAGACCTGGTCACAAGCCCTACGCCCTCGGTTTGCGGGCCCAGCCTCCACGTGAAGAGAAGTTTTCTTGCCCAAGGTGCCGTGGGATTCGATAATAGAAATGTGGTGGGTAAAGTATCTTGGCAACCCCAACCGGAGCAAAAAAAAATTGAAAAGGGGGGTGCAACACGAGGACTTCCCAGGGGGACACCCATCCTAGTACTACTCTCGCCCAAGCACGCTTAACTTCGGAGTTCTGATGGGATTCGGTACATTAGTGCTGGTATGATCGCACCCGTCATGTTGAGGGCACAATTCCTTTATGTGTTAACAGTTCACAGTCCCAGCCTAGAGATATGGCCCATTGAAAAGGCCCAATGGGCTTAACGACAACCCATCCGCTTCAACAACGCAGCATCCTCGCAAGACGTGATATCGACGCATTGTAGGTTCCTCTAATGTGCCACGAGTAAGGTTGTCGTCCTTTTAACAGCTCACGACGTATGATCCGGGACGGAAAAACAGAGCAAAAGAAGAAATGTGTCCCCAAACTGATGAAAACGTTCAATTTTGAGCTCCGAAAAGGGCACAGCGAGCTAGCTTGCTGCCCCCGTCGTAGAGCTCTCGGAGAGCTTTACAACGGTATGCTGTGCACCGCGTAACTCCTTACGAATCAAAAGTTATGGGCACCGGAGCGACGGAAACCTGGTCACAAGCCCTACGTCCTCGGTTTGCGGGCCCAGCCTCCACGTGAAGAGAAGTTGTCTTGCCCAAGGTATCGTGGGATTCGATAATAGAAATGTGGTGGGTAAAGTATCTTGGCAACCCTAACCGGAGCAAAAAAAATTGAAAAGGGGGGTGCAACACGAGGACTTCCCAGGGGGTCACCCATCCTAGTACTACTGTCGCCCAAGCACGCTTAACTTCGGAGTTCTGATGGGATCTGGTGCATTAGTGCTGGTATGATCACACCCATCATGTTGAGGTCACAATTCCTTTATGTGTTAACGGTTTACAGTCCCAGCCTAGAGATATGGCCCATTCAAAAGGCCCAATGGGCTTAACGACAACCCATCCGCTTCAACAACGCAGCATCCTCGCAAGACGTGATATCGACGCATTGTAGGGTCCTCTAATGTGCCGCGAGTAAGGTTGTCGTCCTTTTAACAGCTCACGACGTACGATCCGGGACGGAAAAACAGAGCAAAAGAAGAAATGTTGCCCGAAACTGATGAAAACGTTCGATTTTGAGCTCCGAAAAGGGTAAAGTGAGCTAGCTGGCTGCCCCCGTCGTAGAGATCTCGGAGAGCTTTACAACGGTATGCTGTGCGCCACGTAACTCCTTACGGATAAAAAGTTATGGGCACCGGAGCGACGGAGACCTGGTCACAAGCCCTACGCCCTCGGTTTGCGGGTCCAGCCTCCACGTGAAGAGAAGTTGTCTTGCCCAAGGTGCCGTGGGATTCGATAATAGAAATGTGGTGGGTAAAGTATCTTGGCAACCCTAACCGGAGCAAAAAAAATTGAAAAGGTGGGTGCAACACGAGGACTTCCCAGGGGGTCACCCATCCTAGTACTACTCTCGCCCAAGCACGCTTAACTTTGGAGTTCTTATGGGATCCGGTGCATTAGTACTGGTATGATCGCACCCGTCATGTTGAAGGCACAATTCCTTTATGTGTTAACGGTTCACAGTTCCAGCCTAGAGATATGGCCCATTCAAAAGGCCCAATGGGCTTAACGACAACCCATCCGCTTCAACAACGCAGCATCCTCGCAAGACGTGATATCGACGCATTGTAGGGTCCTCTAATGTGTCGCAAGTAAGGTTGTCGTCCTTTTAACTGCTCACGACGTACGATCCGGGACGGAAAAACAGAGCAAAAGAAGAAAAGTAGCCCGAAACTGATGAAAACATTCGATTTTGAGCTCCGAAAAGGGCACGGCGAGCTAGCTACCTGTCCCCGTCGTAGAGCTCTCGGAGAGCTTTCCAACGGTATGCTATGCGCCGCGTAACTCCTTACGGATCAAAAGTTATGGGCACCGGAGCGACAGAGACCTGGTCACAAGCCCTACGCCCTCGGTTTGCGGGCCCAGCCTCCACATGAAGAGAAGTTGTCTAGCCCAAGGAGCCGTGGGATTCGATAATAGAAATGTGGTGGGTAAAGTATCTTGGCAACCCTAACCGGAGCAAAAAAAATTGAAAATGGGGGTGCAAAAAGAGGACTTCCCAGGGGGTCACCCATCCTAGTACTACTCTCGCCCAAGCACACTTAACTTCGGAGTTCTGAAGGGATCCGGTGCATTAGTGCTGGTATGATCGCACCCGTCATGTTGAGGGCACAATTCCTTTATGTGTTAACGGTTCACAGTCCCAGCCTAGAGATATGGCCCATTCAAAAGGCCCAATGGGCTTAACGACAGCCCATCAGCTTCAACAATGCAGCATCCTCGCAAGACGTGATATCGACGCATTGTAGGGTCCTCTAATGTTCCGCGAGTAAGGTTGTCGTCCTTTTAACAGCTCACGACATACGATCCGGGACGGAAAAACAGAGCAAAAGAAGAAAAGTAGCCCAAAACTCATGAAAACGTTGGATTTTGAGCTCTGAAAAGGGCACGGCGAGCTAGCTACCTGCCCCCGTCGTAGAGCTGTCGGAGAGCTTTCCAACGGTATGCTGTGCACCGCGTAACTCCTTACGGATCAAAAGTTATGGGCACCGGAGCGACGGAGACCAGGTCACTAGCCCTACGCCCTCGGTTTGCGGGCCCAACCTCCACGTGAAGAGAAGTTGTCTTGCCCAAGGTGCCGTAGGATTCGATAATAGAAATGTGGTGGGTAAAGTATCTTGGCAACCCTAACCGGAGCAAAAAAAATTGAAAAGGGGGGTGCAACACGAGGAGTTCCGAGGGGGTCACCCATCCTAGTACTACTCTCGCCCAAGCTCGCTTAATTTCGGAGTTCTGATGGGATCTGGTGCATTAGTGCTGGTATGATCGCACCCGTCATGTTAAGGGCACAATTCCTTTATGTGTTAACGGTTCACAGTCCCAGCCTAGAGATATGGCCCATTCAAAAGGCCCAATGGGCTTAACAACAACCCATCCGCTTCAGCAACGCAGCATCCTCGCAAGACGTGATATCGACGCATTGTAGGGTCCTCTAATGTGCCGCGAGTAAGGTTGTCGTCCTTTTAACAGTTCACGACGTACGATCCGGGACGGAAAAACAGAGCAAAAGAAGAAAAGTAGCCCGAAACTGATGAAAACGTTCGATTTGGAGCTCCAAAAAGGGCACGGCGAGCTAGCTATCTGCCCCCGTCGTAGAGCTCTCGGAGAGCTTTCCAACGGTATGCTGTGCGCCAAGTAACTCCTTACGGATCAAAAGTTATGGGCACCGGAGCGACGGATACCTAGTCACAAGCCCTACGCCCTCGGTTTGCGGGCCCAGCCTCCACGTGACGAGAAGTTGTCTTGCCCAAGGTGCCGTGGGATTCGATAATAGAAATGTGGTGGGTAAAGTATCTTGGCAACCCTAACCGGAGCAAAAAAAATTGAAAAGTGGGGTGCAACACGAGGACTTCCCAGGGGGTCACCCATCCTAGTACTACTCTCGCCCAAGCACGCTTAACTTCGGAGTTCTGATGGGATCCGGTGCATTAGTGCTGGTATGATCGCACCCGTCATGTTGAGGGCACAATTCCTTTATGTGTTAACGGTTAACAGTCCCAGCCTAGAGATATGGCCCATTCAAAAGGCACAATGGGCTTAACGACAACCCATCCGCTTCAACAACGCAGCATCCTCGCAAGACGTGATATCGACGCATTGTAGGGTCCTCTAATGTGCCGCGAGTAAGGTTGTCGTCCTTTTAACAGTTCACGACGTACGATCCGGGACGGAAAAACAGAGCAAATGAAGAAAAGTAGCCCGAAACTGATGAAAACGTTCGATTTTGAGCTCCGAAAAGGGCACGGCCAGCTAGCTACCTGCCCCCGTCGTAGAGCTCTCGGAGAGCTTTCCAACGGTATGCTGTGCGCCGCGTAACTCCTTACGGATCAAAAGTTATGGGCACCAGAGCGACGGAGACCTGGTCACAAGCCCAACGCCCTCGGTTTGCGGGCCCAGCCTCCACGTGAAGAGAAGTTGTCTTGCCCAAGGTGCCGTGGGATTCGATAATAGAAATGTGGTGGGTAAAGTATCTTGGCAACCCTAACCGAGCAAAAAAAATTGAAAAGGGGGGTGCAACACGAGGACTTCCTAGGGGGTCACCCATCCTAGTACTACTCTCGTCCAAGCATGCTTAACTTCGGAGTTCTGATGGGATCCGGTGCATTAGTGCTGGTATGATCGCACCCGTCATGTTGAGGACACAATTCCTTTATGTGTTAACGGTTCACAGTCCCAGCCTAGAGATATGGCCCATTCAAAAGGCCCAATGGGCTTAACGACAACCCATCCGCTTCAACAACGCAGCATCCTCGCAAGACGTGATATCGACGCATTGTAGGGTCCTCTAATGTGCCGCGAGTAAGGTTGTCGTCCTTTTAACAGCTCACGACGTATGATCTGGGACGGAAAAACAGAGCAAAAGAAGAAAAGTGGCCCCAAACTAATGAAAACGTTCAATTTTGAGCTCCGAAAAGGGTAAAGCAGGCTAGCTGGCTGCCCCCGTCGTAGAGCTGTCGGGGAGCTTTACAACGGTATGCTGTGCGCCGCGTAACTCCTTACGGATCAAAAGTTATGGGCACCAGAGCGACGGAGACCTGGTCACAATCCCTACGCCCTCGGTTTGCGGGGCCATCCTCCACGTGAAGAGAAGTTGTCTTGCCCAAGGTGCCGTGGGATTCGATAATAGAAATGTGGTGGGTAAAGTATCTTGGCAACCCTAACCGGAGCAAAAAAAAATGAAAAGGGGGGTGCAACACGAGGACTTCCCAGGGGGTCACCCATCCTAGTACTATTCTCGCCCAAGCACGCTTAACTTCGGAGTTCCGATGGGATCCGGTGCATTAGTGCTGGTATGATCGCACACGTCATGTTGAGGGCACAATTCCTTTATGTGTTAACGGTTCACAGTCCCAGCCTAGAGATATGGCCCATTCAAAAGGCCCAATGGGCTTAACGACAACCCATCCGCTTCAACAACGCAGCATCCTCGCAAGATGTGATATCAACGCATTGTAGGGTCCTCTAATGTGCCGCGAGTAAGGTTGGCGTCCTTTTAACAGCTCACGACGTACGATCCGGGACTGAAAAACAGAGCAAAAGAAGAAAAGTAGCCTGAAACTGATGAAAACGTTCGATTTTGTGCTCCGAAAAGGGCACGGCAAGCTAGCTACCTGCCCCCGTTGTAGAGCTCTCGGAGAGCTTTCCAACGGTATGCTGTGCGCCGCGTAACTCCTTACGGATCAAAAGTTATGGGCACCGGAGCGACGGAGACCAGGTCACAAGCCCTACGCCCTCGGTTTGCAGGCCCAGCCTCCACGTGAAGAGAAGTTGTCTTGCCCAAGGTGCTGTGGGATTCGATAATAGAAATGTGGTGAGTAAAGTATCTTGGCAACCCTAACCGGAGCAAAAAAAATTGAAAATGGGGGTGCAAAACGAAGACTTCCCAGGGGGTCACCCATCCTAGTACTACTCTCGCCCAAGCACGCTTAACTTCGGAGTTCTGATGGGATCCGGTGAATTAGTGCTGGTATGATCGCACCCGTCATGTTGAGGGCACAATTCCTTTATGTGTTAACGGTTCACAGTCCCAGCCTAGAGATATGGCCCATTCAAAAGGCCCAATGGGCTTAACGACAACCCATCCGCTTCAACAACGCAGCATCCTCGCAAGACGTGATATCGACGCATTGTAGGGTCCTCTAATGTGCCGCGAGTAAGGTTGTCGTCCTTTTAATAGCTCACGACGTACGATCCGGGACTTAAAAACCGAGCAAAAGAAGAAAAGTGGCCCGAAACTGATGAAAACGTTCAATTTTGAGCTCCGAAAAGGGCAAAGCGAGCTAGCTGGCTTCCCCCGTCGTAGAGCTCTCGGAGAGCTTTACAACGGTATGCTGTGCGACGCGTAACTCCTTACGGATCAAAAGTTATGGGCACCGGAGCGACGGAGACCTGGTCACAAGCCCTACGCCCTCGGTTTGCGGGCCCAGCCTCCACGTGAAGAGAAGTTGTCTTGCCCAAGGTGCCGTGGGATTCGATAATAGAAATGTGGTGGGTAAAGTATCTTGGCAACCCTAACCGGAGCAAAAAAAATTGAAAAGGGGGGTGCAACACGAGGACTTCCCAGGGGGTCACCCATCTTAGTACTACTCTCGCCCAAGCACGCTTAACTTCGGAATTCTGATGGGATCTGGTGCATTAGTGCTGGTATGATCGCACCCGTCATGTTGAGGGCACAATTCTTTTATGTATTAACGGTTCACAGTCCCAGCCTAGAGATATGGCCCATTCAAAAGGCACAATGGGCTTAACGACAACCCATCCGCTTCAATAACGCAGCATCCTCGCAAGACGTGATATCGACGCATTGTAGGGTCCTCTAATGTGCCGCGAGTAAGGTTGTCGTCCTTTTTATGGCTCACGACGTACGATCCGGGACGGAAAAACAGAGCAAAAGAAGAAAAGTAGCCCGAAACTGATGAAAACGTTCGATTTTGAGCGCCGAAAAGGGCACGTCGAGCTAGCGACCTGCCCCCGTCGTAGAGCTCTCGGAGAGCTTTCCAACGGTATGCTGTGCGCCGCTTAACTCCTTACGGATCAAAAGTTATGGGCACCGGAGCGACGGAGACCTGGTCACAAGCCCTACGCCCTCGGTTTGCGGGCCCAGCCTCCATGTGAAGAGAAGTTGTCTTGCCCAAGGTGCCGTGGGATTCGATAATAGAAATGTGGTAGGTAAAGTATCTTGGCAACCCTAACCGGAGCAAAAAAAATTGAAAATGGGGGTGCAAAACGAAGACTTCCCAGGGGGTCACCCATCCTAGTACTACTCTCGCCCAAGCACGCTTAACTTCGGAATTCTGATGGGATCCGGTGCATTAGTGCTGGTATGATCGCACCCATCATGTTGAGGGCACAATTGCTTTATGTGTTAACGGTTCACAGTCCCAGCCTAGAGATATGGCCTATTCAAAAGGCCCAATGGTCTTAACGACAGCCCATCCGCTTCAACAACGTAGCATACTCGCAAGACGTGATATCGACGCATTGTAGGGTCCTCTAATGTGCCGCGAGTAAGGTTGTCGTCCTTTTAACAGCTCACGACATACGATCCGGGACGGAAAAACAGAGCAAAAGAAGAAAAATAGCCCAAAACTCATGAAAAAATTCGATTTTGAGCTCCGAAAAGGGCACGGCAAGCAAGCTACCTGCCCCCATCGTAGAGCTCTAGGAGAGCTTTCCAACGGTATGCTGTGCGCCGCGTAACTCCTTACAGATCAAAAGTTATGGGCACCGGAGCGAAGGAGACCTGGTCACAAGCCCTACGCCCTCAGTTTGTGGGCCCAGCCTCCACGTGAAGAGAAGTTGTCTTGCCCAAGGTGCCGTGGGATTCGATAATAGAAATGTGGTGGGTAAAGTATCTTGGCAACCCTAACCGGAGCAAAAAAAATTGAAAAGGGGGGTGCAACACGAGGACTTCCCAGGGGGTCACCCATCCTAGTACTACTCTAGCCCAAGCACGCTTAACTTCGGAGTTCTGATGGGATTCGGTGCATTAGTGCTGGTATGATTGCACCCGTCATATTGAGGGCACAATTTCTTTATGTGTTAACAGTTCACAGTCCCAGCCTAGAGATATGGCCCATTCAAAAGGCCCAATGGGCTTAACGACAACCCATCCGCTTCAACAACGCAGCATCCTCGCAAGACGTGATATCGACGCATTGTAGGGTCCTCTAATGTGCCGCGAGTAAGGTTGTCATCCTTTTAACAGCTCAGGACGTACGATCCGGTACGGAAAAACAGAGCAAACGAAGAAAAGTGTCCCGAAACTGATGAAAACGTTCGATTTTGAGCTCCGAAAAGGGTACTGCGAGCTAGCTTGCTGCCCCCGTCGTAGAGCTCTCGGAGAGCTTTACAACGGTATGCTGTGCGCCGCGTAACTCCTTACGGATCAAAAGTTATGTGCACCGGAGCGACGGAAACCTGGTCACAAGCCCTACGTCCTCGGTTTGCGGGCCCAGCCTCCACGTGAAGAGAAGTTGTCTTGCCCAAGGTATCGTGGTATTCGATAATAGAAATGTGGTGGGTAAAGTATCTTGGCAACCCTAACCGGAGCAAAAAAAATTGAAAAGGGGGGTGCAACACGAGGACTTCCCAGGGGGTCACCCATCCTAGTACTACTCTCGCCCAAGCACGCTAAACTTCGGAGTTCTGATGGGATCTGGTGCATTAGTGCTGGTATCATCGCACCCGTCATGTTGAGGGCACAATTCCTTTATGTGTTAACGGTTCACAGTCCCAGCCTAGAGATATGGCCCATTCAAAAGGCCCAATGGGCTTAACGACAACCCATCCGCTTCAACAACGCAGCATCCTCGCAAGACGTGATATCGACGCATTGTAGGGTCCTCTAATGTGCCGCGAGTAAGGTTGTCGTCCTTTTAATAGCTCACGACGTACGATCCGGGACTTAAAAACCGAGCAAAAGAAGAAATGTGGCCCGAAACTGATGAAAACGTTCAATTTTGAGCTCCGAAAAGGGCAAAGCAAGCTAGCTGGCTGCCCCCGTCGTAGAGCTCTCGGAGAGCTTTACAACGGTATGCTGTGCGACGCGTAACTCCTTACGGATCAAAAGTTATGGGCACCGGAGCGACGGAGACCTGGTCACAAGCCCTACGCCCTCGGTTTGCGGGCCCAGCCTCCACGTGAAGAGAAGTTGTCTTGCCCAAGGTGCCGTGGGATTCGATAATAGAAATGTGGTGGGTAAAGTATCTTGGCAACCCTAACCGGAGCAAAAAAAATTGAAAAGGGGGGTGCAACACGAGGACTTCCCAGGGGGTCACCCATCTTAGTACTACTCTCGCCCAAGCATGCTTAACTTCGGAATTCTGATGGGATCTGGTGCATTAGTGCTGGTATGATCGCACCCGTCATGTTGAGGGCACAATTCTTTTATGTATTAACGGTTCACAGTCCCAGCCTAGAGATATGGCCCATTCAAAAGGCACAATGGGCTTAACGACAACCCATCCGCTTCAATAACGCAGCATCCTCGCAAGACGTGATATCGACGCATTGTAGGGTCCTCTAATGTGCCGCGAGTAAGGTTGTCGTCCTTTTTACGGCTCACGACGTACGATCCGGGACGGAAAAACAGAGCAAAAGAAGAAAAGTAGCCCGAAACTGATGAAAACGTTCGATTTTGAGCGCCGAAAAGGGCACGTCGAGCTAGCTACCTGCCCCCGTCGTAGAGCTCTCGGAGAGCTTTCCAACGGTATGCTGTGCGCCGCGTAACTCCTTACGGATCAAAAGTTATGGGCACCGGAGCGACGGAGACCTGGTCACAAGCCCTACGCCCTCGGTTTGCGGGCCCAGCCTCCATGTGAAGAGAAGTTGTCTTGCCCAAGGTGCCGTGGGATTCGATAATAGAAATGTGGTAGGTAAAGTATCTTGGCAACCCTAACCGGAGCAAAAAAAATTGAAAAGGGGGGTGCAACACGAGGACTTCCCAGGGGGTCACCCATCCTAGTACTACTCTCGCCCAAGCACGCTAAACTTCGGAGTTCTGATGGGATCTGGTGCATTAGTGCTGGTATCATCGCACCCGTCATGTTGAGGGCACAATTCCTTTATGTGTTAACGGTTCACAGTCCCAGCCTAGAGATATGGCCCATTCAAAAGGCCCAATGGGCTTAACGACAACCCATCCGCTTCAACAACGCAGCATCCTCGCAAGACGTGATATCGACGCATTGTAGGGTCCTCTAATGTGCCGCGAGTAAGGTTGTCATCCTTTTAACAGCTCAGGACGTACGATCCGGTACGGAAAAACAGAGCAAACGAAGAAAAGTGTCCCGAAACTGATGAAAACGTTCGATTTTGAGCTCCGAAAAGGGTACTGCGAGCTAGCTTGCTGCCCCCGTCGTAGAGCTCTCGGAGAGCTTTACAACGGTATGCTGTGCGCCGCGTAACTCCTTACGGATCAAAAGTTATGTGCACCGGAGCGACGGAAACCTGGTCACAAGCCCTACGTCCTCGGTTTGCGGGCCCAGCCTCCACGTGAAGAGAAGTTGTCTTGCCCAAGGTATCGTGGTATTCGATAATAGAAATGTGGTGGGTAAAGTATCTTGGCAACCCTAACCGGAGCAAAAAAAATTGAAAAGGGGGGTGCAACACGAGGACTTCCCAGGGGGTCACCCATCCTAGTACTACTCTCGCCCAAGCACGCTAAACTTCGGAGTTCTGATGGGATCTGGTGCATTAGTGCTGGTATCATCGCACCCGTCATGTTGAGGGCACAATTCCTTTATGTGTTAACGGTTCACAGTCCCAGCCTAGAGATATGGCCCATTCAAAAGGCCCAATGGGCTTAACGACAACCCATCCGCTTCAACAACGCAGCATCCTCGCAAGACGTGATATCGACGCATTGTAGGGTCCTCTAATGTGCCGCGAGTAAGGTTGTCGTCCTTTTAACAGCTCACGACGTACGATCCGGGACGGAAAAACAGAGCAAAAGAAGAAAAGTTGCCCGAAATTGATGAAAACGTTCGATTTTGAGCTCTGAAAAGGGCAAAGTGAGCTAGCTGGCTGCCCCCGTCGCAGAGATCTCGGAGAGCTTTACAACGGTATGCTGTGCGCCGCGTAACTCCTTACGGATAAAAAGTTATGGGCACCGGAGCGACGGAGACATGGTCACAAGCCCTACGCCCTCGGTTTGCGGGTCCAGCCTCCACGTGAAGAGAAGTTGTCTTGCCCAAGGTGCCGTTGGATTCGATTATAGAAATGTGGTGGGTAAAGTATCTTGGCAACCCTAACCGGGGCAAAAAAAATTGAAAAAGGGGGGTGCAACACGAGGACTTCCCAGGGGGTCACCCATCCTAGTACTACTCTCGCCCAAGCACGCTTAACTTCGGAGTTCTTATGGGATCCGGTGCATTAGTGCTGGTATGATCGCAACCGTCATGTTGAGGGCACAATTCCTTTATGTGTTAACAGTTCACAGTCCCAGCCTAGAGATATGGCCCATTCAAAAGGCCCAATGGGCTAAACGACAACCCATCCGCTTCAACAACGTAGCATCCTCGCAAGACGTGATATCGACGTATTGTAGGGTCCTCTAATGTGTCGCGAGTAAGGTTGTCGCCCTTTTAACGGCTCACGACGTACGATCCGGGACGGAAAAACAGAGCAAAAGAAGAAAATTAGCCCGAAACTGATGAAAACGTTCGATTTTGAGCTCCGAAAAGGGCACGGCGAGCTAGCTACCTGCCCCCGTCGTAGAGTTCTCGGAGAGCTTTCCAACGGTATGCTGTGCGCCGCGTAACTCCTTACGGATCAAAAGTTATGGGCACCGGAGCGACGGAGACCTGGTCACAAGCCCTATGCCCTCGGTTTGCGGGCCCAGCCTCCACGTGAAGAGAAGTTGTCTTGCCCAAGGAGCCGTGGGATTCGATAATAGAAATGTGGTGGGTAAAGTATCTTGGCAACCCTAACCGGAGCAAAAAAAATTCAAAATGGGGGTGCAAAACGAGGACTTCCCAGGGGGTCACCCATCCTAGTAATACTCTCTCCCAAGCACGCTTAACTTCGGAGTTCTGATGGGATCCGGTGCATTAGTGCTGGTATGATCGCACCCGTCGTGTTGAGGGCACAATTGCTTTATGTGTTAACGGTTCACAGCCCCAGCCTTGAGATATGGCCCATTCAAAAGGCCCAATGGGCTTAACGACAGCCCATCCGCTTCAACAACGTAGCATCCTCGCAAGACGTGATATCGACGCATTGTAGGGTCCTCTATTGTGCCGCGAGTAAGGTTGTTGTCCTTTTAATAGCTCACGACGTACAATCCGGGACGGAAAAATAGAGCAAAAGAAGGAAAGTGGCCCGAAACTGATGAAAACGTTCGATTTTGAGTTTCGAAAAGGGCACAGCAAGCAAGCTTGCTGCCCCCGTTGTACAGCTCTCAGAGAGCTTTCCAACGGTATGCTGTGCGCCTCGTAACTCCTTGCGGATCAAAAGTTATGGGCACCGGAGCGACGGAGACCTGGTCACAAGCCCTACGCCCTCAGTTTGCGGGCCCAGCCTCCACGTGAAGAGAAGTTGTCTTGCCCAAGGTGCCGTGGGATTCGATAATAGAAATGTGGTGGGTAAAGTATCTTGGCAACCCTAACCGGAGCAAAAAAAATTGAAAAGGGGGGGTGCAACACGAGGACTTCCCGGGGGGTCACCCATCCTAGTTCTACACTCGCCCAAGCACGCTTAACTTCGGAGTTCTGATAGGATCCGGTGCATTAGTGCTGGTATGATCGCACCCGTCATGTTGAGGGCACAATTCCTTTATGTGTTAACGGTTCACAGACCCAGCCTAGAGATATGGCCCATTCAAAAGGCCTAATGGGCTTAACGACAACCCATCCGCTTCAACAACGCAGCATGCTCGCAAGACGTGATATCGACGCATTGTAGGGTCCTCTAATGTGCCGCGAGTAAGGTTGTCGTCCTTTTAACAGCTCACGACGTACGATCCGGGACGAAAAAACAGAGCAAAAGAAGAAAAGTGGCCCAAAACTGATGAAAACGTTCGATTTTGTGCTCCAAAAAGGGCAAAGCGAGCTAGCTGGCTGCCACCGTCGTAGAGCTCTCGAAGAGCTTTACAACGGTATGATGTGCGCTGCGTAACTCCTTACAGATCAAAAGTTATGGGCACCGGAGCGACGGAGACCTGGTCACAAGCCCTACGCCCTCGGTTTGCGAGCCCAGCCTCCACGTGAAAAGAAGTTGTCTTGCCCAAGGTGCCGTGGGATTCGATAATAGAAATGTGGTGGGTAAAGTATCTTGGCAACGCTAACCGGAGCAAAAAAAATTGAAAAGGGGAGTGCAACACGAGGACTTCCCAGGGGGTCTACCATCCTAGTACTACTCTCGCCCAAGCACGCTTAACTCTGTAGTTCTGATGGGATCCAGTGCATTAGTGCTGGTAAGATCGCATCCGTCATGTTGAGGGCACAATTCCTTTATGTGTTAACGGTTCACAGTCCCAGCCTAGAGATATGGCCCATTCAAAAGGCCTAATGGGCTTAACGACAACCCATCCGCTTCAACAACGCAGCATGCTCGCAAGACGTGATATCGACGCATTGTAGGGTCCTCTAATGTGCCGCGAGTAAGGTTGTCGTCCTTTTAACAGCTCACGACGTACGATCCGGGACGGAAAAAAAGAGCAAAAGAAGAAAAGTTGCCCGAAACTGATGAAAACGTTCGATTTTGAGCTCCGAAAACGGCCCGGCGAGCTAGCTACCTGCCGCCGTCGTAGAGCACTCGGAGAGCTTTCCAACGGTATGCTGTGCGCTGCGTAACTCCTTAAGGATCAAAAATTTATGGACACCGGAGCGACGGAGACCTGGTCACAAGCCCTACGCCCTCGGTTTGCGGGCCCAGCCTCCACGTGAAGAGAAGTTGTCTTGCCCAAGGTGCCGTGGTATTCGATAATAGAAATGTGGTGGGTAAAGTATCTTGGCAACCCTAACCGGAGCAAAAAAAATTGAAAAGGGGGGTGCAACACGAGGACTTCCCAGGGGGTCACCCATCCTAGTACTACTCTCGCCCAAGCACGCTAAACTTCGGAGTTCTGATGGGATCTGGTGCATTAGTGCTGGTATCATCGCACCCGTCATGTTGAGGGCACAATTCCTTTATGTGTTAACGGTTCACAGTCCCAGCCTAGAGATATGGCCCATTCAAAAGGCCCAATGGGCTTAACGACAACCCATCCGCTTCAACAACGCAGCATCCTCGCAAGACGTGATATCGACGCATTGTAGGGTCCTCTAATGTGCCGCGAGTAAGGTTGTCGTCCTTTTAACAGCTCACGACGTACGATCCGGGACAAAAAAACAGAGCAAAAGAAGAAAAGTGGCCCAAAACTGATGAAAACGTTCGATTTTGTGCTCCAAAAAGGGCAAAGCGAGCTAGCTGGCTGCCACCGTCGTAGAGCTCTCGAAGAGCTTTACAACGGTATGATGTGCGCTGCGTAACTCCTTACAGATCAAAAGTTATGGGCACCGGAGCGACGGAGACCTGGTCACAAGCCCTACGCCCTCGGTTTGCGAGCCCAGCCTCCACGTGAAGAGAAGTTGTCTTGCCCAAGGTGCCGTGGGATTCGATAATAGAAATGTGGTGGGTAAAGTATCTTGGCAACGCTAACCGGAGCAAAAAAAATTGAAAAGGGGAGTGCAACACGAGGACTTCCCAGGGGGTCTACCATCCTAGTACTACTCTCGCCCAAGCACGCTTAACTCTGTAGTTCTGATGGGATCCAGTGCATTAGTGCTGGTAAGATCGCATCCGTCATGTTGAGGGCACAATTCCTTTATGTGTTAACGGTTCACAGTCCCAGCCTAGAGATATGGCCCATTCAAAAGGCCTAATGGGCTTAACGACAACCCATCCGCTTCAACAACGCAGCATGCTCGCAAGACGTGATATCGACGCATTGTAGGGTCCTCTAATGTGCCGCGAGTAAGGTTGTCGTCCTTTTAACAGCTCACGACGTACGATCCGGGACGGAAAAAAAGAGCAAAAGAAGAAAAGTTGCCCGAAACTGATGAAAACGTTCGATTTTGAGCTCCGAAAAAGGCCCGGCGAGCTAGCTACCTGCCGCCGTCGTAGAGCACTCGGAGAGCTTTCCAACGGTATGCTGTGCGCTGCGTAACTCCTTAAGGATCAAAAATTTATGGACACCGTAGCGACGGAGACCTGGTCACAAGCCCTACGCCCTCGGTTTGCGGGCCCAGCCTCCACGTGAAGAGAAGTTGTCTTGCCCAAGGTGCCGTGGTATTCGATAATAGAAATGTGGTGGGTAAAGTATCTTGGCAACCCTAACCGGAGCAAAAAAAATTGAAAAGGGGGGTGCAACACGAGGACTTACCAGGGGGTCACCCATCCTAGTACTACTCTCGCCCGAGCATGCTTAACTTCGGAGTTCTGATGGGATCCGGTGCATTAGTGCTGGTATGATCGCACCCGTCATGTTGAGGGCACAATTCCTTTATTTGTTAACGGTTCACAGTCCCAGCCTAGAGATATGGCCCATTCAAAAGGCCCAATGGGCTTAACGACAACCCATCCGCTTCAACATCTCAGCATCCTCGCAAGACGTGATATCGACGCATTGTAGGGTCCTCTATTGTGCCACGAGTAAGGTTGTTGTCCTTTTAATAGCTCACGACGTACGATCCGGGACGAAAAAATAGAGCAAAAGAAGAAAAGTGGCCCGAAACTGATGAAAATGTTCGATTTTGAGTTCCGAAAATGGCATAGCAAGCTAGCTTGCTGCCCCCGTTGTACAGCTCTCAGAGAGCTTTCCAACGGTATGCTGTGCGCCTCGTAACTCCTTACGGATCAAAAGTTATGGGCACCAGAGCGACGGAGACCTGGTCACAAGCCCTACGCCCTCAGTTTGCGGGCCCAGCCTCCACGTGAAGAGAAGTTGTCTTGCCCAAGGTGCCGTGGGATTCGATAATAGAAATGTGGTAGGTAAAGTATCTTGGCAACCCTAACCGGAGCAAAAAAAATTGAAAAGGGGGGGTGCAACACGAGGACTTCCCGGGGGGTCACCCATCCTATTACTACACTCGCCCAAGCACGCTTAACTTCGGAGTTCTGATGGGATCTGGTGCATTAGTGCTGGTATCATCGCACCCGTCATGTTGAGGGCACAATTCCTTTATATGTTAACGGTTCACAGTCCCAGCCTAGAGATATGGCCCATTCAAAAGGCCCAATGGGCTTAACGACAACCCATCCGCTTCAACAACGCAGCATCCTCGCAAGACGTGATATCGACGCATTGTAGGGTCCTCTAATGTGCCGCGAGTAAGGTTGTCGTCCTTTTAACAGCTCACGACGTACGATCCGGGACGAAAAAATAGAGCAAAAGAAGAAAAGTGGCCCGAAACTGATGAAAACGTTCGATTTTGAGCTCCAAAAAGGGCAAAGCGAGCTAGCTGACTGCCACCGTCGTAGAGCTCTCGAAGAGCTTTACAACGGTATGTTGTGCGCCGCGTAACTCCTTACGGATCAAAAGTTATGGGCACCGGAGCGACGGAGACCTGGTCACAAGCCCTACGCCCTCGGTTTGCATGCCCAGCCTCCACGTGAAGAGAAGTTGTCTTATCCAAGGTGCCGTGGGATTCGATAATAGAAATGTGGTGGGTAAAGTATCTTGGCAACCCTAACCGGAGCAAAAAAAATTGAAAAGGGGAGTGCAACACGACGACTTCCCAGGGGGTCCACCATCCTAGTACTACTCTCGCCCAAGCACGCTTAACTTCGTAGTTCTGATGGGATCCAGTGCATTAGTGCTGGTATGATCGCACCCGTCATGTTGAGGGCACAATTCCTTTATGTGTTAACGGTTCACAGTCCCAGCCTACAGATATGGCCCATTCAAAAGTCCCAATGGGCTTAACGACAACCCATCCGCTTCAACAACGCAGCATGCTCGCAAGACGTGATATCGACGCATTGTAGGGTCCTCTAATATGCTGCGAGTAAGGTTGTCGTCCTTTTAACAGCTCACGACGTACAATCCGGGACGGAAAAATTGAGCAAAAGAAGAAAAGTAGCCCGAAACTGATGAAAACGTTCGATTTTGAGCTCCGAAAAGGGCACGGCGAGCTAGCTACTTGCCCCCGTCGTAGAGCTCTCGGAGAGCTTTCCAACGGTATGCTGTGCGCCGCGTAATTCCTTAAGGATAAAAAATTTATGGACACCGGAGCGATGGAGACCTGGTCACAAGCCCTACGCCCTCGGTTTGCGGGCCCAGCCTCCACGTGAAGAGAAGTTGTCTTTCCCAAGGTGCCGTGGGATTCGATAATAGAAATGTGGTGGGTAAAGTATCTTGGCAACCCTAACCGGAGCAAAAAAAATTGAAAAGGGGGGTGCAACACGAGGACTTCCCAGGGGGTCTACCATCCTAGTACTACTCTCGCCCAAGCACGCTTAACTTCGGAGTTCTGATGGGATCCGGTGCATTAGTGCTGGTATGATCGCACCCATCATGTTGAGGGCACAATTCCTTTATGTGTTAACGGTTCACAGTCCCAGCCTAGAGATATGGCCCATTCAAAAGGCCCAATGGGCTTAACGACAACCCATCCGCTTCAACAACGCAACATCCACGCAAGACGTGATATCGACGCATTGTAGGGTCTTCTAATGTGCCGCGAGTAAGGTTGTCGTCCTTTTAACAGCTCACGACGTACGATCCGGGACAGAAAAACAGAGCAAAAGAAAAAAGTGGCCCGAAACTGATGAAAACGTTCGATTTTGAGCCCCGTAAAGGGCATAGCAAGAAAACTTGCTGCCCCCGTCGTAGAGCTCTCAGAGAGCTTTCCAACGGTATGCTGTGCGCCTCGTAACTCCTTACGGATCAAAAGGGATGGGCACCGGAGCGACGGAGACCTGGTCACAATCCCTACGCCCTCGGTTTGCGGACCCACCCTCCACGTGAAGAGAAGTTGTCTTGCCCAAGGTGCCGTGGGATTCGATAATAGAAATGTGGTGGGTAAAGTATCTTGGCAACCCTAACCGGAGCAAAAAAAATTGAAAAGGGGGGTGCAACACGAGGACTTCCCAGGGGGTCACCCATCCTAGTATTACTCTCGCCCAAGCACGCTTAACCTCGGAGTTCTGATGGGATCCGGTGCATTAGTGCTGGTATGATCGCACCCGTCATGTTGAGGGCACAATTCCTTTATGTGTTAACGGTTCACAGTCTCAGCCTAGTGATATGGCCCATTCAAAAGGCCCAATGGGCTTAACGACAACCCATCCGCTTCAACAACGCAGCATCCTCGCAAGACGTGATATCGACGCATTGTAGGGTCCTCTAATGTGCCGCGAGTAAGGTTGTCGTCCTTTTAACAGCTCACGACGTACGATCCGGGATGAAAAAACAGAGCAAAAGAAGAAAAGTGGCCCAAAACTGATGAAAACGTTCGATTTTGAGCTCCAAAAAGGGCAAAGCGAGCTAACTGGCTGCCCCCGTCGTAGAGCTCTTGAAGAGCTTTACAACGGTATGCTGTACGCCGCGTAACTCCTTACGGATCAAAAGTTATGGGCACCGGAGTGACGGAGACCTGGTCACAAGCCCTACGCCCTCGGTTTGCGGGCCCAGCATCCACGTGAATAGAAGTTATCTTGCCCAAGGTGCCGTGGGATTCGATAATAGAAATGTGGTGGGTAAAGTATCTTGGCAACCCTAACCGGAGCAAAAAAAATTGAAAAGGGGGGTGCAACACGAGGACTTCCCAGGGGGTCTACCATCCTAGTACTACTCTCGCCCAAGCACGCTTAACTTCGTAGTTCTGATGGGATCCGGTGCATTAGTGCTGGTATGATCGCACCCGTCATGTTGAGGGCACAATTCCTTTATGTGTTAACGGTTCACAGTCCCAGCCTAGAGATATGGCCCATTCAAAAGGCCCAATGGGCTTAACGACAACCCATCCGCTTCAACAACGCACCATGCTCGCAAGACGTGATATCGACGCATTGTAGGGTCCTCTAATGTGCCGCGAGTAAGGTTGTCGTCCTTTTAACAGCTCACGACGTACGATCCGGGACGGAAAAACAGAGCAAAGAAGAAAAGTAGCACGAAACTGATGAAAACGTTCGATTTTGAGCTCCGACAAGGGCACGGCGAGCTAGCTACCTGCCCCCGTCGTAGAGCTCTCAGAGAGCTTTCCAACGGTATGCTGTGCGCCGCGTAACTCCTTAAGGATCAAAAATTTATGGACATCGGAGCGACGGAGACCTGGTCACAAGCCCTACGCCCTCGGTTTGCGGGCCCAGCATCCACGTGAATAGAAGTTATCTTGCCCAAGGTGCCGTGGGATTCGATAATAGAAATGTGGTGGGTAAAGTATCTTGGCAACCCTAACCGAAGCAAAAAAAATTGAAAAGGGGGGTGCAACACGAGGACTTCCCAGGGGGTCTACCATCCTAGTACTACTCTCGCCCAAGCACGCTTAACTTCGTAGTTCTGATGGGATCCGGTGCATTAGTGCTGGTATGATCGCACCCGTCATGTTGAGGGCACAATTCCTTTATGTGTTAACGGTTCACAGTCGCAGCCTAGAGATATGGCCCATTCAAAAGGCCCAATGGGCTTAACGACAACCCATCCGCTTCAACAACGCAACATCCTCGCAAGATGTGATATCGACGCATTGTAGGGTCCTCAATGTGCCGCGAGTAAGGTTGTCGTCCTTTTAACAGCTCACGACGTACGATCCGGGACAGAAAAATAGAGCAAAAGAAGAAAAGTGGCCCGAAACTGATGAAAACGTTCGATTTTGAACTCCAAAAAGGGCACAGCAAGAAAACTTGCTGCCCCCGTCGTAGAGCTCTCAGAGAGCTTTCCAACGGTATGCTGTGCGCCTCGTAACTCTTTACGGATCAAAAGTTATGGGCACCGGAGCGACGGAGACCTGGGCACAATCCCTACGCACTCGGTTTGCGGGCCCAGCCTCCACGTGAAGAGAAGTTGTCTTGCCCAAGGTGCCGTGGGATTCGATAATAGAAATGTGGTGGGTAAAGTATCTTGGCAACCCTAACCGGAGCAAAAAAAATTGAAAAGGGGGGTGCAACACGAGGACTTCCCAGGGGGTCACCCATCCTAGTATTACTCTCGCCCAAGCACGCTTAACTTCGGAGTTCTGATGGGATCCGGTGCATTAGTGCTGGTATGATCGCACCCGTCATGTTGAGGGCACAATTCCTTTATGTGTTAACGGTTCACAGTCCTAGCCTAGTGATATGGCCCATTAAAAAGGCCCAATGGGCTTAACGACGACCCATCCGCTTCAACAACGCAGTATCCTCGCAAGACGTGATATCGACGCATTGTAGGGTCCTCTATTGTGCCGCGAGTAAGGTTGTCGTCCTTTTAACAGCTCACGACGTACGATCCGGGATGAAAAGACAGAGCAAAAGAAGAAAAGTGGCCCGAAACTGATGAAAACGTTCGATTTTGAGCTCCGAAAAGGGCAAAGCGAGCTAGCTGGCTGCCCCCGTCGTAGAGCTCTCGAAGAGCTTTACAACGGAATGCTGTACGCCGCGTAACTCCTTACGGATCAAAAGTTATGGGCACCGGAGCGACGGAGACCTGGTCACAAGCCCTACGCCCTCGGTTTGCGGGGCCAGCATCCACGTGAAGAGAAGTTATCTTGGCCAAGGTGCCGTGGGATTCGATAATAGAAATGTGGTGGGTAAAGTATCTTGGCAACCCTAACCGGAGCAAAAAAAATTGAAAAGGGGGGTGCAACACGAGTACTTCCCAGGGGGTCACCCATCCTAGTACTACACTCGCCCAAGCACGCTTAACTTCGGAGTTCTGATGGGATCCGGTGCATTAGTGCTGGTATGATCGCACCCGTCATGTTGAGGGCACAATTCCTTTATGTGTTAACGGTTCACAGTCCCAGCCTAGAGATATGGCCCATTCAAAAGGCCCAATGGGCTTAACGACAACCCATCCGCTTCAACAACGCATCATCCTCGCAAGACGTGATATCGACGCATTGTAGGGTCCTCTAATGTGCCGCGAGTAAGGTTGTCGTCCTTTTAACAGCTCACGACGTACGATCCGGGACGGAAAAACAGAGCAAATGAAGAAAAGTAGCCCGAAACTGATGAAAACGTTCGATTTTGAGCTCCAAAAAGGGCACGGCGAGCTAGCTACCTGCCCCCGTCGTAGAGCTCTCGGAGAGCTTTCCAACGGTATGCTGTGCGCCGCGTAACTCCTTAAGGATCAAAAATTTATGGACACCGGAGCGACGGAGACCTGGTCACAAGCCCTACGCCCTCGGTTTGCGGGCCCAGCCTCCACGTGAAGAGAAGTTTTCTTGCCCAAGGTGCCGTGGGATTCGATAATAGAAATGTGGTGGGTAAAGTATCTTGGCAACCCTAACCGGAGCAAAAAAAATTGAAAAGCGGGGTGCAACACGAGGACTCCCCAGGGGGTCTACCATCCTAGTACTACTCTCGCCCAAGCACGCTTAACTTCGGAGTTCTGATGGGATCCGGTGCATTAGTGCTGGTATGATCGCACCCGTCATGTTGAGGGCACAATTCCTTTATGTGTTAACGGTTCACAGTCCCAGCCTAGAGATATGGCCCATTCAAAAGGCCCAATGGGCTTAACGACAACCCATCCGCTTCAACAACGCAGCATCCTCGCAAGACGTGATATCGACGCATTGTAGGGTCCTCTAATGTGCCGCGAGTAAGGTTGTCGTCCTTTTAACGACTCACGACGTACGATCCGGGATGAAAAAACAGAGCAAAAGAAGAAAAGGGGCCCGAAACTGATGAAAACGTTCGATTTTGAGCTCCGAAAAGGGCAAAGCGAGCTAGCTGGCTGCCCCCGTCGTAGAGCTCTCGAAGAGCTTTACAACGGTATGCTGTGCGCCGCGTAACTCCTTACGGATCAAAAGTTATGGGCACCGGAGCGACGGAGACCTGGTCACAAGCCCTACGCCCTCGGTTTGCGGGCCCAGCCTCCACGTGAGGATAAGTTATCTTGCCCAAGGTGCCGTGGGATTCGATAATAGAAATGTGGTGGGTAAAGTATCTTGGCAACCCTAACCGGAGCAAAAAAAATTGAAAAGGGGGGTGCAACACGAGGACTTCCCAGGGGGTCACCCATCCTAGTACTACTCTCGCCCAAGCACGCTTAACTTCGGAGTTCTGATGGGATCCGGTGCATTAGTGCTGGTATGATCGCACCCGTCATGTTGGCGGCACAATTCCTTTATGTGTTAACGGTTCACAGTCGCAGCCTAGAGAGATGGCCCATTCAAAAGGCCCAATGGGCTTAACGACAACCCATCCGCTTCAACAACGCAGCATCCTCATAAGACGTGATATCGACGCATTGTAGGGCCCTCTAATGTGCCGCGAGTAAGGTTGTCGTCCTTTTAACAGCTCACGACGTACGATCCGGGATGGAAAAACAGAGCAAAAGAAGAAAAGTGGCCCGAAACTGATGAAAACGTTCGATTTTGAGCTCCGCAAAGGGCAAAGCAAGCTGGCTTGCTGACCCCCATCGTAGAGCTCTCAGAGAACTTTCCAACGGTATGTTGTGCGCCTCGTAACTCCTTACGGATCAAAAGTTATGGGCACCGGAGCGACGGAGACCTGGTCACAAGCCCTACGCCCTCGGTTTGCGGGCCCAGCCTCCACGTGAAGAGAAGTTGTCTTGCCCAAGGTACCGTGGGATTCGATAATAAAAATGTGGTGGGTAAAGTATCTTGGGAACCCTAACCGGACTAAAAAAAATTGAAAAGGGGTGTGCAACACGAGGACTTCCCAGGGGGTCACCCATCCTAGTACTACTCTCGTCCAAGCACGCTTAACTTCGGAGTTCTGATGGGATCCGGTGCATTAGTGCTGGTATGATCGCACCCATCATGTTGAGGGCACAATTCCTTTATGTGTTAACGGTTCACAGTCCCAGCCAAGATATATGGCCCATTCAAAAGGCCCAATGGGCTTAACGACAACCCATCCGCTTCAACAACGCAGCATCCTCGCAAGATGTGATATCGACGCATTGTAGGGTCCTCTAATGTGCCGCGAGTAAGGTTATCGTCCTTTTAACAGCTCACGACGTACGATCCGGGACAGAAAAACAGAGCAAAAGAAAAAAGTGGCCCGGAACTGATGAAAACGTTCGATTTTGAGCTCCGAAAAGGGCAACGAGAGCTAGCTGGCTGCCCCCGTCGTAGAGCTCTCGAAGTGCTTTACAACGGTATTCTGTGCGCCGCGTAACTCATTACGGATCAAAAGTTATGGGCACTGGAGCGAAGGAGACCTGGTCACCAGCCCTACGCCCTCGGTTTGCGGGCCCAGCCTCCACGTAAAGAGAAGTTGTCTTGCCCAAGGTGCCGTGGGATTCGATAATAGAAATGTGGTGGGTAAAGTATCTTGGCAACCCTAACCGGAGCAAAAAAAATTGAAAAGGGGGGTGCAACACGAGGACTTCCCAGGGGGTCATCCATCCTAGTATTACTCTCGCCCAAGCACGCTTAAATTCGGAGTTCTGATGGGATCCGGTGCATTAGTGCTGGTATGATCGCACCCGTCATGTTGAGGGCACAATTCCTTTATGTGTTAACGGTTCACAGTCCCAGCCTAGAGATATGGCCCATTCAAAAGGCCCAATGGGCTTAACGACAACCCATCCGCTTCAACAACGCAGCATCCTCGCAAGACGTGATATCGACGCATTGTAGGGTCCTCTAATATGCCGCGAGTAAGGTTGCCGTCCTTTTAACAGCTCACGACGTACGATCCGGGACGGAAAAACAGAGCAAAAGAAGAAAAGTAGCCCGAAACTGATGAAAACGTTCGTTTTGAGCTCCGAAAAGGGAAAAGGGAGCTAGCTGGCTACCCCCATCGTAGAGCTCTCAGAGAGCTTTGCAACGGTATGCTGTGCGCCTTGTAACTCCTTACGGATCAAAAGTTATGGGTACCGGAGTGACGGAGACCTAGTCACAAGCCTTACGCCCTCGGTTTGCGGGCCCAGCCTCCCCGTGAAGAGAAGTTGTCTTGCCCAAGGTGCCGTGGGATTCGATAATAGAAATGTGGTGGGTAAAGTATCTTGGCAACCCTAACCGGAGCAAAAAAATTTGAAAAGGGGGGTGCAACACGAGGACTTCCCAGGGGGTCACCCATCCTAGTACTACCCTCGCCCGAGCACGCTTAACCTCAGAGTTCTGATGGGATCCGGTGCATTAGTGCTGGTATGATCGCACCCGTCATGTTGAGGGCACAATTCCTTTATGTGTTAACGGTTCACAGTCCCCGCCTAGAGATATGGCCCATTCAAAAGGCCCAATGGGCTTAACGACAACCCATCCGCTTCAACAACGCAGCATCCTCGTAAGACGTGATATCGACGCATTGTAGGGTCCTCTAATTTGTCGCGAGTAAGGTTGTCGTCCTTTTAACAGCTCACGACGTACGATCCGGGATGAAAAAACAGAGCAAAAGAAGAAAAGTGGCCCGAAACTGATGAAAACGTTCGATTTTGAGCTCCGAAAAGGGCAAAGCGAGCTAGCTAGCTGCCCCCATCATAGAGCTCTCGGAGAGCTTTCCAACGGTATGCTTTGCGCCGCGTAACTCCTTAAGGATCAAAAATTTATGGACACCGGAGCGACGGAGACCTGGTCACAAGCCCTACGCCCTCGGTTTGCGGGCCCAGCCTCCACGTGAAGAGAAGTTGTCTTGCCCAAGGTGCCGTGGGATTCGATAATAGAAATGTGGTGGGTAAAGTATCTTGGCAACCCTAACCGGAGCAAAAAAAATTGAAAAGGGGGGTGCAACACGAGGACTTCCCAGGGGGTCATCCATCCTAGTATTACTCTCGCCCAAGCACGCTTAAATTCGGAGTTCTGATGGGATCCGGTGCATTAGTGCTGGTATGATCGCACCCGTCATGTTGAGGGCACAATTCCTTTATGTGTTAACGGTTCACAGTCCCAGCCTAGTGATATGGCCCATTCAAAAGGCCCAATGGGCTTAACGACAACCCATCCGCTTCAACAACGCAGTATCCTCGCAAGACGTGATATCGACGCATTGTAGGGTCCTCTAATGTGTCGCGAGTAAGGTTGTCGTCCTTTTAACAGCTCACGACGTACGATCCGGGATGAAAAAACAGAGCAAAAGAAGAAAAGTGGCCCGAAACTGATGAAAACGTTCGATTTTGAGCTCCGAAAAGGGCAAAGCGAGCTAGCTAGCTTCCCCCATCATAGAGCTCTCAGAGAGCTTTCCAACGGTATGCTGTGCGCCTCGTAACTCCTTACGGATCAAAAGTTATGGGCACCGGAGCGACGGAGACCTGGTCACAAGCCCTACGCCCTCAGTTTGCGGGCCCAGCCTCCACGTGAAAAGAAGTTGTCTTGCCCAAGGTGCCGTGGCATTCGATAATAGAAATGTGGTGGGTAAAGTATCTTGGCAACCCTAACCGGAGCAAAAAAAATTGAAAAGGGTGGTGTAACACGAGGACTTCCCAGGGGGTCACCCATCCTAGTACTACTATTGCCCAAGCACGCTTAAATTCGGAGTTCTGATGGGATCCGGTGCATTAGTGCTGGTATGATCGCACCCGCCATGTTGGGGGCACAATTCCTTTATGTGTTAACGGTTCACAGTCCCAGCCTAGTGATATGGCCCATTCAAAAGGCCCAATGGGCTTAACGACAACCCATCCGCTTCAACAACGCAGTATCCTCGCAAGACGTGATATCGACGCATTGTAGGGTCCTCTAATGTGTCGCGAGTAAGGTTGTCGTCCTTTTAACAGCTCACGACGTACGATCCGGGATGAAAAAACAGAGCAAAAGAAGAAAAGTGGCCCGAAACTGATGAAAACGTTCGATTTTGAGCTCCGAAAAGGGCAAAGCGAACTAGCTAGCTGCCCCCATCATAGAGCTCTCAGAGAGCTTTCCAACGGTATGCTGTACGCCGCGTAACTCCTTACGGATCAAAAGTTATGGGCACCGGAGCGACGGAGACCAGGTCACAAGCCCTACGCCCTCGGTTTGCGGGCCCAGCATCCACGTTAAGAGAAGTTATCTTGCCCAAGGTGCCGTGGGATTCGATAATAGAAATGTGGTGGGTAAAGTATCTTGGCAACCCTAACCGGAGCAAAAAAAATTGAAAAGGGGGGTGCAACACGAGGACTTCCCAGGGGGTCACCCATCCTAGTACTACTCTCCCCCAAGCACGCTTAACTTCGGAGTTCTGATGGGATCCGGTGCATTAGTGCTGGTATGATGGCACCCGTCATGTTGAGGGCACAATTCCTTTATGTGTTAACGGTTCACAGTCCCAGCCTAGAGATATGGCCCATTCAAAAGGCCCAATGGGCTTAACGACAACCCATCCGCTTCAACAACGCAGCATCCTCGCAAGACGTGATATCGACGCATTGTAGGGTCCTCTAATGTGCCGCGAGTAAGGTTGTCGTCCTTTTAACAGCTCACGACGTACGATCCGGGACGGAAAAAAAGTGCAAAAGAAGAAAAGTGGCCCGAAACTGATGAAAATGTTCGATTTTGAGCTCTGAAAAGGGCACAACGAGCTAACTTGCTGCCCCCGTCGTAGATCTCTCAGAGAGCTTTCCAACGGTATGTTGTGCGCCTCGTAACTCCTTACGGATCAAAAGTTATGGGCACCGGAGCGACGGAGACCTGGTCACAAACCCTACGCCCTCGGTTTGCGGGCCCAGCCTCCACGTGAAGAGAAGTTGTCTTGTCCAAGGTGTCGTGGGATTCGATAATAGAAATGTGGTGGGTAAAGTATCTTGGCAACCCTAACCGGAGCAAAAAAAATTGAAAAGGGGGGTGCAACACGAGGACTTCCCAGGGGGTCACCCATCCTAGTACTACTCTCGCCCAAGCATGCTTAACTTCGGAGTTCTGATGGTATCCATTGCATTAGTGCTGGTATGATCGCAACCGTCTTGTTGAGGGCACAATTCCTTTATGTGTTATCGGTTCACAGTCCCAGCCTAGAGATATGGCCCATTCAAAAGGCCCAATGGGCTTAACGACAACCCATCTGCTTCAACAACGCAGCATCCTCGCAAGACGTGATATCGACGCATTGTAGGGTCCTCTAATGTGCCGCGAGTAAGGTTGTCGTCCTTTTAACAGCTCTCGACGTACCATCCGGGACGGAAAAACAGAGCAAAAGAAGAAAAGTGGCCCGAAACTGATGAAAATGTTCGATTTTGAGCTCCAAAAAGGGCAAAGCAAGCAGGCTTGCTGCCCCCGTCGTAGAACTCTCAGAGAGCTTTCCAACGGTATGCTGTGCACCTCGTAACTCCTTACGGATCAAAAGTTATGGGCACCGGAGCGACGGAGACCTAGTCACAAGCCCTACGCCCTCGGTTTGCGGGCCCAGCCTCCCCGTGAAGAGATGTTGTCTTACCCAAGGTGCCGTAGGATTCGATAAAAGAAATGTGGTGGGTTAAGTATCTTGGCAACCCTAACCGGATCAAAAAAAATTGAAAAGAAGGGTGCAACATGAGGACTTCCCAGGGGGTCACCCATCCTAGTACTACTCTCGCCCAAGCACGCTTAACTTCGGAGTTCTGATGGGATCCAGTGCATTAGTGCTGGTATGATCGCACCCGTCAGGTTGAGGGCACAATTCCTTTATGTGTTATCGGTTCACAGTCCCAGCCTAGAGATATGGCCCATTAAAAAGGCCCCATGGGCTTAACGACAACCCATCCGCTTCAACAACGCAGCATTCTCTCAAGACGTGATATCGACGCATTGTAGGGTCCTCTAATGTGCCGCGAGTAAGGTTGTCGTCCTTTTAACAGCTCACGACGTACGATCCGGGACGGAAAAATATAGCAAAAGAAGAAAAGTGGCCCGAAACAAATGAATACGTTCGATTTTGACCTCCGAAAAGGGCACAGCGAGCTAGCTTGCTGCCCCCGTCATAGAGCTCTCAGAGAGCTTTCCAACGGTATGTTGTGCGCCTCGTAACTCCTTACGGATCAAAAGTTATGGGCACCGGAGCGACGGAGACCTGGTCACAAGCCCTACGCCCTCAGTTTGCGGGTCCAGCCTCCACGTGAAGAGAAGTTGTCTTGCCCAAGGTGCCGTGGGATTCGATAATAGAAATGTGGTGGGTAAAGTATCTTGGCAACCCTAACCGGAGCAAAAAAAATTGAAAAGGGGGGTGCAACACGAGGACTTCCCAGGGGGTCACCCATCCTCGTACTACTCTCGCCCAAGCACGCTTAACTTCGGAGTTCTAATGGAATCCGGTGCATTAGTACTGGTATGATCGCAACCATCTTGTTGAGGGCACAATTCCTTTATGTGTTAACAGTTCACAGTCCCAGCCTAGAGATATGGCCCATTCAAAAGGCCCAATGGGCTTAACGACAACCCATCCGCTTCAACAATGCAGCATCCTCGCAAGACGTGATATCAACGCATTGTAGGGTCCTCTAATGTGCCACGAGTAAGGTTGTCGTTCTTTTAAAAGCTCACGACATACGATCCGGGACGGAAAAACAGAGCAAAAGAAGAAAAGTGGCCCGAAACTGATGAAAACGTTCGATTTTGAGCTCCGAAAAGGGCACAGCGAGCTAGCTTGCTGCCCCCGTCGTAGAGCTCTCAGAGAGCGTTCCAACGGTATGCTGTGCGCCTCGTAACTCCTTACGGATAAAAGTTATGGGCACCGGAGCGACGGAGACCTTGTCACAAGCCCTACGCACTCGATTTGCGGGCCCAGCATCCCCGTGAAGAGAAGTTGTCTTGCCCAAGGTGCCGTGGGATTCGATAAAAGAAATGTGGTGGGTAAAGTATCTTGGCAACCCTAACCGGAGCAAAAAAAATTGAAAAGGGGGGTGCAACACGAGGACTTCCCATGGGGTCACCCATCTTAGTACTACTCTCGCCCAAGCACGCTTAACTTCGGAGTTCTGATGGGATCCGGTGCATTAGTGCTGGTATGATCGCACCCGTCATGTTGAGGGCACAATTCCTTTATGTGTTAACGGTTCACAGTCCCAGCCTAGAGATATGGCCCATTCAAAAGGCCCAATCGGCTTAACGACAACCCATCCGCTTCAACAACGCAGCATCCTCGCAAGACGTGATATCGATGCATTGTAGGGTCCCCTAATGTGCCGCGAGTAAGGTTGTCGTCCTTTTAACAGCTCACGACGTACGATCCGGGACGGAAAAACAGAACAAAAGAATATAAGTTGCCCGAAACTGATGAAAACGTTCGATTTTGAGCACCAAAAAGGGCAAAGCGAGCTAGCTAGCTGCCCCCGTCGTAGAGCTCTCAGAGAGCTTTCCAACGGTATGCTTTGCGCCTCGTAACTCCTTACGGATCAAAAGTTATGGGCACCGGAGCGACGGAGACCTGGTCACAAGCCCTACGCCCTCGGTTTGCGGGCCCAGCCTCCACGTGAAGCGAAGTTGTCTTGCCCAAGGTGCCGTGGGATTCGATAATAGAAATGTGGTGGGTAAAGTATCTTGGCAACCCTAACCGGAGCAAAAAAAATTGAAAAGGGGGGTGCAACACGAGGACTTCCCAGGGGGTCACCCATCCTAGTACTACTCTCGCCCAAGCACGCTTAACTTCGGAGTTCTAATGGGATCCGGTGCATTAGTGCTGGTATGATCGCACCCGTCATGTTGAGGGCACAATTCCTTTATGTGTTAACAGTTCACAGTCCCAGCCTAGAGATATGGCCCATTCAAAAGGCCCAATGGGCTTAACGACAACCCATCCGGTTCAACAACGCAGCATCCTTGCAAGACGTGATATCGACGCATTGTAGGGTCCTCTAATGTGCCGCGAGTAATGTTGTCGTCCTTTTAACAGCTCACGACGTACGATCCGGGACGGAAAAACAGAGCCAAAGAAGAAAAGTGGCCCGAAACTGATGAAAAAGTTCGATTTTGAGCACCGAAAAGGGCATAGCGAGCTAGCTAGCTGCCCCCATCATAGAGCTCTCAGAGAGCTTTCCAACGGTATGCTGTGCGCCTCGTAACTCCTTACGGATCAAAAGTTATGGGCACCGGAGCGACGGAGACCTGGTCACAAGCCCTACGCCCTCAGTTTGCGGGCCCAGCCTCCACGTGAAAAGAAGTTGTCTTGCCCAAGGTGCCGTGGCATTCGATAATAGAAATGTGGTGGGTAAAGTATCTTGGCAACCCTAACCGGAGCAAAAAAAATTGAAAAGGGTGGTGTAACACGAGGACTTCCCAGGGGGTCACCCATCCTAGTACTACTATTGCCCAAGCACGCTTAACTTCGGAGTTCTGATGGGATTCGGTGCATTAGTGCTGGTATGATCGCACCCGTCATGTTGAGAGCACAATTCCTTTATGTGTTAACGGTTCACAGTCCCAGCCTAGAGATATGGCCCATTCAAAAGGCCCAATGGGCTTAACGACAACCCATCCGCTTCAACAACGCAGCATCCTCGCAAGACATGATATCGATGCATTGTAATGTCCTCTAATGTGCCGCGAGTAAGGTTGTCGTCCTTTTAACAGCTCACGACGTACGATCCGGGACTGAAAAACAGAGCAAAAGAAGAAAAGTGGCCCGAAACTGATGAAAATGTTCGATTTTGAGCTCCGAAAAGGGCACAGCGAGCTAGCTCGCTGCCCCCGTCGTAGAGCTCTCAGAGAGCTTTCCAACGGTATGCTGTGCGCCTCGTAACTCCTTACGGATCAAAAGTTATGGGCACAGTTGCGACGGAGACCTGGTCACAAGCCCTACGCCCTCGGTTTGCGGGCCCAACCTCCACGTGAAGAGAAGTTGTCTTGCCCAAGGTGCCGTGGGATTCGATAATAGAAATGTGGTGGGTAAAGTATCTTGGCAACCCTAACCGGAGCAAAAAAAATTGAAAAGGGGGGTGCAATACGAGGACTTCCCAGGGGGTCACCCATCCTAGTACTACTCTCGCCCAAGCACGCTTAACTTCGGAGTACTGATGGGATCCGATACATTAGTGCTGGTATGATCGCACCCGTCATGTTGAGAGCACAATTCCTTTATGTGTTAACGGTTCACAGTCCCAGCCTAGAGATATGGCCCATTCAAAAGGCCCAATGGGCTTAACGACAACCTATCCGCTTCAACAACGCAGCATCCTCGCAAGACGTGATATCGATACATTGTAGGGTCCTCTAATGTGCCGCGAGTAAGGTTGTCATCCTTTTAACAGCTCACGACGTACGATCCGGGACGGAAAAACAGAGCAAAGGAAGAAAATTGGCCCAAAACTGATGAAAACGATCGATTTTGAGCTCCGAAAAGGGCACAGCAAGCTAGCTTGCTGCCCCCGTCATAGAGCTCTCAGAGAGCTTTCCAACGGTATGCTGTGCGCCTCGTAATTCCTTACGGATCAAAAGTTATGGGCACCGGAGCGACGGAGACCTGGTCACAAGCCCTACGCCCTCGGTTTGCGGGCCCAGCCTCCACGTGAAAAGAAGTTGTCTTGCCCAAGGTGCCGTGGCATTCGATAATAGAAATGTGGTGGGTAAAGTATCTTGGCAACCCTAACCGGAGCAAAAAAAATTGAAAAGGGTGGTGTAACACGAGGACTTCCCAGGGGGTCACCCATCCTAGTACTACTATTGCCCAAGCACGCTTAACTTCGGAGTTCTGATGGGATCCGATGCATTAGTGCTGGTATGATCGCACCCATCATGTTGAGGGCACAATTCCTTTATGTGTTAACGGTTCACAGTCCCAGCCTAGAGATATGGCCCATTCAAAAGGCCCAATGGGCTTAACGACAACCCATCCGCTTCAACAACGCAGCATCCTCGAAGGACATGATACGACGCATTGTAGGGTCCTCTAATGTGCCGCGAGTAAGGTTGTCGTCCTTTTAATAGCTCACGACGTACGATCCGGGACGGAAAAACAGAGCAAAAGAAGAAAAGTGGCCCGAAACTGATGAAAACGTTCGATTTTGAGCTCCGAAAAGGGTACAGCAAGCTAGCTTGCTGCCCCCGTCGTGGAGCTCTCAGAGAGCTTTCCAACGGTATGCTGTGCGCCTCGTAACTCCTTACGGATCAAAAGTTATGGGCATAGTTGCGACGGAGACCTGGTCACAAGCCCTACGCCCTCGGTTTGCGGGCCCAGCCTCCACGTGAAGAGAAGTTGTCTTGCCCAAGGTGCCGTGGGATTCGATAATAGAAATGTGGTGGGTAAAGTATCTTGGCAACCCTAACCGGAGCAAAAAAAATTGAAAAGGGGGGTGCAACACGAGGACTTCCCAGGGGGTCACCCATCCTAGTACTACTCTCGCCCAAGCACGCTTAACTTCGGAGTTCTGATGGGATCCGGTGCATTATTGCTGGTATGATCGCACCCGTCATGTTGAGAGCACAATTCCTTTATGTGTTAACGGTTCACAGTCCCAGCCTAGAGATATGGCCCATTCAAAAGGCCCAATGGGCTTAACGACAACCCATCCGCTTCAACAACGCAGCATCCTCGCAAGACGTGATATCGACGCATTGTAAGGTCCTCTAATGTGCCGCGAGTAAGGTTGTCGTCCTTTTAACAGCTCACGACGTACGATCCAGGACGGAAAAACAGAGCAAAGGAAGAAAATTGGCCCGAAACTGATGAAAACGTTCAATTTTGAGCCCCGAAAAGGGCACAGCCAGCTAGCTTGCTGCCCTCGTCATAGAGCTCTCAGAGAGCTTTCCAACGGTATGCTGTGCGCCTCGTAATTCCTTACGGACCAAAAGTTATGGGCACCGGAGCGACGGAGACCTGGTCACAAGCCCTACGCCCTCGGTTTGCGGGCCCAGCCTCCACGTGAAAAGAAGTTGTCTTTCCCAAGGTGCCGTGGGATTCGATAATAGAAATGTGGTGGGTAAAGTATCTTGGCAACCCTAACCGGAGCAAAAAAAATTGAAAAGGGTGGTGTAACACGAGGACTTCCCAGGGGGTCACCCATCCTAGTACTACTATTGCCCAAGCACGCTTAACTTCGGAGTTCTGATGGGATCCGGTGCATTAGTGCTGGTATGATCGCACCCGTCATGTTGAGCGCACAATTCCTTTATGTGTTAACGGTTCACAGTCCCAGCCTAGAGATATGGCCCATTCAAAATGCCCAATGGGCTTAACGACAACCCATCCGCTTCAACAACGCAGCATCCTCGAAAGACATGATGTCGACGCATTGTAGGGTCCTCTAATGTGCCGCGAGTAAGGTTGTCGTCCTTTTAACAGCTCACGACGTACGATCCGGGATGGAAAAACAGAGCAAAAGAAGAAAAGTGGCCCGAAACTGATGAAAACATTCGATTTTGAGCTCCGAAAAGGGCATAGTGAGCTAGCTTGCTGCCCCCGTCGTAGAGCTCTCAGAGAGCTTTCCAACGGTATGCTGTGCGCCTCGTAACTCCTTACGGATCAAAAGTTATGGGCACAGTTGCGACGGAGACCTGGTCACAAGCCCTACGCCCTCGGTTTGAGGGCCCAGCCTCCACGTGAAGAGAAGTTGTCTTGCCCAAGGTGCCGTGGCATTCGATAATAGAAATGTGGTGGGTAAAGTATCTTGGCAACCCTAACCGGAGCAAAAAAAATTGAAAAGGGAGGTGTAACACGAGGACTTCCCAGGGGGTCACCCATCCTAGTACTACTATTGCCCAAGCACGCTTAACTTCGGAGTTCTGATGGGATCCGGTGCATTAGTGCTGGTATGATCGCACCCGTCATGTTGAGGGCACAATTCCTTTATGTGTTAACGGTTCACAGTCCCAGCCTAGAGATATGGCCCATTCAAAATGCCCAATGGGCTTAACGACAACCCATCCGCTTCAACAACGCAGCATCCTCGCAAGACATGATATCGATGCATTGTAGGGTCCTCTAATGTGCCGCGAGTAAGGTTGTCGTCCTTTTAACAGCTCATGACGTACGATCCGGGATGGAAAAACAGAGCAAAAGAAGAAAAGTGGCCCGAAACTGATGAAAACGTTCAATTTTGAGCTCCAAAAAGGGAAAAGCGAGCAAGCTAGCTGCCCCCGTCGTAGGGCTCTTGGAGAGCTTTCCAACGGTATGCTGTGCGCCGTGTAACTCCTTACGGATCAAAAGTTATGGGCACCGGAGCGACGGAGACCAGGTCACAAGCCCTACGCCCTCGGTTTGCGGGCCCAGCCTCCACGTGAAGAGAAGTTGTCTTGCCCAAGGTGCCGTGGGATTCGATAATAGAAATGTGGTGGGTAAAGTATCTTGGCAACCCTAACCGGAGAAAAAAAAATTGAAAAGGGGGGTGCAACAAGAGGACTTCCCAGGGGGTCACCTATCCTAGTACTACTATCACCCAAGCACGCTTAACTTCGGAGTTCTGATGGGATCCGGTGCATTAGTGCTGGTATGATCGCACCCGTCATGTTGAGGGAACAATTCCTTGATGTGTTAACGGTTCACTGTCCCAGCCTAGAGATATGGTCCATTCAAAAGGCCCAATGGGCTTAACGACAACCCATCCGCTTCAACAATGCAGCATCCTCGCAAGACATGATATCGACGCATTGTAGGGTCCTCTAATGTACCGCGAGTAAGGTTGTCGTCCTTTTAACAGCTAACGACGTACGATCCGGGACCCAAAAACAGAGCAAAAGAAGAAAAGTGGCCCGAAACTGATGAAAACTTTCGATTTTGAGATCCGAAAAGGGCACAGCGAGCAAGCTCGCTGCCCCCGTCGTAGAGCTCTCAGAGTGCATTCCAACGGTATGCTGTGCGCCTCGTAACTCCTTACGGATCAAAAGTTATGGGCACCGTAGCGACGGAGACCTGGTCACAAGCCCTACGCCCTCGGTTTGCAGGCCCAGCCTCCACGTGAAGAGAAGTTGTATTACCCAAGGTGCCGTGGGATTCCATAATAGAAATGTGGTGGATAAAGTATCTTGGCAACCCTAACCGGAGCAAAAAAAATTGAAAAGGGGTGTGCAACACGAGGACTTCCCAGGGGGTCACCCATCCTAGTACTACTCTCGCCCAAGCACGCTTAACTTCGGAGTTCTGATGGGATCCGGTGCATTAGTGCTGGTATGATCGCACCCGACATGTTGAGGGCACAATTCCTTTATGTGTTAACGGTTCACAGTCCCAGCCTATAGATATGGCCCATTCAAAAGGCCCAATGGGCTTAACGACAACCAATCCGCTTCAACAACGCAGCATCCTCGCAAGACGTGATATCGACGCATTGTAGGGTCCTCTAATGTGCCGCGAGTAAGGTTGTTGTCCTTTTAACAGCTCACGACGTACGATCTGGGACGGAAAAACAGGGCAAAAGAAGAAAAGTAGCCCGAAACTGATGAAAACGTTTGATTATGAGCTCCAAAAAGGGCACGGCGAGATAGCTACCTGCCCCAATCGTAGAGCTGTCGGAGAGCTTTCCAACGGTATGCTGTGCTCCGCGTAACTCCTTACGGATCAAAAGTTATGGGCACCGGAGCGACGGAGACCTTGTCACAAGCCCTACGCCCTCGGTTTGCGGGCCCAGCCTCCACGTGAAGAGAAGTTCTCTTGCCCAAGGTGCCGTGGGATTCGATAATAGAAATGTGGTGGGTAAAGTATCTTGGCAACCCTAACCGGAGCAAAAAAAATTGAAAAGTGGGGTGCAACACGAGGACTTCCCAGGGGGTCACCCATCCTAGTACTACTCTCGCCCAAGCACGCTTAACTTTGGAGTTCTGATGGGATCCGGTGCATTAGTGCTGGTATGATCGCACCCGTCATGTTGAGGGCACAATTCCTTTATGTGTTAACGGTTCACAGTCCCAGCCTACAGATATGGCCCATTCAAAAGGCCCAATGGGCTTAACGACAACCCATCCGCTTCAACAACACAGCATCCTCGCAAGACGTGATATCGACGCATTGTAGGGTCCTGTAATGTGCCGCGAGTAAGGTTGTCGTCCTTTTAACAGCTCACGACGTACGATCTGGGACAGAAAAACAGAGCAAAAGAAGAAAAGTGGCCCAAAACTGATGAAAACGTTCGATTTTGAGCTCCGAAAAGGGCACGACGAGCTAGCTAGCTATCCTCGTCGTAGAGTTCTCGGAGAGCTTTCCAACGGTATGCTGTGCGCCGCGTAACTCCTTACGGATCAAAAGTTATGGGCACCGGAGCGACGGAGACCTGGTCACAAGCCCTACGCCCTCGGTTTGCGAGCCCAGCCTCCACGTGAAGAGAAGTTGTCTTTCCCAAGGTGCCGTGGGATTCGATAATAGAAATGTGGTGGGTAAAGTATCTTGGCAACCCTAACCGGAGCAAAAAAAAATTGAAAAAGGGGGTGCAAAAGGGGGTGCAACACGAGGACTTCCCAGGGGGTCACCCATCCTAGTACTACTCTCGCCCAAGCACGCTTAACTTCGGAGTTCTGATGGGATCAGGTGCATTGGTGCTGGTATGATCGCACCCGTCATTTTGAGGGCACAAATCCTTTATGTGTTAACGGTTCACTGTCCCAGCCTATAGATATGGCCCATTCAAAAGGCCCAATGGGCTTAACGACAACCCATCCGCTTCAACAACGCATCATCCTCGCAAGACGTGATATCGACGCATTGTAGGGTCCTCTAATGTGCCGCGAGTAAGGTTGTCGTCCTTTTAACAGCTCATGACGTACGATCCGGGATGAAAAAACAGAGCATAAGAAGAAAAGTGGCCCGAAACTGATTAAAACGTTCGATTTTGAGCTCCGAAAAGGGCACAGCGAGCAAGCTAGCTGCCCCCGTCGTAGAGCTCTCAGAGAGCTTTCCAACGGTATGCTGTGCGCCTCGTAACTCCTTACGGATCAAAAGTTATGGGCACCGGAGCGACGGAGACCTAGTCACAAGCCCTACGTCCTCGGTTTGCGAGCCCAGCCTCCACGTGAAGAGAAGTTGTCTTGCCCAAGTTGCCGTGGGATTCGATAATAGAAATGTGGTGGGTAAAGTATCTTGGCAACCCTAACTGGAGCAAAAAAAATTGAAAAGGGGGGTGCAACACGAGGACTTCTCAGGGGGTCACCTATCCTAGTACTACTCTCGCCCAAGCACGCTTAACTTCGGAGTTCTAGTGGGATCCGGTGCATTAGTGCTGGTATGATCGCACCCGTCATGTTGAGGGTACAATTCCTTTATGTGTTAACGGTTCACAGTCCCAGCTTAGAGATATGGCCAATTCAAAAGGCCCAATGGGCTTAACGACAACCCATCCGCTTCAACAACGCATCATCCTCGCAAGACGTGATATCGATGAATTGTAGGGTCCTCTAATGTGCCGTGAGTAAGGTTGTCATCCTTTTAACAGCTCACGACGTACGATCCGGGACAGAAAAACAGAGCAAAAGAAGAAAAGTAGCCCGAAACTGATGAAAACGTTCGATTTTGAGCTCCGAAAAGGGAACGACGAGCTAGCTACCTAGCCCCGTCGTAGAGCTCTCGGAGAGCTTTCCAACGGTATGCTTTGCGCCGCGTAACTCCTTATGGATCAAAAGTTATGGGCACCGGAGCGACGGAGACCTGGTCACAAGCCCTACGCCCTCGGTTTGCGGGCCCAGCCTCCACGTGAAGAGAAGTTGTCTTGCCCAAGGTGCCTTGGGATTCGATAATAGAAATGTGGTGGGTAAAGTATCTTGGCAACCCTAACCGGAGCAAAAAAAATTGAAAAGGGGGGTGCAACACGAGGACTTCCCAGGGGGTTACCCATCCTAGTACTACTCTCGCCCAAGCACGCTTAACTTCGGAGTTCTGATGGGATCCGGTGCATTAGTGCTGGTATGATCGCACCCGTCATGTTGAGGGCACAATTCCTTTATGTGTTAACGGTTCACAGTCCCAGCCTAGAGATATGGCCCATTCAAAATGCCTAATGGGCTTAACGACAACCCATCCGCTTCACCAACGCAGCATCCTCGCAAGACGTGATATCGTCGCATTGTAGGATCCTCTAATGTGCCGCGAGTAACGTTGTCGTCCTTTTAACAGCTCACGACGTACGATCCGGGATCGAAAAACATAGCCGAAGAAGAAAAATGGCGCGAAACTGATGAAAATGTTCGATTTTGAGCTCCGAAAAGGGCACTGCGAGTTAGCTACCTGCCCCCATCGTAGAGCTCATGGAGTGCTTTCCAACGGTATGCTGTACGCTGCGTAACTCCTTATGGATCAAAAGTTATGGGCACCGGAGCGACGGAGACCTGGTCACAAGCCCTACGCCCTCGGTTTGCGGGCCCAGCCTCCACGTGAAGAGAAGTTGTCTTGCCCAAGGTGCCGTGGGATTCGATAATAGAAATGTGGTGGGTAAAGTATCTTGGCAACCCTAACCGGAGCAAAAAAAATTGAAAAGGGGGGTGCAACACGAGGACTTCCCAGGGGGTCACCCATCCTAGTACTACTCTCGCCCAAGCACGCTTAACTTCGGAGTTCTGATGGGATCCGGTGCATTAGTGCTGGTATGATCGCACCCGTTTTGTTGAGGGCACAATTCCATTATGTGTTAACGGTTCACAGTCCCAGCCTAGAGATATGGCCCATTCAAAAGGCCCAATGGGCTTAACGACAACCCATCCGCTTCAACAACGCAGCATCCTCGCAAGACATGATATCGACGCATTGTAGGGTCCTCTAATGTTCCGCGGGTACGGTTTTCGTCCTTTTAACAGCTCACGACATACGATCCGGGACGGAAAAACAGAGCAAAAGAAGAAAAGTGGCCCAAAACTGATGAAAACGTTCGATTTTGAGCTTCGAAAAGGGCACAGCGATCTAGCTAGCTGCCCCCGTCGTAGAGCTCTTGGAGAGCTTTCCAACGGTATGCTGTGCACCTCGTAACTCCTTATAGATCAAAAGTTATGGGTACCGGAGCGACGGAGACCTGGTCACAAGCCCTACGCCCTCGGTTTGCGGGCCCAGCCTCCACGTGAAGAGAAGTTGTCTTGCCCAAAGTGCCGTGGGATTCGATAATAGAAATGTGGTGGGTAATGTATCTTGGCAACCCTAACCGGAGCAAAAAAAATTGAAAAGGGGGGTGCAACACGAGGACTTCCTAGGGGGTCACCCATCCTAGTACTACTCTCACCCAAGCACGCTTAACTTCGGAGTTCCGATGGGAACCGGTGCATTAGTGCTGGTATGATCGCACCCGTCATGTTGAGGGCACAATTCCTTTATGTGTTAACGGTTCACAGTCCCAGCCTAGAGATATGGCCCATTCAAAAGGTCCAATGGGCTTAACGACAACCCATCCGCTTCAACAACGTAGCATCCTCGCAAGACGTTATATCGACGCATTGTAGGGTCCTCTAATGTGCCGCGAGTAAGGTTGTCGTCCTTTTAACAGCTCACGACGTATAATCCGGGACGGAAAAACAGAGCAAAAGAAGAAAAGTGGCCCGAAACTGATGAAAACGTTCGATTTTGAGCTCCAAAAAGGGCACAGCGAGCTAGCTCGCTGCCCCTGTCGTAAAGCTCTCAGAGAGCTTTCCAACGGTTTGCTGTGCGCCTCGTAACTCCTTACGAATCAAAAGTTATGGGCACCGTAGCGACGGAGACCTAGTAACAAGCCCTATGCCCTCGGTTTGCGGGCCCAGCCTCCACGTGAAGAGAAGTTGTCTTGCCAAAGGTGCCGTGGGATTCGATAATAGAAATGTGGTGGGTAAAGTATCTTGGCAACCCTAACCGGAGCAAAAAAAATTGAAAATGGGGGTGCAACACGAGGACTTCCCAGGGGGTCACCCATCCTAGTACTACTCTCGCCCATGCACGCTTAACATCGGAGTTCTGATGGGATCCGGTGCATTAGTGCTGGTTTGATCGCACCCGTCATGTTGAGGGCACAATTCCTTTATGTGTTAACGGTTCACAGTCCCAGCCTAGAGATATGGCCCATTCAAAAGGCCCAATGGGCTTAACGACAACCCATCCGCTTCAACAACGCAGCAACCTCGCAAGACGTGATATCGACGCATTGTAGGGTCCTCTAATGTGCCGCGAGTAAGGTTGTCGTCCTTTTAACAGCTCACGACGTACGATCCGGGACAGAAAAACAAAGCAAAAGAAGAAAAGTAGCCCGAAACTAATGAAAACGTTCGATTTTGAGATCCGAAAAGGGCACAGCTAGCTAGCTCGCTGCCCCCGTTCTAGAGCTCTCAGAGTGCTTTCCAACGGTATGTTGTGCGCCGCGTAACTCCTTACGGATCAAAAGTTATGGGCACCGTAGTGACGGAGACCTGGTCACAAGCCCTACGCCCTCGGTTTGCGGGCCCAGCCTCCATGTGAAGAGAAGTTGTCTTGCCCAAGGTGCCGTGGGATTCGATAATAGAAATGTGGTGGGTAAAGTATGTTGGCAACCCTAACCGGAGCAAAAAAATTTGAAAAGGGGGGTGCAACACGAGGACTTCCCAAGGGGTCACCCATCCTAGTACTACTCTCGCCCAAGCACGCATAACTTCGGAGTTCTGATGGGATCCGGTGCATTAGTGCTGGTATGATCGCACCCGTCATGTTGAGGGAACAATTCCTTTATGTGTTAATGGTTCACAGTCCCAGCCTAGAGATATGGCCCATTCAAAAGGCCCAATGGGCTTAACGACAACCCATCCACTTCAACAACGCAGAATCCTCGCAAGACGTGATATCGACGCATTGTAGGGTCCTCTAATGTGCCGCGAGTAAGGTTGTCGTCCTTTCAACAACTCACGACGTACGATCCGGGACGGAAAAACAGAGCAAAAGAAGAAAAGTGGCCCAAAACTGATGAAAACGTTCGATTTTGAGCTCCGAAAAGGGCACCGCGAGGTAGCTCGATGCCCCCGTCGTAGAGCTCTCAGAGAGCTTTCCAACGGTATGCTGTGCGCCTCGTAACTCCTTACGGATCAAAAGTTATGGGCACCGTAGCGACGGAGACCTGGTCACAAGCCCTACGCCCTCGGTTTGCGGGCCCAGCCTCCACGTGAAGAGAAGTTGTCTTGCCAAAGGTGCCGTGGGATTCGATAATAGAAATGTGGTGGGTAAAGTATCTTGGCAACCCTAACTAGAGCAAAAAAAATTGAAAAGCGGGGTGCAACACGAGGACTTCCCAGGGGGTCAACCATCCTAGTACTTCTCTCGCCCAAGCACGTTTAACTTCGGAGTTCTGATGGGATCCGGTGCATTAGTGCTGGTATGATCGCACCCGTCATGTTGAGGGAACAATTCCTTTATGTGTTAACGGTTCACAGTCCCAGCCTAGAGATATGGCCCATTCAAAAGGCCCAATGGGCTTAACGACAACCCATCCGCTTCAACAACGCAGCATCCTCACAAGACGTGATATCGACGCATTGTAGGGTTCGCTAATGTGCCGCGAGTAAGGTTGTCGTCCTTTTAACAGCTCACGACGTACGATCTGGGACGGAAAAAATAGAGCAAAATAAGAAAGGTAGCCCGAAACTGATGAAAACGTTCGATTTTGAGCTCCGAAAAGGGCACGGCGAGCTAGCTACCTGCCCCCGACGTAGAGCTCTCGGAGAGCTTTCCAACAGTATGATGTGCGCCTCGTAACTCCTTACGGATCAAAAGTTATGGGCACCGTAGCGACGGAGACCTGGTCACAAGCCCTACGCCCTCGGTTTGCGGGCCCAACCTCCACGTGAAGAGAAGTTGTCTTGCCCAAGGTGCCGTGGGATTCGATAATAGAAATGTGATGGGTAAAGTATCTTGGCAACCCTAATCGGAGCAAAAAAAATTGAAAAGGGGGGGTGGAACACGAGGACTTCCCATGGGGTCACCCATCCTAGTACTACTCTCGCCCAAGCACGCTTAACTTCGGAGTTCTGATGGGATCCGGTGCATTAGTGCTGGTATGATCGCACCCGTCATGTTGAGGGCACAATTCCTTTATGTGTTAACGGTTCACAGTCCCAGCCTACAGATATGGCCCATTCAAAAGGCCCAATGGGCTTAACGACAACCCATCCGCTTCAACAACGCAGCATCCTCGCAAGACGTGATATCAACGCATTGTAGGGTCCTCTAATGTGCCGCGAGTAAGGTTGTCGTCCTTTTAACAACTCACGACGTACGATCCGGGACGGAAAAACATAGCAAAAAAAGAAAAGTGGCCCGAAACTGATGATAACGTACGATTTTGAACTCCGAAAAGGGCAAAGCAAGCTAGCTGGCTGCCCCCGTCGTACAGCTCTCGGAGAGCTTTACAACGTTATGCTGTGCGCCGCGTAACTCCTTACGGATCAAAAGTTATGGGCACCGAAGCGACGGAGACCTGGTCACAAGCCCTACGCCCTCAATTTGCGGGCCCAGCCGCCACGTGAAGAGAAGTTGTCTTGCCCAAGGTGCCGTGGGATTCGATAATAGAAATGTGGTGGGTAAAGTATCTTGGCAACCCTAACCAGACCAAAAAAAATTGAAAAGGGGGGTGCAACACGAGGACTTCCCAGGGGGTCACCCGTCCTAGTACTACTATCGCCGAAGCACGCTTAACTTCGGAGTTCTGATGGGATCCGGTGCATTAGTGCTGGTATGATCGCACCCGTCATGTTGAGGGCACAATACCTTTATGTGTTAACGGTTCACAGTCCCAGCCTAGAGATATGGCCCATTCAAAAGGCCCAATGGGCTTAACGACAACCCATCCGCTTCAACAACGCAGCATCCTCGCAAGACGTGATATCGACGCATTGTAGGGTCCTCTAATGTGGCGCGAGTAAGGTTGTCGTCCTTTTAACAGCTCACGACGTACTATCCGGGACGGAAAAAAAGAGGAAAAGAAGAAAAGTAGCCCGAAACTGATGAAAACGTTCGATTTTGAGCTCCGAAAAGGGCAAGGCGAGCTAGCTACTTGCCCCCGTCGTAGAGCACTCGGAGAGCTTTCCAACGGTATGCTGTGCGCCACGTAACTCCTTACGGATCAAAAGTTATGGGCACCGGAGCGACGGAGACCTGGTCACAAGCCCTACGCCCTCGGTTTGCGGGCCCAGCCTCCTCGTGAAGAGAAGTTGTCTTGCCCAAGGTGCCGTGGGATTCGATAATAGAAATGTGGTGGGTAAAGTATCTTGGCAACCCTAACCGGAGCAAAAAAAATTGAAAAGGGGGGTGCAACACGAGGACTTCCCAGGGGGTCACCCATCCTAGTACTACTCTCGCCCAAGCACGCTTAATTTCGTAGTTCTGATGGGATCCGATGTATTAGTGCTGGTATGATCGCACCCGTCCTGTTGAGGGCACAATTTCTTTATGTGTTAACGGTTCACAGTCCCAGCCTAGGGATATGGCCCATTCAAAAGGCCCAATGGGCTTAAATACAACCCATCCGCTTCAACAACGCAACATCCTCGCAATACGTGATATTGACGAATTGTAGGGTCCTCTAATGTGCTGCGAGTAAGGTTGTTGTCCTTTTAACAGCTCACGACGTACGATCCGGGACGGAAAAACAGAGCAAAAGAAGAAAAATGGCTCGAAACTGATGAAAACGTTCGATTTTGAGCTCCAAAAAGGGCAAAGTGAGCTAGCTGGCTGCCCCCGTCGTAGAGCCCTCGCAGAGCTTTACAATGGTATGCTGTGCGCCGCGTAACTCCTTACGGATCAAAAGTTATGGGCACCGGAGCGAAGGAGACCTGGTCACAAGCCCTACGCCCTCAGTTTGCAGGCCCAGCCTCCACGTGAAGAGAAGTTGTCTTGCCCAAGGTGCCGTGGGATTCGATAGTAGAAATGTGGTGGGTAAAGTATCTTGGCAACCCTAACCGGAGCAAAAAAAATTCAAAAGAGGGGTGCAACACGAGGACTTCCCAGGGGGTCATCCATCCTAGTACTACTCTCGCCCAAGCACGCTTAACTTCGGAGTTCTGATGGGATCCGGTGCATTAGTGCTGGTATGATCGCACCCGTCATGTTGAGGGCACAATTCCTTTATGTGTTAACGGTTCACAGTCCCAGCCTAGAGATATGGCCCATTCAAAAGGCCCAATGGGCTTAACGACAACCCATCCGCTTCAACAACGCAGCATCCTCGCAAGACGTGATATCGACGCATTGTAGGGTCCTCTAATGTGCCGCGAGTAAGGTTGTCGTCCTTTTAACAGCT
The DNA here is from genome assembly GCA_037974665.1 of Ehretia macrophylla. NCBI lineage: Eukaryota > Viridiplantae > Streptophyta > Magnoliopsida > Boraginales > Ehretiaceae > Ehretia > Ehretia macrophylla. The sequence continues at coordinate 2,217,956 of CM075780.1, forward strand.
CACGACGTACGATTCGGGACGGAAAAATAGAGCAAAAGAAGGAAAGTGGCCCGAAATTGATGAAAACGTTCAATTTTGAGTTTCGAAAAGGGCACAGCAAGCAAGCTTGCTGCCCCCGTTGTACAGCTCTCAGAGAGCTTTCCAACGGTATGCTGTGCGCCTCGTAACTCCTTGCGGATCAAAAGTTATGGGCACCGGAGCGACGGAGACCTGGTCACAAGCCCTACGCCCTCAGTTTGCGGGCCCAGCCTCCACGTGAAGAGAAGTTGTCTTGCCCAAGGTGCCGTGGGATTCGATAATAGAAATGTGGTGGGTAAAGTATCTTGGCAACCCTAACCGGAGCAAAAAAAATTGAAAAGGGGGGGTGCAACACGAGGACTTCCCGGGGGGTCACCCATCCTAATACTACACTCGCCCAAGCACGCTTAACTTCGGAGTTCTGATAGGATCCGGTGCATTAGTGCTGGTATGATCGCACCCGTCATGTTGAGGGCACAATTCCTTTATGTGTTAACGGTTCACAGACCCAGCCTAGAGATATGGCCCATTCAAAAGGCCCAATGGGCTTAACGACAACCCATCCGCCTCAACAACGCAGCATCCTCGCAAGACGTGATATCGACGCATTGTAGGGTTCTCTAATGTGCCGCGAGTAAGGTTGTCCTCCTTTTAACATCTCACGACGTACGATCCGGGACGGAAAAACAGAGCAAAAGAAGAAAAGTAGCCAGAAACTGATGAAAACATTCGATTTTGAGCTCCAAAAAGGGTACGGCGAGCTAGCTGCCGGCCCCCGTCGTAGAGCTCTCAGAGAGCTTTCCAACGGCATGCTGTGCGCCGCTTAACTCCTTACGGATCAAAAGTTATGGGCACCGGAGCGACGGAGACCTGGTCACAAGCCCTACGCCCTCGGTTTGCAGGCCCAGCCTCCACGTGAAGAGAAGTTGTCTTGCCCAAGGTGCCGTGGGATTCGATAATAGAAATGTGGTGGGTAAAGTATCTTGGCAACCCTAACCGGAGCAAAAAAAATTGAAAAGGGGGGTGCAACACGAGGACTTCCCAGGGGGTCACCCATCCTAGTACTACTCTCGCCCAAGCACACTTAACATCGGAGTTCTGATGGGATCCGGTGCATTAGTGCTGGTATTATCGCACCCGTCATGTTGAGTGCACAATTCCTTTATGTGTTAACGGTTCACAGTCCCAGCCTAGAGATATGGCCCATTCAAAAGGCCCAATGGGCTTAACGACAACCCATCCGCTTCAACAATGCAGTATCCTCGCAAGACGTGATATCGACCCATTGTAGGGTCCTCTAATGTGCCGCGAGTAAGGTTGTCGTCCTTTTAACAGCTCACGACGTACGATCCGGGATGGAAAAACAGAGCAAAAGAAGAAAAGTATCCCGAAACTGATGAAAACGTTCGATTTTGAGCTCCGAAAAGGGCACGGCGAGCTAGCTACCTACCCCTGTTGTAGAGCTGTCGGAGAGTAAGGTTGTCGTCCTTTTAAGGGCTCACGACGTATGATCCGGGAAGGAAAAACAGAGCAAAAGAAGAAAAGTGGCCCGAAACTGATGAAATCGTTCGATTTTGAACTCCGAAAAGGGCAAAGTGAGCTAGCTGGCTGCCCCCGTCGTAGAGCTCTCGGAGAGCTTTACAACGGTATGCTGTGCGCCGCGTAACTCCTTACGAATCAAAAGTTATGGGCACCGGAGCGACGGAGACCTGGTCAAAATCCCTACGCCCTCGGTTTGCGGGCCCAGCCTCCACGTGAAGAGAAGTTGTCTTGCCCATGGTGCCGTGGGACACGATAATAGAAATGTGGTGGGTAAAGTATCTTGGCAACCCTAACCGGAGCAAAAAAAATTGAAAAGGGGGGTGCAACACGAGGACTTCCCAGCGGGTCACCCATCCTAGTACTACTCTCGCCCAAGCACGCTTAACTTCGGAGTTCTGATGGGATCCGGTGCATTAGTGCTGGTATGATCGCACCTGTCATGTTGAGGGCACAATTCCTTTATGTGTTAACGGTTCACAGTCCCAGCCTAGAGATATGGCCCATTCAAAAGGCCCAATGGGCTTAACGACAACCCATCCGCTTCAACAACGCAGCATCCTCGCAAGACGTGATATCGACGCATTGTAGGGTCCTCTAATGTGCCGCGAGTAAGGTTGTCGTCCTTTTAACAGCTCACGACGTACGATCCGGGAAGGAAAAACAGAGCAAAAGAAGAAAAGTGGCCCGAAACTGATGAAAACGTTCGATTTTGAGCTCCGAAAAGGGCAAAGTGAGCTAGCTGGTTGCCCCCATCGTAGAGCTCTCGGAGAGCTTTACAACGGTATGTTGTGCACCGCGTAACTCCTTACGGATCAAAAGTTATGGGCACCGGAGCGACGGAGACCTGGTCACAAGCCTTACGCCCTCGGTTTGCGGGCCCAGCCTCCACGTGAAGAGCAGTTGTCTTGCCCAAGGTGCCGTGGGATTCGATAATAGAAATGTGGTGGGTAAAGTATCTTGGCAACCCTAACCGGAGCAAAAAAAATTGAAAAGGGGGGTGCCACACGAGGACTTCCCAGGGGGTCACCCATCCTAGTACTACTCTCGCCCAAGCACGCTTAACTACGGAGTTCTGATGGGATCCGGTGCATTATTGCTGGTATGATCGCACCCGTCATGTTCAGGGCACAATTCCTTTATGTGTTAACGGTTCACAGTCCCAGCCTAGAGATATGGCCCATTCAAAAGGCCCAATGGGCTTAACGACAACCCATCCGCTTCAACAACGCAGCATCCTCGCAAGACGTGATATCGACGCATTGTAGGGTCCTCTAATGTGCCGCGAGTAAGGTTGTCGTCCTTTTAACAGCTCACGACGTACGATCCGGGAAGGAAAAACAGAGCAAAAGAAGAAAAGTAGCCCGAAACTGATGAAAACGATTGATTTTGAGCTCCGAAAAGGGCACGGCGAGCTAGCTACCTGCCCCCGTCGTAGAGCTCTCGGAGAGCTTTCCAACAGTATGCTGTGCGCCGCGTAACTCTTTACGGATCAAAAGTTATGGGCACCGGAGCGACGGAGACCTGGTCACAAGCCCTACGCCCTCGGTTTGCGGGCCCAGCCTCCACGTGAAGAGAAGTTGTCTTGCCTAAGGTGCCGTGGGATTCGATAATAGAAATGTGGTGGGTAAAGTATCTTGGCAACCCTAACCGGAGCAAAAAAAATTGAAAAGGGAGGTGCAACACGAGGACTTCCCAGGGGGTCACCAATCCTAGTACTACTGTCGCCCAAGCACGCTTAACTTCGGAGTTCTGATGGGATCCTATGTATTAGTGCTGGTATGATCGCACCCGTCATATTAAGGGCACAATTCCTTTATGTGTTAACGGTTCACAGTCCCAGCCTAGAGATATGGCCCATTCAAAAGGCCCAATGGGCTTAACGACAACCCATCCGCTTCAACAACGCAGCATCCTCGCAAGACGTGATATCGACGCATTGTAGGGTCCTCTAATGTGCCGCGAGTAAGGTTGTCGTCCTTTTAACAGCTCACGACGTACGATCCGGGACGGAAAAACAGAGCAAAAGAAGAAAAGTAGCCCGAAACTGATGAAAACGTTCGATTTTGAGCTCTGAAAAGGGCACGGCGAGCTAGCTACCTACTCCCGTCGTAGAGCTCTCGGAGAGCTTTACAACGGTATGCTGTGCGCCGCGTAACTCCTTACGGATCAAAAGTTATGGGCACCGGAGCGACGGAGACCTGTTCACAAGCCCTACGCCCTCGGTTTGCGGGCCCAGCCTCCACGTGAAGAGAAGTTGTCTTGCCCAAGGTGCCGTGGGATTCGATAATAGAAATGTGGTGGGTAAAGTATCTTGGCAACCCTAACCGGAGCAAAAAAAATTGAAAAGGGGGGTGCAACACAAGGACTTCCCAGGGGGTCACCCATCCTAGTACTACTCTCGCCCAAGCACGCTTAACTTCGGAGTTCTGATGGGATCCGATGTATTAGTGCTGGTATGATCGCACTCGTCATGTTGAGGGCACAATTCCTTTATGTGTTAACGGTTCACAGTCCCAGCCTAGAGATATGGCCCATTCAAAAGGCCCAATGGGCTTAACGACAACCCATCTGCTTAAACAACGCAGCATCCTTGCAAGACGTGATATCGACGCATTGTAGGGTCCGCTAATGTGCCGCGAGTAAGGTTGTCTTCCTTTTAACCGCGCACGACGTACGATCCGGGACGGAAAAACAGATCAAAATAAGAAAAGTGGCCCGAAACTGATGAAAACATTCGATTTTGAGCTCCGAAAAGGGCAAAGCAAGCTAGCTGGCTGCCCCCGTCGTAGAGCTCTCGGAGAGCTTTACAACGGTATGCTGTGCGCCGCGTAACTCCTTACGGATCAAAAGTTATGGGCACCGGAGCGACGGAGACCTGGTCACAATCCCTACGCCCTCGGTTTGCGGGCCCAGCCTCCACGTGAAGAGGTGTTGTCTTGCCCAAGGTGCCGTGGGATTCGATAATAGAAATGTGGTGGGTAAAGTATCTTGCCAACCCTAACCGGAGCAAAAAAAATTGAAAAGGGGGGTGCAACACGAGGACTTCCGAGGGGGTCACCCATCCTAGTACTACTCTCGCCCAAGCACGCTTAACTTCGGAGTTCTGATGGGATCCGGTGCATTAATGCTGGTATGATCGCACCCGTCATGTTGAGGGCACAATTCCTTTATGTGTTAACGGTTCACAATCCCAGCCTAGAGATATGGCCCATTCAAAAGGCCCATTGGGCTTAACGACAACCCATCCGCTTCAACAACGCAGCATCCTCGCAAGACGTGATATAGACGCATTGGAGGGTCCTCTAATGTGCCGCGAGTAAGGTTGTCGTCCTTTTAACAGCTCATGATGTACGATCCGGGACGGAAAAACAGAGCAAAATAAGAAAAGTAGCCCAAAACTGATGAAAACGTTCGATTTTGAGCTCCGAAAAGGGCACGGCGAGCTAGCTACCAGCCCCCGTCATAGAGCTCTCGGAGAGCTTTCCAACGGTATGCTGTGCGACGCGTAACTCCTTACGGATCAAAAGTTATGGGCACCGGAGCGACGGAGACCTGGTCACAAGCCCTACGCCCTCGGTTTGCAGGCCCAGCCTCCACGTGAAGAGAAGTTGTCTTGCCCAAGGTGCCGTGGGATTCGATAATAGAAATGTGGTGGGTAAAGTATCTTGGCAACCCTAACCGGAGCAAAAAAAATTGAAAAGAGGGGTGCAACAAGAGGACTTCCCAGGGGGTCACCCATCCTAGTACTACTCTCGCCCAAGCACGCTTAACATCAGAGTTCTGATGGGATCCGGTGCATTAGTGCTGGTATGATCGCACCCGTCATGTTGAGGGCACAATTCCTTTATGTGTTAACGGTTCACAGTCCCAGCCTAGAGATATGGCCCATTCAAAAGGCCCAATGGGCTTAACGACAACCCATCCGCTTCAACAACGCAGTATCCTCGCAAGACGTGATATCGACCCATTGTAGGGTCCTCTAATGTGCCGCGAGTAAGGTTGTCGTCCTTTTAACAGCTCACGACGTACGATCCGGGATGGAAAAACAGAGCAAAAGAAGAAAAGTATCCCGAAACTGATGAAAACATTCGATTTTGAGCTCTGAAAAGGGCACGGCGAGCTAGCTACCTGCCCCCGTTGTAGAGCTCTCGGAGAGCTTTCCAACGGTATGCTGTGCGACGCGTAACTCCTTACGGATCAAAAGTTATGGGCACCGGAGCGACGGAGACCTGGTCACAAGCCCTACGCCCTCGGTTTGCAGGCCCAGCCTCCACGTGAAGAGAAGTTGTCTTGCCCAAGGTGCCGTGGGATTCGATAATAGAAATGTGGTGGGTAAAGTATCTTGGCAACCCTAACCGGAGCAAAAAAAATTGAAAAGGGGGGTGCAACACGAGGACTTCCCAGGGGGTCACCCATCCTAGTACTACTCTCGCCCAAGCACGCTTAACTTCGGAGTTCAGATGGGATCCGGTGCATTAGTGCTGGTATGATCGCACCCGTCATGTTGAGGGCACAATTCCTTTATGTGTTAACGGTTCACAGTCCCTGCCTAGAGATATGGCCCATTGAAAAGGCCCAATGGGCTTAACGACAACCCATACGCTTCAACAACGCAGCATCCTCGCAAGACGTGATATCGACGCATTGTAGGGTCCTCTAATGTGCCGCGAGTAAGGTTGTCCTCCTTTTAACAGCTCACGATGTACGATCCGGGACGGAAAAACATAGCAAAAGTAGAAAAGTAGCCCGAAACTGATGAAAACGTTCGATTTTGAGCTCTGAAAATGGCACGGCGAGCTAGCTACCTGCCCCCGTCGTGGAGCTCTCTGAGCGCTTTCCAACGGTATGCTGTGCGCCGTGTAACTCCTTACGGATCAAAAGTTATGCGCACCGGAGCGACGGAGACCTGGTCACCAGCCCTACGCTCTCGGTTTGCGGGCCCAGCCTCCACGTGAAGAGAATTAGTCTTGCCCAAGGTGCTGTCGGTTTCGATAATAGAAATGTGGTGGGTAAAGTATCTTGGCAACCCTAACCGGAGCAAAAAAAATTGAAAATGGGGGTGCAACACGAGGACTTCCCAGGGGGTCACCCATCCTAGTACTACTCTTGCCCAAGCACGCTTAACTTCGGAGTTCTGATGGGATCCGGTGCATTAGTGCTGGTATGATCGCACCCGTCATGTTGAGGGCACAATTCCTTTATGTGTTAACTGTTCACAGTCCCAGCCTAGAGATATGGCCCATTCAAAAGTCCCAATGGGCTTAACGACAACCCATCCGCTTCAACAACGCAGCATCCTCTCAAGACGTGATATCGACGCATTGTAGGGTCCTCTAATGTGCCGCGAGTAAGGTTGTCGTCCTTTTAACAGCTCACGACGTACGATCCGGGACGGAAAAACAGAGCAAAAGAAGAAAAGTGGCCCGAAACTGATGAAAAATTTCGATTTTGAGCTCCGAATAGGGCAAAGCGAGCTAGCTGGCTGCCCCCGTTGTAGAGCTCTCAGAGAGCTTTAAAACGGTATGCTGTGCGCCGCGTAACTCCTTACGGATCAAAAGTTATGGGCTCCGGAGCGACGGAGACCTGGTCACAAGCCCTACGCCCTCGGTTTGCGGGCCCAGCCTCCACGTGAAGAGAAGTTGTCTTGCCCAAGGTGCCGTGGGATTCGATAATAGAAATGTGGTGGGTAAAGTATCTTGGCAACCCTAACCGGAGCAAAAAAAATTGAAAAGGGGGGTGTAACACGAGGACTTCCCAGGGGGTCACCCATCCTAGTACTACTCTCGCCCAAGCACGCTTAACTTCGGAGTTCAGATGGGATCCGGTGCATTAGTGCTGGTATGATCGCACCCGTCATGTTGAGGGCACAATTCCTTTATGTGTTAACGGTTCACAGTCCCTGCCTAGAGATATGGCCCATTGAAAAGGCCCAATGGGCTTAACGACAACCCATACGCTTCAACAACGCAGCATCCTCGCAAGACGTGATATCGACGCATTGTAGGGTCCTCTAATGTGCCGCGAGTAAGGTTGTCCTCCTTTTAACAGCTCACGACGTACGATCCGGGACGGAAAAACATAGCAAAAGTAGAAAAGTAGCCCGAAACTGATGAAAACGTTCGATTTTGAGCTCTGAAAATGGCACGGCGAGCTAGCTACCTGCCCCCGTCGTGGAGCTCTCTGAGCGCTTTCCAACGGTATGCTGTGCGCCGCGTAACTCCTTACGGATCAAAAGTTATGCGCACCGGAGCGACGGAGACCTGGTCACCAGCCCTACGCTCTCGGTTTGCGGGCCCAGCCTCCACGTGAAGAGAAGTAGTCTTGCCCAAGGTGCTGTCGGTTTCGATAATAGAAATGTGGTGGGTAAAGTATCTTGGCAACCCTAACCGGAGCAAAAAAAATTGAAAATGGGGGTGCAACACGAGGACTTCCCAGGGGGTCACCCATCCTAGTACTACTCTTGCCCAAGCACGCTTAACTTCGGAGTTCTGATGGGATCCGGTGCATTAGTGCTGGTATGATCGCACCCGTCATGTTGAGGGCACAATTCCTTTATGTGTTAACTGTTCACAGTCCCAGCCTAGAGATATGGCCCATTCAAAAGTCCCAATGGGCTTAACGACAACCCATCCGCTTCAACAACGCAGCATCCTCTCAAGACGTGATATCGACGCATTGTAGGGTCCTCTAATGTGCCGCGAGTAAGGTTGTCGTCCTTTTAACAGCTCACGACGTACGATCCGGGACGGAAAAACAGAGCAAAAGAAGAAAAGTGGCCCGAAACTGATGAAAAATTTCGATTTTGAGCTCCGAATAGGGCAAAGCGAGCTAGCTGGCTGCCCCCGTTGTAGAGCTCTCAGAGAGCTTTAAAACGGTATGCTGTGCGCCGCGTAACTCCTTACGGATCAAAAGTTATGGGCTCCGGAGCGACGGAGACCTGGTCACAAGCCCTACGCCCTCGGTTTGCGGGCCCAGCCTCCACGTGAAGAGAAGTTGTCTTGCCCAAGGTGCCGTGGGATTCGATAATAGAAATGTGGTGGGTAAAGTATCTTGGCAACCCTAACCGGAGCAAAAAAAATTGAAAAGGGGGGTGTAACACGAGGACTTCCCAGGGGGTCACCCATCCTAGTACTACTCTCGCCCAAGCACGCTTAACTTCGGAGTTCAGATGGGATCCGGTGCATTAGTGCTGGTATGATCGCACCCGTCATGTTGAGGGCACAATTCCTTTATGTGTTAACGGTTCACAGTCCCAGCCTAGAGATATGGCCCATTCAAAAGGCCCAATGGTCTTAACGACAACCCATCCGCTTCAACAACGCAGCATCCTCGAAAGACGTGATATCGACGGATTGTAGGGTCCTCTAATGTGCCGCGAGTAAGGTTGTCGTCCTTTTAACAGCTCACGTCATACGATCCGGGACGGAAAAACAGAGCAAAAGAAGAAAAGTAGCCCGAAACTAATGAAAACGTTCGATTTTGAGCTCCGAAAAGGGCACGGCGAGCTAGGTACCTGCCCCCGTCGTAGGGCTCTCGGAGAGCTTTCCAACGGTATGCTGTGTGCCGCGTAACTCCTTACGGATCAAAAGTTATGGGCACCGGAGCGACGGAGACCTGGTCACAAGCCCTACGCTCTCGGTTTGCGGGCCCAGCCTCCACGTGAAGAGAAGTTGTCTTGCCCAAGGTGCTGTGTGTTTCGATAATAGAAATGTGGTGGGTAAAGTATCTTGGCAACCCTAACCGGACCAAAAAAAATTGAAAATGGGGGTGCAACACGAGGACTTCCCAGGGGGTCACCCATCCTAGTACTACTCTCGGCCAAGCACGCTTAACTTCGGAGTTCTAATGGGATCCGGTGCATTAGTGCTGGTATGATCGCACCCGTCATGTTGAGGGCACAATTCCTTTATGTGTTAACGGTTCACAGTCGCAGCCTAGAGATATGGCCCATTCAAAAGGCCCAATGGGCTTAACGACAACCCATCCGCATCAACAACGCAGCGTCCTCGCAAGACGTGATATCGACGCATTGTAGGGTCCTCTAATGTGCCGCGAGTAAGGTTGTCGTCCTTTTAACAGCTCACGACATACGATCCGGGACGGAAAAAACAGAGCAAAAGAAGAAAAGTAGCCCGAAACTGATGAAAACGATTGATTTTGAGCTCCGAAAAGGGCACGGCGAACTAGCTACCTGCCCCCGTCGTAGAGCTCTCGGAGAGCTATCCAACGGTATGATGTGCGCCGCGTAACTCCTTACGGATCAAAAGTTATGGGCACCGGAGCGACGGAGACCTGGTCACAAGCCCTACGCCCTCAGTTTGCGGGCCCAGCCTACACGTGAAGAGAAGTTGTCTTGCCCAAGGTGCCGTGGGATTCGATAATAGAAATGTGGTGGGTAAAGTATCTTGGCAACCCTAACCGGAGCAAAAAAAATTGAAAAGGGGGGTGTAACACGAGGACTTCCCAGGGGGTCACCCATCCTAGTACTACTCTCGCCCAAGCACGCTTAACTACGGAGTTCTGATGGGATCCGGTGCATTATTGCTGGTACGATCGCACTCGTCATGTTCAGGGCATAATTCCTTTATGTGTTAACGGTTCACAGTCCCAGCCTAGAGATATGGCCCATTCAAAAGGCCCAATGGGCTTAACAACAACCCATCCACTTCAACAACGCAGCATCCTCGCAAGACGTGATATCGACGCATTGTAGGGTCCTCTAATGTGCCGTGAGTATGGTTGTCGTTCTTTTAACAGCTCACGACGTACGATCCGGGACGGAAAAACAGAGCAAAAGAAGAAAAGTGTCCCGAAACTGATGAAAACGTTCGATTTTGAGCTCCGAAAAGGGCAAAGCGAGCTAGCTGGCTGCCCCCATCGTAGAGCTCTCGGAGAGATTTACAACGGTAAGCTGTGCGCCGCGTAACTCCTTAATGATCAAAGGTTATGGGAACCGGAGCGACGGAGACCTGGTCACAAGCCCTACGCCCTGGGTTTGCGGGCCCAGCCTCCACGTGAAGAGAAGTTGTCTTGCCCAAGGTGCCGTGGGATTCGATAATAGAAATGTGGTGGGTAAAGTATCTTGGCAACCCTAACCGGAGCAAAAAAAATTGAAAAGGGGGGTGCAACACGAGGACTTCCCAGGTGGTCACCCATCCTAGTACTACTCTCGCCCAAGCACACTTAACTTCGAAATTCTAATGGGATCCGGTGCATTAGTGCTGGTATGATCACACCCGTCATGTTGAGGGCACAATTCCTTTATGTGTTAACGGCTCACAGTCCCAGCCTAGAGATATGGCCCATTCAAAAGACCCAATGGGCTTAACGACAACCCATGCGCTTCAACAACGCAGCATCCTCGCAAGACGTGATATCGACGCATTCTAGGGTCCTCTAATGTGCCGCGAGTAAGGTTGTTGTCCTTTTAACAGCTCATGACGTACGATCCGGGACTGAAAAAATGAGAAAAAGAAGAAAAGTAGCCCGAAACTGATGAAAACATTTAACTTTGAGCTCCGAAAAAGGCACGGCGAGCTACCTACCTGCACCCGTCGTAGAGCTCTCGGAGAGCTTTACAACGGTATGCTGTGCGCCGCGTAACTCCTTACGGATCAAAAGTTATGGGCTCCGGAGCGACGGAGACCTGGTCACAAGCCCTACGCCCTCGGTTTGCGGGCCCAGCCTCCACGTGAAGAGAAGTTGTCTTGCCCAAGGTGCCGTGGGATTCGATAATAGAAATGTGGTGGGTAAAGTATCTTGGCAACCCTAACCGGAGCAAAAAAAATTGAAAAGGGGGGTGCAACACGAGGACTACCTAGGGGGCCACCCATCCTAGTACTACTCTCGCCCAAGCACGCTTAACTTCTGAGTTATGATGGGATCCGGTGCATTAGTGCTGGTATGATCGCACCCGTCATGTTGAGGGCACAATTCCTTTATGTGTTAACGGTTCACAGTCCCAGCCTAGAGATATGGCCCATTCAAAAGGCCCAATGGGCTTAACGACAACCCATCCGCTTCAACAACGCAGCATCCTCGCAAGATGTGATATCGACGCATTGTAGGGTCCTCTAATGTGCCGCGAGTAAGGTTGTCGTCCTTTTAACAGCTCACGTCATACGATCCGGGACGGAAAAACAGAGCAAAAGAAGAAAAGTAGCCCGAAACTGATGAAAATGTTCAATTTTGAGCTCCGAAAAGGGCACGGCGAGCTAGCTAGCTGCCCCCGTCGTAGAGCTCTCGGAGAGCTTTCCAACGGTATGCTGTGCGCCTCGTAACTCCTTACGGATCAAAAGTTATGGGCACCGGAGCGACGGAGACCTGGTCACAAGCCCTACGCTCTCGGTTTGCGGGCCCAGCCTCAACGTGAAGAGAAGTTGTCTTGCCCAAGGTGCTGTGGGTTTCGATAATAGAAATGTGGTGGGTAAAGTATCTTGGCAACCCTAACCGGACCAAAAAAAATTGAAAATGGGGGTGCAACACGAGGACTTCCCAGGGGGTCACCCATTCTAGTACTACTCTCGCCCAAGCACACTTAACTTCGGAGTTCTGATGGGATTCGGTGCATTAGTGCTGGTATGATCGCACCCGTCATGTCGAGGGCACAATTCCTTTATGTGTTAACGGTTCACAGTCCCAGCCTAGAGATATGGCCCATTCAAAAGGCCCAATGGGCTTAACGACAACCCATCCGCTTCAACAACGCAGCATCCTCGCAAGACGTGATATTGACGCATTGTAGGGTCCTCTAATGTGCCGCGAGTGAGGTTGTCGTCCTTTTAACAGCTCACGACGTACGATCTGGGACGGAAAAACAGAGCGAAAGAAGAAAATTAGCCCGAAACTGATGAAAACGTTCGATTTTGAGCTCTGAAAAGGGCACGGCGAGCTAGCTACCTGCTCCCGTCGTAGAGCTCTCGGAGAGCTTTCCAACGGTATGCTGTGTGCCGCGTAATTCCTTACGGATCAAAAGTTATGGGCACCGGAGCGACGGAGACCTGGTCACAAGCCCTACGCCCTCGGTTTGCGGGCCCAGCCTCCACGTGAAGAGAAGTTGTCTTGCCCAAGGTGCCGTGGGATTCGATAATAGAAATGTGGTGGGTAAAGTATCTTGGCAACCCTAACCGGAGCAAAAAAAATTGAAATGGGGGGTGCAACACAAGGACTTCCCAGGGGGTCACCCATCCTAGTACTACTCTCGCCCAAGCACGCTTAACTTCGGAGTTCTGATGGGATCCGATGTATTAGTGCTGGTATGATCGCACCCGTCATGTTGAGGGCACAATTCCTTTATGTGTTAACGGTTCACAATCCCAGCCTAGAGATATGGCCCATTCAAAAGGCCCAATGGGCTTAACGACAACCCATCTGCTTCAACAACGCAGCATTCTAGCAAGACGTGATATCGACGCATTGTAGGGTCCTCTAATGTGCCGCGAGTAAGGTTGTCTTCCTTTTAACCGCTCATGACGTACGATCCGGGACGGAAAAACAGAGCGAAAGAAGAAAAGTGGCCCGAAACTGATGAAAACGTTCGATTTTGAGCTCCGAAAAGGGCAAAGCAAGCTAGCTGGCTGCCCCCGTCGTAGAGCTCTCGGAGAGCTTTACAACGGTATGCTGTGCGCCGCGTAACTCCTTACGGATCAAAAGTTATGGGCACCGAAGCGACGGAGACCTGGTCACAATCCCTACGCCCTAGGTTTGCGGGCCCAGCCTCCACGTGAAGAGATGTTGTCATGCCCAAGGTGCCGTGGGATTCGATAATAGAAATGTGGTGGGTAAAGTATCTTGGCAACCCTAACCGGAGCAAAAAAAATTGAAAAGGGGGGTGCAACACGAGGACTTCCGAGGGGGTCACCCATCCTAGTACTACTTTCGCCCAAGCACGCTTAACTTCGGAGTTCTGATGGGATCCGGTGCATTAGTGCTGGTATGATCGCACCCGTCATGTTGAGGGCACAATTCCTTTATGTGTTAACGGTTCACAGTCCCAGCCTAGAGATATGGCCCATTCAAAAGGCCCAATGGGCTTAACGACAACCCATCCGCTTCAACAACGCAGCATCCTCTCAAGACGTGATATCGACGCATTGTAGGGTCCTCTAATATGCCGCGAGTAAGGTTGTCGTCCTTTTAACAGGTCACGACGTACGATCCGGGATGGAAAAACAGAGCAAAAGAAGAAAAGTATCCCGAAACTGATGAAAACGTTCGATTTTGAGCTCCGAAAAGGGCACGGCGAGCTAGCTACCTGCCCCCGTTGTAGAGCTCTCGGAGAGCTTTCCAACGGTATGCTGTGCGCCGCGTAACTCCTTACAGATCAAAAGTTATGGGTACCGGAGCGACGGAGACCTGGTCACAAGCCCTACGCCCTCCTTTTGCGGGCCCAGCCTCCACGTGAAGAGAAGTTGTCTTGCCCAAGGTGCCGTGGGATTCGATAATAGAAATGTGGTGGGTAAAGTATCATGGCAACCCTAGCCGGAGCAAAAAAAATTGAAAAGGGGGGTGCAACACGAGGACTTCCCAAGGGGTCACCCATTCTAGTACTACTCTCGCCCAAGCACGCTTAACTTCGGAGTTCTGATGGGATCCGGTGCATTAGTGCTGGTATGATCGCACCCGTCATGTTGAGGGCACATTTCCTTTATGTGTTAACGGTTCACAGTCCCAGCCTAGAGATATGGCCCATTCAAAAGGCCCAATGGGCTTAACGACAACCCATCCGCTTCAACAACGCAGCATCCTCTCAAGACGTGATATCGACGCATTGTAGGGTCCTCTAATGTGCCGCGAGTAAGGTTGTCGTCCTTTTAACAGCTCACGACGTACGATCCGGGACGGAAAAACAGAGCAAAAGAAGAAAAGTGGCCCGAAACTGATGAAAACGTTTGATTTTGAGCTCCGAATAGGGCAAAGCGAGCTAGCTTGCTGCCCCCGTCGTAGAGCTCTCGGAGAGCTTTACAACGGTATGCTGTGCGCCGCGTAACTCTTTACGGATCAAAAGTTATGGGCATCGGAGCGACGGAGACCTGGTCACAAGCCCTACGCCCTCGGTTTGCGGGCCCAGCCTCCACGTGAAGAGAAGTTGTCTTGCCCAAGGTGCCGTGGGATTCGATAATAGAAATGTGGTGGGTAAAGTATCTTGGCAACCCTAACCGGAGCAAAAAAAATTGAAAAGGGGGGTGCAACACGAGGACTTCCCAGGGGGTTACCCATCCTAGTACTACTCTCGCCCAAGCACGTTTAACTTCGGAGTTCAGATGGGATCCGGTGCATTAGTGCTGGTATGATCGCACCCGTCATGTTGAGGGCACAATTCCTTTATGTGTTAACGGTTCACAGTCCCTGCCTAGAGATATGGCCCATTCAAAAGGCCCAATGGCCTTAACGACAACCCATCCGCTTCAACAACGCAGCATCCTCGCAAGACGTGATATCGACGCATTGTAGGATCCTCTAATGTGCCGCGAGTAAGGTTGTCCTCCTTTTAACAGCTCACGACGTACGATCCCGGACGGAAAAACAGAGCAAAAGAAGAAAAGTAGCCCGAAACTGATGAAAACGTTCGATTTTGAGCTCTGAAAAAGGCACTGCGAGCTAGCTACCTGCCCCCGTCGTGGAGCTCTCTGAGTGCTTTCCATCGGTATGCTGTGCGCCGCGTAACTCCTTACGGATCAAAAGTTATGGGTACCGGAGCGACGGAGACCTGGTCACCAGCCCTACGCTCTCGGTTTGCAGGCCCAGCCTCCACGTATAGAGATGTAGTCTTGCCCAAGGTGCTGTGGGTTTCGATAATAGAAATGTGGTGGGTAAAGTATCTTGGCAACCCTAACCGGAGCAAAAAAAATTGAAAATGGGGGTACAACACGAGGACTTCCCAGGGGGTCACCCATCCTAGTACTACTCTCGCCCAAGCACGCTTAACTTCAGAGTTCTGATGGGATCCGGTGCATTAGTACTGGTATGATCGCACCCGTCATGTTGAGGGCACAATTCCTTTATGTGTTAACGGTTCACAGTCCCAGTCTAGAGATATGGCCCATTCAAAAGGCCCATTGGGCTTAACGACAACCCATCCGCTTCAACAACGCAGCATCCTCTCAAGACGTGATATCGACGCATTGTAGGGTCCTCTAATGTGCCGCGAGTAAGGTTGTCGTCCTTTTAACAGCTCACGACGTACGATCCGGGACGGAAAAACAGAGCAAAAGAAGAAAAGTGGCCCGAAACTGATGAAAACGTTCGATTTTGAGCTCCGAATAGGGCAAAGCAAGCTGGCTGGCTGCCCCCGTCGTAGAGCTCTCGGAGAGCTTTACAACGGTATGCTGTGCGCCGCGTAACTCCTTACGGATCAAAAGTTATGGGCTCCGGAGCGACGGAGACCTGGTCACAAGCCCTACGCCCTCGGTTTGCGGGCCCAGTCTCCACGTGAAGAGAAGTTGTCTTGCCCAAGGTGCCGTGGGATTCGATAATAGAAATGTGGTGGGTAAAGTATCTTGGCAACCCTAACCGGAGCAAAAAAAATTGAAAAGGGGGGTGCAACACGAGGACTTCCCAGGGGGTCACCCATCCTAGTACTACTCTCGCCCAAGCACGCTTAACTTCGGAGTTCAAATGGGATCCGGTGCATTAGTGCTGGTATGATCGCACCCGTCATGTTGAGGGCACAATTCCTTTATGTGTTAACGGTTCACAGTCCCAGCCTAGAGATATGGCCCATTCAAAAGGCCCAATGGTCTTAACGACAACCCATCCGCTTCAACAACGCAGCATCCTCGCAAGACGTGATATCGACGCATTGTAGGGTCCTCTAATGTGCCGCGAGTAAGGTTGTCGTCCTTTTAACAGCTCACGTCATACGATCCGGGACGGAAAAACAGAGCAAAAGAAGAAAAGTAGCCCGAAACTGATGAAAACGTTCGATTTTGAGCTCCGAAAAGAGCACGGCGAGCTAGCTACCTGCCCCCGTCGTAGGGCTCTCGGAGAGCTTTCCAACGGTATGCTGTGCGCCGCGTAACTCCTTACGGATCAAAAGTTATGGGCACCGGAGCGACGGAGACCTGGTCACAAGCCCTACGCTCTCGGTTTGCGGGCCCAGCCTCCACGTGAAGAGAAGTTGTCTTGCCCAAGGTGCTGTGGGTTTCGATAATAGAAAGGTGGTGGGTAAAGTATCTTGGCAACCCTAACCGGACCAAAAAAAATTGAAAATGGGGGTGCAACACGAGGACTTCCCAGGGGGTCACCCATCCTAGTACTACTCTCGCCCAAGCACGCTTAACTTCGGAGTTCTGATGGGATCCGGTGCATTAGTGCTGGTATGATCGCACCCATCATGTTGAGGGCACAATTCCATTATGTGTTAACGGTTCACAGTCCCAGCCTAGAGATATGGCCCATTCAAAAGGCCCAATGGGCTTAACGACAACCCATCTGCTTCAACAACGCAGCATCCTCGCAAGACGTGATATCGACGCATTGTAGGGTCCTCTAATGTGCCGCGAGTAAGGTAGTCTTCCTTTTAACCGCTCACGACGTACGATCCGGGACGGAAAAACAGAGCAAAAGAAGAAAAGTGGCCCAAAACTGATGAAAACATTCGATTTTGTGCTCCAAAAAGGGCAAAGCAAGCTAGCTGGCTGCCCCTATCGTAGAGCTCTCGGAGAGCTTTACAACGGTATGCTGTGCGCCGCGTAACTCCTTACGGATCAAAAGATATGGGCACCGGAGCGACGGAGACCTGGTCACAATCCCTACGCCCTCGGTTTGCGGGCCCATCCTCCACGTGAAGAGATGTTGTCTTGCCCAAGGTGCCGTGGGATTCGATAATAGAAATGTGGTGGGTAAAGTATCTTGGCAACCCTAACCGGAGCAAAAAAAATTGAAAAGGGGGGTGCAACACGAGGACTTCTGAGGGGGTCACCCATCCTAGTACTACTCTCGCCCAAGCACGCTTAACTTCGGAGTTCTGATGGGATCCGGTGCATTAGTGCTGGTGTGATCGCACCCGTCATGTTGAGGGCACAATTCCTTTATGTGTTAACGGTTCACAGTCCCAGCCTAGAGATATGGCCCATTCAAAAGGCCCAATGGGCTTAACGACAACCCATCCGCTTCAACAACGCAGCATCCTCGCAAGACGTGATATCGACGCTTTGGAGGGTCCTCTAATGTGCCGTGAGTAAGGTTGTCGTCCTTTTAACAGCTCACGACGTACGATCCGGGATGGAAAAACAGAGCAAAAGAAGAAAAGTAGCTCGAAACTGATGAAAACGTTCGATTTTGAGCTCCGAAAATGGCACGGCGAGCTAGCTACCGACCCCCGTCGTAGAGCTCTCGGAGAGCTTTCCAACGGTATGCTGTGCGACGCGTAACTCCTTACGGATCAAAAGTTATGGGCACCGGAGCGACGGAGACCTGGTCACAAGCCCTACGCCCTCGGTTTGCAGGCCCAGCCTCCACGTGAAGAGAAGTTGTCTTGCCCAAGGTGCCGTAGGATTCGATAATAGAAATGTGGTGGGTAAAGTATCTTGGCAACCCTAACCGGATCAAAAAAAATTGAAAAGGGGGGTGCAACACGAGGACTTCCCAGGGGGTCACCCATCCTAGTACTACTCTCGCCCAAGCACGCTTAACTTCAGAGTTCTGATGGATCCGGTGCATTAGTGCTGGTATGATCGCACCCGTCATGTTGAGGGCACAATTCCTTTATGTGTTAACGGTTCACAGTCCCAGCCCAGAGATATGGCCCATTCAAAAGGCCCAATGGGCTTAACGACAACCCATCCGCTTCAACAACGCAACATCCTCGCAAGACGTGATATCGACGCATTGTAGGGTCCTCTAATGTGCCGCGAGTAAGGTTGTCGTCCTTTTAACAGCTCACGACATACGATCCGGGACGGAAAAACAGAGCAAAAGAAGAAAAGTAGCCCGAAACTGATGAAAACGATTGATTTTGAGCTCCGAAAAGGGCACAGCGAGCTAGCTAACTGCCCCCGTCGTAGTGCTCTCGGAGAGCTTTCCAACGGTATGCTGTGCGCCGCGTAACTCCTTACGGATCAAAAGTTATGGGCACCGGAGCGACGGAGACCTGGTCACAAGCCCTACGCCCTCGGTTTGCCGGCCCAACCCCCACGTGAAGAGAAGTTGTCTTGCCCAAGGTGCTGTGGGTTTCGATAATAGAAATGTGGTGGGTAAAGTATCTTGGCAACCCTAACCGGACCAAAAAAAATTGAAAATGGGGGTGCAACACGAGGACTTCCCAGGGGGTCACCCATCCTAGTACTACTCTCGCCCAAGCACGCTTAACTTCGGAGTTCTGATGGGATTCGGTGCATTAGTGCTGGTATGATCGCACCCGTCATGTTGAGGGCACAATTCCTTTATGTGTTAACGGTTCACAGTCCCAGCCTAGAGATATGGCCCATTTAAAAGGCCCAATGGGCTTAACGACAACCCATCCGATTCAACAACGCAGCATCCTCGCAAGACGTGATATCGACGCATTGTAGGGTCCTCTAATGTGCCGCGACTATGGTTGTCTTCCTTTTAACAGCTCACGACGTACGATCCGGGACGAAAAAACAGAGCAAAAGAAGAAAAGTAGCCCGAAACTGATGAAAACGTTCGATTTTGAGCTCTGAAAAGTGCACGGCGAGCTAGCTACCTGCCCCCGTCGTAGAGCTCTCGGAGAGCTTTCCAACGGTATGCTGTGCGCCGTGTAACTCCTTACGGATCAAAAGTTATGGGCACCGGAGCGACGGAGACCTGGTCACAAGCCCTACGCCCTGGGTTTGCGGGCCTAGCCTCCACGTGAAGAGAAGTTGTCTTGCCCAAGGTGCCGTGGGATTCGATAATAGAAATGTGGTGGGTAAAGTATCTTGGCAACCCTAACCGGAGCAAAAAAAATTGAAAAGGGGAGTGCAACACGAGGACTTCCCAGGGTGTCACCCATCCTAGTACTACTCTCGCCCAAGCACGCTTAACTTCGGAGTTCTGATGGGATCCGGTGCATTAGTGCTGGTATGATCGCACCCGTCATGTTGAGGGCACAATTCCTTTATGTGTTAACGGTTCACAGTCCCAGCCTAGAGATATGGCCCATTCAAAAGGCCCAATGGCTTAACGACAACCTATCCGCTTCAACAACGTAGCATCCTTGCAAGACGTGATATCGACGCATTGTAGGGTCCTCTAATGTGCCGCGAGTATGGTTGTCGTCCTTTTAACAGCTCACGACGTACGATCCGGGACGGAAAAACAGAGCAAAAGAAGAAAAGTAGCCCGAAACTGATGAAAACGTTCGATTTTGAGCTCTGAAAAGTGCACGGCGAGCTAGCTACCTGCCCCCGTCGTAGAGCTCTCGGAGAGCTTTCCAACGGTATGCTGTGCGCCGTGCAACTCCTTACGGATCAAAAGTTATGGGCACCGGAGCGATGGAGACCTGGTCACAAGCCCTACGCCCTGGGTTTGCGGGCCTAGCCTCCACGTGAAGAGAAGTTGTCTTGCCCAAGGTGCCGTGGGATTCGATAATAGAAATGTGGTGGGTAAAGTATCTTGGCAACCCTAACCGGAGCAAAAAAAATTGAAAAGGGGGGTGCAACACGAGGACTTCCCAGTAGGTCACCCATCCTAGTACTACTCTCGCCCAAACACGCTTAACTTCGGAGTTCTGATGGGATCCGGTGCATTAGTGCTGGTATGATCGCACCCGTCATGTTGAGGGCACAATTCCTTTATGTGTTAACAGGTCACAGTCCCAACCTAGAGATATGGCCCATTCAAAAGGCCCAATGGGCTTAACGACAACCCATCCGCTTCAACAACGCAGCATCGTCGCAAGACATGATATCGACGCATTGTAGGGTCCTCTAATGTGCCGTGAGTAAGGTTGTCGTCCTTTTAACAGCTCACGACGTACGATCCGGGATGAAAAAATAGAGCAAAAGAAGAAAAGTGGCCCGAAACTGATGAAAACGTTCAATTTTGAGCTCTGAAAAGGGTATAGCGAGCTAGCTAGCTGCCCCCATCGTAGAGCTCTCAGAGAGCTTTCCAACGGTATGCTTTGCGCCTCGTAACTCCTTAAAGATCAAAAGTTATGGGCACCGGAGCGACGGAGACCTAGTCACAAGCCCTGCGCCCTCGGTTTGCGGGCCCAGCCTCCCCGTGAAGAGAAGTTGTCTTGCCCAAGGTGCCGTGGGACTCGATAATAGAACTGTGGGGGGTAAAGTATCTTGGCAACCCTAACCGGAGCAAAAAAAATTGAAAAGGGGGGTGCAACACGAGGACTTCCCAGTGGGTCACCCATCCTAGTACTACTCTCGCCCAAACACGCTTAACTTCGGAGTTCTGATGGGATCCGGTGCATTAGTGCTGGTATGATCGCACCCGTCATGTTGAGGGCACAATTCCTTTATGTGTTAACGGTTCACAGTCCCAGCCTAGAGATATGGCCCATTCTAAAGGCCCAATGGGCTTAACGACAACCCATCCGCTTCAACAACGCAGCATCCGCGCAAGACGTGATATCGACTCATTGTAGGGTCCTCTAATGTGCCGCGAGTAAGGTTGTCGTCCTTTTAACAGCTCACGACGTACGATCCGGGACGGAAAAACAGAGCAAAAGAAGAAAAGTGGCCCGAAACTGATGAAAACGTTCGATTTTGAGCTCCGAAAAGGGCACAGCAAGCATGCTTGCTGCCCCCGTCATAGAGCTCTCAGAGAGCTTTCCAACGGTATGCTGTGCGCCTTGTAACTCCTTACGGATCAAAAGTTATGGGCACCGGTTTGCGGGCCCAGCCTCCACGTGAAGAGAAGTTGTCTTGCCCAATGTGCCGTTGGATTCGATAATAGAAATGTGGTGGGTAAAGTATCATGGCAACCCTAACCGGAGCAAAAAAAATTGAAAAGGGGGGTGCAACACGAGGACTTCCAAGGGGGTCACTCATCCTAGTACTACTCTCGCCCAAGCACGCTTAACTTCAGAGTTCTGATGGGATCCGGTGCATTAGTGCTGGTATGATCGCACCCGTCATGTTGAGGGCACAATTCTTTTATGTGTTAACGGTTCACAGTCCCAGCCTAGAGATATGGCCCATTCAAAAGGCCCAATGGGCTTAACGGTAACCCATCCACTTCAACAACGCAGCATCCTCGCAAGATGTGATATCGATGCATTGTAGGGTCCTCTAATGTGCCGCGAGTAAGGTTGTCGTCCTTTTAACAGCTCACGACGTACAATCCGAGACGGAAAAACAGAGCAAAAGTAGAAAAATGGCCCGAAACTGATGAAAACGTTCGATTTTGAGCTCCGAAAAGGGCACAGGGAGCTAGCTTGCTGCCCCCGTCGTAGAGTTCTCAAAGAGCTTTCCAACGGTATACTGTGCGCCTCGTAAATCCTTACGGATCAAAAGTTATGGGCACCGGAGCGACGGAGACCTGGTCACAAGCCCTACGCCCTCGGTTTGCGGGCCCAGCCTCCACGTGAAGAGAAGTTGTCTTGCCCAAGGTGCCGGGGGATTCGATAATAGAAAAGTGGTGGGTAAAGTATCTTGGCAACCCTAACCGGAGCAAAAAAAATTGAAAAGGGGGGTGCAACACGAGGACTTCCCAGGGGGTCACCCATCCTAGTACTACTCCCGCCCAAGCACGCTTAACTTCGGAGTTATGATGGGATCCGGTGCATTAGTGCTGGTATGATCGCACCCGTCATGTTGAGGGCACAATTCCTTTATGTGTTAACGGTTCACAGTCCCAGCCTAGAGATATGGCCCATTCAAAAGGCCCAATAGGCTTAACGACAACCGATCCGCTTCAACAACACAGCATCCTCGAAAGACGTGATATCGACGCATTGTAGGGTCCTCTAATGTGCCGCGAGTAAGGTTGTCGTCCTTTTAACAGCTCACGACGCACGATCCGGGACGGACAAATAGAGCAAAAGAAGAAAAGTAGCCTGAAACTGATGAAAACGTTCGATTTTGAGCTCCGAAAAGGGCATGGAAGGCTAGCTACCTGCCCCCGTCGTAGAGCTCTCGGAGAGCTTTCCAACGGTATGCTGTGCGCCGCGTAACTCCTTACGGATCAAATGTTATGGGCACCGGAGCGACGGAGACCTGGTCACAAGCCCTACGCCCTCGGTTTGCGGGCCCAGCCTCCCCGTGAAGAGAAGTTGTCTTGCCCAAGGTGCCGTGGGATTCGATAATAGAAATGTGGTGGGTAAAGTATCTTGGCAACCCTAACCGGAGCAAAAAAAATTGAAAAGGGGGGTGCAACACGAGGACTTCCCAGGGGGTCACCCATCCTAGTACTACTCTCGCCCAAGCACGCTTAACTTCGGAGTTCTGATGGAATCCGGTGCATTAGTGCTGGTATGAACGCACCCGTCATGTTGAGGGCACAATTCCGTTATGTGTTAACGGTTCACAGTCCCAGCCTAGAGATATGGCCCATTCAAAAGGCCCAATGGGCTTAACGACAACCCATCCGCTTCAACAACGCAGCATCCTCGCAAGACGTGATATCGACGCATTGTAGGGCCTCTAATGTGCCGCGAGTAAGGTTGTCGTCCTTTTAACAGCTCACGACGTACGATCCGAGAAGGAAAAATAGAGCAAAAGAAGAAAAGTGGCCCGAAACTGATGAAAAGGTTTGATTTTGAGCTCTGAAAAGGGCACAGCGAGCTAGCTAGTTGCACCCGTCGTAGAGCTCTCAGAGAGCTTTCCAACGGTATGCTGTGCGCCTCGTAACTCCTTACGGATCAAAAGTTATGGGCACCGGTTTGCGGGCCCAGCCTCCATGTGAAGAGAAGTTGTCTTGCCCAAGGTGCCGTGGTATTCGATAATAGAAATGTGGTGGGTAAAGTATCTTGACAACCCTAATCGGAGCAAAAAAAATTGAAAAGGGGGGTGCAACACGAGGACTTCCCAGGGGGTCACCCATCCTAGTACTACTCTCGCCCAAGCACGCTTAACTTCTGAGTTCTGATGGGATCCGGTGCATTAGTGCTGGTATGATCGCACCCGTCATGTTGAGGGCACAATTCCTTTATGTGTTAACGGTTCACAGTCCCAGCCTAGAGATATGGCCCATTCAAAAGGCCCAATGGGCTTAACGACAACCCATCCGCTTCAACAACGCAGCATCCTCGTAAGAGGTGATATCGACGCATTGTAGGGTCCTCTAATGTGCCGCGAGCGAAGTTGTCGTCCTTTTAACAGCTCACGACGTACTATCCGGGACGGAAAAACAGAGCAAAAGAAGAAAAGTGGCCCGAAACTAATGAAAACGTTCGATTTTGAGCTCCGAAAAGGGCAAAGCGAGCTAACTGGCTGCCCCCGTCGTAGAGCTCTCAGAGAGCTTTCCAACGGTATTCTGTGCGCCTCGTAACTCCTTACGGATCAAAAGTTATGGGCACCGGTTTGCGGGCCCAGCCTCCACGTGAAGAGAAGTTGTCTTGCCCAAGGTGCCGTGGGATTCGATAATAGAAATGTGGTGGGTAAAGTATCTTGGCAACCGTAACCGGAGCAAAAAAAATTGAAATGGGGGGTGCAACACAAGGACTTCCCAAGGGGTCACCCATCCTAGTACTACTCTCGCCCAAGCACGCTTAACTTCGGAGTTCTGATGGGATCCGGTGCATTAGTACTGGTATGATCGCACCCGTCATGTTGAGGGCACAATTCCTTTATGTGTTAACGGTTCACAGTCCCAGCCAATAGATATGGCCCATTCAAAATGCCCAATAGGCTTAACGACAACCCATCTGCTTCAACAACGCAGCAACCTCGCAGTATGTGATATCGACGCATTGTAGGGTCCTCTAATGTGCCGCGAGTAAGGTTGTCGTCCTTTTAACAGCTCACGACGTACGATCCGGGACGGAAAAATAGAGCAAAAGAAGAAAAGTGGTCCGAAACTGATAAAAAGGTTTGATTTTGAGCTCTGAAAAGGGCACAGCGAGCTAGCTAGCTGCCCCCGTCGTAGAGCTCTCAGAGAGCTTTCCAACGGTATGCTGTGCGCCTCGTAACTCCTTACGGATCAAAAGTTATGGGCACCGGTTTGCGGGCCCAGCCTCCACGTGAAGAGAAGTTGTCTTGCCCAAGGTGCCGTGGGATTTGATAATAGAAATGTGGTGGGTAAAGTATCTTGGAAACCCTAACCGGAGCAAAAAAAATTGAAAAAGGGGGTGCAACACGAGGACTGGACGGGGTGTCACCCATCCTAGTACTACTCTCGTCCAAGCACGCTTAACTTCGGAGTTCTGATGGGATCCGGTGCATTAGTGCTGGTATGATCGCACCCGTCATGTTGAGGGCACAATTCCTTTATGTGTTAACAGTTCACAGTCCCAGCCTAGAGATATGGCCCATTCAAAAGGCCCAATGGGCTTAACGACAACCCATCCGCTTCAACAACGCAGCATCCTCGCAAGACGTGATATCGACGCATTGTAGGGTGCTCTAATGTGCCGCGAGTAAGGTTGTCGTCCTTTTAACAGCTCACGACGTACGATCCCGGACGGAAAAATAGAGCAAAAGAAGAAAAGTGGCCCGAAACTGATGAAAAGGTTCGATTTTGAGCTCCGAAAAAGGCACAGCGAGCTAGCTAGCTGCCCCCGTCGTAGAGCTCTCAGAGAGCTTTCCAACGGTATGCTGTGCGCCTCATAACTCCTTACGGATCAAAAATTATGGGCACCGGTTTGCGGGCCCAGCCTCCACGTGAAGAGAAGTTGTCTTGCCCAAGGTGCCGTGGGATTCGATAATAGAAATGTGGTGGGTAAAGTATCTTGGCAACCCTAACCGGAGCAAAAAAAATTGAAAAGGGGGGTGCAACACGAGGACTTGACGGGGTGTCACCAATCCTAGTACTACTCTCGCCCAAGCACGCTTAACTTCGGAGTTCTGATGGGATCCGGTGCATTAGTGCTGGTATGATCGCACCCGTCATGTTGAGGGCACAATTCCTTTATGTGTTAACGGTTCACAGTCCCAGCCTAGAGATATGGCCCATTCAAAAGGCCTAATGGGCTTAACGACAACCCATCCGCTTCAACAACGCAGCATCCTCGCAAGATGTGATATCGACGCATTGTATGGTCCTCTAATGTGCCGCGAGTAAGGTTGTGGTCCTTTTAACAGCTCACGGCGTACGATCTGTGACGGAAAAACAGAGCAAAGGAAGAAAAGTGGCCCGAAACTGATGAAAACGTTCGATTTTGTGCTCCGAAAAGGACACAGCGAGCTAGCTAGCTGCCCCCGTCGTAGAGCTCTCAGAAATCTTTCCAACGGTATGCTGTGCGCCTCGTAACTCCTTACGGATCAAAAGTTATGGGCACAGGAGCGACGGTGACCTGGTCACAAGCCCTACGCCCTCGGTTTGCGGGCCCAGCCTCCACGTGAAGAGAAGTTGTCTTGCCCAAGGTGCCGTGGGATTCGATACTAGAAATGTGGTGGGTAAAGTATCTTGGCAACCCTAACCGGAGCAAAAAAAATTGAAAAGGGGGGTACAACACGAGGACTTCCCAGGGGGTCACCCATCCTAGTACTACTCTCCCCCAAGCATGCTTAACTTCGGAGTTCTGATGGGATCCGGTGCATTAGTGCAGGTATGATCGCACCCGTCATGTTGAGGGCACAATTCCTTTATGTGTTAACGGTTCACAGTCCCAGCCTAGAGATATGGCCCATTCAAAAGGCCCAATGGGCTTAACGACAACCCATCCGCTTCAACAACGCAGCATCCTCGCAAGACGTGATATCGACGCATTGTGGGGTCCTCTAATGTGCCGCGAGTAAGGTTGTCGTCCTTTTAACAGCTCACGACGTACGATCCGGGACGGAAAAACAGAGCAAAAGAAGAAAAGTGGCCCGAAACTGATGAAAATGTTCGATTTTGAGCTCCGGAAAGGGCAAAGCGAGCTAGCTGGCTGCCCCTGTCGTAGAGCTCTCAGAGAGCTTTCCAACGATATGCTGTGCGCCTCGTAACTCCTTACGGATGAAAAGTTATGGGCACCGGAGCGACGGAGACCTGGTCACAAGCCCTACGCCCTCGGTTTGCGGGCCCAGCCTCCACGTGAAGAGAAGTTGTCTTGCCCAAGGTGCCGTGGGATTCGATAATAGAAATGTGGTGGGTAAATTATCTTGGCAACCCTAACCGGAGCAAAAAAATTGAAAAGGGGGGTGCAACACGGGGACTTCCCAGGGGGTCACCCATCCTAGTACTACTCTCGCCCAAGCACGCTTAACTTCGGAGTTCTAATGGGATCCGGTGCATTAGTGCTGGTATGATCACACCCGTCATGTTGAGGGCACAATTCCTTTATGTGTTAACGGTTCACAGTCCCAGCCTAGAGATGTGGCCCATTGAAAAGGCCAAATGGGCTTAACGACAACCCATCCGCTTCAACAACGCAGCATCCTTGCAAGACGTGATATCGACGCATTGTAGGGTCCTCTAATGTGCCGCGAGTAAGGTTGTCGCCCTTTTAACAGCTCACGACGTACGATCTGGGACGGAAAAATAGAGCAAAAGAAGAAAAGTGGCCCGAAACTGATGAAAACGTTCGATTTTGAGCTCCAAAAAGGGCACAGCAAGCTAGCTAGATGCCCCCGTCTTAGAGCTCTCAGAGAGCTTTCCAACGGTTTGCTGTACGCCTCGTAACTCCTTTTGGATCAAAAGTTATGGGCACCGGAGCGACGGAGACCTGGTCACAAGCCCAACGCCCTCGGTTTGCGGGCCCAGCCTCCACGTGAAGAGAAGTTGTCTTGCCCAAGGTGCTGTGGGATTCGATAATAGAAATGTGGTGGGTAAAGTATCTTGGCAACCCTAACCGGAGCAAAAAAAATTGAAAAGGGGGGTGCAACACAAGAACTTCCCAGGCGGACACCCATCCTAGTACTACTCTCGCCCAAGCACGCTTAACTTCGGAGTTCTGATGGGATCCGATGCATTAGTGCTGGTATGATCGCACCCGTCATGTTGAGGGCACAATTCCTTTATGTGTTAACGGTTCACAGTCCCAGCCTAGAGATATGGCCCATTCAAAAGTCCCAATGGTCTTAACGACAACCCATCCGCTTCAACAACGCAGCATCCTCGCAAGACGTGATATCGACGCATGGTAGGGTCCTCTAATGTGCCGCGAGTAAGGTTGTCATCCTTTTAACTGCTCATGACGTACGATCCAGGACGGAAAAACAGAGCAAAAGAAGAAAAGTGGCCCGAAACTGATGAAAACCTTCGATTTTGAGCTCCAAAAAGGGCACAGCAAGCTAGCTTGCTGCCCACGTCGTAGAGCTCTCAGAGAGCTTTCCAACGGTTTGCTGTGCGCCTCGTAACTCCTTACGGATCAAAAGTTATGGGCACCGGAGCGACGGAGACCTGGTCACAAGCCTTACTTCCTCGGTTTGCGGGCCCAGCCTCCACGTGAAGAGAAGTTGTCTTGCCCAAGGTGCCGTGGGATTCGATAATAGAAATGTGGTGGGTAAAGTATCTTGGCAACCCTAACCGGAGCAAAAAAAATTGAAAAGGGGGGTGCAACACGGGGACTTCCCAGGGGGTCACCCATCCTAGTACTACTCTCGCCCAAGCACGCTTAACTTCGGAGTTCTAATGGGATCCGGTGCATTAGTGCTGGTATGACCGCACCCGTCATGTTGAGGGCACAATTCCTTTATGTGTTAACGGTTCACAGTCCCAGCCTAGAGATATGGCCCATTCAAAAGGCCCAATGGGCTTAACGACAACCCATCCGCTTCAACAACGCAGCATCCTCGCAAGACGTGATATCGACACATTGTATGGTCCTCTAATGTGACGCGAGTAAGGTTGTCGTCCTTTTAACAGCTCACGGCGTACGATCCGGGACGGAAAAATAGAGCAAAGGAAGAAAAGTGGCCCGAAACTGATGAAAACGTTCGATTTTGTGCTCTGAAAAGGGCAAAGCGAGCTAGGTAGCTGCCCCCGTCGTAGAGCTCTCAGAAATCTTTCCAACGGTATGCTGTGCGCCTCGTAACTCCTTACGGATCAAAAGTTATGGGCACCGGAGCGACGGAGACCTGGTCACAAGCCCTACGCCCTCGGTTTGCGGGCCCAGCCTCCACGTGAAGAGAAGTTGTCTTGCCCAAGGTGCCGTGGGATTCGATACTAGAAATGTGGTGGGTAAAGTATCTTGGCAACCCTAACCGGAGCAAAAAAAATTGAAAAGGGGGGTACAACACGAGGACTTCCCAGGGGGTCACCCATCCTAGTACTACTCTCCCCCAAGCATGCTTAACTTCGGAGTTCTGATGGGATCCGGTGCATTAGTGCTGGTATGATCGCACCCGTCATGTTGAGGGCACAATTCCTTTATGTGTTAACGGTTCACAGTCCCAGCCTCGAGATATGGCTCATTCAAAAGGACCAATGGGCTTAACGACAACCAATCCGCTTCAACAACGAAGCATCCTCGCGAGACGTGATATCGACGTATTTTAGGGTCCTCTAATGTGCCGCGAGTAAGGTTGTAGTCCTTTTAACAGCTCACGACGTACGATCCGGGATGGAAAAACAGAGCAAAAGAAGAAAAGTGGCCCGAAACTGATGAAAAGGTTCAATTTTGAGCTCTGAAAAGCGCACAGCGAGCTAGCTAGCTGACACCGTCGTAGAGCTCTCAGAGAGCTTTCCAACGGTATGCTGTGCGCCTCGTAACTCCTTTCGGATCAAAAGTTATGGGCACCGGAGCGACGGAGACCTGGTCACAAGCCCTACGCCCTCGGTTTGCGGGCCCAGCCTCCACGTGAAGAGAAGTTTTCTTACCCAAGGTGCCGTGGGATTCGATAATAGAAATGTGGTGGGTAAAGTATCTTGGCAACCCTAACCGGAGCAAAAAAAATTGAAAAGGGGGGTGCAACACGAGGACTTCCCAGGGGGTCACCCATCCTAGTACTACTCTCGCCCAAGCACGCTTAACTTCGGAGTTCTGATGGGATCCGGTGCATTAGTGCTGGTATGATTGCACCCTTCATGTTGAGGGCACAATTCTTTTATGTGTTAACGGTTCACAGTCCCAGCCTAGAGATATAGCCCATTCAAAAGGCCCAATGGGCTTAACGACAACCCATCTGCTTCAACAACGCAGCATACTCGCAAGACGTGATATCGACGCATTGTAGGGTCCTCTAATGTGCCGCGAGTAAGGTTGTCGTCGTTTTAACAGCTCACGTCGTACGATCCGGGACGGAAAAATTGAGGAAAAGAAGAAAAGTGTCCCGAAACTGATGAAAACATTCGATTTTGAGCTCCGAAAAGGGCACAACGAGCTAGCTAGCTGCCCCCGTCGTAGAGCTCTCAGAGCGCTTTCCAACTGTATGCTGTGCGCCTCGTAACTCCTTACGGATCAAAAGTTATGGGCACCGGTTTGCCGGCCCAGCCTCAATGTGAAGAGAAGTTGTCTTGCCCAAGGTGCGGTGGTATTCGATAATAGAAATGTGGTGGGTAAAGTATCTTGGCAACCCTAACCGGAGCAAAAAAAATTGAAAAGGGGGGTGCAACACGAGGACTTCCCAGGGGGTCACCCATCCTAGTACTACTCTCGCCCAAGCACGCTTAACTTCGGAGTTCTGATAGGATTCGGTGCATTAGTGCTGGTATGATCGCACCCGTCATGTTGAGGGCACAATTCCTTTATGTGTTAACGGTTCACAGTCCCAACCTAGAGATATGGCCCATTCAAAAGGCCCAATGGGCTTAACGACAACCCATCCGCTTCAACAACGTAGCATCCTCGCAAGACGCGATATCGATGCATTGTAGGGTCCTCTAATGTGCCGCGAGTAAGGTTGTCGTCCTTTTAACAGCTCACGACGTACGATCCGGGACGGAAAAACAGAGCAAAAGAAGAAAAGTGGCCCGAAACTGATGAAAATGTTCGATTTTGAGCTCCGAAAAGGGCATAGCGAGCTAGCTAGTTTCCCCCATCGTAGAGCTCTCAGAGAGCTTTCCAACGGTATGCTGTACGCCTCGTAACTCCTTACGGATCAAAAGTTATAGGCACCGAAGCGACGGAGACCTGGTCACAAGCCCTACGCCCTCGGTTTGCGGGCCCAGCCTCCACGTGAAGAGAAGTTGTCTTGCCCAAGGTGCCGTGGGATTCGATAATAGAAATGTGGTGGGTAAAGTATCTTGGCAACCCTAACCGGAGCAACAAAAATTGAAAAGGGGGGTGCAACAAGAGGACTTCCCAGGCGGTCAGCCATCCTAGTACTACTCTCGCCCAAGCACGCTTAACTTCGGAGTTCTGATGGGATCCGGTGCATTAGTGCTGGTATGATCGCACCCGTCATGTTGAGGGCACAAATCCTTTATGTGTTAACGGTTCATACTCCCAGCCTAGAGATATGGCCCATTCAAAAGGCCCAATGGGCTTAACGACAACCCATCCGCTTCAACAACGCAGCATCCTCGCAAGACGTGATATCGACGCCTTGTAGGGTCCTCTAATGTGCCGCGAGTAAGGTTGTCGTCCTTTTAACAGCTCACGACGTACGATCCGGGACAGAAAAACAGAGCAAAAGAAGAAAAGTGGCCCGAAACTGATGAAAATGTTTGATTTTGAGTTCCGAAAAGGGCACAGCGAGCTATCAAGCTCCCCCCGTCGTAGAGCTCTCAGAGAGCATTCCAACGGTTTGCTGTGCGCCTCGTAACTCCTTACGGATCAAAAGTTATGGGCACCGGAGCGACGGAGACCTGGTCACAAGCCCTACGCCCTCGGTTTGCGGGCCCAACATCCACGTGAAGAGAAGTTGTCTTGCCCAAAGTGCCGTGGGATTCGATAATAGAAATGTGGTGGGTAAAGTATCTTGGCAACCCTAACCGGAGCAAAAAAAATTGAAAAGGGGGGTGCAACACGAGGACTTCCCAGGGGGTCACCCATCCTAGTACTACTCTCGCCCAAGCACGCTTAACTTCGGAGTTCTGATGGGATCCGGTGGATTAATGCTGGTATGATCGCACCCGTCATGTTGAGGGCACAATTCCTTTATGTGTTAACGGTTCACAGTCCCAGCCTAGAGATATGGCCCATTCAAAAGGCCCAATGGACTTAACGACAACCCATCCGCTTAAACAACGCAGCATCCTCGCAAGACGTGATACCGACGCATTGTAGGGTCCTCTAATGTGCCGCGAGTAAGGTTGTCATCCTTTTAACAGCTCACGACGTACGATCCGGGATGGAAAAACAGAGCAAAAGAAGAAAAGTGGCCAGAAACTGATGAAAACGTTCGATTTTGAGCTCCGAAAAGGGCACAGCAAGCTAGGTAGCTGCCCCTGTCGTAGAGCTCTCAGAGAGCTTTCCAACGGTATGCTGTGCGCCTCGTAACTCCTTACGGATCAAAAGTTATGGGCACCGGTTTGCGGGCCCAGCCTCCACGTGAAGAGAAGTTATCTTGCCCAAGGTGCCGTGGGATTCGATAATAGAAATGTGGTGGGTAAAGTATCTTGGCAACCCTAACCGGAGCAAAAAAAATTGAAAAGGGGGGTGCAACACGAGGACTTCCCAGGGGGTCACCCATCCTAGTACTACTCTCGCCCAAGCACGCTTAACTTCGGAGTTCTGATGGGATCCGGTGCATTAGTGCTGGTATGATCGCACCCGTCAGATTGAGGGCACAATTCCTTTATGTGTTAACGGTTCACAGTCCCAGCCTAGAGATATGGCCCATTAAAAAGGCCCAATAGGCTTAACGACAACCCATCCGCTTCAACAACGCAGCATCCTCGCAAGACGTGATATCGACGCATTGTAGGGTCCTCTAATGTGCCGCGGGTAAGGTTGTCGTCCTTTTAACAGCTCAGGACGTACGATCCGGGACGGAAAAACAGAGCAAAAGAAGAAAAGTGGCCCAAAAATGATGAAAAGGTTCGATTTTGAGCTCCGAAAAGGGCACAGCAAGCTAGCTAGCTGCCCCCGTCGTACAGCTCTCAGAGAGCTTTCCAACGGTATGCTGTGCGCCTCGTAACTCCTTACGGATCAAAAGTTATGGGCACCGGTTTGCGGGCCCAGCCTCCACTTGAAGAGAAGTTGTCTTGCCCAAGGTGTTGTGGGATTCGATAATAGAAATGTGGTGGGTAAAGTATCTTGGCAACCCTAACCGGAGCAAAACAAATTGAAAAGGGGGGTGCAACACGAGGACTTCCCAGGGGGTCACCCATCCTAGTACTACTCTCGCCCAAGCACGCTTAACTTCGGAGTTCTGATGGGATCCGGTGCATTAGTGCTGGTACGATCGCACCCGTCATGTTGAGGGCACAATTCCTTTATGTGTTAACGGTTCATAGTCCCAGCCTAGAGATATGGCCCATTCAAAAGGCCCAATGGGCTTAACGACAACCCATCCGCTTCAACAACGCAGCATCCTCGCAAGACGTGATATCGACGCATTTTAGGGTCCTCTAATGTGCCGCGAGTACGTATGTCATCCTTTTAACAGCTCACGACGTACGATCCGGGATGGAAAAACAGAGCAAATGAAGAAAAGTGGACTGAAACTGATGAAAACGTTTGATTTTGAGCTCCGAAAATGGCACAGCAAGCTAGCTAGCTGCCCTCGTCGTAGAGCACCCAGAGAGCTTTCCAACGGTATGCTGTGCGCCTCGTAACTCCTTACGGATCAAAAGTTATGGGCACCGGAGCGACGGAGACCTGGTCACAAGCCCTACGCCCTCGGTTTGCGGGCCCAGCCTCCACGTGAAGAGAATTTGTCTTGCCCAAGGTGCCGTGGGATTCGATAATAGAAATGTGGTGGGTAAAGTATCTTGGCAACGCTAACCGGAGCAAAAAAAATTGAAAAGGGGGGTGCAACACGAGGACTTCCCAGGGGGTCACCCATCCTAGTACTACTCTCGCCCAAGCACGCTTAACTTCGGAGTTCTTATGGGATCCGGTGCATTAGTGCTGGTATGATCGCACCCATCATGTTGAGGGCACAATTCCTTTATGTGTTAACGGTTCACAGTCCCAGCCTAGAGATATGGCCCATTCAAAAGGCCCAATGGGCTTAACGACAACCCATCCACTTCAACAACGCAGCATCCTCGCAAGACGTGATATCGACGCATTGTAGGGTCCTCTAATGTGACGCAAGTAAGGTTGTCATCCTTTTAACAGCTCACGACATACGATCCGGGACGGAAAAACAGAGCAAAAGAAGAAAAGTGGCCCGAAACTGATGAAAACGTTCGATTTTGAGCTCCGAAAAGGGCACAGCTTGCTACCTAGCTACCCCCATCGTAGAGCTCTCAGAGAGCTTTCCAACGGTATGCTGTGCACCTCGTAACTCCTTACGGATCAAAAGTTATGGGCACCGGAGCGACGGAGACTTGGTCGCAAGGCCTACGCCCTCGGTTTGCGGGCCCAGCCTCCACGTGAAGAGAAGTTGTCTTGCCCAAGGTGCCGTGGGATTCGATAATAGAAATGTGGTGGGTAAGTATCTTGGCAACGCTAACCGGAGCAAAAAAAATTGAAAAGGGGGGTGCAACACGAGGACTTCCCAGGGGGTCACCCATCCTAGTACTACTCTCGCCCAAGCACGCTTAACTTCGGAGTTCTGATGGGATCCGGTGCATTAGTGCTGGTATGATCGCACCCGTCATGTTGAGGGCACAATTCCTTTATGTGTTAACGGTTCACAGTCCCAGCCTAGAGATATGGCCCATTAAAAAGGCCCAATGGGCTTAACGACAACCCATCCGCTTCAACAACGCAACATCCTCGCAAGACGTGATATCGACGCATTGTAGGGTCCTCTTATGTGCCGCGAGTAAGGTTGTCGTCCTTTTAACAGCTCACGACGTACGATCCGGGACGGAAAAACAGAGCAGAAGAAGAAAAGTCGCCCGAAACTGATGAAAACGTTCAATTTTGAGCTCCGAAGAGGGCACAGCAAGCTAGCTAGTTGCCCCCGTCGTAGAGCTCTCAGAGAGCTTTCCAACGGTATGCTGTGCGCCTCGTAACTCCTTACGGATCAAAAGTTATGGGCACCGGAGCGACGGAGACCTAGTCACAAGCCCTACGCCCTTGGTTTGCGGGCCCAGGCTCCACGTGAAGAGAAGTTGTCTTGCCCAAGGTGCCGTGGGATTCGATAATAGAAATGTGGTGGGTAAAGTATCTTGGCAACGCTAACCGGAGCAAAAAAAATTGAAAAGGGGGGTGCAAAAGGGGGTGCAACACGAGGACTTCCCAGGGGGTCACCCATCCTAGTACTACTCTCGACCAGGCACGCTTAACTTCGGAGTTCTGATGGGATCCGGCGCATTAGTGCTGGTATGATGGCACCCGTCATGTTGAGGGCACCATTCCTTTATGTGTTAACGGTTCACAGTCCCAGCCTAGAGATATGGCCCATTCAAAAGGCCCAATGGGCTTAACGACAACCCATCCGCTTCCACAACGCAGCATCCTCGCAAGACGTGATATCGACGCATTGTAGGGTCCTCTAATGTACCACGAGTAAGGTTGTCGTCCTTTTAACAGCTCACGATGTACGATCCGGGACGGAAAAACAGAGCAAAAGAAGAAAAGTGGCCCGAAACTGATGAAAACGTTCAATTTTGAGCTCCGAAAAGGGCACAGCAAGCTCGCTTGCTGCCACCGTCGTAGAGCTCTCAGAGAGCTTTCCAACGGTATGCTGTGCGCCTCGTAAATCTTTACGGATCAAAAGTTATGGGCACCGGAGCGACGGAAACCTAGTCATAAGCCCCACGCCCTCGGTTTGCGGGCCCAGCCTCCCCGTGAAGAGAAGTTGTCTTGCCCAAGATGCCGTGCGATTCGATAATAGAAATGTGGTGGGTAAAGTATCTTGGCAACCCTAATCGGAGCAAAAAAAATTGAAAAGGGGGGTGCAACACGAGGACTTCGCAGGGGGTCACCCATCCTAGTACTACTCTCGCCCAAGCACGCTTAACTGCGGAGTTCTAATGGGATCCGGTGCATTAGTGCTGGTATGATCGCACCCGTCATGTTGACGGCATAAATCCTTTATGTGTTAACGGTTCACAGTCCCAGCCTAGAGATATGGCCAATTCAAAAGGCCCAATGGTCTTAACGACAACCCATCCGCTTCAACAACGCAGCATCCGTGCAAGACGTGATATCGACGCATTGTAGGGTCCTCTAATGTGCCGCTAGTAAGGTTGTCGTCCTTTTAACAGCTCACGACGTACGATCCGGGACCGAAAAACAGAGCAAAAGAAGAAAAGTGGCCCGAAATTGATGAAAACGTTCAATTTTGAGCTCCGAAAAGGGTACAGCAAGCTAGCTAGCTGCCCCCGTCGTAGAGCTCTCAGAGAACTTTCCAACGGTATGCTGTGCGCCTCGTAACTCCTTACGGATCAAAAGTTATGGGCACCGGAGCGACGGAAACCTAGTCATAAGCCCCACGCCCTCGGTTTGCGGGCCCAGCCTCCCCGTGAAGAGAAGTTGTCTTGCCCAAGATGCCGTGCGATTCGATAATAGAAATGTGGTGGGTAAAGTATCTTGGCAACCCTAATCGGAGCAAAAAAAATTGAAAAGGGGGGTGCAACACGAGGACTTCGCAGGGGGTCACCCATCCTAGTACTACTCTCGCCCAAGCACGCTTAACTGCGGAGTTCTAATGGGATCCGGTGCATTAGTGCTGGTATGATCGCACCCGTCATGTTGACGGCATAAATCCTTTATGTGTTAACGGTTCACAGTCCCAGCCTAGAGATATGGCCAATTCAAAAGGCCCAATGGTCTTAACGACAACCCATCCGCTTCAACAACGCAGCATCCGTGCAAGACGTGATATCGACGCATTGTAGGGTCCTCTAATGTGCCGCTAGTAAGGTTGTCGTCCTTTTAACAGCTCACGACGTACGATCCGGGACGGAAAAACAGAGCAAAAGAAGAAAAGTGGCCCGAAATTGATGAAAACGTTCAATTTTGAGCTCCGAAAAGGGTATAGCAAGCTAGCTAGCTGCCCCCGTCGTAGAGCTCTCAAAGAGCTTTCCAACGGTATGCTGTGCGCCTCGTAACTCCTTACGGATCAAAAGTTATGGGCACCGGTTTGCCGGCCCAGCCTCCGTGTGAAGAGAAGTTGTCTTGCCCAAGGTGCCGTGGTATTCGATAATAGAAATGTGGTGAGTAAAGTATCTTGGCAACCCTAACCGGAGCAAAAAAAATTGAAAAGGGGGGTGCAACACGAGGACTTCCCAGGGGGTCACCCATCCTAGTACTACTCTCGCCCAAGCACGCTTAACTTCGGAGTTCTGATGGGATCCGGTGCATTAGTGCTGGTATGATCGCACCCGTCATGTTGAGGGCACAATTCCTTTATATGTTAACGGTTCACAGTCCCAGCCTAGAGATATGGCCCATTCAAAAGGCCCAATGGGCTTAACGACAACCCATCCACTTCAACAACGCAGCATCCTCGCAAGACGTGGTATCGACGCATTGTAGGGTCCTCTAATGTGCCGCGAGTAAGGTAGTCACCCTTTTAACAGCTCACGACGTACGATCTCGGACGGAGAAACAGAGCAAAAGAAGAAAAGTGGGCCGAAACTGATGAAAACGTTCGATTTTGTGCTCCGAAAAGGGCACAGGGAGCTGGCGAGCTGCCCCCGTCGTAGAGCTCTCAGAGA
Organism: Ehretia macrophylla; assembly: GCA_037974665.1. NCBI lineage: Eukaryota > Viridiplantae > Streptophyta > Magnoliopsida > Boraginales > Ehretiaceae > Ehretia > Ehretia macrophylla. Next base: position 2,255,165 of record CM075780.1, read on the forward strand.
GCTTTCCAACGGTATGTTGTGCGCCTCGTAACTCCATACGGATCAAAAGTTATGGGCACCGGTTTGCGGGTCCAGCCTCCACGTGAAGAGAAGTTGTCTTGCCCAAGGTGCCGTGGGATTCGATAACAGAAATGTGGTGGGTAAAGTATCTTGGCAACCCTAATCGGAGCAAAAAAAATTGAAAAGGGGGGTGCAACACGAGGACTTCGCAGGGGGTCACCCATCCTAGTACTACTCTCGCCCAAGCACGCTTAACTGCGGAGTTCTAATGGGATCCGGTGCATTAGTGCTGGTATGATCGCACCCGTCATGTTGAGGGCACAATTCCTTTATGTGTTAACGGTTCACAGTCCCAGCCTAGAGATATGGCCCAATCAAAAGGCGCAATAGGCTTAACGACAACCCATCCGCTTCAACAACGCAGCATCCACGCAAGACATGATATCGACGCATTGTAGGGTCCTCTAATGTGCCGCGAGTAAGGTTGTCGTCCTTTTAACAGCTCACGACGTACGATCCGGGATGGAAAAACAGAGCAAAAGAAGAAAAGTGGCCCAAAACTGATGAAAACGTTCAATTTTGAGCTCCGATAAGGGCAAAACGAGCTAGCTTGCAGCCACCGTCGTAGAGCTCACAGAGAGCTTTCCAACGGTATGCTGTGCGCCTCGTAACTCCTTACGGATCAAAAGTTATGGGCACCGGAGCGACGGAGACCTGGTCACAAGCCCTACGCCCTCGGTTTGCTGGCCCAGCCTCCACGTGAAGAGAAGTTGTCTTACCCAAGGTGCCGTGGGATTCGATAATAGAAATGTGGTGGGTAAAGTATCTTGGCAACGCTAACCGGAGCAAAAAAAATTGAAAAGGGGGGTGCAACACGAGGACTTCTCTGGGGGTCACCCATCCTAGTACTACTCTCGCCCAAGCACGCTTAACTTCGGAGTTCTGATGGGATCCGGTGCATTATTGCTGGTATGATCGCACCCGTCATGTTGAGGGCACAATTCCTTTATTTGTTAACGGTTCACAGTCCCAGCCTAGAGATATGGCCCATTCAAAAGGCCCAATGGGCTTAACGACAACCCATCCGCTTCAACAACATAGCATCCTCGCATGACGTGATATCTACGCATTGTAGGGTCCTCTAATGTGCCGCGAGTAAGGTTGTCGTCCTTTTAACAGCTCAAGACGTACGATCCGGGACGGAAAAACAGAGCAAAAGAAGAAAAGTGGCCCGAAACTAATGAAAACGTTCGATTTTGAGCACACAGTGAGAGAGCTAGCTACCCCCGTCGTAGAGCTCTCAAAGAGCTTTCCAACGGTATGTTGTGCGCCTCGTAACTCCTTACGGATCAAAAGTTATGGGCACCGGAGCGACGGAGACCTGGTCACAAGCCCTACGCCCTCGGTTTGCGGGCCCAGCCTCCACGTGAAGAGAAGTTGTCTTGCCGAAGGTGCCGTGGGATTCGATAATAGAAATGTGGTGGGTAAAGTATCTTGGCAACCCTAACCGGAGCAAAAAAAATTGAAAAGGGGGGTGCAACACGAGGACTTCCCAGGGGGTCACCCATCCTAGTACTACTCTCACCCAAGCACGCTTAACTTCGTTGTTCTGATGGGATCCGGTGCATTAGTGATGGTATGATCGCACCCGTCATGTTGAGGGCACAATTCCTTTATGTGTTAACAGTTCACAGTCCCAGCCTAGAGATATGGCCCATTCAAAAGGCCCAATGGGCTTAACGACAACCCATCCGCTTCAACAACGTAGCATCCTCGCAAGACGTGATATCGACGCATTGGAGGGTCCTCTAATGTGCCGCGAGTAAGGTTGTCGTCCTTTTAACAGCTCACGACGTACGATCCGGGACGGAAAAACAGAGCAAAAGAAGAAAAGTGGCTCGAAACTGATGAAAACGTTTGATTTTGAGCTCTGAAAGGGGCGAAGCAAGCTAGTTTGCTGCCCCCGTCGTAGAGTTCTCAGAGAGCTTTCCAACGGTATGCTGTGCGCCTCGTAAATCCTTACGGATCAAAAGTTATGGGCACCGGAGCGACGGAGACCTGGTCACAAGCCCTACGCCCTCGGTTTGCGGGCCCAGCTTCCCCGTGAAGAGATGTTGTCTTGCCTAAGGTGCCGTGGGATTCGATAATAGAAATGTGGTGGGTAAAGTATCTTGGCAACCCTAACCGGAGCAAAAAAAATTGAAAAGGGGGGTGCAACACGAGGACTTCCCAGGGGGTCACCCATCCTAGTACTACTCTAGCCCAAGCACGCTTAACTTCGGAGTTCTAATGGGATCCGGTGCATTAGTGTTGGTATGATCGCACCCGTCATGTTGAGGGCACAATTCCTTTATGTGTTAACAGTTCACATTCCCAGCCTAGAGATATGGCCCATTCAAAAGGCCCAATGGGCTTAACGACAACCCATCCGATTCAACAACAAAGCATCATCGTAAGACGTGATATCGACGCATTGTAGGGTCCTCTAATGTGCCGTGAGTAAGGTTATCGTCCTTTTAACAGCTCACGATGTACGATCCGGGACGGAAAAGTAGAGCAAAAGAAGAAAAGTGGCCCGAAACTGATGAAAACGTTCAATTTTGAGCTCCGAAAAGGGCACAGCAAGCTAGCTTGCTGCCACTGTCGTAGAGCTCTCAGAGAGCTTTCCAACGTTATGCTGTGCGCCTCGTAAGTCCTTACGGATCAAAAGTTATGGGCACCGGAGCGACGGAGACCTGGTCACAAGCCCTACGCCCTCGGTTTGCGGGCCCAGCTTCCCCATGAAGAGATGTTGTCTTGCCCAAGGTGCCGTGGTATTCGATAATAGAAATGTGGTGAGTAAAGTATCTTGGCAACCCTAACCGGAGCAAAAAAAATTGAAAAGGGGGATGCAACACGAGGACCTCCCAGGGGGTCACCCATCCTAGTACTACTCTCGCCCAAGCACGCTTAACTTCGGAGTTCTGATGGGATCCGGTGCATTATTGCTGGTATGATCGCACCCGTCATGTTGAGGGCACAATTCCTTCATGTGTTAACGGTTCACAGTCCCAGCGTAGAGATATGGCCCATTCAATAGGCCCAATGGGCTTAACGACAACCCATCCGCTTCAACAACGTAGCATCCTCGTAAGACGTGATATCGATGCATTGTAGGGTCCTCTAATGTGCCGCGAGTAAGGTTGTAGTCCTTTTAACAGATCACGACGTACGATCCGGGACGGAAAAATAGAGCAAAAGAAGAAAAGTGACCCGAAACTGATGAAAACGTTTGATTTTGAGCTCTAAAAAGGGCGAAGCAAGCTAGTTTGCTGCCCCCGTCGTAGAGTTCTCAGAGAGCTTTCCAACGGTATGCTGTGCGCCTCGTAACTCCTTACGGATCAAAAGTTATGGGCACCGGAGCGACGGAGACCTGGTCACAAGCCCTACTCCCTCGGTTTGCGGGCCCAGCTTCCCCGTGAAGAGAAGTTGTCTTGCCCAAGGTGCCGTGGGATTCGATAATAGAAATGTGGTGGGTAAAGTATCTTGGTAACCCTAACCGGAGCAAAAAAAATTGAAAAGGGGGGTGCAACACGAGGACTTCCCAGGGGGTCACCCATCCTAGTACTACTCTCGCCCAAGCACGCTTAACTTCGGAGTTCTAATGAGATCCGGTGCATTAGTGCTGGTATGATCGCACCTGTCATGTTGAGGGCACAATTCCTTTATGTGTTAACGGTTCACAGTCCCAGCCTAGAGATATGGCCCATTCAAAAGGCCCAATGGGCTTAACGACAACCCATCCGCTTCAACAACGCAGCATCCTCGCAAGACGTGATATCGACGCATTGTAGGGTCCTCTAATGTGCCGCGAGTAAGGTTGTCGTCCTTTTAACAGCTCACGATGTACGATCCGGGACGGAAAAACAGAGCAAAAGAAGAAAAGTGGCCCGAAATTGATGAAAACGTTCAATTTTGAGCTCCGAAAAGGGCACAGCAAGCTAGCTTGCTGCCACCTTCGTAGAGCACTCAGAGAGCTTTCCAACGGTATGCTGTGCGCCTCGTAACTCCTTACGGATCAAAAGTTATGGGCACCGGAGCGACGGAAACCTAGTCACAAGCCCCACGCCCTCGGTTTGCGGGCCCAGCCTCCCCGTTAAGAGAAGTTGTCTTGCCCAAGATGCCGTGGGATTCGATAATAGAAATGTGGTGGGTAAAGTATCTTGGCAACCCTAATCGGAGCAAAAAAAATTGAAAAGGGGGGTGCAACACGAGGACTTCGCAGGTGGTCACCCATCCTAGTACTACTCTCGCCCAAGCACGCTTAACTGCGGAGTTCTAATGGGATCCGGTGCATTAGTGCTGGTATGATCGCACCCGTCATGTTGACGGCATAAATCCTTTATGTGTTAACGGTTCACAGTCCCAGCCTAGAGATATGGCCCATTCAAAAGGCCCAATGGTCTTAACGACAACCCATCCGCTTCAACAACGCAACATCCTTGCAAGACGTGATATCGAGGCATTGTAGGGTCCTCTAATGTGCCGCTAGTAAGGTTGTCGTCCTTTTAACAGCTCACGACGTACGATCCGGGACGAAAAAACAGAGCAAAAGAAGAAAAGTGGCCCGAAATTGATGAAAACGTTCAATTTTGAGTTCCGAAAAGGGTACAGCAAGCTAGCTAGCTGACCCCGTCGTAGAGCTCTCAGAGAGCTTTCCAACGGTATGTTGTGCGCTTCGTAACTCCTTACGGATCAAAAGTTATGGGCACCGGTTTGCCGGCCCAGCCTCCGTGTGAAGAGAAGTTGTCTTGCCCAAGGTGCCGTGGTATTCGATAATAGAAATGTGGTGAGTAAAGTATCTTGGCAACCCTAACCGGAGCAAAAAAAATTGAAAAGGGGGGTGCAACACGAGGACCTCCCAGGGGGTCACCCATCCTAGTACTACTCTCGCCCAAGCACGCTTAACTTCGGAGTTCTGATGGGATCCGGTGCATTAGTGCTGGTATGATCGCACCCGTCATGTTGAGGGCACAATTCCTTTATGTGTTAACGGTTCACAGTCCCAGCCTAGAGATATGGCCCATTCAAAAGGCCCAATGGGCTTAACGACAACCCATCCGCTTCAACAACGCAGCATCCTCGCAAGACGTGATATCGACGCATTGTAGGGTCCTCTAATGTGCCGCGAGTAAGGTAGTCGCCCTTTTAACAGCTCACGACGTACGATCTCGGACGGAGAAACAGAGCAAAAGAAGAAAAGTGGGCCGAAACTGATGAAAACGTTCGATTTTGTGCTCCGAAAAGGGCACAGTGAGCTAGCGAGCTGCCCCCGTCGTAGAGCTCTCAGAGAGCTTTCCAACGGTATGTTGTGCGCCTCGTAACTCCATACGGATCAAAAGTTATGGGCACCGGTTTGCGGGTCCAGCCTCCACATGAAGAGAAGTTGTCTTGCCCAAGGTGCCGTGGGATTCGATAATAGAAATGTGGTGGGTAAAGTATCTTGGCAACCCTAACCGGAGCAAAAAAAATTGAAAAGGGGGGTGCAAAACGAGGACTTCCCAGGGGGTTACCCATCCTAGTACTACTCTCGCCCAAGCACGCTTAACTTCGAAGTTCTGATGGGATCCGGTGCATTAGTGCTGGTATGATCGCAACCGTCATGTTGAGGGCACAATTCCTTTATGTGTTAACGGTTCCCAGTCCCAGCCTAGAGATATGGCCCATTCAAAAGGCCCAATGGGCTTCACGACAACCCATCCGCTTCAACAACGCAGCATCCTCGCAAGACGTGATATCGAAGTTTTGTAGGGTCCTCTAATGTTCCGCGAGTAAGGTTGTCGTCCTTTTAACAGCTCACGACGTACGATCCGGGACGGAAAAACAGAGCAAAAGAAGAAAAGTGGCCCAAAACTGATGAAAAGGTTCGATTTTGAGCTCCGAAAAGGGCACAGCAAGCTAGCTAGCTGCCCCCGTCGTAGAGCTCTAAGAGAGCTTTCCAACGGTATGCTGTGCGCCTCGTAACTCCTTACGGATCAAAAGTTATGGGCACCGGAGCGACGGAGACCAGGTCACAAGTCCTACGCCTTCGGTTTGCGGGCCCAGCTTCCACGTGAAGAGAAGTTGTCTTGCCCAAGGTGCCGTGGGATTCGATAATAGAAATGTGGTGGGTAAAGTATCTTGGCAACCCTAACCGGAGCAAAAAAAATTGAAAAGGGGGTGCAACACGAGGACTTCCCAAGGGGTCACCCATCCTAGTACTACTCTCGCCCAAGCACGCTTGACTTCGGAGTTCTGATGGGATCCGGTGCATTAGTGCTGGTATGATCGCACCCGTCATGTTGAGGGCACAATTCCTTTATGTGTTAACGGTTCTTAGTCCCAGCCTAGAGATATGGCCCATTCAAAAGGCCCAATGGGCTTAACGACAACCCATCCGCTTCAACAACGCAGCATCCTCGCAAGACGTGATATCGACGCATTGTAGGGTCCTCTAATGTGCCGCGAGTAAGGTTGTCGTCCTTTTTACAGCTCACGACGTACGATCCGTGACGGAAAAACTGAGCAAAAGAAGAAAAGTGGCCCGAAACTAATGAAAACGTTCGATTTTGAGCTCCAAAAAGGGCAAAGCAAGCTAACTGGCTGCCCCCATCGTAGAGCTCTCAGAGAGCTTTCCAACGGTATGCTGTGCGCCTCGTAACTCCTTTCGGATCAAAAGTCATGGGCACCGGAGCGACGGAGACCTGGTCACAAGCCCTACGCCCTCGGTTTGCAGGCCCAGCCTCCAAGTGAAGAGAAGCTGTCTTGCCCAAGGTGCCGTGGGATTCGATAATAGAAATGTGGTGGGTAAAGTATCTTAGCAACCCTAACCGAAGAAAAAAAAAATTGAAAAGGGGGGTGCAACACGAGGACTTCCCAGGGGGTTACCCATCCTAGTACTACTCTCGCCCAAGCACACTTAACTTCGAAGTTCTGATGGGATCCGGTGCAATAGTGCTGGTATGATCGCAACCGTCATGTTGAGGGCACAATTCCTTTATGTGTTAACGGTTCCCAGTCCCAGCCTAGAGATATGGCCCATTCAAAAGGCCCAATGGGCTTCACGACAACCCATCCGCTTCAACAACGTAGCATCCTCGCAAGACGTGATATCGAAGTTTTGTAGGGTCCTCTAATGTGCCGCGAGTAAGGTTGTCGTCCTTTTAACAGCTCACGACGTACGATCCGGGACGGAAAAATAGAGCGAAAGAAGAAAAGTGGCCCAAAACTGATGAAAAGGTTCGATTTTGAGCTCCGAAAAGGGCACAACGCGCTAGCTAGCTGCCCCCGTCGTAGAGCTCTCAGAGAGCTTTCCAACGGTATGCTGTGCGCCTCGTAACTCCTTACGGGTCAAAAGTTATGGGCACCGGTTTGTGGCCCCAGCCTACACGTGAAGAGAAGTTGTCTTGCCCGAGGTGCCGTGGGATTCGATAATAGAAATGTGGTGGGTAAAGTATCTTGGCAATCCTAACCGGAGCAAAAAAAATTGAAAAGGGGGGTGCAACACGAGGACTTCCCAAGGGGTCACCCATCCTAGTACTACTCTCGCGCAAGCACGCTTAACTTCAGAGTTCTGATGGGATCCGGTGCATTAGTGTTGGTATGATCGCACCCGTCAAGTTGAGGTCACAAATCCTTTATGTGTTAACAGTTCACAGTCCCAGCCTAGAGATATGGCCCATTCAAAAGGCCCAATGGGCTTAACGACAACCCATCCGCTTCAACAACGCATCATTCTCGCAAGACATGATATCGTCGCATTGTAGGGTCCTCTAATGTGCCGCGAGTAAGGTTGTCGTCCTTTTAACAGCTTACGACGTACGATCCGGGACGGAAAAACAGAGAAAAAGAAGAAAAGTTGCCCGAAACTGATGAAAACGTTCGATTTTGAGCTCCAAAAACGGCGAAGCGGGCTAGCTTGCTGCCCCCGTCGTAGAGCTCTCAGAGAGCTTTCCAACGGTATGCTGTGCGCCTCGTAACTCCTTACGGATCAAAAGTTATGGGCACCGGAGCGACGGAGACCTGGTCACAAGCCCTACGCCCTCGGTTTGCGGGCCCAGCCTCCACGTGAAGAGAAGTTGTCTTGCCCAAGGTGCCGTGGGATTCGATAATAAAAATGTGGTGGGTAAAGTATCTTGGCAACCCTAACCGGAGCAAAAAAAATTGAAAAGCGGGGTGCAACACGAGGACTTCCCAGGGGGTCACCCATCCTAGTACTACTCTCGCCCAAGCACACTTAACTTCGGAGTTCTAATGGGATCCGGTGCATTAGTGCTGGTATGATCGCACCCGTCATATTGAGGGCACAATTCCTTTATGTGTTAACAGTTTACAGTCACAGCCTAGAGATATGGCCCATTCAAAAGGCCCAACGGGCTTAACGACAACCCATCCGCTTCAACAACGCTACATCCTCGCAAGACGTGATATCGACGCATTGTAGGGTCCTCTAATGTGCCGTGAGTAAGGTTGTCGTCCTTTTAACAGCTCACGACGTACGATCCAGGACGAAAAAACAAAGCAAAAGAAGAAAAGTGGCCCGAAACTGATGAAAACGTTCGATTGTGAGCTCCGAAAAGGGCACAACGCGCTAGCTAGCTGCCCCCATCGTAGAGCTCTCAGAGAGCTTTGCAACGGTATGCTGTGAGCCTCGTAACCCCTTACGGATCAAAAGTTATGGAAACCGGAGCGACGGAGACCTGTTGACAAGCCCTACGCCCTCGGTTTGCGGGCCCAACCTCCACGTGAATAGAAGTTCTCTTGCCCAAGGTGCCGTGGGATTCGATAATAGAAATGTGGTGGGTAAAGTATCTTGGCAACCCTAACCGGAGCAAAAAAAATTGAAAAGGGGGGTGCAACACGAGGACTTCCCAGGGGGTCACCCATCCTAGTACTACTCACACCCAAGCACGCTTAACTTCAGAGTTCTAATGGGATCCGGTGCATTAGTGCTGGTATGATCGCACCCGTCATGTTGAGGGCACAATTCCTTTATGTGTTAACAGTTCACAGTCCCAGCCTAGAGATATGGCCCATTCAAAAGGCCCAATGGGCTTAACGACAACCCATCCGCTTCAACAACGCAGCATCCTCGCAAGACGTGATATCGACGCATTGTAGGGTCCTCTAATGTGCGGCGAGTAAGGTTGTCGTCCTTTTAACAGGTCACGACGTACGATCCGGGATGAAAAAACAGAGCAAAAGAAGAAAAGTTGCCCGAAACTGATGAAAACGTTCGATTTTGAGCTCTGAAAAGGGCACAACGAGCTTGCTAGCTGCCCCCGTCGTAGAGCTCTCAGAGAGCTTTCCAACGGTATGCTGTACGCCTCGTAACTCCTTACGGATCAAAAGTTATGGGCACCGGAGCGACGGAGACCGGGTCACAAGCCCTACGCCCTCGGTTTGCGGGCCCAGCCTCCACGTGAATAGAAGTTCTCTTGCCCAAGGTGCCGTGGGATTTGATAATAGAAATGTGGTGGGTAAAGTATCTTGGCAACCCTAACCGGAGCAAAAAAAATTGAAAAGGGGGTGCAACACGAGGACTTCCCAGGGGGTCACCCATCATAGTACTACTCTCGCCCAAGCACGCTTAACTTCGAAGTTCTAATGGGATCCGGTGCATTAGTGCTGGTATGATCGCACCCGTCATGTTGAGGGTACAATTCCTTTATGTGTTAACAGTTCACAGTCCCAGCCTAGGGATATGGCCCATTCAAAAGGCCCAATGGGCTTAACGACAACCCATCCGCTTCAACAACGCAGCATCCTCGCAAGACGTGATAACGACGCATTGTAGGGTCCTCTAATCTGCAGCGAGTAAGGTTGTCGTCCTTTCAACAGCTCACGACGTACGATCCTGGACGGAAAAACAGAGCAAAAGAAGAAAAGTGGCCAGAAACAGATGAAAACTTTCGATTTTGAGCTCCGAAAAGGGCATAGCGAGCTAGCTTGCTGCCCCCGTCGTAGGGCTCTCAGAGAGCTTTCCAACGGTATGCTGTGCACCTTGTAACTCCTTACGGATCAAAAGTTATGGGCACCGGAGCGACGGAGACCTGGTCACAAGCCCTACGCCCTCGGTTTGCGGGCCCAGCCTCCACGTGAAGAGAAGTTGTCTTGCCCAAGGTGCCGTGGGATTCGATAATAGAAATGTGGTGGGTAAAGTATCTTGCCAACCCTAACTGGAGCAAAAAAAATTGAAAAAGGGGTTGCAACACGAGGACTTCCCAGGGGGTCAGCCATCCTAGTACTACTCTCGCCCAAGCACGCTTAACTTCAGAGTTCTGATGGGATCCGGTGCATTAGTGCTGGTATGATCGCACCCGTCATGTTGAGGGCACAATTCCTTTATGTGTTAACGGTTCACAGTCCCAGCCTAGAGATATGGCCCATTCAAAAGGCCCAATGGGCTTAACGACAACCCATCCGCTTCAACAACGCAGCATCCTCGCAAGTCATGATATCGACGCATTGTAGGGTCCTCTAATGTGCCGCGAGTAATGTTGTCGTCCTTTTAACAGCTCACGACGTACGATCCGGGACGGAAAAACAGAGCAAAAGAAGAAAAGTGGCCCGAAACTGATGAAAACGTTCGATTTTGGGCTCTGAAAAAGGCAGAGCAAGCTAGCTTGCTGCCCCCGTCGTAGAGCTCTCAGAGAGCTTTCCAACGGTATGCTGTGCGCCTCGTAACTCCTTACGGATCAAAAGTTATGGGCACCGGAGCGACGGAGACCTGGTCACAAGCCCTACGTCCTCGGTTTGCGGGCCCAGCCTCCACGTGAAGAGAAGTTTTCTTGCCCAAGGTGCCGTGGGATTCGATAATAGAAATGTGGTGGGTAAAGTATCTTGGCAACCCTAACCGGAGCAAAAAAAATTGAAAAGGGGGGTGCAACACGAGGACTTCCCAGGGGCACACCCATCCTAGTACTACTCTCGCCCATGCACGCTTAATTTCGGAGTTCTGATGGGATCCCGTGCATTAGTACTGGTATGATCGCACCCGTCATGTTGAGGGCACAATTCCTTTATGTGTTAACGGTTCACAGTCCCAGCCTAGAGATATGGTCCATTCAAAAGGCCCAATGGGCTTAACGACAACCCATCCGCTTCAACAACGCAGCATCCTCGCAAGATGTGATATCGACGCATTGTAGGGTCCTCTAATGTGCCGCGAGTAAGGTTGTCGTCCTTTTAACAGCTCACGACGTACGATCCGGGACGGAAAAACAGAGCAAAAGAAGAAAAGTGGCCCAAAACTGATGGAAACGTTCGATTTTGAGCTCCGAAAAGGGTACAGCGAGCTAGCTAGCTACCCCCGTCGTAGAGCTCTCAGAGAGCTTTACAACGGTATGCTGTGCGCCTCGTAACTCCTTACGGATCAAAAGTTATGGGCACCGAAGCGACGGAGACCTGGTCACAAGCCCTACGCCCTCGGTTTGCGGGCCCAGCCTCCACGTGAAGAGAAGTTGTCTTGCCCAAGGTGCCGTGGGATTCGATAAAAGAAATGTGGTGGGTAAAGTATCTTTGAAACCCTAACCGGAGCAAAAAAAATTGAAAAGGGGGGTGCAACACGAGGACTTCCCAGGGGGTCACCCATCCTAGTACTACTCTCGCCCAAGCACGCTTAACTTCGGAGTTCTGATGGGATCCGGTGCATTAGTGCTGGTATGATCACAGCCGTCATGTTGAGAGCACAATTCCTTTATGTGTTAACGGTTCACAGTCCCAGCCTAGAGATATGGCCCATTCAAAAGGCCCAATGGGCTTAACGGCAACCCATCCGCTTCAACAACGCAGCATCCTCGAAAGATGTGATATCGACGCATTGTAGGGTCCTCTAATGTGCTGCGAGTAAGGTTGTTGTCCTTTTAACAGCTCACGACGTACGATCCGGGACGGAAAAACAGAGCAAAAAAAGAAAAGTGGCCCGAAACTGATGAAAACGTTCGATTTTGAGCTCCAAAAAAGGCATAGTGAGCTAGCTTGCTGCCCCCGTCATAGAGCTCTCAGAGAGCTTTCCAACAGTATGTTGTGCGCCTCGTAACTCCTTACGGATGAAAAGTTATGGGCACCGGAGCGACGGAGACCTGGTCACAAGCCCTACGCCCTCGGTTTGCGGGCCCAGCCTCCACGTGAAGAGAAGTTGCCTTGCCCAAGGTGCCGTGGGATTCGATAATAGAAATGTGGTGGGTAAAGTATCTTGGCAACCCTAACCGGAGCAAAAAAAAATGAAAAGTGGGGTGCAACACGAGGACTTCCCAGGGGGTCAACTATCCTAGTACTACTCTTGCACAAGCACGCTTAACTTCGGAGTTCTGATGGGATCCGGTGCATTAGTGCTGGTATGATCGCACCCGTCATGTTGAGGGCACAATTCCTTTATGTGTTAACGGTTCACAGTCCCAGCCTAGAGATATGGCCCATTCAAAAGGCCCAATGGGCTTAACGACAACCCATCCGCTTCAACAACGCAGCATCCTTGCAAGAAGTGATATCGACGCATTGTAGGGTCCTCTAATGTGCCGCGAGTAAGGTTGTCGTCCTTTTAATAGCTCACGACGTACGATCCGGGACGAAAAAACAGAGCAAAAGAAGAAAAGTGGCCCAAAACTGATGAAAACGTTCGATTTTGAGCTCCGAAAAGGGCAAACGGAGCTAGCTAGCTGCCCCCGTCGTAGAGCACTCAGAGAGCTTTCCAACGGTATGCTGACTGCCTCGTAACTCCTTACGGATCAAAAGTTATGGGCACCAGAGCGACGGAGACTTGGTCACAAGCCCTACGCCCTCGGTTTGCGGGCCCAGCCTCCACGTGAAGAGAAGTTGTCTTGCCCAAGGTGCCGTGGGATTCGACAATAGAGATGTGGTCTGTAAATTATCTTGGCAACCCTAACCGGAGCAAAAAAAATTGAAAAGGGGGGTGCAATACGAGGACTTCCCAGGGGGTCACCCATCCTAGTACTACTCTCGCCCAAGCACGCTTAACTTCGGAGTTCTAATGGGATCCGGTGCATTAGTGTTGGTATGATCGCACCCGTCATGTTGAGAGCACAATTCCTTTATGTCTTAACGGTTCACAGTCCCAGCCTAGAGATATGGCCCATTCAAAAGGCCCAATGGGCTTAACGACAACCCATCCGCTTCAACAACGCAGCATCCTCGCAAGAAGTGATATCGACGCATTGTAGGGTCCTCTAATGTGCCGCGATTAAGGTTGTCGTCCTTTTAACAGCTCACGACGTACGATCCGGGACGAAAAAACAAAGCAAAAGAAGAAAAGTGGCCCGAAATTGATGAAAATGTTCGATTTTGACCTCCGAAAAGGGCACAGCGAGCTAGCTTGCTGCCCCCGTCGTAGAGCTCTCAGAGAGCTTTACAACGGTATGCTCTGCGCCTCGTAACTCCTTACGGATCAAATGTTATGGGCACCGGAGCGACGGAGACCTGGTCACAAGCCCTACGCCCTCGGTTTGCGGGCCCAGCCTCCACGTGAAGAGAAGTTGTCTTGCCCAAGGTGCCGTGGGATTCGATAATAGAAATGTGGTGGGTAAAGTATCTTGGCAACCCTAACCGGAGGAAAAAAAATTGAAAAGGGGGGTGCAACACGAGGACTTCGCAGGGGGTCACCCATCCTAGTACTACTCTCGCCCAAGCACGCTTAGCTTCGGAGTTCTGATGGGATCCGGTGCATTAGTGCTGGTATGATCGCACCCGTCATTTTGAGGGCACAATTCCTTTATGTGTTAACGGTTCACAGTCCCAGCCTAGAGATATGGCCCATTCAAAAGGCCCAATGGGCTTAACGACAACCCATCCGCTTCAACAATGCATCATCCTCGCAAGACGTGATATCGACGCATTGTAGGCTCCTCTAATGTGCCACGAGTAAGGTTATCGTCCTTTTAACAGCTCACGACGTACGATCCGGGATGAAAAAACAGAGCAAAAGAAGAAAAGTGGCCCGAAACTGATGAAAACGTTCGATTTTGAGCTCCGAGAAGGGCACAGCCAGCGAGCTTGCTGCTCTAGTCGTAGAGCTCTCAGAGAGCTTTCCAACGGTATGCTGTGCGCCTTGTAACTCCTTACGGATCAAAAGTTATGGGCACCGGTTTGCGGGCCCAGCCTCCCCGTGAAGAGAAGTTGTTTTGCCCAAGGTGCCGTGGGATTCGATAATAGAAATGTGGTGGGTAAAGTATCTTGGCAACCCTAACCGGAGAAAAAAAAATTGAAAAGGGGGGTGCAACACGAGGACTTCCCAGGGGGTCACCAATCCTAGTACTACTCTCGCCCAAGCACGCTTAACTTCGGAGTTCTGATGGGATCCGGTGCATTAGTGCTGGTATGATCGCACCCGTCATGTTGAGGGCACAATTCCTTTATGTGTTAACGGTTCACAGTCCCAGCCTAGAGTTATGGCCCATTGAAAAGGCCCAATGGGCTTAACGACAACCCATCCGCTTCAACAACGCAGCATCCTCGCAAGACGTGATATCGACGCATTGTAGGGTCCTCTAATGTGCCGCGAGTAGGGTTGTCGTCCTTTTAACAGCTCACGACGTACGATCCGGGACGAAAAAACAGAGCAAAAGAAGAAAAGTGGCCCAAAACTGATGAAAACGTTCGATTTTGAGCTCCGAAAAGGGCAAAGCAAGCTTGCTTGCTGCCCCCATCGTAGAGCTCTCAGAGAGCTTTCCAACGGTATTCTGTGCGCCTCGTAACTCCTTACGGATCAAAAGTTATGGGCACCGGTTTCCGGGCCCAGCCTCCACGTGAAGAGAAGTTGTCTTGCCCAAGGTACCGTGGGATTCGATAATAGAAATGTGGTGGGTAAAGTATCTTGGCAACCCTAACCGGAGCAAAAAAAATTGAAAAGGGGGGTGCAACACGAGGACTTCCCAGGGGGTCACCCATACTACTACTACTCTCGCCCAAGCACGCTTAACTTCGGAGTTCTGATGGGATCCGGTGCATTAGTGCTGGTATGATCTCACCCGTCATGTTGAGGGCACAATTCCTTTATGTGTTAACGGTTCATAGTCCCAGCCTAGAGATATGGCCCATTCAAAAGGCCCAATGGGCTTAACGACAACCCATCCGCTTCAACAACGCAGCATCCTCGCAAGACGTGATATCGACGCATTGTAGGGTCCTCTAATGTGCCGCGAGTAAGGTTGTCGTCCTTTTAACAGCTCACGACATACGATCTGGGACGGAAAAACTTAGCAAAAGAAGAAAAGTGGCCCGAAACTGATGAAAACGTTCGATTTTGAGCTCCGGAAAGGGCACAGCAAGTTAGCTTGCTACCCCCGTCGTAGAGCTCTCAGAGAGCTTTCCAACGGTATGCTGTGCGCCTAGTAACTCCTTACGAATAAATAGTTATGGGCACCGGTTTGCGGGCCCAGCCTCCACGTGAAGAGAAGTTGTCTTGCCCAAGGTGCTGTGGGATTCGATAATAGAAATGTGGTGGGTAAAGTATCTTGGCAACCCTAACCGGAGCAAAAAAAATTGAAAAGGGGGGTGCAACACGAGGACTTCCCAGGGGGTCACCCATCCTAGTACTACTCTTGCCCAAGCACGCTTAACTTCAGAGTTCTTATGGGATCCGGTGCATTAGTGCTGGTATGATCGCACCCGTCATGTTGAGGGCACAATTCCTTTATGTGTTAACGGTTCACAGTCCCAGCATAGAGATATGGCTCATTCAAAAGGCCCAATGGGCTTAACGACAACCCATCCGCTTCAACAACGTAGCATTCTCGCAAGACGTGATATCGATGCATTGTAGGGTCCTCTAATGTGCGGCGAGTTAGGTTGTCGTCCTTTTAACAGCTCACGACGTACGATCCGGGACGGAAAAACAGAGCAAAAGAAGAAAAGTGGCCCGAAATTGATGAAAACGTTCGATTTCGAGCTCTGAAAAGGGCACAGCTAGCACGCTCGCTGCCCCCGTCGTAGAGCTCTCAGAGAGCTTTCCAACGGTATGCTGTGCACCTCCTAACTCCTTACGGATCAAAAGTTATGGGCACCGGAGCGACGGAGACCTGGTCACAAGCCCTACGCCCTAGGTTTGTGGGCCCAGCCTCCACGTGAAGAGAAGTTGTCTTGCCCAAGGTGCCGTGGGATTCGATAATAGAAATGTGGTGGGTAAAGTATCTTGGCAACCCTAACCGGAGCAAAAAAAATTGAAAAGGGGGGTGCAACACGAGGACTTCCCATGGGGTCACCCATCCTAGTACTACTCTCGCCCAAGCACGCTTAACTTCGGAGTTCTAATGGGATCCGGTGCATTAGTGCTGGTATGATCGCACCCATCATGTTGAGGGCACAATTCCTTTATGTGTTAACAGTTCACAGTCCCAGCCTAGAGATATGGCCCATTCAAAAGGCCCAATGGGCTTAACGACAACCCATCCGCTTCAACAACGCAGCATCCTCGCAAGAAGTGATATCGACGCATTGTAGGGTCCTCTAATGTGCCGCGAGTAAGGTTGTCGTCCTTTTAACAGCTCACGATGTACGATCCGGGACGGAAAAACAGAGCAAAAGAAGAAAAGTGGCCCGAAACTGATGAAAACGTACAATTTTGAGCTCCGAAAAGGGCAAAGCAAGCTTTCTTGCTGCACCCATCATAGAGCTCTTAGAGTGCTTTCCAACGGTATGCTGTGCGACTCGTAACTCCTTACGGATCAAAAGTTATAGGCACCGGTTTGCGGGCCCAGCCCCCACGTGAAGAGAAGTTGTCTTGCCCAAGGTGCCGTGGGATTCGATAATTGAAATGTGGTGGGTAAAGTATCTTGGCAACCCTAACCGGAGCAAAAAAAATTGAAAAGGGGGGTGCAAAACGAGGACTTCCCAGGGGGTCACCCATCCTAGTACTACTCTCGCCCAAGCACGCTTAACTTCGGAGTTCTGATGGGATCCGGTGCATTAGTGCTGGTATGATAGCACCCGTCATGTTGAGGGCACAATTCCTTTATGTGTTAACGGTTCATAGTCCCAGCCTAGAGATATGGCCCATTCAAAAGGCCCAATGGGCTTAACGACAACCCATCCGCTTAAACAACGCAGCATCCTCGCAAGACGTGATACCGACGCATTGTAGGGTCCTCTAATGTGCCGCGAGTAAGGTTGTCATCCTTTTAACAGCTCACGACGTACGATCCGGGACGGAAAAACAGAGCAAAAGAAGAAAAATGGCCCGAAACTGATGAAAACGTTCGATTTTGAGCTCCGAAAAGGGCACAGCAAGTTAGCTTGCTGCCCCCGTCGTAGAGCTCTCAGAGAGATTTCCAACGGTAAGCTGTGCGCCTAGTAACTCCTTACGGATCAAAAGTTATGGGCACCGGTTTACAGGCCCAGCCTCCACGTGAAGAGAAGTTGTCTTGCCCAAGGTACCGTGGGATTCGTTAATAGAAATGTGGTGGGTAAAGTATCTTGGCAACCCTAACCGGAGGAAAAAAAATTGAAAAGGGGGGTGCAACACAAGGACTTCCCATGGGGTCACCCATCCTAGTACTACTCTCGCCCAAGCACGCTTAACTTCGGAGTTCTAATGGGATCCGGTGCATTAGTGCTGGTATGATCGCACCCATCATTTTGAGGGCACAATTCCTTTATGTGTTAACAGTTCACAGTCCCAGCCTAGAGATATGGCCCATTCAAAAGGCCCAATGGGCTTAACGACAACCCATCCACTTCAACAACGCAGCATCCTCGCAAGACGTGATATCGACGCATTGTAGGGTCCTCTAATGTGCCGCGAGTAAAGTTGTCGTCCTTTTAACAGCTCACGATGTACGATCCGGGACGGAAAAACAGAGCAAAAGAAGAAAAGTGGCCCAAAACTGATGAAAACGTTCGATTTTGATCTCCGAAAAGGGCATAGCAAGCTAGCTAGCTACCCCCATCGTAGAGCTCTCAGAGAGCTTTCCAACGGTATTCTGTGCGCCTCGTAACTCCTTACGGATCAAAAGTTATGGGCACCGGAGCGTCGGAGACCTGGTCACAAGCCCTACGCCCTCGGTTTGCGGGCCCAGCCTCCACGTGAAGAGAAGTTGTCTTGCCCAAGGTGCCGTGGGATTCGATAATAGAAATGTGGTGGGTAAAGTATATTGGCAACCCTAACCGGAGAAAAAAAAATTGAAAATGGGGGTGCATCACGAGGACTTCCCAAGGGGTCACCCATCCTAGTACTACTCTCGCCCAAGCACGCTTAACTTCGGAGTTCTGATGGGATCCAGTGCATTAGCGCTTGTATGATCGCACCCGTCATGTTGAGGGCACAATTCCTTTATGTGTTATCGGTTCACAGTCCCAGCCTAGAGATATGGCCCATTCAAAAGGCCCAATGGGCTTAACGACAACCCATCCGCTTCAACAACGCAACATCCTCGCAAGACGTGATATCGACGCATTGTAGGGTCCTCAAATGTGCCACGAGTAAGGTTGTCGTCTTTTTAACAGCTCACGACGTACGATCCGGGACGGAAAAACAGAGCAAAAGAAGAAAAGTGGCCCGAAATTGATGAAAATGTTCGATTTTGACCTCCGAAAAGGGCACAGCGAGCTAGCTTGCTGCCCCCGTCGTAGAGCTCTCAGAGAGCTTTACAACGGTATGCTCTGCGCCTCGTAACTCCTTACGGATCAAATGTTATGGGCACCGGAGCGACGGAGACCTGGTCACAAGCCCTACGCCCTCGGTTTGCGGGCCCAGCCTCCACGTGAAGAGAAGTTGTCTTGCCCAAGGTGCCGTGGGATTCGATAATAGAAATGTGGTGGGTAAAGTATCTTGGCAACCCTAACCGGAGCAAAAAATATTGAAAAGGTGGGTGCAACGCGAGGACTTCCTAGGGGGTCACCCATCCTAGTACTACTCTCGCCCAAGCACGCTTAACTTCGGAGTTCCGATGGGATCCGGTGCATTAGTGCTGGTATTATCGCACCCGTCATGTTGAGGGCACAATTCCTTTATGTGTTAACGGTTCACAGTCCTAGCCTAGAGATATGGCCCATTCAAAAGGCCCAATGGGCTTAACGACAACCCATCCGCTTCAACAACGCAACATCCTCGCAAGACGTGATATCGACGCATTGTAGGGTCCTCAAATGTGCCACGAGTAAGGTTGTCGTCTTTTTAACAGCTCACGACGTACGATCCGGGACGGAAAAACAGAGCAAAAGAAGAAAAGTGGCCCGAAATTGATGAAAATGTTCGATTTTGACCTCCGAAAAGGGCACAGCGAGCTAGCTTGCTGCCCCCGTCGTAGAGCTCTCAGAGAGCTTTACAACGGTATGCTCTGCGCCTCGTAACTCCTTACGGATCAAATGTTATGGGCACCGGAGCGACGGAGACCTGGTCACAAGCCCTACGCCCTCGGTTTGCGGGCCCAGCCTCCACGTGAAGAGAAGTTGTCTTGCCCAAGGTGCCGTGGGATTCGATAATAGAAATGTGGTGGGTAAAGTATCTTGGCAACCCTAACCGGAGCAAAAAATATTGAAAAGGTGGGTGCAACGCGAGGACTTCCTAGGGGGTCACCCATCCTAGTACTACTCTCGCCCAAGCACGCTTAACTTCGGAGTTCCGATGGGATCCGGTGCATTAGTGCTGGTATTATCGCACCCGTCATGTTGAGGGCACAATTCCTTTATGTGTTAACGGTTCACAGTCCTAGCCTAGAGATATGGCCCATTCAAAAGGCCCAATGGGCTTAACGACAACCCATCCGCTTCAAGAACGCAGCATCCTCGCAAGACGTAATATCGACGCATTGTAGGGTCCTCTAATGTGCGGCGAGTAAGGTTGTCGTCCTTTTAACAGCTCAAGACGTACGATCCGGGACGGAAAAACAGAGCAACAGAAGAAAAGTGGCCCAAAACTGATGAAAACGTTCTATTTTGAGCTCCGAAATGGGCACAGCTAGCTCGCTCGCTGCCCCCGTCGTAGAGCTCTCAGAGAGCTTTCCAACGGTATGCTGTGCGCCTCGTAACTCCTTACGGATCAAAATTTATGGGCACCGGAGCGACGGAGACCTGGTCACAAGCCCTACGCCCTCGGTTTGCGGGCCCAGCCTCCACGTGAAGAGAAGTTGTCTTGCCCAAGGTGCCGTGGGATTCGATAATTGAATTGTGGTGGGTAAAGTATCTTGGCAACCCTAACCGGAGCAAAAAAAATTGAAAAGGGGGGTGCAACACGAGGACTTCCCAGGGGGTCACCCATCATAGTACTACTCTCGCCCAAGCACGCTTAACTTCGGAGTTCTAATGGGATCCGGTGCATTAGTGCTGGTATGATCGCACCCGTCATGTTGAGGGCACAATTCCTTTATGTGTTAACGGTTCACAGTCCCAGCCTAGAGATATGACCCATTCAAAAGGCCCAATGGGCTTAACGACAACCCATCCGCTTCAACAACGCAGCATCCTCGCAAGACGTGATATCGACGCATTGTAGGGTCCTCTAATGTGCCGCGAGTAAGGTTGTCGTCCTTTTAACAGCTCACGACGTACGATCCGGGACGAAAAAATAGAGCAAAAGAAGAAAAGTGGACCGAAACTGATGAAAATGTTCGATTTTGAGCTCCGAAAAGGGCAAAGGAAGTTCTCTAGCTACCCCCGTCGTAGAGCTCTCAGAGAGCTTTCCAACGGTATGCTGTGCGCCTCGTAACTCCTTACGGATCAAAAGTTATGGGCACCGGAGCGACGGAGACCTAGTCACAAGCCCTACGCCCTCGGTTTGCGGGCCCAGGCTCCACGTGAAGAGAAGTTGTCTTGCCCAAGGTGCCGTGGGATTCGATAATAGAAATGTGGTGGGTAAAGTATCTTGGCAACCCTAACCGGAGCAAAAAAAATTGAAAAAGGGGTTGCAACACGAGGACTTCCCAGGGGGTCACCCATCCTAGTACTACTCTGGCCCAAGCAGGCTTAACTTCGGAGTTCTGATGGGATCCGGTGCATTAGTGCTGCTATGATCGCACCCAACAAGTTGAGGGCACAATTCCTTTATGTGTTAACGGTTCACAGTCCCAGCCTAGAGATATGGCCCATTCAAAAGGCCCAATGGGCTTAACGACAACCCATCCGCTTCAACAACGCAGCATCCTCGCAAGACGTGAAATCGACGCATTGTAGGGTCCTCTAATGTGCCGCGAGTAAGGTTGTCGTCCTTTTAAAAGCTCACGACGTACGATCCGGGACGGAAAAACAGAGCAAATGAAGAAAAGTGGCCCGAAACTAATGAAAACGTTCGATTTTGAGCTTCGAAAAGGGCATAGGAAGCTAGCTAGCTGCCCACGTCGTAGAGCTCTCAGAGAGCTTTCCAACGGTATGCTGTGCGCCTCGTAACTCCTTACGGATCAAAAGTTATGGGCACCGGAGCGACGGTGACCTGGTCACAAGTCCTACGCCCTCGGTTTGCGGGCCCAGCCTCCACGTGAAGAGAAGTTGGCATGCCCAAGGTGCCGTGGGATTCGATAATAGAAATGTGGTGGGTAAAGTATCTTGGCAACCCTAACCGGAGCAAAAAAAATTGAAAAGGGGGGTGCAACACGAGGACTTCCCAGGGGGTCACCCATCCTAGTACTACTCTCGCCCAAGCACGCTTAACTTCGGAGTTCTGATGGGATCCGGTGCATTAGTGCTGGTATGATCGCACCCGTCATGTTGAGGGCACAATTCCTTTATGTGTTAACGGTTCATAGTCCCAGCCTAGAGATATGGCCCATTCAAAAGGCCCAATGGGCTTAACGACAACCCATCCGCTTCAACAACGCAGCATCCTCGCAAGACGTGAAATCGACGCATTGTAGGGTCCTCTAATGTGCCGCGAGTAAGGTTGTCGTCCTTTTAAAAGCTCACGACGTACGATCCGGGATGGAAAAACAGAGCAAATGAAGAAAAGTGGCCCGAAACTAATGAAAACGTTCGATTTTGAGCTTCGAAAAGGGCATAGGAAGCTAGCTAGCTGCCCACGTCGTAGAGCTCTCAGAGAGCTTTCCAACGGTATGTTGTGCGCCTCGTAACTCCTTACGGATCAAAAGTTATGGGCACCGTAGCGACGGAGACCTGGTCACAAGCCCTACGCCCTCGGTTTGCGGGCCCAGCCTCCACGTGAAGAGAAGTTGTCTTGCCCAAGGTGCCGTGGGATTCGATAATAGAAATGTGGTGGGTAAAGTATCTTGGCAACCCTAACCGGAGCAAAAAAAATTGAAAAGGGGGGTGCAACACGAGGACTTCCCAGGGGGTCACCCATCCTAGTACTACTCTCGCCCAAGCACGCTTAACTTCGGAGTTCTGATGGAATCCGGTGCATTAGTGCTGGTATGATCGCACCCGTCATGTTGAGGGCACAATTCCTTTATGTGTTAACGGTTCACAGTCCCAGCCTAGAGATATGACCCATTCAAAAGGCCCAATGGGCTTAACGACAACCCATCCGCTTCAACAACGCAGCATCCTCGCAAGACGTGATATCGACGCATTGTAGGGTCCTCTAATGTGCCGCGAGTAAGGTTGTTGTCCTTTTAACAGCTCACGACGTACGATCCGGGACGGAAAAACAGAGCAAAAGAAGAAAAGTGGCCCGAAACTGATGAAAACGTTCGATTTTGAGCTTCGAAAAGGGCATAGGAAGTTAGCTAGCTGCCCCCATCGTAGAGCTCTCAGAGAGCTTTCCAACGGTATGCTGTGCGCCTCGTAACTCCTTACGGATCAAAAGTTATGGGCACCGGAGCGACGGAGACTTGGTCACAAGCCCTACGCCCTCGGTTTGCGGGCCCAGCCTCCACGTGAAGAGAAGTTGTCTTGCCCAAGGTGCCGTGGGATTCGATAATAGAAATGTCGTGGGTAAAGTATCTTGGCAACCCTAACCGGAGCAAAAAAAATTGAAAATGGGGGTGCAACACGAGGACTTCCCAGGGGGTCACCCATTCTAGTACAACTCTCGCCCAAGCACGCTTAACTTCGGAGTTCTGATGGGATCCGGTGCATTAGTGCTGCTATGATCGCACCCAACAAGTTGAGGGCACAATTCCTTTATGTGTTAACGGTTCACAGTCCCAGCCTAGAGATATGGCCCATTCAAAAGGCCCAATGGGCTTAACGACAACCCATCCGCTTCAACAACGCAGCATCCTCGCAAGACGTGAAATCGACGCATTGTAGGGTCCTCTAATGTGCCGCGAGTAAGGTTGTCGTCCTTTTAAAAGCTCACGACGTACGATCCGGGACGGAAAAACAGAGCAAATGAAGAAAAGTGGCCCGAAACTAATGAAAACGTTCGATTTTGAGCTTCGAAAAGGGCATAGGAAGCTAGCTAGCTGCCCACGTCGTAGAGCTCTCAGAGAGCTTTCCAACGGTATGCTGTGCGCCTCGTAACTCCTTACGGATCAAAAGTTATGGGCACCGGAGCGACGGTGACCTGGTCACAAGTCCTACGCCCTCGGTTTGCGGGCCCAGCCTCCACGTGAAGAGAAGTTGGCATGCCCAAGGTGCCGTGGGATTCGATAATAGAAATGTGGTGGGTAAAGTATCTTGGCAACCCTAACCGGAGCAAAAAAAATTGAAAAGGGGGGTGCAACACGAGGACTTCCCAGGGGGTCACCCATCCTAGTACTACTCTCGCCCAAGCACGCTTAACTTCGGAGTTCTGATGGGATCCGGTGCATTAGTGCTGGTATGATCGCACCCGTCATGTTGAGGGCACAATTCCTTTATGTGTTAACGGTTCATAGTCCCAGCCTAGAGATATGGCCCATTCAAAAGGCCCAATGGGCTTAACGACAACCCATCCGCTTCAACAACGCAGCATCCTCGCAAGACGTGAAATCGACGCATTGTA
The DNA here is from genome assembly GCA_037974665.1 of Ehretia macrophylla. Lineage (NCBI taxonomy): Eukaryota > Viridiplantae > Streptophyta > Magnoliopsida > Boraginales > Ehretiaceae > Ehretia > Ehretia macrophylla. The sequence goes on from CM075780.1 coordinate 2,279,010, forward strand.
GGGTCCTCTAATGTGCCGCGAGTAAGGTTGTCGTCCTTTTAAAAGCTCACGACGTACGATCCGGGATGGAAAAACAGAGCAAATGAAGAAAAGTGGCCCGAAACTAATGAAAACGTTCGATTTTGAGCTTCGAAAAGGGCATAGGAAGCTAGCTAGCTGCCCACGTCGTAGAGCTCTCAGAGAGCTTTCCAACGGTATGTTGTGCGCCTCGTAACTCCTTACGGATCAAAAGTTATGGGCACCGTAGCGACGGAGACCTGGTCACAAGCCCTACGCCCTCGGTTTGCGGGCCCAGCCTCCACGTGAAGAGAAGTTGTCTTGCCCAAGGTGCCGTGGGATTCGATAATAGAAATGTGGTGGGTAAAGTATCTTGGCAACCCTAACCGGAGCAAAAAAAATTGAAAAGGGGGGTGCAACACGAGGACTTCCCAGGGGGTCACCCATCCTAGTACTACTCTCGCCCAAGCACGCTTAACTTCGGAGTTCTGATGGGATCCGGTGCATTAGTGCTGGTATGATCGCACCCGTCATGTTGAGGGCACAATTCCTTTACGTGTTAACGGTTCATAGTCCCAGCCTAGAGATATGGCCCATTCAAAAGGCCCAATGGGCTTAACGACAACCCATCTGCTTCAACAACGCAACATCCTCGCAAGACGTGATATCGACGCATTGTAGGGTCCTCTAATGTGCCGCGAGTAAGGTTGTCGTCCTTTTAACAGCTCACGACGTACGATCCGGGACGGAAAAACAGAGTAAATGAAGAAAAGTGGCCCGAAATAGATGAAAACGTTCGATTTTGAGCTTCGAAAAGTGTATAGGAAGCTAGCTAGCTGCCCCCGTCGTAGAGCTCTCAGAGAGCCTTCCAACGGTATGCTGTGCGCCTCGTAACTCCTTACGGATCAAAAGTTATGGGCACCGGAGCGACGGAGACCTGGTCACAAGCCCTACGCCCTCGGTTTGCGGGCCCAGCCTCCACGTGAAGAGAAGTTGTCTTGCCCAATGTGCCGTGGGATTCGATAATAGAAATGTCATGGGTAAAGTATCTTTGCAACCCTAACCGGAGCAAAAAAAATTGAAAAGGCGAGTGCAACACGAGGACTTCCCAGGGGGTCACCCATCCTAGTACAATTCTCGCCCAAGCACGCTTAACTTCGGAGTTCTGATGGGATCCGGTGCATTAGTGCTGCTATGATCGCACCCGACATGTTGAGGGCACAATTCCTTTATGTGTTAACGGTTCACAGTCCCAACATAGAGATATGGCACATTCAAAAGGCCCAATGGGCTTAACGACAACCCATCCGCTTCAACAACGCAGCATCCTCGCAAGACGTGAAATCGACGCATTGTAGGGTCCTCTAATGTGCCGCGAGTAAGGTTGTCATCCTTTTAACAGCTCACGACGTACGATCCGGGACGGTAAGACAGAGCAAAAGAAGAAAAGTGGCCCAAAACTGATGAAAACGTTCGATTTTGTCCTCCAAAAAGGGCACAGCGAGCTAGCTAGCTGCCCCCGTCGTAGAGCTCTCAGAGAGCTTTCCAACGGTATGCTGTGCACCTCGTAACTCCTTGCGGATCAAAAGTTATGGGCACCGGAGCGACGGAGACCTGGTCACAAGTCCTACGCCCTCGGTTTGCGGGCCCAGCCTCCACGTGAAGAGAAGTTGGCATGCCCAAGGTGCCGTGGGATTCGATAATAGAAATGTGGTGGGTAAAGTATCTTGGCAACCCTAACCGGAGCAAAAAAAATTGAAAAGGGTGGTGCAACACGAGGACTTCCCAGGGGGTCACCCATCCTAGTACTACTCTGGCCCAAGCACGCTTAACTTCGGAGTTCTAATGGGATCCGGTGCATTAGTGCTGGTATGATCGCACCCGTCATGTTGAGGGCACAATTCCTTTATGTGTTAACAGTTCACAGTCCCAGCCTAGAGATATGGCCCATTCAAAAGTACCAATGGGCTTAACGACAACCCATCCGCTTCAACAACGGAGCATCCTCGCAAGACGTGATATCGACGCATTGTAGGGTCCTCTAATGTGGCTCGAGTAAGGTTGTCGTCCTTTTAAAAGGTCATGAGGTACGATCCGGGACGGAAAAACAGAGCAAAAGAAGAAAAGTGGCCCAAAACTGATGAAAACGTTCGATTTTGAGCTCCGAAAAGGGCACAGCAAACTAGCTTGCTAGCCCTGTCGTAGAGCTCTCAGAGAGCTTTCCAACGGTATGCTGTGCGCCTCGTAACTCCTTACGAATCAAAAGTTATGGGCACCGGTTTGCGGGCCCAGCCTCCACGTGAAGAGAAGTTGTCTTGCCCAAGGTGTCGTGGGATTCGATAATAGAAATGTGGTGGGTAAAGTATCTTGGCAACCCTAACCGGAGCAAAAAAAATTGAAAAGGGGGGTGCAACACGAGGACTTCCCAAGGGGTCACCCATCCTAGTACTACTCTCGCCCAAGCAGGCTTAACTTCGGAGTTCTGATGGAATCCGGTGCATTAGTGCTGGTATGATCGCACCCGTCATGTTGAGGGCACAATTCCTTTATGTGTTAACGGTTCACAGTCCCAGCCTAGAGATATGGCCCATTCAAAAGGCCCAATGGGCTTAACGACAACCCATCCGCTTCAACAACGCAGCATCCTCGCAAGAAGTGATATCGACGCATTGTAGGGTCCTCTAATGTGCCGCGAGTAAGGTCGTCGTCCTTTTAACAGCTCACGACGTACGATCCGGGACGGAAAAACAGAGCATAAGAAGAAAAGTGGCCCGAAACTGATGAAAACGCTCGATTTTGAGCTTCGAAAAGGGCATAGGAAGCTAGCTAGCTGCCCCGGTCGTAGAGCTCTCAGAGAGCTTTCCAACGGTATGCTGTGCGCCTCGTAACTACTTACGGATCAAAAGTTATGGGCACCGGAGCGACGGAGACCTGGTCACAAGCCCTACGCCCTCGGTTTGCGGGCCCAGCCTCCACGTGAAGAGAAGTTGTCTTGCCCAAAGTGCCGTGGGATTCGATAATAGAAATGTGGTGGGTAAAGTATCTTGGCAACCCTAACCGGAGCAAAAAAAATTTAAAAGGGGAGTGCAATACGAGGACTTCCCAGGGGGTCACCCATCCTAGTACTACTCTCGCCCAAGCACGCTTAATTTCGGAGTTCTGATGGGATCCGGTGCATTAGTGCTGGTATGATCGCACCCGTCATGTTGAGGGCACAATTCCTTTATGTGTTAACAGTTCACAGTCCCAGCCTAGAGATATGGCCCATTCAAAAGGCCCAATGGGCTTAACGAAAACCCATCTGCTTCAACAACGCAGCATCCTCGCAAGACATGATATTGACGCATTGTAGGGTCCTCTAATGTGCCGCGAGTAAGGTTGTCGTCCTTTTAACAGCTCACAACGTACGATCCGGGACCGAAAAACAGAGCAAAAGAAGAAAAGTGGCCCGAAACTGATGAAAACGTTCGATTTTGAGCTCCGAAATGGGCACAGCTAGCTCGCTCGCTGCCCCCGTCGAAGAGCTCTTAGAGAGCTTTCCAACGGTATGCTGTGCGCCTCGTAACTCCTTACGGATCAAAAGTTATGGGCACAGGAGCGACGGAGACCTGGTCACAAGCCCTACGCCCTCGGTTTGTGGGCCCAGCCTCCACGTGAAGAGAAGTTGTCTTGCCCAAGGTGCCGTGGGATTCGATAATAGAAATGTGGTGGGTAAAGTATCTTGGCAACCCTAACCGGAGGAAAAAAAATTGAAAAGGGGGGTGCAACACGAGGACTTCGCAGGGGGTCACCCATCCTAGTACTACTCTCGCCCAAGCACGCTTAATTTCGGAGTTCTGATGGGATCCGGTGCATTAGTGCTGGTATGATCGCACCCGTCATGCTGAGGGCACAATTCCTTTATGTGTTAACGGTTCACAGTCCCAGCCTAGAGATATGGCCTATTCAAAAGGCCCAATGGGCTTAACGACAACCCATCCGCTTCAACAACGCAGCATCCTCGCAAGACGTGATATCGACGCATTGTAGGCTCCTCTAATGTGCCGCGAGTAAGGTTGTCGTACTTTTAACAGCTCACGATGTACGATCCGGGACGGAAAAATAGAGCAAAAGAAGAAAAGTGGCCTGAAACTGATGAAAACCTTCGATTTTGAGCTCCGAAAAGGGCACAGCGAGCTAGCTAGCTGCCCTCGTCGTAGAGCTCTCAGAGAGCTTTCCAACGGTATGCTGTGCGCCTCGTAACTCCTTACGGATCAAAAGTTATGGGCACCGGAGCGACGGAGACCTAGTCACAAGCCCTATGCCCTCGGTTTGCGGGCCCAGGCTCCACGTGAAGAGAAGTTGTCTTGCCCAAGGTGCCGTGGGATTCGATAATAGAAATGTGGTGGGTAAAGTATCTTGGCAACCCTAACCGGAGCAAAAAAATTTGAAAAGGGGGGTGCAACACGAGGACTTCCCAGGGGGTCACCCATCCTAGTACTACTCTCGCCCAAGCACGCTTAACTTCGGAGTTCTGATGGGATCCGGTGCATTAGTGCTGGTATGATCGCACCCGTCATGATGAGGGCACAATTCCTTTATGTGTTAACGGTTCACAGTCCCAGCTTAGAGATATGACCCATTCAAAAGGCCCAATGGGCTTAACGACAACCCATCCGCTTCAACAACGCAGCATCCTCGCAAGACGTGATATCGACGCATTGTAGGGTCCTCTAATGTGCCGCGAGTAAGGTTGTCGTCCTTTTAACAGCTCACGACGTACGATCCGGGACGGTAAAACAGAGCAAAAGACGAAAAGTGGCCCAAAACTGATGAAAATGTTCGATTTTGACCTCCGAAAAGGGCACAGCGGGCTAGCTAGCTGCCCCCGTCGTAGGGCTCTCAGAGAGCTTTCCAACGGTATGCTGTGCACCTCGTAACTCCTTACGGATCAAAAGTTATGGGCACCGGAGCGACGGAGACCTGGTCACAAGCCCTACGCCTTCGGTTTGCGGGCCCAGCCTCCACGTGAAGAGAAGTTGGCTTGCCCAAGGTGCCGTGGGATTCGATAATAGAAATGTGGCGGGTAAAGTATCTTGGCAACCCTAACCGGAGCAAAAAAAATTGAAAAGAGGGTGCAACACGAGGACTTCCCAGGGGGTCACCCATCCTAGTACTACTCTCGCCCAAGCACGCTTAACTTCGGAGTTCTAATGGGATCCGGTGCATTAGTGCTGGTATGATCGCACCCGTCATGTTGAGGGCACAATTCCTTTATGTGTTAACAGTTCACAGTCCCAGCCTAGAGATATGGCCCATTCAAAAGTACCAATGGGCTTAACGACAACCCATCCGCTTCAACAACGGAGCATCATCGCAAGACGTGATATCGACGCATTGTAGGGTCCTCTAATGTGGCTCGAGTAAGGTTGTCGTCCTTTTAACAGGTCACGAGGAACGATCCGGGACGGAAAAACAGAGCAAAAGAAGAAAAGTGGCCCGAAATTGATGAAAACGTTCGATTTTGAGCTCCGAAAAGGGCACAGCAAACTAGCTTGCTAGCCCTGTCGTAGAGCTCTCAGAGAGCTTTCCAACGGTATGCTGTGCGCCTCGTAACTCCTTACGGATCAAAAGTTATGGGCACCGGAGCGACGGAGACCTGGTCACAAGCCCTACGCCCTCGGTTTGCGGGCCCAGCCTCGACGTTGAGAGAAGTTGTCTTGCCTAAGATGCCGTGGGATTCGATAATAGAAATGTGGTGGGTAAAGTATCTTGGCAACCCTAACCGGAGCAAAAAAAATTGAAAAGGGGGGTGCAACACGAGGACTTCCCAGGGGGTCACCCATCCTAGTACTACTCTCGCCCAAGCACGCTTAACTTCGGAGTTCTGATGGGATCCGGTGCATTAGTGCTGGTATGATCGAACCCGTCTTGTTGAGGGCACAATTCCTTTATGTGTTAACGGCTCACATTCCCAGCCTAGAGATATGGCCCATTCAAAAGGCCCAATGGGCTTAACGACAACCCATCCGCTTCAACAACGCAGCATCCTCGCAAGACGTGATATCGACGCATTGTAGGGTCCTCTAATGTGCCGCGAGTAAGGTTGTCGTCCTTTTAACAGCTCACGACGTACGATCCGGGACGGAAAAACAGAGCAAAAGAAGAAAAGTGGCCCGAAACTAATGAAAACGTTCGATTTTGAGCTCCAAAAAGGGCACACCGAGCTAGCTGGCTGCCCCCGTCGTAGAGCTCTCAGAGAGCTTTACAACGGTATGCTGTGCGCCTTGTAACTCCTTACGGATCAAAAGTTATGGGCACCGGAGCGACGGAGACCTGGTCACAAGCCCTACGCCGTCGGTTTGCGGGCCCAGCCTCCACGTGAAGAGAAGTTGTCTTGCCCAAGGTGCCGTGGGATTCGATAATAGAAATGTAGTGGGTAAAGTATCTTGGCAACCCTAACCGGAGCAAAAAAAATTGAAAAGGGGGGTGCAACACGAGGACTTCCCAGGGGGTCACCCATCCTAGTACTACTCTCGCCCAAGCACGCTTAACTTCGGAGTTCTGATGGGATCCGGTGCATTAGTGCTGGTATGATTGCACCCGTCATGTTGAGGGCACAATTCCTTTACGTGTTAACGGTTCACAGTCCCAGCCTAGAGATATGGCCCATTCAAAAGGGCCAATGGGCTTAACGACAACCCATCCGCTTCAACAACGCAGCATCCTCGCAAGACGTGATATCGACGCATTGAAGGGTCCTCTAATGTGCCGCGAGTAAGGTTGTCGTCCTTTTAACAGCTCACGACGTACGATCCGGGACGGAAAAACAGAGCAAAAGAAGAAAAGTGGCCCGAAACTGATGAAAACGTTCGATTTTGAGTTCCGAAAAGGGCACAGCAAGCTAGCTAGCTGCCCCCATCGTAGAGCTCTCAAAGTGCTTTCCAACGGCATGCTGTGCGCCTCGTAACTCCTTACGGATCAAAAGTTATGGGCACCGGAGCGACGGAGACCTGGTCACAAGCCCTATGCCCTCGGTTTGTGGGCCCAGCCTCCACGTGAAGAGAAGTTGTCTTGCCCAAGGTGCCGTGGGATTCGATAATAGAAATGTGGTGGGTAAAGTATGTTGGCAACCCTAACCGGAGCAAAAAAAATTGAAAAGGGGGGTGCAACACGAGGACTTCCCAGGGGGTCACCCATCCTAGTACTACTCTCTCCCAAGCACGCTTAACTTCGGAGTTCTGATGGGATCCGGTAAATTAGTGCTGGCATGATCGCACCCGTCATGTTGAGGGCACAATTCTTTTATGTGTTAACGGTTCACCGTCCCAGCCTAGAGATATGGCCCATTCAAAAGGCCCAATGGGCTTAACGACAACCCATCCGCTTCAACAACGCAGATTCTTCGCAAGACGTGATATCGATGAATTGTAGGTTCCTCTAATGTGCCGCGAGTAAGGTTGTCGTCCTTTTAACAGCTCACGACGTACGATCCGGGACGGAAAAACAAAGCAAAAGAAGAAAAGTGGCCCGAAACTGATGAAAACGTTCGATTTTGAGCTCCGAAAAGGGCACAGCGAGCGAGCTAGTTGCCCCCGTCGTAGAGCTCTTAGAGAGCTTTCCAACGGTTTGCTGTGCGCCTTGTAACTCCATACGGATCAAAAGTTATGGGCACCGGAGCGACGGAGACCTGGTCACAAGCCCTACGCCCTCGGTTTGCGGGCCCAGCCTCCACGTGAAGAGAAGTTGTCTTGCCCAAGGTGCCCTGGGATTCGATAATAGAAATGTGGTGGGTAAAGTATCTTGGCAACCCTAACCGGAGCAAAAATAATTGAAAAGGGGGGTGCAACACTAGGACTTCCCAGGGGGTCACCCATCCTAGTACTACTGTCGCCCAAGCACGCTTAACTTCGGAGTTCTGATGGGATCCGGTGCATTAGTGCTGGTATGATCGCACCCGTCATGTTGAGGGCACAATTCCTTTATGTGTTAACGGTTCACAGTCCCAGCCTAGAGATATGGACCATTCAAAAGGCCCAATGGGCTTAACGACAACCCATCCGCTTCAACAACGCAGATTCTTTGCAAGACGTGATATCGACGCATTGTAGGGTCCTCTAATGTGCCACGAGTAAGGTTGTCGTCCTTTTAACAGCTCACAACTTACGATCCAGGACGGAAAAACAGAGCTAAAGGGGAAAAGTGGCCCGAAACTGATGAAAATGTTCGATTTTGAGCTCCGAAAAGGGCACAGCGAGCTTGCTGGCTGCCCCCGTCGTAGAGCTCTCAGAGAGCTTTTCAACGGTATGCTGTGCGCCTCGTAACTCCTTACGGATCAAAAGTTATGGGCACCGGAGCGACGGTGACCTGGTCACAAGCCCTACGCCCTCGGTTTGCGGGCCCAGTCTCCACGTGAAGAGAAGTTGTCTTGCCCAAGGTGCCGTGGAATTCGATAATAGAAATGTGGTGGGTAAAGTATCTTGGCAACCCTAACCGGGGCAAAAAAAATTGAAAAGGGGGGGTGCAACACGAAGACTTCCCAGGGGGTCACCCATCCTAGTACTACTCTCGCCCAAGCACGCTTAACTTCGGAGTTTTTTTGGGATCCGGTGAATTAGTGCTGGTATGATCGCACCCGTCATGTTGAGGGCACAATTCCTTTATGTGTAAACGGTTCACAGTCCCAGCCTAGAGATATGGACCATTCAAAAGGCTCAATGGGCTTAACGACAACCCATCTGCTTCAACAACGGAGATTCTTCGCAAGACGTGATATCGACGCATTGTAGGGTCCTCTAATGTGCCGCGAGTAAGGTTGTCGTCCTTTTAACAGCTCACGACGTACGATCCGGGACTGAAAAACAGAGCAAAAGAAGAAAAGTGGCCCGAAATTGATGAAAACGTTCGATTTTGAGCTCCGAAAAGGGCACAGCGAGCTTGCTGCCTACCCCCGTCGTAGAGCTCTCAGAGAGCTTTCCAACGGTATGCTGTGCGCCTCGTAACTCCTTACGGATCAAATGTTATGGGCACCGGAGCGACGGAGACCAGGTCACAAGCCCTTCGCCCTCGGTTTGCGGGCCCAGCCTCCACGTGAAGAGAAGTTGTCTTGCCCAAGGTGCCGTGGGATTCGATAATAGAAATATGGTGGGTAAAGTATCTTGGCAACCCTAACCGGAGCAAAAAAAATTGAAAAGGGGGGTGCAACACGAGGACTTCCCAGGCGGTCACCCATCCTAGTACTACTCTCGCCCAAGCACGCTTAACTTCGGAGTTCTGATGGGATCCGGTGCATTAGTGCTGGTATGATCGCACCCGTCATGTTCAGGGCACAATTCCTTTATGTGTTAACGGTTCACAGTCCCAGCCTAGAGATATGGCCCATTCAAAAGGCCCAATGGGCTTAACGACAACCCATCCGCTACAACAACGCAGATTCTTTGCAAGACGTGATATCGATGCATTGTAGGGTCCTCTAATGTGCTGCGAGTAAGGTTGTTGTCCTTTTAACAGCTCACGACTTACGATCCGGGACGGAAAAACAGAGCAAAAGGAGAAAAGTGGCCCGAAACTGATGAAAATGTTCGATTTTGAGCTCCGAAAAGGGCACAGCAAGCTTGCTTGCTGCCCCCGTCGTAGAGCTCTCAGAGAGCTTTCCAACGGTATGCTGTGCGCCTCGTAACTCCTTACGGATCATAAGTTACGGGAACCGGAGCGACGGAGACCTGGTCACAAGCCCTATGCCCTCGGTTTGCGGGACCAGCCTCCACGTGAAGAGAGGTTGTCTTGCCCAAGGTGCCGTGGGATTCGATAATAGAAATGTGGTGGGTAAAATATCTTGGCAACCCTAACCGGAGCAAAAAAAATTGAAAAGGGGGTGCAACACGAGGACTTCCCAGGGGGTCACCCATCCTAGTACTACTCTCGCCCAAGCACGCTTAACTTCGGAGTTCTGATGGGATGCGGTGCATTAGTGCTGGTATGATCGCACCCGTCATGTTGAAGGCACAATTCCTTTATGTGTTAACGGTTCACAGTCCCAGCCTAGAGATATGGCCCATTCAAAAGGCCCAATGGGCTTAACGACAACCCATCCGCTTCAACAACGCAGATTCTTCGCAAGACGTGATATCGACGCATTGTAGGATCCTCTAATGTGCCGCGAGTAAGGTTGTCGTCCTTTTAACAGCTCACGACGTACGATCCGGGACGGAAAAACAGAGCAAAAGAAGAAAAGTGGCCCGAAACTGAAGAAAACGTTCAATTTTGAGCTCCGAAAAGGGAACAGCGAGCGAGCTAGCTGCCCCTATCGTAGAGCTCTCAGAGAGCTTTCCAACGGTATGCTGTGCGTCTTGTAACTCCTTACGGATTAAAAGTTATGGGCACCGGAGCGACGGTGACCTGGTCACAAGCCCTACGCCCTCGGTTTGCGGGCCCAGCCTCCACGTGAAGAGAAGTTGTCTTGGCCAAGGTGCCGTGGGATTCGAAAATAGAAATGTGGTGGGTAAAGTATCTTGGCAACCCTAACCGGAGGAAAAAAAATTAAAAAGGGGGGTGCAACACGAGGACTTCCGAGGGGGTCACCCATCCTAGTACTACTCTCGCCCAAGCACGCTTAACTTCGGAGTTCTGATGGGATGCGGTGCATTAGTGCTGGTATGATCGCACCCGTCATGCTGAGGGCACAATTCCTTTATGTGTTAACGGTTCACAGTCCCAGCCTAGAGATATGGCCCATTCAAAAGGCCCAATGGGCTTAACGACAACCCATCCGCTTCAACAACGCAGATTCTTCGCAAGACGTGATATCGACGCATTGTAGGGTCCTCTAATGTGCCGCGAGTAAGGTTGTCGTCCCTTTAACAGCTCACGACGTACGATCCGGGACGGAAAAACAAAGCAAAAGAAGAAAAGTGGCCGGAAACTGATGAAAACGTTCAATTTTGAGCTCCGAAAAGGGCACAGCGAGCGAGCTAGCTGCCCCCGTCGTAGAGCTCTCAGAGAGCTTTCCAACGGTATGCTGTGCGCCTCGTAACTCCTTACGGATCAAAAGTTATGGGCACCGGTTCGCGGGCCCAGCCTCCGCGTGAAGAGAAGTTGTCTTGCCCAAGGTGCCGTGGGATTCGATAATAGAAATGTGGTGGGTAAAGTATCTTGGCAACCCTAACCGGAGCAAAAAAAATTGAAAAGGGGGGTACAACACGAGGACTTCCCTGGGGGTCACCCATCCTAGTACTACTATCGTCCAAGCACGCTTAACTTCGGAGTTCTGACGGGATCCGGTGCATTAGTGCTGGTATGATCGCACTCGTCATGTTGAGGGCAAAATTCCTTTATGTGTTAACGGTTCACAGTCCCAGCCTAGAGATATGGCCCATTCAAAAGGCCCAATGAGCTTAACGACAACCCATCCGCTTCAACAACGCAGCATCCTTGCAAGCCATGAGTAAGGTTGTCGTCCTTTTAACAGCTCACGACGTACGATCCGGGACGAAAAAACAGAGCAAAAGAATAAAAGTGGCCCGAAACTGATGAAAACGTTCAATTTTGAGCTCCGATAAGGGCACAACGAGCTAGCTTGCTGCCCCCGTCGTAGAGCTCTCAGAGAGCTTTCCAACGGTATGCTGTGCGCCTCGTAACTCCTTACGGATCAAAAGTTATGGGCACCGGAGCGACGGAGACCTGGTCACAAGCCCTACGCCCTCGGTCTGCGGGCCCAGCTTCCCCGTGAAGAGAAGTTGTCTTGCCCAAGGTGCCGTGGGATTCGATAATAGAAATGTGGTGGGTAAAGTATCTTGGCAAGCCTAACCGGAGCAAAAAAAATTGAAAAGGGGGGTGCAACACGAGGACTTCCTAGGGGGTCACCCATCCTAGTACTACTCTCGCCCAAGCACGCTTAACTTCGGAGTTCTGATGGGATCCGGTGCATTAGTGCTGGTATGATCGCACCCGTCATGTTGAGGGCACAATTCCTTTATATGTTAACGGTTCACAGTCCCAGCCTAGAGATATGGCCCATTCAAAAGGCCCAATGGGCTTAACGACAACCCATCCGCTTCAACAACGCTGCATCCTCGCAAGAAGTGATATCGACGCATTGTAGGGTCCTCTAATGTGCCGCGAGTAAGGTTGTCGTCCTTTTAACAGCTCACGATGTACGATCCGGGACGGAAAAACAGAGCAAAAGAAGAAAAGTGGCCCGAAACTGACGAAAACGTTCAATTTTGAGCTCCGAAAAGGGCATAGCAGGCTAGCTTGCTGCCACCGTCGTAGAGCTCTCAGAGAGCTTTCCAACGGTATGCTGTGCGCCTCGTAACTCCTTACGGATCAAAAGTTATGGGCACCGGAGCGACGAAAACCGAGTCACAAGCCCTACGCCCTCGGTTTGCGGGCCCAGCCTCCCCGTGAAGAGAAGTTGTCTTGCCCAAGATGCCGTGGTATTCGATAATAGAAATGTGGTGGGTAAAGTATCTTAGCAACCCTAACCGGAGCAAAAAAAATTGAAAAGGGGGGTGCAACACGAGGACTTCCCAGGGGGTCACCCATCCTAGTACTACTCTCGCCCAAGCACGCTTAACTTCGAAGTTCTGATGGGATCCGGTGCGTTAGTGCTGGTATGATCGCAACAGTCATGTTGAGGGCACAATTCCTTTATGTGTTAACGGTTCCCAGTCCCAGCCTAGAGAAATGGCCCATTCAAAAGGCCCAATGGGGTTAACGACAACCCATCCGCTTCAACAACGCAGCATTCTCGCAAGACATGATATCGACGCTTTGTAGGGTCCTCTAATGTGCCGCGAGTAAGGTTGTCGTCCTTTTAACAGCTCACGACGTACGATCCGGGACGGAAAAACAGAGCAAAAGAAGAAAAGTGGCCCGAAACTGATGAAAAGTTTCGATTTTGAGCTCCGAAAAGGGCACAACGGGCTAGCTAGCTGCCCCCGTCGTAGAGCTCTCAGAGAGCTTTCCAACGGTATGCTGTGCGCCTCGTAACTCCTTACGGATCAAAAGTTATAGGCACCGGAGTGACGGAGACCTGGTCACAAGCCCTACGCCTTCGGTTTGCGGGCCCAGCCTCCACGTCAAGAGAAGTTGTCTTGCCCAAGGTGCCGTGGGATTTGATAATAGAAATGTGGTGGGTAAAGTATCTTGGCAACCCTAACCGGAGCAAAAAAAATTGAAAAGGGGGGTGCAACACGACGACTTCCCAGGGGGTCACCCATCCTAGTACTACCCTCGCCCAAGCACGCTTAACTTCGGAGTTCTGATGGGATCCGATGCATTAGTGCTGGTATGATCGCACACGTCATGTTGAGGGCACAATTCCTTTATGTGTTAACGGTACACAGTCCCAGCCTAGAGATATGGCCCATTCAAAAGGCCCAATGGGCTTAACGACAACCCATCCGCTTCAACAACGTAGCATCCTCGCAGGACGTGATATCGACGCATTGTAGGGTCCTCTAATGTGCCGCGAGTAAGGTTGTCGTCCTTTTAACAGCTCACGACTTACGATCCGGGACGGAAAAACAGAGCAAAAGAAGAAAAGTGGCCCGAAACTAATGAAAACGTTCGATTTTGAGCTCCGAAAATGGCACAGCAAGCTAGCTGGCTGCCCCCTTCGTAGAGCTCTCAGAGAGCTTTCCAACGGTATGTTGTGCGCCTCGTAACTCCTTACGGATCAAAAGTTATGGGCACCGGAGCGACGGAGACCTGGTCACAAGTCCTACGCCCTCGGTTTGCGGGCCCAGCCTCCACGTGAAGAGAAGTTGTCTTCCCCAAGGTGCCGTGGGATTCGATAATAGAAATGTGGTGGGTAAAGTATCTTGGCAACCCTAACCGGAGCAAAAACAATTGAAAAGGGGGGTGCAACACGAGGACTTCCCAAGGGGTCACCCATCCTAGTACTACTCTCGCCCAAGCACGCTTAACTTCGGAGTTCTGATGGGATCCGGTGCATTAGTGTTGGTATGATCGCACCCGTCATGTTGAGGGCACAATTCTTTATGTGTTAACGGTTCACAGTCCCAGCCTATAGATATGGCCCATTCAAAAGGCCCAATGGGCTTAACGACAACCCATCCGCTTCAATAACGCAGCGTCCTTGCAAGACGTGATATCGACGCATTGTAGGCTCCTCTAATGTGCCGCGAGTACGGTTGTCGTCCTTTTAACAGCTCACGATGTACGATCCGGGACGGAAAAACAGAGCAAAAGAAGAAAAGTGGCCCGAAACTGACGAAAACGTTCAATTTTGAGCTCCGAAAAGGGCACAGCAAGCAAGCTTGCTGCCCCCGTCGTAGAGCTCTCAGAGAGCTTTCCAATGGTATGCTGTGCGCCTCGTAACTCCTTACGGATCAAAAGTTATGGGCACCAGAGCGACGAAGACCTGGTCACAAGCCCTACGCCTTCGGTTTGCGGGCCCAGCCTCAACGTGAAGAGAAGTTGTCTTGCCCAAGGTGCCGTGGGATTCGATAATAGAAATGTGGTGGGTAAAGTATCTTGGCAACCCTAACCGGAGCAACAAAAATTGAAAAGGGGGGTGCAACACGAGGACTTCCCAGGGGGTCACCCATCCTAGTACTATTCTCGCCCAAGCACGCTTAACTTCGGAGTTTTGATGGGATCCGGTGCATTAGTGCTGGTATGATCGCACCCGTCATGTTGAGGGCACAATTCCTTTATGTGTTAACGATTCACAGTCCCAGCCTAGAGATATGGCCCATTCAAAAGGCCCAATGGGCTTAACGACAACCCATCCGCTTCAACAACGCAGCATCCTCGCAAGATGTGATATCGACGCATTGTAGGGTCCTCTAATGTGCCGCGAGTAAGGTTGTCGTCCTTTTAACAGCTCACGACGTACGATCCGGGACGGAAAAACAGAGCAAAAGAAGAAAAGTGGCCCGAAACTAATGAAAACGTTCGATTTTGAGCTCCGAAAATGGCACAGCGAGCTAGCTGGCTGCCCCCGTCGTAGAGCTCTCAGAGAGCTTTCCAACGGTATGCTGTGCGCCTCGTAACTCCTTACGGATCAAAAGTTATGGGCACAGGAGCGACGGAGACCTGGTCACAAGCCCTACGACCTCGGTTTGCTGGCCCAGCCTCCACGTGAAGAGAAGTTGTCTTGCCCAAGGTGCCGTGGGATTCGATAATAGAAATGTGGTGGGTAAAGTATCTTGGCAACCCTAACCGGAGCAAAAAATATTGAAAAGGGGGTGCAACGCGAGGACTTCCAAGGGGGTCACCCATCCTAGTACTACTCTCGCCCAAGCACGCTTAACTTCGGAGTTCTGAGGGGATCCGGTGCATTAGTGCTGGTATGATCGCACCCGTCATGTTGAGGGCACAATTCCTTTATGTGTTAACGGTTCACAGTCCCAGCCTAGAGATATGGCCCATTCAAAAGGCCCAATGGGCTTAACGACAACCCATCCACTTCAACAACGTAGCATCCTCGCAGGACGTGATATCGACGCATTGTAGGGTCCTCTAATGTGCCGCGAGTAAGGTTGTCGTCCTTTTAACAGCTCACGACGTACGATCCGGGACGGAAAAACAGAGCAAAAGAAGAAAAGTGGCCCGAAACTAATGAAAACGTTCGATTTTGAGCTCCGAAAAGGGCACATCGAGCTAGCTAGCTGTCCGCGTCGTAGAGCTCTCAGAGAGCTTTCAAACGGTATGCTGTGCGCCTCGTAACTCCTTACGGATCAAAAGTTATGGGTACCGGAGCGACGGAGACCTGGTCACAAGCCCTACGCCCTCGGTTTGCTGGCCTAGCCTCCACGTGAAGAGAAGTTGTCTTGCCCAAGGTGCCGTGGGATTCGATAATAGAAATGTGGTGGGTAAAGTATCTTGGTAACCCTAACCGGAGCAAAAAATATTGAAAAGGGGGGTGCAACATGAGGACTTCCCAGGGGGTCACCCATCCTAGTACTACTCTCGCCCAAGCACGCTTAACTTCGAAGTTCAGATGGGATCCGGTGCATTAGTGCTGGTATGATCGCACCCGTCATGTTGAGGCACAATTCCTTTATGTGTTAACGGTTCACAGTCCCAGCTTAGAGATATGGCCCATTCAAAAGGCCCAATGGGCTTAACGACAACCCATCCGCTTCAACAACGTAGAATCCTCGTAGGACGTGATATCGACGCATTGTAGGGTCCTCTAATGTGCCGCGAGTAAGGTTGTTGTCCTTTTAACAGCTCACGACGTACGATCCGGGACGGAAAAACAGAGCAAAAGAAGAAAAGTCGCCCGAAACTGATGAAAAGGTTCGATTTTGAGCTCCGAAAAGGGCACAACGAGCTAGCTGGCTGCCCCCGTCGTAGAGCTCTCAGAGAGCTTTCCAACGGTATGCTGTGCGCCTCGTAACTCCTTACGGATCAAAAGTTATGGGTACCGGAGCGACGGAGACCTGGTCACAAGCCCTACGCCCTCGGTTTGCTGGCCCAGCCTCCACGTGAAGAGAAGTTGTCTTGCCCAAGGTGCCGTGGGATTCGATAATAGAAATGTGGTGGGTAAAGTATCTTGGCAACCCTAACCGGAGCAAAAAATATTGAAAAGGGGGGTGCAACACGAGGACTTCCCAGGGGGTCACCCATCCTAGTACTACTCTCGCCCAAGCACGCTTAACTTCGAAGTTCAGATGGGATCCGGTGCATTAGTGCTGGTATGATCGCACCCGTCATGTTGAGGCACAATTCCTTTATGTGTTAACGGTTCACAGTCCCAGCTTAGAGATGTGGCCCATTCAAAAGGCCCAATGGGCTTAACGACAACCCATCCGCTTCAACAACGTAGAATCCTCGCAGGACGTGATATCGACGCATTGTAGGGTCCTCTAATGTGCCGCGAGTAAGGTTGTCGTCCTTTTAACAGCTCACGACGTACGATCCGGGACGGAAAAATAGAGCAAAAGAAGAAAAGTGGCCCGAAATTGATGAAAAGGTTCGATTTTGAGCTCCGAAAAGGGCACAACGAGCTAGCTGGCTGCCCCCGTCGTAGAGCTCTCAGAGAGCTTTCCAACGGTATGCTGTGCGCCTCGTAACTCCTTACGGATCAAAAGTTATAGGCACCGGAGTGACGGAGACCTGGTCACAAGCCCTACGCCTTCGGTTTGCGGGCCCAGCCTCCACGTCAAGAGAAGTTGTCTTGCCCAAGGTGCCGTGGGATTTGATAATAGAAATGTGGTGGGTAAAGTATCTTGGCAACCCTAACCGGAGCAAAAAAAATTGAAAAGGGGGGTGCAACACGAGGACTTCCCAAGGGGTCACCCATCCTAGTACTACTCTCGCCCAAGCACGCTTAACTTCGGAGTTCTGATGGGATCCGATGCATTAGTGCTGGTATGATCGCACACGTCATGTTGACGGCACAATTCCTTTATGTGTTAACGGTTCACAGTCCCAGCTTAGAGATATGGCCCATTCAAAAGGCCCAATGGGCTTAACGACAACCCATCCGCTTCAACAACGTAGCATCCTCGCAGGACGTGATATCGACGCATTGTAGGGTCCTCTAATGTGCCGCGAGTAAGGTTGTCGTCCTTTTAACAGCTCACGACTTACGATCCGGGACGGAAAAACAGAGCAAAAGAAGAAAAGTGGCCCGAAACTAATGAAAACGTTCGATTTTGAGCTCCGAAAATGGCTAAGCAAGCTAGCTGGCTGCCCCCTTCGTAGAGCTCTCAGAGAGCTTTCCAACGGTATGTTGTGCGCCTCGTAACTCCTTACGGATCAAAAGTTATGGGCACCGGAGCGACGGAGACCTGGTCACAAGTCCTACGCCCTCGGTTTGCGGGCCCAGCCTCCACGTGAAGAGAAGTTTTCTTCCCCAAGGTGCCGTGGGATTCGATAATAGAAATGTGGTGGGTAAAGTATCTTGGCAACCCTAACCGGAGCAAAAAAAATTGAAAAGGGGGGTGCAACACGAGGACTTCCAAGGGGGTCACCCATCCTAGTACTACTCTCGCCCAAGCACGCTTAACTTCGAAGTTCTGGTGGGATCCGGGGCATTAGTGCTGGTATGATCGCACCCGTCATGTTGAGAGCACAATTCCTTTATGTGTTAACGGTTCACAGTCCCAGCCTAGAGATATGGCCCATTCAAAAGGACCAATGGGCTTAACGACAACCCATCCGCTTCAACAACACAGCATCCTCGCAAGACATGATATCGACGCATTGTAGGGTCCTCTAATGTGCCGCGAGTAAGGTTTTCATCCTTTTAACAGCTCACGACGTACGATCCGGGACGGAAAAACAGAGCAAAAGAAGAAAAGTGGCCCGAAACTAATGAAAACATTCGATTTTGAGCTCCGAAAAATGCACAGCAAACTAGCTGGCTGCCCCTGTCGTAGAGCTCTCAGAGATCTTTCCAACGGTATGCTGTGCGCCTCGTAACTCCTTACGGATCAAAAGTTATGGGCACCGGAGCAAAGGAGACTTGGTCACAAGCCCTACCCCCTCGGTTTGCTGGCCCAGCCTCCACGTGAAGAGAAGTTGTCTTGCCCAAGGTGCCGTGGGATTCGATAATAGAAATGTGGTGGGTAAAGTATTTTGGCAACCCTAACCGGAGCAAAAAAAATTGAAAAGGGGGGTGCAACACGAGTACTTCCCAGGGGGTCACCCATCCTAGTACTACTCTCACCCAAGCACGCTTAACTTCGGAGTTCTGATGGGATCCGATGCATTAGTGCTGGTATGATCGCACACGTCATGTTGAGGGCACAATTCCTTTATGTGTTAACGGTTCACAGTCTCAGCTTAGAGATATGGCCCATTCAAAAGGCCCAATGGGCTTAACGACAACCCATCCGCTTCAACAACGTAGCATCCTCGCAGGACGTGATATCGACGCATTGTAGGGTCCTCTAATGTGCCGCGAGTAAGGTTATCGTCCTTTTAACAGCTCACGACGTACGATCCGGGACGGAAAAACAGAGCAAAAGAAGAAAAGTGGCCCGAAACTAATGAAAACGTTCGATTTTGAGCTCCGAAAATGGCACAGCAAGCTAGCTGGCTGCCCCCGTCGAAGAACTCTCAGAGAGCTTTCCAACAGTATGCTGTGCGCCTCGTAACTCCGTACAGATCAAAAGTTATGGGCACCGGAGCGACGGAGACCTGGTCACAAGTCCTACGCCCTCGGTTTGCGGGCCTAGCCTCCACGTGAAGAGAAGTTGTCTTCCCCAAGGTGCCGTGGGATTCGATAATAGAAATGTGGTGGGTAAAGTATCTTGGCAACCCTAACCGGAGCAAAAAAAATTGAAAAGGGGGGTGCAACACGAGGACTTCCCAGGGGGTCACCCATCCTAGTACTACTCTCGCCCAAGCACGCTTAACTTCGGAGTTCTGACGGGATCCGGTGCATTAGTGCTGGTATGATCGCACCCATCATGTTGAGGGCACAATTCCTTTATGTGTTAACGGTTCACAGTCCCAGCCTAGAGATATGGCCCATTCAAAAGGCCCAATGGGCTTAACGACAACCCATCCGCTTCAACAACGTAGCATCCTCGCAGGACGTGATATCGATGCATTGTAGGGTCCTCTAATGTGCCGCGATTAAGGTTGTTGTCCTTTTAACAGCTCACGATGTACGATCCGGGACGGAAAAACAGAGCAAAAGAAGAAAAGTGGCCCGAAACTAATGAAAACGTTCGATTTTGGGCTCCGAAAAATGCACAGCAAGCTAACTAGCTTCCCCTGTCGTAGAGCTCTCAGAGAGCTTTCCAACGGTATGCTGTGCGCCTCGTAACTCCTTACGGATCAAAAGTTATGGGCACCGGAGCAACGGAGACCTGGTCACAAGCCCTACGCCCTCGGTTTGCTGGCCCAGCCTCCACGTGAAGAGAAGTTGTCTTGCCCAAGGTGCCGTGGGATTCGATAATAGAAATGTGGTGGGTAAAGTATCTTGGCAACCCTAACCGGAGCAAAAAAAATTGAAAAGGGGGTTGCAACACGACGACTTCCCAGGGGGTCACCCATCCTAGTACTACTCTCGCCCAAGCACGCTTAACTTCGAAGTTCTGGTGGGATCCGGTGCATTAGTGCTGGTATGATTGCACCCGTCATGTTGAGGGCACAATTCCTTTATGTGTTAACGGTTCACAGTCCCAGCCTAGAGATATGGCCCATTCAAAAGGACCAATGGGCTTAACGACAACCCATCCGCTTCAACAAAGCAGCATCCTCGCAAGACGTGATATCAACGCATTGTAGGGTCCTCTAATATGCTGCTAGTAAGGTTTTCGTCCTTTTAACAGCTCACGTCGTACGATCCGGGACGAAAAAACAGAGCAAAAGAAGAAAAGTGGCCCGAAACTAATGAAAACGTTCGATTTTGAGCTCCGAAAAGGGCAGAGCGAGCTAGCTGGCTGCCCCCGTCGTAGAGCTCTCAGAGTGCTTTCCAACGGTATTCTGTGCGCCTCGTAACTCCTTACGGATCAAAAGTTATGGGCACCGGAGCGACGGAGACCTGGTCACAAGCCCTACGCCCTCGGTTTGCGGGCCCTGCCTCCACGTGAAGAGAAGTTGCCTTGCCCAAGGTGCCATGGGATTCGATAATAGAAATGTGGTGGGTAAAGTATCTTGGCAACCCTACCGGAGCAAAAAAAATTGAAAAGGGCGGTGTAACACGAGGACTTCCCAGGGGGTCACCCATCCTAGTACTACTCTCGCCCAAGCACGCTTAACTTCGGAGTTCTGATGGGATCCGGTGCATTAGTGCTGGTATTATCGCACCCGTCATGTTGAGGGCACAATTCCTTTATGTGTTAACGGTTCACATTCCCAGCCAAGAGATATGGCCCATTCAAAAGGCCCAATGGGCTTAACGACAACCCATCCGCTTGAACAACGCAGCATCCTCGCAAGACGTGATATCGACGCATTGTAGGGTCCTCTAATGTGCCGCGAGTAAGGTTGTCGTCCTTTTAACTGCTCACGACGTACGATCCGGGACGGAAAAACAGAGCAAAAGAAGAAAAGTGGCCCGAAACTGATGAAAACGTTCGATTTTGAGCTCCGAAAAGGGTAAAGCGAGCTAGCTAGCTGCCCCCGTCGTAAAGCTCACAGAGAGCTTTCCAACGGTATGCTGTGCGCCTCGTAACTCCTTACGTATCAAAAGTTATGGGCACCGGTTTGCGGGCCCAGCCTCCATGTGAAGAGAAGTTGTCTTGCCCAAGGTGCCGTGGTATTCGATAATAGAAATGTGGTGGGTAAAGTATCTTGGCAACCCTAACCGGAGCAAAAAAAATTGAAAAAGGGGGTGCAACACGAGGACTTCCCAGGGGGTCACCCATCCTAGTACTACTCTCGCCCAAGCACGCTTAACTTCGGAGTTCTGACGGGATCCGGTGCATTAGTGCTGGTATGATCGCACCCGTCATGTTGAGGGCACAATTCCTTTATGTGTTAACGGTTCACAGTCCCAGCCTAGAGATATGGCCCATTCAAAAGGTCCAATGGGCTTAACGACAACCCATCCGCTTCAACAACGCAGCATCCTCGCAAGACGTGATATCGACGCATTGTAGGGTCCTCTAATGTGCCGCGAGTAAGGTTGTCGTCCTTTTAACAGCTCACGACGTACGATCCGTGACGGAAAAACAGAGCAAAAGAAGAAAAGTGGCCCGAAACTAATGAAAACGTTCGATTTTGAGCTCCCAAAAGGGCACAGCAAGCTAACTGGCTGCCCCCGTCGTAGAGCTCTCAGAGAGCTTTCCAACGGTATGCTGTGCGCCTCGTAACTCCTTACGGATCAAAAGTCATGGGCACCGGAGCGACGGAGACCTGGTCACAAGTCCTACGCCCTCGGTTTGCAGGCCCAGCCTCCAAGTGAAGAGAAGTTGTCTTGCCCAAGGTGCCGTGGGATTCGATAATAGAAATGTGGTGGGTAAAGTATCTTAGCAACCCTAACCGGAGAAAAAAAAAATTGAAAAGGGGGGTGCAACACGAGGACTTCCCAGGGGGTCACCCATCCTAGTACTACTCTCGCCCAAGCACGCTTAACTTCGGAGTTCTGATGGGATCCGGTGCATTAGTGTTGGTATGATCGCATCCGTCATGTTGAGGGCACAATTTCTTTATGTGTTAACGGTTCACAGTCCCAGCCTAGAGATATGGCGCATTCAAAAGGCCCAATGGGCTTAACGACAACCCATCCGCTTCAACAACGCAGCATCCTCGCAAGACGTGATATCGACGCATTGTAGGGTCCTCTAATGTGCCGCGAGTAAGGTTGTCGTCCTTTTAACAGCTCACGACGTACGATCCGGGACAGAAAAACAGAGCAAAAGAAGAAAAGTGGCCCGAAACTAATGAAAACGTTCGATTTTGAGCTCCGAAAATGGCACAGCGAGCTAGCTAGCTGCCCCTGTCGTAGAGCTCTCAGAGAGCTTTCCAACGGTATGCTGTGCGCCTCGTAACTCCTTACGGATCAAAAGTTATGGGCACCGGAGCAACGGAGACCTGGTCACAAGCCCTACGCCCTCGGTTTGCTGGCCCAGCCTCCACGTGAAGAGAAGTTGTCTTGCCCAAGGTGCCGTGGGATTCGATAATAGAAATGTGGTGGGTAAAGTATCTTGGCAACCCTAACCGGAGCAAAAAAAATTGAAAAGGGGGGTGCAACACGACGACTTGCCAGGGGGTCACCCATCCTAGTACTACTCTCGCCCAAGCACGCTTAACTTCGAAGTTCTGGTGTGATCCGGTGCATTAGTGCTGGTATGATTGCACCCGTCATGTTGAGGGCACAATTCCTTTATGTGTTAACGGTTCACAGTCCCAGCCTAGAGATATGGCCCATTCAAAAGGACCAATGGGCTTAACGACAACCCATCCGCTTCAACAAAGCAGCATCCTCGCAAGACGTGATATCGACGCATTGTAGGGTCCTCTAATATGCCGCGAGTAAGGTTTTCGTCCTTTTAACAGCTCACGACGTACGATCCGGGACGGAAAAACAGAGCAAAAGAAGAAAAGTGGCCCGAAACTAATGAAAATGTTCGATTTTGAGCTCCGAAAAGGGCAGAGCGAGCTAGCTGGCTGCCCCCGTCGTAGAGCTCTCAGAGAGCTTTCCAACGGTATTCTGTGCGCCTCGTAACTCCTTACGGATCAAAAGTTATGGGCACCGGAGCGACGGAGACCTGGTCACAAGCCCTACGCCCTCGGTTTGTGGGCCCTGCCTCCACGTGAAGAGAAGTTGCCTTGACCAAGGTGCCGTGGGATTCGATAATAGAAATGTGGTGGGTAAAGTATCTTGGCAACCCTAACCGGAGCAAAAAAAATTGAAAAGGGGGGTGCAACACGAGGACTTCCTAGGGGGTCACCCATCCTAGTACTACTCTCGCCCAAGCACGCTTAACTTCGGAGTTCTGATGGGATCCGGTGCATTAGTGCTGGTATTATCGCACCCGTCATGTTGAGGGCACAATTCCTTTATGTGTTAACGGTTCACATTCCCAGCCAAGAGATATGGCCCATTCAAAAGGCCCAATGGGCTTAACGACAACCCATCCGCTTGAACAACGCAGCATCCTCGCAAGACGTGATATCGACGCATTGTAGGGTCCTCTAATGTGCCGCGAGTAAGGTTGTCGTCCTTTTAACTGCTCACGACGTACGATCCGGGACGGAAAAACAGAGCAAAAGAAGAAAAGTGGCCCGAAACTGATGAAAACGTTCGATTTTGAGCTCCGAAAAGGGTAAAGCGAGCTAGCTAGCTGCCCCCGTCGTAAAGCTCTCTGAGAGCTTTCCAACGGTATGCTGTGCGCCTCGTAACTCCTTACGTATCAAAAGTTATGGGCACCGGTTTGCGGGCCCAGCCTCCATGTGAAGAGAAGTTATCTTGCCCAAGGTGCCGTGGTATTCGATAATAGAAATATGGTGGGTAAAGTATCTTGGCAACCCTAACCGGAGCAAAAAAAATTGAAAAGGGGGGTGCAACACGAGGACTTCCCAGGGGGTCACCCATCCTAGTACTACTCTCGCCCAAGCACGCTTAACTTCGGAGTTCTGATGGGATCCGGTGCATTAGTGCTGGTATGATCGCACCCGTCATGTTGAGGGCACAATTCCTTTATGTGTTAACGGTTCACAGTCCCAGCCTAGAGATATGGCCCATTCAAAAGGTCCAATGGGCTTAACGACAACCCATCCGCTTCAACAACGCAGCATCCTCGCAAGACGTGATATCGACGCATTGTAGGGTCCTCTAATGTGCCGCGAGTAAGGTTGTCGTCCTTTTAACAGCTCACGACGTACGATCCGTGATGGAAAAACAGAGCAAAAGAAGAAAAGTGGCCCGAAACTAATGAAAACGTTCGATTTTGAGCTCCCAAAAGGGCACAGCAAGCTAACTGGCTGCCCCCGTCGTAGAGCTCTCAGAGAGCTTTCCAACGGTATGCTGTTCGCCTCGTAACTCCTTACGGATCAAAAGTCATGGGCACCGGAGCGACGAAGACCTGGTCACAAGCCCTACGCCCTCGGTTTGCAGGCCCAGCCTCCAAGTGAAGAGAAGTTGTCTTGCCCAAGGTGCCGTGGGATTCGATAATAGAAATGTGGTGGGTAAAGTATCTTAGCAACCCTAATCGGAGAAAAAAAAAATTGAAAAGGGGGGTGCAACACGAGGACTTCCAAGAGGGTTACCCATCCTAGTACTACTCTCGCCCAAGCACGCTTAACTTCGAAGTTCTGATGGGATCCGGTGCATTAGTGCTGGTATGATCGCAACCGTCATGTTGAGGGCACAATTCCTTTTTGTGTTAACGGTTCCCAGTCCCAGCCTAGAGATATGGCCCATTCAAAAGGCCCAATGGGCTTAACGATAACCCATCCGCTTCAACAACGCAGCATCCTCGCAAGACGTGATATCGACGCATTGTAGGGTCCTCTAATGTGCCGCGAGTAAGGTTGTCGTCCTTTTAACAGCTCACGACGTATGATCCGGGACGGAAAAACAGAGCAAAAGAAGAAAAGTGGCCGAAACTGATGAAAACGTTCGATTTTGAGCTCCGAAAAGGGTAAAGCGAGCTAGCTAGCTGCCCCCGTCGTAAACCTCTCCGAGAGCTTTCCAACGGTATGCTGTGCGCCTCGTAACTCCTTACGTATCAAAAGTTATGGGCACCGGTTTGCGGGCCCAGCCTCCATGTGAAGAGAAATTGTCTTGCCCAAGGTGCCGTGGTATTCGATAATAGAAATGTGGTGGGTAAAGTATCTTGGCAACCCTAACCGGAGCAAAAAAAATTGAAAAGGGGGGTGCAACACGAGGACTTCCCAGGGGGTCACTCATCCTAGTACTACTCTCGCCCAAGCACGCTTAACTTCGGAGTTCTGATGGGATCCGGTGCATTAGTGCTGGTATGATCGCACCCGTCATGTTGAGGGCACAATTCCTTTATTTGTTAACGGTTCACAGTCCCAGCCTAGAGATATGGCCCATTCAAAAGGCCCAATGGGCTTAACGACAACCCATCCGCTTCAACAACGTAGCATCCTCGCAAGACGTGATATCGACGCATTGTAGGGTCCTCTAATGTGCCGCGAGTAAGGTTGTCGTCCTTTTAACAGCTCACGACGTACGATCCGTGACGGAAAAACAGAGCAAAAGAAGAAAAGTGGCCCGAAACTAATGAAAACGTTCGATTTTGAGCTCCGAAAAGGGCACAGCGAGCTAACTGGCTGCCCCCGTCGTAGAGCTCTCAGAGAGCTTTCCAACGGTATGCTGTGCGCCTCGTAACTCCTTACGGATCAAAAGTCATGGGCACCGGAGCGACGGAGACATGGTCACAAGCCCTACGCCCTCGGTTTGCAGGCCCAGCCTCCAAGTGAAGAGAAGTTGTCTTGCCCAAGGTGCCGTGGGATTCGATAATAGAAATGTGGTGGGTAAAGTATCTTAGCAACCCTAACCGGAGAAAAAAAAAATTGAAAAGGGGGGTGCAACACGAGGACTTCCAAGGGGGTTACCCATCCTAGTACTACTCTCGCCCAAGCACGCTTAACTTCGAAGTTCTGATGGGATCCGGTGCATTAGTGCTGGTATGATCGCAACCGTCATGTTGAGGGCACAATTCCTTTTTGTGTTAACGGTTCCCAGTCCCAGCCTAGAGATATGGCCCATTCAAAAGGCCCAATGGGCTTAACGACAACCCATCCGCTTCAACAACGCAGCATCCTCGCAAGACGTGATATGGACGCTTTGTAGCGTCCTCTAATGTGCCGCGAGTAAGGTTGTCGTCCTTTTAACAGCTCAGGACGTACGATCCGGGACGGAAAAACAGAGCAAAAGAAGAAAAGAGGCCCGAAACTGATGAAAAGGTTCGATTTTGAGCTCCGAAAAGGGCACAGCAAGCTAGCTGGCTGCTCCCGTCGTAGAGCTCTCAGAGAGCTTTCCAACGGTATTCTGTGCGCCTCGTAACTCCTTACGGATCAAAAGTTATGGGCACCGGAGCGACGGAGACCTGGTCACAAGCCCTACGCCCTCGGTTTGCGGGGCCTGCCTCCACGTGAAGAGAAGTTGCCTTGCCCAAGGTACCGTGGGATTCGATAATAGAAATGTGGTGGGTAAAGTATCTTGGCAACCCTAACCGGAGCAAAAAAAATTGAAAAGGGGGGTGCAACACGAGGACTTCCCAGGGGGTCACCCATCCTAGTACTACTCTCGCCCAAGCACGCTTAACTTCGGAGTTCTAATGGGATCCGGTGCATTAGTGCTGGTATGATCGCACCCGTCATGTTGAGGGCACAATTCCTTTATGTGTTAACGGTTCACATTCCCAGCCTAGAGATATGGCCCATTCAAAAGGCCCAATGGGCTTAACGACAACCCATCCGCTTCAACAACGTAGCATCCTCGCAAGACATGATATCGACGCATTTTAGGGTCCTCTAATGTGCCGCGAGTAAGGTTGTCGTCCTTTTAACAGCTCAAGACGTATGATCCGGGACGGAAAAACAGAGCAAAAGAAGAAAAGTGGCCGAAACTGATGAAAACGTTCGATTTTGAGCTCCGAAAAGGGTAAAGCGAGCTAGCTAGCTGCCCCCGTCGTAAAGCTCTCAGAGAGCTTTCCAACGGTATGCTGTGCGCCTCGTAACTCCTTACGTATCAAAAGTTATGGGCACCGGTTTGCGGGCCCAGCCTCCATGTGAAGAGAAGTTGTCTTGCCCAAGGTGCCGTGGTATTCGATAATAGAAATGTGGTGGGTAAAGTATCTTGGCAACCCTAACCGGAGCAAAAAAAATTGAAAAGGGGGGTGCAACACGAGGACTTCCCAGGGGGTTAACCATCCTAGTACTACTCTCGCCCAAGCACGCTTAACTTCGGAGTTCTGATGGGATCCGGTGCATTAGTGTTGGTATGATCGCACCCGTCATGTTGAGGGCACAATTCCTTTATGTGTTAACGGTTCACAGTCCCAGCCTAGAGATATGGCCCATTCAAAAGGCCCAATGGGCTTAACGACAACCCATCCGCTTCAACAACGTAGCATCCCCGCAAGACGTGATATCGACGCATTGTAAGGTCCTCTAATGTGCCGCGAGTAAGGTTGTCGTCCTTTTAACAGCTCACGACGTACGATCCGTGACGGAAAAACAGAGCAAAAGAAGAAAAGTGGCCCGAAACTAATGAAAATGTTCAATTTTGAGCTCCGAAAAGGGCACAGCGAGCTAACTGGCTGCCCCCGTCGTAGAGCTCTCAGAGAGCTTTCCAACGGTATGCTGTGCGCCTCGTAACTCCTTACGGATCAAAAGTCATGGGCACCGGAGCGACGGAGACCTGGTCACAAGCCCTACGCCCTCGGTTTGCAGGCCCAGCCTCCAAGTGAAGAGAAGTTGTCTTGCCCAAGGTGCCGTGGGATTCGATAATAGAAATGTGGTGGGTAAAGTATCTTAGCAACCCTAACCAGAGAAAAAAAAAATTGAAAAGGGGGGTGCAACACGAGGACTTCCAAGGGGGTTACCCATCCTAGTACTACTCTCGCCCAAGCACGCTTAACTTCGAAGTTCTGATGGGATCCGGTGCATTAGTGCTGGTATGATCGCAACCGTCATGTTGAGGGCACAATTCCTTTTTGTGTTAACGATTCCCAGTCCCAGCCTAGAGATATGGCCCATTCAAAAGGCCCAATGGGCTTAACGACAACCCATCCGCTTCAACAACGCAGCATCCTCGCAAGACGTGATATCGACGCTTTGTAGCGTCCTCTAATGTGCCGCGAGTAAGGTTGTCGTCCTTTTAACAGCTCAGGACGTACGATTCGGGACGGAAAAATAGAGCAAAAGAAGAAAAGAGGCCCGAAACTGATGAAAAGGTTCGATTTTGAGCTCCGAAAAGGGCACAGCGGGCTAGCTGGCTGCCCCTGTTGTAGAGCTCTCAGAGAGCTTTCCAACGGTATTCTGTGCGCCTCGTAACTCCTTACGGATCAAAAGTTATGGGCACCGGAGCGACGGAGACCTGGTCACAAGCCCTACGCCCTCGGTTTGCGGGCCCTGCCTCCACGTGAAGAGAAGTTGCCTTGCCCAAGGTGCCGTGGGATTCGATAATAGAAATGTGGTGGGTAAAGTATCTTGGCAACCCTAACCGGAGCAAAAAAAATTGAAAAGGGGGGTGCAACACAAGGACTTCCCAGGGGGTCACCCATCCTAGTACTACTCTCGCCCAAGCACGCTTAACTTCGGAGTTCTAATGGGATCCGGTGCTTTAGTGCTGGTATGATCGCACCCGTCATGTTGAGGGCACAATTCCTTTATGTGTTAACGGTTCACATTCCCAGCCTAGAGATATGGCCCATTCAAAAGGCCCAATGGGCTTAACGACAACCCATCCGCTTGAACAACGCAGCATCCTCGCAAGACATGATATCGACGCATTGTAGGGTCCTCTAATGTGCCGCGAGTAAGGTTGTCGTCCTTTTAACAGCTCACGACGTATGATCCGGGACGGAAAAACAGAGCAAAAGAAGAAAAGTGGCCCGAAACTGATGAAAACGTTCGATTTTGAGCTCCGAAAAGGGTAAAGCGAGCTAGCTAGCTGCCCCCGTCGTAAAGCTCTCAGAGAGCTTTCCAACGATATGCTGTGCGCCTCGTAACTCGTTACGTATCAAAAGTTATGGGCACCGGTTTGCGGGCCCAGCCTCCATGTGAAGAGAAGTTGTCTTGCCCAAGGTGCCGTGGTATTCGATAATAGAAATGTGGTGGGTAAAGTATCTTGGCAACCCTAACCGGAGCAAAAAAAATTGAAAAGGGGGGTGCAACACGAGGACTTCCCAAGGGGTAACCCATCCTAGTACTACTCTCGCCCAAGCACGCTTAACTTCGGAGTTCTGATGGGATCCGGTGCATTAGTGCTGGTATGATCGCACCCGTCATGTTGAGGGCACAATTCCTTTATGTGTTAACGGTTCACAGTCCCAGCCTACAGATATGGCCCATTCAAAAGGCCCAATGGGCTTAACGACAACCCATCCGTTTCAACAACGTAGCATCCTCGCAAGACGTGATATCGACGCATTGTAGGGTCCTCTAATGTGCCGCGAGTAAAGTTGTCATCCTTTTAACAGCTCACGACGTACGATCCGTGACGGAAAAACAGAGCAAAAGAAGAAAAGTGGCCCGAAACTAATTAAAACGTTCGATTTTGAGCTCCGAAAAGGGCACAGCGAGCTAACTGGCTGCCCCCGTCGTAGAGCTCTCTGAGAGCTTTCCAACGGTATGCTGTGCGCCTCGTAACTCCTTACGGATCAAAAGTCATGGGCACCGGAGCGACGGAGACCTGGTCACAAGCCCTACGCCCTCGGTTTGCAGGCCCAGCCTCCAAGTGAAGAGAAGTTGTCTTGCCCAAGGTGCCGTGGGATTCGATAATAGAAATGTGGTGGGTAAAGTATCTTAGCAACCCTAACCGGAGAAAAAAAAAATTGAAAAGTGGGGTGCAACACGAGGACTTCCCAGGGGGTTACCCATCCTAGTACTACTCTCGCCCAAGCACGCTTAACTTCGAAGTTCTGATGGGATCCGGTGCATTAGTGCTGGTATGATCGCAACCGTCATGTTGAGGGCACAATTCCTTTATGTGTTAACGGTTCCCAGTCCCAGCCTAGAGATATAGCCCATTCAAAAGGCCCAATTGGCTTAACGACAACCCATCCGCTTCAACAACGCAGCATCCTCGCAAGACGTGATATCGACGCATTGTAGGGTCCTCTAATGTGCCGCGAGTAAGGTTGTCGTCCTTTTAACAGCTCACGACGTACGATCCGGGACGGAAAAACAGAGCAAAAGAAGAAAAGTGGCCCGAAACTGAAGAAGAGGTTCGATTTTGAGCTCCGAAAAGGGCACAGTGAGCTAGCTAGCTGCCCCCGTCGTAGAGCTCTCAGAGAGCTTTCCAACGGTATGCTGTGCGCCTCGTAACTCCTTACGGATCAAAAGTTATGGGCACCGGTTTGTGGCCCCAGCCTACACGTGAAGAGAAGTTGTCTTGCCGAAGGTGCCGTGGGATTCGATAATAGAAATGTGGTGGGTAAAGTATCTTGGCAATCCTAACCGGAGCAAAAAAAATTGAAAAGGGGGGAGCAACACGAGGACTTCCCAAGGGGTCACCCATCCTAGTACTACTCTCGCCGAAGCACCCTTAACTTCGGTGTTCTGATGGGATCCGGTGCATTAGTGTTGGTATGATCGCATCCGTCATGTTGAGGGCACAATTTCTTTATGTGTTAACGGTTCACAGTCCCAGCCTAGAGATATGGCCCATTCAAAAGGCCCAATGGGCTTAACGACAACCCATCCGCTTCAACAACGCAGCATCCTCGCAAGACGTGATATCGACGCATTGTAGGGTCCTCTAATGTGCCGCGAGTAAGGTTGTCGTCCTTTTAACAGCTCACGACGTACGATCCGGGACGGAAAAACAGAGCAAAAGAAGAAAAGTGGCCCGAAACTAATGAAAACGTTCGATTTTGAGCTCCGAAAATGGCACATCGAGCTAGCTGGCTGCCCCTGTTGTAGAGCTCTCAGAGAGCTTTCCAACGGTATGCTGTGCGCCTCATAACTCCTTACGGATCAAAAGTTTTGGGCACCGGAGCGACGGAGACCTGGTCACAAGCCCTACGCCCTCGGTTTGCGGGCCCAACCTCCACGTGAAGAGAAGTTGTCTTGCCCAAGGTGCCGTGGGATTCGATAATAGAAATGTGGTGGGTAATGTATCTTGGCAACCCTAACCGGAGCAAAAAAAATTGAAAAGGGGGGTGCAACACGAGGACTTCCCAGGGGGTCACCCATCCTAGTACTACTCTTGCCCAAGCACGCTTAACTTCGGAGTTCTGATGGGATCCGGTGCATTAGTGCTGGTATGATCGCACCCGTCATGTTGAGGGCACAATTCCTTTTTGTGTTAACGGTTCACAGTCCCAGCCTAGAGATATGGCCCATTCAAAAGGCCCAATGGGCTTAACGACAACCCATCCGCTTCAACAACGTAGCATCCTCGCAGGACGTGATATCGACGCATTGTAGGGTCCTCTAATGTGCCGCGAGTAAGGTTGTCGTCCTTTTAACCGCTCAGGACGTACGATCCGGGACGGAAAAACAGAGCAAAAGAAGAAAAGAGGCCCGAAACTGATGAAAAGGTTCGATTTTTAGCTCCGAAAAGGGCACAGCGAGCTAGCTGGCTGCCCCCGTCGTAGAGCTCTCAGAGAGCTTTCCAACGGTATTATGTGTGCCTCGTAACTCCTTACGGATCAAAAGTTATGGGCACCGGAGCGACGGAGACCTGGTCACAAGCCCTACGCCCTCGGTTTGCGGGCCCTGCCTCCACGTGAAGAGAAGTTGCCTTGCCCAAGGTGCCGTGGGATTCGATAATAGAAATGTGGTGGGTAAAGTATCTTGGCAACCCTAACCGGAGCAAAAAAAATTGAAAAGGGGGGTGCAACACGAGGACTTCCCAGGGGGTCACCCATCCTAGTACTACTCTCGCCCAAGCACGCTTAACTTCGGAGTTCTGATGGGATCCGGTGAATTAGTGCTGGTATTATTGCACCCGTCATGTTGAGGGCACAATTCCTTTATGTGTTAACGGTTCACATTCCCAGCCAAGATATATGGCCCATTCAAAAGGCCCAATGGGCTTAACGACAACCCATCCGCTTGAACAACGCAGCATCCTCGCAAGACGTGATATCGACGCATTGTAGGGTCCTCTAATGTGCCGCGAGTAAGGTTGTCGTCCTTTTAACAGCTCACGACGTACGATCCGGGACGGAAAAACAGAGCAAAAGAAGAAAAGTGGCCCGAAACTGATGAAAACATTCGATTTTGAGCTCCGAAAAGGGCACAGCGAGTTAGCTGGCTGTCCCCGTCGTAGAGCTCTCAGAGAGCTTTCCAACGGTATGCTGTGCGCCTCGTAACTCCTTACGGATCAAAAGTTATGGGCACCGGAGCGACGGAGACCTGGTCACAAGCCCTACGCCCTCGGTTTGCTGGCCCAGCCTCCACGTGAAGAGAAGTTGTCTGGCCCAAGGTGCCGTGGGATTCGATAATAGAAATGTGGTGGGTAAAGTATCTTGGCAACCCTAACCGGAGCAAAAAAAATTGAAACGGGGGGTGCACCACGAGGACTTCCCTGTGGGTCACACATCCTAGTACTACTCTCGCCCAAGCACGCTTAACTTCGGAGTTCTGATGGGATCCGGTGCATTAGTGCTGGTATGATCGCACCCGTCATGTTGAGGGCACAATTCCTTTATGAGTTAACGGTTCACATTCCCAGCCTAGAGATATAGCCCATTCAAAAGGCCCAATGGGCTTAACGACAACCCATCCGCTTGAACAACGCAGCATCCTTGCAAGACGTGATATCGACGCATTGTAGGGTCCTCTAATGTGCCGCGAGTAAGGTTGTCGTCCTTTTAACAGCTCAGGACGTACGATCCGGGACGGAAAAACAGAGCAAAAGAAGAAAAGTGGCCCGAAACTAATGAAAACGTTCGATTTTGAGCTACAAAAAGGGCACAACGAGCTAGCTGGCAGCCCCCGTCGTAGAGCTCTCAGAGAGCTTTCCAACGGTATGCTGTGCGCCTCGTAACTCCTTACGGATCAAAAGTTATGGGCACTGGAGCGACGGAGACTTGGTCACAAGCCCTACGCCCTCGGTTTGCGGGCCCAGCCTCCACGTGAAGAGAAGTTGTCTTGCCCAAGGTGCCGTGGGATTCGATAATAGAAATGTGGTGGGTAAAGTATCTTGGCAACCCTAACCGGAGCAAAAAAAATTGAAAAGGGGGGTGCAACACGAGCACTTCCCAGGGGGTCACTCATCCTAGTACTACTCTCGCCCAAGCACGCTTAACTTCGGAGTTCTGATGGGATCCGGTGCATTAGTGCTGGTATGATCGCACCAGTCATGTTGATGGCACAATTCTTTTATGTGTTAACGGTTCACAGTCCAGCCTAGAGATATGGCCCATTCAAAAGGTCCAATGGGCTTAACGACAACCCATCCACTTCAACAACGCTGCATCCTCGCAAGACGTGATATCGACGAATTGTAGGGTCCTCTAATGTGCCGCGGGTAAGGTTGTCGTCCTTTTAATAGCTCACGACGTACGATCCGGGACGGAAAAACAGAGCAAAAGAAGAAAAGTGGCCCGAAACTGATGAAAGGGTTCGATTTTGAGCTCCGAAAAGGGCACAGTGAGCTAGCTAGCTGCCCCATTGTAGAGCTCTCAGAGAGCTTTCCAACGGTATGCTGTGCGCCTCGTAACTCCTTACGGATCAAAAGTTATGGGCACCGGAGCGACGGAGACCTGGTCACAAGCCCTACGCCCTCGGTTTGCTGGCCCAGCCTCCACGAGAAGAGAAGTTGTCTTGCCCAAGGTGCCGTGGGATTCGATAATAGAAATGTGGTGGGTAAAGTATCTTGGCAACCCTAACCGGAGCAAAAAAAATTGAAAAGGGG
Source organism: Ehretia macrophylla (assembly GCA_037974665.1). Lineage (NCBI taxonomy): Eukaryota > Viridiplantae > Streptophyta > Magnoliopsida > Boraginales > Ehretiaceae > Ehretia > Ehretia macrophylla. The sequence continues at coordinate 2,312,932 of CM075780.1, forward strand.
GGTGCAACACGAGGACTTCCCAGGGGGTCACCCATCCTAGTACTACTCTCGCCCAAGCACGCTTAACTTCGGAGTTCTGATGGGATCCGGTGCATTAGTGCTGGTATGATCACACACGTCATGTTCAGGGCACAATTCCTTTTTGTGTTAACGGTTCACAGTCCCATCCTAGAGATATGGCCCATTCAAAAGGCCCAATGGGCTTAACGACAACCCATCCGCTAGAACAACGCAGCATCCTCGCAAGACGTGATATCGACGCATTGTAGGGTCCTCTAATGTGCTGCGAGTAAGGTTGTCGTCCTTTTAACAGGTCACGACGTACGATCCAGGACGGAAAAAGAGAGCAAAAGAATAAAAGTGGCACGAAACTGATGAAAACGTTCGATTTTGAGCTCCGAAAAGGGTAAAGCGAGCTAGCTAGCTGCCCCCGTCGTAAAGCTCTCAGAGAGCTTTCCAACGGTATGCTGTGCGCCTCGTAACTCCTTACGTATCAAAAGTTATGGGCACCGGTTTGCGGGCCCAGCCTCCATGTGAAGAGAAGTTGTCTTGCCCAAGGTACCGTGGTATTCGATAATAGAAATGTGGTGGGTAAAGTATCTTGGTAACCCTAACCGGAACAAAAAAAATTGAAAAGGGGGGTGCAACACGAGGACTTCCCAGGGGCTCACCCATCCTAGTACTACTCTCGCCCAAGCACGCTTAACTTCGGAGTTCTGATGGGATCCGGTGTATTAGTGCTGGTATGATCGCACCCGTCATGTTGAGGGCACAATTCCTTTATGTGATAACGGTTCACAGTCCCAGCCTAGAGATATGGCCCATTCAAAAGGTCCAATGGGCTTAACGACAACCCATCTGCTTCAACAACGCAGCATCCTCGCAAGACGTAATATCGACGCATTGTAGGGTCCTCTAATGTGCCGCGAGTAAGGTTGTCGTCCTTTTAACAGCTCAGGATGTACGATCCGGGACAGAAAAACAGAGCAAAAGAAGAAAAGTGGCCCGAAACTAATGAAAACGTTCGATTTTGAGCTCCGAAAATGGCACAGCGAGCTAGCTGGCTGCCCCCGCCGTAGAGCTCTTAGAGAGCTTTCCAACGGTATGCTGTGCGCCTTGTAACTCCTTACGGATCAAAAGTTATGGGCACCGGAGCGACGGAGACCTGGTCACAAGCCCTACGCCCTCGGTTTGCGGGCCCTGCCTCCACGTGAAAAGAAGTTGCCGTGCCCAAGGTGCCGTGGGATTCGATAATAGAAATGTGGTGGGTAAAGTATCTTGGCAACCCTAACCGGAGCAAAAAAAATTGAAAAGGGGGGTGCAACACGAGGACTTCCCAGGGGGTCACCCATCCTAGTACTACTTTCCCCCAAGCACGCTTAACTTCGGAGTTCTGATGGGATCCGGTGCATTAGTGCTGGTATGATCGCACCCGTCATGTTGAGGGCACAATTCCTTTATGTGTTAACGGTTCACATTCCCAGCCTAGAGATATGGCCCATTCAAAAGGCCCAATGGGCTTAACGACAACCCATCCGCTTCAACAACGTAGCATCCTCGCAAGACGTGATATCGACGCATTGTAGGGTCCTCTAATGTGCCGCGAGTAAGGTTGTCGTCCTTTTAACAGCTCACGACGTATGATCCGGGACGGAAAAACAGAGCAAAAGAAGAAAAGTGGCCGAAACTGATGAAAACATTCGATTTTGAGCTCCGAAAAGGGTAAAGCGAGCTAGCTAGCTGCCCCCGTCGTAAAGCTCTCCGAGAGCTTTCCAACGGTATGCTGTGCGCCTCGTAACTCCTTACGTATCAAAAGTTATGGGCACCGGTTTGCGGGCCCAGCCTCCATGTGAAGAGAAATTGTCTTGCCCAAGGTGCCGTGGTATTCGATAATAGAAATGTGGTGGGTAAAGTATCTTGGCAACCCTAACCGGAGCAAAAAAAATTGAAAAGGGGGGTGCAACACGAGGACTTCCCAGGGGGTCACCCATCCTAGTACTACTCTCGCCCAAGCACGCTTAACTTCGGAGTTCTGATGGGATCCGGTGCATTAGTGCTGGTATGATCGCACCCGTCATGTTGAGGGCACAATTCCTTTATGTGTTAACGGTTCACAGTCCCAGCCTAGAGATATGGCCCATTCAAAAGGCCCAATGGGCTTAACGACAACCCATCCGCTTCAACAACGTAGCATCCTCGCAAGACGTGATATCGACGCATTGTAGGGTCCTCTAATGTGCCGCGAGTAAGGTTGTCGTCCTTTTAACAGCTCACGACGTACGATCCGTGACGGAAAAACAGAGCAAAAGAAGAAAAGTGGCCCGAAACTAATGAAAACGTTCGATTTTGAGCTCCGAAAAGGGCACAGCGAGCTAACTGGCTGCCCCCGTCGTAGAGCTCTCAGAGAGCTTTCCAACGGTATGCTGTGCGCCTCGTAACTCCTTACGGATCAAAAGTCATGGGCACCGGAGCGACGGAGACCTGGTCACAAGCCCTACGCCCTCGGTTTGCAGGCCCAGCCTCCAAGTGAAGAGAAGTTGTCTTGCCCAAGGTGCCGTGGGATTCGATAATAGAAATGTGGTGGGTAAAGTATCTTAGCAACCCTAACCGGAGAAAAAAAAAATTGAAAAGGGGGGTGCAACACGAGGACTTCCAAGGGGGTTACCCATCCTAGTACTACTCTCGCCCAAGCACGCTTAACTTCGAAGTTCTGATGGGATCCGGTGCATTAGTGCTGGTATGATCGCAACCGTCATGTTGAGGGCACAATTCCTTTTTGTGTTAACGGTTCCCAGTCCCAGCCTAGAGATATGGCCCATTCAAAAGGCCCAATGGGCTTAACGACAACCCATCCGCTTCAACAACGCAGCATCCTCGCAAGACGTGATATGGACGCTTTGTAGCGTCCTCTAATGTGCCGCGAGTAAGGTTGTCGTCCTTTTAACAGCTCAGGACGTACGATCCGGGACGGAAAAACAGAGCAAAAGAAGAAAAGAGGCCCGAAACTGATGAAAAGGTTCGATTTTGAGCTCCGAAAAGGGCACAGCAAGCTAGCTGGCTGCTCCCGTCGTAGAGCTCTCAGAGAGCTTTCCAACGGTATTCTGTGCGCCTCGTAACTCCTTACGGATCAAAAGTTATGGGCACCGGAGCGACGGAGACCTGGTCACAAGCCCTACGCCCTCGGTTTGCGGGGCCTGCCTCCACGTGAAGAGAAGTTGCCTTGCCCAAGGTACCGTGGGATTCGATAATAGAAATGTGGTGGGTAAAGTATCTTGGCAACCCTAACCGGAGCAAAAAAAATTGAAAAGGGGGGTGCAACACGAGGACTTCCCAGGGGGTCACCCATCCTAGTACTACTCTCGCCCAAGCACGCTTAACTTCGGAGTTCTAATGGGATCCGGTGCATTAGTGCTGGTATGATCGCACCCGTCATGTTGAGGGCACAATTCCTTTATGTGTTAACGGTTCACATTCCCAGCCTAGAGATATGGCCCATTCAAAAGGCCCAATGGGCTTAACGACAACCCATCCGCTTCAACAACGTAGCATCCTCGCAAGACATGATATCGACGCATTTTAGGGTCCTCTAATGTGCCGCGAGTAAGGTTGTCGTCCTTTTAACAGCTCAAGACGTATGATCCGGGACGGAAAAACAGAGCAAAAGAAGAAAAGTGGCCGAAACTGATGAAAACGTTCGATTTTGAGCTCCGAAAAGGGTAAAGCGAGCTAGCTAGCTGCCCCCGTCGTAAAGCTCTCAGAGAGCTTTCCAACGGTATGCTGTGCGCCTCGTAACTCCTTACGTATCAAAAGTTATGGGCACCGGTTTGCGGGCCCAGCCTCCATGTGAAGAGAAGTTGTCTTGCCCAAGGTGCCGTGGTATTCGATAATAGAAATGTGGTGGGTAAAGTATCTTGGCAACCCTAACCGGAGCAAAAAAAATTGAAAAGGGGGGTGCAACACGAGGACTTCCCAGGGGGTCACCCATCCTAGTACTACTCTCGCCCAAGCACGCTTAACTTCGGAGTTCTGATGGGATCCGGTGCATTAGTGCTGGTATGATCGCACCCGTCATGTTGAGGGCACAATTCCTTTATGTGTTAACGGTTCACAGTCCCAGCCTAGAGATATGGCCCATTCAAAAGGCCCAATGGGCTTAACGACAACCCATCCGCTTCAACAACGTAGCATCCCCGCAAGACGTGATATCGACGCATTGTAAGGTCCTCTAATGTGCCGCGAGTAAGGTTGTCGTCCTTTTAACAGCTCACGACGTACGATCCGTGACGGAAAAACAGAGCAAAAGAAGAAAAGTGGCCCGAAACTAATGAAAATGTTCGATTTTGAGCTCCGAAAAGGGCACAGCGAGCTAACTGGCTGCCCCCGTCGTAGAGCTCTCAGAGAGCTTTCCAACGGTATGCTGTGCGCCTCGTAACTCCTTACGGATCAAAAGTCATGGGCACCGGAGCGACGGAGACCTGGTCACAAGCCCTACGCCCTCGGTTTGCAGGCCCAGCCTCCAAGTGAAGAGAAGTTGTCTTGCCCAAGGTGCCGTGGGATTCGATAATAGAAATGTGGTGGGTAAAGTATCTTAGCAACCCTAACCGGAGAAAAAAAAAATTGAAAAGGGGGGTGCAACACGAGGACTTCCAAGGGGGTTACCCATCCTAGTACTACTCTCGCCCAAGCACGCTTAACTTCGAAGTTCTGATGGGATCCGGTGCATTAGTGCTGGTATGATCGCAACCGTCATGTTGAGGGCACAATTCCTTTTTGTGTTAACGGTTCCCAGTCCCAGCCTAGAGATATGGCCCATTCAAAAGGCCCAATGGGCTTAACGACAACCCATCCGCTTCAACAACGCAGCATCCTCGCAAGACGTGATATCGACGCTTTGTAGCGTCCTCTAATGTGCCGCGAGTAAGGTTGTCGTCCTTTTAACAGCTCAGGACGTACGATTCGGGACGGAAAAACAGAGCAAAAGAAGAAAAGAGGCCCGAAACTGATGAAAAGGTTCGATTTTGAGCTCCGAAAAGGGCACAGCGGGCTAGCTGGCTGCCCCCGTTGTAGAGCTCTCAGAGAGCTTTCCAACGGTATTCTGTGCGCCTCGTAACTCCTTACGGATCAAAAGTTATGGGCACCGGAGCGACGGAGACCTGGTCACAAGCCCTACGCCCTCGGTTTGCGGGCCCTGCCTCCACGTGAAGAGAAGTTGCCTTGCCCAAGGTGCCGTGGGATTCGATAATAGAAATGTGGTGGGTAAAGTATCTTGGCAACCCTAACCGGAGCAAAAAAAATTGAAAAGGGGGGTGCAACACGAGGACTTCCCTGGGGGTCACCCATCCTAGTACTACTCTCGCCCAAGCACGCTTAACTTCGGAGTTCTAATGGGATCCGGTGCTTTAGTGCTGGTATGATCGCACCCGTCATGTTGAGGGCACAATTCCTTTATGTGTTAACGGTTCACATTCCCAGCCTAGAGATATGGCCCATTCAAAAGGCCCAATGGGCTTAACGACAACCCATCCGCTTGAACAACGCAGCATCCTCGCAAGACATGATATCGACGCATTGTAGGGTCCTCTAATGTGCCGCGAGTAAGGTTGTCGTCCTTTTAACAGCTCACGACGTATGATCCGGGACGGAAAAACAGAGCAAAAGAAGAAAAGTGGCCCGAAACTGATGAAAACGTTCGATTTTGAGCTCCGAAAAGGGTAAAGCGAGCTAGCTAGCTGCCCCCGTCGTAAAGCTCTCAGAGAGCTTTCCAACGATATGCTGTGCGCCTCGTAACTCGTTACGTATCAAAAGTTATGGGCACCGGTTTGCGGGCCCAGCCTCCATGTGAAGAGAAGTTGTCTTGCCCAAGGTGCCGTGGTATTCGATAATAGAAATGTGGTGGGTAAAGTATCTTGGCAACCCTAACCGGAGCAAAAAAAATTGAAAAGGGGGGTGCAACACGAGGACTTCCCAAGGGGTAACCCATCCTAGTACTACTCTCGCCCAAGCACGCTTAACTTCGGAGTTCTGATGGGATCCGGTGCATTAGTGCTGGTATGATCGCACCCGTCATGTTGAGGGCACAATTCCTTTATGTGTTAACGGTTCACAGTCCCAGCCTACAGATATGGCCCATTCAAAAGGCCCAATGGGCTTAACGACAACCCATCCGTTTCAACAACGTAGCATCCTCGCAAGACGTGATATCGACGCATTGTAAGGTCCTCTAATGTGCCGCGAGTAAGGTTGTCGTCCTTTTAACAGCTCACGACGTACGATCCGTGACGGAAAAACAGAGCAAAAGAAGAAAAGTGGCCCGAAACTAATGAAAATGTTCGATTTTGAGCTCCGAAAAGGGCACAGCGAGCTAACTGGCTGCCCCCGTCGTAGAGCTCTCAGAGAGCTTTCCAACGGTATGCTGTGCGCCTCGTAACTCCTTACGGATCAAAAGTCATGGGCACCGGAGCGACGGAGACCTGGTCACAAGCCCTACGCCCTCGGTTTGCAGGCCCAGCCTCCAAGTGAAGAGAAGTTGTCTTGCCCAAGGTGCCGTGGGATTCGATAATAGAAATGTGGTGGGTAAAGTATCTTAGCAACCCTAACCGGAGAAAAAAAAAATTGAAAAGGGGGGTGCAACACGAGGACTTCCAAGGGGGTTACCCATCCTAGTACTACTCTCGCCCAAGCACGCTTAACTTCGAAGTTCTGATGGGATCCGGTGCATTAGTGCTGGTATGATCGCAACCGTCATGTTGAGGGCACAATTCCTTTTTGTGTTAACGGTTCCCAGTCCCAGCCTAGAGATATGGCCCATTCAAAAGGCCCAATGGGCTTAACGACAACCCATCCGCTTCAACAACGCAGCATCCTCGCAAGACGTGATATCGACGCTTTGTAGCGTCCTCTAATGTGCCGCGAGTAAGGTTGTCGTCCTTTTAACAGCTCAGGACGTACGATTCGGGACGGAAAAACAGAGCAAAAGAAGAAAAGAGGCCCGAAACTGATGAAAAGGTTCGATTTTGAGCTCCGAAAAGGGCACAGCGGGCTAGCTGGCTGCCCCCGTTGTAGAGCTCTCAGAGAGCTTTCCAACGGTATTCTGTGCGCCTCGTAACTCCTTACGGATCAAAAGTTATGGGCACCGGAGCGACGGAGACCTGGTCACAAGCCCTACGCCCTCGGTTTGCGGGGCCTGCCTCCACGTGAAGAGAAGTTGCCTTGCCCAAGGTACCGTGGGATTCGATAATAGAAATGTGGTGGGTAAAGTATCTTGGCAACCCTAACCGGAGCAAAAAAAATTGAAAAGGGGGGTGCAACACGAGGACTTCCCAGGGGGTCACCCATCCTAGTACTACTCTCGCCCAAGCACGCTTAACTTCGGAGTTCTAATGGGATCCGGTGCATTAGTGCTGGTATGATCGCACCCGTCATGTTGAGGGCACAATTCCTTTATGTGTTAACGGTTCACATTCCCAGCCTAGAGATATGGCCCATTCAAAAGGCCCAATGGGCTTAACGACAACCCATCCGCTTCAACAACGTAGCATCCTCGCAAGACATGATATCGACGCATTTTAGGGTCCTCTAATGTGCCGCGAGTAAGGTTGTCGTCCTTTTAACAGCTCAAGACGTATGATCCGGGACGGAAAAACAGAGCAAAAGAAGAAAAGTGGCCGAAACTGATGAAAACATTCGATTTTGAGCTCCGAAAAGGGTAAAGCGAGCTAGCTAGCTGCCCCCGTCGTAAAGCTCTCAGAGAGCTTTCCAACGGTATGCTGTGCGCCTCGTAACTCCTAACGTATCAAAAGTTATGGGCACCGGTTTGCGGGCCCAGCCTCCATGTGAAGAGAAGTTGTCTTGCCCAAGGTGCCGTGGTATTCGATAATAGAAATGTGGTGGGTAAAGTATCTTGGCAACCCTAACCGGAGCAAAAAAAATTGAAAAGGGGGGTGCAACACGAGGACTTCCCAGGGGGTCACCCATCCTAGTACTACTCTCGCCCAAGCACGCTTAACTTCGGAGTTCTGATGGGATCCGGTGCATTAGTGCTGGTATGATCGCACCCGTCATGTTGAGGGCACAATTCCTTTATGTGTTAACGGTTCACAGTCCCAGCCTAGAGATATGGCCCATTCAAAAGGCCCAATGGGCTTAACGACAACCCATCCGCTTCAACAACGTAGCATCCCCGCAAGACGTGATATCGACGCATTGTAAGGTCCTCTAATGTGCCGCGAGTAAGGTTGTCGTCCTTTTAACAGCTCACGACGTACGATCCGTGACGGAAAAACAGAGCAAAAGAAGAAAAGTGGCCCGAAACTAATGAAAATGTTCGATTTTGAGCTCCGAAAAGGGCACAGCGAGCTAACTGGCTGCCCCCGTCGTAGAGCTCTCAGAGAGCTTTCCAACGGTATGCTGTGCGCCTCGTAACTCCTTACGTATCAAAAGTCATGGGCACCGGAGCGACGGCGACCTGGTCACAAGCCCTACGCCCTCGGTTTGCAGGCCCAGCCTCCAAGTGAAGAGAAGTTGTCTTGCCCAAGGTGCCGTGGGATTCGATAATAGAAATGTGGTGGGTAAAGTATCTTAGCAACCCTAACCGGAGAAAAAAAAAATTGAAAAGGGGGGTGCAACACGAGGACTTCCAAGGGGGTTACCCATCCTAGTACTACTCTCGCCCAAGCACGCTTAACTTCGAAGTTCTGATGGGATCCGGTGCATTAGTGCTGGTATGATCGCAACCGTCATGTTGAGGGCACAATTCCTTTTTGTGTTAACGGTTCCCAGTCCCAGCCTAGAGATATGGCCCATTCAAAAGGCCCAATGGGCTTAACGACAACCCATCCGCTTCAACAACGCAGCATCCTCGCAAGACGTGATATCGACGCTTTGTAGCGTCCTCTAATGTGCCGCGAGTAAGGTTGTCGTCCTTTTAACAGCTCAGGACGTACGATTCGGGACGGAAAAACAGAGCAAAAGAAGAAAAGAGGCCCGAAACTGATGAAAAGGTTCGATTTTGAGCTCCGAAAAGGGCACAGCGGGCTAGCTGGCTGCCCCCGTTGTAGAGCTCTCAGAGAGCTTTCCAACGGTATTCTGTGCGCCTCGTAACTCCTTACGGATCAAAAGTTATGGGCACCGGAGCGACGGAGACCTGGTCACAAGCCCTACGCCCTCGGTTTGCGGGCCCTGCCTCCACGTGAAGAGAAGTTGCCTTGCCCAAGATGCCGTGGGATTCGATAATAGAAATGTGGTGGGTAAAGTATCTTGGCAACCCTAACCGGAGCAAAAAAAATTGAAAAGGGGGGTGCAACACGAGGACTTCCCAGGGGGTCACCCATCCTAGTACTACTCTCGCCCAAGCACGCTTAACTTCGGAGTTCTAATGGGATCCGGTGCTTTAGTGCTGGTATGATCGCACCCGTCATGTTGAGGGCACAATTCCTTTATGTGTTAACGGTTCACATTCCCAGCCTAGAGATATGGCCCATTCAAAAGGCCCAATGGGCTTAACGACAACCCATCCGCTTGAACAACGCAGCATCCTCGCAAGACATGATATCGACGCATTGTAGGGTCCTCTAATGTGCCGCGAGTAAGGTTGTCGTCCTTTTAACAGCTCACGACGTATGATCCGGGACGGAAAAACAGAGCAAAAGAAGAAAAGTGGCCCGAAACTGATGAAAACGTTCGATTTTGAGCTCCGAAAAGGGTAAAGCGAGCTAGCTAGCTGCCCCCGTCGTAAAGCTCTCAGAGAGCTTTCCAACGATATGCTGTGCGCCTCGTAACTCGTTACGTATCAAAAGTTATGGGCACCGGTTTGCGGGCCCAGCCTCCATGTGAAGAGAAGTTGTCTTGCCCAAGGTGCCGTGGTATTCGATAATAGAAATGTGGTGGGTAAAGTATCTTGGCAACCCTAACCGGAGCAAAAAAAATTGAAAAGGGGGGTGCAACACGAGGACTTCCCAAGGGGTAACCCATCCTAGTACTACTCTCGCCCAAGCACGCTTAACTTCGGAGTTCTGATGGGATCCGGTGCATTAGTGCTGGTATGATCGCACCCGTCATGTTGAGGGCACAATTCCTTTATGTGTTAACGGTTCACAGTCCCAGCCTACAGATATGGCCCATTCAAAAGGCCCAATGGGCTTAACGACAACCCATCCGTTTCAACAACGTAGCATCCTCGCAAGACGTGATATCGACGCATTGTAGGGTCCTCTAATGTGCCGCGAGTAAAGTTGTCATCCTTTTAACAGCTCACGACGTACGATCCGTGACGGAAAAACAGAGCAAAAGAAGAAAAGTGGCCCGAAACTAATTAAAACGTTCGATTTTGAGCTCCGAAAAGGGCACAGCGAGCTAACTGGCTGCCCCCGTCGTAGAGCTCTCTGAGAGCTTTCCAACGGTATGCTGTGCGCCTCGTAACTCCTTACGGATCAAAAGTCATGGGCACCGGAGCGACGGAGACCTGGTCACAAGCCCTACGCCCTCGGTTTGCAGGCCCAGCCTCCAAGTGAAGAGAAGTTGTCTTGCCCAAGGTGCCGTGGGATTCGATAATAGAAATGTGGTGGGTAAAGTATCTTAGCAACCCTAACCGGAGAAAAAAAAAATTGAAAAGTGGGGTGCAACACGAGGACTTCCCAGGGGGTTACCCATCCTAGTACTACTCTCGCCCAAGCACGCTTAACTTCGAAGTTCTGATGGGATCCGGTGCATTAGTGCTGGTATGATCGCAACCGTCATGTTGAGGGCACAATTCCTTTATGTGTTAACGGTTCCCAGTCCCAGCCTAGAGATATGGCCCATTCAAAAGGCCCAATTGGCTTAACGACAACCCATCCGCTTCAACAACGCAGCATCCTCGCAAGACGTGATATCGACGCATTGTAGGGTCCTCTAATGTGCCGCGAGTAAGGTTGTCGTCCTTTTAACAGCTCACGACGTACGATCCGGGACGGAAAAACAGAGCAAAAGAAGAAAAGTGGCCCGAAACTGAAGAAGAGGTTCGATTTTGAGCTCCGAAAAGGGCACAGTGAGCTAGCTAGCTGCCCCCGTCGTAGAGCTCTCAGAGAGCTTTCCAACGGTATGCTGTGCGCCTCGTAACTCCTTACGGATCAAAAGTTATGGGCACCGGTTTGTGGCCCCAGCCTACACGTGAAGAGAAGTTGTCTTGCCGAAGGTGCCGTGGGATTCGATAATAGAAATGTGGTGGGTAAAGTATCTTGGCAATCCTAACCGGAGCAAAAAAAATTGAAAAGGGGGGAGCAACACGAGGACTTCCCAAGGGGTCACCCATCCTAGTACTACTCTCGCCGAAGCACCCTTAACTTCGGAGTTCTGATGGGATCCGGTGCATTAGTGTTGGTATGATCGCATCCGTCATGTTGAGGGCACAATTTCTTTATGTGTTAACGGTTCACAGTCCCAGCCTAGAGATATGGCCCATTCAAAAGGCCCAATGGGCTTAACGACAACCCATCCGCTTCAACAACGCAGCATCCTCGCAAGACGTGATATCGACGCATTGTAGGGTCCTCTAATGTGCCGCGAGTAAGGTTGTCGTCCTTTTAATAGCTCACGACGTACGATCCGGGACGGAAAAACAGAGCAAAAGAAGAAAAGTTGCCCGAAACTAATGAAAACGTTCGATTTTGAGCTCCGAAAATGGCACATCGAGCTAGCTGGCTGCCCCTGTTGTAGAGCTCTCAGAGAGCTTTCCAACGGTATGCTGTGCGCCTCATAACTCCTTACGGATCAAAAGTTTTGGGCACCGGAGCGACGGAGACCTGGTCACAAGCCCTACGCCCTCGGTTTGCGGGCCCAACCTCCACGTGAAGAGAAGTTGTCTTGCCCAAGGTGCCGTGGGATTCGATAATAGAAATGTGGTGGGTAATGTATCTTGGCAACCCTAACCGGAGCAAAAAAAATTGAAAAGGGGGGTGCAACACGAGGACTTCCCAGGGGGTCACCCATCCTAGTACTACTCTTGCCCAAGCACGCTTAACTTCGGAGTTCTGATGGGATCCGGTGCATTAGTGCTGGTATGATCGCACCCGTCATGTTGAGGGCACAATTCCTTTTTGTGTTAACGGTTCACAGTCCCAGCCTAGAGATATGGCCCATTCAAAAGGCCCAATGGGCTTAACGACAACCCATCCGCTTCAACAACGTAGCATCCTCGCAGGACGTGATATCGACGCATTGTAGGGTCCTCTAATGTGCCGCGAGTAAGGTTGTCGTCCTTTTAACCGCTCAGGACGTACGATCCGGGACGGAAAAACAGAGCAAAAGAAGAAAAGAGGCCCGAAACTGATGAAAAGGTTCGATTTTTAGCTCCGAAAAGGGCACAGCGAGCTAGCTGGCTGCCCCCGTCGTAGAGCTCTCAGAGAGCTTTCCAACGGTATTATGTGTGCCTCGTAACTCCTTACGGATCAAAAGTTATGGGCACCGGAGCGACGGAGACCTGGTCACAAGCCCTACGCCCTCGGTTTGCGGGCCCTGCCTCCACGTGAAGAGAAGTTGCCTTGCCCAAGGTGCCGTGGGATTCGATAATAGAAATGTGGTGGGTAAAGTATCTTGGCAACCCTAACCGGAGCAAAAAAAATTGAAAAGGGGGGTGCAACACGAGGACTTCCCAGGGGGTCACCCATCCTAGTACTACTCTCGCCCAAGCACGCTTAACTTCGGAGTTCTGATGGGATCCGGTGAATTAGTGCTGGTATTATTGTACCCGTCATGTTGAGGGCACAATTCCTTTATGTGTTAACGGTTCACATTCCCAGCCAAGAGATATGGCCCATTCAAAAGGCCCAATGGGCTTAACGACAACCCATCCGCTTGAACAACGCAGCATCCTCGCAAGACGTGATATCGACGCATTGTAGGGTCCTCTAATGTGCCGCGAGTAAGGTTGTCGTCCTTTTAACAGCTCACGACGTACGATCCGGGACGGAAAAACAGAGCAAAAGAAGAAAAGTGGCCCGAAACTGATGAAAACGTTCGATTTTGTGCTCCGAAAAGGGCAAAGCGAGTTAGCTGGCTGTCCCCGTCGTAGAGCTCTCAGAGAGCTTTCCAACGGTATGCTGTGCGCCTCGTAACTCCTTACGGATCAAAAGTTATGGGCACCGGAGCGACGGAGACCTGGTCACAAGCCCTACGCCCTCGGTTTGCTGGCCCAGCCTCCACGTGAAGAGAAGTTGTCTGGCCCAAGGTGCCGTGGGATTCGATAATAGAAATGTGGTGGGTAAAGTATCTTGGCAACCCTAACCGGAGCAAAAAAAATTGAAAAGGGGGGTACACCACGAGGACTTCCCTGTGGGTCACACATCCTAGTACTACTCTCGCCCAAGCACGCTTAACTTCGGAGTTCTGATGGGATCCGGTGCATTAGTGCTGGTATGATCGCACCCGTCATGTTGAGGGCACAATTCCTTTATGAGTTAACGGTTCACATTCCCAGCCTAGAGATATAGCCCATTCAAAAGGCCCAATGGGCTTAACGACAACCCATCCGCTTGAACAACGCAGCATCCTTGCAAGACGTGATATCGACGCATTGTAGGGTCCTCTAATGTGCCGCGAGTAAGGTTGTCGTCCTTTTAACAGCTCAGGACGTACGATCCGGGACGGAAAAACAGAGCAAAAGAAGAAAAGTGGCCCGAAACTAATGAAAACGTTCGATTTTGCGCTACAAAAAGGGCACAACGAGCTAGCTGGCAGCCCCCGTCGTAGAGCTCTCAGAGAGCTTTCCAACGGTATGCTGTGCGCCTCGTAACTCCTTACGGATCAAAAGTTATGGGCACCGGAGCGACGGAGACTTGGTCACAAGCCCTACGCCCTCGGTTTGCGGGCCCAGCCTCCACGTGAAGAGAAGTTGTCTTGCCCAAGGTGCCGTGGGATTCGATAATAGAAATGTGGTGGGTAAAGTATCTTGGCAACCCTAACCGGAGCAAAAAAAATTGAAAAGGGGGGTGCAACACAAGCACTTCCCAGGGGGTCACCCATCCTAGTACTACTCTCACCCAAGCACGCTTAACTTCGGAGTTCTGATGGGATCCGGTGCATTAGTGCTGGTATGATCGCACCAGTCATGTTGATGGCACAATTCTTTTATGTGTTAACGGTTCACAGTCCAGCCTAGAGATATGGCCCATTCAAAAGGTCCAATGGGCTTAACGACAACCCATCCACTTCAACAACGCTGCATCCTCGCAAGACGTGATATCGACGAATTGTAGGGTCCTCTAATGTGCCGCGAGTAAGGTTGTCGTCCTTTTAATAGCTCACGACGTACGATCCGGGATGGAAAAACAGAGCAAAAGAAGAAAAGTGGCCCGAAACTGATGAAAGGGTTCGATTTTGAGCTCCGAAAAGGGCACAGTGAGCTAGCTAGCTGCCCCATTGTAGAGCTCTCAGAGAGCTTTCCAACGGTATGCTGTGCGCCTCGTAACTCCTTACGGATCAAAAGTTATGGGCACTGGAGCGACGGAGACCTGGTCACAAGCCCTACGCCCTCGGTTTGCTGGCCCAGCCTCCACGAGAAGAGAAGTTGTCTTGCCCAAGGTGCCGTGGGATTCGATAATAGAAATGTGGTGGGTAAAGTATCTTGGCAACCCTAACCGGAGCAAAAAAAATTGAAAAGGGGGGTGCAACACGAGGACTTCCCAGGGGGTCACCCATCCTAGTACTACTCTCGCCCAAGCACGCTTAACTTCGGAGTTCTGATGGGATCCGGTGCATTAGTGCTGGTATGATCACACACGTCATGTTCAGGGCACAATTCCTTTTTGTGTTAACGGTTCACAGTCCCATCCTAGAGATATGGCCCATTCAAAAGGCCCAATGGGCTTAACGACAACCCATCCGCTAGAACAACGCAGCATCCTCGCAAGACGTGATATCGACGCATTGTAGGGTCCTCTAATGTGCTGCGAGTAAGGTTGTCGTCCTTTTAACAGGTCACGACGTACGATCCAGGACGGAAAAAGAGAGCAAAAGAATAAAAGTGGCACGAAACTGATGAAAACGTTCGATTTTGAGCTCCGAAAAGGGTAAAGCGAGCTAGCTAGCTGCCCCCGTCGTAAAGCTCTCAGAGAGCTTTCCAACGGTATGCTGTGCGCCTCGTAACTCCTTACGTATCAAAAGTTATGGGCACCGGTTTGCGGGCCCAGCCTCCATGTGAAGAGAAGTTGTCTTGCCCAAGGTACCGTGGTATTCGATAATAGAAATGTGGTGGGTAAAGTATCTTGGTAACCCTAACCGGAACAAAAAAAATTGAAAAGGGGGGTGCAACACGAGGACTTCCCAGAGGCTCACCCATCCTAGTACTACTCTCGCCCAAGCACGCTTAACTTCGGAGTTCTGATGGGATCCGGTGCATTAGTGCTGGTATGATCGCACCCGTCATGTTGAGGGCACAATTCCTTTATGTGATAACGGTTCACAGTCCCAGCCTAGAGATATGGCCCATTCAAAAGGTCCAATGGGCTTAACGACAACCCATCTGCTTCAACAACGCAGCATCCTCGCAAGACGTAATATCGACGCATTGTAGGGTCCTCTAATGTGCCGCGAGTAAGGTTGTCGTCCTTTTAACAGCTCAGGATGTACGATCCGGGACAGAAAAACAGAGCAAAAGAAGAAAAGTGGCCCGAAACTAATGAAAACGTTCGATTTTGAGCTCCGAAAATGGCACAGCGAGCTAGCTGGCTGCCCCCGCCGTAGAGCTCTTAGAGAGATTTCCAACGGTATGCTGTGCGCCTTGTAACTCCTTACAGATCAAAAGTTATGGGCACCGGAGCGACGGAGACCTGGTCACAAGCCCTACGCCCTCGGTTTACGGGCCCTGCCTCCACGTGAAAAGAAGTTGCCGTGCCCAAGGTGCCGTGGGATTCGATAATAGAAATGTGGTGGGTAAAGTATCTTGGCAACCCTAACCGGAGCAAAAAAAATTGAAAAGGGGGGTGCAACACGAGGACTTCCCAGGGGGTCACCCATCCTAGTACTACTTTCGCCCAAGCACGCTTAACTTCGGAGTTCTGATGGGATCCGGTGCATTAGTGCTGGTATGATCGCACCCGTCATGTTGAGGGCACAATTCCTTTATGTGTTAACGGTTCACATTCCCAGCCTAGAGATATGGCCCATTCAAAAGGCCCAATGGGCTTAACGACAACCCATCCGCTAGAACAACGCAGCATCCTCGCAAGACGTGATATCGACGCATTGTAGGGTCCTCTAATGTGCTGCGAGTAAGGTTGTCGTCCTTTTAACAGCTCACGACGTACGATCCAGGACGGAAAAAGAGAGAAAAAGAATAAAAGTGGCACGAAACTGATGAAAACGTTCGATTTTGAGCTCCGAAAAGGGTAAAGCGAGCTAGCTAGCTGCCCCCGTCGTAAAGCTCTCAGAGAGCTTTCCAACGGTATGCTGTGCGCCTCGTAACTCCTTACGTATCAAAAGTTATGGGCACCGGTTTGCGGGCCCAGCCTCCATGTGAAGAGAAGTTGTCTTGCCCAAGGTACCGTGGTATTCGATAATAGAAATGTGGTGGGTAAAGTATCTTGGTAACCCTAACCGGAACAAAAAAAATTGAAAAGGGGGGTGCAACACGAGGACTTCCCAGGGGCTCACCCATCCTAGTACTACTCTCGCCCAAGCACGCTTAACTTCGGAGTTCTGATGGGATCCGGTGCATTAGTGCTGGTATGATCGCACCCGTCATGTTGAGGGCACAATTCCTTTATGTGATAACGGTTCACAGTCCCAGCCTAGAGATATGGCCCATTCAAAAGGCCCAATGGGCTTAACGACAACCCATCCGCTTCAACAACGCAGCATCCTCGCAAGACGTGATATCGACGCATTGTAGGGTTCTCTAATGTGCCGCAAGTAAGGTTGTCGTCCTTTTAACAGCTCACGACGTACGATCCAGGACGGAAAAACAAAGCAAGAGAAGAAAAGTGGCCCGAAACTGATGAAAAGGTTTGATTTTGAGCTCCGAAAAGGGCACAGCGAGCTAGCTAGCTGTCCCCGTCGTAGAGCTCTCAGAGAGCTTTCCAACGGTATGCTGTGCGCCTCGTAACTCCTTACGGATCAAAAGTTATGGGCACCGGAGCGACGGAGACCTGGTCACAAGCCCTACGCCCTCGGTTTGCTGGCCCAGCCTCCACGTGAAGAGAAGTTGTCTTGCCCAAGGTACCGTGGTATTCGATAATAGAAATGTGGTGGGTAAAGTATCTTGGTAACCCTAACCGGAACAAAAAAAATTGAAAAGGGGGGTGCAACACGAGGACTTCCCAGGGGCTCACCCATCCTAGTACTACTCTCGCCCAAGCACGCTTAACTTCGGAGTTCTGATGGGATCCGGTGCATTAGTGCTGGCATGATCGCACCCGTCATGTTGAGGGAACAATTCCTTTATGTGATAATGGTTCACAGTCCCAGCCTAGAGATATGGCCCATTCAAAAGGCCCAATGGGCTTAACGACAACCCATCCGCTTCAACAACGTAGCATCCTCGCAGTACGTGATATCGACGCATTGTAGGGTCCTCTAATGTGCCGCGAGTAAGGTTGTCGTCCTTTTAACAGCTCACGACGTACGATCCGGGACGGAAAAACAGAGCAAAAGAAGAAAAGTGGCCCGAAACTGATGAAAACGTTCGATTTTGAGCTCCGAAAAGGGCACAGCGAGTTAGCTCGCTGTCCCCGTCGTAGAGCTCTCAGAGAGCTTTCCAACGGTATGCTGTGCGCCTCGTAACTCCTTACGGATCAAAAGTTATGGGCACCGGAGCGACGGAGACCTGGTCACAAGCCCTACGCCCTCGGTTTGCTGGCCCAGCCTCCACGTGAAGAGAAGTTGTCTTGCCCAAGGTGCCGTGGGATTCGATAATAGAAATGTGGTGGGTAAAGTATCTTGGCAACCCTAACCGGAGCAAAAAAAATTGAAAAGGGGGGTGCAACACGAGGACTTCCCTGGGGGTCACACATCCTAGTACTACTCTCGCCCAAGCACGCTTAACTTCGGAGTTCTGATAGGATCCGGTGCATTAGTGCTGGTATGATCGCACCCGTCATGTTGAGGGCACAATTCCTTTATGAGTTAACGGTTCACATTCCCAACCTAGAGATATAGCCCATTCAAAAGGCCCAATGGGCTTAACGACAACCCATCCGCTTGAACAACGCAGCATCCTTGCAAGACGTGATATCGACGCATTGTAGGGTCCTCTAATGTGCCGCGAGTAAGGTTGTCGTCCTTTTAACAGCTCAGGACGTACGATCCGGGACGGAAAAACAGAGCAAAAGAAGAAAAGTGGCCCGAAACTAATGAAAACGTTCGATTTTGAGCTACAAAAAGGGCACAACGAGCTAGCTGGCAGCCCCCGTCGTAGAGCTCTCAGAGAGCTTTCCAACGGTATGCTGTGCGCCTCGTAACTCCTTACGGATCAAAAGTTATGGGCACCGGAGCGACGGAGACTTGGTCACAAGCCCTACGCCCTCGGTTTGCGGGCCCAGCCTCCACGTGAAGAGAAGTTGTCTTGCCCAAGGTGCCGTGGGATTCGATAATAGAAATGTGGTGGGTAAAGTATCTTGGCAACCCTAACCGGAGCAAAAAAAATTTAAAAGGGGGGTGCAACACGAGGACTTCCCAGGGGGTCACCCATCCTAGTACTACTCTCACCCAAGCACGCTTAACTTCGGAGTTCTGATGGGATCCGGTGCATTAGTGCTGGTATGATCGCACCCGTCATGTTGAGGGCACAATTCTTTTATGTGTTAACGGTTCACAGTCCCAGCCTAGAGATATGGCCCATTCAAAAGGTCCAATGGGCTTAACGACAACCCATCCACTTCAACAACGCTGCATCCTCGCAAGACGTGATATCGACGAATTGTAGGGTCCTCTAATGTGCCGCGAGTAAGGTTGTCGTCCTTTTAATAGCTCACGACGTGCGATCCGGGACGGAAAAACAGAGCAAAAGAAGAAAAGTGGCCCGAAACTGATGAAAGGGTTCGATTTTGAGCTCCGAAAAGGGCACAGTGAGCTAGCTCGCTGTCCCCGTCGTAGAGCTCTCAGAGAGCTTTCCAACGGTATGCTGTGCGCCTCGTAACTCCTTACGGATCAAAAGTTATGGGCACCGGAGCGACGGAGACCTGGTCACAAGCCCTACGCCCTCGGTTTGCTGGCCCAGCCTCCACGAGAAGAGAAGTTGTCTTGCCCAAGGTGCCGTGGGATTCGATAATAGAAATGTAGTGCGTAAAGTATCTTGGCAACCCTAACCGGAGCAAAAAAAATTGAAAAGGGGGGTGCAACACGAGGACTTCCCAGGGGGTCACCCATCCTAGTACTACTCTCGCCCAAGCACGCTTAACTTCGGAGTTCTGATGGGATCCGGTGCATTAGTGCTGGTATGATCACACACGTCATGTTCAGGGCACAATTCCTTTATGTGTTAACGGTTCACAGTCCCATCCTAGAGATATGGCCCATTCAAAAGGCCCAATGGGCTTAACGACAACCCATCTGCTTCAACAACGCAGCATCCTCGCAAGACGTGATATCGACGCATTGTAGGGTCCTCTAATGTGCCGTGAGTAAGGTTGTCGTCCTTTTAACAGCTCAGGACGTACGATCCGGGACAGAAAAACAGAGCAAAAGAAGAAAAGTGGACCGAAACTAATGAAAACGTTCGATTTTGAGCTCCGAAAATGGCACAGCGTGCTAGCTGGCTACCCCCGTCGTAGAGCTCTTAGAGAGCTTTCCAACGGTATGCTGTGCGCCTTGTAACTCCTTACGGTTCAAAAGGTATGGGCACCGGAGCGACGGAGACCTGGTCACAAGCCCTACGCCCTCGGTTTGCGGGCCCTGCCTCCACGTGAAGAGAAGTTGCCGTGCCCAAGGTGCCGTGGGATTCGATAATAGAAATGTGGTGGGTAAAGTATCTTGGCAACCCTAACCGGAGCAAAAAAAATTGAAAAGGGGGGTGCAACACGAGGACTTCCCAGGGGGTCACCCATCCTAGTACTACTCTCGCCCAAGCACGCTTAACTTCGGAGTTCTGATGGGATCCGGTGCATTAGTGCTGGTATGATCGCACCCGTCATGTTGAGGGCACAATTCCTTTATGAGTTAATGGTTCACATTCCCAGCCTAGAGATATGGCCAATTCAAAAGGCCCAATGGGCTTAACGACAACCCATCCGCTAGAACAACGCAGCATCCTCGCAAGACGTGATATCGACGCATTGTAGGGTCCTCTAATGTGCTGCGAGTAAGGTTGTCGTCCTTTTAACAGCTCACGACGTACGATCCAGGACGGAAAAAGAGAGCAAAAGAAGAAAAGTGGCACGAAACTGATGAAAACGTTCGATTTTCAGCTCCAAAAAGGGTAAAGCGAGCTAGCTAGCTGCCCCCGTCGTAAAGCTCTCAGAGAGCTTTCCAACGGTATGCTGTGCGCCTCGTAACTCCTTACGTATCAAAAGTTATGGGCACAGGTTTGCGGGCCCAGCCTCCATGTGAAGAGAAGTTGTCTTGCCCAAGGTACCGTGGTATTCGATAATAGAAATGTGGTGGGTAAAGTATCTTGGTAACCCTAACCGGAACAAAAAAAATTGAAAAGGGGGGTGCAACACGAGGACTTCCCAGGGGCTCACCCATCCTAGTACTACTCTCGCCCAAGCACGCTTAACTTCGGAGTTCTGATGGGATCCGGTGCATTAGTGCTGGTATGATCGCACCCGTCATGTTGAGGGCACAATTCCTTTATGTGATAACGGTTCACAGTCCCAGCCTAGAGATATGGCCCATTCAAAAGGCCCAATGGGCTTAACGACAACCCATCCGCTTCAACAACGCAGCATCCTCGCAAGACGTGATATCGACGCATTGTAGGGTTCTCTAATGTGCCGCAAGTAAGGTTGTCGTCCTTTTAACAGCTCACGACGTACGATCCAGGACGGAAAAACAGAGCAAGAGAAGAAAAGTGGCCCGAAACTGATGAAAAGGTTTGATTTTGAGCTCCGAAAAGGGCATAGCGAGCTAGCTAGCTGTCCCCGTCGTAGAGCTCTCAGAGAGCTTTCCAACGGTATGCTGTGCGCCTCGTAACTCCTTACGAATCAAAAGTTATGGGCACCGGAGCGACGGAGACCTGGTCACAAGCCCTACGCCCTCGGTTTGCTGGCCCAGCCTCCACGTGAAGCGAAGTTGTCTTGCCCAAGGTACCGTGGTATTCGATAATAGAAATGTGGTGGGTAAAGTATCTTGGTAACCCTAACCGGAACAAAAAAAATTGAAAAGGGGGGTGCAACACGAGGACTTCCCAGGGGCTCACCCATCCTAGTACTACTCTCGCCCAAGCACGCTTAACTTCGGAGTTCTGATGGGATCCGGTGCATTAGTGCTGGTATGATCGCACCCGTCATGTTGAGGGCACAATTCCTTTATGTGATAATGGTTCACAGTCCCAGCCTAGAGATATGGCCCATTCAAAAGGCCCAATGGGCTTAACGACAACCCATCCGCTTCAACAACGTAGCATCATCGCAGTACGTGATATCGACGCATTGTAGGGTCCTCTAATGTGCCACGAGTAAGGTTGTCGTCCTTTTAACAGCTCACGACGTACGATCCGGGACGAAAAAACAGAGAAAAAGAAGAAAAGTGGCCCGAAACTAATGATAACGTTCGATTTTGAGCTCCGAAAAGGGCACAGCGAGTTAGCTGGCTATCCCCGTCGTAGAGCTCTCAGAGAGCTTTCCAACGGTATGCTGTGCGCCTCGTAACTCCTTACGGATCAAAAGTTATGGGCACCAGAGCGACGGAGACCTGGTCACAAGCCCTACGCCCTCGGTTTGCTGGCCCAGCCTCCACGTGAAGAGAAGTTGTCTTGCCCAAGGTGCCGTGGGATTCGATAATAGAAATGTGGTGGGTAAAGTATCTTGGCAACCCTAACCGGAGCAAAAATAATTGAAAAGGGGGGTGCAACACGAGGACTTACCTGGGGGTCACCCATCCTAGTACTACTCTCGCCCAAGCACGCTTAACTTCGGAGTTCTGATGGGATCCGGTGCATTAGTGCTGGTATGATCGCACCCATCATGTTGAGGGCACAATTCCTTTATGAGTTAACGGTTCACATTCCCAGCCTAGAGATATAGCCCATTCAAAAGGCCCAATGGGCTTAACGACAACCCATCCGCTTGAACAACGCAGCATCCTTGCAAGACGTGATATCGACGCATTGTAGGGTCCTCTAATGTGCCGCGAGTAAGGTTGTCGTCCTTTTAACAGCTCAGGACGTACGTTCCGGGACGGAAAAACAGAGCAAAAGAAGAAAAGTGGCCCGAAACTAATGAAAACGTTCGATTTTGAGCTACAAAAAGGGCACAACGAGCTAGCTGGCAGCCCCCGTCGTAGAGCTCTCAGAGAGCTTTCCAACGGTATGCTGTGCGCCTCGTAACTCCTTACGGATCAAAAGTTATGGGCACCGGAGCGACGGGGACCTGGTCACAAGCCCTACGCCCTCGGTTTGCGGGCCCAGCCTCCACGTGAAGAGAAGTTGTCTTGCCCAAGGTGCCGTGGGATTCGATAATAGAAATGTGGTGGGTAAAGTATCTTGGCAACCCTAACCGGAGCAAAAAAAATTGAAAAGGGGGGTGCAACACGAGGATTTCCCAGGGGGTCACCCATCCTAGTACTACTCTCAACCAAGCACGCTTAACTTTGGAGTTCTGATGGGATCCGGTGCATTAGTGCTGGTATGATCGCACCCGTCATGTTGAGGGCACAATTCTTTTATGTGTTAACGGTTCACAGTCCCAGCCTAGAGATATGGCCCATTCAAAAGGTCCAATGGGCTTAACGACAACCCATCCACTTCAACAACGCTGCATCCTCTTAAGACGTGATATCGACGCATTGTAGGGTCCTCTAATGTGCCGCGAGTAAGGTTGTCGTCCTTTTAATAGCTCACGACGTACGATCCGGGACTGAAAAACAGAGCAAAAGAAGAAAAGTGGCCCGAAACTAATGAAAACGTTCGATTTTGAGCTACAAAAAGGGCACAACGAGCTAGCTAGCTGCCCCCGTCGTAGAGCTCTCAGAGAGCTTTCCAACGGTATGCTGTGCGCCTCGTAACTCCTTACGGATCAAAAGTTATGGGCACCGGAGCGACGGAGACCTGGTCACAAGCCCTACGCCCTCGGTTTGCTGGCCCAGCCTCCACGTGAAGAGAAGTTGTCTTGCCCAAGGTGCCGTGGGATTCGATAATAGAAATGTGGTGGGTAAAGTATCTTGGCAACCCTAACCGGAGCAAAAAAAATTGAAAAGGGGGGTGCAACACGAGGACTTCCCAGGGGGTCACCCATCCTTGTACTACTCTCACCCAAGCACGCTTAACTTCGGAGTTCTGATGGGATCCGGTGCATTAGTGCTGGTATGATCACACACGTCATGTTCAGGGCACAATTCCTTTATGTGTTAACGGTTCACAGTCCCATCCAAGAGATATGGCCCATTCAAAAGGCCCAATGGGCTTAACGACAACCCATCTGCTTCAACAACGCAGCATCCTCGCAAGACGTGATATCGACGCATTGTAGGGTCCTCTAATGTGCCGCGAGTAAGGTTGTCGTCCTTTTAACAGCTCAGGACGTACGATCCGGGACAGAAAAACAGAGCAAAAGAAGAAAAGTTGCCCGAAACTAATGAAAACGTTTGATTTTGAGCTCCGAAAATGGCACAGCGAGCTAGCTGGCTGCCCCCGTCGTAGAGCTCTTAGAGAGCTTTCCAACGGTATGCTGTGCGCCTTGTAACTCCTTACGGATCAAAAGTTATGGGCACCGGAGCGACGGAGACCTGGTCACAAGCCCTACGCCCTCGGTTTGCGGGCCCTGCCTCCACGTGAAGAGAAGTTGCCGTGCCCAAGGTGCCGTGGTATTCGATAATAGAAATGTGGTGGGTAAAGTATCTTGGCAACCCTAACCGGAGCAAAAAAAATTGAAAAGGGGGGTGCAACACGAGGACTTCCCAGGGGGTCACCCATCCTAGTACTACTCTCGCCCAAGCACGCTTAACTTCGGAGTTCTGATGGGATCCGGTGCATTAGTTCTGGTATGATCGCACCCGTCATGTTGAGGGCACAATTCCTTTATGTGTTAACGGTTCACATTCCCAGCCTAGAGATATGGCCCATTCAAAAGGCCCAATGGGCTTAACGACAACCCATCCGCTAGAACAACGCAGCATCCTCGCAAGACGTGATATCGACGCATTGTAGGGTCCTCTAATGTGCTGCGAGTAAGGTTGTCATCCTTTTAACAGCTCACGACGTACGATCCAGGACGGAAAAACAGAGCAAAAGAAGAAAAGTGGCCCGAAACTGATGAAAACGTTCGATTTTGAGCTCCGAAAAGGGTAAAGCGAGCTAGCTAACTGCCCCCGTCGTAAAGCTCTCAGAGAGCTTTCCAACGGTATGCTGTGCACCTCGTAACTCCTTACGTATCAAAAGTTATTGGCACCGGAGCAACGGAGACCTGGTCACAAGCCCTACGCCCTCGGTTTGCAGGCCCAGCCTCCACGTGAAGAGAAGTTGTCTTGCCCAAGGTACCGTGGGATTCGATAATAGAAATGTGGTGGGTAAAGTATCTTGGCAAACCTAACCGGAGCAAAAAAAATTGAAAAGGGGGGTGCAACACGAGGACTTCCCAGGGGGTCACCCATCCTAGTACTACTCTCACCCAAGCACGCTTAACTTCGGAGTTCTGATGGGATCCGGTGCATTAGTGCTGGTATGATCGCACCCGTCATGTTGAGGGCACAATTCCTTTATGTGATAACGGTTCACAGTCCCAGCCTAGAGATATGGCCCATTCAAAAGGCCCAATGGGCTTAACGACAACCCATCCGCTTCAACAACGCAGCATCCTCGCAAGACGTGATATCGACGCATTGTAGGGTCCTCTAATGTGCCGCAAGTAAGGTTGTCGTCCTTTTAACAGCTCACGACGTACGATCCAGGACGGAAAAACAGAGCAAGAGAAGAAAAGTGGCCCGAAACTGATGAAAAGGTTTGATTTTGAGCTCCGAAAAGGGCACAGCGAGCTAGCTAGCTGTCCCCGTCGTAGAGCTCTCAGAGAGCTTTCCAACGGTATGCTGTGCGCCTCGTAACTCCTTACGGATCAAAAGTTATTGGCACCGGAGCAACGGAGACCTGGTCACAAGCCCTACGCCCTCGGTTTGCAGGCCCAGCCTCCACGTGAAGAGAAGTTGTCTTGCCCAAGGTACCGTGGGATTCGATAATAGAAATGTGGTGGGTAAAGTATCTTGGCAACCCTAACCGGAGCAAAAAAAATTGAAAAGGGGGGTGCAACACGAGGACTTCCCAGGGGGTCACCCATCCTAGTACTACTCTCACCCAAGGACGCTTAACTTCGGAGTTCTGATGGGATCCGGTGCATTAGTGCTGGTATGATCGCACCCGTCATGTTGAGGGCACAATTCTTTTATGTGTTAACGGTTCACAGTCCCAGCCTAGAGATATGGCCCATTCAAAAGGTCCAATGGGCTTAACGACAACCCATCCACCTCAACAACGCTCCATCCTCGCAAGACGTGATATCGACGCATTGTAGGGTCCTCTAATGTGCCGCGAGTAAGGTTGTCGTCCTTTTAATAGCTCACGACGTACGATCCGGGACGGAAAAACAGAGCAAAAGAAGAAAAGTGGCCTGAAACTGATGAAAGGGTTCGATTTTGAGCTCCGAAAAGGGCACAATGAGCTAGCTAGCTGCCCCCGTCGTAGAGCTCTCAGAGTGCTTTCCAACGGTATGCTGTGCGCCTAGTAACTCCTTACGGATCAAAAGTTATGGGCACCAGAGCGACGGAGACCTGGTCACAAGCCCTACGCCCTCGGTTTGCTGGCCCAGCCTCCACGAGAAGAGAAGTTGTCTTGCCCAAGGTGCCGTGGGATTCGATAATAGAAATGTGGTGGGTAAAGTACCTTGGCAACCCTAACCGGAGCAAAAAAAATTGAAAAGGGGGGTGCAACACGAGGACTTCCCAGGGGGTCACCCATCCTAGTACTACTCTCGCCCAAGCACGCTTAACTTCGGAGTTCTGATGGGATCCGGTGCATTAGTGCTGGTATTATCGCACCCGTCATGTTGAGGGCACAATTCCTTTATGTGTTAACGGTTCACAGTCCCATCCTAGAGATATGGCCCATTCAAAAGGCCCAATGGGCTTAACGACAACCCATCTGCTTCAACAACGCAGCATCCTCGCAAGACGTGATATCGACGCATTGTAGGGTCCTCTAATGTGCTGCGAGTAAGGTTGTCGTCCTTTTAACAGCTCAGGACGTACGATCCGGGACAGAAAAACAGAGCAAAAGAAGAAAAGTGGCCCGAAACTAATGAAAACGTTCGATTTTGAGCTCCGAAAATGGCACAGCGAGCTAGCTGGCTGCCCCCGTCGTAGAGCTCTCAGAGAGCTTTCCAACGGTATACTGTGCGCCTTGTAACTCCTTACGGATCAAAAGTTATGGGCACCGGAGCGACGGAGACCTGGTCACAAGCCCTACGCCCTCGGTTTGCGGGCACTGCCTCCACGTGAAGAGAAGTTGCCTCGCCCAAGGTGCCGTGGGATTTGATAATAGAAATGTGGTGGGTAAAGTATCTTGGCAACCCTAACCGGAGCAAAAAAAATTGAAAAGGGGGGTGCAACACGAGGACTTCCCAGGGGGTCACCCATCCTAGTACTACTCTCGCCCAAGCACGCTTAACTTCGGAGTTCTGATGGGATCCGGTGCATTAGTGCTGGTATGATCGCACCCGTCATGTTGAGAGCACAATTCCTTTATGTGATAACGGCTCACAGTCCCAGCCTAGAGATATGGCCCATTCAAAAGGCCCAATGGGCTTAACGACAACCCATCCGCTTGAACAACGCAGCATCCTTGCAAGACGTGATATCGACGCATTGTAGGGTCCTCTAATGTGCCGCGAGTAAGGTTGTCGTCCTTTTAACAGCTCAGGACGTACGATCCGGGACGGAAAAACAGAGCAAAAGAAGAAAAGAGGCCCGAAACTGATGAAAAGGTTCGATTTTGAGCTCCTAAAAGGGCACAGCGAGCTAGCTGGCTGCCCCCGTCGTAGAGCTCTCAGAGAGCTTTCCAACGGTATTCTGTGCGCCTCGTAACTCCTTACGGATCAAAAGTTATGGGCACCGGAGCGACGGAGACCTGGTCACAAGCCCTACGCCCTCGGTTTGCGGGCCCTGCCTCCACGTGAAGAGAAGTTGCCTTGCCCAAGGTGCCGTGGGATTCGATAATAGAAATGTGGTGGGTAAAGTATCTTGGCAACCCTAACCGGAGCAAAAAAAATTGAAAAGGGGGGTGCAACACGAGGACTTCCCAGGGGGTCACCCATCCTAGTACTACTCTTGCCCAAGCACGCTTAACTTCGGAGTTCTGATGGGATCCGGTGCATTACTGCTGGTATGATCGCACCCGTCATGTTGAGGGCACAATTCCTTTATGTGTTAACGGTTCACATTCCCAGCCTAGAGATATGGCCCATTCAAAAGGCCCAATGGGCTTAACGACAACCCATCCGCTAGAACAACGCAGCATCCTCGCAAGACGTGATATCGACGCATTGTAGGGTCCTCTAATGTGCTGCGAGTAAGGTGGTCGTCCTTTTAATAGCACACGATGTACGATCCAGGACGGAAAAATAGAGCAAAAGAAGAAAAGTGGCACGAAACTGATGAAAACGTTCGATTTTGAGCTCCGAAAAGGGTAAAGCGAGCTAGCTAGCTGCCCCCGTCGTAAAGCTCTCAGAGAGCTTTCCAACGGTATGCTGTGCGCCTCGTAACTCCTTACGTATCAAAAGTTATGGGCACCGGTTTGCGGGCCCAGCCTCCATGTGAAGAGAAGTTGTCTTGCCCAAGGTACCGTGGTATTCGATAATAGAAATGTGGTGGGTAAAGTATCTTGGTAACCCTAACCGGAGCAAAAAAAATTGAAAAGTGGGGTGCAACACGAGGACTTCCCAGGGGGTCACCCATCCTAGTACTACTCTCGCCCAAGCACGCTTAACTTCGGAGTTCTGATGGGATCCGGTGCATTAGTGCTGGTATGATCGCACCCGTCATGTTGAGGGCACAATTCCTTTATGTGATAACGGTTCACAGTCCCATCCTAGAGATATGGCCCATTCAAAAGGCCCAATGGGCTTAACGACAACCCATCCGCTTCAACAACGCAGCATCCTCGCAAGACGTGATATCGACGCATTGTAGGGTCCTCTAATGTGCCGCAAGTAAGGTTGTCGTCCTTTTAACAGCTCATGACGTACGATCCAAGACGGAAAAACAGAGCAAGAGAAGAAAAGTGGCCCGAAACTGATGAAAAGGTTCGATTTTGAGCTCCGAAAAGGGCACAGCGAGCTAGCTAGCTGTCCCCGTCGTATAGCTCTCAGAGAGCTTTCCAACGGTATGCTGTGCGCCTCGTAACTCCTTACGGATCAAAGGTTATTGGCACCGGAGCGACGGAGACCTGGTCACAAGCCCTACGCCCTCGGTTTGCGGGCCCAGCCTCCACGTGAAGAGAAGTTGTCTTACCCAAGGTACCGTGGGATTCGATAATAGAAATGTGGTGGGTAAAGTATCTTGGCAACCCTAACCGGAGCAAAAAAAATTGAAAAGGGGGGTGCAACACAAGGACTTCCCAGGGGGTCACCCATTCTAGTACTACTCTCGCCCAAGCACGCTTAACTTCGGAGTTCTGATGGGATCCGGTGCATTAGTGCTGGTATGATCGCACCCGTCATGTTGAGGGCACAATTCCTTTATGTGATAACGGTTCACAGTCCCAGCCTAGAGATATGACCCATTCAAAAGGCCCAATGGGCTTAACGACAACCCATCCGCTTCAACAACGCAGCATCCTCGCAAGACGTGATATCGACGCATTGTAGGGTCCTCTAATGTGCCGCGAGTAAGGTTGTCGTCCTTTTAACAGCTCACGACGTACGATCCAGGACGGAAAAACAGAGCAAGAGAAGAAAAGTGGCCCAAAATTGATGAAAAGGTTCGATTTTGAGCTCCGAAAAGGGCACAGCGAGCTAGCTAGCTGTCCCCGTCGTAGAGCTCTCAGAGAGCTTTCCAAAGGCATGCTGTGCGCCTCGTAACTCCTTACGGATCAAAAGTTATGGGCACCGGAGCGACGGAGACTTGGTCACAAGCCCTACGCCCTCGGTTTGCGGGCCCAACCTCCATGTGAAGAGAAGTTGTCTTGCCCAAGGTGCCGTGGGATTCGATAATAGAAATGTGGTGGGTAAAGTATCTTGGCAACCCTAACCGGAGCAAAAAAAATTGAAAAGGGGGGTGCAACACGATGACTTCCCAGGGGGTCACCCATCCTAGTACTACTCGCGCCCAAGCACGCTTAACTTCGGAGTTCTGATGGGATCC
The DNA here is from genome assembly GCA_037974665.1 of Ehretia macrophylla. Taxonomy (NCBI): domain Eukaryota; kingdom Viridiplantae; phylum Streptophyta; class Magnoliopsida; order Boraginales; family Ehretiaceae; genus Ehretia; species Ehretia macrophylla. Next base: position 2,342,401 of record CM075780.1, read on the forward strand.
GGTGCATTAGTGCTGGTATGATCGCACCTGTCATGTTGAGGGCACAATTCCTTTATGTGTAAATGGTTCACAGTCCCAGCCTAGAGATATGGCCCATTCAAAAGGCCCAATGGGCTTAACGACAACCCATCCGCTTCAACAACGCAACATCCTCGCAAGACGTGATATCGACGCATTGTAGGCTCCTCTAATGTGCCGCGAGCAAGGTTGTCGTCATTTTAACAGCTCACGACGTGCGATCCGGGACGGAAAAACAGAGCAAAAGAAGAAAAGTGGTCCGAGACTGATGAAAAGGTTCGATTTTCAGCTACGAAAAGGGCACAGTGAGCTAGCTAGCTGCCCCCGTCGTAGAGCTCTCAGAGAGCTTTCCAACGGTATGCTGTGCGCCTCGTAACTCCTTACGGATCAAAAGTTATGGGCACCGGAGCGACGGAGACCTGGTCACAAGCCCTACGCCCTCGGTTTGCAGGCCCAGCCTCCACGTGAAGAGAAGTTGTCTTGCCCAAGGTTCCGTGGGATTCGATAATAGAAATGTGGTGGGTAAAGTATATTGGCAACCCTAACCGGAGCAAAAAAAATTGAAAAGGGGGTGCAACACGAGGACTTCCCAGGGGGTCACGCATCCTATTACTACCCTCGCCCAAGCACGCTTAACTTCGGAGTTCTGATGGGATCCGGTGCATTAGTGCTGGTATGATCGCCCCCGTCAATTGAGGGCACAATTCCTTTATGTGTTAAAGGTTCACAGTCCCAGCCTAGAGATATGGCCCATTCAAAAGGCCCAATGGGCTTAACGACAACCTATCCGCTTCAACAACGCAGCATCCTCGCAAGACGTGATATCGACGCATTGTAGGGTCCTCTAATGTGCCGCGAGTTAGGTTGTCGTCCTTTTAACAGCTCACGACGTACGATTCGGGACGGAAAAACAGAGCAAAAGAAGAAAAGTGGCCCGAAAGTGATGAAAAGGTTCGATTTTGAGCTCCGAAAAGGGTACAGTGAGCTAGCTAGCTGCCCCCGTCGTAGAGCTCTCAGAGAGCTTTCCAACGGTATGCTGTGAGCCCTGTAACTCCTTACGGATCAAAAGTTATGGGCACCGGAGCGACGGAGACCTGGTCACAAGCCCTACGCCCTCGGTTTGCGGGCCCAGCTTCCACGTGAAGAGAAGTTGTCTTGCCCAAGGTGCCGTGGGATTCGATAATAGAAATGTGGTGTGTAAAGTATATTGGCAACCCTAACCGGAGCAAAAAAAATTGAAAAGGGGGTGCAACACGAGGACTTCCCATGGGGTCACCCATCCTAGTACTACTCTCGCCCAAGCACGCTTAACTTCGGAGTTCTGATGGGATCCGGTGCATTAGTGCTCGTATGATCGCACCCGTCATGTTGAGGGCACAATTCCTTTATGTGTTAACGGTTCACAGTCCCAGCCTAGAGATATGGCCCATTCAAAAGGCCCAATGGGCTTAACGACAACCCATCCGCTTCAACAACGCAGCATCCTCGCAAGACGTGATATCGACGCATTGTAGGGTCCTCTAATGTGCCGCGAGTAAATTTGTCATCCTTTAAACAGCTCACGACGTACGATCCGGGACGGAAAAATAGAGCAAAAGAAGAAAAGTGTCCCAAAATTAATGAAAACGTTCAATTTTGAGCTCCAAAAAGGGCACAGCGAGCTCGCTGGCTGCCCCCGTCGTAGAGCTCTCAGAGAGCTCTCCAACGGTATGCTGTGAGCCCCGTAACTCCTTACGGATCAAAAGTTATGGGCACTGGAGCGACGGAGACTTGGTCACAAGCCCTACCCCCGCGGTTTGCGGGCCCAGCCTCCACGTGAAGAGAAGTTGTCTTGCCCAAGGTGCCGTGGGATTCGATAATAGAAATGTGGTGGGTAAAGTATCTTGGCAACCCTAACCGGAGCAAAAAAAAATGAAAAGGGGGGTGCAACATGAGGACTTCCCAGGGGGTCACCCATCCTATTACTACTCTCGCCCAAGCACGCTTAACTTCGGAGTTCTGATGGGATCCGGTGCATTAGTGCTGGTATGATCGAACCCATCATGTTGAGGGCACAATTCCTTTATGTGTTAACAGTTCACAGTACCAGCTTAGAGATATGGCCCATTCAAAAGGCCCAATGGGCTTAACGACAACCCATCCGCTTCAACAACGCAGCATCCTCGCAAGACGTGATATCGACGCATTGTAGGGTCCTCTAATGTGCCGCGAGTAAGGTTGTCGTCCTTTTAACAGCTCACGACGTACGATCCGAGACGGAAAAATAGAGCAAAAGAAGAAAAGTGGCCCGAAACTGATGAAAAGGTTCGATTTTCAGCTCTGAAAAGGGCAAAGCGAGCTAGCTAGCTGCCCCCGTCGTAGAGCTCTCAGAGAGCTTTCCAACGGTATGCTGTGCGCCTCGTAACTCCTTACGGATCAAAAGTTATGGGCACTGGTTTGCGGGCCCAGCCTCCATGTGAAGAGAAGTTGTCTTGCCCAAGGTGCCGTGGTATTCGATTATAGAAATGTGGTGGGTAAAGTATCTTGGCAACCCTAACCGGAGCAAAAAAAAATTGAAAAGGGGGTTGCAACACGAGGACTTCCCAGGGGGTCACCCATCCTAGTACTACTCTCGCCCAAGCATGCTTAACTTCGGAGTTCTGATGGGATCCGATGCATTAGTGCTGGTATGATCGCACCCGTCATGTTGAGGGCACAATTCCTTTATGTGTTAAAGGTTCACAGTCCCAGCCTAGAGATATGGCCCATTCAAAAGGCCCAATGGGCTTAACGACAACCCATCCGCTTCAACAACGCAGCATCCTCGTAAGACGTGATATCGACGCATTGTAGGGTCCTCTAATGTGCCGCGAGTAAGGTTGTCATCCTTTTAACAGCTCACGACGTACGATCCGGGACGGAAAAACAGAGCAAAAGAAGAAAAGTGGCTCGAAACAGATGAAAAGGTTCGATTTTGAGCTCCGAAAAGGGCACAGCGAGCTAGCTAGCTGCCCCCATCGTAGAGCTCTTACAGTGCTTTCCAACGGTATGTTGTGCGCCTCGTAACTCCTTACGGATCAAAAGTTATGGGTACCGGAGTGACGGAGACCTGGTCACAAGCCCTACGCCCTCGGTTTGTGGGCCCAGCCTCCACGTGAAAAGAAGTTGTCTTGCCCATGGTGCCGTGGGATTCGATAATAGAAATGTGGTGGGTAAAGTATCTTGGCAACCCTAACCGGAGCAAAAAAAATTGAAAAGGGGGGTGCAACACGAGGACTTCCCAGGGGGTCACCCATCCTAGTACTACTCTTTCCCAAGCACGCTTAACTTCGGAGTTCTGATGGGATCCGGTGCATTAGTGCTGGTATGATCGCACCCGTCATGTTGAGGGCACAATTCCTTTATGTGTTAACGGTTCCCAGTCCCAGCCAAGAGATATGGCCCATTCAAAAGGCCCAATAGGCTTAACGACAACCCATTCGCTTCAACAACGCAGCATCCTCGCAAGACGTGATATCGACGCATTGTAGGGTCCTCTAATGTGCCGCGAGTAAGGTTGTCGTCCTTTTAACAGCTCACGACGTATGATCCGGGACGGAAAAACAGAGCAAAAGAAGAAAAGTGGCCCGAAACTGATGAAAACGTTCGATTTTGAGCTTCGAAAAGGGCACAGCGAGCTAGCTAGCTGCCCCCGTCGTAGAGCTCTCAGAGAGCTTTCCAACGGTATGCTGTGCGCCTCGTAACTCCTTACGGATCAAAAGTTATGGGCACCGATTTGTGGGCCCAGCCTCCACTTGAAGAGAAGTTGTCTTGCCCAAGGTGCCGTGGGATTCGATAATAGAAATGTGGTGGGTAAAGTATCTTGGCAACCCTAACCGGAGCAAAAAAAATTGAAAAGGGGGGTGCAACACGAGGACTTCCCAAGGGGTCACCCATCCTAGTACTACTCTCGCCCAAGCAAGCTTAACTTCGGAGTTCTGATGGGATCCGGTGCATTAGTGCTGGTATGATCGCACCCGTCATGTTGAGGGCACAATTCCTTTATGTGTTAACGGTTCACAGTCCCAGCCTAGAGATATGGCCCATTCAAAAGGCCCAATGGGCTTAACGACAACCCATCCGCTTCAACAACGCAGCATCCTCGCAAGACGTGATATCGACGCATTGTAAGGTCCTCTAATGTGCCGCGAGTAAGGTTGTCGTCCTTTTAACAGCTCGCGACGTACGATCCGGGACGGAAAAACAGAGCAAAAGAAGAAAAGTGGCCCGAAACTAATGAAAACGTTCGATTTTGAGCTCCGAAAAGGGCAAAGCGAGCTAGCTAGCTGCCCCCGTCGTAGAGCTCTCAGAGAGCTTTCCAACGGTATGCTGTGCGCCTCGTAACTCCTTACGGATCAAAAGTTATGGGCACTGGTTGCGGGCCCAGCCTCCATGTGAAGAGAAGTTGTCTTGCCCAAGGTGCCGTGGTATTCGATTATAGAAATGTGGTGGGTAAAGTATCTTGGCAACCCCAACCGGAGCAAAAAAAAATTGAAAAGGGGGTTGCAACACGAGGACTTCCCAGGGGGTCACCCATCCTAGTACTACTCTCGCCCAAGCATGCTTAACTTCGTAGTTCTGATGGGATCCGATGCATTAGTGCTGGTATGATCGCACCCGTCATGTTGAGGGCACAATTCCTTTATGTGTTAAAGGTTCACAGTCCCAGCCTAGAGATATGGCCCATTCAAAAGGCCCAATGGGCTTAACGACAACCCATCCGCTTCAACAACGCAGCATCCTCGCAAGACATGATATCGACGGATTGTAGGGTCCTCTAATGTGCCGCGAGTAAGGTTGTCATCCTTTTAACAGCTCACGACGTACGATCCAGGACGGAAAAACAGAGCAAAAGAAGAAAAGTGGCTCGAAACAGATGAAAAGGTTCGATTTTGAGCTCCGAAAAGGGCACAGCGAGCTAGCTAGCTGCCCCCATCGTAGAGCTCTTACAGTGCTTTCCAACGATATGTTGTGCGCCTCGTAACTCCTTACGGATCAAAAGTTATGGGCACCGGAGTGACGGAGACCTGGTCACAAGCCCTACGCCCTCGGTTTGTGGGCCCAGCCTCCACGTGAAAAGAAGTTGTCTTGCCCATGGTACCGTGGGATTCGATAATAGAAATGTGGTGGGTAAAGTATCTTGGCAACCCTAACCGGAGCAAAAAAAATTGAAAAGGGGGGTGCAACACGAGGACTTCCCAGGGGGTCACCCATCCTAGTACTACTCTTTCCCAAGCACGCTTAACTTCGGAGTTCTGATGGGATCCGGTGCATTAGTGCTGGTATGATCGCACCCGTCATGTTGAGGGCACAATTCCTTTATGTGTTAACGGTTCCCAGTCCCAGCCATGAGATATGACCCATTCAAAAGGCCCAATAGGCTTAACGACAACCCATCCGCTTCAACAACGCAGCATCCTCGCAAGACGTGATATCGACGCATTGTAGGGTCCTCTAATGTGCCGCGAGTAAGGTTGTCGTCCTTTTAACAGCTCACGACGTATGATCCGGGACGGAAAAACAGAGCAAAAGAAGAAAAGTGGCCCGAAACTGATGAAAACGTTCGATTTTGAGCTTTGAAAAGGGCACAGCGAGCTAGCTAGCTGCCCCCGTCGTAGAGCTCTCAGAGAGCTTTCCAACGGTATGCTGTGCGCCTCGTAACTCCTTACGGATCAAAAGTTATGGGCACCGGTTTGTGGGCCCAGCCTCCACGTGAAGAGAAGTTGTCTTGCCCAAGGTGCCGTGGGATTCGATAATAGAAATGTGGTGGGTAAAGTATCTTGGCAACCCTAACCGGAGCAAAAAAAATTGAAAAGGGGGGTGCAACACGAGGACTTCCCAAGGGGTCACCCATCCTAGTACTACTCTCGCCCAAGCACGCTTAACTTCGGAGTTCTGATGGGATCCCGTGCATTAGTGCTGGTATGATCGCACCCGTCATGTTGAGGGCACAATTCCTTTATGTGTTAACGGTTCACAGTCCCAGCCTAGAGATATGGCCCATTCAAAAGGCCCAATGGGGTTAACGACAACCCATCCGCTTCAACAACGCAGCATCCTCGCAAGACGTGATATCGACGCATTGTAAGGTCCTCTAATGTGCCGCGAGTAAGGTTGTCATCCTTTTAACAGCTCACGACGTACGATCCGGGATGAAAAAACAGAGCAAATGAAGAAAAGTGGCCCAAAACTAATGAAAACGTTCGATTTTGAGCTCCGAAAAGGGCACAGCGAGCTAGCTAGCTGCCCCCGTCATAGAGCTCTCAGAGAGATTTCCAACGGTATGCTGTGCGGCTCGTAACTCCTTACGGATCAAAAGTTATGGGCACCGGTTTGCGGGCCCAGCCTCCATGTGAAGGGAAGTTGTCTTGCCCAAGGTGCCGTGGTATTCGATAATAGAAATGTGGTGGGTAAAGTATCTTGGCAACCCTAACTGGAGCAAAAAAAATTGAAAAGGGGGTGCAACACGAGGACTTCCCAGGGGGTCACCCATCCTAGTACTACTCTCGCCCAAGCATGCTTAACTTCGGAGTTCTGATGGGATCCGGTGCATTAGTACTGGTATGATTGCACCCGTCATGTTGAGGGCACAATTCCTTTATGTGTTAAAGGTTCACAGTCCCAGCCAAGAGATATGGCCCATTCAAAAGGCCCAATGGGCTTAACGACAACCCATCCGCTTCAACAACGCAGCATCCTTGCAAGACGTGATATCGACGCATTGTATGATCCTCTAATGTGCCGCGAGTTAGGTTGTCGTCCTTTTAACATCTCACGACGTACGATCCGGGACGGAAAAACAGAGCAAAAGAAGAAAAGTGGCCCGAAACTGATGAAAAGGTTCGATTTTGAGCTCCGAAAAGGGCAAAGCGAGCTAGATAGCTGCCCCCGTCGTAGAGCTCTCAGAGTGCTTTCCAACGGTATGCTGTGCGCCTCGTAACTCCTTACGGATCTAAAGTTATGGGCACCGGAGCGACGGAGACTTGGTCACAAGCCCTACGCCCTCAGTTTGCGGGCCCAGCCTCCACGTGAAGAGAAGTTGTCTTGCCCAAGGTGCCGTGGGATTCGATAATAGAAATATGGTGGGTAAAGTATCTTGGCAACCCTAACCGGAGCAAAAAAAATTGAAAAGAGGGGTGCAACACGAGGACTTCCCAGGGGGTCACCCATCCTGGTACTACTCTCGCCTAAGCATGCTTAACTTCGGAGTTCTGATGGGATCCGATGCATTAGTGCTGGTATGATCGCACCCGTCATGTTGAGGGCACAATTCTTTTATGTGTTAACGGTTCCCAGTCCCAGCCTAGAGATATGGCCCATTCAAAAGGCCCAATGGGCTTAACGACAACCCATCCGCTTCAACAACGCAGCATCCTCGCAACACGTGATATCGACGCATTGTAGGGTCCTCTAATGTCCCGCGAGTAGGGTTGTCGTCCTTTTAACAGCTCACGACGTACGATCCGGGACGGAAAAACAGAGCAAAAGAAGAAAAGTGGCCCGAAACTGATGAAAACGTTCGATTTTGAGTTCCGAAAAGGGCACAGCAAGCTAGCTGGCTGCCCCCGTCGTAGAGCTCTCAGAGAGCTTTCCAACGGTATGCTATGCGCCTCGTAACTCCTTACGGATCAAAAGTTATGGGCACCGGAGCGACGGAGACCTGGTCACAAGCCCTACGCCCTCGGTTTGCGGGACCAGCCTCCACGTGAAGAGAAGTTGTCTTGCCCAAGGTGCCGTGGGATTCGATAATAGAAATGTGGTGGATAAAGTATCTTGGCAACCCTAACCGGAGCAAAAAAAATTGAAAAGGGGGGTGCAAAACGAGGACTTCCCAGGGGGTCACCCATCCTAGTACTACTCTCGCCCAAGCACGCTTAACTTCGGAGTTCTGATGGGATCCGGTGCATTAGTGCTGGTATGATCGCACCCTTCATGTTGAGGGCACAATTCCTTTATGTGTTAACGGTTCACAGTCCCAGCCTAGAGATATGGCCCATTCAAAAGGCCCAATGGGCTTAACGACAACCCATCCGCTTCAACAACGCAGCATCCTCGCAAGACGTGATATCGACACATTGTAGGGTCCTCTAATGTGCCGCGAGTAAGGTTGTCGTCCTTTTAACAGCTCACGACGTACGATTCGGGACGGAAAAACAGAGCAAAAGAAGAAAAGTGGCCCGAAAATGATGAAAACGTTCGATTTTGAGCTCCGAAAAGGGCACAGCGAGCTAGCTAGCTGCCCCCGTCGTAGAGCTCTCAGAGAGCTTTCCAACGGTATGCTGTGCGCCTCGTAACTCCTTACGGATCAAAAGTTATGGGCACCAGTTTGCGGGCCCAGCCTCCATGTGAAGAGAAGTTGTCTTGCCCAAGGTGCCGTGGTATTCGATAATAGAAATGTGGTGGGTAAAGTATCTTGGCAACCCTAACCGGAGCAAAAAAAATTGAAAAGAGGGGTGCAACACGAGGACTTCCCAGGGGGTCACCCATCCTAGTACTACTCTCGCCCAAGCACGCTTAACTTCGGAGTTCTGATGGGATCCGGTGCATTAGTGCTGGTATGATCGCACCCTTCATGTTGAGGGCACAATTCCTTTATGTGTTAACGGTTCACAGTCCCAGCCTAGAGATATGGCCCATTCAAAAGGCCCAATGGGCTTAACGACAACCCATCCGCTTCAACAACGCAGCATCCTCGCAAGACGTGATATCGACACATTGTAGGGTCCTCTAATGTGCCGCGAGTAAGGTTGTCGTCCTTTTAACAGCTCACGACGTACGATTCGGGACGGAAAAACAGAGCAAAAGAAGAAAAGTGGCCCGAAAATGATGAAAACGTTCGATTTTGAGCTCCGAAAAGGGCACAGCGAGCTAGCTAGCTGCCCCCGTCGTAGAGCTCTCAGAGAGCTTTCCAACGGTATGCTGTGCGCCTCGTAACTCCTTACGGATCAAAAGTTATGGGCACCAGTTTGCGGGCCCAGCCTCCATGTGAAGAGAAGTTGTCTTGCCCAAGGTGCCGTGGTATTCGATAATAGAAATGTGGTGGGTAAAGTATCTTGGCAACCCTAACCGGAGCAAAAAAAATTGAAAAGAGGGGTGCAACACGAGGACTTCCCAGGGGGTCACCCATCCTAGTACTACTCTCGCCCAAGCACGCTTAACTTCGGAGTTCTGATGGGATCCGGTGCATTAGTGCTGGTATAATCGCACCCGTCATGTTGAGGGCACAATTCCTTTATGTGTTAACGGTTCACAGTCCCAGCCTAGAGATATGGCCCGTTCAAAAGACCCAATGGGCTTAACGACAACCCATCCGCTTCAACAACGCAGCATCCTCGCAAGACGTGATATCGACGCATTGTAGGGTCCTCTAATGTGCCGCGAGTAAGGTTGTCGTCCTTTTAACAGCTCACGACGTACGATCCGGGACAAAAAAACAGAGGAAAAGAAGAAAAGTGGCCCGAAACTGATGAAAACGTTCAATTTTGATCTCTGAAAAGGGCAAAGCGAGCTAGCTAGCTGCCCCCGTCGTAGAGCTCTCAAAGAGCTTTCCAACGGTTTGCTGTGCGCCTCGTAACTCCTTACGGATCAAAAGTTATGGGCACCGGAGCGACGGAGACCTGGTCACAAGCCCTACGCCCTCGGTTTGCGGGCCCAGCCTCCACGTGTAGAGAAGTTGTCTTGCCCAAGGTACCGTGGGATTCGATAATAGAAATGTGGTGGGTAAAGTATCATGGCAACCCTAACCGGAGCAAAAAAAATTGAAAAGGGGGGTGCAACACGAGGACTTCCCAGGGGGTCACCCATCTTAGTACTACTCCGCCCAAGCACGCTTAACTTTGGAGTTCTGATGGGATCCGGTGCATTAGTGCTGGTATGATCGCACCCGTCATGTTGAGGGCACAATTTCTTTATGTGTTAACGGTTCACAGTCCCAGCCTAGAGATATGGCCCATTCAAAAGGCCCAATGGGCTTAACGACAACCCATCCGCTTCAGCAACGCAGCATCCTCGCAAGACGTGATATCGACGCATTGTAGGGTCCTCTAATGTTCCGCGAATAAGGTTGTCATCCTTTTAACAGCTCACGACGTACGATCCGGGACGGAAAAACAGAGCAAAAGAAGAAAAGTGGTCCGAAACTGATGAAATGGTTCGATTTTGAACTCCAAAAAGGGCACAGCGAGCAAGCTAGTTGCGCCCGTCGTAGAGCTCTCAGAGAGCTTTCCAACGGTATGCTGTGCACCTCGTAACTCCTTACGGATCAAAAGTTATGGGCACCGGTTTGCGGGCCCAGCCTCCACGTGAAGAGAAGTTGTCTTGCCCAAGGTGCCGTGGGATTTGATAATAGAAATGTGGTGGGTAAAGTATCTTGGCAACCCCAACCGGAGCAAAAAAAATTGAAAAGGGGGGTGCAACACGAGGACTTCCCAGGGGGTCACCCATCCTAGTACTACTCTTGCCCAAGCACGCTTAACTTCGGAGTTCTGATGGGATCCGGTGCATTAGTGCTGGTATGATCGCACCCGTCATGTTGAGGGCACAATTCCTTTATGTGTTAACGGTTCACAGTCCCAGCCTAGAGATATGGCCCATTCAAAAGGCCCAATGGGCTTAACGACAACCCATCCACTTCAACAACGCAGCATCCTCGCAAGACGTGATATCGACGCATTGTAGGGTCCTCTAATGTGCCGCGAGTAAGGTTGTCGTCCTTTTAACAGCTCACGACGTACAATCCGGGACGGAAAAACAGAGCAAAAGAAGAAAAGTGGCCCAAAACTGATGAAAACGTTCGATTTTGAGCTCCGAAAAGGGCACAGCGAGCTAGCTAGCTACCCCCGTCGTAGAGCTCTCAGAGAGCTTTCCAACGGTATGATGTGCGCCTCATAACTCCTTACGGATCAAAAGTTATGGGCACCGGTTTGCGGGCCCAGCCTCCACGTGAAGAGAAGTTGTCTTGCCCAAGGTGCCGTGGGATTCGATAATAGAAATGTGGTGGGTAAGTATCTTGGCAACCCTAACCGGAGCAAAAAAAATGGAAAAGGGGGGTGCAACACGAGGACTTGCCAGGGGGTCACCCATCCTAGTACTACTCTCGCCCAAGCACGCTTAACTTCGTAGTTCTGATGGGATCCGGTGCCTTAGTGCTGGTATGATCGCACCCGTCATGTTGAGGGCATAATTCCTTTATATGTTAACAGTTCACAGTCCCAGCCTAGAGATATGGCCCATTCAAAAGGCCCAATGGGCTTAACGACAACCCATCTGCTTCAACAACGCAGCATCCTCGCAAGACGTGATATCGACGCATTGTAGGGTCCTCTAATGTGCCGCTAGTAAGGTTGTCGTCCTTCTAACAGCTCACGACGTACGATCCGGGATGGAAAAACATAGCAAAAGAAGAAAAGTGGCCCAAAACTGATGAAAAGTTCAATTTTGAGCTCCGAAAAGGGCACAGTGAGCTAGCTAGCTGCCCACATCGTAGAGCTCTCATAGAGCTTTCCAACGGTATGCTATGCGCCTCATAACTCCTTACGGATCAAAAGTTATGGGCACCGGTGCGACGGAGACCTGGTCACAAGCCCTACGCCCTCGGTTTGCGGGCCCAGCCTCCACGTGAAGAGAAGTTGTCTTGCCCAAGGTGCTGTGGGATTCGATAATAGAAATGTGGTGGGTAAAGTATCTTGGCAACCCTAACCGGAGCAAAAAAAATTGAAAAGGGGGGTGTAACACGAGGACTTCCCAGGGGGTCACCCATCCTAGTACTACTCTTGCCCAAGCACGCTTAACTTCGGAGTTCTGATGGGATCCGGTGCATTAGTGCTGGTATGATCGCACCCGTCATGTTGAGGGCACAATTCCGTTATGTGTTAACGGTTCACAGTCCCAGCCTAGAGATATGGCCCATTCAAAAGGCCCAATGGGCTTAACGACAACCCATCCGCGTCAACAACGCAGCATCCTCGCAAGACGTGATATCGAAGCATTCTAGGGTCCTCTAATGTGCCGCGAGTAAGGTTGTCGTCCTTTTAACAGCTCACGACATATGATCCGGGACGGAAAAACAGAGCAAAAGAAGAAAAGTGGCCCGAAACTGATGAAAACGTTCCATTTTGAGCTCCGAAAAGGGCACAGCAAGCTACCTAGCTGCCCCCGTCCTAGAGCTCTCAGAGAGGTTTCCAACGGTATGCTGTGCGCCATGTAACTCCTTACGGATCAAAAGTTATGGGCACCGGAGCGACGGAGACTTGGTCACAAGCCCTACGCCCTCGGTTTGCGGGGCCAGCCTCCACGTGAAGAGAAGTTGTCTTGCCCAAGGTGCCGTGGGATTCGATAATAGAAATGTGGTGGGTAAAGTATCTTGGCAACCCTAACCGGAGCAAAAAAATTGAAAAGGGGGGTGCAACACGAGGACTTCCCAGGGGGTCACCCATCCTAGTACTACTCTCGCCCAAGCACGCTTAACTTCGAAGTTCTGATGGGATCCGGTGCATTAGTGCTGGTATGATCGCACCCGTCATGTTGAGGGCACAATTCCTTTATGTGTTAACGGTTCACAGTCCCAGCCTAGAGATATGGCCCATTCAAAAGGCCCAATGGGCTTAACGACAACCCATCCGCTTCAACAACGCAGCATCCTCGCAAGACGTGATATCGACGCATTGTAGGGTCCTCTAATGTGCCGCGAGTAAGGTTGTCATCCTTTTAACAGCTCACGACGTACGATCCGTGACGGAAAAACAGAGCAAAAGAAGAAAAGTGGCCCGAAACTGATGAAAATGTTCGATTTTGATCTCTGAAAAGGGCACAGCGAGCTAGCTAGCTGCCCCCGTCGTAGTGCTCTCAGAGAGCTTTCCAACGGTTTGCTGTGCGCCTCGTAACTCCTTACGGATCAAAAGTTATGGGCACCGGAGCGACGGAGACCTTGTCACAAGCCCTACGCCCTCAGTTTGCGGGCCCAGCCTCCACGTGAAGAGAAGTTTTCTTGCCCAAGGTGCCGTGGGATTCGATAATAGAAATGTGGTGGGTATAGTATCTTGGCAACCTTAACCGGAGCAAAAAAAATTGAAAAGGGGGGTGCAACACGAGGACTTCCCAGGGGGTCACCCATCCTAGTACTACTCTCGCCCAAGCACGCTTAACTTCGAAGTTCTGATGGGATCCGGTGCATTAGTGCTGGTATGATCGCACCCGTCATGTTGAGGGCACAATTCCTTTATGTGTTAACGGTTCACAGTCCCAGCCTAGAGATATGGCCCATTCAAAAGGCCCAATGGGCTTAACGACAACCCATCCGCTTCAACAACGCAGTATCCTCACAAGACGTGATATCGACGCATTGTAGGGTCCTCTAATGTGCCGCGAGTAAGGTTGTCGTCCTTTGAACAGCTCACGAGGTACGATCCGGGACGGAAAATTAGAGCAAAAGAAGAAAAGTGGCCCGAAACTGATGAAAACGTTCGATTTTGAGCTCCGAGAAGGGCACAGCGAGCTAGCTAGCTGCCCCCATCGTAGAGCTCTCAGAGAGCTTTCCAACGGTATGCTGTACGCCTCGTAACACCTTACGGATCAAAAGTTATGGGCACCGAAGCAACGGAGACCTAGTCACAAGCCCTACGCCCTCGGTTTGCGGGCCCAACCTCCACGTGAAGAGAAGTTGTCTTGCCCAAGGTGCCATGGGATTCAATAATAGAAATGTGGTGGGTAAAGTATCTTGGCAACCCTAACCGGAGCAAAAAAAATTGAAAAGGGGGGTGCAACACGAGGACTTCCCAGGGGGTCACCCATCCTAGTACTACTCTCGCCCAAGCACGCTTAACTTCGGAGTTCTTATGGGATCCGGTGCATTAGTGCTGGTATGATTGCACCCGTCATGTTGAGGGCACAATTCCTTTATGTGTTAACGGTTCACAGTCCCAGCCTAGAGATATGGCCCATTCAAAAGGCCCAATGGGATTAACGACAACCCATCCGCTTCAACAACGCAGCATCCTCGCAAGACGTGATATCGACGCATTGTAGGGTCCTCTATTGTGCCGCGAGTATGGTTGTCGTCCTTTTAACAGCTCACGACGTACGATCCGGGACGGAAAAACAGAGCAAAAGAAGAAAAGTGACCCGAAACTGATGAAAAGGTTCGATTTTGAGCTCCGAAAAGGGCATAGCAAGCTAGCTAGCTGCCTCCGTCGTAGAGCTCTCAGAGAGCTTTCCAACGGTATGCTGTGCGCCGTGTAACTCCTTACGGATCAAAAGTTATGGGCACCGGAGCGACAGAGACCTGGTCACAAGCCCTACGCCCTCGGTTTGCGGGCCCAGCCTCCACGTGAAGAGAAGTTGTCTTGCCCAAGGTGCCGTGGGATTCGATAATAGAAATGTGGTGGGTAAAGTATCTTGGCAACCCTAACCGGAGCAAAAAAAATTGAAAAAGGGGGTGCAACACGAGGACTTCCCAGGGGGTCACCCATCCTAGTACCACTCTCGCCCAAGCACGCTTAACTTCGGAGTTCTGATGGGATCCAGTGCATTAGTGCTGGTATGATCGCACCCGTCATGTTGAGGGCACAATTCCTTTATGTGTTAACGGTTTACAGTCCCAGCCAAGAGATATGGCCCATTCAAAAGGCCCAATGGGCTTAACGACAACCCATCCGCTTGAACAACGCAGCATCCTCGCAAGACGTGATATCGACGAATTGTTGGGTCCTCTAATGTGCCGCGAGTAAGGTTGTCGTCCTTTTAACAGCTCACGACGTACGATCCAGGACGGAAAAACAGAGCAAAAGAAGAAAAGTGGCCCGAAACTAATGAAAACGTTCGATTTTGATCACTGAAAAGGGCACAGCGAGCTAGCTCATTGCCCCCGTCGTAGAGCTCTCTGAGAGCTTTCCAACGGTTTGCTGTGCGCCTCGTTACTCCTTACGGATCAAAAGTTATGGGCACCGGAACGACGGAGACCTGGTCACAAGCCCTACGCCCTCGGTTGGCGGGCCCAGCCTCCACGTGAAGAGAAGTTGTCTTGCCCAAGGTACCGTGGGATTCGATAATAGAAATGTGGTGGGTAAAGTATCTTGGCAACCCTAACCGGAGCAAAAAAAATTGAAAAGGGGGGTGCAACACGAGGACTTCGCAGGGTTCACCCATCCTAGTACTACTCTCGCCCAAGCACGCTTAACTTCGGAGTTCTGATGGGATCCGGTGCATTAGTGCTGGTATGATCGCACCCGTCATGTTGACGGCACAATTCCTTTATGTGTTAACGGTTCACAGTCCCAGCCTAGAGATATGGCCCATTCAAAAGGCCCAATGGGCTTAACGACAACCCATCCGCGTCAACAACGCAGCATCCTCGCAAGACGTGATATCGAAGCATTCTAGGGTCCTCTAATGTGCCGCGAGTAAGGTTGTCGTCCTTTTAACAGCTCACGACGTACGATCCGGGACGGAAAAACAGAGCAAAAGAAGAAAAGTGGCCCGAAACTGATGAAAACGTTCGATTTTGAGCTCCGAAAAGGGCACAGCAAGCTAGCTAGCTGCCCCCGTCGTAGAGCTCTCAGAGAGCTTTCCAACGGTATGCTTTGCGCCTCGTAACTCCTTACGGATAAAAAGTTATGGGCACCGGAGCGACGGAGACCTGGTCACAAGCCCTACGCCCTCGGTTTGCGGGTCCAGCCTCCACGTGAAGAGAAGTTGTCTTTCCCAAGGTGCCGTAGGATTCGATAATAGAAATTTGGTGGGTAAAGTATCTTGGCAACCCTAACCGGAGCAAAAAAAATTGAAAAGAGGGGTGCAACACGAGGACTTCCAAGGGGGTCACCCATCCTAGTACTACTCTCGCCCAAGCACGCTTAACTTCGGAGTTCTGATGGGATCCGGTGCATTAGTGCTGGTATGATCGCACCCGTCATGTTGAGGGCACAATTCCTTTATGTGTTAATGGTTCACAGTCCCAGCCTAGAGATATGGCCCATTCAAAAGGCCCAATGGGCTTAACGACAACCCATCCGCTTCAACAACGCAGCATCCTCGCAAGACGTGATATCGACGCATTGTAGGGTCCTCTAATGTGCCGCGAGTAAGGTTGTCATCCTTTTAACAGCTCACGACGTACGATCCGTGAAGGAAAAACAGAGCAAAAGAAGAAAAGTGGCACGAAACTGATGAAAATGTTCGATTTTGATCTCTGAAAAGGGCAAAGCGAGCTAGCTAGCTGCCCCCGTCGTAGTGCTCTCAGAGAGCTTTCCAACGGTTTGCTGTGCGCCTCGTAACTCCTTACGGATCAAAAGTTATGGGCACCGGAGCGACGGAGACCTTTTCACAAGCCCTACGCCCTCGGTTTGCGGGCCCAGCCTCCACGTGAAGAGAAGTTGTCTTGCCCAAGGTGCCTTGGGATTCGATAATAGAAATGTGGTGGGTATAGTATCTTGGCAACCTTAACCGGAGCAAAAAAAAATTGAAAAGGGGGGTGCAACACGAGGACTTCCCAAGGGGTCACCCATCCTAGTACTACTCTCGCCCAAGCACGCTTAACTTCGGAGTTCTGATGGGATCCGGTGCATTGGTGCTGGTATGATCGCACCCGTCATGTTGAAGGCACAATTCCTTTATGTGTTAACGGTTCACAGTCCCAGCCTAGAGATATGGCCCATTCAAAAGGCCCAATGGGCTTAACGACAACCCATCCGCTTCAACAACGCAGCATCCTCACAAGACGTGATATCGATGCATTGTAGGGTCCTCTAATGTGCCGCGAGTAAGGTTGTCATCCTTTTAACAGCTCACGACGTACGATCCGGGACCGAAAAACAGAGCAAAAGAAGAAAAGTGGCCCGAAACTGATGAAAACGTTCGATTTTGAGCTCCGAAAAGGGCACAGCGAGCTAGCTAGCTGCCCCCGTCGTAGAGCTCTCAGAGAGCTTTCCAACGGTATGCTGTGCGCCTCGTAACTCCTTACGGATCAAAAGTTATGGGCACCAGAGCGACGGACACCTGGTCACAAGCCCTACGCCCTCGGTTTGCGGGCCCACCCTCCACGTGAAGAGAAGTTGTCTTGCCCAAGGTGCCGTGGGATTCGATAATAGAAATGTGGTGGGTAAAGTATCTTGGCAACCCTAACCGGAGCAAAAAAAATTGAAAAGGGGGGTGCAACACGAGGACTTCCCAGGGGGTCACCCATCCTAGTACTACTCTCGCCCAAGCACGCTTAACTTCAGAGTTCTGATGGGATCCGGTGCATTAGTGCTGGTATGATCGTACCCGTCATGTTGAGGGCACAATTCCTTTATGTGTTAACGGTTCACAGTCCCAGCCTAGAGATATGGCCCATTCAAAAGGCCCAATGGGCTTAACGACAACCCATCCGCTTCAACAACGCAGCATCCTCACAAGACGTGATATCGACGCATTGTAGGGTCCTCTAATGTGCCGCGAGTAAGGTTGTCGTCCTTTTAACAGCTCACGACGTACGATCCGGGACCGAAAAACAGAGCAAAAGAAGAAAAGTGGCCCGAAACTGATGAAAACGATCGATTTTGATCTCTGAAAAGGGCACAGCGAACTAGCTAGCTGCCCCCGTCGTAGAGCTCTCAGAGAGCTTTCCAACGGTTTGCTGTGCGCCTCGTAACTCCTTACGGATCAAGAGTTATGGCCACCTGAGCGACGGAGACCTGGTCACAAGCCCTACGCCCTCGATTTGCGGGCCCAGCCTCCACGTGAAGAGAAGTTGTCTTGCCCAAGGTGCAGTGGGATTCGATAATAGAAATGTGGTGGGTAAAGTATCTTGGCAACCCTAACCGGAGCAAAAAAAATTGAAAAGGGGGGTGCAACACGAGGACTTCCCAGGGGGTCACCCATCCTAGTACTACTCTCGCCCAAGCACGCTTAACTTCGGAGTTCTGATTGGATGCGGTGCATTAGTGCTGGTATGATCGCACCCGTCATGTTGAGGGCACAATTCCTTTATGTGTTAACGGTTCACAGTCCCAGCCTAGAGATATGGCCCATTCAAAAGGCCCAATGGGCTTAACGACAACCCATCCGCTTCAACAACGCAGCATCCTCGCAAGACGTGATATCGACGCATTGTAGGGTCCTCTAATGTGCCGCGAGTAAGGTTGTCGTCCTTTTAACAGCTCACGACGTACGATCCGGGACGGAAAAATAGAGCAAAAGAAGAAAAGTGGCCCGAAACTGATGAAAACGTTCGATTTTGAGCTACGAAAAGGGCAGAGCGAGCTAGCTAGCAGCCCCCGTCGTAGAGCTCTCAGAGAGCTTTCCAACGGTATGCTGTGCGCCTCGTAACTCCTTACGAATCAAGAATTATGGCCACCGGAGCGACGGAGACCTGGTCACAAGCCCTAGGCCCCCGGTTTGCGGGCCCAGCCTCCACGTAAAGAGAAGTTGTCTTGCCCAAGGTGCAGTGGGATTCGATAATAGAAATGTGGTGGGTAAAGTATCTTGGCAACCCTAACTGGAGCAAAAAAAATTGAAAAGGGGGGTGCAACACGAGGACTTCCCAGGGGGTCACCCATCCTAGTACTACTCTCGCCCAAGCACGCTTAACTTCGGAGTTCTGATGGGATCCGGTGCATTAGTGCTGGTATGATCGCACCCGTCATGTTGAGGGCACAATTCCTTTATGTGTTAACGGTTCACAGTCCCAGCCTAGAGATATGGCCCATTCAAAAGGCCCAATGGGCTTAACGACAACCCATCCGCTTCAACAACGCAGCATCCTCGCAAGACGTGATATCGACGCATTGTAGGGTCCTCTAATGTGCCGCGAGTAAGGTTGTCGTCCTTTTAACAGCTCACGACGTACGATCCGGGACGGAAAAACAGAGCAAAACAAGAAAAGTGTCCTGAAACTTATGAAAACGTTCGATTTTGAGCTCCAAAAAGGGTACAACAAGCTAGCTAGCTGCACCCGTCGTAGAGCTCTCAGAGAGCTTTCCAACGGTATGCTGTGCGCCTCGTAACTCCTTACGGATCAAAAGTTATGGGCACCGGAGCGACGGAGACCTGGTCACAAGCCCTACGCCCTCGGTTTGTGGGCCCAGCCTCCACGTGAAGAGAAGTTGTCTTGCCCAAGGTGCCGTGGGATTCGATAATAGAAATGTGGTGGGTAAAGTATCTTGGCAACCCTAACCGGAGCAAAAAAAATGGAAAAGGGGGGTGCAACACGAGGACTTCCCAGGGGGTCACCCATCCTAGTACTACTCTCGCCCAAGCACGCTTAACTTCGGAGTTCTGATGGGATCCGGTGCATTAGTGCTGGTATGATCGCACCTGTCATGTTGAGGGCACAATTCATTTATGTGTTAACGGTTCACAGTCCCAGCCTAGAGATATGGCCTATTCAAAAGGCCCAATGGACTTCACGACAACCCATCCGCTTCAACAACGCAGCATCCTCGCAAGACGTGATATCGACGCATTGTAGGGTCCTCTAATGTGCCGCGAGTAAGGTTTTCATCCTTTTAACAGCTCACGACGTACGATCCGGGACGGAAAAACAGAGCAAAAGAAGAAAAGTGGCCCGAAACTGATGAAAACGTTCGATTTTTATCTCTGAAAAGGGCACAACGAGCTAGCTAGCTGCCCCCGTCGTCGAGCTCTCAGAGTGCTTTCCAACGGTTTGCTGTGCGCCTCGTAACTCCTTACGGATCAAAAGTTATGGCCACCGGAGCGACGAAGACCTGGTCACAAGCCCTACGCCCTCGGTTTGCGGGCCCAGCCTCCACGTGAAGAGAAGTTGTCTTGCCCAAGGTGCCGTGGGATTCGATAATAGAAATGTGGTGGGTAAAGTATCTTGGCAACCCTAACCGGAGCAAAAAAAATTGAAAAGGGGGGTGCAACACGAGGACTTCCCAGGGGGTCACCCATCCTAGTACTACTCTCGCCCAAGCACGCTTAATTTCGGAGTTCTGATGGGATCCGGTGCATTAGTGCTGGTATGATCGCACCTGTCATGTTGAGGGCACAATTCATTTATGTGTTAACGGTTCACAGTCCCAGCCTAGAGATATGGCCTATTCAAAAGGCCCAATGGGCTTAACGACAACCCATCCGCTTCAACAACGCAGCATCCTCGCAAGACGTGATATCGACGCATTGTAGGGTCCTCTAATGTGCCGCGAGTAAGGTTGTCGTCCTTTTAACAGCTCACGACGTACGATCCGGGACGGAAAAACAGAGCAAAAGAAGAAAAGTGGCCCGAAACTGATGAAAACGTTCGATTTTGAGCTCCGAAAAGGGCACAGCAAGCTAGCTAGCTGTCCCAGTCGTAGAGCTCTCAAAGAGCTTTCCAACGGTATGCTGTGCGCCTCGTAACTCCTTACGGATCAAAAGTTATGGGCACCGGAGCGACGGAGACCTGGTCACAAGCCCTACGCCCTCGGTTTGCGGGCCCAGCCTCCACGTGAATAGAAGTTGTCTTGCCCAAGGTGCTGTGGGATTCGATAATAGAAATGTGGTGGGTAAAGTATCTGGGCAACCCTAACCGGAGCAAAAAAAATTGAAAAGGGGGGTGCAACACGAGGACTTCCCAGGGGGTCACCCATCCTAGTACTACTCTCGCCCAAGCACGCTTAACTTCAGAATTCTGATGGGATCCGGTGCATTAGTGCTGGTATGATCGCACCCGTCATGTTGAGGGCACAATTCCTTTATGTGTTAACGGTTCACAGTCCCAGCCTAGAGATATGGCCCATTCAAAAGGCCCAATGGGCTTAACAACAACCCATCCGCTTCAACAACGCAGCATCCTCGCAAGACGTGATATCGACGCATTGTAGGGTCCTCTAATGTGCCGCGAGTAAGGTTGTCGTCCTTTTAACATCTCACGACGTACGATCCGGGAATGAAAAACAGAGCAAAACAAGAAAAGTGTCCCGAAACTGATGAAAACGTTCGATTTTGAGCTCCGAAAAGGGCATAGCAAGCTAGCTAGCTGCCCCCGTCGTAGAGCTCTCAGAGAGCTTTCCAACGGTATGCTGTGCGCCTCGTAACTCCTTACGGATCAAATGTTATGGCACCGGAGCGACGGAGACCTCGTCACAAGCCCTACGCCCTCGGTTTGCGTGCCCAGCCTCCACGTGAAGAGAAGTTGTCTTTCCCAAGGTACCGTGGGATTCGATAATAGAAATGTGGTGGGTAAAGTATCTTGGCAACCCTAACCGGAGCAAAAAAAATTGAAAAGGGGGGTGCAACACGAGGACTTCCCAGGGGGTCACCAATCCTAGTACTATTCTCGCCCAAGCATGCTTAACTTCGGAGTTCTGATGGGATCCGGTGCATTAGTGCTGGTATGATCGCACCTGTCATGTTGAGGGCACAATTCCTTTATGTGTTAACGGTTCCCAGTCCTATCCTTGAGATATGGCCCATTCAAAAGGCCGAATGGGCTTAACGACAACCCATCCGCTTCAACAACGCAGCATCCTCGTAAGACGTGATATCGACGCATTGTAGGGTCCTCTAATGTTCCGCGAGGAAGGTTGTCGTCCTTTCAACAGCTCACGACGTACGATCCGGGACGGAAAAACAGAGCAAAAGAAGAAAAGTGGCCCGAAACTGATGAAAACGTTCGATTTTGATCTCTGAAAAAGGCACAGGGAGCTAGCTAGCTGCCCCCGTCGTAGAGCTCTCAGAGAGCTTTCCAACGGTATGTTGTGCGCCTCGTAACTCCTTACGGATCAAAAGTTATGGGCACCGGAGCGACGGAGACCTGGTCACAAGCCGTACGCACTCGGTTTGCGGGCCTAGCCTCCACATGAAGAGAAGTTGTCTTGCCCAAGGTGCCGTGGGATTCGATAATAGAAATGTGGTGGGTAAAGTATATTGGCAACCCTAACCGGAGCAAAAAAAATTGAAAAGGGGGGTGCAACACGAGGACTTCCCAGTGGGTCACCCATCCTAGTACTACTCTCGCCCAAGCACGCTTAACTTCGGAGTTCTGATGGGATCCGGTGCATTAGTGCTGGTATGATCGCACCCGTCATGTTGAGGGCACAATTCCTTTATGTGTTAACGGTTCACAGTCCCAGCCTAGAGATATGGCCCATTCAAAAGGCCCAATGGGCTTAACGCCAACCCATCCGCTTCAACAACGCAGCATCCTCGCAAGGCGTGATATCGACGCATTGTAGGGTCCTCGAATGTGCCGCGAGTATGGTTGTCGTCCTTTTAACAGCTCACGACGTACGATCCGGGACAGAAAAACAGAGCAAAACAAGAAAAGTGGCCCGAAACTGATGAAAACTTTCGATTTTGATCTCTGAAAAGGGCACAGCAAGCTAGCTAGCTGCCCCCGTCGTAGAGCTCTCAAAGAGCTTTCCAACGGTTTGCTGTGCGCCTCGTAACTCCTTACAAATCAAAAGTTATGGGCACCGGAGCGACGGAGACCTGGTCACAAGCCCTACGCCCTTGGTTTGCGGGCCCAGCCTCCACGTGAAGAGAAGTTGTCTTGCCCAAGGTGCCGTGGGATTCGATAATAGAAATGTGGTGGGTAAAGTATCTTGGCAACCCTAACCGGAGCAAAAAAATTGAAAAGGGGGGTGCAACACGTGGACTTCCCAGGGGGTCACCCATCCTAGTACTACTCTCGCCCAAGCACGCTTAACTTCGAAGTTCTGATGGGATCCGGTGCATTAGTGCTGGTATGCTCGCACCCGTCATGTTGAGGGCACAATTCCTTTATGTGTTAACGGTTCACAGTCCCAGCCTAGAGATATGGCCCACTCAAAAGGCCCAATGGGCTTAACGACAACCCATCCGCTTCAACAACGTAGCATCCTCGCAAGACGTGATATCGACGCATTGTAGGGTCCTCTAATGTGCCGCGAGTAAGGTTGTCGTCCTTTTAACAGCTCACGACTTACGATCCGGGATGGAAAAACAGTGCAAAAGAAGAAAAATGGCCCGAAACTGATGAAAACGTTCGATTTTGAGCTGCAAAAAGGGCACAGCGAGCTAGCTAGCTGCCCCCGTCGTAGAGCTCTCAGAGAGCTTTCCAACGGTAAGCTGTGCGCCGTGTAACTCCTTACGGATCAAAAGTTATGGGCACCGGAGCGACGGAGACCTGGTAACAAGCCCTACGCCCTCGGTTTGCGGGGCCAGCCTCCACGTGAAGAGAAGTTGTCTTGCCCAAGGTGCCGTGGAATTCGATAATAGAAATGTGGTGGGTAAAGTATCTTGGCAACCCTAACCGGAGCAAAAAACATTGAAAAGGGGGGTGCAACACGAGGACTTCCCAGGGGGTCAGCCATCCTAGTACTACTCTCGCCCAAGCACGCTTAACTTCGGAGTTCTGATGGGATCCGGTGCATTAGTGCTGGTATGATCGCACCCGTCATGTTGAGGGCACAATTCCTTCATGTGTTAACGGTTCACAGTCCCAGTCTAGAGATATGGCCCATTCAAAAGGCCCAATGGGCTTAACGACAACCCATCCGCTTCAACAACGCAGCATCCTCGCAAGACGTGATATCGACGCATTGTAGGGTCCTCTAATGTGCCGCGAGTAAGGTTGTCGTCCTTTTAACAGCTCACTACGTACGATCCGGGACGAAAAAACAGAGCAAAAGAAGAAAAGTGGCCCGAAACTGATGAAAACGTTCGATTTTGAGCTCCGAAAAGGGCACAGCGAGCTAGCTAGCTGCCCCCGTCGTAGAGCTCTCAGAGAGCTTTCCAACGGTATGCTCTGCGCCTCGTAACTCCTTACGGATCAAAAGTTATGGGCATCGGAGCGACGGAGACCTGGTCACAAGCCCTACGCCCTCGGTTTGCGGGCCTAGCCTCCACGTGAAGAGAAATTGTCTTGCCCAAGGTGCCGTGGGATTCGATAATAGAAATGTGGTGGGTAAAGTATCTTGGCAACCCTAACCGGAGCAAAAAAAAATTGAAAAGGGGGGTGCAACACGAGGACTTCCCAGGGGGTCACCCATTCTAGTACTACTCTCGCCCAAGCACGCATAACTTCGGAGTTCTGATGGGATCCGGTGCATTAGTGCTGGTATGATCGCACCCGTCATGTTTAGGGAACAATTCCTCTATGTGTTAACGGTTTACAGTCCCAGCCAAGAGATATGGCCCATTCAAATGGCCCAATGGGCTTAACGACAACCCATCCGCTTGAACAACGCAGCATCCTCGCAAGACATGATATCGACACATTGTAGGGTCCTCTAATGTGCCGCGAGTAAGGTTGTCGTCCTTTTAACAGCTCACGACGTACGATCCGGGACGGAAAAACAGAGCAAAAGAAGAAAAGTGGCCCGAAATTGATGAAAACGTTCGATTTTGATCACTGAAAAGGGCACAGTGAGCTAGCTAGCTGCGCCCGTCGTAGAGCTCTCAGAGAGCTTTCCAACGGTTTGCTGTGCGCCTCGTAACTCCTTACGGATCAAAAGTTATGGGCACCGGAGCGACGGAGACCTGGTCACAAGCCCTACGCCCTCGGTTTGCGGGCCCAGCATCCACTTGAAGAGAAGTTGTCTTGCCCAAGGTGCCGTGGAATTCGATAATAGAAATGTGGTGGGTAAAGTATCTTGGCAACCCTAACCGGAGCAAAAAAAATTGAAAAGGGGGGTGCAACACGAGGACGTCCCAGGGGGTCACCCATCCTAGTACTACTCTCGCCCAGGCACGCTTAACTTCGGAGTTCTGATGGGATCCGGTGCATTAGTGCTGGTATGATCGCACCCGTCATGTTGAGGGCACAATTCCTTTATGTGTTAACGGTTCACAGTCCCAGCCTAGAGATATGGCCCATTCAAAAGGCCCAACGGGCTTAATGACAACCTATCCGCTTCAACAACGCAGCATCCTCGCAAGACGTGATATCGACGCATTGTAGGGTCCTCTAATGTGCCGCGAGTAAGGTTGTCGTCCTTTTAACAGCTCACGACGTACGATCCGGGACGGAAAAACAGAGCAAAAGAAGAAAAGTGGCCCGAAACTGATGAAAACATTCGATTTTGATCTCTGAAAAGGGCACAGCGAGTTAGCTAGCTGCCCCCGTCGTAGTGCTCTCAGAGAGCTTTCCAACGGTTTGTTGTGCGCCTCGTAACTCCTTACGGATCAAAAGTTATGGGCACCGGAGCGACGGAGACCTGGTCACAAGCCCTACGCCCTCGGTTTGCGGGCCCAGCCTCCACGTGAAGAGAAGTTGTCTTGCCCAAGGTGCCGTGGGATTCGATAATAGAAATGTGGTGGGTATAGTATCTTGGCAACCCTAACCGGAGCAAAAAAAATTGAAAATGGGGGTGCAACACGAGGACTTCCCAGGGGGTCACCCATCCTAGTACTACTCTCGCCCAAGCACGCTTAACTTCGGAGTTCTGATGGGATCCGGTGCATTAGTGCTGGTATGATCGCACCCGTCATGTTGAGGGCACAATTCCTTTATGTGTTAACGGTTCACAGTCCCAGCCTAGAGATATGGCCCATTCAAAAGGCCCAATGGGCTTAACGACAACCCATCCGCTTCAACAACGCAGCATCCTCGCAAGACGTGATATCGACGCATTGTAGGGTCCTCTAATGTGCCACGAGTAAGGTTGCCGTCCTTTTAACAGCTCACGACGTACGATCCGGGACGAAAAAACAGAGCTAAAGAAAAAAAAGTGGCCCGAAACTGATGAAAACGTTCGATTTTGAGCTCCGAAAACGGCACAGCGAGCTAGATAGCTACCCCCGTCGTAGAGCTCTCAGAGAGCTTTCCAACGGTATTCTGTGCGCCTCGTAACTCCTTACGGATCAAAAGTTATGGGCACCGGAGCGACGGAGACCTGGTCACAAGCCCTACGCCCTCGGTTTGCGGGCCCAGCCTCCACGTGAAGAGAAGTTGTCTTGCCCAAGGTGCCGTGGGATTCGATAATAGAAATGTGGTGGGTAAAGTATCTTGGCAACCCTAACCGGAGCAAAAAAAATTGAAAAGGGGGGTGCAACACGAGGACTTCCCAGGGGGTCACCCATCCTAGTACTACTCTCGCCCAAGCACGCTTAACTTCAGAGTTCTTATGGGATCTGGTGCATTAGTGCTGGTATGATCGCACCCGTCATGTTGAGGGCACAATTCCTTTATGTGTTAACGGTTCACAGTCCCAGCCTAGAGATATGGCCCATTCAAAAGGCCCAATGGGCTTAACGACAACCCATCCGCTTCAACAACGCTGCATCCTCTCAAGACGTGATATCGATGCATTGTAGGGTCCTCTAATGTGCCGCGAGTAAGGTTGTCGTCCTTTTAACAGCTCACGACGTATGATCCGGGACGGAAAAACAGAGCAAAAGACGAAAAGTGGCCCGAAACTGATGAAAACGTTCGATTTTGATCTCTGAAAAGGGCACAACGAGATAGCTAGCTGCCCCCGTCGTAGAGCTCTCAGAGAACTTTCGAACGGTTTGCTTTGCGCCTCGTAACTCCTTACGGATCAAAAGTTATGGGCACCGGAGCGACGGAGACCTGGTCACAAGCCCTACGCCCTCGGTTTGCGGGCCCAGCCTCCACGTGAAGAGAAGTTGTCTTGCCCAAGGTGCCGTGGGATTCGATAATAGAAATGTGGTGGGTAATGTATCTTGGCAACCCTAACCGGAGCAAAAAAAATTGAAAAGGCGTGTGCAACACTAGGACTTCCCTGGGGGTCACCCATCTTAGTACTACTCTCGCCCAAGCACGCTTAACTTCGGAGTTCTGATGGGATCCGGTGCATTAGTGCTGGTATGATCGCACCCGTCATGTTGAGGTCACAATTCCTATATGTGTTAACGGTTCACAGTCCCAGCCTAGAGATATGGCCCATTCAAAAGGCCCAATGGTCTTAACGACAACCCATCCGCTTCAACAACGCAGCATCCTCGCAAGACGTGATATCGACGCATTTTAGGGTCCTCTAATGTGCCGCGTGTAAGGTTGTCGTCCTTTTAACAGCTCACGACGTACGATCCGGGATGGAAAAACAGAGCAAAGGAATAAAAGTGGCACGAAACTGATGAAAACGTTCAATTTTGAGCTCCAAAAAGGGCATAGCAAGCTAGCTAGCTGCCCCCGTCGTAGAGCTCTCAGAGAGCTTTCCAACGGTATGCTGTGTGCCTCGTAACTCCTTACGGATCAAAAGTTATGGGCACCGGAGCGACGGAGACCAGGTCACAAGCCCTACGCCCTCGGTTTACGGGCCCAGCCTCCACGTGAAGAGAAGTTGTCTTGCCCAAGGTGCCGTGGGATTCGATAATAGAAATGTGGTGGGTAAAGTATCTTGGCAACCCTAACCGGAGCAAAAAAAATTGAAAAGGGGGGTACAACACGAGGACTTCCCAGGGGGTCACCCATCCTAGTACTACTCTCGCCCAAGCACGCTTAGCTTCGGAGTTGTGATGGGATACGGTGCATTAGTGCTGGTATGATCGCACACGTCATTTTGAGGGCACAATTCCTTTATGTGTTAACGGTTCACATTCCCAGCCTAGAGATATGGCCCATTTGAAAGGCCCAATGGGCTTAACGACAACCCATCCGCTTCAACAACGCAGCATCCTCGCAAGACGTGATATCGACGCATTGTAGGGTCCTCTAATGTGCCGCGAGTAAGGTTGTCGTCCTTTTAACAGCTCA
Organism: Ehretia macrophylla; assembly: GCA_037974665.1. Lineage (NCBI taxonomy): Eukaryota > Viridiplantae > Streptophyta > Magnoliopsida > Boraginales > Ehretiaceae > Ehretia > Ehretia macrophylla. The sequence continues at coordinate 2,370,047 of CM075780.1, forward strand.
CGACGTACGATCCGTGACGGAAAAACAGAGCAAAAGACGAAAAGTGGCCCGAAACTGATGAAAACGTTCGATTTTGAGCTCCGAAAAGGGCACAGCGAGCTAGCAAGCTGCCCCCGTCGTAGAGCTCTCAGAGCGCTTTCCAACTTTATGCTGTGCGCCTCGTAACTCCTTACGGATCAAAAGTTATGGGCACCAGAGCGACGTACACCTGGTCACAAGCCCTACGCCCTCGGTTTGCGGGCCCAGCCTCCACGTGAAGAGAAGTTGTCTTGCCCAAGGTGCCGTGGGATTCGATAATAGAAATGTGGTGGGTAAAGTATCTTGGCAACCCTAACCGGAGCAAAAAAAATTGAAAAAGGGGTGCAACACGAGGACTTCCCAGGGGGTCACCCAACCTAGTACTACTCTCGCCCAAGCACGCTTAACTTCGGAGTTCTGATGGGATCCGGTGCATTAGGGCTGGTATGATCGCACCCATCATGTTCAGGGCACAATTCCTTTATGTGTTAACGGTTCACAGTCCCAGCCAAGAGATATGGCCCATTCAAAAGGCCCAATGGGCTTAACGACAACCCATCCGCTACAACAACGCAGATTCTTCGCAAGACGTGATATCGACGCATTGTAGGGTCCTCTAATGTGCCACGAGTAAGGTTGTCGTCCTTTTAACAGCTCACGACGTACGATCCGGGACAGAAAAACAGGGCAAAAGAAGAAAAGTGGCCCGAAACTGATGAAAACGTTCGATTTTGAGCTCCGAAAAGGGCACAGCGAGCTAGCTAGCTGCTCCCGTCGTAGAGCTCTCAGAGTGCTTTCCAATGGTTTGCTGTGCGCCTCGTAACTCATTACGGATCAAAAGTTATGGGCACCAGAGCGACGGAGACCTGGTCACAAGCCCTATGCCCTCGGTTTGCGGGCCCAGCCTCCACGTGAAGAGAAGTTGTCTTGCCCAAGGTGCCGTGAGATTCGATAATAGAAATGTGGTGGGTAAAGTATCTTGGCAACCCTAACCAGAGCAAAAAAAATTGAAAATGGGGGTGCAACACGAGGACTTCCCAGGGGGTCACCCATCCTAGTACTACTCTCGCCCAAGCACACTTAACTTCAGAGTTCTGATGGGATCCGGTGCATTAGTGCTGGTATGATCGCACCCGTCATGTTGAGGGCACAATTCCTTTATGTGTTAATGGTTCACAGTCCCAGCCTAGAGATATGGCTCATTCAAAAGGCCCAATGGGCTTGACGACAACCCATCCGCTTCAACAACGCAGCATCCTCGCAAGACGTGATATCGACACATTGTAGGGTCCTCTAATGTGCCGCGAGTTAGGTTGTCGTCCTTTTAACAGCTCACGACGTACGATCCGGGATGAAAAAACAGAGCAAAAGAAGAAAAGTGGCCCGAAACTGATGAAAACGTTCGATTTTGAGCTCCGAAAAGGGCACAGCGAGCTAGCTAGCTGCTCCCGTCGTAGAGCTCTCAGAGTGCTTTCCAACGGTTTGCTGTGCGCCTTGTAACTCCTTACGGATCAAAAGTTATGGGCACCGGAGCGACGGAGACCTGGTCACAAGCCCTACGCCCTCGGTTTGCGGGCCCAGCCTCCACGTGAAGAGAAGTTGTCTTGCCCAAGGTGCCGTGGGATTCGATAATAGAAATGTGGTGGGTAAAGTATCTTGGCAACCCTAACCGGAGCAAAAAAAATTGAAAAAGGGGTGCAACACGAGGACTTCCCAGGGGGTCACCCATCCTAGTACTACTCTCGCCCAAGCACGCTTAACTTCGGAGTTCTGATGGGATTCGGTGCATTAGTGCTGGTATGATCGCACCCGTCATGTTGAGTGCACAATTCCTTTATGTGTTAACGGTTCACAGTCCCAGCCTAGAGATAAGGCCCATTCAAAAGGCCCAATGGGCTTAACGACAACCCATCCGCTTCAACAACGCAGCATCCTCGCAAGACGTGATATCGACGCATTGTAGGGTCCTCTAATGTGCCGCGAGTAAGGTTGTCGTCCTTTTAACTGCTCACGACGTACGATCCGGGACGGAAAAACAGAGCAAAAGAAGAAAAGTGGCCCGAAACTGATGAAAACGTTTGATTTTGAGCTCCGAAAAGGGCACAGCGAGCTAGCTTGCTGCCCCCGTCGTAGAGCTCTCAGAGAGCTTTCCAACGGTTTGTTGTGCGCCTCGTAACTCCTTTCGAATCAAAAGTTATGGGCACCGGAGCGACGGAGACCTGGTCACAAGCCCTACGCCCTCGGTTTGCGGGCCCAGCCTCCACGTGAAGAGAAGTTGTCTTTCCCAAGGTGCCGTGGGATTCGATAATAGGAATGTGGTGGGTAAAGTATCTTGGCAACCCTAACCGGAGAAAAAAAAATTGAAAAGGGGGGTGCAACACGAGGACTTCCCAGGGGGTCACCCATCCTAGTGCTACTCTCGCCCAAGCACGCTTAACTTCAGAGTTCTGATGGGATCCGGTGCATTAGTTCTGGTATGATCGCACCCGTCATGTTGAGGGCACAATTCCTTTATGTGTTAACGGTTCACAGTCCCAGCCTAGAGATATGGCCCATTCAAAAGGCCCAATGGGGTTAACGACAACCCATCCGCTTCAACAACGCAGCATCCTCGTAAGACGTGATATCGATGCATTGTAGGGTCCTCTAATGTGCCGCGAGTAAGGTTGTCGTCCTTTTAACAGCTCACGACGTACGATCCGGGACGGAAAAACAGAGCAAAAGAAGAAAAGTGGCCCGAAACTGATGAAAACGTTCGATTTTGAGCTCTTAAAAGGGCGCAGCGAGCTATCTAGCTGCCCCCGTCGTAGAGCTCTCAGAGATCTTTCTAACGGTTTGCTGTGCGCCTCGTAACTCCTTACGGATCAAAAGTTATGGGCACCGGAGCGACGGAGACCTGGTCACAAGCCCTACGCCCTCGGTTTACGGGCCCATCCTCCACGTGAAGAGAAGTTGTCTTGCCCAAGGTGCCGTGGGATTCTATAATAGAAATGTGGTGGGTAAAGTATCTTGGCAACCCTAACCGGGGCAAAAAAAATTGAAAAGGGGGGTGCAACACGAGGACTTCCCAGGGGGTCACCCATCCTAGTTGTGAGGCCCAACCCTGAATGACGTGTATTACCTCAATTTGCGTGCCATAGCCCAAGAATGATATGACTGACCTTGGATTACGTGCCCTGTCTTAGTTTTCATGCATACTTCGTCATACGTGCCTTAACCTAGGTTTAAGAGGCATACCTTAATTTACGTGCATTGCATTGAATTACGTGTCGTGCATTGGTCTATGTGCATTGACCTAGGGTTGCGTGCGTTAGCATTAGAATCTGTGCATTAGACTTGAAGTACGTGCCTTAGTCTAGAAGTTCGTGTCTTGCCTCGTAGTTCGTGTTTACCTCGTGTTTCGTGCCCCGTATTGTTTTCGGTGCGTGCCTCGTAGTACGTATCCTAGACCTAGGAATCTGTGCCACCACGTTAATCAAGAAAGCATCCTACACAAAGCACTAAACTATAAAATAATCCTAATTCAAATCTCTACAAAATCCACTAACAATAAACAATTCAATCTACACAAACACCTAAACATTCTTTATTCTTTATTATCACCCAAAACCAATGCACCTCAAATTTCACCCTTATTATAATCCATAATATATTAAATAGAGTCTGAAATTTCAGCAATTTGCAAGCCCTTGGCTGACCACTAAGTGCATTTATTCTAGCATTGCATAATTTATTCATAATCCTAGACAAACTATGACAAAACACTTACACAATGCATAAAAAAATTGCCCAAAACCACCTCAATTCCTCTCATTTTCGACCAAACCACTCATGGCCCATGCTAACATTTTAAATTCCACCTTGAAGACACAAAAATCTGATTCACCAAGTTCAAGGCTGAACATGCTCATCAAAAAATGCAAAAGGCTTTATTCCTTGTCATTTTTTTTTTTTCATTTCTTCCTTCCTCTCACATTTTCTCTCTCTCCCTCTCATTCTCTCTCTCCATTTCGGTTTTGGGCTGAGTTCTCACCCTCCATAGCTTATCTTAATCACATCATAGCTAAACAAAGCAAACCATAAGCAAAGGACCTCAACCGAGCAAGCTAGGATGCGAAAATCACTCTTGCATGCCCTTTGAAGCTTCATTTTCGGCCTAGGTAAGCTTCTTGACATCCATTTCTTTTCTTCAAGTTATAACTACATGCAAGTACTAAGAGATTGCTTACTAGGCTAGGAAAAATAGAGAAAACCAAGTTGGAAACTCGGCTAAGCAAGAAGAAGAAGAGATTTGAAGCTTCAACAAGGTTTTTGTGCATCTTTGTGGTTGATTGCTAAGGTGAGGGTTAAAAGCTTTTGAAAACTCTTTAAAAACTCACATGCATGCTCATAAATGTGTGTATTTGCTTCTGTACTTGAGATATATGGTCGTTCATAAGCTTAAACCACCATGCATGGCAAGATCTTGGCTTGAAAATGATGCTAGGTGAAGTCGAAGTGGATGACAGCTCTCTGACCAGTCTGTTCGAGGTAAGTTCAGCTAAGAAAATGATGTTGAAAATGCTTGAAAATTGGTGGGTGACTAGTTTGGACAGTTTTGAACATTTTTCCCAGAAATAGTCCGAAGCTAATTTTGACTCTAAGGTCCTCAAAATGGCAAATCATTAAAATGTGACCAAATCTGGAAATCTGGGAAAATGAATCAGGTTTTGGCAGATGCACTGACCTTGTGGAACGAACCATGTTTGACTTAGTAAATGTTGTCCAAAATGCATGAAATTTGGTATACTACTAGATTTTGCAGTTCTGGACAATTTTGTCAGAAATGGACCAAAGCTAAAACTGACTCTAAGGACCTCAAAAATGTCAATTTATGAAAAGTGTACAAATCTGGACAGTTTTGTGCTACCTCACTGTTTCGGCTATAACTAATGATTCTGAACTCCAATTGATGCAAGGTTTGTTTCTGATTTTAGTTAACTTCTTAAGCTTTAATTTGACATATTATTCACTGAATTTGGAGATTTTTTGCGTATCCGATTGATTGTGAGAAGACAGCCTATTGCAGTAAGGGTTTCACTTAATGTTGTGCTTAGAAAATTGTTGTGACTCCTCTTGTTGAATTAAATGCTTGGGATTATAGCTACGGGATGTTGTGTGGACTGTTTTGAATGTTTGAGGATGTTGAATTAAATGATGCATGGTTTGAGATTGACTTTGAGTTGGGTTGAGGCTCAAATTGCACGAATATACATGACATGGAAACCCTAATGACTAGGTAGTTTTGCTAAGTATTGATCAATTGGACATTGCGTGGGAATTATATGCTTAGTGGGCTGCCCGTAAATGTCTTATAACTTCAAATGTGATTTTGACCATTGCATGTTGACAAATAAGCTTTTCTTGCACCCGAACCCATGATTGATGTCATTCCATGTTGAATAATCGTATCACTTGATTACGTGGACTTCGAAATGAGTTATATGGCTTGACTTGCATGTGTTACATGGCTGCCCGTTTAATGTTCATATGACTCTATGTGTTCTACAAGTGAAATTTCATGTCAAGCATGCCTCGTTCGTTTACTTGGCAATATGTGATCTTGAAATTGCTCGGAGACAACCTACTTTGTTGTCCTCCTAATGTGAATTGTTAAAAGATATTAAATGGTTTATTTGAACATGATTACTTGGCTGCCCGTTAAAGTTTAATTGCTTTCAAATGGATATATGAAATGATTATATGTTCTTACAATGCCTTATATGCCAATATGTCAAAATGTGATCATATACTTGCTCGGAGGCAACCTACTTTGTTGACCTCCTAATGTGAAACGTTAAATGACATAAATGGGCATTGTATACAAGGTTGCAACCTTTCAGCGTGGCATGGTAGTGTTTCACGCACGCCGGGCGGCATCGGGCTTGCCGGTGTTACCGTGACTACCATGGTCCAATTCCCTCTCTCGCTTGGCATTTCACCCTCGGAGAGTTGGGTCGTAGGATTTCGGGGTACATCCGGAGTACACCCACCTGGCGTGTTTTAGGGATGAATTAAAGTCGGCCGCAACTCCTGTTACTTGACTTGATCTGAGAGCAAAAGCTCACCGTATCCTTTTTATTATGTGTATAAGTACTCCCGCTTGGATCCTAGAGAACCTCGGGGAGGAAAGACCGGTATTCCTGTTCTGTACTTGTATTTCCGTACTTGTATTTCTGTTGTATTCATGTTTGAGAAAGGGATTTTCATAAGTTTAACCGGAAAATGAGTTTCAAAACTTATTTCTCGTTCCCCCTCGCTGAGTTCATAAGGACTCACCCTCTTTCATCATTTCAGGTGAAGAAGAACAGGTACAGGAACCCGAGCTCAATGTACATAATGATGAACCCTTGGAGTGATTGCCTGTTATTGTTGTTTTGCATGAACGTGACTACTTGTATACTTTGTGCTGCTTGAAGACCATTTATCTTATGTTGCTTGTTGTTGTTAATGTAAAAGACCCCCGTTGTAATTTGGGGTCTAATTTTGGTCTGTACTTATATTAAGTAGACTGATACTAGACATACTATGATCGTTTTTGCTTTTATTATCACTAGTATCTATCATAGGTTATGATGCTTAGTTAAGGAATAGGCAAATGAACTTATCCAATCTCAACAGGTACTCGCTAATAAGCTAAGATCAACAGGTATATTTTGAAACGAGGATAAATGGTCAAACGAGACATAGTATCATGCTAGGTTATAAATCAAACGGGACGTCGAAATAACCAATAGGCAATTCAATTGATGATTAAATAGTAAATTCTAGTCGGGAATGAACTTGAATTGAAAGTTTTGAGGCTGTTAAAAAATTTAGGTCAAAACAAAGAGCCCAATTACAGCCGTTATGCTGCCGGATTTCCGAAAAATTTTGGAGTCTAGAATAAAACGTTAAGTGTTAAACCTCCTAGAACGATTAAGAATGTGAAAGGACTTGAATGTTTAGATCACACCCTAGTCTAACCTTTATAGGCCGGGTTGGGGCGTGACACTAGTACTACTCTCGCCCAAGCACGCTTAACTTCGGAGTTCTGAGGGATCCGGTGCATTAGTGCTGGTATGATCGCAACCGTCATGTTGAGGGCACAATTCCTTTATGTGTTAACGGTTCACAGTCCCAGCCTAGAGATATGGCCCATTCAAAAGGCCCAATGGGCTTAACAACAACCCATCCACTTCAACAACGCAGCATCCTCGCAAGACGTGATATCGACGCATTGTAGGGTCCTCTAATGTGCCGCGAGTAAGGTTGTCGTCCTTTTAACAGCTCACGACGTACGATCCGGGACGGAAAAACATAGCAAAAGAAGAAAAGTGGCCCAAAATTGATGAAAACGTTCGATTTTGAGCTCCGAAAAGGGCACAGCAAGCTAGCTAGCTGCCCCCGTCGTAGAGCTCTCAGAGAGCTTTCCAACTGTTTGCTGTGCGCCTCGTAACTCCTTACGGATCAAAAGTTATGGGCACCGGAGCGACGGAGACCTGGTCACAAGCCCTACGCCCTCGGTTTGCGGGCCCAGCCTCCACGTGAAGAGAAGTTGTCTTGCCCAAGGTGCCGTGGGATTCGATAATAGAAATGTGGTGGGTAAAGTATCTTGGCAACCCTAACCGGAGCAAAAAAAATTGAAAAGGGGGGTGCAACACGAGGACTTCCCAAGGGGTCACCCAACCTAGTACTACTCTCGCCCAAGCACGCTAAACTTCGGAGTTCTGATGGGATCCGGTGCATTAGTGCTGGTATGATCGCACCCGTCATGTTGAGGGAACAATTCCTTTATGTGTTAACGGTTCACAGTCCCAGCCTAGAGATATGGCCCATTCAAAAGGCCCAATGGGCTTAACGACAACCCATCCACTTCAACAACGCAGCATCCTCGCAAGACGTGATATCGACGCATTGTAGGGTCCTCTAATGTGCCGCGAGTAAGGTTGTCGTCCTTTTAACAGCTCACGACGTACGATCCGGGACGGAAAAACATAGCAAAAGAAGAAAAGTGGCCCAAAATTGATGAAAACGTTCGATTTTGAGCTCCGAAAAGGGCACAGCAAGCTAGCTAGCTGCCCCCGTCGTAGAGCTCTCAGAGAGCTTTCCAACTGTTTGCTGTGCGCCTCGTAACTCCTTACGGATCAAAAGTTATGGGCACCGGAGCGACGGAGACCTGGTCACAAGCCCTACGCCCTCGGTTTGCGGGCCCAGCCTCCACGTGAAGAGAAGTTGTCTTGCCCAAGGTGCCGTGGGATTCGATAATAGAAATGTGGTGGGTAAAGTATCTTGGCAACCCTAACCGGAGCAAAAAAAATTGAAAAAGGGGTGCAACACGAGGACTTCCCAGGGGGTCACCCAACCTAGTACTACTCTCGCCCAAGCACGCTTAACTTCGGAGTTCTGATGGGATCCGGTGCATTAGTGCTGGTATGATCGCACCCGTCATGTTGAGGGCACAATTCCTTTATGTGTTAACGGTTCACAGTCCCAGCCTAGAGATATGGCCCATTCAAAAGGCCCAATGGGCTTAACTACAACCCATCCACTTCAACAACGCAGCATCCTCGCAAGACGTGATATCGACGCATTGTAGTGTCCTCTAATGTGCCGCGAGTAAGGTTGTCGTCCTTTTAACAGCTCACGACGTACGATCCGGGATGGAAAAACAGAGCAAAAGAAGAAAAGTGGCCCGAAACTGATGAAAACGTTCGATTTTGAGCTCCGAAAAGGGCACAGTGAGCGAGCTCGCTGCCCCCGTCGTAGAGCTCTCATAGAGCTTTCCAACGGTATGTTGTGCGCCTCGTAACTCCTTACGGATCAAAAGTTATGGGCACCGGTTTGCGGGCCCAGCCTCCACGTGAAGAGAAGTTGTCTTGCCCAAGTTGTCGTGGGATTCGATAATAGAAATGTGGTGGGTAAAGTATATTGGCAACCCTAACCGGAGCAAAAAAAATTGAAATGGGGGGAGCAACACGAGGACTTCCCAGGGGGTCACCCATCCTAGTACTACTCTCGCCCAAGCACGCTTAACTTCGGAGTTCTGATGGGATCCGGTGGATTAGTGATGGTATGATCGCACCCGTCATGTGGAGGGCACAATTCCTTTATGTGTTAACGGTTCACAGTCCCAACCTAGAGATACGGCCCATTCAAAAGGCCCAATGGGCTTGACGACAATCCATCCGCTTCAACAACGCAGCATCCTCGTAAGACATGATATCGACGCATTGTAGGGTCCTCTAATGTGCCGCGAGTAAGGTTGTCGTCCTTTTAATAGCTCACGACGTACAATCCGGGACGGAAAAATAGAGCAAAAGAAGAAAAGTGGCCCGAAACTGATGAAAACGTTCGATTTTGAGCTCCGAAAAGGGCACAGCGAGCTAGCTAGCTGCCCCCGTCGTAGAGCTCTCAGAGAGCTTTCCAACGGTTTGCTGTGCGCCTCGTAACTCCTTACGGATCAAAAGTTATGGGCACCGGAGCGACGGAGACCTGGTCACAAGCCCTACGCCCTCGGTTTGCGGGCCCAGCCTCCACGTGAAGAGAAGTTGTCTTGCCCAAGGTGCCGTGGGATTCGATAATAGAAATGTGGTGGGTAAAGTATCTTGGCAACCCTAACCGGGGCAAAAAAAATTGAAAAGGGGGGTGCAACACGAGGACTTCCCAGGGGGTCACCCATCTTAGTACTACTCTCGCCAAAGCACGCTTAACTTCGGAGTTCTGATGGGATCCGGTGCATTAGTGCTAGTATGATCGCACCCGTCATGTTGAGGGCACAATTCCTTTATGTGTTAACGGTTCACAGTCCCAGCCTAGAGATATGGCCCATTCAAAAGGCCCAATGGGCTTAACGACAACCCATCCGCTTCAACAACGCAGCATCCTCGCAAGACGTGATATCGACGCATTGTAGGGTCCTCTAATGTGCCGCGAGTAAGGTTGTCGTCCTTTTAACAGCTCACGACGTACGATCCGTGACGGAAAAATAGAGCAAAACAAGAAAAGTGGCCCGAAACTGATGAAAACGTTCGATTTTGAGCTCTGAAAAGGGCACAGCAAGCTAGCTAGCTGCCCCCGTCATAGAGCTCTCAGAGAGCTTTGCAACGGTTTGCTGTGCGCCTCGTAACTCCTTTCGGACCAAAAGTTATGGGCACCGGAGCGACGGAGACCTGGTCACAAGCCCTACGCCCTCGGTTTGCGGGCCCAGGCTCGACGTGAAGAGAAGTTGTCTTTCCCAAGGTACCGTGGGATTCGATAATAGAAATGTGGTAGGTAAAGTATCTTGGCAACCCTAACCGGAGCAAAAAAAATTGAAAAGGGGGGTGCAACACGGGGACTTCCCAGGGGGTCACCCATCCTAGTACTACTCTCGCCCAAGCACGCTTAACTTCGGAGTTCTGATGGGATCCGGTGCATTAGTGCTGGTATAATCGCACCCGTCATGTTGAGGGCACAATTCCTTTATGTGTTAACAGTTCACAGTCCCAGCCTAGAGATATGGCTCATTCAAAAGGCCCAATGGGCTTAACGACAACCCATCTGCTTCAACAACGCAGCATCCTCGCAAGACGTGATATCGACGCATTGTAGGGTCCTCTAATGTGCCGCGAGTAAGGTTGTCGTCCTTTTAACAGCTCACGACGTACGATCCAGGACGGAAAAACAGAGCAAAAGAAGAAAAGTGGCCCGAAATTGATGAAAACGTTCGATTTTGTGCTTCTAAAAGGGCACAGCTAGCTGGCTAGCTGCCCCCGTCGTAGAGCTCTCAGAGAGCTTTCCAACGGTTTGCTGTGCCCCTCGTAACTCCTTACGGATCAAAAGTTATGGGCACCGGAGCGACGGAGACCTGGTCACAAGCCCTACGCCCTCGGTTTACGGGCCCAGCCTCCACGTGAAGAGAAGTTGTCTTTCCCAAGGTGCCGTGGGATTCGATAATAGAAATGTGGTGGGTAAAGTATCTTGGCAACCCTAACCGGTGCAAAAAAAATTGAAAAGGCGGGTGCAACACGAGGACTTCCCAGGGGGTCACCCATCCTAGTACTACTCTCGCCCAAGCACGCTTAACTTCGGAGTTCTGATGGGATCCTGTGCATTAGTGCTGGTATGATCGTACCCGTCATGTTGAGGGCACAATTCCTTTATGTGTTAACAGTTCACAGTCCCAGCCTAGAGATATGGCTCATTCAAAAGGCCCAATGGGCTTAACGACAACACATCCGCTTCAACAACGCAGCATCCTCGCAAGACGTGATATCGACGCATTGTAGGGTCCTCTAATGTGCCGCGAGTAATGTTGTCGTCCTTTTAACAGCTCACGACGTACGATCCAGGACGGAAAAACAGAGAAAATGAAGAAAAGTGGCCCGAAACTGATGAAAACGTTCGATTTTGTGCTCCGTAAAGGGCACAGCAAGCTAGCTAGCTGCTCCCGTCGTAGAGCTCTTAGAGAGCTTTCCAACGGTTTGCTGTGCGCCTCGTAACTCCTTACAGATCAAAAGTTATGGGCACCGGAGCGACGGAGACCTGGTCACAAGCCCTACGCCCTCGGTTTGCGGGCCCAGCCTCCACGTGAAGAGAAGTTGTCTTTCCCAAGGTGCCGTGCGATTCGATAATAGAAATGTGGTGGGTAAAGTATCTTGGCAAACCTAACCGGAGCAAAAAAAATTGAAAAGGGGGGTACAACACGAGGACTTCCCAGGGGGTCACCCAACCTAGTACTACTCTCGCCCAAGCACGCTTAACTTCGGAGTTCTGATGGGATCCGGTGCATTAGTGCTGGTATGATCGCACCCGTCATGTTGAGGGCACAATTCCTTTATGTGTTAACGGTTCACAGTCCCAGCCTAGAGATATGGCCCATTCAAAAGGCCCAATGGTCTTAACGACAACCCATCCACTTCAACAACGCAGCATCCTCGCAAGACGTGATATCGACGCATTGTAGGGTCCTCTAATGTGCCGCGAGTAAGGTTGTCGTCCTTTTAACAGCTCACGACGTACGATCCGGGAAGGAAAAACAGAGCAAAAGAAGAAAAGTGGCCCGAAACTGATGAAAACGTTCGATTTTGAGCTCCGAAAAGGGCATAGTGAGCGAGCTCCCTGCCCCCGTCGTAGTGCTCTCACAGAGCTTTCCAACGGTATGTTGTGCGCCTTGTAACTCCTTACGGATCAAAAGTTATGGGCACCGGTTTGCAGGCCCAGCCTCCACGTGAAGAGAAGTTGTCTTGCCCAAGTTGTCGTGGGATTCGATAATAGAAATATGGTGGGTAAAGTATCTTGGCAACCCTAACCGGAGCAAAAAAAATTGAAAAGGGGGGTGCAACACGAGGACTTCCCAGGGGGTCACCCATCCTAGTACTACTCTCGCCCAAGCACGCTTAACTTCGGAGTTCTGATGGGATCCGGTGCATTAGTGCTGGTATGATCGTACCCGTCATGTTGAGGGCACAATTCCTTTATGTGTTAACGGTTCACAGTCCCAGCCTAGAGATATGGCCCATTCAAAAGGCCCAATGGGCTTAACGACAACCCATCCGCTTCAACAACGCAGCATCCTCGCAAGACGTGATATCGACCCATTGTAGGGTCCTCTAATGTGCCGCGAGTAAGGTTGTCGTCCTTTTCACAGCTCACGACGTACGATCCGGGACGGAAAAACATAGCAAAAGAAGAAAAGTGGCCCGAAACTGATGCAAACGTTCGATTTTGAGCTCCGAAAAGGGCACAGCAAGCCAGCTTGCTGCCCCCGTCGTAGAGCTCTCAGAGTGCTTTCCAACGGTATGTTGTACGCCTCGTAACTCCTTACGGATCAAAAGTTATGGGCACCGGTTTGCGGGCCCAGCCTCCACGTGAAGAGAAGTTGTCTTGCCCAAGGTGCCGTGGGATTCGATAATAGAAATGTGGTGGGTAAAGTATCTTGGCAACCCTAACCGGAGCAAAAAAAATTGAAAATGGGGGTGCAACACGAGGACTTCCAAGGGGGTCACCCATCCTAGTACTACTCTCGCCCAAGCACGCTTAACTTCGGAGTTCTGATGGTATCCGGTGCATTAGTGCTAGTATGATCGTACCCGTCATGTTGAGGGCACAATTCCTTTATGTGTTAACGGTTCACAGTCCCAGCCTAGAGATATGGCCCATTCAAAAGGCCCAATGGGCTTAACGACAACCCATCCGCTTCAACAACGCAGCATCCTCGCAAGACGTGATATCGACGCATTGTAGGGTCCTCTAATGTGCCGCGAGTAAGGTTGTCGTCCTTTAAATAGCTCACGACGTACGATCCGGGACGGAAAAACAGAGCAAAAGAAGAAAAGTGGCCCGAAACTGATGAAAACGTTCGATTTTGAGCTCCGAAAAGGGCACAGCAAGCTAGCTCGCTGCACCCGTCGTAGAGCTCTCAGAGAGCTTTCCAACGGTATGTTGTGCGCCTCGTAACGCCTTACGGATCAAAAGTTATGGACACCGGAGCGACGGAGACCTGGTCATAAGCCCTACGCCCTCGGTTTGCGGGCCCAGCCTCCACGTGAAGAGAAGTTGTCTTGCCCAAGGTGCCGTGGGATTCGATAATAGAAATGTGGTGGGTAAAGTATCTTGGCAACCCTAACCGGAGCAAAAAAAATTGAAAAGGGGGGTGCAACACGAGGACTTCCCAGGGGGTCACCCATCCTAGTACTACTCTCGCCCAAGCACGCTTAACTTCGGAGTTCTGATGGGATCCGGTGCATTAGTGCTGCTTGATCGCACCCGTCATGTTGAGGGAACAATTCCTTTATGTGTTAACGGTTCACAGTCCCAGCCTAGAGATATGGCCCATTCAAAAGGCCCAATGGGCTTAACGACAACCCATCAGCTTCAACAACGCATCATCCTCGCAAGACGTGATATCGACGCATTGTAGGGTCCTCTAATGTGCCGCGAGTAAGGTTGTCGTCCTTTTAACAGCTCACGACGTACGATCCGGGACGGAAAAACAGAGCAAAAGAAGAAAAGTGGCCCGAAACTAATGAAAACGTTCGATTTTGAGCTCCGAAAAGGGCACAGCAAGCTGGCTCGCTACGCCCGTCGTAGAGCTCTCAGAGAGCTTTCCAACGGTATGCTGTGCGCCTCGTAACTCCTTACGGATCAAAAGTTATGGGCACCGGGGCGACGGACACCTGGTCACAAGCCCTACGCCCTCGGTTTGCGGGCCCAGCCTCAACGTGAAGGAAGTTGTCTTGTCCAAGGTGCCGTGTGATTCGATAATAGAAATGTGGTTGGTAAAGTATCTTGGCAACCATAACAGGAGCAAAAAAAATTGAAAAGGGGGGTTCAACACGAGGACTTCCCAGGGGGTCACCCATCCTAGTACTACTCTCGCCCAAGCACGCTTAACTTCGGAGTTCTGATGGGATCCGGAGCATTAGAGCTGGTATGATCGCACCCGTCATGTTGAGTGCACAATTCCTTTATATGTTAACGGTCCACAGTCCCAGCCTAGAGATATGGCCCATTCAAAAGGCCCAATGGGCTTAACGAAAACCCTTCCGCTTCAACAACGCAGCATCCTCGCATGACGTGATATCGACGCATTGTAGGGTCCTCTAATGTGCCGCGAGTAAGGTTGTCGTCCTTTTAACAGCTCACGACGTACGATCCAGGACGAAAAAACAGAGCAAAAGAAGAAATGTGGCCTGAAACTGATGAAAACGTTCGATTTTGAGCTCCGAAAAGGGCACAGCGAGCTCGCTAGCTGCCCCCGTCGTAGAGCTCTCAGAGAGCTTTCCAACGGTTTGCTGTGCGCCTTGTAACTCCTTACGGATCAAAAGTTATGGGCACCGGAGCGACAGAGACCTGGTCACAAGCCCTACGCCCTCGGTTTGCGGGCCCAGCCTCCACGTGAAGAGAATTTGTCTTGCCCAAGGTGCCGTGGGATTCTATAATAGAAATGTGGTGGGTAAAGTATCTTGGCAACCCTAACCGGAGCAAAAAAAATTGAAAAGGGGGGTGCAACACGAGGACTTCCCAGGGGGTCACCCATCTTAGTACTACTCTCGCCCAAGCACGCTTAACTTCGGAGTTCTGATGGGATCCGGTGCATTAGTGCTGGTATGATCGCACCCGTCATGTTGAGGGCACAATTCCTTTATGTGTTAACGGTTCACAGTCCCAGCCTAGAGATATGGCCCATTCAAAAGGCCCAATGGGCTTAACGACAACCCATCCGCTTTAACAACGCAGCATCCTCGCAAGACGTGATATGGACGCATTGTAGGGTTCTCTAATGTGCCGCGAGTAAGGTTGTCGTCCTTTTAACAGCTCACGACGTACGATCCGGGATGGAAAAACAGAGCAAAAGAAGAAAAGTGGCCTGAAATTGATTAAAACGTTCGATTTTGAGCTCCGAAAAGGGCAAAGCGAGCTAGCTAGCTGCCCCCGTCGTAAAGCTCTCAGAGAGCTTTCCAATGGTTTGCTGTGCGCCTCGTAACTCCTTACGGATCAAAAGTTATGGGCACCGGAGCGACGGAGACCTGGTCACAAGCCCTACGCCCTCGGTTTGCGGGCCCAGCCTCCACGTGAAGAGAAGTTGTCTTGCCCAAGGTAACGTGGGATTCGATAATAGAAATATGGTGGGTAAAGTATCTTGGCAACCCTAACCGGAGCAAAAAAAATTGAAAAGGGGGGTGCAACACGAGGACATCCCAGGGGGTCACCCATCCTAGTACTACTCTCGCCCAAGCACGCTTAACTTCGGAGTTCTGATGGGATCCGGTGCATTAGTGCTGGTATGATCGCACCTGTCATGTTGAGGGCACAATTCCTTCATGTGTTAACGGTTCACAGTCCCAGCCTAGAGATATGGCCCATTCAAAAGGCCCAATGGGCTTAACGACAACCCATCCGCTTCAACAACGCAGCATCCTCGCAAGACGTGATATCGACGCATTGTAGGGTCCTCTAATGTGCCGCGAGTAAGGTTGTAGTCCTTTTAAAAGCTCACGACGTACGATCCGGGACGGAAAAACAGAGCAAAAGAAGCAAAGTGGCCCGAAACTGATGAAAACGTTCAATTTTGAGCTACGAAAAGGGCATGGCGAGCTAGCTAGGTACCCCCGTCGTAGAGCTCTCAAAGAGCTTTCCAACGGTATGCTGTGCGTCGCGTAACACCTTACGGATCAAAAGTTATGTGCACCGGAGCGACGGAGACCTGGTCACAAGCCCTACGCCCTCGGTTTGCGGGCCCAGCCTCCACGTGAAGAGAAGTTGTCTTGCCCAAGGTACCGTGGGATTCGATAATAGAAATATGGTGGGTAAAGTATCTTGGCAACCCTAACCGGAGCAAAAAAAATTGAAAAGGGGGGTGCAACACGAGGACTTCCCAAGGGGTCACCCATCCTAGTACTACTCTCGCCCAACCACGCTTAACTTCGGAGTTCTGATGGGATCCGGTGCATTAGTGCTGGTATGATCGCACCCGTCATGTTGAGGGCACAATTCCTTTATGTGTTAACGGTTCACAGTCCCAGACTAGAGATATGGCCCATTCAAAACGCCCAATGGGCTTAACGACAACCCATCCGCTTCAAGAACGCAGTATCCTCGTAAGACATGAAATCGACGCATTGTAGGGTCCTCTAATGTGCCGCTAGTAAGGTTGTCGTCCTTTTAACAGCTCACGACGTACGATCCGGGACGGAAAAACAGAGCAAAAGAAGAAAAGTGGCCCGAAACTGATGAAAATGTTCGATTTTGAGCTCCGAAAAGGGCACGGCGAGCTAGCTACCTGCCCCCGTCGTAGAGCTCTTGGAGAGCTTTCCAACGGTATGCTGTGCGCCGCGTAACTCCTTGCGGATCAAAAGTTATGGGCACCGGAGCGACGGAGACCTGGTCACAAGCCCTACGCCCTCGGTTTGCGGGCCCAGCCTCCACGTGAAGAGAAGTTGTCTTGCCCAAGGTGCCGTGGGATTCGATAATAGAAATGTGGTGGGTAAAGTAGCTTGGCAACCCTAACCGGAGCAAAAAAAATTGAAAAGGGGGGTGCAACACGAGGACATCCCAGGGGGTCACCCATCCTAGTACTACTCTCGCCCAAGCACGCTTAACTTCGGAGTTCTGATGGGATCCGGTGCATTAGTGCTGGTATGATCGCACCCGTCATGTTGAGGGCACAATTCCTTTATGTGTTAACGGTTCACAGTCCCAGACTAGACATATGGCCCATTCAAAACGCCCAATGGGCTTAACGACAACCCATCCGCTTCAACAACGCAGTATCCTCGCATTACATGAAATCGACGCATTGTAGGGTCCTCTAATGTGCCGCGAGTTAGGTTGTCGTCCTTTTAACAGCTCACGACGTACGATCCGGGACGGAAAAACAGAGCAATAGAAGAAAAGTGGCCCGAAACTGATGAAAATGTTCGATTTTGAGCTCCCAAAAGGGCAAAGCGGGCTAGCTAGCTGCCCCGGTCGTAGAGCTCTCAGAGAGCTTTCCAACGGTATGCTGTGCACCTCGTAACTCCTTACGGATCAAAAGTTATGGGTACCGAAGCGACGGAGACCTGGTCACAAGCCCTACGCCCTCGGTTTGCGGGCCCAGCCTCCACGTGAAGAGAAGTTGTCTTGCCCAAGGTGCCGTGGCATTCGATAATAGAAATGTGGTGGGTAAAGTATCTTGGCAACTCTAACCGGAGCAAAAAAAATTGAAAAAGGGGGTGCAACACGAGGACATCCCAGGGGGTCACCCATCCTAGTACTACTCTCGCCCAAGCACGCTTAACTTCGGAGTTCTGATGGGATCCGGTGCATTAGTGCTGGTATGATCGCACCCGTCATGTTGATGGCACAATTCCTTTATGTGTTAATGGTTCACAGTCTCAGCCTAGAGATATGGCCCATTCAAAATGCCCAATGGGCTTAACGACAACCCATCTGCTTCAACAACGCAGCATCCTCGCAAGACGTGATATCGACGCATTGTAGGGTCCTCTAATGTGCCGCCAGTAAGATTGTCGTCCTTTTAACAGCTCACGACGTACGATCCGGGACCGAAAAACAAAGCAAAAGAAGAAAAGTAGCCCGAAACAGATGAAAACGTTCGATTTTGAGCTCCGAAAAGGGCACTGCAAGCTAGCTACCTACCCCCATCGTAGAGCTCTCGGAGGGCTTTCCAACGGTATGCTGTGCGCCGCGTAACTCCTTACGGATCAAAAGTTATGGGCACCGGAGCGACGGAAACCTGGTCACAAGCCCTACGCCCTCGGTTTGCGGGTCCAGCCTCCACGTGAAGAGAAGTTGTCTTGCCCAAGGTGCCGTGGGATTCGATAATAGAAATGTGGTGGGTAAAGTATCTTGGCAACCCTAACCGGAGCAAAAAAAATTGAAAAGGGGGGTACAACACGAGGGCTTCCCAGGGGGTCACCCACCATAGTACTACTCTCGCCCAAGCACGCTTAACTTCGGAGTTCTGATGGGATCCGGTGCATTAGTGCTGGTATGATCGCACCCTTCATGTTGAGGGCACAATTCCCTTATATGTTAACGGTTCACAGTCCCAGCCTAGAGATATGGCCCATTCAAAAGGCCCAATGGGCTTAACGACAACCCATCCGCTTCAACAACGCAGCATCCTCGCAAGACGTGATATCGACGCATTGTAGGGTCCTCTAATGTGCCGCGAGTAAGGTTGTCGTCCTTTTAACAGCTCACGACGTACGATCCTGGATGAAAAAACAGAGCAAAAGAAGAAAAGTAGCTCGAAACTAATGAAAACTTTCGATTTTGAGCTCCGAAAAGGGCACGGCGAGGTAGCTACCGGCACCCGTCGTAGAGCTCTCGGAGAGCTTTCCAACGGTATGCTGTGCGTCGCGTAACTCCTTACGGATCAAAAGTTATGGGCACCGGAGCGACGGAGACCTAGTCACAAGCCCTACGCCCTCGGTTTGCGGGCCCAGCCTCCACGTGAAGAGAAGTTGTCTTGCCCAAGGTGCCATGGGATTCGATAATAGAAATGTGGTGGGTAAAGTATCTTGGCAACCCTAACCGGAGCAAAAAAAATTGAAAAGGGGGGTGCAACACGAGGGCTTCCCAGGGGGTCACCCATCCTAGTACTACTCTCGCCCAAGCACGCTTAACTTCGGAGTTCTGATGGGATCCGGTGCATTAGTGCTGGTATGATCGCACCCGTCATGTTGAGGACACAATTCCTTTATGTGTTAACGGTTCACAGTTCCAGACTAGAGATATGGCCCATTCAAAAGGCCCAATGGGCTTAACGACAACCCATCCGCTTCAACAACGCAGCATCCTCGCAAGACGTGATATCGACGCATTGTAGGGTTTTCTAATGCGCCGCGAGTATGGTTGTCGTCCTTTTAACAGCTCACGACGTACGATCCGGGACGGAAAAACAGAGCAAAAGACGGGTGGGTTGTAGCGGATGGGTTGTGGTTAAGCCCATTGGGCCTTTTCAATGGGCCATATCTCTAGGCTGGGACTGTGAACCGTTAACACATAATGGAATTGTGCCCTCAACATGACGGGTGCGATCATACCAGCACTAATGCACCGGATCCCATTAGAACTCCGAAGTTAAGCGTGCTTGGGCGAGAGTAGTACTAGGATGGGTGACCCCCTGGGAAGTCCTCGTGTTACACCCCCTTTTCAATTTTCTTTGCTCCGGTTAGGGTTGCCAAGATACTTTACCCACCACATTTCTATTATCGAATCCCACGGCACCTTGGGCAAGACAACTTCTCTTCACGTGGAGGCTGGGCCCGCAAACCGAGGGCGTAGGGCTTGTGACCAGGTCTCCATCGCTCCGGTGCCCATAACTTTTGATCCGCAAGGAGTTACGGGACGCACAGCATACCGTTGGAAAGCCCTCCGAGAGCTCTACGACGGGGGCAGGTAGCTAGCTCGCCATGCTCTTTTCGGAGCTCAAAATCGAACATTTTCATCAGTTTCGGGCTACTTTTCTTCTTTTGCTCTGTTTTTCCGTCCCGGATCGTACGTCGTGAGCTGTTAAAAGGACGACAACCTTACTCGCGGCACATTAGAGGACCCGACAATGCGTCGATATCACGTCTTGCGAGGATACTGCGTTGTTGAAGCGGATGAGTTGTCGTTAAGCCTATTGGGCCTTTTGAATGGGCCATATCTCTAGGCTGGGACTGTGAACCATTAACACATAAAGGAATTGTGCCCTCAACATGACGGGTGCGATCATACCAGCACTAATGCACCGGACCCCATCGGAACTCCGAAGTTAAGCGTGGTTGGGTGAGAGTAGTACTAGGATGGGTGACCCCCTTGGAAGTCCTCGTGTTGCACCCCCCTTTTCAATTTTTTTTGCTCTGGTTAGGGTTGCCAAGATACTTTACCCACCATATTTCTATTATCGAATCCCACGGCACCTTGGGCAAGACAACTTCTCTTCACGTGGAGGCTGGGCCCGCAAACCGAGGGCGTAGGGCTTGTGACCAGGTCTCCGTCGCTCCGGTGCCCATAACTTTTGATCCGTAAGGAGTTACGCGACGCACAGCATACCGTTGGAAAGCTCTCCGAGAGCTCTACGACGGGGGCAAGTAGCTAGCTCGGCGTGCCCTTTTTGGAGCTCAAAATCGAACGTTTTCATCAGTTTCGGGCTACTTTTCTTCTTTTGCTCTGTTTTTTCGTCCCGGATTGTACGTCGTGAGCTGTTAAAAGGACCACAACCTTACTCGCGGCACATTAGAGGACCCTACAATGCATCGATATCACGTCTTGCGAGGATGCTGCGTTGTTGAAGCGGATGGGATGTTGTTAAGCCCATTGGGCCTTTTGAATGGGCCATATCTCTAGGCTGGGACTGTGAACCGTTAACATATAAAGGAATTGTGCCCTCAACATGACGGGTGCGATCATACCAGCACTAATGCACCGGATCCCATCGGAACTCCGAAGTTAAGCGTGCTTGGGCGAGAGTAGTACTAGGATGGGTGACCCCCCGGGAAGCCCTCGTGTTGCACCCCCCTTTTCAATTTTTTTTGCTCCGGTTAGGGTTGCCAAGATACTTTACCAACCAAATTTCTATTATCGAATCCCACGGCACCTTGGGCAAGACAACTTCTCTTCACGTGGAGGCTGGGCCCGCAAACCGAGGGCGTAGGGCTTGTGACCAGGTCTCCGTCGCTACGGTGCCCATAACTTTTGATCCGTAAGGAGTTACGAGGCGCACAACATACCGTTGGAAAGCTCTCTGAGAGCTCTACGACGGGGACCGCGAGCTAGCTGCTGTGCCCTTTTTGGAGCTCAAAATCGAATGTTTTCATCAGTTTCGGGGCACTTTTCTTCTTTTGCTCTGTTTTTCCGTCCCGGATCATACGTCGTGAGCTGTTAAAAGGACGACAACCTTACTCGCGGCACATTAGAGGACCCTACAATGCGTCGATATCACGTCTTGCGAGGATGCTACGTTGTTGAAGCGGATGGGTTGTCGTTAAGCCCATTGGGCCTTTTGAATGGGCCATATCTCTAGGCTGGGACTGTGAACCGTTAACACATAAAGGAATTGTGCCCTCAACATGACGGGTGCGATCATACCAGCACTAATGCACCGGATCTCATCAGAACTCCGAAGTTAAGCGTGCTTGGGCGAGAATAGTACTAGGATGGGTGACCCCCTGGGAAGCCCTCGTGTTGCACCCCACTTTTCAATTTTTTTTGCTCCGGTTAGGGTTGCCAAGATACTTTACCCACCACATTTCTATTATCGAATCCCACAGCACCTTGGGCAAGACAACTTCTCTTCACGTGGAGGCTGGGCCCGCAAACCGAGGGCGTAGGGCTTGTGACCAGATCTTCGTCGCTCCGGTGCCCATAACTTTTGATCCGTAAGGAGTTTCGCGGCGCACAGCATACCGTTGGAAAGCCCTCCTATAGCTCTATGACGGGGGCAGGTAGCTAGCTCGCCGTGCCCTTTTCGGAGCTCAAAATCGAACGTTTTCATCAGTTTCGGGCTACTTTTCTTCTTTTGCTTTGTATTTCCGTCCCGGATCGTACGTCGTGAGCTGTTAAAAGGACGACAACCTTACTCGCGGCACATTAGAGGACCCTACAATGCGTCGATATCACGTCTTGCGAGGATGCTGCGTTGTTGAAGCGGATGGGTTGTCGTTAAGCCCATTGGGCCTTTTGAATGGGCCATATCTCTAGGCTGGGACTGTGAACCATTAACACATAAAGGAATTGTGCCCTCAACATGACGGGTGTGATCATACCAGCACTAATGCACCGAATCCCATAAGAACTCCGAAGTTAAGCGTGCTTGGGCCAGAGTAGTACTAGGATGGGTGACCCCCTGGGATGTCCTCGTGTTGCACCCCCCTTTTCAATTTTTTTTGCTCCGGTTAGGGTTGCCAAGATACTTTACCCACCACATTTCTATTATCGAATCCCACGGCACCTTGGGCAAGACAACTTCTCTTCACGTGGAGGTTGGGCCCGCAAACCGAGGGCGTAGGGCTTGTGACCAGGTCTCCGTCGCTCCCGTGCCCATAACTTTTGATCCGCAAGGAGTTACGCGGCGCACAGCATACCGTTGGAAAGCTCTCCAAGAGCTCTACGACGGGGGCAGGTAGCTAGCTTGCCGTGCCATTTTCGGAGCTCAAAATCGAACGTTTTCATCAGTTTCGGGCCACTTTTCATCTTTCGCTCTGTTTTTCCGTCCCGTATCGTACGTCGTGAGCTGTTAAAAGGACGACAACCTTACTCGCGGCACATTAGAGGACCCTACAATGCGTCGATATCACGTCTTGCGAGGATGCTGCGTTGTTGAAGCGGATGGGTTGTCGTTAAGCCCATTGGGTCTTTTGAATGGGCCATATCTCTAGGCTGGGACTGTGAACCGTTAACACATAAAGGAATTGTGCCCTCAACATGACGGGTGCGATCATACCAGCACTAATGCACCGGATCCCATCAGAACTCTGAAGTTAAGCGTGCTTGGGCGAGAGTAGTACTAGGATGGGTGACCCCCTGGGAAGCCCTCGTGTTGCATCCCCTTTTTCAATTTTTTTTGCTCCGGTTAGGGTTGCCAAGATACTTTACCCCCCAAATTTCTATTATCGAATCCCACGGCACCTTGGGCAAGACAACTTCTCTTCACATGGAGGCTGGGCCCGCAAACCGAGGGCGTAGGGCTTGGGACCAGGTCTCCGTCGCTCCGGTGCCCATAACTTTTGATCTGTAAGGAGTTACGAGGCGCACAGCATACCGTTGGAAAGCACTCTGAGAGCTCTACGACGGGGACAGCGAGCTAGCTTGCTTTGCCCTTTTTGGAGCTCAAAATCGAACGTTTTCATCAGTTTCGGGGCACTTTTCTTCTTTTGCTCTGTTTTTCCGTCCCGGATCGTACGTCGTGAGCTGTTAAAAGGACGACAACCTTACTCGCGGCACATTAGAGGACCCTACAATGCGTCGATATCACGTCTTGCGAGGATGTTGCGTTGTTGAAGTGGATGGGTTGTTGTTAAGCCCAATGGGCCTTTTCAATGGGCCATATCCCTAGGCTGGGACTGTGAACAGTTAACACATAAAGGAATTGTGCCCTCAACATGACGGGTGCGATCATACCAGCACTAATGCACCGGATCCCATAAGAACTCCGAAGTTAAGCGTGCTTGGGCGAGAGTAGTACTAGGATGGGTGACCCCTTGGGAAGTCCTCGTGTTGCACCCCCCTTTTCAATTTTTTTTGCTCCGGTTAGGGTTGCCAAGATACTTTACCCACCATATTTCTATTATCGAATCCCACGGCACCTTGGGCAAGACAACTTCTCTTCACATGGAGGCCGGGCTCGCAAACCGAGGGCGTAGGGCTTGTGACCAGGTCTCCATCGCTCCGGTGCCCATAACTTTTGATCCGTAAGAAGTTACGCGGCGCACAGCATACCGTTGGAAAGCTCTCCGAGAGCTCTACGACCGGGGCAGGTAGCTAGCTTGCCGTGCCCTTTTCGGAGCTCAAAATTGAACGTTTTCATCAGTTTCGGGCCACTTTTCTTCTTTTGCTCTGTTTTTCCGTCCCGGATCGTACGTCGTGAGCTGTTAAAAGGACGACAACCTTACTTGCGGCACATTAGAGGACCCTACAATGCGTCGATATCACGTCTTGCGAGGATGCTGCGTTGTTGAAGCGGATGGGTTGTCGTTAAGCCCATTGGGCCTTTTGAATGGGCCATATCTCTAGGCTGGGACTGTGAACCGTTAACACATAAAGGAATTGTGCCCTCAACATGACGGGTGCGATCATACCAGCACTAATGCACCGGATCTCATCAGAACTCCGAAGTTAAGCGTGCTTGGGCGAGAGTAGTACTAGGATGGGTGACCCCCTGGGAAGCCCTCGTGTTGCACCCCCTTTTCAATTTTTTTTGCTCCGGTTAGGGTTGCCAAGATACCTTACCCACCACATTTCTATTATCGAATCCCACGGCACCTTGGGCAAGACAACTTCTCTTCACGTGGAGGCTGGGCCCGCAAACCGAGGGCGTAGGGCTTGTGACCAGGTCTTCGTCACTCCGGTGCCCATAACTTTTGATCCGTAAGGAGTTACGCGGCGCACAGCATACCGTTGGAAAGCCCTCCTATAGCTCTATGACAGGGGCAGGAAGCTAGCTCGCCGTGCCCTTTTCGGAGCTCAAAATCGAACGTTTTCATCAGTTTCGGGCTACTTTTCTTCTTTTGCTTTGTATTTCTGTCCCGGATCGTACGTCGTGAGCTGTTAAAAGGACGACAACCTTACTCGCGGCACATTAGAGGACCCTACAATGCGTCGATATCACGTCTTGCGAGGATGCTGCGTTGTTGAAGCGGATGGGTTGTCGTTAAGCCCATTGGGCCTTTTGAATGGGCCATATCTCTAGGCTTTGACTGTGAACCGTTAACACATAAAGGAATTGTGCCCTCAACATGACGGGTGCGAGCATACCAGCACTAATGCATCGGATCCCATCGGAACTCCGAAGTTAAGCGTGCTTGGGCGAGAGTAGTACTAAGATGGGTGACCCCCTGGGAAGTCCTCGTGTTGCACCCCCCTTTTCAATTTTTTTTCCTCCGGTTAGGGTTGCCAAGATACTTTACCCACCACATTTCTATTATCGAATCCCACGGCACCTTGGGCAAGACAACTTCTCTTCACGTGGAGGCTGGGCCCGCAAACCGAGGGCGTAGGGCTTGTGACCAGGTCTTCGTCGCTCCGGTACCTATAACTTTTGATCCGTATGGAGTTACGAGGCGCACAGCATACCGTTGGAAAGCTCTCAGAGAGCGCTACGACGGGGGTAGCTAGCTAGCCCGCTTTGCCCTTTTCGGAGCTCAAAATCGAACATTTTCATCAGTTTTGGGCCACTTTTCTTCTATTGCTCTGTTTTTCTGTCCCGGATCTTACGTCGTGAGCTGTTAAAAGGACGACAACCATACTCGCGGCACATTAGAGGACCCTACAATGCGTCGATATCACGTCTTGCGAGGATACTGCGTTGTTGAAGCGGATGGGTTGTCGTTAAGCCCATTGGGCCTTTTCAATGGGCCATATCTCTAGGCTGGCACTGTGAACCGTTAACACATAAAGGAATTGTGCCCTCAACATGACGGGTGCGATCATACCAGCACTAATGCACCGGATCCCATAAGAACTCCGAAGTTAAGCGTGCTTGGGCGAGAGTAGTACTAGGATGGGTGACCCCCTGGGAAGTCCTCGTGTTGCACCCCCCTTTTCAATTTTTTTTGCTCCGGTTAGGGTTGGCAAGATACTTTACCCACCATATTTCTATTATCGAATCCCACGGCACCTTGGGCAAGACAACTTCTCTTCACGTGGAGGCTGGGCCGCAAACTGAGGGCATAGGGCTTGTGACCAGGTCTCCGTCGCTCCGGTGCCCATAACTTTTGATCCGTAAGGAGTTAAGCGGCGCACAGCATACCGTTGAAAAGCTCTCCGAGAGCTCTACGA
Source organism: Ehretia macrophylla (assembly GCA_037974665.1). Classification (NCBI taxonomy): domain Eukaryota; kingdom Viridiplantae; phylum Streptophyta; class Magnoliopsida; order Boraginales; family Ehretiaceae; genus Ehretia; species Ehretia macrophylla. The sequence continues at coordinate 2,396,054 of CM075780.1, forward strand.
CGGGTGCAGCTAGCTAACTCGCCGTGCCCTTTTCGAAGCTCAAAATCGAACGTTTTTATCAGTTTCGGGCCACTTTTCTTCTTTTGCTCTATTTTTTCGTCTCGGATCGTACGTCGTGAGCTGTTAAAACGACGACAACCTTACTCGCGGCACATTAGAGGACCCTACAATGCGTCGATATCACGTCTTGCGAGGATAATGCGTTGTTGAAGCGGATGGGTTGTCGTTAAGCCCATTGGGCCTTTTGAATGGGCCATATCTCTAGGCTGGGACTGTGAACCGTTAACACATAAAGGAATTGTGCACTCAACATGACGGGTGCGATCATACCAGCACTAATGCACCAGATCCCATCAGAACTCCGAAGTTAAGCGTGCTTGGGCGAGAGTAGTACTAGGATGGGTGACCCCCTGGGAAGTCCTCGTGTTGCACCCCCCTTTTCAATTTTTTTGCTCCTGTTAGGGTTGCCAAGATACTTTACCCACCACATTTCTATTATCGAATCCCACGGCACCTTGGGCAAGACAACTTCTCTTCACGTGGAGGCTGGGCCCGCATACCGAGGGCGTAGGGCTTGTGACCAGGTCTCCGTCGCTACGGTGCCCATAACTTTTGATCCGTAAGGAGTTACGAGGCGCACAGCATACCGTTGGAAAGCTCTCTGAGAGTTCTACGACGGGGGCAGTGAGCTAGCTCGCTATGCCCTTTTCGGAGCTCAAAATCGAACGTTTTCATCAGTTTCGGGCCACTTTTCTTCTTTTGCACTGTTTTTCCGTCCCGGATCGTACGTCGTGAGCTGTTAAAAGGACGACCAACTTACTCGTGGCACATTAGAGGACCCTACAATGCGTCGATATCACGTCTTGCGAGGATGCTGCGTTGTTGAAGCGGATGTGTTGTCGTTAAGCCCATTGGGCCTTTTGAATGGGCCATATCTCTAGGCTGGGACTGTGAACCGTTAACACATAAAGGAATTGTGCCCTCAACATGACGGGTGCGATCATACCAGCACTAATGCACCGGATCCCATCAGAACTCCGAAGTTAAGCGTGTTGGGGCGAGAGTAGTACTAGGATGGGTGACCCCCTGGGAAGTCCTCGTGTTGCACCCCTTTTTCAATTTTTTTTGCTCCGGTTAGGGTAGCCAAGATACTTTACCCACCACATTTCCATTATCGAATCCCACGGCATCTTGGGCAAGACAACTTCTCTTCACGTGGAGGCTGGGCCCACAAACCGAGGGCGTAGGGTTTGTGACCAGGTCTCCGTCGCTACGGTGCCCATAACTTTTGATCCGTAAGGAGTTACGAGGCGCACAGCATACCGTTGGAAAGCTCTCCGAGAGCTCTACAATGGTGGCAGCGAGCCAGCTTGCTTTGCTTTTTTCGGAGCTCAAAATCGAACGTTTTCATCAGTTTCGGGCCACTTTTCTTCTTTTGCCCTATTTTTTCATCCCGGATCGTACGTCGTGAGCTGTTAAAAGGACGACAACCTTACTCGCGGCACATTAGAGGACCCTACAATGTGTCGATATCACGTCTTGCGAGGATGCTGCGTTGTTGAAGCGGATGGGTTGTCGTTAAGCCCATTGGGCCTTTTGAATGGGCCATATCTCTAGGCTGGGACTGTGAACCGTTAACACATAAAGGAATTGTGCCCTCAACATGACGAGTATGATCATACCAGCACTAATGCACCGGATCCCATCAGAACTCCGAAGTTAAGCGTGCTTGGGCGAGAGTAGTACTAGGATGGGTGACCCCATGGGAAGTCCTCGTGTTGCACCCCCCTTTTCAAATTTTTTTGTTCCGGTTAGGGTTGCCAAGATACTTTACCCACAAAATTTCTATTATCGAATCCCACGGGACATTGGGCAAGACAACTTCTCTTCACGTGGAGGCTGGGACCGCAAACTGAGGGCGTAGGGCTTGTGACCAGGTCTCCGTCGCTACGGTGCCCATAACTTTTGATTCGTAAGGAGTTACGAGGCGCACAGCATACCGTTGGAAAGCACTCTGAGAGCTCTACGACGGGGGCAGCGAGCTCGCTCACTTTGCCCTTTTCGGAGCTATAAATCGAACGTTTTCATCAGTTTTGGGCCACTTTTCTTCTTTTGCTCTGTTTTTCCGTCCCGGATCGTACGTCGTGAGATGTTAAAAGGACGACAACCCTACTCGCGGCACATTAGAGGACCCTACAATGCGTCGATATCACGTCTTGCGAGGATGCTGCGTTGTTGAAGCAGATGGGTTGTCGTTAAGCCCATTGGGCCTTTTGAATGGGCCATATCTCTTGGCTGGGACTGTGAACCGTTAACACATAAAGGAATTGTGCCCTCAACATGACGGGTGCGATCATACCAGCACTAATGCACCGGATCCCATCAGAACTCCGAAGTTAAGCGTGCTTGGATGAGAGTAGTACTAGGATGGGTGACCCCTTAGGAAGTGCTCGTGTTGCACCCCACTTTTCAATTTTTTTTGCTTCGGTTAGGGTTGCCAAGATACTTTACCCACCACATTTATATTATCGAATCCCACGGCACCTTGGGCAAGACAACTTCTCTTCACGTGGAGGCTGGGCCCGCAAACCGAGGGCGTAGGGCTTGTGACCAGGTCTCCGTCGCTACGGTGCCCATAAGTTTTGATCCGTAAGGAGTTACGAGGCGCATAGCATACCGTTTGAAATCTCTCTGAGAGCTCTACGACGGGGGAAGCGAGCTAGCTGACTGTGCCATTTTCGGAGCTGAAAATCGAACATTTTCATCAGTTTCGGGCCACTTTTCTTCTTTTGCTATGTTTTTCCGTCCCGGATCGTACGTCGTGAGCTGTTAAAAGGAGGACAACCTTACTCGCGGCACATTAGAGGACCCTACAATGCGTCGATATCACGTCTTGCGAGGATGCTGTGTTGTTGAAGCGGATGGTTTGTCGTTAAGCCCATTGGGCCTTTTGAATGGGCCATATCTCTAGGCTGGGACTGTGAACCATTAACACATAAAGGAATTGTACCCTCAACATGATGGGTGCGATCATACCAGCACTAATGCACCGGATCCCATCAGAACTCCGAAGTTAGGCGTGCTTGGGCGAGAGTAGTACTAGGATGGGTGACCCCTTGGGAAGTCCTCGTGTTGCACCCCCCTTTTCAATTTTTTTTTCTCCTGTTAGGGTTGCCAAGATACTTTACCCACCACATTTCTATTATTGAATCCCACGGCACCTTGGGCAAGACAACTTCTCTTCACATGGAGGCTGGGCCCCTAAACCGAGGGCGTAGGGCTTGTGACTAGGTCTCCGTCGCTACGGTGCCTATAACTTTTGATCCGTAAGGAGTTACGAGGCGCACAGCATACCGTTGGAAATCTCTCTGAGAGCTCTACGACGTGGGAAGCGAGCACAGCGAGCTCGCTGCGCCCTTTTCGGAGCTCAAAATCGAACGTTTTCATCCGTTTCGGGCCACTTTTCTTCTTTTGCTCTGTTTTTTTCCGTCCCGGATCGTACGTCGTGAGCTGTTAAAAGGACGACAACCTTACTCGCGGCACATTAGAGGACCCTACAATGCGTCGATATCACGTCTTGCGATGATGCTGCGTTGTTGAAGCGGATGGGTTGTCGATAATCCCATTGGGCCTTTTGAATGGGCCATATCTCTAGGCTTGGACTGTGAACCGTTAACACATAAAGGAACTATGCCCTCAACATGACGGGTGCGATCATACAAGCACTAATGCACCGGATCCCATCGGAACTCCGAAGTTAAGTGTGTTTGGGCGAGAGTAGTACTAGGATGGGTGACCCCCTCGGAAGTCCTCGTGTTGCACCCCACTTTTCTATTTTTTTTGCTCCGGTTAGGGTTGCCAAGATACTTTACCCACCACATTTCTATTATCGAATCCCACGGCACCTTGGGCAATACAACTTCTCTTCACGTGGAGGCTGGGCCCGCAAACCGAGGGCGTAGGGCTTGTGACCAGGTCTCCGTCGCTACGGTGCCCATAACTTTTGATCCGTAAGGAGTTACGCGGCGCACAGCATACCGTTGGAAAGCTCTCTGAGAGCTCTACGACGGGGGCAGCTAGCGAGCTCGCTTTGCCCTTTTCTGAGCTCAAAATCGAACGTTTTCATCAGTTTTGGGCCACTTTTCTTCTTTTGCTCTGTTTTTCCGTCCCGGATCTTACGTCGTGAGCTGTTAAAAGGACAACAACCTTACTTGCGGCACATTAGAGGACCCTACAATGCGTCGATATCACGTCTTGCGAGGATGCTGCGTTGTTGAAGCGGATGGGTTGTCGTTAAGCCCATTGGGCCTTTTGAATGGGCCATATCTCTAGGCTGGGACTGTGAACCGTTAACACATAAAGGAATTGTGCCCTCAACATGACGGGTGCGATCATACCAGCACTAATGCACCGGATCCCATAAGAACTCCGAAGTTAAGCGTGCTTGGGCGAGAGTAGTACTAGGATGGGTGACCCCCTGGGAAGTCCTCGTGTTGCACCCCCTTTTCAATTTTTTTTGCTCCGGTTAGGGTTGCCAAGATACTTTACCCACCATATTTCTATTATCGAATCCCACAGCACCTTGGGCAAGACAACTTCTCTTCACGTGGAGGCTGGGCCCGCAAACTGAGGGCGTAGGGCTTGTGACCAGGTCTCCGTCGCTCCGGTGCCCATAACTTTTGATCCGTAAGGAGTTACGCGGCGCACAGCATACCGTTGAAAAGCTCTCTGAGAGCTCTACGACGGGTGCAGCTAGCGAGCTCGCTTTGCCCTTTTCTGAGCTCAAAATCGAACGTTTTCATCAGTTTCGGGCCACTTTTCTTCTTTTGCTCTATTTTTTCGTCTCGGATCGTACGTTGTGAGCTGTTAAAAGGACGACAACCTTACTCGCGGCACATTAGAGGACCCTACAATGCGTCGATATCACGTCTTGCGAGGATAATGCGTTGTTGAAGCGGATGGGTTGTCGTTAAGCCCATTGGGCCTTTTGAATGGGCCATATCTCTAGGCTGGAACTGTGAACCGTTAACACATAAAGGAATTGTGCACTCAACATGACGGGTGCGATCATACCAGCACTAATGCACCAGATCCCATCAGAACTCCGAAGTTAAGCGTGCTTGGGCGAGAGTAGTACTAGGATGGGTGACCCCCTGGGAAGTCCTCGTGTTGCACCCCCCTTTTCAATTTTTTTGCTCCTGTTAGGGTTGCCAAGATACTTTACCCACCACATTTCTATTATCGAATCCCACGGCACCTTGGGCAAGACAACTTCTCTTCACGTGGAGGCTGGGCCCGCATACCGAGGGCGTAGGGCTTGTGACCAGGTCTCCGTCACTACGGTGCCCATAACTTTTGATCCGTAAGGAGTTACGAGGCGCACAGCATACCGTTGGAAAGCTCTCTGAGAGTTCTACGACGGGGGCAGTGAGCTAGCTCGCTATGCCCTTTTCGGAGCTCAAAATCGAACGTTTTAATCAGTTTCGGGCCACTTTTCTTCTTTTGCACTGTTTTTCCATCCCGGATCGTACGTCGTGAGCTGTTAAAAGGACGACCAACTTACTCGTGGCACATTAGAGGACCCTACAATGCGTCGATATCACGTCTTTTGAGGATGCTGCGTTGTTGAAACGGATGGGTTGTCGTTAAGCCCATTGGGCCTTTTGAATGGGCCATATCTCTAGGCTGGGACTGTGAACCGTTAACACATAAAGGAATTGTGCCCTCAACATGACGGGTGCGATCATACCAGCACAAATGCACTGGATCCCATCAGAACTCCGAAGTTAAGCGTGCTTGGGCGAGAGTAGTACTTGGAAGGGTGACCCCCTAGGAAGTCCTCGTGTTGCACCCCCCTTTTCAAATTATTTTGCTCCGGTTAGGGTTGCGAAGATACTTTACCCACCACAAATCTATTATCAAATCCCACGGCACCTTGGGCAAGACAACTTCTCTTCACGTGGAGGCTGGGCCCAAAAACCGAGGGCGTAGGGCTTGTGACCAGGTCTCCGTCGCTATGGTGCCCATAACTTTTGATCCGTAAGGAGTTACGAGGCGCACAGCATACCGTTTGAAAGCTCTCCGAGAGCTCTACGACGGGGGCAGGTAGCTAGCTCGCCGTACCCTTTTCGGAGCTCAAAATCGAACGTTTTCATCAGTTTCGGGCTACTTGACTTTTTTTTCTCTGTTTTTCCATCCCGGATCGTACGTCGTGAGGTGTTAAAAGGACGACAACCTTACTCGCGGCACATTAGAGGACCTTACAATGCATCGATATCACGTCTTGCGAGGATGTTGCGTTGTTGAAGCGGATGGGTTGTCGTTAAGCCCATTGGTCCTTTTGAATGGGCCATATCTCTAGGCTGGGACTGTGAACCGTTAAGACATAAAGGAATTGTGCCCTCAACATGACGGGTGCGATCATACCAGCACTAATGCACCGGATCCCATCAGAACTCCAAAGTTAAGCGTGCTTGGGCGAGAGTAGTACTAGGATGGGTGACCCCCTGGGAAGTCCTCGTGTTGCACCCCCCTTTTCAATTTTTTTTGCTCCGGTTAGGGTTGCCAAGATACTTTACCCACCACATTTCTATTATCGAATCCCACGGCACCTTAGGCAAGACAACTTCTCTTCACGTGGAAGCTGGGCCCACAAACCGAGGGCGTAGGGCTTGTGACCAGGTCTCCGTCGCTACGGTGTCCATAACTTTTGATCCGTAAGGAGTTATGAGGCGCACAGCATACCGTTGGAAACCTCTCCGAGAGCTCTACGACGGGGGCATGTAGCTATCTCGCCGTTCCCTTTTCGGAGCTCAAAATCGAACATTTTCATCTGTTTCGGGCTACTTGTCTTCTTTTGCTCTGTTTTTCCGTCCCGAATCGTACGTCGTGAGCTGTTAAAAGGACGACAACCTTACTCGCGGCACATTAGAGGACCCTACAATGCGTCGATATCATGTCTTGCGAGGATGCTGCGTTGTTGAAGCGGATGTGTTGTCGTTAAGCCCATTAGGCCTTTTGAATGGGCCATATTCCTAGGCTGGGACTGTGAACTGTTAACACATAAAGGAATTGTGCCCTCAACATGACGGGTGCGATCATACCAGCACTAATGCACCGGATCCCATCAGAACTCCGAAGTTAAGCGTGCTGGGGCGAGAGTAGTACTAGGATGGGTGACCCCCTGGGAAGTCCTCGTGTTGCACCCCCCTTTTCAAATTCTTTTGCTCCGGTTAGGGTTGCCAAGATACTTTACCCACCACATTTCTATTATTGAATCCCATGGCACCTTGGGCAAGACAACTTCTCTTCACGTGGAGGCTGGGCCCGCAAACCGAGGGCGTAGGGCTTGTGACAAGGTCTCCGTCGCTCCGGTGCCCATAACTTTTGATCCGTAAGGAGTTACGCAGCGCACAACATACCGTTGGAAAGCTCTCCGAGAGCTCTACGACGGGGGTAGGTAGCTAGCTCGCCGTGCCCTTTTCGGAGCTCAAAATCGAACGTTTTCATCAGTTTCGGGCCACTTTTCTTCTTTTGCTATGTTTTTCTGTCCCGGATCGTACGTCGTGAGCTGTTAAAAGGACGACAACCTTACTCTCGGCACATTAGAGGACCCTACAATACGTCGATATCACGTCTTGCGAGGATGCTGCTTTGTTGAAGCGGATGGGTTGTCGTTAAGCCCATTGGGCCTTTTGAATGGGCCATATCTCTAGGCTTGGACTGTGAACCGTTAACACATAAAGGAATTGTGCCCTCAACATGACGGGTGCGATCATACCAGAACTAATGCACCGGATCCCATCGAAACTCCGAAGTTAAGCATGCTTGGGCGAGAGTAGTACTAGGATGGGTGACCCCCTCGGAAGTCCTCGTGTTGCACCCCACTTTTCTATTTTTTTTGCTCCGGTTAGGGTTGCCAAGATACTTTACCCACCACATTTCTATTATCGAATCCCACGGCACCGTGGGCAAGACAAATTTTCTTCACGTGGAGGCTGGGCCCGCAAACCGAGGGCGTAGGGCTTGTTACCAGGTCTCCGTCGCTCCGGTACCTATAACTTTTGATCCGTAAGGAGTTACGAGGCGCACAGTATACCGTTGGAAAGCTCTTTGAGAGCTCTACAACGGGGGCAGCTAGCTAGCTCGCTGTGCCCTTTTCGTAGCTCAAAATCGAACGTTTTCATCAGTTTCGGGCCACTTTTCTTCTTTTGCTCTGTTCTTCCGTCCCGGATCGTACGTCGTGAGTTGTTAAAAGGACGACAACCTTACTCGCGGCACATTAGAGGACCCTACAATGCGTCGATATCACGTCTTGCGAGGATGCTGCGTTGTTGAAGCGGATGGGTTGTCGTTAAGCCCATTGGGCCTTTTTAATGGGCCATATCTCTAGGCTGGGACTGTGAACCGTTAACACATAAAGGAATTGTGCCCTCAACATGACGGGTGCGATCATACCAGCACTAAAGCACCGGATCCCATTAGAACTCCGAAGTTAAGCGTGCTTGGACGAGAGTAGTACTAGGATGGGTGACCCCCTGGGAAGTCCTCGTGTTGCACCCCCCTTTTCAATTTTTTTTGCTCCGGTTAGGGTTGCCAAGATACTTTACCCACCACATTTCTATTATCGAATCCCACGGCACCTTGGGCAAGACAACTTTTCTTCACGTGGAGGCTGGGCCCGCAAACCGAGGGCGTAGGGCTTGTGACCAGGTCTCCGTCGCTCCGGTACCCATAACTTTTGATCCGTAAGGAGTTACGAGGCGCACAGTATACCGTTGGAAAGCCCTTTGAGAGCTCTACAACTGGGGCAGCTAGCTAGCTCGATGTGCCCTTTTCGGAGCTCAAAATCGAACGTTTTCATCAGTTTCGGGCCACTTTTCTTCTTTTGCTCTGTTCTTCCGTCCCGGATCGTACGTCGTGAGTTGTTAAAAGGATGACAACCATACTCGCGGCATATTAGAGGTCCCTACAACGCGTCGATATCATGTCTTGCGAGGATGCTGCGTTGTTGAAGCTGATGGGTTGTCATTAAGCCCATTGGGCCTTTTGAATGGGCCATATCTCTAGGCTGGGACTGTGAACCGTTAACACATAAAGGAATTGTGCCCTCAACATGACGGGTGCGATCATACCAGCACTAAGGCACCGGATCCCATCAGAACTCTGAAGTTAAGAATGCTTGGGTGAGAGTAGTACTAGGATGGGTGACCCCCTGGGAAGTCCTCGTGTTGCACCCCCTTTTCAATTTTTTTTGCTCCGGTTAGGGTTGCCAAGATACTTTACCCACCACATTTCTATTATCGAATCGCACGGCACCTTGGGCAAGACAACTTCTCTTCACGTGGAGGCTGGGCCCGCAAACCAAGGGCGTAGGGCTTGTGACCAGGTCTCCGTCGCTCCGGTACCCATAACTTTTGATCCGTAAGGAGTTACGAGGCGCACAGTATACCGTTGGAAAGCCCTTTGAGAGCTCTACAACTGGGGCAGCTAGCTAGCTCGATGTGCCCTTTTCGGAGCTCAAAATCGAACGTTTTCATCAGTTTCGGGCCACTTTTCTTCTTTTGCTCTGTTCTTCCGTCCCGGATCGTACGTCGTGAGTTGTTAAAAGGATGACAACCATACTCGCGGCATATTAGAGGTCCCTACAACGCGTCGATATCATGTCTTGCGAGGATGCTGCGTTGTTGAAGCTGATGGGTTGTCATTAAGCCCATTGGGCCTTTTGAATGGGCCATATCTCTAGGCTGGGACTGTGAACCGTTAACACATAAAGGAATTGTGCCCTCAACATGACGGGTGCGATCATACCAGCACTAAGGCACCGGATCCCATCAGAACTCTGAAGTTAAGAATGCTTGGGTGAGAGTAGTACTAGGATGGGTGACCCCCTGGGAAGTCCTTGTGTTGCACCCCCCTTTTCAATTTTTTTTTGCTCCGGTTAGGGTTGCCAAGATACTTGACCCACCACATTTCTATTATCGAATCCCACGGCACATTGGGCAAGACAACTTCTCTTCACGTGGAGGCTGGGCCCGCAAACCGAGGGCGTAGGGCTTGTGACCTGGTCTCCGTCGCTCCTGTGCCCATAACTTTTGATCCGTAAGGAGTTACGAGGCGCACAGCATACCGTTGGAAAGCTCTCTGAGAGCTCTACGACGGGGGCAGGTAGCTAGCTCGCCGTGCCCTTTTCGGAGCTCAAAATCGAACGTTTTCATCAGTTTCGGGCTACTTTTCTTCTTTTGCTCTGTTTTTCCATCCTGGATCGTACGTCATGAGCTGTTAAAAGGACGGCAACCTTACTCGCGGCACATTAGAGGACCCTACAATGCGTCGATATCACGTCTTGCGAGGATGATGCGTTGTTGAAGCGGATGGGTTGTCGTTAAGCCCATTGGGCCTTTTGAATGGGCCATATCTCTAGGCTGGGACTGTGAACCGTTAACACATAAAGGAATTGTGCCCTCAACATGACGGGTGCGATCATACCAGTACAAATGCACCGGATCCCATCAGAACTGCGAAGTTAAGCGTGCTTGGGCGAGAGTAGTACTAGGATGGGTGACCCCCTGGGAAGTCCTCGTGTTGCACCCCCTTTTCAATTTTTTTTGCTCCGGTTAGGGTTGCCAAGATACTTTACCCACCACATTTCTATTATCGAATCGCACGGCACCTTGGGCAAGACAACTTCTCTTCACGTGGAGGCTGGGCCCGCAAACCAAGGGCGTAGGTCTTGTGACCAGGTCTCCGTCGCTCCGGTGCCCATAACTTTTGATCCGTAAGGAGTTACGAGGCGCACAACATACCGTTGGAAAGCTCTCTGAGAGCTCTACGACGGGGGCAGCGAGCTAGCTTGCTGTGCCCTTTTCGGATCTCAAAATCGAACGTTTTCATCAGTTTCGGGCCACTTTTCTTCTTTTGCTCTGTTTTTTCGTCCCGGATCGTACGTCGTAAGCTGTTAAAAGGACGACAACCTTACTCGCGGCACATTAGAGGACCCTACAATGCGTCGATATCACGTCTTGCGAGGATGCTGCGTTGTTGAAGCGGATGGGTTGTCGTTAAGCCCATTGGGCCTTTTGAATGGGCCATATCTCTAGGCTGGGACTGTGAACCGTTAACACATAAAAGAATTGTGCCCTCACCAAGACGGGTGCGATCATACCAGCACTAATGCACCGGATCCCATTAGAACTCCGAAGTTAAGCGTGCTTGGACGAGAGTAGTACTAGGATGGGTGAGCCCTTGGGAAGTCCCCGTGCTGCACCCCCCTTTTCAATTTTTTTTGCTCCGGTTAGGGTTGCCAAGATACTTTTCCCACCACATTTCTATTATCAAATCCCACGGCACCTTGGGCAAGACAACTTCTCTTCACGTGGAGGCTGGGCCCGTAAACCGAGGGCGTAGGGCTTGTGACCAGGTCTCCGTCGCTACGGTGCCCATAACTTTTGATCTGTAAGGAGTTACGAGGCGCACATCATACCGTTGGAAAGCTCTCTGAGAGCTCTACAACGTGGGCAGCGAGCTAGCTCGCTGTGCCCTTTTCGGAGCTCAAAATCGAACGTTTTCATCAGTTTCGGGCCACTTTTCTTCTTTTGCTCTGTTTTTCCGTCCCGGATCGTACGTCGTGAGCTGTTAAAAGGACGACAACCTTACTCTTGGAACATTAGCGGACCCTACAATGCGTCGATATCACGTCTTGCGAGGATGCTACGTTTTTTAAGCGGATGGGTTGTCGTTAAGCCCATTGGGCCTTTTGAATGGGCAATATCTCTAGGCTGGGACTGTGAACCGTTAACACATAAAGGAATTGTGCCCTCAACATGACTGGTGCAATCATACCAGCACTAATGCACCGGATCCCATCAGAACTCCGAAGTTAAGCGTGCTTGGGCGAGAGTAGTACTAGGATGGGTGACCCCCTGGGAAGTCCTCGTGTTAAAATCCCATTTTCAATTTTTTTTACTCCGGTTAGGGTTGCCAAGATACTTTACCCACCACATTTCTATTATCGAATCCCACGGCACCTTGGGCAAGACAACTTCTCTACACGTGGAGGCTGGGCCAGCAAACCGAGGCCGTAGGGCTTGTGTCCAGGTCTCCGTCGCTCCGGTGCCCATAACTTTTGATCCATAAGGAGTTACGCGGCGCACAGCATACCGTTGGAAAGCTCTCCGAGAGCTCTACGACGGCGGTAGGTAGCTAGCCCGCCGTGCCCATTTCGGAGCTCAAAATCGAACGTTTTCATCAGTTTCGGGCCACTTTTCTTCTTTTGCTCTGTTTTTCCGTCCCGGATCGTACGTCGTGAGCTGTTAAAAGGACGACAACCTTACTCTTGGAACATTAGAGGACCCTACAATGCGTCGATATCACGTCTTGCGAGGATGCTACGTTTTTTAAGCGGATGGGTTGTCGTTAAGCCCATTGGGCCTTTTGAATGGGCAATATCTCTAGGCTGGGACTGTGAACCGTTAACACATAAAGGAATTGTGCCCTCAACATGACGGGTGCGATCATACCAGCACTAAGTCACCGGATCCCATCAGAACTCCGAAGTTAAGAGTGCTTGGGCGAGAGTAGTACTAAGATGGGTGACCCCCTGGGAAGTCCTCGTGTTGCACCCCACTTTTCAATTTTTTTTGCTCCGATTAGGGTTGCCAAGATACTTTACCCACCACATTTCTATTATCGAATCCCACGGCACCTTGGTCAAGACAACTTCTCTTCACATGGAGCCTGGGACCGCAAACCGAGGGCGTAGGGCTTCTGACCAGGTCTCCGTCGCTACGGTGCCCATAACTTTTGATCCGTAAGGAGTTACGAGGCGCACAGCAAACCGTTGGAAAGCACTCTTAGAGCTCTACGACGGGGGCAGCAAGCTAGCTTGCTGTGCCCTTTTCGGAGCTCAAAATCGAACGTTTTCATCAGTTTCGGGCCACTTTTCTTCTTTTGCTCTATTTTTCTGTCCCGGATCGTACGCCGTGAGCTGTTAAAAGGACGACAACCTTACTCGCGGCACATTAGAGGACCTTACAATGAGTCGATATCACATCTTGCTAGGATGCTGCATTGTTGAAGCGGATGGGTTGTCGTTAAGCCCATTGGGCCTTTTGAATGGGCCATATCTCTAGGCTGGGACTCTGAACCGTTAACACATAAAGGAATTGTGCCCTCAACATGACTGGTGCGATCATACCAGCATTAATGCAACGGATCCCATCAGAACTCCGAAGTTAAGCGTGCTTGGGCGAGTGTAGTACTAGGATGGGTGACCCCCTGGGAAGTCCTTGTGTTGCACCCCCCTTTTCAATTTTTTTTGCTCCGGTTAGGGTTGCCAAGATACTTTACCCACCATATTTCTATTATCGAATCCCACGGCACCTTGGGCAAGACAACTTCTTTTCACGTGGAGACTGGGCCCGCAAACCGAGGGCGTAGGGCTTGTGACCAGGTCTCCGTCGCTACGGTGCCCATAACTTTTGATCCGTAAGGAGTTACGAGGAGCACATCAAACCGTTGGAAAGCTCTCTGAGAGCTCTACGACGAGGGCAGCTAGCTTGCTCGCTGTGCCCTTTTCGGAGCTCAAAATCGAACGTTTTCATCAGTTTCGGGCCACTTTTCTTCTTTTGCTCTATTTTTCCTTCCCGGATCGTACGTCGTGAGCTGTTAAAAGGACGACAACCTTACTCGCGGCACATTAGAGGACCCTACAATGCATCGATATCACGTCTTGCGAGGATGCTACGTTGTTGAAGCGGATGGGTTGTCATTAAGCCCATTGGGCCTTTTGAATGGGCCATATCACTAGGCTGGTACTGTGAACCGTTAACACATAAAGGAATTGTGCCCTCAATATGACGGGTGCGATCATACCAGCTCTAATGCACCGGATCCCATCAGAACTCCGAAGTTAAGCGTGCTTGGGCGAGAGTAGTACTAGGATGGGTGACCCCTTGGGAAGTCCTCGTGTTGCACCCCCCTTTTCAATTTTTTTTGCTCCGGTTAGGGTTGCCAAGATACTTTACCCACCACATTTCTATTATCGAATCCCACGGCACCTTGGGCAAGACAACTTCTCTTCACGTGGCGGTTGGGCCCGCAAACCGAGGGCGTAGGGCTTGTGACCAGGTCTCCGTCGCTCCGGTGCCCATAACTTTTGATCCGTAAGGAGTGACGCGGCGCACAGCATACCGTTGGAAAGCTCTCCGAGAGCTCTACGACTGGGGCAGCTAGCTAGCTTGCCGTGCCCTTTTCAGAGCTCAAAATCGAACGTTTTCATCAGTTTCGGGCTACTTTTCTTCTTTTGCTCTGTTTTTCCGTCCCGGATCGTACGTCGTGAGCTGTTAAAAGGACGACAACCTTACTCGCAGCACATTAGAGGACCCTACAATGAGTCGATATCACTTCTTGCGAGGATGCTGCGTTGTTGAAGCGGATGGGTTGTTGTTAAGCCCATTGGGCCTTTTGAATGGGCCATATCTCTAGGCTGGGACTGTGAACCGTTAACACATAAAGGAATTGTGCCTTCAAAATGATGGGTGCGATCATACCAGCACTAATGCACCGGATCCCATCAGAACTCCGAAGTTAAGCGTGCTTGGGCGAGAGTAGTACTAGGATGGGTGACCCCCTGGGAAGTCCTCGTGTTGCACCCCCCTTTTCAATTTTTTTTGCTCCGGTAAGGGTTGCCAATATACGTTACCCACCACATTTCTATTATCGAATCCCACGGCACCTTGGGCAAGACAACTTCTCTTCACGTGGCGGTTGGGCCCGCAAACCGAGGGCGTAGGGCTTGTGACCAGGTCTCCGTCGCTCCGGTGCCCATAACTTTTGATCCGTAAGGAGTGACGCGGCGCACAGCATACCGTTGGAAAGCTCTCCGAGAGCTCTACGACTGGGGCAGCTAGCTAGCTTGCCGTGCCCTTTTCAGAGCTCAAAATCGAACGTTTTCATCAGTTTCGGGCCACTTTTCTTCTTTTGCTCTGTTTTTCCGTCCCGGATCGTACGTCGTGAGCTGTTAAAAGGACGACAACCTTACTCGCAGCACATTAGAGGACCCTACAATGCATCGATATCACGTCTTGCGAGGTTGCTGCGTTGTTGAAGCGGATGGGTTGTCGTTAAGCCCATTGGGCCTTTTGAATGGGCCATATCTCTAGGCTGGGACTGTGAACCGTTAACACATAAAGGAATTGTGCCCTCAACATGACGGGTTCGATCATACCAGCACTAATGCACCGGATCCCACCAGAACTCCGAAGTTAAGCGTGCTTGGGCGAGAGTAGTACTAGGATGGGTGACCCCCTGGGAAGTCCTCGTGTTGCACCCCCATTTTCAATTTTTTTTGCTCCGGTTAGGGTTGCCAAGATACTTTACCCACCACATTTCTATTATCGAATCCCACGGCACCTTGAGCAAGACAACTTCTCTTCACGTGGAGGCTGGGCCCGCAAACCGAGGGCGTAGGGCTTGTGACCAGGTCTCCGTCGCTCCGGTGCCCATAACTTTTGATCCGTAAGGAGTTACGCGGCGCACAGCATACCGTTGGAAAGCACTCCGAGAGCTCTACGATGGGGGGAGGTAGCTAGCTCGCCGTGCCCTTTTCGGAGCTCAAAATCGAACGTTTTCATCAGTTTCGTGCTACTTTTCTTCTTTTGCTCTATTTTTCCGTCCCGGATCATACGTCGTGAGCTGTTAAAAGGACGACAACCTTACTCGTGGCACATTAGAGGACCCTACAATGCGCCGATATCACGTCTTGCGAGGATGCTGCGTTGTTGAAGCGGATGGGTTGTCGTTAAGCCCATTGGGCCTTTTGAATAGGCCATATCTCTAGGCTGGGACTGTGAACCGTTAACACATAAAGGAATTGTGCCCTCAACATGACGGGTGCGATCATACCAGCACTAATGCACCGGATCCCATCAGAACTCCGAACTTAAGCGTGCTTGGGCGAGAGTAGTACTAGGATGGGTGACCCCCTGGGCAGTCCTCGTGTTGCACCCCCCTTTTCAATTTTTTTTGCTCCGGTTAGGGTTGCCAAGATACTTTACCCACCACATTTCTATTATCGAATCCCACGGCACCTTGGGCAAGACAACTTCTCTTCACGTGGAGGCTGGTCCCGCAAACCGAGGGCATAGGGCTTGTGACCAGGTCTCCGTCGCTACGGTGCCCATAACTTTTGATCCGTAAGGAGTTACGAGGCGCACAGCATACCGTTGGAAAGCTCTCTGAGGGCTCTACGACGAGGGCAGCGAGCAGGCTCCCTGTGCCCTTTTTGGAGCTCAAAATCGAACGTATTCATCAGTTTCGGGCGACTTTTCTTCTTTTGCTCTGTTTTTCGTCCCGGATCGTAAGTCGTGAGCTGTTAAAAGGACGACAACCTTACTCGCGGCACATTAGAGGACCCTACAATGCGTCGATATCACATCTTGCGAGGATGCTGCGTTGTTGAAGCGGATGGGTTGTCGTTAAGCCCATTGGGCCTTTTGAATGGGCCATATCTCTAGGCTGGGACTGTGAACCGTTAACACATAAAGGAATTGTGCCCTCAACATTACGGGTGGGATCATACCAGCACTAATGCACCGGATCCCATCAGAATTCCGAAGTTAAGCGTGCTTGGGCGAGAGTAGTACTAGGATGGGTGACCCCCTGGGAAGTCCTCGTGTTGCACCCACCTTTTCAATTTTTTTTGCTCCGGTTAGGGTTGCCAAGATACTTTACCCACCACATTTCTATTATCGAATGCCACGGCACCTTGGGCAAGACAACTTCTCTTCACGTGGAGGCTGGGCCCGCAAACCGAGGGCGTAGGGCTTGTGACCAGGTCTCCGTCGCTCCGGTGCCCATAACTTTTGATCCGTAAGGAGTTACGCGGCGCACAGCATACCGTTGGAAAGCTCTCCGAGAGCTCTACGATGGGGGCAGCTAGTTAGCTCACCGTGCCCTTTTCGGAGCTCAGAATCGAACGTTTTCATCAGTTTCGGGCCACTTTTCTTCTTTTACTCTGTTTTTCGGTCCCGGATCGTACGTCGTGAGCTGTTAAAAGGACGACAACCTTACTCGCGGCACATTAGAGGACCCTACAATGCGTCGATATCACGTCTTGCAAGGTTGCTGCGTTGTTGAAGCGGATGGGTTGTCGTTAAACCCATTGGGCCTTTTGAATGGGCCATATCTCTAGGCTGGGACTGTGAACCGTTAACACATAAAGGAATTGTGCCCTCAACATGATGGGTGCGATCATACCAGCACTAATGCACCGGATCCCATCAGAACTACGAAGTTAAGCGTGCTTGGGCGAGAGTAGTACTAGGATGGGTGACCCCCTGGGAAGTCCTCGTGTTGCACCCCCCTTTTCAATTTTTTTTGCTCCGGTTAGGGTTCCAAGATACTTTACCCACCACATTTCTATTATCGAATCCCACGGCACCTTGGGCAAGACAACTTCTCTTCACGTGGAGGCTGGGCCCGCAAACCGAGGGCGTAGGGCTTGTGACCAGGTCTCCGTCGCTACGGTGCCCATAACTTTTGATCCGTAAAGAGTTACGAGGCGTACAGCATACCGTTGGAAAGCTCTCTGAGAGCTCTACGACGAGGGCAGTGAGCTAGCTCACTGTGCCCTTTTCGGAGCTCAAAATCGAACGTTTTCAT
The DNA here is from genome assembly GCA_037974665.1 of Ehretia macrophylla. Classification (NCBI taxonomy): domain Eukaryota; kingdom Viridiplantae; phylum Streptophyta; class Magnoliopsida; order Boraginales; family Ehretiaceae; genus Ehretia; species Ehretia macrophylla. The sequence continues at coordinate 2,413,715 of CM075780.1, forward strand.
CAGTTTTGGGCCAATTTTCTTCTTTTGCTCTGTTTTTCCGTCCCGGATCGTACGTCGTGAGATGTTAAAAGGACGACAACCTTACTCGCGGCACATTAGAGGACCCTACAATGTGTCGATATCACGTCTTGCGAGGATGCTGCGTTGTTGAAGCGTATAGGTTGTCGTTAAGCCCATTGGGCCTTTTGAATGGGCCATATCTCTAGGCTGGGACTGTGAACCGTTAACACATAAAGGAATTGTGCCCTCAACATGACGGGTGCGATCATAACAGCACTAATGCACCGGATCCCATCAGAACTCCGAAGTTAAGTGTGCTTGGGCGAGAGTAGTACAAGGATGGGTGACCCCCTGGGAAGTCCTCGTGTTGCACCCCCCTTTTCAATTTTTTTTGCTCCGGTTAGGGTTGCCAAGATACTTTACCCACCACATTTCTATTATCGAATCCCACGGCACCTTGGGCAAGACAACTTCTCTTCACGTGGAGGCTGGGCCCGCAAACCGAGGGTGTAGGGCTTGTGACCAGGTCTCCGTCGCTCCGGTGCCCATAACTTTTGATCCGTAAGGAGTTACGCGGCGCACAGCATACCGTTGGAAAGCTCTCCGAGTGCTCTACGACGGGGGCAGGTAGCTAGCTCGCCGTGCCCTTTTCGGAGCTCAAAATCAAACGTTTTCATCGGTTTCGGGCTACTTTTCTTCTTTTGCTCTGTTTTTCCGTCCCGGATCGTACGTCGTGAGTTGTTAAAAGGACGACAACCTTACTCGCGGCACATTAGAGGACCCTACAATGCGTCGATATCACGTCTTGCGAGGTTGCTGCATTGTTGAAGCGGATGGGTTGTCGTTAAGCCCATTGGGCCTTTTGAATGGGCCATATCTCTAGGCTGGGACTGTGAACCGTTAACACATAAAGGAATTGTGCCCTCAACATGACGGGTGCGATCATACCAGCACTAATGCACCAGATCCCATCAGAACTCCGAAGTTAAGCTTGCTTGGGCGAGAGTAGTACTAGGATGGGTGACCCCCTGGGAAGTCCTCGTGTTGCACCCCCCTTTTCAATTTTTTTTGCTCCGGTTAGGGTTGCCAAGATACTTTACCCACCACATTTCTATTATCGAATCCCACGGCACCTTGGGCAAGACAACTTCTCTTCACGTGGAGGCTGGGCCCGCAAACCGGTGCCCATAACTTTTGATCCGTAAGGAGTTACGAGGCGCACAGCATACCGTTGGAAAGCTCTCTGAGAGCTCTACGACGAGGGCAGTGAGCTAGCTTGCCGTACCCTTTTCGGAGCTCAAAATCGAACGTTTTCATCAGTTTCGGGTCAATTTTCTTCTTTTGCTCGGTTTTTCCGTCCCGGATCGTACGTCGTGAGCTGTTAAAAGGACGACAACCTTACTCGCGGCACATTAGAGGACCCTACAATGCGTCGGTATCACGTCCTGCGAGGATGCTGCGTTGTTGAAGCGGATGGGTTGTCGTTAAGCCCATTGGGCCTTTTGAATGAGCCATATCTCTAGGCTGGGACTGTGAACCGTTAACACATAAAGGAATTGTGCCCTCAACATGACGGGTGCGATCATACCAGCACTAATGCTCCCGATCCCATCAGAACTCCGAAGTTAAGCTTGCTTGGGCGAGAGTAGTACTAGGATGGGTGACCCCCTGGGAAGTCCTCGTGTTGCACCCCCCTTTTCAATTTTTTTTGCTCCGGTTAGGGTTGCCAAGATACTTTACCCACCACATTTCTATTATCGAAACCCACGGCACCTTGGGCAAGACAACTTCTCTTCACGTGGAGGCTGGGCCCGCAAACCGAGGGCGTAGGGCTTGTGACCAGGTCTCCGTCGCTCCGGTGCCCATAACTTTTGATCCGTAAGGAGATACACGGCGCACAGCATACCGTTGGAAAGCTCTCCGAGAGCTCTACGATGGGGGTAGCTAGCTAGCTCGCCGTGCCCTTTTCGGAGCTGAAAATCGAACGTTTTCATCAGTTTCGGGCCATTTTTCTTCTTTTGCTATGTTTTTCCGTCCCGGATCGTACGTCGTGAGCTGTTAAAAGGACGACAACCTTACTCGCGGCACATTAGAGGACCCTACAATGCGTCGGTATCACGTCCTACGAGGATGCTGCGTTGTTGAAGCGGATGGGTTGTCGTTAAGCCCATTGGGCCTTTTGAATGGGCCATATCTCTAGGCTGGGACTGTGAACCGTTAACACATAAAGGAATTGTGCCCTCAACATGACGGGTGCCATCATACCAGCACTAATGCTCCCGATCCCATCAGAACTCCGAAGTTAAGCGTGCTTGGGCGAGAGTAGTACTAGGATGGGTGACCCCCTGGGAAGTCCTCGTGTTGCACCCCTCTTTTCAATTTTTTTTGCTCCGGTTAGGGTTGCCAAGATACTTTACCCACCACATTTCTATTATCGAATCCCACGGCACCTTGGGCAAGACAACTTCTCTTCACGTGGAGGCTGGGCCCGCAAACCGAGGGCGTAGGGCTTGTGACCAGGTCTCCGTCGCTCCGGTGCCCATAACTTTTGATCCGTAAGGAGTTACGCGGCGCACAGCATACCGTTGGAAAGCTCTCCGAGAGCTCTACGATGGGGGTAGCTAGCTAGCTCGCCGTGCCCTTTTCGGAGCTGAAAATCGAACGTTTTCATCAGTTTCGGGCCACTTTTCTTCTTTTGCTATGTTTTTCCGTCCCGGATCGTACGTCGTGAGCTGTTAAAAGGACGACAACCTTACTCGCGGCACATTAGAGGACCCTACAATGCGTCGGTATCACGTCCTACGAGGATGCTGCGTTGTTGAAGCGGATGGGTTGTCGTTAAGCCCATTGGGCCTTTTGAATGGGCCATATCTCTAGGCTGGGACTGTGAACCGGTAACACATAAAGGAATTGTGCCCTCAACATGACGGGTGCGATCATACCAGCACTAATGCTCCCGATCCCATCAGAACTCCGAAGTTAAGCGTGCTTGGGCGAGAGTAGTACTAGGATGGGTGACCCCCTGGGAAGTCCTCGTGTTGCACCCCCCTTTTCAATTTTTTTTGCTCCGGTTAGGGTTGCCAAAATACTTTACCGACCACATTTCTATTATCGAATCCCACGGCACCTTGGGGAAGACAACTTCTCTTCACGTGGAGGCTGGGCCCGCAAACCAAGGGCGTAGGGCTTGTGACCAGGTCTCCGTCGCTACGGTGCCCATAATTTTTGATCCGTAAGGAGTTACGAGGCGCACAGCATACCGTTGGAAAGCTCTCTGAGAGCTCTACGACAGGGGCAGCGAGCAAGCTCGCGGTGCCCTTTTCAGAGCTCAAAATCGAACGTTTTAATCAGTTTCGGGCCCCTTTTCTTCTTTTGCTTTGTTTTTCCGTCCCGGATCGTACGTCGTGAGCTGTTAAAAGGACGACAACCTTACTCGCGGCACATTTGAGGACCCTACAATGCGTCGATATCACGTCTTGCGAGGATGCTGCGTTGTTGAAGCGGATGGGTTGTCGTTAAGCCCATTGGGCCTTTTGAATGGGCCATATCTCTAGGCTGGGACTGTGAACCGTTAACACATAAAGGAATTGTGCCCTCAACATGACGGGTGCGATCACACCAGCACTAATGCACCGGATCCCATCAGAACTCCGAAGTTAAGCGTGCTTGGGCGAGAGTAGTACTAGGATGGGTGACCCCCTGGGAAGTCCTCGTGTTGCACCCCCTTTTTCAATTTTTTTTGCTCCGGTTAGGGTTGCCAAGATACTTTACCCACCGCATTTCTATTATCGAATCCCACGGCACCTTGGGCAAGACAACTTCTCTTCACGTGGAGGTTGGGCCCGCAAACCGAGGGCGTAGGGCTTGTGACCAAGTCTCCGTCGCTCCGGTGCCCATAACTTTTGATCCGTAAGGAGTTACGCGGCGCACAGCATACCGTTGGAAAGCTCTCCGAGAGCTCTACGACGGGGGCAGCTAGCTAGCTCGCCATGCCCTTTTCGGAGCTGAAAATCGAACATTTTCATCAGTTTCGGGCCACTTTTCTTCTTTTGCTCTGTTTTTCCATCCCGGATCGTACGTCGTGAGCTGTTAAAAGGACGACAACCTTACTCGCGGCACATTAGAGGACCCTACAATGCGTCGATATCACGTCTTGCGAGGTTGCTGCGTTGTTGAAGCGGATGGGTTGTCGTTAAGCCCATTGGACCTTTTGAATGGGCCATAGCTCTAGGCTGGGATTGTGAACCGTTAACACATAAAGGAATTGTGCCCTCAACATGACGGGTGCGATCATACCAGCACTAATGCACCGGATCCCATCAGAACTCCGAAGTTAAGCGTGCTTGGGCGAGAGTAATACTAGGATGGGTGACCCCCTAGGAAGTCCTCGTGTTGCACCCCCCTTTTCAATTTTTTTTGCTCCGGTTAGGGTTGCCAAGATACTTTACCCACCATATTTCTATTATCGAATCCCACGGCACCTTGGGGAAGACAACTTCTCTTCACGTGGAGGCTGGGACCGCAAACCGAGGGCGTAGGGCTTGTGACCAGGTCTCCGTCGCTACGGTGCCCATAACTTTTGATCCGTAAGGAGTTACGAGGCGCACAGCATACCGTTGGAAAGCTCTCTGAGAGCTCTACGACGGGGGCATCGGTCTAGCTCGCCATGCCCTTTTCGGAGCTCAAAATCGAACGTTTTAATCAGTTTCGGGCCACTTCTCTTCTTTTGCTCTGTTTTTCCGTCCCGGATCGTACGTCGTGAGCTGTTAAAAGGACGACAACCTTACTCGCGGCACATTAGAGGACCCTACAATGCGTCGATATCACGTCTTGCGAGGATGCTGCGTTGTTGAAGCAGATGGGTTGTCGTTAAGCCCATTGGGCCTTTTGAATGGGCCATATCTCTAGGCTGGGACTGTGAACCGTTAACACATAAAGGAATTGTGCCCTCAACATGACGGGTGCGATCATACCAGCACTAATGCACCGGATCCCATCAGAACTCCGAAGTTAAGCGTGCTTGGGCGACAGTAGTACTAGGATGGGTGACCCCCTAGGAAGTCCTCGTGTTGCACCCCCCTTTTCAATTTTTTTTGCTCCGGTTAGGGTAGCCAAGATTCTTTACCCACCACATTTCTATTATCGAATCCCACGGCACCTTGGGGAAGACAACTTCTCTACACATGGAGGATGGGCCCACAAACCGAGGGCGTAGGGCTTGTGACCAGGTCTCCGTCGCTCCGGTGCCCATAACTTTTGGTCCGTAAGGAGTTACGCGGCGTACAGCATACCGTTGGAAAGCTCTCCGAGAGCTCTACGACGGGGGCAGCTAGCTAGCTCGGCGTGCCCTTTTCGGAGCTGAAAATCGAACGTTTTCATCAGTTTCGGGCCACTTTTCTTCTTTTGCTCTGTTTTTCCGTCCCGGATCGTACGTCGTGAGCTGTTAAAAGGACGACAACCTTACTCGCGGCACATTAGAGGACCCTACAATGCGTCGATATCACGTCTTGCGAGGATGCTGCGTTGTTGAAGCGGATGGGTTGTCGTTAAGCCCATTGGACCTTTTGAATGGGCCATAGCTCTAGGCTGGGACTGTGAACCGTTAACACATAAAGGAATTGTGCGCTCAACATGACGGGTGCGATCATACCAGCACTAATGCACCGGATCCCATCAGAACTCCGATGTTAAGCGTGGTTGGGCGAGGGTAGTACTAGGATGGGTGACCCCCTAGGAAGTCCTCGTGTTGCACCCCCCTTTTCAATTTTTTTTGCTCCGGTGAGGGTTGCCAAGATACTTTACCCACCACATTTCTATTATCGAATCCCACGGCACCTTGGGCAAGACAACTTCTCTTCACGTGGAGGATGGGCCCGCAAACCGAGGGCGTAGGGCTTGTGACCAGGTCTCCGTCGCTCCGGTGCCCATCACTTTTGATTCGTAAGGAGTTACGCGGCGCACAACATACCGTTGGAAAGCTCTCCGAGAGATCTACGACGGGGGCAGCTAGCTAGCTCGCTGTGCCCTTTTCGGAGCTCAAAATCGAACGTTTTCATCAATTTCGGGCCACTTTTCTTTTTTTGCTCTGTTTTTCCGTCCCGGATCGTACGTCGTGAGCTGTTAAAAGGACGACAACCTTACTCGCAGCACATTAGAGGACCCTACAATGCATCGATATCACGTCTTGCGAGGATGCTGCGTTGTTGAAGCGGATGGGTTGTCGTTAAGCCCATTGGGCCTTTTAAATGGGCCATATCTCTAGACTGGGACTGTGAACCGTTAACACATAAAGGAATTGTGCCCTCAACATGACGGGTGCGATCATACCAGCACTAATGCACCGGATCCCATCAAAACTCCGAAGTTAAGCGTGCTTGGGCGAGAGTAGTACTAGGATGGGTGACCCCCTGGGAAGTCCTCGGGTTGCACCCCCCTTTTCAATTTTTTTTGCTCCGGTTAGGGTTGCCAAGATACTTTACCCACCACATTTCTATTATCGAATCCCACGGCACCTTGGGGAAGACAACTTCTCTTCACGTGGAGGCTGGGCCCGGAAACCGAGGGCGTAGGGCTTGTGACCAGGTCTCCGTCGCTACGGTGCCCATAGCTTTTGATCCGTAAGGAGTCACGAGGCGCACAGCATACCGTTGGAAAGCTCTCCGAGAGCTCTACGACGGGGGCAGCTAGCTAGCTCGCCGTACCCTTTTCGGAGCTGAAAATCGAACGTTTTCATCAGTTTCGGGTCACTTTTCTTCTTTTGCTATGTTTTTCCGTCTCGGATCGTACGTCGTGAGCTGTTAAAAGGACGACAACCTTACTCGCTGCACATTAGAGGACCCTACAATGCGTCGATATCACGTCCTGCGAGGATGCTGCGTTGTTGAAGCGGATGGGTTGTCGTTAAGCCCATTGGGCCTTTTGAATGGGCCATATCTCTAGGCTGGGACTGTGAATGTTAACACATAAAGGAATTGTGCCCTCAACATGACGGGTGCGATCATACCAGCACTAATGCTCCCGATCCCATCAGAACTCCGAAGTTAAGCGTGCTTGGGCGAGAGTAGTACTAGGATGGGTGACCCCTTGGGAAGTCCTCGTGTTGCACCCCCCTTTTCAATTTTTTTTGCTCCGGTTAGGGTTGCCAAAATACTTTACCCACCACATTTCTATTATCGAATCCCACGACACCTTGGGAAAGACAACTTCCCTTCACGTGGAGGCTGGGCCCGTAAACCGAGGGCGTAGGGCTTGTGACCAGGTCTCCGTCGCTACGGTGCCCATAACTTTTGATCCGTAAGGAGTTACGAGGCGCACAGCATACCGTTGGAAAGCTCTCTGAGAGCTCTACGACGCGGGCAGCGAGCTAGCTCGCCTTGCCCTTTTCAGAGCTCAAAATCGAACGTTTTAATCAGTTTCGGGCCACTTTTCTTCATTTGCTCTGTTTTTCCGTCCCGAATCGTACGTCGTGAGCTGTTAAAAGGACGACAACCTTACTCGCGGCACATTAGAGGACCCTACAATGCGTCGATATCACGTCTTGCGAGGATGCTGCGTTGTTGAAGCGGATGGGTTGTCGTTAAGCCCATTGGGCCTTTTGAATGGGCCATATCTCTAGGTTGGGACTGTGAACCGTTAACACATAAAGGAATTGTGCCCTCAACATGACGGGTGTGATCATACCAGCACTAATGCACCGGATCCCAACAGAACTCCGAAGTTAAGCGTGCTTGGGCGAGAGTAGTACTAGGATGGGTGACCCCCTGGGAAGTCCTCGTGTTGCACCCCCCTTTTCAATTTTTTTTGCTCCGGTTAGGGTTGCCAAGATACTTTACCCACCACATTTCTATTATCGAATCCCACGGCACCTTAGGCAAGACAACTTCTCTTCACGTGGAGGATGGGCCCGCAAACCGAGGGCGTAGGGCTTGTGACCAGGTCTCCGTCGCTCCGGTGCCCATAACTTTTGATTCGTAAGGAGTTACGCGGCGCACAGCATACCGTTGGAAAGCTCTCCGAAAGCTCTACGACGGGGGCAGCTAGCTAGCTCGCCGTGCCCTTTTCGGAGCTGAAAATCGAACATTTTCATCAGTTTCGGGCCACTTTTCTTCTTTTGCTCTGTTTTTCCATCCCGGATCGTACATCGTGAGCTGTTAAAAGGACGACAACCTTACTCGCGGCACATTAGAGGACCCTACAATGCGTCGATATCACGTCTTGCGAGGTTGCAGCGTTGTTGAAGAGGATGGGTTGTCGTTAAGCCCATTGGACCTTTTGAATGGGCCATAGCTCTAGGCTGGGATTGTGAACCGTTAACACATAAAGGAATTGTGCCCTCAACATGACGGGTGCGATCATACCAGCACTAATGCACCGGATCCCATCAGAACTCCGAAGTTAAGCGTGCTTGGGCGAGAGTAGTACTAGGATGGGTGACCCCCTAGGAAGTCCTCGTGTTGCACCCCCCTTTTCAATTTTTTTTGCTCCGGTTAGGGTTGCCAAGATACTTTACCCACCACATTTCTATTATCGAATCCCACGGCACCTTGGGGAAGACAACTTCTCTTCACGTGGAGGCTGGGCCCGCAAACCGAGGGCGTAGGGCTTGTGACCAGGTCTCCGTCGCTACGGTGCCCATAACTTTTGATCCGTAGGGAGTTACGAGGCGCACAGCATACCGTTGGAAAGCTCTCTGAGAGCTCTACGACGGGGGCAGCGAGCTAGCTCGCCGTGCCCTTTTCGGAGCTGAAAATCAAACATTTTCATCAGTTTCGGGCCACTTTTCTTCTTTTGTTCTGTTTTTCCGTCCCGGATCGTACATCGTGAGCTGTTAAAAGGACGACAACCTTACTCGCGGCACATTAGAGGACCCTACAATGCGTCGATATCACGTCTTGCGAGGTTGCTGCGTTGTTGAAGCGGATGGGTTGTCGTTAAGCCCATTGGACCTTTTGAATGGGCCATAGCTCTAGGCTGGGATTGTGAACCGTTAACACATAAAGGAATTGTGCCCTCAACATGACGGGTGCGATCATACCAGCACTAATGCACCGGATCCCATCAGAACTCCGAAGTTAAGCGTGCTTGGGCGAGAGTAGTACTAGGATGGGTGACCCCCTAGGAAGTCCTCGTGTTGCACCCCCCTTTTCAATTTTTTTTGCTCCGGTTAGGGTTGCCAAGATACTTTACCCACCACATTTCTATTATCGAATCCCACGGCACCTTGGGGAAGACAACTTCTCTTCACGTGGAGGCTGGGCCCGCAAACCGAGGGCGTAGGGCTTGTGACCAGGTCTCCGTCGCTACGGTGCCCATAACTATTGATCCGTAAAGAGTTACGAGGCGCACAGCATACCGTTGGAAAGCTCTCTGAGAGCTCTACGACGGGGGCAGCGAGCGAGCTCGCTGTGCCCTTTTCGGAGCTCAAAATCGAACGTTTTAATCAGTTTCGGGCCACTTTTCTTCTTTTGCTCTGTTTTTTCGTCCCGGATCGTACGTCGTGAGCTGTTAAAAGGACGACAACCTTACTCGCGGTACATTAGAGGACCCTACAATGCGTCGATATCACGTCTTGCGAGGATGCTGCGTTGTTGAAGCGGATGGGTTGTCGTTAAGCCCATTGGGCCTTTTGAATGGTCCATATCTCTAGGCTGGGACTGTGAACCGTTAACACATAAAGGAATTGTGCCCTCAACATGACGGGTGCGATCATACCAGCACTAATGCACCGCATCCCATCAGAACTCCGAAGTTAAGCGTGCTTGGGCGAGAGTAGTACTAGGATGGGTGACCCCCTGGGAAGTCCTCGTGTTGCACCCCCCTTATCAATTTTTTTTGCTCCGGTTAGGGTTGCCAAGATACTTTACCTACCACATTTCTATTATCGAATCCCACGGCACCTTGGGGAAGACAACTTCTCTTCACGTGGAGGATGGGCCCACAAACCGAGGGCGTAGGGCTTGTGACCAGGTCTCCGTCGCTCCGGTGCCCATAACTTTTGATCCGTAAGGAGTTACGCGGCACACAGCATACCGTTGGAAAGCTCTCCGAGAGCTCTACGACGGGGGCAGCTAGCTAGCTCGGCGTGCCCTTTTCGGAGCTGAAAATCGAACGTTTTCATCAGTTTCGGGCCACTTTTCTTCTTTTGCTCTGTTTTTCCGTCCCGGATCGTACGTCGTGAGCTGTTAAAATGACGACAACCTTACTCGCGGCACATTAGAGGACCCTACAGTGCGTCGATATCACGTCTTGCGAGGATGCTGCGTTGTTGAAGCGGATGGGTTGTCGTTAAGCCCATTGGACCTTTTGAATGGGCCATAGCTCTAGGCTGGGACTGTGAACCGTTAACACATAAAGGAATTGTGCCCTCAACATGACGGGTGCGATCATACCAGCACTAATGCACCGGATCACATCAGAACTCCGAAGTTAAGCGTGCTTGGGCGAGAGTAGTACTAGGATGGGTGACCCCCTGGGAAGTCCTCGTGTTGCACCCCCCTTTTCAATTTTTTTTGCTCCGGTTAGGGTTGCCAAGATACTTTACCCGCCACATTTCTATTATCGAATCCCACGGCACCTTGGGGAAGACAACTTCTCTTCACGTGGAGGCTGGGCCCGGAAACCGAGGGCGTAGGGCTTGTGACCAGGTCTCCGTCGCTACAGTGCCCATAACTTTTGATCCGTAAGGAGTTACGAGGCGCACCGCATACCGTTGGAAAGCTCTCTGAGAGGTCTACGACGGGGGTAGCGAGCCAGCACGCTGTGCCCTTTTCGGAGCTCAAAATCAAACGTTTTCATCAGTTTCGGGCCACTTTTCTACTTTTGCTCTGTTTTTCCGTCCCGGATCGTACGTCATGAGCTGTTAAAAGGACGACAACCTTACTCCCGGCACATTAGAGGACCCAACAATGCGTCGATATCACGTCTTGCGAGGATGCTGAGTTGTTGAAGCGGATGGGTTGTCGTTAAGCCCATTGGACCTTTTGAATGGGCCATATCTCTAGACTGGGACTGTGAATCGTTAACACATAACGGAATTGTGCCCTCAACATGACTGGTGCGATCATACCAGCACTAATGCACCGGATCCCATCAGAACTCCGAAGTTAAGCGTGCTTGGGCGAGAGTAGTACTAGGATGGGTGACCCCCTGGGAAGTCCTCGTGTTGCACCCCCCTTTTCAATTTTTTTTGCTCCGGTTAGGGTTGCCAAGATACTTTACCCGCCACATTTCTATTATCGAATCCCACGGCACCTTGGGGAAGACAACTTCTCTTCACGTGGAGGCTGGGCCCGGAAACCGAGGGCGTAGGGCTTGTGACCAGGTCTCCGTCGCTACGGTGCCCATAACTTTTAATTCGTAAGGAGTTACGAGGCGCACAGCATACCGTTGGAAAGCTCTCTGAGAGCTCTACGACGGGGGCTACGAGCTAGCTCGCCGTGCCCTTTTCGGAGCTCAAAATCGAACGTTTTCATCATTTTCGGGCCACTTTTCTTCTTTTGCTCTGTTTTTTCGTCCCGGATCGTACGTCGTGAGCTGTTAAAAGGACGACAACCTTACTCGCGGCACATTAGAGGACCCTACAATGCGTCGATATCACGTCTTGCGAGGATGCTGCGTTGTTGAAGCGGATGGGTTGTCGTTAAGCCCATTGGGCCTTTTGAATGGGCCATATCTCTAGGCTGGGACTGTGAACCGTTAACACATAAAGGAATTGTGCCCTCAACATGACGGGTGCGATCATACCAGCACTAATGCACCGGATCCCATCAGAACTCCGAAGTTAAGCGTGCTTGGGCGAGAGTAGTACTAGGATGGGTAACCCCCTGGGAAGTCCTCATGTTGCACCCCCCTTTTCAATTTTTTTTGCTCCGGTTAGGGTTGCCAAGATACTTTACCCACCACATTTCTATTATCGAATCCCACGGCACCTTGGGCAAGACAACTTCTCTTCACATGGAGGCTGGGCCCGCAAACCGAGGGAATAGGGCTTGTGACCAGGTCTCCGTCGCTACGGTGCCCATAACTTTGGATCCGTAAGGAGTTACGAGGCGCACAGCATACTGTTGGAAAGCTCTCTGAGAGCCCTACGACGGGTGTAGCGAGTTAGCTCGCTGTGCCCTTTTCGGAGCTCAAAATCGAACGTTTTCATCAGTTTCGCACCACTTTTCTTCTTTTGCTCTGTTTTTCTATCCCGGATCGTACGTCGTGAGCTGTTAAAAGGATGACAACCTTACTCGCGGCACATTAGACGACCCTACAATGCATCGATATCACATCTTGCGAGGATGCTGCGTTGTTGAAGCGGATGGGTTGTCGTTAAGCCCATTGGGCCTTTTGAATGGGCCATATGTCTAGACTGGGACTGTGAATCGTTAACACATAGAGGAATTGTGCCCTCAACATGACGGGTGCGATTATACCAGCACTAATGCACCGGATCCCATCAGAACTCCGAAGTTAAGCGTGCTTGGGCGAGAGTAGTACTAGGATGGGTGACCCTCTGGGAAGTCCTCGTGTTGCACCCCCCTTTTCAATTTTTTTTGCTCCGGTTAGGGTTGCCAAGATACTTTACCCACCACATTTCTATTATCGAATCCCACGGCACCTTGGGGAAGACAACTTCTCTTCACGTGAAGGCTGGGCCCGGAAACCGAGGGCATAGGGCTTGTGACAAGGTCTACGTCGCTTCAGTGCCCATAACTTTTGATCCGTAAGGAGTTACGCGGCGCACAGCATACCGTTGGAAAGCTCTCCGAGAGCTCTACGACGGGGGCAGGTAGCTAGCTCGCTGTGCCCTTTTCGGAGCTGAAAATCGAACGTTTTCATCAGTTTCGTGCCACTTTTCTTCTTTTGCTCTATTTTTCCATCACGGATCGTACATCGTGAGCTGTTAAAAGGACGACAACCTTATTCGCGGCACATTAGAGGACCCAACAATGCGTCGATATCACGTCTTGCTAGGATGCTGCGTTGTTGAAGCGGATGGGTTGTCGTTAAGCCCATTGGGCCTTTTGAATGGGCCATATCTCTAGGCTGGGACTGTGAACCGTTAACACATAAAGGAATTGTGCCCTCCACATGACGGGTACGATCATAACAGCACTAATGCACCGGATCCCTTCAGAACTCCGAAGTTGAGCGTGCTTGGGCGAGAGTAGTACTAGGATGGGTGACCCCCTGGGAAGTCCTCGTGTTGCACCCCCCTTTTCAATTTTTTTTGCTCCGGTTAGGGTTGCCAAGATACTTTACCCACCACATTTCTATTATCGAATCCCACGGCACCTTGGGCAAGACAACTTCTCTTCACGTGGAGGCTGGGCCCGCAAACCGAGGGCGTAGGGCTTGTGACCAGGTCTCCGTCGCTACGGTGCCCATAACTTTTCATCCGTAAGGAGTTACGAGGCGCACAACATACCGTTGGAAAGCTCTCTAAGATCTCTACGTCGGGTGTAGCGAGTTAGCTCGCTTTGCCCTTTTCGGAGCTCAAAATCGAACGTTTTCATCAGTTTCGGGCCACTTTTCTTCTTTTGCTCTGTTTTTCTATCCCGGATCGTACGTCGTGAGCTGTTAAAAGGACGACAACCTTACTCGCGGCACATTAGAGGACCCTACAATGCATCGATATCACGTCTTGCGAGGATGCTGCGTTGTTGAAGCGGATGGGTTGTCGTTAAGCCAATTGGGCCTTTTGAATGGGCCATATCTCTAGGCTGGGACTGTGAACCGTTAACACATAAAGGAATTGTGCCCTCAACATGACGGGTGCGATCATTCCCGCACTAATGCACCGGATCCCATCAGAACTCCGAAGTTAAGCGTGCTTGGGCGAGAGTAGCACTAGGATGGGTGACCCCCTGGGAAGTCCTCATGTTGCACCCCCCTTTTCAATTTTTTTTGCTCCGGTTAGGGTTGCCAAGATACTTTACCCATCACATTTCTATTATCGAATCCGTCGGCACCTTGGGGAAGACAACTTCCTTTCACGTGAAGGCTGGGCCCGGAAACCGAGGGCGTAGGGCTTGTGACTAGGTCTCCGTCGCTACGGTGCCCATAACTTTTGATCCGTAAGGAGTTACGTGGCGCACAGCATACCGTTGGAAAGCTCTCTGAGAGCTCTACAATGGGGGCAGGGAGCTAGCTCATTGTGCCCTTTTCGGAGCTCAAAATCGAACATTTTCATCAGTTTCGGGCCACTTTTCTACTTTTGCTCTGTTTTTCCGTCCCGGATCGTACGTCGTGAGCTGTTAAAAGGAAGACAACCTTACTCGCGGCACATTAGAGGACCCTACAATGCGTCGATATCACGTCTTGCGAGGATGCTGCGTTGTTGAAGCGGATGGGTTGTCGTTAAGCCCATTGGGCCTTTTGAATGGGCCATATCTCTAGACTGGGACTGTGAACCGTTAACACATAAAGGAATTGTGCCCTCAACATGACTGGTGCGATCATACCAGCACTAAGGCACCGGATCCCATCGGAACTCCGAAGTTAAGCGTGCTTGGGCGAGAGTAGTACTAGGATGGTTGAACCCCTGGGAAGTCCTCGTGTTGCACCTCCCTTTTCAATTTTTTTTGGTCCGGTTAGGGTTGCCAAGATACTTTACCCACCACATTTCTATTATCGAATACCACGGCACCTTGGGGAAGACAACTTCTCTTCACGTGGTGGCTGGGCCCGCAAACCGAGGGTGTAGGGCTTGTGACCAGGTCTCCGTCGCTACGGTGCCCATAACTTTTGATCCGTAAGGAGTTACGAGGCGCACAGCATACCGTTGGCAAGCTCTCTGAGAGCTCTACGATGGGGGCAGCGAGCTGGCTCGCTGTGCCCTTTTCGGAGCTCAAAATCGAACGTTTTCATCAGTTTCGGGCCACTTTTCTTCTTTTGCTCTATTTTTCCATCCCGGATCGTACGTCGTGAGCTGTTAAAAGGACGACAACCTTATTCGCGGCACATTAGAGGACCCTACAATGCGTCGATATCACGTCTTGCTAGGATGCTGCGTTGTTGAAGCGGATGGGTTGTCGTTAAGCCCATTGGGCCTTTTGAATGGGCCATATCTCTAGGCTGGGACTGTGAACCGTTAACACATAAAGGAATTGTGCCCTCAACATGACGGGTGCGATCATACCAGCACTAATGCACCGGATCCCATCAGAACTCCGAAGTTAAGCGTGCTTGGGCGAGAGTAGTACTAGGATGGGTGACCCCCTGGGAAGTCCTCGTGTTGCACCCCCCTTTTCAATTTTTTTTGCTCCGGTTAGGGTTGCCAAGATACTTTACCCACCACATTTCTATTATCGAATCCCACGGCACCTTGGGGAAGACAACTTCTCTTCACGTGAAGGCTGGGCCCGGAAACCTAGGGCATAGGGCTTGTGACAAGGTCTACGTCGCTTCAGTGCCCATAACTTTTGATCCGTAAGGAGTTACGCGGCGCACAGCATACCGTTGGAAAGCTCTCCGAGAGCTCTACGACGGGGGCAGCTAGCTAGCTCGCTGTGCCCTTTTCGGAGTTCAAAATCGAACGTTTTCATCAATTTCGGGCCACTTTTCTTTTTTTGCTCTGTTTTTCCGTCCCGGATCGTACGTCGTGAGCTGTTAAAAGGACGACAACCTTACTCGCAGCACATTAGAGGACCCTACACTGCATCGATATCACGTCTTGCGAGGATGCTGCGTTGTTGAAGCGGATGGGTTGTCGTTAAGCCCATTGGGCCTTTTAAATGGGCCATATCTCTAGACTGGGACTGTGAACCGTTAACACATAAAGGAATTGTGCCCTCAACATGACGGGTGCGATCATACCAGCACTAATGCACCGGATCCCATCAAAACTCCGAAGTTAAGCGTGCTTGGGCGAGAGTAGTACTAGGATGGGTGACCCCCTGGGAAGTCCTCGGGTTGCACCCCCCTTTTCAATTTTTTTTGCTCCGGTTAGGGTTGCCAAGATACTTTACCCACCACATTTCTATTATCGAATCCCACGGCACCTTGGGGAAGACAACTTCTCTTCACGTGGAGGCTGGGCCCGGAAACCGAGGGCGTAGGGCTTGTGACCAGGTCTCCGTCGCTACGGTGCCCATAGCTTTTGATCCGTAAGGAGTTACGAGGCGCACAGCATACCGTTGGAAAGCTCTCCGAGAGCTCTACGACGGGGGCAGCTAGCTAGCTCGCCGTACCCTTTTCGGAGCTGAAAATCGAACGTTTTCATCAGTTTCGGGTCACTTTTCTTCTTTTGCTATGTTTTTCCGTCTCGGATCGTACGTCGTGAGCTGTTAAAAGGACGACAACCTTACTCGCTGCACATTAGAGGACCCTACAATGCGTCGATATCACGTCCTGCGAGGATGCTGCGTTGTTGAAGCGGATGGGTTGTCGTTAAGCCCATTGGGCCTTTTGAATGGGCCATATCTCTAGGCTGGGACTGTGAATGTTAACACATAAAGGAATTGTGCCCTCAACATGACGGGTGCGATCATACCAGCACTAATGCTCCCGATCCCATCAGAACTCCGAAGTTAAGCGTGCTTGGGCGAGAGTAGTACTAGGATGGGAGACCCCTTGGGAAGTCCTCGTGTTGCACCCCCCTTTTCAATTTTTTTTGCTCCGGTTAGGGTTGCCAAAATACTTTACCCACCACATTTCTATTATCGAATCCCACGACACCTTGGGGAAGACAACTTCCCTTCACGTGGAGGCTGGGCCCGCAAACCGAGGGCGTAGGGCTTGTGACCAGGTCTCCGTCGCTACGGTGCCCATAACTTTTGATCCGTAAGGAGTTACGAGGCGCACAGCATACCGTTGGAAAGCTCTCTGAGAGCTCTACGACGCGGGCAGCGAGCTAGCTCGCCTTGCCCTTTTCAGAGCTCAAAATCGAACGTTTTAATCAGTTTCGGGCCACTTTTCTTCTTTTGCTCTGTTTTTCCGTCCCGAATCGTACGTCGTGAGCTGTTAAAAGGACGACAACCTTACTCGCGGCACATTAGAGGACCCTAAAATGCGTCGATATCACGTCTTGCGAGGATGCTGCGTTGTTGAAGCGGATGGGTTGTCGTTAAGCCCATTGGGCCTTTTGAATGGGCCATATCTCTAGGTTGGGACTGTGAACCGTTAACACATAAAGGAATTGTGCCCTCAACATGACGGGTGTGATCATACCAGCACTAATGCACCGGATCCCATCAGAACTCCGAAGTTAAGCGTGCTTGGGCGAGAGTAGTACTAGGATGGGTGACCCCCTGGGAAGTCCTCGTGTTGCACCCCCCTATTCAATTTTTTTTGCTCCGGTTAGGGTTGCCAAGATACTTTACCCACCACATTTCTATTATCGAATCCCACGGCACCTTAGGCAAGACAACTTCTCTTCACGTGGAGGATGGGCCCGCAAACCGAGGGCGTAGGGCTTGTGACCAGGTCTCCGTCGCTCCGGTGCCCATAACTTTTGATCCGTAAGGAGTTACGCGGCGCACAGCATACCGTTGGAAAGCTCTCCGAGAGCTCTACGACGGGGGCAGCTAGCTAGCTCGCCGTGCCCTTTTCGGAGCTGAAAATCGAACATTTTCATCAGTTTCGGGCCACTTTTCTTCTTTTGCTCTGTTTTTCCATCCCGGATCGTACATCGTGAGCTGTTAAAAGGACGACAACCTTACTCGCGGCACATTAGAGGACCCTACAATGCGTCGATATCACGTCTTGCGAGGTTGCAGCGTTGTTGAAGCGGATGGGTTGTCGTTAAGCCCATTGGACCTTTTGAATGGGCCATAGCTCTAGGCTGGGATTGTGAACCGTTAACACATAAAGGAATTGTGCCCTCAACATGACGGGTGCGATCATACCAGCACTAATGCACCGGATCCCATCAGAACTCCGAAGTTAAGCGTGCTTGGGCGAGAGTAGTACTAGGATGGGTGACCCCCTAGGAAGTCCTCGTGTTGCACCCCCCTTTTCAATTTTTTTTGCTCCGGTTAGGGTTGCCAAGATACTTTACCCACCACATTTCTATTATCGAATCCCACGGCACCTTGGGGAAGACAACTTCTCTTCACGTGGAGGCTGGGCCCGCAAACCGAGTGCGTAGGGCTTGTGACCAGGTATCCGTCGCTACGGTGCCCATAACTTTTGATCCGTAAGGAGTTACGAGGCGCACAGCATACCGTTGGAAAGCTCTCTGAGAGCTCTACGACGGGGGCAGCGAGCTAGCTCGCCGTGCCCTTTTCGGAGCTGAAAATCAAACATTTTCATCAGTTTCGGGCCACTTTTCTTCTTTTGCTCTGTTTTTCCGTCCCGGATCGTACATCGTGAGCTGTTAAAAGGACGACAACCTTACTCGCGGCACATTAGAGGACCCTACAATGCGTCGATATCATGTCTTGCGAGGTTGCTGCGTTGTTGAAGCGGATGGGTTGTCGTTAAGCCCATTGGACCTTTTGAATGGGCCATAGCTCTAGGCTGGGATTGTGAACCGTTAACACATAAAGGAATTGTGCCCTCAACATGACGGGTGCGATCATACCAGCACTAATGCACCGGATCCCATCAGAACTCCGAAGTTAAGCGTGCTTGGGCGAGAGTAGTACTAGGATGGGTGACCCCCTAGGAAGTCCTCGTGTTGCACCCCCCTTTTCAATTTTTTTTGCTCCGGTTAGGGTTGCCAAGATACTTTACCCACCACATTTCTATTATCGAATCCCACGGCACCTTGGGGAAGACAACTTCTCTTCACGTGGAGGCTGGGCCCGCAAACCGAGGGCGTAGGGCTTGTGACCAGGTCTCCGTCGCTACGGTGCCCAGAACTATTGATCCGTAAGGAGTTACGAGGCGCACAGCATACCGTTGGAAAGCTCTCTGAGAGCTCTACGACGGGGGCAGCGAGCTAGCTCGCTGTGCCCTTTTCGGAGCTCAAAATCGAACGTTTTAATCAGTTTCGGGCCACTTTTCTTCTTTTGCTCTGTTTTTCCGTCCCGGATCGTACGTCGTGAGCTGTTAAAAGGACGACAACCTTACTCGCGGTACATTAGAGGACCCTACAATGCGTCGATATCACGTCTTGCGAGGATGCTGCGTTGTTGAAGCGGATGGGTTGTCGTTAAGCCCATTGGGCCTTTTGAATGGTCCATATCTCTAGGCTGGGACTGTGAACCGTTAACACATAAAGGAATTGTGCCCTCAACATGACGGGTGCGATCATACCAGCACTAATGCACCGCATCCCATCAGAACTCCGAAGTTAAGCGTGCTTGGGCGAGAGTAGTACTAGGATGGGTGACCCCCTGGGAAGTCCTCGTGTTGCACCCCCCTTTTCAATTTTTTTTGCTCCGGTTAGGGTTGCCAAGATACTTTACCCACCACATTTCTATTATCGAATCCCACGGCACCTTGGGGAAGACAACTTCTCTTCACGTGAAGGCTGGGCCCGGAAACCGAGGGCATAGGGCTTGTGACAAGGTCTACGTCGCTTCAGTGCCCATAACTTTTGATCCGTAAGGAGTTACGCGGCGCACAGCATACCGTTGGAAAGCTCTCCGAGAGCTCTACGACGGGGGAAGGTAGCTAGCTCGCTGTGCCCTTTTCGGAGCTGAAAATCGAACGTTTTCATCAGTTTCGTGCCACTTTTCTTCTTTTGCTCTATTTTTCCATCACGGATCGTACATCGTGAGCTGTTAAAAGGACGACAACCTTATTCGCGGCACATTAGAGGACCCAACAATGCGTCGATATCACGTCTTGCTAGGATGCTGCGTTGTTGAAGCGGATGGGTTGTCGTTAAGCCCATTGGGCCTTTTGAATGGGCCATATCTCTAGGCTGGGACTGTGAACCGTTAACACATAAAGGAATTGTGCCCTCCACATGACGGGTGCGATCATACCAGCACTAAGGCACCGGATCCCATCGGAACTCCGAAGTTAAGCGTGCTTGGGCGAGAGTAGTACTAGGATGGTTGAACCCCTGGGAAGTCCTCGTGTTGCACCTCCCTTTTCAATTTTTTTTGGTCCGGTTAGGGTTGCCAAGATACTTTACCCACCACATTTCTATTATCGAATACCACGGCACCTTGGGGAAGACAACTTCTCTTCACGTGGTGGCTGGGCCCGCAAACCGAGGGTGTAGGGCTTGTGACCAGGTCTCCGTCGCTACGGTGCCCATAACTTTTGATCCGTAAGGAGTTACGAGGCGCACAGCATACCGTTGGCAAGATCTCTGAGAGCTCTACGATGGGGGCAGCGAGCTGGCTCGCTGTGCCCTTTTCGGAGCTCAAAATCGAACGTTTTCATCAGTTTCGGGCCACTTTTCTTCTTTTGCTCTATTTTTCCATCCCGGATCGTACGTCGTGAGCTGTTAAAAGGACGACAACCTTATTCGCGGCACATTAGAGGACCCTACAATGCGTCGATATCACGTCTTGCTAGGATGCTGCGTTGTTGAAGCGGATGGGTTGTCGTTAAGCCCATTGGGCCTTTTGAATGGGCCATATCTCTAGGCTGGGACTGTGAACCGTTAACACATAAAGGAATTGTGCCCTCAACATGACGGGTGCGATCATACCAGCACTAATGCACCGGATCCCATCAGAACTCCGAAGTTAAGCGTGCTTGGGCGAGAGTAGTACTAGGATGGGTGACCCCCTGGGAAGTCCTCGTGTTGCACCCCCCTTTTCAATTTTTTTTGCTCCGGTTAGGGTTGCCAAGATACTTTACCCACCACATTTCTATTATCGAATCCCACGGCACCTTGGGGAAGACAACTTCTCTTCACGTGAAGGCTGGGCCCGGAAACCAAGGGCATAGGGCTTGTGACAAGGTCTACGTCGCTTCAGTGCCCATAACTTTTGATCCGTAAGGAGTTACGCGGCGCACAGCATACCGTTGGAAAGCTCTCCGAGAGCTCTACGACGGGGGCAGGTAGCTAGCTCGCTGTGCCCTTTTCGGAGCTGAAAATCGAACGTTTTCATCAGTTTCGTGCCACTTTTCTTCTTTTGCTCTATTTTTCCATCACGGATCGTACATCGTGAGCTGTTAAAAGGACGACAACCTTATTCGCGGCACATTAGAGGACCCTACAATGCGTCGATATCACGTCTTGCTAGGATGCTGCGTTGTTGAAGCGGATGGGTTGTCGTTAAGCCCATTGGGCCTTTTGAATGGGCCATATCTCTAGGCTGGGACTGTGAACCGTTAACACATAAAGGAATTGTGCCCTCCACATGACGGGTGCGATCATAACAGCACTAATGCACCGGATCCCATCAGAACTCCGAAGTTGAGCGTGCTTGGGCGAGAGTAGTACTAGGATGGGTGACCCCCTGGGAAGTCCTCGTGTTGCACCCCCTTTTCAATTTTTTTTGCTCCGGTTAGGGTTGCCAAGATACTTTACCCACCACATTTCTATTATCGAATCCCACGGCACCTTGGGCAAGACAACTTCTCTTCACG
Source organism: Ehretia macrophylla (assembly GCA_037974665.1). Taxonomy (NCBI): domain Eukaryota; kingdom Viridiplantae; phylum Streptophyta; class Magnoliopsida; order Boraginales; family Ehretiaceae; genus Ehretia; species Ehretia macrophylla. The sequence continues at coordinate 2,435,144 of CM075780.1, forward strand.
TGGAGGCTGGGCCCGCAAACCGAGGGCGTAGGGCTTGTGACCAGGTCTCCGTCGCTACGGTGCCCATAACTTTTGATCCGTAAGGAGTTACGAGGCGCACAGCATACCGTTGGAAAGCTCTCTAAGATCTCTACGTCGGGTGTAGCGAGTTAGCTCGCTTTGCCCTTTTCGGAGCTCAAAATCGAACGTTTTCATCAGTTTCGGGCCACTTTTCTTCTTTTGCTCTGTTTTTCTATCCCGGATCGTACGTCGTGAGCTGTTAAAAGGACGACAACCTTACTCGCGGCACATTAGAGGACCCTACAATGCATCGATATCACGTCTTGCGAGGATGCTGCGTTGTTGAAGCGGATGGGTTGTCGTTAAGCCAATTGGGCCTTTTGAATGGGCCATATCTCTAGGCTGGGACTGTGAACCGTTAACACATAAAGGAATTGTGCCCTCAACATGACGGGTGCGATCATTCCCGCACTAATGCACCGGATCCCATCAGAACTCCGAAGTTAAGCGTGCTTGGGCGAGAGTAGTACTAGGATGGGTGACCCCCTGGGAAATCCTCATGTTGCACCCCCCTTTTCAATTTTTTTTGCTCCGGTTAGGGTTGCCAAGATACTTTACCCACCACATTTCTATTATCAAATCCCACGGCACCTTGGGGAAGACAACTTCCCTTCACGTGAAGGCTGGGCCCGGAAACCGAGGGCGTAGGGCTTGTGACCAGGTCTCCGTCGCTACGGTGCCCATAACTTTTGATCCGTAAGGAGTTACGTGGCGCACAGCATACCGTTGGAAAGCTCTCTGAGAGCTCTACAATGGGGGCAGTGAGCTAGCTCGTTGTGCCCTTTTCGGAGCTCAAAATCGAACGTTTTCATCAGTTTCGGGTCACTTTTCTTCTTTTGCTCTGTTTTTCCGTCCCGGATCGTACGTCGTGAGCTGTTAAAAGGAAGACAACCTTACTCGTGGCACATTAGAGGACCCTACAATGCGTCGATATCACGTCTTGCGAGGATGCTGCGTTGTTGAAGCGGATGGGTTGTCGTTAAGCCCATTGGGCCTTTTGAATGGGCCATTTCTCTAGACTGGGACTGTGAACCGTTAACACATAAAGGAATTGTGCCCTCAACATGACTGGTGCGATCATACCAGCACTAATGCACCGGATCCCATCGGAACTCCGAAGTTAAGCGTGCTTGGGCGAGAGTAGTACTAGGATGGTTGAACCCCTGGGAAGTCCTCGCGTTGCACCTCCCTTTTCAATTTTTTTTGGTCCGGTTAGGGTTGCCAAGATACTTTACCCACCACATTTCTATTATCGAATACCACGGCACCTTGGGGAAGACAACTTCTCTTCACGTGGTGGCTGGGCCCGCAAACCGAGGGCGTAGGGCTTGTGACCAGGTCTCCGTCGCTACGGTGCCCATAACTTTTGATCTGTAAGGAGTTACGAGGCGCACAGCATACCGTTTGCAAGCTCTCTGAGAGCTCTACGATGGGGGCAGCGAGCTGGCTCGCTGTGCCCTTTTCGGAGCTCAAAATCGAACGTTTTCATCAGTTTCGGGCCACTTTTCTTCTTTTGCTCTATTTTTCCATCCCGGATCGTACGTCGTGAGCTGTTAAAAGGACGACAACCTTATTCGCGGCACATTAGAGGACCCTACAATGCGTCGATATCACGTCTTGCTAGGATGCTGCGTTGTTGAAGCGAATGGGTTGTCGTTAAGCCCATTGGGCCTTTTGAATGGGCCATATCTCTAGGCTGGGACTGTGAACCGTTAACACATAAAGGAATTGTGCCCTCCACATGACGGGTGCGATCATAACAGCACTAATGCACCGGATCCCATCAGAACTCCGAAGTTAAGCGTGCTTGGGCGAGAGTAGTACTAGGATGGGTGACCCCCTGGGAAGTCCTCGTGTTGCACCCCCCTTTTCAATTTTTTTTGCTCCGGTTAGGGTTGCCAAGATACTTTACCCACCACATTTCTATTATCGAATCCCACGGCACCTTGGGGAAGACAACTTCTCTTCACGTGAAGGCTGGGCCCGGAAACCGAGGGCATAGGGCTTGTGACAAGGTCTACGTCGCTTCAGTGCCCATAACTTTTGATCCGTAAGGAGTTACGCGGCGCACAGCATACCGTTGGAAAGCTCTCCGAGAGCTCTACGACGGGGGAAGCTAGCTAGCTCGCCGTGCCCTTTTCGGAGCTCAAAATCGAATGTTTTCATCAGTTTCGGGCCACTTTTCTTCCATTGCTCTGTTTTTCCGTCCCGGATCGTACGTCGTGAGCTGGTAAAAGGACGACAACCTTACTCGCGGCACATTAGAGGACCCTACAATGCGTCGATATCACGTCTTGCGAGGATGCTGCGTTGTTGAAGCGGATGGGTTGTCGTTAAGCCCATTGGGCCTTTTGAATGGGCCATATCTCTAGGCTGGGACTGTGAACCATTAACACATAAAGGAATTGTGCCCTCAACATGACGGGTGCGATCATTCCAGCACTAATGCACCGGATCCCATCAGAACTCCGAAGTTAAGCGTGCTTGGGTGAGAGTAGTACTAGGATGGGTGACCCCCTGGGAAGTCCTCATGTTGCACCCCCCTTTTCAATTTTTTTTGCTCCGGTTAGGGTTGCCAAGATACTTTACCCACCACATTTCTATTATCGAATCCCAAGGCACCTTGGGGAAGACAACTTCTCTTCACGTGAAGGCTGGGCCCGGAAACCGAGGGCGTAGGGCTTGTGACCAGGTCTCCGTCGCTACAGTGCCCATAACTTTTGATCCGTAAGGAGTTACGAGGCGCACAGCATACCGTTGGAAAGCTCTCTGAGAGCTCTACAACGGGGGCAGCGAGCTAGCTCGTTTTGCCCTTTTCGGAGCTCAAAATCGAACGTTTTCATCAGTTTCGGGCCACTTCTCTTCTTTTCCTCTGTTTTTCCGTCCCGGATCGTACGTCGTGAGCTGTTAAAAGGACGACAACCTTACTCGCGGCACATTAGAGGACCCTACAATGCGTCGATATCACGTCTTGCGAGGATGCTGCGTTGTTGAAGCAGATGGGTTGTCGTTAAGCCCATTGGGCCTTTTGAATGGGCCATATCTCTAGACTGGGACTGTGAACCGTTAACATATAAAGGAATTGTGCCCTCAACATGACTGGTGCGATCATACCAGCACTAATGCACCGGATCACATCGGAACTCCGAAGTTAAGCGTGCTTGGGCGAGAGTAGTACTAGGATGGTTGAACCCCTGGGAAGTCCTCGTGTTGCACCTCCCTTTTCAATTTTTTTTGGTCCGGTTAGGGTTGCCAAGATACTTTACCCACCACATTTCTATTATCGAATACCACGGCACCTTGGGGAAGACAACTTCTCTTCACGTGGTGGCTGGGCCCGCAAACCGAGGGCGTAAGGCTTGTGACCAGGTCTCTGTCGCTACGGTGCCCATAACTTTTGATCCGTAAGGAATTACGAGGCGCACAGCATACCGTTGGCAAGCTCTCTGAGAGCTCTACAATGGGGGCAGCGAGCTAGCTCGCTTTGCCCTTTTCGGAGCTCAAAATCGAACGTTTTCATCAGTTTCGGGCCACTTTTCTACTTTTGCTCTATTTTTCCATCCCGGATCGTACGTCGTGAGCTGTTAAAAGGACGACAACCTTATTCGCGGCACATTAGAGGACCCTACAATGCGTCGATATCACGTCTTGCTAGGATGCTGCGTTGTTGAAGCGGATGGGTTGTCGTTAAGCCCATTGGGCCTTTTGAATGGGCCATATCTCTAGGCTGGGACTGTGAACCGTTAACACATAAAGGAATTGTGCCCTCAACATGATGGGTGCGATCATAACAGCAATAATGCACCGGATCCCATCAGAACTCCGAAGTTGAGCGTGCTTGGGCGAGCGTAGTACTTGGATGGGTGACCCCCTGGGAAGTCCTCGTGTTGCACCTCCCTTTTCAATTTTTTTTGGTCCGGTTAGGGTTGCCAAGATACTTTACCCACCACATTTCTATTATCGAATCCCACGGCACCTTGGGGAAGACAACTTCTCTACACGTGGTGGCTGGGCCCGCAAACCGAGGACGTAGGGCTTGTGACCAGGTCTCCGTCGCTACGGTGCCCATAACTTTTGATCCGTAAGGAGTTACGAGGCGCACAGCATACCGTTGGCAAGCTCTCTGAGAGCTCTACGACGAGGGCAGCGAGCGAGCTCGCTATGCCCTTTTCGGAGCTCAAAATTGAACGTTTTCATCAGTTTCGGGCCACTTTTCTTCTTTTGCTCTATTTTTCCATCCCGGATCGTACGTCGTGAGCTGTTAAAAGGACGACAACCTTATTCGCGGCACATTAGAGGACCCTACAATGCGTCGATATCACGTCTTGCTAGGATGCTGCGTTGTTGAAGCGGATGGGCTGTCGTTAAGCCCATTGGGCCTTTTGAATGGGCCATATCTCTAGGCTGGGACTGTGAACCGTTAACACATAAAGGAATTGTGCCCTCAACATGATGGGTGCGATCATAACAGCACTAATGCACCGGATCCCATCAGAACTCCGAAGTTGAGCGTGCTTTGGCGAGAGTAGTACTAGGATGGGTGACCCCCTGGGAAGTCCTCGTGTTGCACCCCCCTTTTCAATTTTTTTTGCTCCGGTTAGGGTTGCCAAGATACTTTACCCACCACATTTCTATTATCGAATCACACGGCACCTTGGGCAAGACAACTTCTCTTCACGTGGAGGCTGGGCCTGCAAACCGAGGGCGTAGGGCTTGTGACCAGGTCTCCGTCGCTCCGGTGCCTATAACTTTTGATCCGTAAGTAGTTACGCGGCGCACAGCATACCGTTGGAAAGCTCTCTGAGAGCTCTACGATGGGGGCAGCTAGCTAGCTCGCCGTGCCCTTTTCGGAGCTCAAAATCGAACGTTTTCATCAGTTTCGGGCCACTTTTCTTCTTTTGCTCTGTTTTTCCGTCCCGGATGGTACGTCGTGAGCTATTAAAAGGACGACAACCTTACTCGCGGCACATTAGAGGACCCTACAATGCGTCGATATCACGTCTTGCGAGGATGCTGCGTTGTTGAAGCTGATGGGTTGTCGTTAAGCCCATTGGGCCTTTTGAATGGGCCATATCTCTAGACTGGGACTGTGAACCGTTAACACATAAAGGAATTGTGCCCTCAACATGACTGGTGTGATCATACCAGCACTAATGCACCGGATCCCATCGGAACTCCGAAGTTAAGCGTGCTTGGGCGAGAGTAGTACTAGGATGGTTGACCCCTTGGGAAGTCCTCGTGTTGCACCTCCCTTTTCAATTTTTTTTGGTCCGGTTAGGGTTGCCAAGATACTTTACCCACCACATTTCTATTATCGAATCCCACGGCACCTTGGGGAAGACAACTTCTCTTCACGTGGTGGCTGGGCCCGCAAACAGAGGGCGTAGGGCTTGTGACCAGGTCTCCGTCGCTACGGTGCCCATAACTTTTGATCCGTAAGGAGTTACGAGGCGCACAGCATACCGTTGGCAAGCTCTCTGAGAGCTCTACGACGAGGGCAGCGAGCGAGCTCGCTATGCCCTTTTCGGAGCTCAAAATTGAACGTTTTCATCAGTTTCGGTCCACTTTTCTTCTTTTGCTCTATTTTTCCATCCCGGATCGTACGTCATGAGCTGTTAAAAGGACGACAACCCTATTCGCGGCACATTAGAGGACCCTACAATGCGTCGATATCACGTCTTGCTAGGATGCTGCGTTGTTGAAGCGGAAGGGTTGTCGTTAAACCCATTGGGCCTTTTGAATGGGCCATATCTCTAGGCTGGGACTGTGAACCGTTAACACATAAAGGAATTGTGCCCTCAACATGATGGGTGCGATCATAACAGCACTAATGCACCGGATCCCATCAGAACTCCGAAGTTGAGCGTGCTTTGGCGAGAGTAGTACTAGGATGGGTGACCCCCTGGGAAGTCCTCGTGTTGCACCCCCCTTTTCAATTTTTTTTGCTCCGGTTAGGGTTGCCAAGATACTTTACCCACCACATTTCTATTATCGAATCCCATGGCACCTTGGGCAAGACAACTTCTCTTCACGTGGAGGCTGGGCCAGCAAACCGAGGGCGTAGGGCTTGTGACCAGGTCTCCGTCCCTCCGGTGCCCAAAACTTTTGATCCGTAAGGAGTTACGCGGCGCACAGCATACCGTTGGAAAGCTGTCCGAGAGCTCTACGACGGGGGCAGTTAGCCAGCTCGCCGTTCCCTTTTCGGAGCTCAAAATCGAACGTTTTCATCAGTTTCGTGCTACTTTTCTTCTTTTGCTCTGTTTTTCCGTCCCGAATCGTACGTCGTGAGCTGTTAAAAGGACGACAAACTTACTCGTGGCACATTAAAGGACCCTACAATGTGTCGATATCACGTCTTGCGAGGATGCTGCGTTGTTGAAGCGGATGGGTTGTCGTTAAGCCCATTGGGCCTTTTGAATGGGCCATATCTCTAGGCTGGGACTGTGAACCGTTAACACATAAAGGAATTGTGCCCTCAACATGACGGGTGCGATAATACCAGCACTAATGCACCGGATCCCATCAGAACTCCGAAGTTAAGCGTGCTTGGGCGAGAGTAGTACTAGGATGGGTGACCCCCTGGGAAGTCCTCGTGTTGCACCCCTCTTTTCAATTTTTTTTTGCTCCGGTTAGGGTTGCCAAGATACTTTACCTACCACATTTCTATTATCGAATCCCACGGAACCTTGGGCAAGACAACTTCTCCTCACGTGGAGGCTAGGCCCGTAAACCGAGGGCGTAGGGCTTGTGACCAAGTCTCCGTCGCTCCGGTGCCCATAACTTTTGATCCGTAAGGAGTTACGCGGCGCACAGCATACCGTTGGAAAGCTCTCCGAGAGCTCTACGACGGGGGCAGCTAGCTAGCTCGCCGTACCCTTTTCGGTGCTGAAAATCGAACGTTTTCATCAGTTTCGGGCCACTTTTCTTCTTTTGCTCTGTTTTTCCGTCCCGGATCGTACGTCGTGAGCTGTTAAAAGGACAACAACCTTACTCGCCGCACATTAGAGGACCCTACAATGCGTCGATATCACGTCTTGCGAGGTTGCTACGTTGTTGAAGCGGATGGGTTGTCGTTAAGCCCATTGGGCCTTTTCAATGGGCCATATCTGTAGGCTGGGACTGTGAACCGTTAACACATAAAGGAATTGTGCCCTCAACATGACGGGTGCGATCATACCAGCACTAATGCACCGGATCCCATCAGAACTCCGAAGTTAAGCGTGCTTGGGCGAGAGTAGTACTAGGATGGGTGACCCCCTGGGAAGTCCTTGTGTTGCACCCCCCTTTTCAATTTTTTTTGCTCCGGTTAGGGTTGCCAAGATACTTTACCCACCACATTTCTATTATCGAATCCCACGGCACCTTGGGCAAGACAACTTCTCTTCACGTGGAGGCTGGGCCCGCAAACCGAGGGCGTAGGGCTTGTGACCAGGTCTCCGTCGCTCTGGTGCCCATAACTTTTGATCCGTAAGGAGTTACACGGCGTAAAGCATACCGTTGGAATGCTATCCGAGAGCTCTACGGCGGGGCCAGCTAGCTAGCTCGCCGTGCCCTTTTCGGAGCTCAAAATCGAACGTTTTCATCAGTTTCGGACAACTTTTCTTATTTTTCTTTGTTTTTCCGTCCCGTATCGTACGTCGTGAACTGTTAAAAGGACGACAACCTTACTCGCGGCACATTAGAGGACCCTACAATGCGTCGATATCACGTCTTGCGAGGATGCTGCGTTGTTGAAGCGGATGGGTTGTCGTTAAGCCCATTGGGCCTTTTGAATGGGCCATATCTATAGGCTAGGACTGTGAACCGTTAACACATAAAGGAATTGTGCCCTCAACATGACCGGTGCGATTATACCATCACTAATGCACCGGATCCCATCAGAACTCCGAAGTTAAGCGTGCTTGGGCGAGAGTAGTACTAGGATGGGTGACCCCCTGGGAAGTCCTCGTGTTGCACCACCCTTTTCAATTTTTTTTGCTCCGGTTAGGGTTGCCAAGATACTTTACCCACCACATTTCTATTATCGAATCCCACGGGACCTTGGGCAAGACAACTTCTCTTCACGTGGAGGCTGGGGCCGCAAACCGAGGGCGTAGGGCTTGTGAACAGGTCTCCGTCGCTCCGGTGCCCATAACTTTTGATCCGTAAGGAGTTACGAGGCGCACAGCATACCGTTGGAAAGCTCTCTGAGAGCTCTACGACGGGGGCAGCCAGCTAGCTTGATGTGCCTTTTTCGGAGCTCAAAATCGAACGTTTTCATCAGTTTCGGACCACTTTTCTTCTTTTGCTCTGTTTTTTCGTCCCGGATCGTACGTCGTGAGCTGTTAAAAGGTCGATAACCTTACTCGCGGCACATTAGAGGACCCTACAATGCGTCGATATCACGTCTTGCGAGGATGCTGCGTTGTTGAAGCGGACGGGTTGTCGTTAAGCCCATTGGGCCTATTGAATGGACCATATCTCTAGGCTGGGACTGTGAACCGTTAACACATAAAGGATTTGTGCCCTCAACATGACAGGTGCGATCATACCAGCACTAATGCACCGGATCCCATCAGAACTCCGAAGTTAAGCGTGCTTGGGCGAGAGTAGTACTAGGATGGGTGACCCCCTGGGAAGTCCTCGTGTTGTACCCCCTTTTGCACCCCCTTGTTCAATTTTTTTTGCTCCGGTTAGGGTTGCCAAGATACTTTACCCACCACATTTCTATTATCGAATCCCACGGCACCTTGGGCAAGACAACTTCTCTTCACGTGGAGGCTGGGCTAGCAAATCGAGGGCGTAGGGCTTGTGACCAGGTCTTCGTCGCTCTAGTGCCCATAACTTTTGATCCGTAAGAAGTTACGCGGCGTACAGCATACCGTTGGAAAGCTCTCCGAGAGCTCTACGACGGGGGCAGCTAGCTAGCTCGCTGTGCCCTTTTCAGAGGCGAAAATCGAACGTTTTCATCAGTTTCGGGCCACTTTTCTTCTTTTGCTCTGTTTTTCCATCCCGGATCGTACGTCGTGAGCTGTTAAAAGGACGACAACCTTACTCGCGGCACATTAGAGGACCCTACAATGCGTCGATATCACGTCTTGCGAGGATGCTGCGTTGTTGAAGCGGATGGGTTGTCGTTAAGCCCATTGGGCCTTTTGAATGGGCCATATCTCTAGGCTGGGACTGTGAACCGTTAACACATAAAGGAATTGTGCCCTCAACATGACGGGTGCGATCATACCAGCACTAATGCACCGGATCCCATCAGAACTCCGAAGTTAAGCGTGCTTGGGCGAGAGTAGTACTAGGATGGTTGACCCCCTGGGAAGTCCTCGTGTTGCACCGCCCTTTTCAATTTTTTTTGCTCCGGTTATAGTTGCCAAGATACTTTACCCACCACATTTTTATTATCGAATCCCACGGCACCTTGGGCAAGACAACTTCCCTTCACGTGGAAGCTGGGCCCGCAAACCGAGGGCGTAGGGCTTGTGACCAGGTTTCCGTCGCTACGGTGCCCAAAACTTTTGATTCGTAAGGAGTTACGAGGCGCACAGCATACCGTTGGAAAGCTCTCTGAGAGCTCTACAACGGGGGTAGCGAGCCAGCTCGCTGTGCCCTTTTCGGAGCTCAAAATCGAACGTTTTCATCAGTTTCGGGCCACTTTTCTTCTTTTGCTTTGTTTTTCCATCCCGGATCGTACGTCGTGAGCTACTAAAAGGATGACAACCTTACTCGCGGCACATTAGAGGACCCTACAATGCGTCGATATCACGTCTTGCGAGGATGCGGCGTTGTTGAAGCGGATGGGTTGTCGTTAAGCCCATTGGGCCTTTTGAATGGGCCATATCTCTAGACTGGGACTGTGAACCGTTAACACATAAAGGAATTGTGCCCTCAACATGACGGGTGCGATCATACCAGCACTAATGCACCGGATCCCATCGGAACTCCGAAGTTAAGCGTGCTTGGGCGAGAGTAGTACTAGGATGGTTGACCCCCTGGGAAGTCCTCGTGTTGCACCTCCCTTTTCAATTTTTTTTGGTCCGGTTAGGGTTGCCAAGATACTTTACCCACCACATTTCTATTATCGAATTCCACGGCACCTTGGGGAAGACAACTTCTCTTCACGTGGTGGCTGGGCCCGCAAACCGAGGGCGTAGGGCTTGTGACCAGGTCTCCGTCGCTACGGTGCCCATAACTTTTGATCCGTAAGGAGTTACGAGGCGCACAGCATACCGTTGGCAAGCTCTCTGAGAGCTCTACGACGAGGGCAGCGAGCTCGCTCGCTATGCCCTTTTCGGAGCTCAAAATTGAACGTTTTCATCAGTTTCGGGCCACTTTTCTTCTTTTGCTCTATTTTTCCATCCCGGATCGTACGTCGTGAGCTGTTAAAAGGACGACAACCTTATTCGCGGCACATTAGAGGACCCTACAATGCGTCGATATCACGTCTTGCTAGGATGCTGCGTTGTTGAAGCGGATGGGTTGTCGTTAAGCCCATTGGGCCTTTTGAATGGGCCATATCTCTAGGCTGGGACTGTGAACCGTTAACACATAAAGGAATTGTGCCCTCAACATGACGGGTGCGATCATACCAGCACTAATGCACCGGATCCCATCGAAACTCCGAAGTTAAGCGTGCTTGGGCGAGAGTAGTACTAGGATGGTTGACCCCCTGGGAAGTCCTCGTGTTGCACCTCCCTTTTCAATTTTTTTTGGTCCGGTTAGGGTTGCCAAGATACTTTACCCACCACATTTCTATTATCGAATTCCACGGCACCTTGGGGAAGACAACTTCTCTTCACGTGGTGGCTGGGCCCGCAAACCGAGGGCGTAGGGCTTGTGACCAGGTCTCCGTCGCTACGGTGCCCATAACTTTTGATCCGTAAGGAGTTACGAGGCGCACAGCATACCGTTGGCAAGCTCTCTGAGAGCTCTACGACGAGGGCAGCGAGCGAGCTCGCTATGCCCTTTTCGGAGCTCAAAATTGAACGTTTTCATCAGTTTCGGGCCACTTTTCTTCTTTTGCTCTGTTTTTCCATCCCGGATCGTACGTCGTGAGCTGTTAAAAGGACGACAACCTTACTCGCGGCACATTAGAGGACCCTACAATGCGTCGATATCACGTCTTGCGAGGATGCTGCGTTGTTGAAGCGGATGGGTTGTCGTTAAGCCCATTGGGCCTTTTGAATGGGCCATATCTCTAGGCTGGGACTGTGAACCGTTAACACATAAAGGAATTGTGCCCTCAACATGACGGGTGCGATCATACCAGCACTAATGCACCGGATCCCATCAGAACTCCAAAGTTAAGCGTGCTTGGGCGAGAGTAGTACTAGGATGGTTGACCCCCTGGGAAGTCCTCGTGTTGCACCGCCCTTTTCAATTTTTTTTGCTCCGGTTATAGTTGCCAAGATACTTTACCCACCACATTTTTATTATCGAATCCCACGGCACCTTGGGCAAGACAACTTCCCTTCACGTGGAAGCTGGGCCCGCAAACCGAGGGCGTAGGGCTTGTGACCAGGTTTCCGTCGCTACGGTGCCCAAAACTTTTGATCCGTAAGGAGTTACGAGGCGCACAGCATACCGTTGGAAAGCTCTCTGAGAGCTCTACAACGGGGGTAGCGAGCCAGCTCGCTGTGCCCTTTTCGGAGCTCAAAATCGAACGTTTTCATCAGTTTCGGGCCACTTTTCTTCTTTTGCTTTGTTTTTCCGTCCCGGATCGTACGTCGTGAGCTATTAAAAGGACGACAACCTTACTCGCGGCACATTAGAGGACCCTACAATGCGTCGATATCACGTCTTGCGAGGATGCGGCGTTGTTGAAGCGGATGGGTTGTCGTTAAGCCCATTGGGCCTTTTGAATGGGCCATATCTCTAGACTGGGACTGTGAACCGTTAACACATAAAGGAATTGTGCCCTCAACATGACGGGTGCGATCATACCAGCACTAATGCACCGGATCCCATCGGAACTCCGAAGTTAAGCGTGCTTGGGCGAGAGTAGTACTATGATGGTTGACCCCCTGGGAAGTCCTCGTGTTGCACCTCCCTTTTCAATTTTTTTTGGTCCGGTTAGGGTTGCCAAGATACTTTACCCACCACATTTCTATTATCGAATTCCACGGCACCTTGGGGAAGACAACTTCTCTTCACGTGGTGGCTGGGCCCGCAAACCGAGGGCGTAGGGCTTGTGACCAGGTCTCCGTCGCTACGGTGCCCATAACTTTTGATCCGTAAGGAGTTACGAGGCGCACAGCATACCGTTGGCAAGCTCTCTGAGAGCTCTACGACGAGGGCAGCGAGCGAGCTCGCTATGCCCTTTTCGGAGCTCAAAATTGAACGTTTTCATCAGTTTCGGGCCACTTTTCTTCTTTTGCTCTATTTTTCCATCCCGGATCGTACGTCGTGAGCTGTTAAAAGGACGACAACCTTATTCGCGGCACATTAGAGGACCCTACAATGCGTCGATATCACGTCTTGCTAGGATGCTGCGTTGTTGAAGCGGATGGGTTGTCGTTAAGCCCATTGGGCCTTTTGAATGGGCCATATCTCTAGGCTGGGACTGTGAACCGTTAACACATAAAGGAATTGTGCCCTCAACATGACGGGTGCGATCATACCAGTACTAATGCACCGGATCCCACAAGAACTCCGAAGTTAAGCGTGCTTGGGCGAGAGTAGTACTAGGATGGGTGACCCCCTGGGAAGTCCTCGTGTTGCACCCCCCTTTTCAATTTTTTTTGCTCCGGTTAGGGTTGCCAAGATACTTTACCCACCACATTTCTATTATTGAATCCCATGGCACCTTGGGCAAGACAACTTCTCTTCACGTGGAGGCTGGGCCCGCAAACCGAGGGCGTAGGGCTTGTGACCAGGTCTCCGTCGCTCCGGTGCCCAAAACTTTTGATCCGTAAGGAGTTACGCGGCGCACAGCATACCGTTGGAAAGCTCTCCGAGAGCTCTACGACGGGGGCAGGTAGCCAGCTCGCCGTTCCCTTTTCGGAGCTCAAAATCGAACGTTTTCATCAGTTTCGTGCTACTTTTCTTCTTTTGCTCTGTTTTTTCGTCCCGAATCGTACGTCGTGAGCTGTTAAAAGGACGACAAACTTACTCGCGGCACATTAAAGGACCCTACAATGTGTCGATATCACGTCTTGCGAGGATGCTGCGTTGTTGAAGCGGATGGGTTGTCGTTAAGCCCATTGGGCCTTTTGAATGGGCCATATCTCTAGGCTGGGACTGTGAACCGTTAACACATAAAGGAATTGTGCCCTCAACTTGACGGGTGCGATAATACCAGCACTAATGCACCGGATCCCATCAGAACTCCGAAGTTAAGCGTGCTTGGGCGAGAGTAGTACTAGGATGGGTGACCCCCTGGGAAGTCCTCGTGTTGCACCCCTCTTTTAAATTTTTTTTGCTCCGGTTAGGGTTGCCAAGATACTTTACCTACCACATTTCTATTATCGAATCCCACGGCACCTTGGGCAAGACAACTTCTCCTCACGTGGAGGCTAGGCCCGTATACCGAGGGCGTAGGGCTTGTGACCAGGTCTCCGTCGCTCCAGTGCCCATAACTTTTGATCCGTAAGGTGTTACGCGGCGCACAGCATACCGTTGGAAAGCTCTCCGAGATCTCTACGACGGGGGCAGCTAGCTAGCTCGCCGTACCCTTTTCGGTGCTGAAAATCGAACGTTTTCATCAGTTTCTGGCCACTTTTCTTCTTTTGCTCTGTTTTTCCGTCCCGGATCGTACGTCATGAGCTGTTAAAAGGACAACAACCTTACTCGCCGCACATTAGAGGACCCTACAATGCGTCGATATCACGTCTTGCGAGGATGCTGCGTTGTTGAAGCGGATGGGTTGTCGTTAAGCCCATTGGGCCTTTTGAATGGGCCATATCTCTAGGCTGGGACTGTGAACCGTTAACACATAAAGAAATTGTGCCCTCAACATGACGGGTGCGATAATACCAGCACTAATGCACCGGATCCCATCAGAACTCCGAAGTTAAGCGTGCTTGGGCGAGAGTAGTACTAGGATGGGTGACCCCCTGGGAAGTCCTCGTGTTGCACCCCTCTTTTCAATTTTTTTTGCTCCGGTTAGGGTTGCCAAGATACTTTACCTACCACATTTCTATTATCGAATCCCACGGCACCTTGGGCAAGACAACTTCTCCTCACGTGGAGGCTAGGCCCGTAAACCGAGGGCGTAGGGCTTGTGACCAGGTCTCCGTCGCTCCGGTGCCCATAACTTTTGATCCGTAAGGAGTTACGAGGCGCACAGCATACCGTTGGAAATCTCTCTGAGAGCTCTACGACGGGGGCAGCCAGCTAGCTTGATGTGCTTTTTTCGGAGCTCAAAATCAAACGTTTTCATCAGTTTCGGGCTACTTTTCTTCTTTTGCTCTGTTTTTCCGTCCCGGATCGTACGTCGTGAGCTATTAAAAGGACAACAACCTTACTCGCCGCACATTAGAGGACCCTACAGTGCGTCGATATCACGTCTTGCGAGGTTGCTACGTTGTTGAAGCGGATGGGTTGTCGTTAAGCCCATTGGGCCTTTTGAATGGGCCATATCTGTAGGCTGGGACTGTGAACCATTAACACATAAAAGAATTGTGCCCTCAACATGACGGGTGCGATCATACCAGCACTAATGCACCGGATCCCATCAGAACTCCGAAGTTAAGCGTGCTTGGGCGAGAGTAGTACTAGGATGGGTGACCCCCTGGGAAGTCCTTGTGTTGCACCCCCCTTTTCAATTTTTTTTGCTCCGGTTAGGGTTGCCAAGATACTTTACCCACCACATTTCTATTATCGAATCCCACGGCACCTTGGGCAAGACAACTTCTCTTCACGTGGAGGCTGGGCCCGCAAACCGAGGGCGTAGGGCTTGTGACCAGGTCTCCGTCGCTCCGGTGCCCATAACTTTTGATCCATAATGAGTTACGCGGCGCACAGCATACCGTTGGAAAGCTCTCTGAGATCTCTACGACGGGGGTAGCTAGCTAGCTCGCCATGCCCTTTTCGGATCTCAAAATCGAACGTTTTCATCAGTTTCGGGCCACTTTTCTTCTTTTGCTCTGTTTTTCCGTCCCGGATCGTACGTCGTGAGCTGTTAAAAGGACGACAACCTTACTCGCGGCACATTAGAGGACCCTACAATGCGTCGATATCACGTCTTGCGAGGATGCTGCGTTGTTGAAGCGGATGGGTTGTCGTTAAGCCCATTGGGCCTTTTCAATGGGCATATCTCTAGGTTGGGACTGTAAACCGTTAACACATAAAGGAATTGTGCCCTCAACATGATGGGTGCGATCATACCAGTACTAATGCACCGGATCCCACCAGAACTCCGAAGTTAAGCGTGCTTGGGCGAGAGTAGTACTTGGATGGGTGACCCCCTGGGAAGTCCTCGTGTTGCACCCCCCTTTTCAATTTTTTTTGCTCCGGTTAGGGTTTCCAAGATACTTTACCCACCACATTTCTATTATCGAATCCCATGGCACCTTGGGCAAGACAACTTCTCTTCACGTGGAGGCTGGGCCCGCAAACCGAGGGCGTAGGGCTTGTGACCAAGTCTCCGTCGCTCCGGTGCCCATAACTTTTGATCCATAATGAGTTACGCGGCGCACATCATACCGTTGGAAAGCTCTCTCAGAGCTCTACGACAGGGGCAGCTAGCTAGCTCGCCATGCCCTTTTCGGATCTCAAAATCGAACGTTTTCATCAATTTCGGTCCACTTTTCTTCATTTGCTCTGTTTTTTCGTCCCGGATCGTACGTCGTGAGCTGTTAAAAGGACGACAACCTTACTCCCGGCACATTAGAGGACCCTACAATGCGTCGATATAACGTCTTGCGAGGATGCTGCGTCGTTGAAGCGGATGGGTTGTCGTTAAGCCCATTGGGCCTTTTGAATGGGCCATATCTCTAGGCTGGGACTGTGAACCGTTAACACATAAAGGAATTGTGCCCTCAACATGACGGGTGCGATCATACCAGCACTAATGCACCGGATCCCATCAGAACTCCGAAGTTAAGCGTGCTTGGGCGAGAGTAGTACTAGGATGGGTGACCCCTTGGGAAGTCCTCGTGTTGCACCCCCCTTTTCAATTTTTTTTGCTCCGGTTACGGTTGCCAAGATACTTTACCCACCACATTTCTATTATCGAATCCCACGGCACCTTGGGCAAGACAACTTCTCTTCACGTGGAGGCTGGGCCCGCAAACCGAGGGCGTAGGGCTTGTGACCAGGTCTCCGTCGCTCTGGTGCCCATAACTTTTGATCCGTAAGGAGTTACACGGCGTAAAGCATACCGTTGGAAAGCTCTCCGAGAGCTCTACGACGGGGCCAGCTAGCTAGCTCGCCGTGCCCTTTTCGGAGCTCAAAATCGAACGTTTTCATCAGTTTCGGGCAACTTTTCTTATTTTTCTTTGTTTTTCCGTCCCGTATCGTACGTCGTGAGCTGTTAAAAGGACGACAACCTTACTCGCGGCACATTAGAGGACCCTACAATGCGTCGATATCACGTCTTGCGAGGATGCTGCGTTGTTGAAGCGGATGGGTTGTCGTTAAGCCCATTGGGCCTTTTGAATGGGCCATATCTCTAGGCTAGGACTGTGAACCGTTAACACATAAAGGAATTGTGCCCTCAACATGACGGGTGCGATTATACCATCACTAATGCACCGGATCCCATCAGAACTCCGAAGTTAAGCGTGCTTGGGCGAGAGTAGTACTAGGATGGGTGACCCCCTGGGAAGTCCTCGTGTTGCACCACCCTTTTCAATTTTTTTTGCTCCGGTTAGGGTTGCCAAGATACTTTACCCACCACATTTCTATTATCGAATCCCACGGCACCTTGGGCAAGACAACTTCTCTTCACGTGGAGGCTGGGCCCGCAAACCGAGGGCGTAGGGCTTGTGAACAGGTCTCCGTCGCTCCGGTGCCCATAACTTTTGATCCGTAAGGAGTTACGAGGCGCACAACATACCGTTGGAAAGCTCTCTGAGAGCTCTACGACGGGGGCAGCCAGCTAGCTTGATGTGCCTTTTTCGGAGCTCAAAATCAAACGTTTTCATCAGTTTCGGGCCACTTTTCTTCTTTTGCTCTGTTTTTTCATCCCGGTTCGTACGTCGTGAGCTGTTAAAAGGACGACAACGTTACTCGCTGCACATTAGAGGACCCTACAATACGTCGATATCACGTCTTGTGAGGATGCTGCGTTGTTGAAGCGGATGGGTTGTCGTTAAGCCCATTGGGCCTTTTGAATGGGCCATATCTCTAGGCTGGGACTGTGAACCGTTAACACATAAAGGAATTGTGCCCTCAACATGACGGGTGCGATCATACAAGCACTAATGCACCGGATCCCATCAGAACTCCAAAGTTAAGCGTGCTTGGGCGAGAGTAGTACTAGTATGGGTGACCCCCTGGGAAGTCCTCGTGTTGCAACCCCCTTTTCAATTTTTTTTGCTCCGGTTAGCGTTGCCAAGATACTTTACCCACCACATTTCTATTATCGAATCCCACGGCACCTTGGGCAAGACAACTTCTCTTCACGTGGAGGCTGGGACCGCAAACCGAGGGCGTAGGGCTTGTAACCAGGTCTCCGTCGCTCTGGTGCCCATAACTTTTGATCCGTAAGGAGTTACACGGCGTAAAGCATACCGTTGGAATGCTCTCCGAGAGCTCTACGACGGGGCCAGCTAGCTAGCTCGCCGTGCCCTTTTCGGAGCTCAAAATCGAACGTTTTCATCAGTTTCGGACAACTTTTCTTATTTTTCTTTGTTTTTCCGTCCCGTATCGTACGTCGTGAGCTGTTAAAAGGACGAAAACCTTACTCGCGGCACATTAAAGGACCCTACAACGCGTCGATATCACGTCTTGCGAGGATGCTGCGTTGTTGAAGCGGATGGGTTGTCGTTAAGCCCATTGGGCCTTTTGAATGGGCCATATCTCTAGGCTAGGACTGTGAACCGTTAACACATAAAGGAATTGTGCCCTCAACATGACGGGTGCGATTATACCATCACTAATGCACCGGATCCCATCAGAACTCCGAAGTTAAGCGTGCTTGGGCGAGAGTAGTAGTAGGATGGGTGACCCCCTGGGAAGTCCTCGTGTTGCACCACCCTTTTCAATTTTTTTTGCTCCGGTTAGGGTTGCCAAGATACTTTACTCACCACATTTCTATTATCGAATCCCATGGGACCTTGGGCAAGACAACTTCTCTTCACGTGGAGGCTGGGCCCGCAAACCGAGGGCCTAGGGCTTGTGAACAGGTCTCCGTCGCTCCGGTGCCCATAACTTTTGATCCGTAAGGAGTTACGAGGCGCAAAGCATACCGTTGGAAAGCTCTCTGAGAGCTCTACGACGGGGGCAGCCAGCTAGCTTGATGTGCCTTTTTCGGAGCTCAAAATCGAACGTTTTCATCAGTTTCGGGCCACTTTTCTTCTTTTGCTCTGTTTTTTCGTCCCGGATCGTACGTCGTGAGCTGTTAAAAGGACGACAACCTTACTCGCGGCACATTAGAGGACCCTACAATGCGTCGATATCACGTCTTGCGAGGATGCTGCGTTGTTGAAGCGGACGGGTTGTCGTTAAGCCCATTGGGCCTATTGAATGGACCATATCTCTAGGCTGGGACTGTGAACCGTTAACACATAAAGGAATTGTGCCCTCAACATGACGGGTGCGATCATACCAGCACTAATGCACCGGATCCCATCAGAACTCCGAAGTTAAGCGTGCTTGGGCGAGAGTAGTACTAGGATGGGTGACCCCCTGGGAAGTCCTCGTGTTGTACCCCCTTTTGCACCCCCTTGTTCAATTTTTTTTGCTCCGGTTAGGGTTGCCAAGATACTTTACCCACCACATTTCTATTATCGAATCCCACGGCACCTTGGGCAAGACAACTTCTCTTCACGTGGAGGCTGGGCCCGCAAATCGAGGGCGTAGGGCTTGTAACCAGGTCTTCGTCGCTCTGGTGCCCATAACTTTTGATCCGTAAGAAGTTACGCGGCGTACAGCATACCGTTGGAAAGCTCTCCGAGAGCTCTACGACGGGGGCAGCTAGCTAGCTTGCTGTGCCCTTTTCAGAGCCCAAAATAGAACGTTTTCATCAGTTTCGGGCCACTTTTCTTCTTTTGCTCTGTTTTTCCATCCCGGACCGTACGTCGTGAGCTATTAAAAGGACGACAACCTTACTCGCGGCACATTAGAGGACACTACAATGCGTCGATATCACGTCTTGCGAGGATGCTGCGTTGTTGAAGCGGATGGGTTGTCGTTAAGCCCATTGGGCCTTTTGAATTAGCCATATCTCTAGGCTGGGACTGTGAACCGTTAACACATAAAGGAATTGTGCCCTCAACATGACGGGTGTGATCATACCAGCACTAATGCACCGGATCCCATCAGAACTCCGAAGTTAAGCGTGCTTGGGCGAGAGTAGTACTAGGATGGGTGACCCCCTGGGAAGTCCTCGTGTTGCACCTCCCCTTTACAATTTTTTTTGCTCCGGTTAGCGTTGCCAAGATACTTTACTCACCACATTTCTATTATCGAATTCCACGGCACCTTGGACAAGACAACTTCTCTTCACGTGGAGGCTGGGCCAGCAAACCGAGGGCGTAGGGCTTGTGACCAGGTCTCCGTCGCTCCGGTGCCCATAACTTTTGATCCGTAAGTAGTTACGCGGCGCACAGCATACCGTTGGAAATCTCTCCGAGAGGTCTACGACCGGGGCAGCTAGCTAGCTTGCCGTGCCCTTTTTTGAGCTCAAAATCGAACGTTTTCATCAGTTTCGGGCCACTTTTCTTCTTTTGCTCTGTTTTTCCGTCCCGAATCGTACGTCGTGAGCTGTTAAAAGGACGACAACCTTAATCGCGGCACATTAGAGGACCCTATAATGCGTCGATATCACGTCTTGCGAGGATGCTGCGTTGTTGAAGCGGATGGGTTGTCGTTAAGCCCATTGGGCCTTTTGAATGGGCCATATCTCTAGGCTGGGACTGTGAACCGTTAACACATAAAGGAATTGTGCCCTCAACATGACGGGTGCGATCATACCAGCACTAATGCACCGGATCCCATCAGAACTCCGAAGTTAAGCGTGCTTGGGCGAGAGTAGTACTAGGATGGGTGACCCCTAGGGAAGTCATCGTGTTGCACCCCCCTTTTCAATTTTTTTTGCTCTGGTTAGCGTTGCCAAGATACTCTACCCACCACATTTCTATTATCGAATCCCACGGCACCTTGGGCAAGACAACTTCTCTTCACGTGGAGGCTGGCCCCGCAAACCGAGGGCGTAGGGCTTGTGAACAGGTCTCCGTCGCTCCGGTGCCCATAACTTTTGATCTGTAAGGAGTTACGCGGCGCACAGCAGACCGTTGGAAAGCTCTCCGAGAGCTCTACGACGGGGGCAGCTTGCTAGCTCGCCGTGCCCTTTTCGGAGCTCAAAATCGAACTTTTTCATCAGTTTCGGGCCACTTTTCTTCCTTTGCTCTGTTTTTCCATCCCGGATCGTACGTCGTGAGCTGTTAAAAGGATGACAACCTTACTCGTGGCACAGTAGAGGACCCTACAATGTGTCGATATCACGTCTTGCGAGGATGCTGTGTTGTTGAAGCGGATGGGTTGCCGTTAAGCCCATTGGGCCTTTTGAATGGGCCATATCTCTAGGCTGGGACTGTGAACCGTTAACACATAAAGGAATTGTGCCCTCAACATGATGGGTGCGATCATACCAGCACTAATGCACCGGATCCCATCATAACTCCGAAGTTAAGCAAGCTTGGGCGAGAGTAGTACTAGGATGGGTGACCCCCAGGGAAGTCCTCGTGTTGCACCCCCCTTTTCAATTTCTTTTGCTCCGGTTAGCGTTGCCAAGATACTTTACCCGCCACATTTCTATTATCGAATCCCACGGCACCTTGGGCAAGACATCTTCTCTTCACGTGGAGGCTGGGCCCGCAAACCGAGGACGTAGGGCTTGTGACCAGGTCTTCGTCGCTCCGGTGCCCATAACTTTTGATCCGTAAGGAGTTACGAGGCGCACAGCATACCGTTGGAAAGAACTCTGAGAGCTCTACGACGGGGGCAGCTAGCTAGCCCGCTATGCCCTTTTCAGAGCTCAAAAACGAACATTTTCATCAGTTTCGGGCCACTTTTCTTCTTTTGCTCTGTTTTTCCGTCCCGGATCGTACGTCGTGAGCTGTTAAAAGGACGACAACGTTAATCGCGGCGCATTAGAGGACCCTACAATGTGTCGATATCACGTCTTGCGAGGATGTTGTGTTGTTGAAGCGGATGGGTTATCGTTAAGCCCATTGGGCCTTTTGAATGGGCCATATCTCTAGGCTGGGACTGTGAACCGTTAACACATAAAGGAATTGTGCCCTCAACATGACGTGTGCGATCATTCCAGCTCTATTGCACCGGATCCCATCAGAACTCCGAAGTTAAGCGTGCTTGGGCGAGAGTAGTACTAGGATGGGTGACCCCCTGGGAAGTCCTCGTGTTGCACCCCCTTTTGCACCCCCTTTTTCAATTTTTTTTACTCCGGTTAGGGTTGCCAAGATACTTTACCCACCACATTTCTATTATCGAATCCCACGGCACCTTGGGCAAGACAACTTCTCTTCACGTGGAGGCTGGGCTCGCAAACCGAGGACGTAGGGCTTGTGACCAGGTCTCCGTCGCTCCGGTGCCCATAACTGTTGATCCGTAAAGAGTTACGCGGCTCACAGCATACCGTTGGAAAGCTCTCCGAGAGCTCTATGACGGGGGCAGGTAGCTAGCTCGTCGTGCCCTTTTCAGAGCTCAAAATCGAACGTTTTCATCAGTTTCGGGCCACTTTTCTTCCTTTGCTCTGTTTTTCCATCCCGGATCGTACGTCGTGAGCTGTTAAAAGGATGACAACCTTACTCGCGGCACATTAGAGGACCCTACAATGTGTCGATATCACGTCTTGCGAGGATGTTGTGTTGTTGAAGCGGATGGGTTGCCGTTAAGCCCATTGGGCCTTTTGAATGGGCCATATCTCTAGGCTGGGACTGTGAACCGTTAACACATAAAGGAATTGTGCCCTCAACATGACGGGTGCGATCATACCAGCACTAATGCACCGGATCCCATCATAACTCCGAAGTTAAGCGTGCTTGGGCGAGAGTAGTACTAGGATGGGTGACCCCCAGGGAAGTCCTCGTGTTGCACCCCCCTTTTCAATTTCTTTTGCTCCGGTTAGCGTTGCCAAGATACTTTACCCGCCACATTTCTATTATCGAATCCCACGGCACCTTGGGCAAGACATCTTCTCTTCACGTGGAGGCTGGGCCCGCAAACCGAGGACGTAGGGCTTGTGACCAGGTCTCCGTCGCTCCGGTGCCCATAACTTTTGATCCGTAAGGAGTTACGAGGCGCACAGCATACCGTTGGAAAGAACTCTGAGAGATCTACGACGGGGGCAGCTAGCTAGCTCGCTGTGCCATTTTCGGAGCTCAAAAACGAACATTTTCATCAGTTTCGGGCCACTTTTCTTCTTTTGCTCTGTTTTTCCGTCCCGGATCGTACGTCGTGAGCTGTTAAAAGGACGACAACCTTAATCGCGGCGCATTAGAGGACCCTACAATGTGTCGATATCACGTCTTGCGAGGATGTTGTGTTGTTGAAGCGGATGGGTTGTCGTTAAGCCCATTGGGCCTTTTGAATGGGCCATATCTCTAGGCTGGGACTGTGAACCGTTAACACATAAAGGAATTGTGCCCTCAACATGACGTGTGCGATCATTCCAGCTCTATTGCACCGGATCCCATCAGAACTCCGAAGTTAAGCGTGCTTGGGCGAGAGTAGTACTAGGATGGGTGACCCCCTGGGAAGTCCTCGTGTTGCACCCCCTTTTGCACCCCCTTTTTCAATTTTTTTTACTCCGGTTAGGGTTGCCAAGATACTTTACCCACCACATTTCTATTATCGAATCCCACGGCACCTTGGGCAAGACAACTTCTCTTCACGTGGAGGCTGGGCCCGCAAACCGAGGACGTAGGGCTTGTGACCAGGTCTCCGTCGCTCCGGTGCCCATAACTTTTGATCCGTAAAGAGTTACGCGGCTCACAGCATACCGTTGGAAAGCTCTCCAAGAGCTCTACAACGGGGGCAGGTAGCTAGCTCGTCGTGCCCTTTTCAGAGCTCAAAATCGAACGTTTTCATCAGTTTCGGGCCACTTTTCTTCTTTCGCTCTGTTTTTCTGTCCTGGATCGTACGTCGTGAGCTGTTAAAAGGACGACAACCTTACTCGCGGCACATTAGAGGACCCTACAATGCGTCGATATCACGTCTTGCGAGGATGCTGTGTTGTTGAAGCGGATGGGTTGTCGTTAAGCCCATTAGGCCTTTTGAATGGGCCATATCTCTAGGCTGGGACTGTGAACCGTTAACACATAAAGGAATTGTGCCCTCAACATGACGGGTGCGATCATACCAGCACTAATGCACCGGATCCCATCAGAACTCCGAAGTTAAGCGTGCTTGGGCGAGAGTAATACTAGGATGGGTGACCCCCTGGGAAGTCCTCGTGTTGCACTCCCCTTTTCAATTTTTTTTGCTCCGGTTAGGGTTGCCAAGATACTTTACCCACCACATTTCTATTATCGAATCGCACGGCACCTTGGGCAAGACAACTTCTCTTCACGTGGAGGCTGGGCCCGCAAACCGAGGGCGTAGGGCTTGTGAACAGGTCTCCGTCGCTCCGGTGCCCATAACTTTTGATCCGTAAGGAGTTACGCGGCGCACAGCATACCGTTGGAAAGCACTCCGAGAGGTCTACGACGAGGGCAGTTAGTTAGCTTGTTTTGCCCTTTTCGGAGCTCAAAATCGAACGTTTTCATCAGTTTCGGGCCACTTTTATTCTTTTGCCCTGTTTTTTCGTCCCGGATCGTACGTCGTGAGCTGTTAAAAGGACGACAACCTTACTCGCGGCACATTAGAGGACCCTACAATCCGTCGATATCACGTCTTGCGAGGATGCTGCGTTGTTGAAGCGGATGGGTTGTCGTTAAGCCCATTGGGCCTTTTGAATGGGCCATATCTCTAGGTTGGGACTGTGAACCGTTAACACATAAAGGAATTGTGCCCTCAACATAACGGGTGCGATCATACCAGCACTAATGCACCGGCTCCCATCAGAACTCCAAAGTTAAGCGTGCTTGGGCGAGAGTAGTACTATGATGGGGGACCCCCTGGGAAGTCCTCGTGTTGCACCCCCCCTTTTCAATTTTTTTTGCTCCGGTTAGCGTTGCCAAGATACTTTACCCACCACATTTCTATTATCGAATCCCACGGCACCTTGGGCAAGACAACTTCTCTTCACGTGGAGGCTGGGCCCGCAAACCGAGGGCGTAAGGCTTTTGACCAGGTCTCCGTCGCTCCGGTGCCCATAACTTTTGATCCGTAAGGAGTTACGAGGTGCACAGCATACCGTTGGAAAGCTCTCTGAGAGCTCTACGACAGGGGTAGCGAGCCAGCTTGCTGTGCCCTTTTCGGAGCTCAAAATCGAACGTTTACATCAGTTTCGAGCCACTTTTCTTCTTTTGCTCTGATTTTCCGTCCCGGATCGTACGTCGTGAGCTGTTAAAAGGACGACAACCTTACTCGCGGCACATTAGAGGACCCTACAATGCGTCAATATCACGTCTTGCGAGGATGTTGCGTTGTTGAAGCGGATGGGTTGTCGTTAAGCCCATTGGGCCTTTTGAATGGGCCATATCTCTAGACTGGGACTGTGAACCGTTAACACATAAAGGAATTGTGCCCTCAACATGACGGGTGCGATCATACCAGCACTAATGCACCGGATTACATCAGAACTCCGAAGTTATGCGTGCTTGGGTGAGAGTAGTACTAGGATGGGTGACCCCCTGGGAAGTCCTCGTGTTGCACCCGCCTTTTCAATTTTTTTTGCTCCGGTTAGGGTTGCCAAGATACTTTACCCACCACATTTCTATTATCGAATCCCACGGCACCTTGGGCAAGACAACTTCTCTTCACGTGGAGGCTTGGCCCGCAAACCGAGGGCGTAGAGCTTGTGACCAGGTCTCCGTCGCTCCGGTGCCATAACTTTTGATCCGAAAGGAGTTACGTGGCGCACAGCATACCGTTGGAAAGCACTCCGAGAGCTCTACGACGGGGGCAGCTAGCTAGCTCGTCGTGCCCTTTTCGGAGCTCAAAATCCAACGTTTTCATCAGTTTCGGGCCACTTTTCTTCTTTTGCTCTGTTTTTCCGTCCCAGATCGTACGTCGTGAGCTGTTAAAAGGACGACAACCTTACTCGCGACACATTAGAGGACCCTACAATGCGTTGATATCACGTCTTGCGAGGATGCTGCGTTGTTGAAGCGGATGGGTTGTCGTTAAGCCCATTGGGCCTTTTGAATGTGCCATATCTCTAGGCTGGGACTGTGAACCGTTAACACATAAAGGAATTGTGCCCCCAACATGATAGGTGCGATCATACCAGCACTAATGCACCGGATCCCATCAGAACTCCGAAGCTAAGCGTGCTTGGGCGAGAGTAGTACTAGGATGGGTGACCCCCTGGGAAGTCCTTGTGTTGCACCCCCTTTTTCAATTTTTTTTGCTCCTGTTAGCGTTGCCAAGATACTTTACCCACAACATTTCTATTATCGAATCCCACGGCACCTTGGGCAAGACAACTTCTCTTCACGTGGAGGCTGGGCCCGCAAACCGAGGGCGTAGGGCTTGTGACCAGGTCTCCGTCGCTCCGGTGCCCATTACTTTTGATCCGTAAGGAGTTACGCGGCACACTGCATACCGTTGGAAAGCTCTCCGAGAGCTCTACGACTGGGGCAGGTAGCTAGCTCGCCGTGCCCTTTTTGAACTTCAAAATTGAACGTTTTCATCAGTTTCGGGCCACTTTTCTTCTTTTTCCCTGTTTTTCCGTCCCGGATCGTACGTCGTGAGCTGTTAAAAGGACGACAACCTTACTCGCGGCACATTAGAGGACCCTACAATGCGTCGATATCACGTCTTGCGAGGATGCTGCGTTCTTGAAGCGGACGGGTTGTCGTTAAGCCCATTGGGCCTTTTGAATGGGCCATATCTCTAGGCTGGGATTGTGAACCGTTAACACAAAAAGGAATTGTGCCCTCAACATGACGGGTGCGATCGTACCAGCACTAATGCACCGGATCCATCAGAACTCCGAAGTTAAGCGTGCTTGGGCGAGCGTAGTACTAGGATGGGTGACCCCCTGGGAAGTCCTCGTGTTGCACCCCCCTTTTCAATTTTTTTCGCTCCGGTTAGGGTTGCCAAGATACTTTACCCACCACATTTCTATTATCGAATCCCACGGCACCTTGGGCAAGACAACTTCTCTTCACGTGGAGGCTGGGCCCTAAAACCGAGGGCGTAGGGCTTGTGACCAGGTCTCCGTCGCTCCGGTGCCCATAACTTTTGATCCGTAAGGAGTTACGAGGCGCACAGCATACCGTTCGAAAGCACTCTGAGAGCTCTACGACAGGGATAGCGAGCATGCTCGCTGTGCCCTTTTCGGAGCTCAAAATCGAACGTTTACATCAGTTTCGGGCCACTTTTCTTCTTTTGCTATGATTTTCCTTCCCGGATCGTACGTCGTGAGCTGTTAAAAGGACGACAACCTTACTCGCGGCACATTAGAGGACCCTACAATGCGTCAATATCACGTTTTGCGAGGATGCTGCGTTGTTGAAGCGGATGGGTTGTCGTTAAGCCCATTGGGCCTTTTGAATGGGCCATATCTCTAGACTGGGACTGTGAACCGTTAACACATAGAGGAATTGTGCCCTCAACATGACGGGTGCGATCATACCAGCACTAATGCACCGGATTCCATCAGAACTCCGAAGTTAAGCGTGCTTGGGCGAGAGTAGTACTAGGATGGGTGACCCCCTGGGAAGTCCTCGTGTTGCACCCGCCTTTTCAATTTTTTTTGCTCCGGTTAGGGTTGCCAAGATACTTTACCCACCACATTTCTATTATCGAATCCCACGGCACCTTGGGCAAGACAACTTCTCTTCACGTGGAGGCTGGGCCCGCAAACCGAGGGCGTAGGGCTTGTGACCAGGTCTCCGTCGCTCCGGTGCCCATAACTTATGATCCGTAAGGAGTTACGAGGCGCACAGCATACCGTTGGAAAGCTCTCTGAGAGCTCTATGACAGGCGTAGCTAGCAAGCTCGCTGTGCCCTTTTCGGAGCTCAAAATCGAACGTTTACATCAGTTTCGGGCCACTTTTCTTCTTTTGCTATGATTTTCTGTCCCGGATCGTACGTCGTGAGCTGTTAAAAGGACGACAACCTTACTCGCGGCACATTAGAGGACCCTACAATGCGTCAATATCACGTTTTGCGAGGATGCTGCGTTGTTGAAGCGGATGGGTTGTCGTTAAGCCCATTGGGCCTTTTGAATGGGCCATATCTCTAGACTGGGACTGTGAACCGTTAACACATAGAGGAATTGTGCCCTCAACATGACGGGTTCGATCATACCAGCACTAATGCACCGGATTCCATCAGAACTCCGAAGTTAAGCGTGCTTGGGCGAGAGTAGTACTAGGATGGGTGACCCCCTGGGAAGTCCTCGTGTTGCACCCGCCTTTTCAATTTTTTTTCCTCCGGTTAGGGTTGCCAAGATACTTTACCCACCACATTTCTGTTATCGAATCCCATGGCACCTTGGGCAAGACAACTTCTCTTCACGTGGAGGCTTGGCCCGCAAACCGAGGGCGTAGAGCTTGTGACCAGGTCTCCGTCGCTCCGGTGCCCATAACTTTTGATCCGTAAGGAGTTACGTGGCGCACAACATACCGTTGGAATGCACTCCGAGAGCTCTACGACGGGGGCAGCTAGCTAGCTCGTCGTGCCCTTTTCGGAGCTCAAAATCAAACGTTTTCATCAGTTTCGGGCCACTTTTCTTCTTTTGCTCTGTTTTTCCGTCCCGGATCGTACGTCGTGAGCTGTTAAAAGGACGACAACCTTACTCGCGACACATTAGAGGACCCTACAATGCGTTGATATCACGTCTTGCGAGGATGCTGTGTTGTTGAAGCGGATGGGTTGTCGTTAAGCCCATTGGGCCTTTTGAATGTGCCATATTTCTAGGCTGGGACTGTGAACCGTTAACACATAAAGGAGTTGTGCCCCCAACATGATAGGTGCGATCATACCAGCACTAATGCACCGGATCCCATCAGAACTCCGAAGTTAAGCGTGCTTGGGCGAGAGTAGTACTAGGATGGGTGACCCCCTTGGAAGTCCTTGTGTTGCACCCCGCTTTTCAATTTTTTTTGCTCCTGTTAGCGTTGCCAAGATACTTTACCCACCACATTTCTATTATCGAATCCCACGGCACCTTGGGCAAGACAACTTCTCTTCACGTGGAGGCTGGGCCCGCAAACCGAGGGCGTAGGGCTTGTGACCAGGCCTCCGTCGCTCCGGTGCCCATAACTTTTGATCCGTAAGGAGTTACGAGGCGCACAGCATACCGTTGGAAAGCTCTCTGAGAGCTCTACGACGGGGGCTGTTAGCTAGCTCGCTATACCATTTTCGGAGCTCAAAATCGAACTTTTTCATCAGTTTCAGGCCACTTTTCTTCTTTTGCTCTGTTTTTCCGTCCCGGATCGTACGTCGTGAGCTGTTAAAAGGACAACAACCTTACTTGCGGCACATTAGAGGACCCTACAATGCGTCGATATCACGTCTTGTGATGATGCTGCGTTATTGAAGCGGATGGGTTGTCGTTAAGCCCATTGGGCCTTTTGAATGGCCCATATCTCTAGACTGGGACTGTGAACCGTTAACACATAAAGGAATTGTGCCCTCAACATGACGGGTGCGATCATACCAGCACTAATGCACCGGATCCCATCAGAACTCCGAAGTTAAGCGTGCTTGGGCGAGAGTAGTACTAGGATGGGTGACCCCCTGGGAAGTCCTCGTGTTGTACGCCCTTTTGCACCCCCTTTTTCAATTTTTTTTGCTCCGGTTATGGTTGCCAAGATACTTTACCCACCACATTTCTATTATAGAATCCCACGGCACCTCGGGCAAGACAACTTCTCTTCACGTGGAGGCTGGGCCCGCAAACCGAGGGCGTAGGGCTTGTGACCAGGTCTCCGTCGCTACGGTGCCCATAACTTTTGATCCGTAAGGAGTTACGCAGCGCACAGCATACCATTGGAAAGCTCTCCGAGAGCTCTACGACGGGGGCAGGTAGCTAGCTCACCTTGCCCTTTTCGGAGCTCAAAATCGAACGTTTTCATCAGTTTCGGGCCACTTTTCTTCTTTTGCTCTGTTTTTTCGTCCCGGATCGTACGTCGTGAGCTGTTAAAAGGACGACAACCTTACTCGCGGCACATTAGAGGGCCCTACAATGCGTCGATATCACGTCTTGCGAGGATGCTGCGTTGTTGAAGTGGATGGGTTGTCGTTAAGCCCATTGGGCCTTTTGAATGGGCCATATCTCTAAGCTGGGACTGTGAACCGTTAACACATAAAGGAATTGTGCCCTCAACATGACGGGTGCGATCTTACCAGCACTAATGCACCGGATTCCATCAGAACTCCGAAGTTAAGCGTGCTTGGGCGAGAGTAGTACTAGGATGGGTGACCCCCTGGGAAGTCCTCGTGTTGCACCCGCCTTTTCAATTTTTTTTCCTCCGGTTAGGGTTGCCAAGATACTTTACCCACCACATTTCTGTTATCGAATCCCACGGCACCTTGGGCAAGACAACTTCTCTTCACGTGGAGGCTTGGCCCGCAAACCGAGGGCGTAGAGCTTGTGACCAGGTCTCCGTCGCTCCGGTGCCCATAACTTTTGATCCGTAAGGAGTTACGTGGCGCACAACATACCGTTGGAATGCACTCCGAGAGCTCTACGACGGGGGCAGCTAGCTAGCTCGTCGTGCCCTTTTCGGAGCTCAAAATCAAACGTTTTCATCAGTTTCGGGCCACTTTTCTTCTTTTGCTCTGTTTTTCCGTCCTGGATCATACGTCGTGAGCTGTTAAAAGGACGACAACCTTACTCGCGACACATTAGAGGACCCTACAATGCGTTGATATCACGTCTTGCGAGGATGCTGTGTTGTTGAAGCGGATGGGTTGTCGTTAAGCCCATTGGGCCTTTTGAATGTGCCATATTTCTAGACTGGGACTGTGAACCGTTAACACATAAAGGAGTTGTGGCCCCAACATGATAGGTGCGATCATACCAGCACTAATGCACCGGATCCCATCAGAACTCCGAAGTTAAGCGTGCTTGGGCGAGAGTAGTACTAGGATGGGTGACCCCCTGGGAAGTCCTTGTGTTGCACCCCGCTTTTCAATTTTTTTTGCTCCTGTTAGCGTTGCCAAGATACTTTACCCACCACATTTCTATTATCGAATCCCACGGCACCTTGGGCAAGACAACTTCTCTTCACGTGGAGGCTGGGCCCGCAAACCGAGGGCGTAGGGCTTGTGACCAGGCCTCCGTCGCTCCGGTGCCCATAACTTTTGATCCGTAAGGAGTTACGCAGCGCACAGCATACCATTGGAAAGCTCTCCGAGAGCTCTACGACGGGGGCAGGTAGCTAGCTCACCTTGCCCTTTTCGGAGCTCAAAATCGAACGTTTTCATCAGTTTCGGGCCACTTTTCTTCTTTTGCTCTGTTTTTTCGTCCCGGATCGTACGTCGTGAGCTGTTAAAAGGACGACAACCTTACTCGCGGCACATTAGAGGGCCCTACAATGCGTCGATATCACGTCTTGCGAGGATGCTGCGTTGTTGAAGTGGATGGGTTGTCGTTAAGCCCATTGGGCCTTTTGAATGGGCCATATCTCTAAGCTGGGACTGTGAACCGTTAACACATAAAGGAATTGTGCCCTCAACATGACGGGTGCGATCTTACCAGCACTAATGCACCGGATCCCATCAGAACTCCGAAGTTAAGCGTGCTTGGGCGAGAGTAGAACTAAGATTGGTGACCCCCTGCGAAGTCCTCGTGTTGCACCCCCCTTTTCAATTCTTTTTGCTCAGGTTAGGGTTGCCAAGATACTTTACCCACCACATTTCTATTATCGAATCCCAAGGCACCTTGGGCAATACAACTTCTCTTCACATGGAGGCTGGGCCCGCAAACCGAGGGCGTAGGGCTTGTGACCAGGTCTCCGTCGCTACGGTTCCCATAACTTTTGATCCGTAAGGAGTTACGCGGCGCACAGCATACCGTTGGAAAGTTCTCCGAGAGCTCTACGACGGGGGCAGCTAGCTAGCTCGCCGTACCCTTTTCGGAGCTAAAAATCGAACGTTTTCATCAGTTTCGGGCCATTTTTCTTCTTTTGGTCTGTTTTGCCATCCCGGATCGTACGTCGTGAGCTGTTAAAAGGATGACAACCTTACTCGCGGCACATTAGAGGACCCTACAATGCGTCGATATCACGTCTTGCGAGGATGCTGCGTTGTTGAAGCGGATGGGTTGTCGTTAAGCCCATTGGGCCTTTTGAATGGGCCATATCTCTAGGCTGGGACTGTGAACCATTAACACATAAAGGAATTGTGCCCTAAACATGACGGGTGCGATCATACCAGCACTAATGCACCGGATCCCATCAGAACTTCGAAGTTAAGCGTGCTTGGGCGAGAGTAGTACTAGGATGGGTGACACCCTGGGAAGTCCTCGTGTTGCACCCCCTTTTGCACCCCCTTTTTCAATTTTTTTTTGCTCCGGTTAGGGTTGCCAAGATACTTTACCCACCACATTTTTATTATCGAATCCCACGGCACCTTGGGCAAGACAACTTCTCTTCACGTGGAGGCTGGGCCCGCAAACCGAGGGAGTAGGGCTTGTGACCAGGTCTCCATCGCTCCGGTGCCTATAACTTTTGATCCGTAAGGAGTTACGCGGCGCACAGCATACCGTTGGAAAGCTCTCCGAGAGCTCTAAGACGGGGGCAGCTAGCTAGCTCGCCGTACCCTTTTCGGAGCACAAAATCGAACGTTTTCATCAGTTTCGGGCCATTTTTCTTATTTTGCTCTGTTTTTCCGTCCCGGATCGCACGTCGTGAGCTGTTAAAAGGATGACAACCTTACTCGCGGCACATTAGAGGACCCTACAATGCGTCGATATCACGTCTTGCTAGGATGCTGCGTTGTTGAAGCGGATAGGTTGTCGTTAAGCCCATTGGGCCTTTTGAATGGGCCATATCTCTAGGCTGGGACTCTGAACCGTTAACACATAAAGGAATTGTGCCCTAAACATGACGGGTGCGATCATACCAGCACTAATGCACCGGATCCCATCAGAACTTCGAAGTTAAGCGTGGTTGGGCGAGAGTAGTACTAGGATGGGTGACACCCTGGGAAGTCCTCGTGTTGCACCCCCTTTTGCACCCCCTTTTTCAATTTTTTTTTGCTCCGGTTAGGGTTGCCAAGATACTTTACCCACCACATTTTTATTATCGAATCCCACGGCACCTTGGGCAAGACAACTTCTCTTCACGTGGAGGCTGGGCCCGCAAACCGAGGGAGTAGGGCTTGTGACCAGGTCTCCATCGCTCCGGTGCCCATAACTTTTGATCCGTAAGGTGTTACGCGGCGCACAGCATACCGTTGGAAAGCTCTCCGAGAGCTCTAAGACGGGGGTAGCTAGCTAGCTCGCCATACCCTTTTCGGAGCACAAAATCGAACGTTTTCATCAGTTTCGGGCCATTTTTCTTATTTTGCTCTGTTTTTCCGTCCCAGATCGTACGTCGTGAGCTGTTAAAAGGATGACAACCTTACTCGCGGCACATTAGAGGACCCTACAATGCGTCGATATCACGTCTTGCTAGGATGCTGCGTTGTTGAAGCGGATAGGTTTTCGTTAAGCCCATTGGGCCTTTTGAATGGGCCATATCTCTAGGCTGGGACTCTAAACCGTTAACACATAAAGGAATTGTGCCCTAAACATGACGGGTGCGATCATACCAGCACTAATGCACCGGATCCCATCAGAACTTCGAAGTTAAGCGTGGTTGGGCGAGAGTAGTACTAGGATGGGTGACCCCCTGGGAAGTCCTCGTGTTGCACCCCTTTTGCACCCCCTTTTTCAATTTTTTTTTGCTCCGGTTAGGGTTGCTAAGATACTTTACCCACCACATTTTTATTATCGAATCCTACGGCACCTTGAGCAAGACAACTTCTCTTCACGTGGAGGCTGGGCCCGCAAACCGAGGGCGTAGGGCTTGTGACCAGGTCTCTGTCGCTCCGGTACCCATAACTTTTGATCCGTAAGGAGTTACGAGGTGCACAGCATACAGTTTGAAAGCTCTCTGAGAGCTCTACGTCGGGGGCAGCTAGCTAGCTCGCTGTGCCCTTTTCGGAGCTCAAAATCGAATGTTTTCATCAGTTTCGGGCTACTTTTCTTCTTTTGCTTTGTTTTTCCGTCCCGGATCGTACGTCGTGAGCTGTTAAAAGGTCGACAACCTTACTCGTGGCACATTAGAGGACCCTACAATGTGTCGATATCACGTCTTGCGAGGATGCTGCGTTGTTGAAGCGGATGGGTTGTCGTTAAGCCCATTGGGCCTTTTGAATGGGCCATATCTCTAGGCTGGGACTGTGTACCGTTAACACATAAAGGAATTGTGCCCTCAACATGACGGGTGCGATCATACCAGCACTAATGCATCGGATCCCATCAGAACTCCGAAGTTAAGCGTGCTTGGGCGAGAGTATTACTAGGATGGGTGACCCCCTGGAAAGTCCTCGTGTTGCACCCCCCTTTTCAATTTTTTTTGCTCCGGTTAGGGTTGCCAAGATACTTTACCCACCACATTTCTATTATCGAATCCCACGGCACCTTGGGCAAGACAACTTCTCTTCACGTGGAGGCTGGGCCCGCAAACCGAGGGCGTAGGGCTTGTGACCAGGTCTCCGTCGCTCCGGTGCCCATAACTTTTGATCCGTATGGAGTTACGAGGGGCACAGCATACAGTTGGAAAGCTCTCTGAGAGCTCTACGACGGGGGCAGCTAGCTAGCTCGCTTTGCCCTTTTCGGAGCTCAAAATCGAACGTTTTCATCAGTTTCGTGCCACTTTTCTTCTTTTGCTCTGTTTTTCCGTCCCGGATCGTACGTCGTGGGCTGTTAAAACGACGACAACCTTACTCGTGCCACATTAAAGGACCCTACAATGCGTCGATATCACGTCTTGCGAGGATGCTGCGTTGTTGAAGCGGATGGGTTGTCGTTAAGCCCATTGGGTCTTTTGAATGGGCCATATCTCTAGGCTGGGACTGTGAACCGTTAACACATAAAGGAATTGTGCCCTAAACATGACGGGTGCGATCATACCAGCACTAATGCACCGGATCCCATCAGAACTCCGAAGTTAAGCGTGCTTGGGCGAGAGTAGTACTAGGATGGGTGACCCCCTGGGAAGTCCTCGTGTAGCACCCCCCTTTTCAATTTTTTTTGCTCCGGTTAGGGTTGCCAAGATACTTTACCCACCACATTTCTATTATCGAATCCCACGGCACCTTGGGCAAGACAACTTCTCTTCACGTGGAGGTTGGGCCCGCAAACCGAGGGCGTAGGGCTTGTGACCAGGTCTCCGTCGCTCCTGTGCCCATAACTTTTGATCCGTAAGGAGTTATGCGGCGCACAGCATACCGTTGGAAAGCTCTCCGAGAGCTCTACAATGGGGGCAGCTAGCTAGCTCGCCGTACCCATTTCGGAGCTCAAAATCGAACGTTTTCATCAGTTTCGGTCTACTTTTCTTCTTTTGCTCTGTTTTTCAGTCCCGGATCGTACGTCGCAAGCGGTTAAAAGGACGACAACCTTACTCGCGGCACATTAGAGGACCCTACAATGCGTCGATATCACGTCTTGCGAGGATGCTGCGTTGTTGAAGCGGATGGGTTGTCATTAAGCCCATTGGGCCTTTTGAATGGGCCATATCTCTAGGCTGGGACTGTGAACCGTTAACACATAAAGGAATTGTGCCCTCAACATGACGGGTGCGATCATACCAGCACTAATGCACCGGATCCCATCAGAACTCCGAAGTTAAGCGTGCTTGGGCGAGAGTAGTACTAGGATGGGTGACCCCCTGGGAAGTCCTCGTGTTGCACCCCTCTTTTCAATTTTTTTTGCTCCGGTTAGGGTTGCCAAGATGCTTTACCAACCACATTTCTATTATCGAATCCCACGGCACCTTGGGCAAGACAACTTCTCTTCACGTGGAGGCTGGGCCCGCAAACCGAGGGCGTAGGGCTTGTGACCAGGTCTCCGTCGCTCCGGTGCCCATAACTTTTGATCCGTAAGGAGTTACGAGGCGCACAGCATACAGTTGGAAATCTCTCTGAGAGCTCTACGACGGGGGCAGCTAGCTAGCTCGCTTTGCCCTTTTCGGTGCTCAAAATCGAACGTTTTCATCAGTTTCGGGCTACTTTTCTTCTTTTACTGTGTTTTTCCGTCACGGATCGCACGTCGTGTGCTGTTAAAAGGACGACAACCTTACTCGCGGCACACTAGAGGACCCTACAATGCGTCGATATCACGTCTTGCGAGGATGCTGCGTTGTTGAAGCGGATGGGTTGTCGTTAAGCCCATTGGGCCTTTTGAATGGGCCATATCTCTAGGCTGGGACTGTGAACCGTTAACACATAAAGGAATTGTGCCCTCAACATCACGGGTGCGATCTTACCAGCACTAATGCACCGGATCCCATTAGAACTCCGAAGTTAAGCGTGCTTGGGCGAGAGTAGAACTAGAATGGGTGACCCCCTGGGAAGTCCTCGTGTTGCACCCCCCTTTTCAATTTTTTTTGCTCCGGTTAGGGTTGCCAAGATACTTTACCCACCACATTTCTATTATCGAATCCCACGGCACCTTGGGCAAGACAACTTCTCTTCACGTGGAGGGTGGGCCCGCAAACCGAGGGTTTAGAGATTGTGACCAGGTCTCCGTCGCTCCGGTGCCCATAACTTTGGATCCGTAAGGAGTTACGAGGCGCACAGGATACAGTTGGAAAGCTCTCTGAGAGCTCTACGTCGGGGGCAGCTAGCTAGCTCGCTGTGCCCTTTTCGGAGCTCAAAATCGAACGTTTTTATCAGTTTCGGGCTAGTTTTCTTCTTTTGCTCTATTTTTCCGTCCCGGATCGTACGTCGCGAGCTGTTAAAAGGACGTCAACCTTACTCGCGGCACATTAGAGGACCCTACAATGCGTCGATATCACGTCTTGCGAGGATGCTGCGTTGTTGAAGCGGATGGGTTGTCGTTAAACCCATTGGGCCTTTTGAATGGGCCATATCTCTAGGCTGGGACTGTGAACCGTTAACACATAAAGGAATTGTGCCCTCAACATGACGGGTGCGATCATACCAGCACTAATGCACCGGATCCCATCAGAACTCCGAAGTTAAGCGTGCTTGGGCGAGAGTAGTACTAGGATCGGTGACCCCCTGGGAAGTCCTCGTGTTGCACCCCCCTTTTCAATTTTTTTTGCTCCGGTTAGGGTTGCCAAGATACTTTACCCACCACATTTCTATTATCGAATCCCACGGCACCTTGGGCAAGACAACTTCTCTTCACGTGGAGGCTGGGCCCGCAAACCGAGGGCGTAGGGCTTGTGACCAGGTCTCCGTCGCTCCGGTGCCCATAACTTTTGATCCGTAAGGAGTTACGAGGCGCACAGCATACAGTTGGAAAGCTCACTGAGAGCTCTACGATGGGGGCAGCTAGCTAGCTGGCTTTGCCCTTTTCGGAGCTCAAAATCGAACGTTTTCATCAGTTTCGTGCCACTTTTCTTCTTTTGCTCTGTTTTTTCGTCTCGGATCATACGTCGTGAGCTGTTAAAAGGATGACAACCTTACCCGCGGCACATTAGAGGACCCTACAATGCGTCGATATCACGTCTTGCGAGGATGCTGCTTTGTTGAAGCGGATGGGTTGTCGTTAAGCCCATTGGGCCTTTTGAATGGGCCATATCTCTAGGCTGGGACTGTGAACCGTTAACACATAAAGGAATTGTGCCCTCAACATGACGGGTGTGATCATACCAGCACTAATGCACCGGATCCCATCAGAACTCCGAAGTTAAGCGTGCTTGGGCGAGAGTAGAACTAGGATGGGTAACCCCCTGGGGAGTCCTCGTGTTGCACCCCCCTTTTCAATTTTTTTTGCTCCAGTTAGGGTTGCCAAGATACTTTACCCACCATATTTCTATTATCGAATCCCACGGCACCTTGGTCAACACAACTTCTCTTCACCTGGAGGCTGGGCCCGCAAACCGAGGGCTTAGGGCTTGTGACCAGGCCTCTGTCGCTCCGGTGCCCATAACTTTTGATCCGTAAGGAGTTACGAGGCGCACAGCATACAGTTGGAAAGCTCTCTGAGAGCTCTACGTCGGGGGCAGCTAGCCAGCTCGCTGTGCCCTTTTCGGAGCTCTAAATCGAACGTTTACAACAGTTTCGGGCCACTTTTCTTATTTTGCTCTGTTTTTCCGTCCCGGATCGTACGTCGTGAGCTGTTAAAAGGATGACAACCTTACTCGCGGCACATTAGAGGACCCTACAATGCGTCGATATCACGTCTTGCGAGGATGCTGCGTTGTTGAAGCGGATGGGTTGTCGTTAAGCCCATTAGGCCTTTTGAATGGGCCATATCTCTAGACTAGGACTGTGAACCGTTAACACATAAAGGAATTGTGCCCTCAACATGACGGGTGCGATCATACCAGCACTAATGCACCGGATCCCATCAGAACTCCGAAGTTAAGCGTGCTTGGGCGAGAGTAGTACTAGGATGGGTGACCCCCTCGGAAGTCCTCGTGTTGCACCCGCCTTTTCAATTTTTTTTGCTTCGGTTAGGGTTGCCAAGATACTTTACCCACCACATTTCTATTATCGAATCCCACGGCACCTTGGGCAAGACAACTTCTCTTCACGTGGAGGCTGGGCCCGTAAACCGAGGGCGTAGGGCTTGTGACCAGGTCTCCGTCGCTCCGGTGCCCATAACTTTTGATCCGTTAGGAGTTACGAGGCGCACAGCATACAGTTCGAAAAGCTCTCTGAGAGCTCTACGATTGGGGCAGCTTGCTAGCTCACTTTGCCCTTTTCGGAGCTCAAAATCGAACGTTTTCATCAGTTTCGGGCCACTTTTCTACTTTTGTTCTGTTTTTCCGTCCCGGATCGTACGTCGTGCGCTGTAAAAAGGATGACAACCTTACTCGCGGCACATTAGAGGACCCTACAATGCGTCGATATCACGTCTTGGGAGGATGCTACGTTGTTGAAGCGGATGGGTTGTCGTTAAGCCCATTGGGCCTTTTGAATGGGCCATATCTCTAGGCTGGGACTGTGAACCGTTAACACATAAAGGAATTGTGCCCTCAACATGACGGGTGCGATCATACCAGCACTAATGCACCGGATCCCATCAGAACTCCGAAGTTAAGCGTGCTTGGGCGAGAGTAGTACTAGGATGGGTGACCCCCTGGGAAGTCCTCGTGTTGCACCCCCTTTTCAATTTTTTTTGCTCCGGTTAGGGTTGCCAAGATACTTTACCCACCACATTTCTATTATCGAATCCCACGGCACCTTGGGCAAGACAACTTCTCTTCACGTGGAGGCTGGGCCCGCAAACCGAGGGCGTAGGGCTTGTGACCAGGTCTCCGTCGCTCCGGTGCCCATAACTTTTGATCCGTAAGGAGTTACAAGGCGCACAGCATACCGTTGGAAAGCACTCTGAGAGCTCTACGACGGGGGCAGCTAGCTAGCTCGCTGTGCCCTTTTCGGAGCACAAAATCGAACGTTTTCATCAGTTTCGGGCCACTTTTCTTCTTTTTCTCTGTTTTTCCGTCCCGGATCGTACGTCGTGAGCTGTTAAAAGGACGACAACCTTACTCGCAGCACATTAGAGGACCCTACAATGCGTCGATATCACTTCTTGTGAGGATGCTGCGTTGTTGAAGCGGATGGGTTGTCGTTAAGCCCATTGGGCCCTTTGAATGGGCCATATCTCTTGGCTGGGACTGTGAACCGATAACACATAAAGGAATTGTGCCCTCAACATGACGGGTGCGATCATACCAGCACTAATGCACCGGATCCCATCAGAACTCCGAAGTTAAACGTGCTTGGGCGAGAGTAGTACTAGGATGGGTGACCCCCTGGGAAGTCCTCGTGTTGTACCCCCTTTTGCACCCCCTTTTTCAATTTTTGTTGCTCCGGTTATGGTTGCCAAGATACTTTACCCACCACATTTCTATTATCGAATCCCACGGCACCTTGGGCAAGACAACTTCTCTTCACGTGGAGGCTGGGCCCGCAAACCAAGGGCGTAGGGCTTGTGACCAGGTCTCCGTCGCTACGGTGCCCATAACTTTTGATCCGTAAGGAGTTATGCGGCGCACAGCATACAATTGGAAAGCTCTCCGAGAGCTCTACGACAGGGGCAGGTAGCTAGCTCGCCTTGCCCTTTTCGAAGCTCAAAATCGAATGTTTTCATCAGTTTCGGGCCACTTTTCTTCTTTTGCTCTGTTTTTCCGTCCCGGATCGTACGTCGTGAGTTGTTAAAAGGACGACAACCTTACTCGCGGCACATTAGAGGGCCCTACAATGCATCGATATCACGTCTTGCGAGGATGCTGCGTTGTTGAAGTGGATGGGTTGTCGTTAAGCCCATTGGGCCTTTTGAATGGGCCATATCTCTAGGCTGGGACTGTGAACCGTTGACACATAAAGGAATTGTGCCCTCAACATGACGGGTGCGATCTTACCAGCACTAATGCACCGGATCCCATCAGAACTCCGAAGTTAAGCGTGCTTGGGCGAGAGTAGAACTAGGATGGGTGACCCCCTGCGAAGTCCTCGTGTTGCACCCCCCTTTTCAATTCTTTTTGCTCCGGTTAGGGTTGCCAAGATACTTTACCCACCACATTTCTATTATCGAATCCCAAGGCACCTTGGGCAATACAACTTCTCTTCACGTGGAGGCTGGGCCCGCAAACCGAGGGCGTAGGGCTTGTGACCAGGTCTCCGTCGCTCCGGTGCCCATAACTTTTGATCCGTAAGGAGTAACGCGGCGCACAGCATACCGTTGGAAAGCTCTCCGAGTGCTCTATGACGGGGGCAGCTAGCTAGCTCGCCGTACCCTTTTCGGAGCTCAAAATCGAACGTTTTCATCAGTTTCGGGCCATTTTTCTTCTTTTGGTCTGTTTTGCCATCCCGGATCGTACGTCGTGAGCTGTTAAAAGGACGACAACCTTACTCGCGGCACATTAGAGGACCCTACAATGCATCGATATCATGTCTTGCGAGGATGCTGCGTTGTTGAAGCGAATGGGTTGTCGTTAAGCCCATTGGGCCTTTTGAATGGGCCATATCTCTAGGCTGGGACTGTGAACCGTTAACAAATAAAGGAATTGTACCCACAACTTCACGGGTGCGATCATACCAGCACTAATGCACCGGATCCCATCAGAACTCCGAATTTAAGCATGCTTGGGCGAGTGTAGTACTAGGATGGGTGACCCCCTGGGAAGTCCTCGTGTTGCACCCCCCTTTTCAATTATTTTTGCTCCGGTTAGCGTTGCCAAGATACTTACCCACCACATTTCTATTATCGAATCCCACGGCACCTTGGGCAAGACAACTTCTCTTCACGTGGAGGCTGGGCCCGCAAACTGAGGGCGTAGGGCTTGTGACTAGGTCTCCGTCGCTCCGGTGCCCATAACTTTTGATCCGTAAGGAGTTACGCGGCGCACAGCATACCGTTGGAAAGCTCTCCGAGAGCTCTAAGATGGGGGCAGCTAGCTAGCTCGCCGTTGCCTTTTCGGAGCTCAAAATCGAACGTTTTCATCAGTTTCGTTCCATTTTTCTTATTTTGCTCTGTTTTTTCATCCCGGATCGTACGTCGTGAGCTGTTAAAAGGATGACAACCTTACTCGCGGCACATTAGAGGACCCTACAATGCATCGATATCACGTCTTGCGAGGATGCTGCGTTGTTGAAGGGGATGGATTGTCGTTAAGCCCATTGGGCCTTTTGAATGGGCCATATCTCTAGGCTGGGACTCTGAACCGTTAACACATAAAGGAATTGTGCCCTAAACATGACGGGTGCGATCATACCAGCACTAATGCACCGGATCCCATCA
Organism: Ehretia macrophylla; assembly: GCA_037974665.1. Lineage (NCBI taxonomy): Eukaryota > Viridiplantae > Streptophyta > Magnoliopsida > Boraginales > Ehretiaceae > Ehretia > Ehretia macrophylla. Next base: position 2,476,365 of record CM075780.1, read on the forward strand.
GAACTCCGAAGTTAAGCGTGCTTGGGCGAGAGTAGTACTAAAATGGGTGACCCCCTGGGAAGTCCTCATGTTGCACCCCCCTTTTCAATTTTTTTTGCTCCGGTTAGGGTTGCCAAGATACTTTACCCACCACATTTCTATTATCGAATCCCACGGCACCTTGGGCAAGACAACTTCTCTTCACGTGGAGGCTGGGCCCACAAACCGAGGGCGTAGGGCTTCTGACCAGGTTTCCGTCGCTCCGTTGCCCATAACTTTTGATCCGTAAGGAGTTACGAGGCGCACAGCATACCGTTGGAAAGCTCTCCGAGAGCTCTTCGATGGAGGCAGCTAGCTAGCTTGCCGTGCCCTTTTCAGAGCTCAAAATCGAACGTTTTCATCAGTTTTTGGCCACTTTCATTCTTTTGCTCTGTTTTTCCGTCCCGGATCGTACGTCGTGACCTGTTAAAAGGACGACAACCTTACTCGCGGCACATTAGAGGACCCTACAATGCGTCGATATCATGTCTTGCGAGGATGCTGCGTTGTTGAAGCGGATGGGTTTTCGTTAAGCCCATTGGGCCTATTGAATGGGCCATATCTCTAGGCTGGGACTGTGAACCGTTAACACATAAAGGAATTGTGCCCTTAACATGACGGGTGCGATCATACCAGCACTAATGCACCGGATCCCATCAGAACTCCGAAGTTAAACGTGCTTGGGCGAGAGTAGTACTAGGATGGTTGACCCCCTGGGAAGTCCTCGTGTTGCACACCCCTTTTCAATTTTTTTTGCTCCGGTTAGGGTTGCCAAGATACTTTACCCACCACATTTCTATTATCGAATCCCACGGCACCTTGGGCAAGACAACTTCTCTTCACGTGGAGGCTGGGCCCGCAAACCGAGGGCGTAGGGCTTGTGACTAGGTCTCCGTCGCTCCGGTGCCCATAACTTTTGATCCGTAAGGAGTTACGCGGCGCACAGCATACCGTTGGAAAGCTCTCCGAGAGCTCTAAGATGGGGGTAGCTAGATAGCCCGCCGTGCCCTTTTCGGAGCTCAAAATCGAACGTTTTCATCAGTTTCGGGCCATTTTTCTTATTTTGCTCTGTTTTTCCGTCCCGGATCGTACGTCGTGAGCTGTTAAAAGGATGACAACCTTACTCGCGGCACATTAGAGGACCCTACAATGCGTCGATATCACGTCTTGCGAGGATTCTGCGTTGTTGAAGCGGATGGGTTGTCGTTAAGCCCATTGGGCCTTTTGAATGGGCCATATCTCTAGGCTGGGACTCTGAACCGTTAACACATAAAGGAATTATGCCCTAAACATGATGTGTGCGATCATACCAGCACTAATGCACCGGATCACATATGAACTCTGAAGTTAAGCGTGCTTGGGCGAGAGTAGTACTAAGATGGGTGACCCCCTGGGAAGTCCTTGTGTTGCACCCCCCTTTTCAATTTTTTTTGCTCCTGTTAGGATTGCCAAGATACTTTACCAACCACATTTCTATTATCGAATCCCACGGCACCTTGGGCAAGACAACTTCTCTTCACGTGGAGGCTGGGCCCGCAAACCGAGGGCATAGGGCTTGTGACAAGGTCTCCGTCGCTCCGGTGCCCATAACTTTTGATCCGTAAGTAGTTACGAGGCGCACAGCATACCGTTGGAAAGCTCTCTGAGAGCTCTTCGATGGAGGCAGCTAGCTAGCTCGCCTTGCCCTTTTCGGAGCTCAAAATCGAACGTTTTCATCAGTTTCGGGCCACTTTTCTTCTTTTGCTCTGTTTTTCTGTCCCGCATCGTACGTCGTGACCTGTTAAAAGGACGACAACCTTACTCGCGGCACATTAGAGGACCCTACAATGCGTCGATATCACGTCTTGTGAGGATGCTGCGTTGTTGAAGCGGATGGGTTGTCGTTAAGCCCATTGGGCCTTTTGAATGGGCCATATCTCTAGGCTGGGACTGTGAACCGTTAACACATAAAGGAATTGTGCCCTCAACATGACGGGTGCGATCATACCAGCACTAATGCACCGGATCCCATCAGAACTCCGAAGTTAAGCGTGCTTGCGCGAGAGTAGTACTAGGATGGTTGACCCCCTGGGAAGTCCTCGTGTTGCACCCCCCTTTTCAATTTTTTTTGCTCCCGTTAGGGTTGCCAAGATACTTTACCCACCACATTTCTATTATCGAATCCCACAGCACCTTGGGCAAGACAACTTCTCTTCACGTGGAGGCTGGTCCCGCAAACCGGTGCCCATAACTTTTGATCCGTAAGGAGTTACGAGGCGCACAGCATACCGTTGGAAATCTCTCTGAGAGCTCTACGACGGGGGCAGCCAGCTAGCTCGCTTTTCACTTTTCGGAGCTGAAAATCGAACGTTTTCATCAGTTTCGGGCCACTTTTCTTCTTTTGCTATGTTTTTCTGTCCCGGATCGTACGTCGTGAGCTGTTAAAAGGACGACAACCTTACTCGCGGCACATTAGACGACCCTACAATGCATCGATATCACGTCTTGCAAGGATGCTGCATTGTTGAAGCGGATGGGTTGTCGTTAAGCCCATTGGGCCTTTTGAATGGGCCATATCTCTAGGCTGGGACTGTGAACCGTTAACACATAAAGGAATTGTGCCCTCAACATGATGGGTGCGATCATACCAGCACTAATGCACCGGATCCCATCAGAATTCCGAAGTTAAGCGTGCTTGGGCGAGAGTAGTACTAGGATGGGTGACCCCCTGGGAAGTCCTCGTGTTGTACCCCCTTTTGCACCCCCTTTTTCAATTTTTTTTGCTCCGGTTATGGTTGCCAAGATACTTTACCCACCACATTTCTATTATCGAATCCCACGGCACCTTGGGCAAGACAACTTCTCTTCACGTGGAGGCTGGGCCCGCAAACCGAGGGCGTAGGGCTTGTGACCAGGTCTCCGTCGCTCCGGCGCCCATAACTTTTGATCCGTAAGTAGTTACGAGGCGCACAGCATACCGTTGGAAAGCTCTCCGAGAGCTCTTCGATGGAGGCAGCTAGCTAGCTCGCCTTGCCCTTTTCGGAGCTCAAAATCGAACGTTTTCATCAGTTTCGGGCCACTTTTCTTCTTTTTCTCTATTTTTCCGTCCCGGATCGTACGTCGTGACCTGTTAAAAGGACGACAACCTTACTCGCGGCACATTAGAGGACCCTACAATGCGTCGATATCACGTCTTGCGAGGATGCTGCGTTGTTGAAGTGGATGGGTTGTCGTTAAGCCCATTGGGCCTTTTGAATGGGCCATATCTCTAGGCTGGGACTGTGAACCGTTAACACATAAAGGAATTATGCCCCCAACATGACGGGTGCGATCATAGCAGCACTAATGCACCGGATCCCATCAGAACTCCGAAGTTAAACGTGCTTGGGCGAGAGTAGTACTAGGATGGTTGACCCCCTGGGAAGTCCTCGTGTTGCACACCCCTTTTCAATTTTTTTTTGCTCCGGTTAGGGTTGCCAAGATACTTTACCCACCACATTTCTATTATCGAATCCCACGGCACCTTGGGCAAGACAACTTCTCTTCACGTGGAGGCTGGGCCCGCAAACCGAGGGCGTAGGGCTTGTGACTAGGTCTCCGTCGCTCCGGTGCCCATAACTTTTGATCCGTAAGGAGTTACGCGGCGCACAGCATACCGTTGGAAAGCTCTCCGAGAGCTCTAAGATGGGGGTAGCTTGATAGCCCGCCGTGCCCTTTTCGGAGCTCAAAATCGAACGTTTTCATCAGTTTCGGGCCATTTTTCTTATTTTGCTCTGTTTTTCCGTCCCGGATCGTACGTCGTGAGCTGTTAAAAGGATGACAACCTTACTCGCGGCACATTAGAGGACCCTACAATGCGTCGATATCACGTCTTGCGAGAATTCTGCGTTGTTGAAGCGGATGGGTTGTCGTTAAGCCCATTGGGCCTTTTGAATGGGCCATATCTCTAGGCTGGGACTCTGAACCGTTAACACATAAAGGAATTATGCCCTAAACATGATGTGTGCGATCATACCAGCACTAATGCACCGGATCCCATATGAACTCTGAAGTTAAGCGTGCTTGGGCGAGAGTAGTACTAAGATGGGTGACCCCCTGGGAAGTCCTTGTGTTGCACCCCCCTTTTCAATTTTTTTTGCTCCTGTTAGGATTGCCAAGATACTTTACCAACCACATTTCTATTATCGAATCCCACGGCACCTTGGGCAAGACAACTTCTCTTCACGTGGAGGCTGGGCCCGCAAACCGAGGGCATAGGGCTTGTGACAAGGTCTCCGTCGCTCCGGTGCCCATAACTTTTGATCCGTAAGTAGTTACGAGGCGCACAGCATACCGTTGGAAAGCTCTCCGAGAGCTCTTCGATGGAGGCAGCTAGCTAGCTCGCCTTGCCCTTTTCGGAGCTCAAAATCGAACGTTTTCATTAGTTTCGGGCCACTTTTCTTCCTTTGCTCTGTTTTTCCGTCCCGGATCGTATGTCGTGACCTGTTAAAAGGACGACAACCTTACTCGCGGCACATTAGAGGACCCTACAATTCGTCGATATCACGTCTTGTGAGGATGCTGCGTTGTTGAAGCGGATGGGTTGTCGTTAAGCCCATTGGGCCTTTTGAATGGGCCATATCTCTTGGCTGGGACTGTGAACCGTTAACACATAAAGGAATTGTGCCCTCAACATGACGGGTGCGATCATACCAGCACTAATGCACCGGATCCCATCAGAACTCCGAAGTTAAGCGTGCTTGGGCGAGAGTAGTACTAGGATGGTTGACCCCCTGGGAAGTCCTCGTGTTGCACCCCCCTTTTCAATTTTTTTTGCTCCGGTTAGGGTTGCCAAGATACTTTACCCACCACATTTCTATTATCGAATCCCACAGCACCTTGGGCAAGACAACTTCTCTTCACGTGGAGGCTGGTCCCGCAAACCGGTGCCCATAACTTTTGATCCGTAAGGAGTTACGAGGCGCACAGCATACCGTTGGAAATCTCTCTGAGAGCTCTACGACGGGGGCAGCCAGCTAGCTCGCTTTTCACTTTTCGGAGCTGAAAATCGAACGTTTTCATCAGTTTCGGGCCACTTTTCTTCTTTTGCTATGTTTTTCTGTCCCGGATCGTACGTCGTGAGCTGTTAAAAGGACGACAACCTTACTCGCGGCACATTAGACGACCCTACAATGCATCGATATCACGTCTTGCAAGGATGCTGCATTGTTGAAGCGGATGGGTTGTCGTTAAGCCCATTGGGCCTTTTGAATGGGCCATATCTCTAGGCTGGGACTGTGAACCGTTAACACATAAAGGAATTGTGCCCTCAACATGATGGGTGCGATCATACCAGCACTAATGCACCGGATCCCATCAGAACTCCGAAGTTAAGCGTGCTTGGGCGAGAGTAGTACTAGGATGGTTGACCCCCTGGGAAGTCCTCGTGTTGCACCCCCCTTTTCAATTTTTTTTGCTCCCGTTAGGGTTGCCAAGATACTTTACCCACCACATTTCTATTATCGAATCCCACAGCACCTTGGGCAAGACAACTTCTCTTCACGTGGAGGCTGGTCCCGCAAACCGGTGCCCATAACTTTTGATCCGTAAGGAGTTACGAGGCGCACAGCATACCGTTGGAAATCTCTCTGAGAGCTCTACGACGGGGGCAGCCAGCTAGCTCGCTTTTCACTTTTCGGAGCTGAAAATCGAACGTTTTCATCAGTTTCGGGCCACTTTTCTTCTTTTGCTATGTTTTTCTGTCCCGGATCGTACGTCGTGAGCTGTTAAAAGGACGACAACCTTACTCGCGGCACATTAGACGACCCTACAATGCATCGATATCACGTCTTGCAAGGATGCTGCATTGTTGAAGCGGATGGGTTGTCGTTAAGCCCATTGGGCCTTTTGAATGGGCCATATCTCTAGGCTGGGACTGTGAACCGTTAACACATAAAGGAATTGTGCCCTCAACATGATGGGTGCGATCATACCAGCACTAATGCACCGGATCCCATCAGAACTCCGAAGTTAAACGTGCTTGGGCGAGAGTAGTACTAGGATGGGTGACCCCCTGGGAAGTCCTCGTGTTGTACCCCCTTTTGCACCCCCTTTTTCAATTTTTTTTGCTCCGGTTATGGTTGCCAAGATACTTTACCCACCACATTTCTATTATCGAATCCCACGGCACCTTGGGCAAGACAACTTCTCTTCACGTGGAGGCTGGGCCCACAAACCGAGGGCGTAGGGCTTGTGACCAGGTCTCCGTCGCTTCGGTGCCCATAACTTTTGATCCGTAAGTAGTTACGAGGTGCACAGCATACCGTTGGAAAGCTCTCCGAGAGCTCTTCGATGGAGGCAGCTAGCTAGCTCACCTTGCCCTTTTCGGAGCTCAAAATCGAACGTTTTCATCAGTTTCGGGCCACTTTTCTTCTATTTCTCTATTTTTCCGTCCCGGATCGTACGTCGTGACCTGTTAAAAGGACGACAACCTTACTCGCGGCACATTAGAGGACCCTACAATGCGTCGATATCACGTCTTGCGAGCATGCTGCGTTGTTGAAGCCGATGGGTTGTCGTTAAGCCCATTGGGCCTTTTGAATGGGCCATATCTCTAGGCTGGGACTGTGAACCGTTAACACATAAAGGAATTGTGCCCTCAACATGACGGGTGCGATCATACCAGCACTAATGCACCGGATCCCATCAGAACTCCGAAGTTAAGCGTGCTTGGGCGAAAGTAGTACTAGGATGGTTGACCCCCTGGGAAGTCCTCGTGTTGCACCCCCCTTTTCAATTTTTTTTGCTCCGGTTAGGGTTGCCAAGATACTTTACCCACCACATTTCTATTATCGAATCCCACGGCACCTTGGGCAAGACAACTTCTCTTCACGTGGAGGCTGGTCCCGCAAACCGGTGCCCATAACTTTTGATCCGTAAGGAGTTACGAGGCGCACAGCATACCGTTGGAAATCTCTCTGAGAGCTCTACGACGGGGGCAGCCAGCTAGCTCGCTTTTCACTTTTCGGAGCTGAAAATCGAACCTTTTCATCAGTTTCGGGCCACTTTTCTTCTTTTGCTATGTTTTTCTGTCCCGGATCGTACGTCGTGAGCTGTTAAAAGGACGACAACCTTACTCGCGGCACATTAGACGACCCTACAATGCATCGATATCACGTCTTGCAAGGATGCTACATTGTTGAAGCGGATGGGTTGTCGTTAAGCCCATTGGGCCTTTTGAATGGGCCATATCTCTAGGCTGGGACTGTGAACCGTTAACACATAAAGGAATTGTGCCCTCAACATGATGGGTGCGATCATACCAGCACTAATGCACCGGATCCCATCAGAACTCCGAAGTTAAGAGTGCTTGGGCGAGAGTAGTACTAGGATGGGTGACCCCCTGGGAAGTCCTCGTGTTGTACCCCCTTTTGCACCTCCTTTTTCAATTTTTTTTGCTCCGGTTATGGTTGCCAAGATACTTTACCCACCACTATTCTATTATCGAATCCCACGGCACCTTGGGCAAGACAACTTCTCTTCACGTGGAGGCTGGGCCCGCAAACCTAGGGCGTAGGGCTTGTGACCAGGTCTCCGTCGCTACGGTGCCCATAACTTTTGATCCGTAAGGAGTTATACGGCGCAAAGCATACCATTGGAAAGCTCTCCGAGAGCTCTACGACGGGGGCAGGTAGCTAGCTCGCCTTGCCCTTTTCGGAGCTCAAAATCGAACGTTTTCATCAGTTTCGGGCCACTTTTCTTCATTTGCTCTGTTTTTCCGTCCCGGATCATACGTCGTGAGTTGTTAAAAGGACGACAACCATACTCGCGGCACATTAGAGGGCCCTACAATGCGTCGATATCACGTCTTGCGAGCATGCTGCGTTGTTGAAGCCGATGGGTTGTCGTTAAGCCCATTGGGCCTTTTGAATGGGCCATATCTCTAGGCTGGGACTGTGAACCGTTAACACATAAAGGAATTGTGCCCTCAACATGATGGGTGCGATCATACCAGCACCAATGCACCGGATCCCATCAGAACTCCGAAGTTAAGCGTGCTTGGGCGAGAGTAGAACTAGGATGGGTGACCCCCTGCGAAGTCCTCGTGTTGCACCCCCCTTTTCAATTCTTTTTGCTCCGGTTAGGGTTGCCAAGATACTTTACCCACCACATTTCTATTATCGAATTCCAAGGCACCTTGGGCAATACAACTTCTCTTCATGTGGAGGCTGGGCCCGCAAACCGAGGGCGTAGGGCTTATGACCAGGTCTCCGTCGCTCCGGTGCCCATAACTTTTGATCCGTAAGGAGTTACGCGGCGCACAGCATACCGTTGGAAAGCTCTCCGAGAGCTCTACAACGGTGGTAGCTAGCTAGCACGCCTTACCCTTTTCGGAGCTCAAAATCGAACGTTTTCATCAGTTTCGGGCCATTTTTCTTCTTTTGGTCGGTTTTGCCATCCCGGATCATACGTTGTGAGCTGTTAAAAGGACGAAAACCTTACTCGCGGCACATTAGAGGACCCTACAATGCGTCGATATCACGTCTTGCAAGGATGCTGCGTTGTTGAAGTGGATGGGTTGTCGTTAAGCCCATTGGGCCTTTTGAATGGGCCATATCTCTAGGCTGGGACTGTGAACCGTTAACACATAAAGGAATTGTGCCCTCAACATGACGGGTGCGATCATACCAGCACTAATGCACCGGATCCCATCAGAACTCCGAGGTTGATCGTGCTTGGGCGAGAGTAGTACTAGGATAGGTGACCCCCTGGGAAGTTCTCGTGTTGCACCCCGCTTTTCAATTTTTTTTGCTCCGGTTAGGGTTGGCAGGATACTTTACCCACCACATTTCTATTATCGAATCCCACGGCACCTTGGGCAAGACAACTTCTCTTCACGTGGAGGCTGGGCCCGCAAACCGAGGGCGTAGGGCTTGTGACCAGGTCTCCGTCGCTCCGGTGCCCATAACTTTTGATCCGTAAGGAGTTACGAGGCGCACAGCAAACCGTTGGAAAGCTCTCTAAGAGCGCTACGACGGGGGCAGCTAGCTAGCTTGCTGTACCCTTTTCGGAATTCAAAATCGAACGTTTTCATCACTTTCAGGCCACTTTTCTTCTTTTGCTCTGTTTTTCCATCCCGGATCGTACGTCGTGAGCTGTTAAAAGGATGACAACCTTACTCGCGGCACATTAGAGGACCCTACAATGCGTCGATATCACGTCTTACGAGGATGCTGCGTTGTTGAAGCGGATGGGTTGTCGTTAAGCCCATTGGGCCTTTTGAATGGGCCATATCTCTAGGCTGGGACTGTGAACCGTTAACACATAAAGGAATTGTGCCCTCAACATGACGGGTGCGATCATACCAGCACTAATGCACCGGATCCCATCAGAACTCCGAATTTAAGCGTGCTTGGACGAGAGTAGTACTAGGATGGGTGACCCCCTGGGAAGTCCTCTTGTTGCACCCCCCTTTTCAATTTTTTTTGCTCCGGTTAGGGTTGCCAAGATACTTTACCCACCACATTTCTATTATCGAATCCCACGGCACCTTGGGCAAGACAACTTCTCTTCACGTGGAGGCTGGGCCCGCAAACCGAGGTCGTAGGGCTTGTGACCAGGTCTCCGTCGCTCCGGTGCCCATAACTTTTGATCCGTAAGGAGTTACGAGGCGCACAGCATACCGTTGGAAAGCTCTCTAAGAGCTCTACGACGGGGGCAGCAAGCTAACTCGCTATGCCCTTTTCGGAGCTCAAAATCGAACGTTTTCATCAGTGTCGGGCCAGTTTTCTTCTTTTGCTCTGTTCTTCCGTCCCTGATCGTACGTCGTGAGTTGTTAAAAGGAAGACAACCTTACTCGCGGCACATTAGAGGACCCTACAATGCGTCGATATCACGTCTTGCGAGGATGCTGCGTTGTTGAAGCGGATGGGTTGTCGTTAAGCCCATTGGGCCTTTTGAATGGGCCATATCTCTAGGCTGGGACTGTGAACCGTTAACACATAAAGGAATTGTGCCCTCAACATGACGTGTGCGATCATACCAGCACTAATGTACCGGATCCCATCAGAACTCCGAAGTTAAGCATGCTTGGGCGAGAGTAGGACTGGGATGGGTGACCCCCTGGGAAGTCCTCGTGTTGCACCCCCCTTTTCATTTTTTTTTGCTCCGGTTAGCGTTGCCAAGATACTTTACCCAAAACATTTCTATTATCGAATCCCACGGCACCTTGGGCAAGACAACTTCTCTTCACGTGGAGGCTGGGCCCACAAACCGAGGGCGTAGGGCTTGTGACCAGGTCTCCGTCGCTCCGTTGCCCACAACTTTTGATCCGTAAGGAGTTACGAGGCGCACAGCAAACCGTTGGAAATCACTCTGAGAGCTCTACGACGGGGGCAGCTAGCTAGCTCGCTGTGCCCTTTTCGGAGCTCAAAATCGAACGTTTTCATTAGTTTCGGGCCACTTTTCATCTTTTGCTCTGTTTTTCCGTCCCGGATCGTACGTCGTGAGCTGTTAAAAGGACGACAACCTTACTCGCGGCACATTAGAGGACCCTACAATGTGTTGATATCACGTCTTGCAAGGATGCTGCGTTGTTGATGCGGATGGGTTGTCGTTAAGCCCATTGGGCCTTTTGAATGGGCCATATCTCTAGGCTGGGACTGTGGACCGTTAACACATAAAGGAATTGTGCCCTCAACATGACGGGTGCGATCATACCAGCACTAATGCACCGGATCCCATCAGAACTCCGAAGTTAAGCGTACTTGGGCGAGAGTAGTAATAGGATGGGTGACCCACTGGGAAGTCCTCGTGTTGCACCCCACTTTTCAATTTTTTTTGCTCCGGTTAGGGTTGCCAAGATACTTTACCCACCACATTTCTATTATCGAATCCCACGGCACCTTGGGCAAGACAACTTCTCTTCACGTGGAGGCTGGGCCCGCAAACCGGTGCCCATAACTTTTGATCCGTATGGAGTTACGAGGCGCACAGCATACCGTTGGAAAGCTCTCTGAGAGCTCTATGACGGGGGCAGCAAGCTAGCTCGCTGTGCCCTTTTCGGAGCTCAAAATCGAACGTTTTCATCAATTTCGGGCCACTTTTCTTCTTTTGCTATGTTTTTCCGTCCCGGATCGTACGTCGTGAGCTGTTAAAAGGACGACAACCTTACTCGCTGCACATTAGAGGGACCTACAATGCGTCGATATCACGTCTTCCGAGGATGCTGCGTTGTTGAAGCGAATGGGTTGTCGTTAAGCCCATTGGGCCTTTTGAATGGGCCTTATCTCTAGGCTGGGACTATGAACCGTTAACACATAAAGGAATTGTGCCCGCAACATGACGGGTGCGATCATACCAGCACTAATACACCAGATCCATCAAAACTCCGAAGTTAAGCGTGCTTGGGCGAGAGTTGTACTAGGATGGTTGAACCCCTTGGAAGTCCTCGTGTTGCACCCCCTTTTCAATTTTTTTTGCTCCGGTTCGGGTTGCCAAGATACTTTACCCACCACATTTCTATTATCGAATCCCACGGCACCTTGGGCAAGACAACTTCTCTTCACGTGGAGGCTGGGCCCGCAAACCGGTGCCCATAACTTTTGATCCGTAAGGAGTTACGAGGCGCACAGCATACCGTTGGAAAGCTCTCTGAGAGCTCTATGACGGGGGCAGCTCGATGTGCCCTTTTCGGAGCTCAAAATCGAACGTTTTCATCAATTTCGGGCCACTTTTCTTTTTTTGCTCTGTTTTTCCGTCCCGGATCGTACGTCGTGAGCTGTTAAAAGGACGACAACCTTACTCGCGGCACATTAGAGGACCCTACAATGTGTTGATATCACGTCTTGCAAGGATGCTGCATTGTTGAAGCGGATGGGTTGTCGTTAAGCCCATTGGGCCTTTTGAATGGGCCATATCTCTAGGCTGGGACTGTGAACCGTTAACACATAAAGGAATTGTGCCCTCAACTTGATGGGTGCGATCATACCAGCACTAATGCACCGGATCCCATCAGAACTCCGAAGTTAAGCGTGCTTGGGCGAGACTAGTACTAGGATGGGTGACCCCTTGGGAAGTCCTCGTGTTGCACCCCCCTTTTCAATTTTTTTTGCTCCGGGTTGGGTTGCCAAGATACTTTACCCACCACATTTCTATTATCGAATCCCACGGCACCTTGGGCAAGACAACTTCTCTTCACGTTGAGGCTGGGCCCGCAAACCGAGGGCGAAAGGCTTGTGACCAGGTCTCCGTCGCTCCGGTGCCCATAACTTTTGATCCATAAGGAGTTACGAGGCGCACAGCAAACCGTTGGAAAGCTCTCTGAGAGTTCTACGACGGGGGCAGCTAGCTAGCTCGCTGTGCCCTTTTCGGAGCTCAAAATTGAACGTTTTCATCAGTTTCGGGCCAATTTTCTTCTTTTGCTCTATTTTTCCATCCCGGATCGTACGTCGTGAGCTGTTAAAAGGAAGACAACCTTACTCGCGGCACATTAGAGGACCCTACAATGCGTCGATATCACGTCTTGCGAGGATGCTGCATTGTTGAAGCGGATGGGTTGTCGTTAAGCCCATTGGGCCTTTTGAATGGGCCATATCTCTAGGCTGGGACTGTGAACCGTTAACACATAAAGGAATTGTGCCCTCAACATGACGGGTGTGATCATACCAGCACTAATGCACCGGATACCATCAGAACTCCGAAGTTAAGCGTGCTTGGACGAGAGTAGTACTAGGATGGGTGACACCCTGGGAAGTCCTCGTGTTGCACCCCACTTTTCAATTTTTTTTGCTCCGGGTTGGGTTGCCAAGATACTTTACCCACTACATTTCTATTATCGAATCCCACGGCACCTTGGGCAAGACAACTTCTCTTCACGTGGAGGCTGGGCCCGCAAACCGAGGGCGTAGGGCTTGTGACCAGGTCTCCGTCGCTCCGGTGCCCATAACTTTTGATCCGTAAGGAGTTACGAGGCGCACAGCAAACCGTTGGAAAGCTCTCTGAGAGCTCTACGACGGGGGCAGCTAGCAAGCTCGCTGTACCCTTTTCGGAGCTCAAAATCGAACGTTTTCATCACTTTCGGGCCACTTTTCTTCCTTTGCTCTGTTTTTCCGTCCCGGATCGTACGTCGTGAGCTGTTAAAAGGACGACAACCTTAGTCGCGGCACATTAGAGGACCCTACAATGCGTCGATATCACGTCTTACGAGGTTGCTGCGTTGTTGAAGCGGATGGGTTGTCGTTAAGCCCATTGGGCGTTTTGAATGGGCCATATCTCTAGGCTGGGACTGTGAACCGTTAACACATAGAGGAATTGTGCCCTCAACATGACGGGTGCGATCATACCAACACTAATGCACCGGATCCCATCAGAACTCCGAAGTTAAGCATGCTTGGGCGAGAGTAGTACGAGGATGGGTGACCCCCTGGGAAGTCCTCGTGTTGCACCCCCCTTTTCAATTTTTTTTGCTCCGGTTAGGGTTGCCAAGATACTTTACCCACCACATTTCTATTATCGAATCCCACGGCACCTTCGGCAAGACAACTTCTCTTCACGTGGAGGCTGGGCCCGCAAACCGAGGGCGTAGGGCTTGTGACCAGGTCTCCGTCGCTCCGGTGCCCATAACTTTTGATCCGTAAGGAGTTACGAGGCGCACAGCAAACCGTTGGAAAGCTCTCTGAGAGCTCTACGACGGGGCCAGCTAGTTAGCTCACTGTGCCCTTTTCGGAGCTCAAAATCGAACGTTTTCATCAGTTTCGGGCAACTTTTCTTCTTTTGCTCTGTTTTTCCGTCCCGGATCGTACGTCGTGAGCTGTTAAAAGGACGACAACCTTACTCATGGCACATTAGAGGACCCTACAATGCGTCGATATCATGTCTTGCGAGGATGCTGCGTTGTTGAAGCGGATGGGTTGTCGTTAAGCCCATTGGGCCTTTTGAATGGGCCATATCTCTAGGCTGGGACTATGAACCGTTAACACATAAAGGAATTGTGCCCTCAACATGACGGGTGCAATCATACCAGCACTAATGCACCGGATCCCATCAGAACTCCGAAGTTAAGCGTGCTTGGGCGAGAGTAGTACTAGGATGGGTGACCCCTTGGGAAGTCCTCGTGTTGCACCCCCCTTTTCAATTTTTTTTGCTCCGGTTAGGGTTGCCAAGATACTTTACCCACCACATTTCTATTATCGAATCCCACGGCACCTTGGGCAAGACAACTTCTCTTCACGTGGAGGCTGGGCCCACAAACCGGTGCCCATAACTTTTGATCCGTAACGAGTTACGAGGCGCACATCATACCGTTGGAAAGCTCTCTGAGAGCCCTACGACGGGGGCAGCGAGCTAGCTCGCTGTGCCCTTTTCGGAGCTCAAAATAAAACATTTTCATCAGTTTCTGGCCACTTTTCTTCTTTCGCTCTGTTTTTTAGTCCCGGATCGTACGTCGTGAGCTGTTAAAAGGACGACAACCTTACTCGCAGCACATTAGAGGACCCTACAATGCGTCGATATCACGTCTTGCGAGGATGCTGCGTTGTTGAAGTGGATGGGTTGTCGTTAAGCCCATTGGGCCTTTTGAATGGGACATATCTCTAGGCTGGGACTGTGAACCGTTAACACATAAAGGAATTGTGCCCTCAACATGACGGTTGCGATCATACCAGCACTAATGCACCGGATCCCATCAGAACTCCGAAGTTAAGCGTGCTTGGGTGAGAGTCGTACTAGGATGGGTGACCCCTTGGGAAGTCCTCATGTTGCACCACCCTTTTCAATTTTTTTTGCTCCGGTTAGGGTTGCCAAGATACTTTACCCACCACATTTCTATTATCGAATCCCACGGCACCTTGGGCAAGACAACTTCTCTTCACGTGGAGGCTGGGCCCGCAAACCGAGGGCGTAGGTCTTGTGACCAGGTCTCCGTCGCTCCGGTGCCCATAACTTTTGATCCGTAAGGAGTTACAAGGCGCACAGCAAACCGTTAGAAAGCTCTTTGAGAGCTCCACGACGGGGGCAGCTAGCTAGCTTGCTGTGCCCTTTTCGGGGCTCAAAATCGAACGTTTTCATCAGTTTCGGGCCACTTTTCTTCATTTCTCTATTTTTCCGTCCCGGATCGTACGTCGTGAGCTGTTAAAAGGACGACAACCTTACTCGCGGCACATTAGAGGACCCTACAATGCGTCGATATCACGTCTTACGAGGATGCTGCGTTGTGGAAGCGGATGGGTTGTCGTTAAGCCCATTGGGCCTTTTGAATGGGCCATATCTCTAGGCTGGGACTGTGAACCGTTAACACATAAAGGAATTGTGCCCTCAACATGACGGGTGCGATCATAACAGCACTAATGCACCGGATCCCATCAGAACTCCGAAGTTAAGCGTGCTTGGGCGAGAGTAGTACTAGGATCGGTGACCCCCTAGGAAGTCCTCGTGTTGTACCCCCCTTTTCACTTTTTTTTGCTCCGGTTAGGGTTGCCAAGATACTTTACCCACCACATTTCTATTATCGAATCCCACGGCACCTTGGGCAAGACAACTTCTCTTCACGTGGAGGCTGGGCCCGCAAACCGGTGCCCATAACTTTTGATCCTTAAGGAGTTACGAGGCGCACAGCAAACCGTTGGAAAGCTCTCTGAGAGCTCTACGACGGGGCCAGCTAGCTAGCTCGCTTTGCCCTTTTCGGAGCTCAAAATCGAACGTTTTCATCAGTTTCGGGCCACTTTTCTTCTTTTGCTCTGTTTTTCCGTCCCGGATCGTACGTCGTGAGCTGTTAAAAGGACGACAACCTTACTCGCGGCACATTAGAGGACCCTACAATGAGTCGATATCACGTCTTGCGAGGATGCTGCGTTGTTGAAGCGGATGGGTTGTCGTTAAGCCCATTGGGCCTTTTGAATGGGACATATCTCTAGGCTGGGACTGTGAACCGTTAACACATAAAGGAATTGTGCCCTCAACATGACGGGTGCGATCATACCAGCACTAATGCACCGGATCCCATCAGAACTCCGAAGTTAAGCGTGCTTCGGCGAGAGTAGTACTAGGATGGGTGACCCCCTGGGAAGTCCTCGTGTTGCACCCCCCTTTTCAGTTTTTTTTGCTCTGGTTAGGGTTGCCAAGATACTTTACACACCACATTTCTATTATCGAATCCCACGGCACCTTGGGCAAGACAACATCTCTTCACGTGGAGGCTGGGCCCGCAAACCGAGGGCGTAGGGCTTGTGACCAGGTCTCCGTCGCACTGGTGCCCATAACTTTTGATCCGTAAGGAGTTACGAGGCCCACAGCATACCGTTGGAAAGCTCTCTGAGAGCTCTACGACGGGGGCAGCCAGCTAGCTCGCTATGCCCTTTTCGGAGCTCAAAATCGAACGTTTTCATCAGTTTCGGGCCACTTTTCTTCTTTTGCTCTGTTTTTCCGTCCCGGATCGTACGTCGTGAGCTGTTAAAAGGACGACAACCTTACTCGCGGCACATTAGAGGACCCTAAAATGCGTCGATATCACGTCTTGCGGGGATGCTGCGTTGTTGAAGCGGATGGGTTGTCGTTAAGCCCATTGGGCCTTTTGAATGGGCCATATCTCTAGGCTGGGACTGTGAACCGTTAACACATAAAGGAATTGTGCCCTCAACATGACGGGTGCGATCATACCAGCACTAATGAACCGGATCCCATCAAAACTCCGAAGTTAAGCGTGCTTGGGCGAGAGTAGTACTAGGATGGGTGACCCCCTGGGAAGTCCTCGTGTTGCACCCCTCCTTTTCAATTTTTTTTGCTCCGGTTAGCGTTGCCAAGATACTTTACCCACCACATTTCTATTATCGAATCTCACGGCACCTTGGGCAAGACAACTTCTCTTCACGTGGAGGTTGGGCCCGCAAATCGGTGCCCATAACTATTGATCCGTAAGGAGTTACGAGGCGCACAGCATACCGTTGGAAATCTCTGTGAGAGCTCTACGACGGGGGCAGCTAGCTAGCTCGCCTTGCCCTTTTCGGAGCTCAAAATCGAACGTTTTCATCAGTTTCGGGCCAATTTTCTTCTTTTGCTCTATTTTTCCGTCCCGGATCGTACATCGTGAGCTGTTAAAAGGACGACAACCTTACTCGCGGCACATTAGAGGACCCTACAATGCGTTGATATCACGTCTTGCGAGGATGCTGCGTTGTTGAAGAGGATGGGTCGTCGTTAAGCCCATTGGGCCTTTTGAATGGGCCATATCTCTAGGCTGGGACTGTGAACCGTTAACACATAAAGGAATTGTGCCCTCAACATGACGGGTGCAATCATACCAGCTCTAATGCACCGGATCCCTTCAGAACTACGAAGTTAAGCGTGCTTGGGCGAGAGTAGTACTAGGATGGGTGACCCCCTGGGAAGTCCTCGTGTTGCACCCCCTTTTTCAATTTTTTTTGCTCCGGTTAGGGTTGCCAAGATACTTTACCCACCATATTTCTATTATCGAATCCCACAACACCTTGGGCAAGACAACTTCTCTTCACGTGGAGGCTGGGCCCGCAAACCGAGGGCGTAGGGCTTGTGACCAGGTCTCCGTCGCTCCGGTGCCCATAACTTTTGATCCGTAAGGAGTTACGAGGCGCACAGCAAACAGTTGGAAAGCTCTCTGAGAGCTCTACGACGGGGGCATCTAGCTAGCTCGCTGTGCCCATTTCGGAGCTCAAAATCGAACGTTTTCATCAGTTTTGGGCCAATTTTCTTCTTTTGCTCTGTTTTTCCGTCCCGGATCGTACGTCGTGAGCTGTTAAAAGGACGACAACCTTACTCACGGCACATTAGAGGACCCTACAATGCGTCGATATCACGTCTTGCGAGGATGCTGCGTTGTTGAAGCGGATGGGTTGTCGTTAAGCCCATTGGGCCTTTTGAATAGGCCATATCTCTAGGCAGGGACTGTGAACCGTTAACACATAAAGGAATTGTGCCCTCAACATGACTGGTGCGATCATACCAGTACTAATGCACCGGATCCCATCAGAACTCCGAAGTTAAGAGTGCTTGGGCGAGAGTAGTACTAGGATGGGTGACCCCCTGGGAAGTCCTCGTGTTGCACCCCCCTTTTCAATTTTTTTTGCTCCGGTTAGGGTTGCCAAGATACTTTACCCCCCACATTTCTATTATCGAATCCCACGGCACCTTGGGCAAGACAACTTCTCTTCACGTGGAGGCTGGGCCCGCAAACCGAGGGCGTAGGGCTTGTGACCAGGTCTCCGTCGCTCCGGTGCCCATAACTTTTGATCCGTAAGGTGTTACGAGGCGCACAGCAAACCGTTGGAAAGCACTCTGAGAGCTCTACGACGGGGGCAGCTAGCTAGCTCGCTGTACCCTTTTCGGAGCTGAAAATCGAACGTTTTCATCACTTTCGGGCCACTTTTCTTCTTTTGCTATGTTTTTCCGTCCCGGATCGTACGTCGTGAGCTGTTAAAAGGACGACAACCTTACTCGCGGCACATTAGAGGACCCTACAATGCGTCGATATCACGTCTTACGAGGATGCTGCGTTGTTGAATCGGATGGGTTGTCGTTAAGCCCATTGGGCCTTTTGAATGGGCCATATCTCTAGGGTGGGACTGTGAACCGTTAACACATAAAGGAATTGTGCCCTCAACATGACGGGTGCGATCATACCAACACTAATTCACCAGATCCCATCAGAACTCCGAAGTTAGTCGTGCTTGGGCGGGAGTAGTACTAGGATGGGTGACCCCCTGGGAAGTCCTCGTGTTGCACCCCCCTTTTCAATTATTTCTGCTCCGGTTAGGGTTGCCAAGATACTTTACCCACCACATTTTTATTATCGAATCCCACGGCACCTTGGGCAAGACAACTTCTCTTCACGTGGAGGCTGGGCCCGCAAACCGAGGGCGTAGGGCTTGTGACCAGGTCTCCGTCGCTCCGGTGCCCATAACGTTTGATCCGAAAGGAGTTACGAGGCACACAGCAAACCGTTGGAAAGCTCTCTGAGAGCTCTACGACGGAGCCAGCTAGCTAGCTTGCTGTGCCCTTTTTGGAGCTCAAACTCGAACGTTTTCATCAATTTCGGGACTCTTTTCTTCTTTTGCTCTGTTTTTCCGTCCCGGATCGTACGTCGTGAGCTGTTAAAAGGACGACAACTTTACTCGTGGAACATTAGAGGACCCTACAATGCGTCGATATCATGTCTTGCGAGGATGCTGCGTTGTTGAAGCGGATGGGTTGTCGTTAAGCCCATTGGGCCTTTTGAATGGGCCATATCTCTAGGCTGGGCCTATGAACCGTTAACACATAAAGGAATTGTGCCCTCAACATGACGGGTGCGATCATACCTGCACTAATGCACCGGATCCCATCAGAACTCCGAAGTTAAGCGTGCTTGGGCGAGAGTAGTACTAGGATGGGTGACCCCCTGGGAAGTCCTCGAGTTGCACCCCCCTTTTCAATTTTTTTTGCTCCGGTTAGGGTTGCCAAGATACTTTACCCACCACATTTCTATTATCGAATGCCACGGCACCTTGGGCAAGACAACTTCTTTTCACGTGGAGGCTGGGCCCGCAAACCGGTGCCCATAACTTTTGATCCGTAAGGAGTTACGAGGCACACAGCATACCGTTGGAACGCTCTCTGAGAGCTCTACGACGGGGGCAGCGAGCTAGCTAGCTGTGCCCTTTTCGGAGCTCAAAATCGAACGTTTTCATCAGTTTCCGGCCACTTTTCTTCTTTTGCTCTGTTTTTTCATCCCGGATTGTACGTCGTGAGCTGTTAAAAGGACGACAACCTTACTCGCGGCACATTAGAGGACCCTACAATGCGTCGATATGACGTCTTGCGAGGATGTTGCGTTGTTGAAGCAGATGGGTTGTCGTTAAGCCCATTGGGCCTTTTGAATGGGCCTTATCTCTAGGCTGGGACTATGAACCGTTAACACATAAAGGAATTGTACCCGCAACATGACGGGTGCGATCATACCAGCACTAATACACCGGATCCATCAAAACTCCGAAGTTAAGCATGCTTGGGCGAGAGTTGTACTAGGATGGTTGACCCCCTTGGAAGTCCTCGTGTTGCACCCCCCTTTTCAATTTTTTTTGCTCCAGTTCGGGTTGCCAAGATACTTTACCCACCACATTTCAATTATCGAATCCCACGGCACCTTGGGCAAGACAACTTCTCTTCACATGGAGGCTGGTCCCGCAAACCGGTGCCCATAACTTTTGATCCGTAAGGAGTTACGAGGCGCACAGCATACCGTTGGAAATCTCTCTGAGAGCTCTACGACGGGGGCAGCCAGCTAGCTCGCTTTTCACTTTTCGGAGCTCAAAATCGAACGTTTTCATCAGTTTCGGGCCACTTTTCTTCTTTTGCTCTGTTTTTCCGTCCCGGATCGTACGTCGTGAGCTGTTAAATGGACGACTACCTTACTCGCGGCACATTAGAGGACCCTACAATGCGTCGATATCACGTCTTGCAAGAATGCTGCATTGTTGAAGCGGATGGGTTGTCGTTAAGCCCATTGGGCCTTTTGAATGGGCCATATCTCTAGGCTGGGACTGTGAACCGTTAACACATAAAGGAATTGTGCCCTCAACTTGATGGGTGCGATCATACCAGCACTAATGCACCGGATCCCATCAGAACTCCGAAGTTAAGCGTGCTTGGGCGAGACTAGTACTAGGATGGGTGACCCCTTGGGAAGTCCTCGTGTTGCACCCCCCTTTTCAATTTTTTTTGCTCCGGGTAGGGTTGCCAAGATACTTTACCCACCACATTTCTATTATCGAATCCCACGGCACCTTGGGCAAGACAACTTCTCTTCACGTTGAGGCTGGGCCCGCAAACCGAGGGCGTAGAGCTTGTGACCAGGTCTCCGTCGCTCCGGTGCCCATAACTTTTGATCCATAAGGAGTTACGAGGCGCACAGCAAACCGTTGGAAAGCTCTCTGAGAGTTCTACGACGGGGGCAGCTAGCTAGCTCGCTGTGCCCTTTTCGGAGCTCAAAATCGAACGTTTTCATCAGTTTCGGGCCAATTTTCTTCTTTTGCTCTATTTTTCCGTCCCGGATCGTACGTCGTGAGCTGTTAAAAGGACGACAACCTTACTCGCGGCACATTAGAGGACCCTACAATGCGTCGATATCACGTCTTGCGAGGATGCTGCATTGTTGAAGCGGGTGGGTTGTCGTTAAGCCCATTGGGCCTTTTGAATGGGCCATATCTCTAGGCTGGGACTGTGAACCGTTAACACATAAAGGAATTGTGCCCTCAACATGATGGGTGTGATAGTACCAGCACTAATGCACCGGATCCCATCAGAACTCCGAAGTTAAGCGTGCTTGGACTAGAGTAGTACTAGGATGGGTGACCCCCTGGGAAGTCCTCGTGTTGCACCCCACTTTTCAATTTTTTTTGCTCCGGTTAGGGTTGCCAAGATACTTTACCCACCACATTTCTATTATCGAATCCCACGGCACCTTGGGCAAGACAACTTCTCTTCACGTGGAGGCTGGGCCCGCAAACCGAGGGCGTAGGGCTTGTGACCAGGTCTCCGTCGCTCCGGTGCCCATAACTTTTGATCCGTAAGGAGTTACGAGGCGCACAGCAAACCGTTGGAAAGCTCTCTGAGAGCTCTACGACGGGGGCAGCTAGCTAGCTCGCTGTACCCTTTTCGGAGCTCAAAATCGAACGTTTTCATCAGTTTCGGGCCACTTTTCTTCTTTTGCTCTGTTTTTCCGTCCCGGATCGTACGTCGTGAGCTGTTAAAAGGACGACAACCTTAGTCGCGGCACATTAGAGGACCCTACAATGCGTCGATATCACGTCTTACGAGGATGCTGCGTTGTTGAAGCGGATGGGTTGTCGTTAAGCCCATTGGGCGTTTTGAATGGGCCATATCTCTAGGATGGGACTGTGAACCGTTAACACATAAAGGAATTGTGCCCTCAACATGACGGGTGCGATCATACCAACACTAATGCACCGGATCCCATCAGAACTCCGAAGTTAAGCGTGCTTGGGCGAGAGTAGTACGTGGATGGGTGACCCCCTGGGAAGTCCTCGTGTTGCACCCCCCTTTTCAATTTTTTTTGCTCCGGTTAGGGTTGCCAAGATACTTTACCCACCACATTTCTATTTTCGAATCCCACGGCACCTTGGGCAAGACAACTTCTCTTCACGTGGAGGCTGGGCCCGTAAACCGAGGGCGTAGGGCTTGTGACCAGGTCTTCGTCGCTCCGGTGCCCATAACTTTTGATCCGTAAGGAGTTACGAGGCGCACAGCAAACCGTTGGAAAGCTCTCTGAGAGCTCTACGACGGGGCCAACTAGCTAGCTTGCTGTGCCCTTTTCGGAGCTCAAAATCGAACGTTTTCATCAGTTTCGGGCAACTTTTCTTCTTTTGCTCTGTTTTTCCGTCCCGGATCGTACATCGTGAGCTGTTAAAAGGATGACAACCTTACTCGTGGCACATTAGAGGACCCTACAATGCGTCGATATCATGTCTTGCGAGGATGCTGCGTTGTTGAAGCGGATGGGTTGTCGTTAAGCCCATTGGGCCTTTTGAATGGGCCATATCTCTAGGCTGGGACTATGAACCGTTAACACATAAAGGAATTGTGCCCTCAACATGACGGGTGCGATCATCCCAGCACTAATGCACCGGATCCCATCAGAACTCCGAAGTTAAGCGTGCTTGGGCGAGAGTAGTACTAGGATGGGTGACCCCTTGGGAAGTCCTCGTGTTGCACCCCCCTTTTCAATTTTTTTTGCTCCGGTTAGGGTTGCCAAGATACTTTACCCACCACATTTCTATTATCGAATCCCACGGCACCTTGGGCAAGACAACTTCTCTTCACGTGTAGGATGGGCCCGCAAACCGGTGCCCATAACTTTTGATCCGTAAGGAGTTACGAGGCGCACATCATACCGTTGGAAAGCTCTCTGAGAGCCCTACGACGGGGGCAGCGAGCTAGCGCGCTGTACCCTTTTCGGAGCTCAAAATCAAACGTTTTCATCACTTTCGGGCCACTTTTCTTCTTTTGCTATGTTTTTCCGTCCCGGATCGTACGTCGTGAGCTGTTAAAAGGACGACAACCTTACTCGCGGCACATTATAGGACCCTACAATGCGTCGATATCACGTCTTACGAGGATGCTGCGTTGTTGAATCGGATGGGTTGTCGTTAAGCCCATTGGGCCTTTTGAATGGGCCATATCTCTAGGGTGGGACTGTGAACCGTTAACACATAAAGGAATTGTGCCCTCAACATGACGGGTGCGATCATACCAACACTAATGCACCAGATCCCATCAGAACTCCGAAGTTAAGCGTGCTTGGGCGAGAGTAGTACTAGTATGGGTGACCCCCTGGGAGGTCCTCGTGTTGCACCCCCCTTTTCAATTTTTTTTGCTCCGGTTAGGGTTGCCAAGATACTTTACCCACCACATTTTTATTATCGAATCCCACGGCACCTTGGGCAAGACAACTTCTCTTCACGTGGAGGCTGGGCCCGCAAACCGAGGGCGTAGGGCTTGTGACCAGGTCTCCGTCGCTCCGGTGCCCATAACTTTTGATCCGAAAGGAGTTACGAGGCACACAGAAAACAGTTGGAAAGCTCTCTGAGAGCTCTACGACGGAGCCAGCTTGCTAGCTTGCTGTGCCCTTTTTGGAGCTCAAACTCGAACGTTTTCATCAGTTTCGGGACTCTTTTCTTCTTTTGCTCTATTTTTCCGTCCCGGATCGTACGTCGTGAGCTGTTAAAAGGACGACAACCTTACTCGTGGCACATTAGAGGACCCTACAATGCGTCGATATCATGTCTTGCGAGGATGCTGCGTTGTTGAAGCGGATGGGTTGTCGTTAAGCCCATTGGGCCTTTTGAATGGGCCATATCTCTAGGCTGGGACTATGAACCGTTAACACATAAAGGAATTGTGCCCTCAACATGACGGGTGCGATCATACCAGCACTAATGCACCGGATCCCATCAGAACTCCGAAGTTAAGCGTGCTTGGGCGAGAGTAGTACTAGGATGGGTGACCCCCTGGGAAGTCCTCGAGTTGCACCCCCCTTTTCAATTTTTTTTGCTCCGGTTAGGGTTGCCAAGATACTTTACCCACCATATTTCTATTATCGAATCCCACGGCACCTTGGGCAAGACAACTTCTTTTCACGTGGAGGCTGGGCCCGCAAACCGGTGCCCATAACTTTTGATCCGTAAGGAGTTACGAGGCGCACAACATACCGTTGGAACGCTCTCTGAGAGCTCTACGACGGGGGCAGCGAGCTAGCTAGCTGTGCCCTTTTCGGAGCTCAAAATCGAACGTTTTCATCAGTTTTCGGCCACTTTTCTTCTTTTGCTCTGTTTTTCCATCCCGGATCGTACGTCGTGAGCTGTTAAAAGGACGACAACCTTACTCGCGGCACATTAGAGGACCCTACAATGCGTCGATATGACGTCTTGCGTGGATGTTGCGTTGTTGAAGCGGATGGGTTGTCGTTAAGCCCATTGGGCCTTTTGAATGGGCCATATCTCTAGGCTGGGACTGTGAACCGTTAACACATAAAGGAATTGTGCCCTCAACATGACGGTTGCGATTATACCAGCACTAATGCACCGGATCCCATCAGAACTCCGAAGTTAAGCGTGCTTGGGCGAGAGTAGTACTAGGATGGGTGACCCCTTGGGAAGTCCTCGTGTTGCACCCCCCTTTTCAATTTTTTTTGCTACGGTTAGGGTTGCCAATATACTTTACCCACCACATTGCTATTATCGAATCTCACGGCACCTTGGGCAAGACAACTTCTCTTCACGTGGAGGCTAGGCCCGCAAACCGAGGGCGTAGGTCTTGTGACCAGGTCTCCGTCGCTCCGGTGCCCATAACTTTTTATCCGTAAGGAGTTACAAGGTGCACAGCAAACCGTTGGAAAGCTCTGTGAGAGCTCTATAACGGGGGCAGCTAGCTTGCTCGCTGTGCCCTTTTCGAAGCTCAAAATCGAACGTTTTCATCAGTTTCGGGCCACTTTTCTTCTTTTGCTCTGTTTTTCCGTCCCGGATCGTACGTCGTGAGCTGTTAAAAGGACGACAACCTTACTCGCGGCACATTAGAGGACCCTACAATGCGTCGATATCACGTCTTGCGAGGATGCTGCGTTGTGGAAGCGGATGGCTTGTCGTTAAGCCCATTGGGCCTTTTGAATGGGCCATATCTCTAGGCTGGGACTGTGAACCGTTAACACATAAAGGAATTGTGCCCTGAACATGACGGGTGCGATCATACTAGCACTAATGCACCGAATCCCATCAGAACTCCGAAGTTAAGCGTGCTTGGGCGAGAGTAGTACTAGGATGGGTGACCCCCTGGGAAGTCCTCGTGTTGTACCCCCATTTTCAATTTTTTTTGCTCCGGTTAGGGATGCCAAGATACTTTACCCACCACATTTCTATTATCGAATCCCACGGCACCTTGGGCAAGACAACTTCTCTTCACGTGGAGGCTGGGCCCGTAAACCGGTGCCCATAACTTTTGATCCGTAAGGAGTTACGAGGTGCACAGCAAACCGTTGGAAAGCTTTATGAGAGCTCTACGACGGGGCCAGCTAGCTAGCTCGCTTTGCCCTTTTCGGAGCTCAAAATCGAACGTTTTCATCAGTTTCAGGCCACTTTTCTTCTTTTGCTCTGTTTTTCTGTCCCGGATCGTACGTCGTGAGCTGTTAAAAGGACGACAACCTTACTCGCGGCACATTAGAGGACCCTACAATGCGTCGATATCACGTCTTGCGAGGATGCTGCGTTGTTGAAGCGGATGGGTTGTCGTTAAGCCCATTAGGCCTTTTGAATGGTCCATATCTCTAGGCTGGGACTGTGAACCGTTAACACATAGAGGAATTGTGCCCTCAACATGACGGGTGCGATCATACCAGCACTAATGCACCGGATCCCATCAGAACTCCGAAGTTAAGCGTGCTTGGGCGAGAGTAGTACTAGGATGGGTGACCCCCTGGGAAGTGCTCGTGTTGCACCCCCCTTTTCAATTTTTTTTGCTCCGGTTAGGGTTGCCAAGATACTTTACCCACAACATTTCTATTATCGAATCCCACGGCACCTTGGGCAAGACAACTTCTCTTCACGTGGAGGCTGGGCCCGCAAACCGAGGGCGTAGGGCTCGTGACCAGGTCTTCGTCGCTCCGGTGCCCATAACTTTTGATCCGAAAGGAGTTACGAGGCGCACAGCAAACCGTTGGAAAGCTCTCTGAGAGCTCTACGACGGGGGCAGCCAGCTAGCTCGCTGTGCCCTTTTCGGAGCTCAAAATCGAAAGTTTTCATCAGTTTCGGGCCACTTTTCTTCTTTTGCTCTGTTTTTCCGTCCCGGATCGTACGTCGTGAGCTGTTAAAAGGACGACAACCTTACTCGCGGCACATTAAAGGACCCTACAATGCGTCGATATCACGTCTTGCGAGGATGCTACGTTGTTGAAGCGGATGGGTTGTCGTTAAGCCCATTGGGCCTTTTGAATGGGCCATATCTCTAGGCTGGGACTGTGAACCGTTAACACATAAAGGAATTGTGCCCTCAACATGATGGGTGCGATCATACCAGCACTAATGCACCGGATCCCATCAGAACTCCGAAGTCAAACGTGCATGGGCGAGATACTTTACCCACCACATTTCTATTATCGAATCCCACGGCACCTTGGGCAAGACAACTTCTCTTCATGTGGAGGCTGGGCCCGCAAACCGAGGGAGTAGGGCTTGTGACTAGGTCTCCGTCGCTCCGGTGCCCATAACTTTTGATCCGTAAGGAGTTACAAGGCGCACAGAAAACCGTTGGAAAGCTCTCTGAGAGCTCTACGACGGGGGCAGCTAGCTAGCTCGCTGTGCCCTTTTCGGAGCTAAAAATCGAACCTTTTCATCAGTTTCGGGCCACTTTTCTTCTTTAGCTCTGTTTTTCCGTCCCGGATCACACGTCGTGAGCTGTTAAAAGGACGATAACCTTACTCGCGGCACATTAGAGGACCCTACAATGCGTCGATATCACGTCTTGCGAGGATGCTGCGTTGTTGAAGCAGATGGGTTGTCGTTAAGCCCATTGGGCCTTTTGAATGGGCAATATCTCTAGGCTGGGACTGTGAACCGTTAACACATAAAGGAATTGTGCCCTCAACATGACGGGTGCGATCATACCAGCACTAATGCACCGGATCCCATCAGAACTCCGAAGTCAAACGTGCATGGGCGAGAGTAGTACTAGGATGGGTGACCCCCTGGGAAGTCCTCGTGTTGCACCCCCCTTTTCAATTTTTTTTGCTCCGGTTAGGGTTGCCAAGATACTTTACCCACCACATTTCTATTATCGAATCCCACGGCACCTTGGGCAAGACAACTTCTCTTCACGTGGAGGCTGGGCTCGCAAACCGAGGGCGTAGGGCTTGTGACCAGGTCTCCGTCGCTCCGGTACCCATAACTTTTGATCCAAAAGGAGTTACGAGGCGCACAGCAAACCGTTGTAAAGTTCTCTGAGACCTCTACGACGGGGGCAACTAGCTAGCTCGCTGTGCCCTTTTCGGAGCTAAAAATCGAACCTTTTCATCAGTTTCGGGCCACTTTTCTTCTTTTGCTCTGTTTTTTCATCCCGGATCGTACATCGTGAGCTGTTAAAAGGACGACAACCTTACTCACGGCACATTAGGGGACCCTACAATGTGTCGATATCACGTCTTGCGAGGATGCTGCGTTGTTGAAGCGGATGGGTTGTCGTTAAGCCCATTGGGCCTTTTGAATGGGCCATATCTCTAGGCTGGGACTGTGACCCATTAACACATAAAGGAATTGTGCCCTCAACATGACGGGTGCGATCATACCAGCACTAATGCACCGAATCCCATCAGAACTCTGAAGTTAAACGTGCTTGGGCGAGAGTAGTACTAGGATGGGTGACCCCCTCGGAAGTCCTCGTGTTGCACCCCCCTTTTCAATTTTTTTTGCTCCAGTTAGGGTTGCCAAGATACTTTACCCACCACATTTCTATTATCGAATCCCACGGCACCTTGGGCAAGACAACTTCTCTTCACGTGGAGGCTGGGCCCGCAAACCGAGGGCGTAGGGCTTGTGACCAGGTCTCCGTCGCTCCGGTGCCCATAACTTTTGATCCGTAAGGAGTTACGAGGCGCACTGCAAACCGTTGGAAAGCTCTCTGAGAGCTCTACGACGGGGGCAGCTAGCTAGCTTGCTGTGCCCTTTTCGGAGCTCAAAATCGAACGTTTTCAACAGTTTCGGGCCACTTTTCTTCTTTTGCTCTGTTTTTCCGTCCCGGATCGTACGTCGTGAGCTATTAAAATGACGACAACCTTACTCGCGGCACATTAGAGGACCCTACAATGCATCGATATCACGTCTTGCGAGGATGCTGCGTTGTTGAAGCGGATGGGTTGTCATTAAGCCCATTGGGCCTTTTGAATGGGCCATATCTCAAGGCTGGAACTGTGAACCGTTAACACATAAAGGAATTGTGCCCTCAACATGACGGGTGCGATCATACCAGCACTAATGCACCGGATCCCATCGGAACTCCGAAGCTAAGCCTGCTTGGGCGAGAGTAGTACTAGGATGGGTGACCCCCTGGGAAGTCCTCGTGTTGCACCCCCCTTTTCAATTTTTTTTGCTCCGGATAGGGTTGCCAAGATACTTTGCCCACCACATTTCTATTATCGAATCCCATGGCACCTTGGGCAAGACAACTTCTCTTCACGTGGAGGCTGGGCCCGAAAACCGAGGGCGTAGGTCTTGTGACCAGGTCTCCGTCGCTCCGGTGCCTATAACTTTTGATCCGTAAGGAGTCACGAAGCGTACAGCATACCGTTGGAAAGCTCTCTGAGAGCTCTACGACGGGGGCAGCTAGCTAGCTTGCTGTGCCTTTTTCGGAGCTCAAAATCGAACGTTTTCATCAGTTTCGGGCCACTTTTCTTCTTTTGCTCTGTTTTTCCGTCCCGGATCGTACGTCGTGAGCTGTTAAAAGGACGACAACCTTACTCGCGGCACATTAGAGGACCCTACAATGCATCGATATCACGTTTTGCGAGGATGCTGCGTTGTTGAAGCGGGTGGGTTATTGTTAAGCCCATTGGGCCTTTTGAATGGGCCATATCTCTAGGCTGGGACTGTGAACCATTAACACATAAAGGAATTGTGCCCTCAACATGACGGGTGCGATCATACCAGCACTAATGCACCGGATCCCATCAGAACTCCGAAGTTAAGCGTGCTTGGGCGAGAGTAGTACTAGGATGGGTGACCCCCTTGGAAGTCCTCGTGTTGCACCCCCCTATTCAATTTTTTTTGCTCCGGTTAGGGTTGCCAAGATACTTTACCCACCACATTTCTATTATCGAATCCCACGGCACCTTGGGCAAGACAACTTCTCTTCACGTGGAGGCTGGGCCCGCAAACCGAGGGCGTAGGGCTTGTGACCAGGTCTCCGTCGCTCCGGTGCCCATAACTTTTGATCCGTAAGGAGTTACGTGGCGCACAGCATACCGTTGGAAATCTCTCTGAGAGCTCTACGACGGGGGCAGCCAGCTAGCTCGCTGTGCCTTTTTCGGAGCTCAAAATCGAACGTTTTCATTAGTTTCGGGCCACTTTTCTTCTTTTGCTCTGTTTTTCCGTCCCGGATCGTACGTCGTGAGCTATTAAAATGACGACAACCTTACTCGCGGCACATTAGAGGACCCTACAATCCGTCGATATCACGTCTTGCAAGGATGCTGCGTTGTTGAAGCGGATGGGTTGTCATTAAGCCCATTGGGCCTTTTGAATGGGCCATATCTCAAGGCTGGAACTGTGAACCGTTAACACATAAAGGAATTGTGCCCTCAACATTACGGGTGCGATCATACCAGCACTAATTCACCGGATCCCATCAGAACTCCTAAGTTAAGCGTGCTTGGGCGAGAGTAGTACTAGGATGGGTGACCCCCTGGGAAGTCCTCGTGTTGCACCCCCTTTTCAATTTTTTTTGCTCCGGTTTGGGTTGCCAAGATACTTTACCCACCACATTTCTATTATCGAATACCACGGCACCTTGGGCAAGACAACTTCTCTTCACTTGGAGGCTGGGCCCGTAAACCGGTGACAATAACTTTTGATCCGTAAGGAGTTACGAGGCGCACAGCATACCGTTGGAAAGCTCTCTGAGAGCTCTATGACGAGGGCAGCTAGCTAGCTTGCTGTGCCCTTTTCGGAGCTCAAAATGGAACGTTTTCATCAGTTTCGGGGCACTTTTCTTCTGTTGCTCTGTTTTTACGTCCCGGATCGTACGTCGTGAGCTGTTAAAAGGACGACAACCTTACTCGCGGCACATTAGAGGACACTACAATGCGTCGATATCACGTCTTGCGAGGATGCTGCGTTGTTGAAGCGGATGATTTGTCGTTAAGCCCATTCGGCCTTTTGAATGGGCCATATCTCTAGGCTGGGACTGGGAACCGATAACACATAAAGCAATTGTGCCCTCAACATGACGGGTGCGATCATACCAGCACTAATGCACCGGATCCCATCAGAACTCCGAAGTTAAGCGTGCTTGGGCGAGAGTAGTACTAGGATGGGTGACCTCCTGGGAAGTCCTCGTGTTGCACCCCCCTTTTCAATTTTTTTTGCTCGGGTTAGGGTTGCCAAGATACTTACCCACCACATTTCTATTATCGAATCGCACGGCACCTTGGGCAAGACAACTTCTCTTCACGTGGAGGCTGGGCCCGCAAACCGAGGGCGTAGGGCTTGTGGCCAGGTCTCCGTCGCTCCGGTGCCCATAACTTTTGATCCATAAGGAGTTACGAGGTGCACAGCGTACCGTTGGAAAGCTCTCAGAGAGCTCTACGACGGGGGCAGCCGGCTAGCTCGCTGTGACCTTTTCGGAGCTCAAAATCGAACGTTTTCATTAGTTTCCGGCCAATTTTCTTCTTTTGCTCTGTTTTTCCGTCCCGGATCGTACGTCGTGAGCTGTTAAAAGGACGACAACCTTACTCGCGGCACATTAGAGGACCCTACAATGCGTCGATATCACGTCTTGCGAGGATGCTGCGTTGTTGAAGCGGATGGGTTGTCGTTAAGCCCATTGGGCCTTTTGAATGGGCCATATTTCTAGGCTGGGACTGTGAACCGTTAACACATAAAGGAATTGTGCCCTCAACATGACGGGTGCGATTATACCAGCACTAATGCACCGGATCCCATCAGAACTCCGAAGTTAAGCGTGCTTGGGCGAGAGTAGTACTAGGATGGGTGACCCCCTGGGAAGTCCTCGTGTTGCACCCCCTTTTCAATTTTTTTTTCTCCGGTTAGGGTTGCCAAGATACTTTACCCACCACATTTCTATTATCGAATCCCACGGCACCTTGGGCAAGACAACTTCTCTTCACGTGGAGGCTGGGCCTGCAAACCGAGGGCGTAGGGCTTGTGACCAGGTCTCCGTCGCTCCGGTGCCCATAACTTTTGATCCGTAACGATTTACGAGGCGTACAACATACCGTTGGAAATCTCTCTGAGAGCTCTACGACGGGGGCAGCCAGCTAGCTCGCTGTGCCCTTTTTGGAGCTCAAAATCAAACCTTTTCATTAGTTTCGGGCCACTTTTCTTCTTTTGCTCTGTTTTTCCGTCCCGGATCGTACGTCGTGAGCTGTTAAAAGGACGACAACCTTACTCGCGGCACAGTAGAGGACCCTACAATGCGTCGATATCACGTCTTGCGTGGATGCTGCGTTGTTGAAGCGGATGGGTTGTCGTTAAGCCCATTGGGCCTTTTGAATGGGCCATATCTCTAGGCTGGGACTGTGAACCGTTAACACATAAAGGAATTGTGCCCTCAACATGACGGGTGCGATCATACCAGCACTAATGCACCGGATCCCATCAGAACTCCGAAGTTAAGCGTGCTTGGGCGAGAGTAGTACTAGGATGGGTGACCCCCTGGGAAGTCCTCGTGTTGCACCCCCCTTTTCAATTTTTTTTGCTCTGGTTAGGGTTGCCAAGATACTTTACCCACCACATTTCTATTATCGAATCCCACGGCACCTTAGGCAAGACAATTTCTCTTCACGTGGTGGCTGGGCCCGCAAACCGAGGGCGTAGGGCTTGTGACCAGGTCTCCGTCGCTCCGGTGCCCATAACTTTTGATCCGTAAGGAGTTACGAGGCGCACAGCATACCGTTGGAAAGCTCTCTGAGAGTTCTACGACGGGGGTAGCTAGCTAGCTCACTGTGCCCTTTTTGGAGTTCAAAATCGAACCTTTTCATCAGTTTCGGGCTACTTTTCTTCTTTTGCTCTGTTTTTCCGTCCCGGATCGTACGTCGTGAGTTGTTAAAAGGACGACAACCTTATTCGCGGCACATTAGAGGACCCTACAATGCGTCGATATCACGTCTTACGAGGATGCTACGTTGTTGAAGCGGATGGGTTGTCGTTAAGCCCATTGGGCCTTTTAAATGGGCCATATCTCTAGGCTGGGACTGTTAACCGTTAACACATAAAGGAATTGTGCCCTCAACATGACGGGTGCGATCATACCAGCACTAATGCACCGGATCCTATCAGAACTCCGAAGTTAAGCGTGCTTGGGCGAGAGTAGTACTAGGATGGGTGACCCCCTGGGAAGTCCTCGTGTTGCACCCCCCTTTTCAATTTTTTTTTTTGCTCCGGTTAGGGTTGCCAAGATACTTACCCACCACATTTCTATTATCAAATCCCACGGCACCTTGGGCAAGACAACTTCTCTTCACGTGGAGGCTGGGCCCGCAAACCGAGGGCGTAAGGTTTGTGACCAGGTCTCCGTCGCTCCGGTGCCCATAACTTTTGATCCGTGAAGAGTTACGAGGCACACAGCATACCGTTGGAAAGCTCTCTGAGAGCTCTACGACGGGGGCAGCTAGCTAGCTTGCTGTGCCCTTTTCGAAGCTCAAAATCGAACCTTTTCATTAGTTTCGGGCCACTTTTCTTCTTTTCCTCTGTTTTTCCGTCCCGGATCGTACGTCGTGAGCTGTTAAAAGGACGACAACCTTACTCGCGGCACATTAGAGGACCCTACAATGCGTCGATATCACGTCTTGCGAGGATGCTGCATTGTTGAAGCGGATGGGTTGTCGTTAAGCCCATTGGGCCTTTTGAATGGGCCATATCTCTAGGCTGGGACTGTGAACCGTTAACACATAAAGGAATTGTGCCCTCAACATGACGGGTGCGATCATACCAGCACTAATGCACCGGATCCCATGAGAACTCCGAAGTTAAGCGTGCTTGGGCGAGAGTAGTACTAGGATGGGTGACCCCGTGGGAAGTTCTCGTGTTGCACCCCCCTTTTCAATTTTTTTTGCTCCGGTTAAGGTTGCCAAGATACTTTACCCACCACATTTCTATTATCGAATCCCACGGCACCTTGGGCAAGACAACTTCCCTTCACGTAGAGGCTGGGCCCGCAAACCGGTGCCCATAACTCTTGATCCGTAAGGAGTTACGAGGCGCACAGCATACCGTTGGAAAGCTCTCTGAGAGCTCTACGACGGAGGCAGCTAGCTAGCTCGCTGTGCCCTTTTTGGAGTTCAAAATCGAACCTTTTCATCAGTTTCGGGCTACTTTTCTTCTTTTGCTCTGTTTTTCCGTCCCGGAACGTACGTCGTGAGCTGTTAAAAGGACGACAACCTTATTCGCGGCACATTAGAGGACCCTACAATGCGCCGATATCACGTCTTGCGAGGATACTGCGTTGTTGAAGCGGTTGGGTTGTCGTTAAGCCCATTGGGCCTTTTGAATGGGCCATATCTCTAGGCTGGGACTGTGAACCGTTAACACATAAAGGAATTGTGCCCTCAACATGACGGGTGCGATCATACCAGCACTAATGCACCGGATCCCATCAGAACTCCGAAGTTAAGCGTGCTTGGGCGAGAGTAGTATTAGGATGGGTGACCCCCTGGGAAGTCCTCGTGTTGCACCCCCCTTTTCAATTTTTTTTGCTCCGGTTAGGGTTGCCAAGATACTTTACCCACCACATTTCTATTATCGAATCCCACGGCACCTTGGGCAAGACAACTTCTCTTCACGTGGAGGCTGGGCCCGCAAACCGAGGGCGTAGGGCTTGTGACCAGGTCTCCGTTGCTCCGGTGCCCATAACTTTTGATCCGTAAGGAGTTACGAGGCGCACAGCATACCGTTGGAAAGCTCTCTGAGAGCTCTACGATGGGGGCAGCCAGCTAGCTCGCTATGCCCTTTTCAGAGCTCAAAATCAAACGTTTTCATTAGTTTCGGGCCACTTTTCTTCTTTTGCTCTGTTTTTTCGTCCCGGATCGTACGTCGTGAGCTGTTAAAAGGACGACAACCTTACTCGCGGCACATTAGAGGACCCTACAATGCGTCGATATCAGTCTTGCGAGGATGCTGCGTTGTTGAAGCGGATGGGTTGTCGTTAAGCCCATTGGGCCTTTTGAATGGGCCATATCTCTAGGCTGGGACTGTGAACCGTTAACACATAAAGGAATTGTGCCCTAAACATGACGGGTGCGATCATACCAGCACTAATGCACCGGATCCCATCAGAACTCCGAAGTTAAGCGTGCTTGGGCGAGAGTAGTACTAGGATGGGTGACCCCCTGGGAAGTCCTCGTGTTGCACCCCCCTTTTCAATTTTTTTTGCTCCGGTTAGGGTTGCCAAGATACTTTACCCACCACATTTCTATTATCGAATACCACGGCACCTTGGGCAAGACAACTTCTCTTCACATGGAGGCTGGGCCCGCAATACGGTGCCCATAACTTTTGATCCGTAAGGAGTTACGAGGCGCACAACATACCGTTGGAAAGCTCTCTGAGAGCTCAACGACGGGGGCAGCTAGCTAGCTCGATGTGCCCTTTTAGGAGCTCAAAATCAAACCTTTTCATCATTTTCGGGCTACTTTTCTTCTTTTGCTCTGTTTTTCTATCCCGGATCGTACGTCGTGAGCTGTTAAAAGGATGACAACCTTACTCGCGGCACATTAGAGGACCCTACAATGCGTCGATATCACGTCTTGCGAGGATGCTGCGTTGTTGAAGCGGATGGCTTGTCGTTAAGCCCATTTGGCCTTTTGAATGGGCCATATCTCTAGGCTGGGACTGTGAACCGTTAACACATAAAGGAATTGTGCCCTCAACATGACGGGTGCGATCATACCAGCACTAATGCACCGGATCCCATCAGAACTCTGAAGTTAAGCGTGCTTGGGCGAGAGTAGTACTAGGATGGGTGACCCCCTGGGAAGTCCTCGTGTTGCACCCCCCTTTTCAATTTTTTTTGCTCCGGTTAGGGCTGCCAAGATACTTTACCCACCACATTTCTATTGTCGAATACCACGGCACCTTGGGCAAGACAACTTCTCTTCACATGGAGGCTGGGCCCGTAATACGGTGCCCATAACTTTTGATCCGTAAGGAGTTACGAGGCGCACAGCATACCGTTGGAAAGCTCTTTGAGAGCTCAACGACGGGGGCAGCTAGCTTGCTCGATGTGCCCTTTTCAGAGCTCAAAATCGAACGTTTTCATCAGTTTCGGGGCACTTTTCTTCTTTTGCTCTGTTTTTCCGTCCCGAATTGTACGTCGTGAGTTGTTAAAAGGACGACAACCTTACTCGCGGCACATTAGGGGACCCTACAATGAGTCGATATCACGTCTTGCGAGGATGCTGCGTTGTTGAAGCGGATGGGTTGTCGTTAAGCCCTTTGGGCCTTTTGAATGGGCCATATCTCTAGGCAGGGACTGTGAACCGTTAACACATAAAGGAATTGTGCCCTCAACATGACGGGTGCGATCATACCAGCACTAATGCACCGGATCCCGTCAGAACTCCGAAGTTAAACGTGCTTGGGCGAGAGTAGTACTAGGATGGGTCACCCCCTGGGAAGTCCTCGTGTAGCACCCCCCTTTTCAATTTTTTTTGCTCCGTTTAGGGTTGCCAAGATACTTTACCCACCACATTTCTATTATCGAATCCCACGATACCTTGGGCAAGACAACTTCTCTTCACGTGGAGGCTGGGCCCGCAAACCGAGGGCGTAGGGCTTGTGACCAGGTCTCCGTCGCTCCGGTGCCCATAACTTTTGATCCGTAAGGAGTTACGAGGCGCACAGCATACCGTTGGAAAGCTCTCTGAGAGCTCTACGACGGGGGCAGCCAGCTAGCTCACTGTGCCCTTTTCGGAGCTCAAAATCGAACGTTTTCATTAGTTTCTCGCCACTTTTCTTCTTTTGCTCTGTTTTTCCGTCCTGGATCGTACGTCGTGAGTTGTTAAAAGGACGACAACCTTACTCGCGGCACATTAGAGGACCCTACAATGCGTCGATATCAGTCTTGCGAGGATGCTGCATTGTTGAAGCGGATGGGTTGTCGTTAAGCCCATTGGACCTTTTGAATGGGCCATATCTCTAGGCTGGGACTGTGAACCGTTAACACATAAAGGAATTGTGCCCTCAACATGACGGGTGCGATCATACCAGCACTAATGCACCGGATCCCATCAGAACTCCGAAGTTAAGCGTGCTTGGGCGAGAGTAGTACTAGGATGGGTGATCCCCTGGGAAGTCCTCGTGTTGTACCCCCCTTTTCAATTTTTTTTGCTCCGGTTAGGGTTGCCAAGATACTTTACCCACCAGATTTCTATTATCGAATCCCACGGCACCTTGGGCAAGACAACTTCTCTTCACGTGGAGGCTGGGCCTGCAAACCGAGGGCGTAGGGCTTGTGACCAGGTCTCCGTCGCTCCGGTGCCCATAACTTTTGATCCGTAACGATTTACGAGGCGTACAACATACCGTTGGAAATCTCTCTGAGAGCTCTACGACGGGGGCAGCCAGCTAGCTCGCTGTGCCCTTTTTGGAGCTCAAAATCAAACCTTTTCTTTAGTTTCGGGCCACTTTTCTTCTTTTGCTCTGTTTTTCCGTCCCGGATCGTACGTCGTGAGCTGTTAAAAGGACGACAACCTTACTCGCGGCACAGTAGAGGACCCTACAATGCGTCGATATCACGTCTTGCGTTGATGCTGCGTTGTTGAAGCGGATGGGTTGTCGTTAAGCCCATTGGGCCTTTTGAATGGGCCATATCTCTAGGCTGGGACTGTGAACCGTTAACACATAAAGGAATTGTGCCCTCAA
This sequence comes from Ehretia macrophylla, assembly GCA_037974665.1. NCBI lineage: Eukaryota > Viridiplantae > Streptophyta > Magnoliopsida > Boraginales > Ehretiaceae > Ehretia > Ehretia macrophylla. The sequence goes on from CM075780.1 coordinate 2,513,501, forward strand.
CATGACGGGTGCGATCATACCAGCACTAATGCACCGGATCCCATCAGAACTCCGAAGTTAAGCGTGCTTGGGCGAGAGTAGTACTAGGATGGGTGACCCCCTGGGAAGTCCTCGTGTTGCACCCCCCTTTTCAATTTTTTTTGCTCTGGTTAGGGTTGCCAAGATATTTTACCCACCACATTTCTATTATCGAATCCCACGGCACCTTAGGCAAGACAATTTCTCTTCACGTGGTGGCTGGGCCCGCAAACCGAGGGCGTAGGGCTTGTGACCAGGTCTCCGTCGCTCCGGTGCCCATAACTTTTGATCCGTAAGGAGTTACGAGGCGCACAGCATACCGTTGGAAAGCTCTCTGAGAGTTCTACGACGGGGGTAGCTAGCTAGCTCACTGTGCCCTTTTTGGAGTTCAAAATCGAACCTTTTCATCAGTTTCGGGCTACTTTTCTTCTTTTGCTCTGTTTTTCCGTCCCGGATCGTACGTCGTGAGTTGTTAAAAGGACGACAACCTTATTCGCGGCACATTAGAGGACCCTACAATGCGTCGATATCACGTCTTACGAGGATGCTGCGTTGTTGAAGCGGATGGGTTGTCGTTAAGCCCATTGGGCCTTTTAAATGGGCCATATCTCTAGGCTGGGACTGTTAACCGTTAACACATAAAGGAATTGTGCCCTCAACATGACGGGTGCGATCATACCAGCACTAATGCACCGGATCCTATCAGAACTCCGAAGTTAAGCGTGCTTGGGCGAGAGTAGTACTAGGATGGGTGACCCCCTGGGAAGTCCTCGTGTTGCACCCCCCTTTTCAATTTTTTTTTTGCTCCGGTTAGGGTTGCCAAGATACTTACCCACCACATTTCTATTATCGAATCCCACGGCACCTTGGGCAAGACAACTTCTCTTCACGTGGAGGCTGGGCCCGCAAACCGAGGGCGTAAGGTTTGTGACCAGGTCTCCGTCGCTCCGGTGCCCATAACTTTTGATCCGTGAGGAGTTACGAGGCGCACAGCATACCGTTGGAAAGCTCTCTGAGTGCTCTACGACGGGGGCAGCTAGCTAGCTTGCTGTGCCCTTTTCGAAGCTCAAAATCGAACCTTTTCATTAGTTTCGGGCCACTTTTCTTCTTTTGCTCTGTTTTTCCGTCCCGGATCGTACGTCGTGAGCTGTTAAAAGGACGACAACCTTACTCGCGGCACATTAGAGGACCCTACAATGCGTCGATATCACGTCTTGCGAGGATGCTGCATTGTTGAAGCGGATGGGTTGTCGTTAAGCCCATTGGGCCTTTTGAATGGGCCATATCTCTAGGCTGGGACTGTGAACCGTTAACACATAAAGGAATTGTGCCCTCAACATGACGGGTGCGATCATACCAGCACTAATGCACCGGATCCCATGAGAACTCCGAAGTTAAGCGTGCTTGGGCGAGAGTAGTACTAGGATGGGTGACCCCGTGGGAAGTTCTCGTGTTGCACCCCCCTTTTCAATTTTTTTTGCTCCGGTTAAGGTTGCCAAGATACTTTACCCACCACATTTCTATTATCGAATCCCACGGCACCTTGGGCAAGACAACTTCCCTTCACGTAGAGGCTGGGCCCGCAAACCGGTGCCCATAACTCTTGATCCGTAAGGAGTTATGAGGCGCACAGCATACCGTTGGAAAGCTCTCTGAGAGCTCTACGACGGAGGCAGCTAGCTAGCTCGCTATGCCCTTTTTGGAGTTCAAAATCGAACCTTTTCATCAGTTTCGGGCTACTTTTCTTCTTTTGCTCTGTTTTTCCGTCCCGGAACGTACGTCGTGAGCTGTTAAAAGGACGACAACCTTATTCGCGGCACATTAGAGGACCCTACAATGCGCCGATATCACGTCTTGCGAGGATACTGCGTTGTTGAAGCGGTTGGGTTGTCGTTAAGCCCATTGGGCCTTTTGAATGGGCCATATCTCTAGGCTGGGACTGTGAACCGTTAACACATAAAGGAATTGTGCCCTCAACATGACGGGTGCGATCATACCAGCACTAATGCACCGGATCCCATCAGAACTCCGAAGTTAAGCGTGCTTGGGCGAGAGTAGTATTAGGATGGGTGACCCCCTCGGAAGTCCTCGTGTTGCACCCCCCTTTTCAATTTTTTTTGCTCCGGTTAGGGTTGCCAAGATACTTTACCCACCACATTTCTATTATCGAATCCCACGGCACCTTGGGCAAGACAACTTCTCTTCACGTGGAGGCTGGGCCCGCAAAAAGAGGGCGTAGGGCTTGTGACCAGGTCTCCGTTGCTCCGGTGCCCATAACTTTTGATCCGTAAGGAGTTACGAGGCGCACAGCATACCGTTGGAAAGCTCTCTGAGAGCTCTACGATGGGGGCAGCCAGCTAGCTCGCTATACCCTTTTCGGAGCTCAAAATCAAACGTTTTCATTAGTTTCGGGCCACTTTTCTTCTTTTGCTCTGTTTTTTCGTCCCGGATCGTACGTCGTGAGCTGTTAAAAGGACGACAACCTTACTCGCGGCACATTAGAGGACCCTACAATGCGTCGATATCAGTCTTGCGAGGATGCTGCTTTGTTGAAGCGGATGGGTTGTCGTTAAGCCCATTGGGCCTTTTGAATGGGCCATATCTCTAGGCTGGGACTGTGAACCGTTAACACATAAAGGAATTGTGCCCTAAACATGACGGGTGCGATCATACCAGCACTAATGCACCGGATCCCATCAGAACTCCGAAGTTAAGCGTGCTTGGGCGAGAGTAGTACTAGGATGGGTGACCCCCTGGGAAGTCCTCGTGTTGCACCCCCCTTTTCAATTTTTTTTGCTCCGGTTAGGGTTGCCAAGATACTTTACCCACCACATTTCTATTATCGAATACCACGGCACCTTGGGCAAGACAACTTCTCTTCACATGGAGGCTGGGCCCGCAATACGGTGCCCATAACTTTTGATCCGTAAGGAGTTACGAGGCGCACAGCATACCGTTGGAAAGCTCTCTGAGAGCTCAACGACGGGGGCAGCTAGCTAGCTCGATGTGCCCTTTTCGGAGCTCAAAATCAAACCTTTTCATCATTTTTGGGCTACTTTTCTTCTTTTGCTCTGTTTTTCCATCCCGGATCGTACGTCGTGAGCTGTTAAAAGGATGACAACCTTACTCGCGGCACATTAGAGGACCCTACAATGCGTCGATATCACGTCTTACGAGGATGCTGCGTTGTTGAAGCGGATGGCTGGTCGTTAAGCCCATTTGGCCTTTTGAATGGGCCATATCTCTAGGCTGGGACTGTGAACCGTTAACACATAAAGGAATTGTGCCCTCAACATGACGGGTGCGATCATACCAGCACTAATGCACCGGATCCCATCAGAACTATGAAGTTAAGCGTGCTTGGGCGAGATTAGAACTAGGATGGGTGACCCCCTGGGAAGTCCTCGTGTTGCACCCCCCTTTTCAATTTTTTTTGCTCCGGTTAGGGTTGCCAAGATACTTTACCCACCACATTTCTATTATCGAATACCACGGCACCTTGGGCAAGACAACTTCTCTTCACATGGAGGCTGGGCCCGTAATACGGTGCCCATAACTTTTGATCCGTAAGGAGTTACGAGGCGCACAGCATACCGTTGGAAAGCTCTCTGAGAGCTCAACGACGGGGGCAGCTAGCTAGCTCGATGTGCCCTTTTTGGAGCTCAAAATCGAACGTTTTCATCAGTTTCGGGGCACTTTTCTTCTTTTGCTCTGTTTTTCCGTCCCGAATTGTACGTCGTGAGTTGTTAAAAGGACGACAACCTTACTCGCGGCACATTAGGGGACCCTACAATGAGTCGATATCACGTCTTGCGAGGATGCTGCGTTGTTGAAGCGGATGGGTTGTCGTTAAGCCCTTTGGGCCTTTTGAATGGGCCATATCTCTAGGCAGGGACTGTGAACCGTTAACACATAAAGGAATTGTGCCCTCAACATGACGGGTGCGATCATACCAGCACTAATGCACCGGATCCCTTCAGAACTCCGAAGTTAAACGTGCTTGGGCGAGAGTAGTACTAGGATGGGTCACCCCCTGGGAAGTCCTCGTGTTGCACCCCCCTTTTCAATTTTTTTTGCTCCGTTTAGGGTTGCCAAGATACTTTACCCACCACATTTCTATTATCGAATCCCACGGTACCTTGGGCAAGACAACTTCTCTTCACGTGGAGGTTGGGCCCGCAAACCGAGGGCGTAGGGCTTGTGACCAGGTCTCCGTCGCTCCGGTGCCCATAACTTTTGATCCGTAAGGAGTTACGAGGCGCACAGCATACCGTTGGAAAGCTCTCTGAGAGCTCTACGACGGGGGCAGCCAGCTAGCTCACTGTGCCCTTTTCGGAGCTCAAAATCGAATGTTTCATTAGTTTCTGGCCACTTTTCTTCTTTTGCTCTGTTTTTCCGTCCTGGATCGTACGTCGTGAGTTGTTAAAAGGACGACAACCTTACTCGCGGCACATTAGAGGACCCTACAATGCGTCGATATCAGTCTTGCGAGGATGCTGCATTGTTGAAGCGGATGGGTTGTCGTTAAGCCCATTGGACCTTTTGAATGGGCCATATCTCTAGGCTGGGACTGTGAACCGTTAACACATAAAGGAATTGTGCCCTAAACATGACGGGTGCGATCATACCAGCACTAATGCACCGGATCCCATCAGAACTCCGAAGTTAAGCGTGCTTGGGCGAGAGTAGTACTAGGATGGGAGATCCCCTGGGAAGTCCTCGTGTTGTACCCCCCTTTTCAATTTTTTTTGCTCCGGTTAGGGTTGCCAAGATACTTTACCCACCAGATTTCTATTATCGAATCCCACGGCACCTTGGGCAAGACAACTTCTCTTCATGTGGAGGCTGGGCCCGTAAACCGAGGGCGAAGGGCTTGTGACCAGATCTCCGTCGCTCCGGTGCCCATAACTTTTGATGCGTAAGGAGTTACAAGGCGCACAGCATACCGTTGGAAAGCTCTCTGAGAGCTCTACGACGGGGGCAGCCAGCTAGCTCACTGTGCCCTTTTCGGAGCTCAAAATCGAACGTTTTCATTAGTTTCTGGCCACTTTTCTTCTTTTGCTCTGTTTTTCCGTCCCGGATCGTAGGTCGTGAGCTGTTAAAAGGACGACAACCTTACTCGCGGCACATTAGAGGACCCTACAATGCGTCGATATCACGTCTTGCGAGGATGCTGCGTTGTTGAAGCGGATTGGTTGTCGTTAAGCCCATTGGGCCTTATGAACGGGCCATATCTCTAGGCAGGGACTGTGAACCGTTAACACATAAAGGAATTGTGCCCTCAACATGACGGGTGCGATCATACCAGCACTAATGCACCGGATCCCATCAGAACTCCGAAGTTAAGCGTGCTTGGGCGGGAGTAGTACTAGGATGGGTGACCCCCTGGGAAGTCCTCGTGTTGCACCCCCCTTTTCAATTTTTTTGGCTCCGGTTAGGGTTGCCAAGATACTTTCCCCACCACATTTCCATTATCGAATACCATGGCACCTTGGGCAAGACAACTTCTCTTCACATGCAGGCTAGGCCCGCAAACCGGTGCCCATAACTTTTGATCCGTAAGGAGTAACGAGGCGCACAGCATACCGTTGGAAAGCACTCTGAGAGCTCTACGACGGGGGTGGCTAGCTAGCTCGCTGTGCCCTTTTCGGAACTCAAAATTGAATGTTTTCATCAGTTTCGGGGCACTTTTCTTCTTTTGCTCTGTTTTTCCGTCCCGGATCGTACGTCGTGAGCTGTTAAAAGGACGACAACCTTACTCGCGGCACATTAGGGGACCCTACAATGAGTCGATATCACGTCTTGCGAGGATGCTGCGTTGTTGAAGCGGATGGGTTGTCGTTAAGCCCTTTGGGCCTTTTGAATGGGCCATATCTCTAGGCAGGGACTGTGAACCGTTAACACATAAAGGAATTGTGCCCTCAACATGACGGGTGCGATCATACCAGCACTAATGCACCGGATCCCTTCAGAACTCCGAAGTTAAGCGTGCTTGGGCGAGAGTAGTACTAGGATGGGTCACCCCCTGGGAAGTCCTCGTGTTGCACCCCCCTTTTCAATTTTTTTTGCTCCGTTTAGGGTTGCCAAGATACTTTACCCACCACATTTCTATTATCGAATCCCACGGCACCTTGGGCAAGACAACTTCTCTTCACGTGGAGGCTGGGCCCGCAAACCGAGGGCTTAGGGCTTGTGACCAGGTCTCCGTCGCTCCGGTGCCCATAACTTTTGATCCGTAAGGAGTTACGAGGCGCACAGCATACCGTTGGAAAGCTCTCTGATAGCTCTACGACGGGGGCAGCCAGCTAGCTCACTGTGCCCTTTTCGGAGCTCAAAATCGAATATTTTCATTAGTTTCTGGCCACTTTTCTTCTTTTGCTCTGTTTTTCCGTCCCGGATCGTACGTCGTGAGCTGTTAAAAGGACGACAACTTTACTCGCGGCACATTAGAGGACCCTACAATGCGTCGATATCAGTCTTGCGAGGATGCTGCGTTGTTGAAGCGGATGGGTTGTCGTTAAGCCCATTGGGCCTTTTGAAAGGGCCATATCTCTAGGCTGGGACTGTGAACCGTTAACACATAAAAGAATTGTGCCCTCAACATGACGGGTGCGATCATACCAGCACTAATGCACCGGATCCCATCAGAAATCCGAAGTTAAGCGTGTTTGGGCGAGAGTAGTACTAGGATGGGTGACCCCCTGGGAAGTCCTCGTGTTGCACCCCCCTTTTCAATTTTTTTTGCTCCGGTTAGGGTTGCCAAGATACTTTACCCACCACATTTCTATTATCGAATCCCACGGCACCTTGGGCAAGACAACTTCTCTTCATGTGGAGGCTGGGCCCGCAAACCGAGGGCGTAGGGCTTGTGACCAGGTCTCCGTCGCTCCGGTGCCCATAACTTTTGATCCGTAAGGAGTTACGAGGCGCACAGCATACCGTTGGAAAGCTCTCTGAGATGTCTACGACGGGTGCAGCCATCTAGATCACTTTGCCCTTTTCGGAGCTCAAAATCGAACGTTTTCATTAGTTTAGGGCCACTTTTCTTCTTTTGCTATGTATTTCCGTCCCGGATCGTACGTCGGGAGCTGTTAAAAGGACGACAACCTTACTCGCGGCACATTAGAGGACCCTACAATGCGTCGATATCACGTCTTGCGAGGATGCTGCGTTGTTGAAGCGGATTGGTTGTCGTTAAGCCCATTGGGCCTTTTGAATGGGCCATATCTCTAGGCAGGGATTGTGAACCGTTAACACATAAAGGAATTTTGCCCTCAACATGACGGGTGCGATCATACCAGCACTAATGTACCGGATCCCATCAGAACTCCGAAGTTAAGCGTGCTTGGGCGAGAGTAGTACTAGGATGGGTGACCCCCTGGGAAGTCCTCGTGTTGCACCCCCCTTTTCAATTTTTTTGGCTCCGGTTAGGGTTGCCAAGATACTTTCCCCACCACATTTCTATTATCGAATACCATGGCACCTTGGGCAAGACAACTTCTCTTCACATGCAGGCTAGGCCCGCAAACCGGTGCCCATAACTTTTGATCCGTAAGGAGTAACGAGGCGCACAGCATACCGTTGGAAAGCACTCTGAGAGCTCTACGACGGGGGTGGCTAGCTAGCTCGCTGTGCCCTTTTCGGAACTCAAAATCGAATGTTTTCATCAGTTTCGGGGCACTTTTCTTCTTTTGCTCTGTTTTTCCGTCCCGGATCGTACGTCGTGAGCTGTTAAAAGGACGACAACCTTACTCGCGGCACATTAGGGGACCCTACAATGAGTCGATATCACGTCTTGCGAGGATGCTGCGTTGTTGAAGCGGATGGGTTGTCGTTAAGCCCTTTGGGCCTTTTGAATGGGCCATATCTCTAGGCAGGGACTGTGAACCGTTAACACATAAAGGAATTGTGCCCTCAACATGACGGGTGCGATCATACCAGCACTAATGCACCGGATCCCTTCAGAACTCCGAAGTTAAGCGTGCTTGGGCGAGAGTAGTACTAGGATGGGTCACCCCCTGGGAAGTCCTCGTGTTGCACCCCCCTTTTCAATTTTTTTTGCTCCGTTTAGGGTTGCCAAGATACTTTACCCACCACATTTCTATTATCGAATCCCACGGCACCTTGGGCAAGACAACTTCTCTTCACGTGGAGGCTGGGCCCGCAAACCGAGGGCTTAGGGCTTGTGACCAGGTCTCCGTCGCTCCGGTGCCCATAACTTTTGATCCGTAAGGAGTTACGAGGCGCACAGCATACCGTTGGAAAGCTCTCTGATAGCTCTACGACGGGGGCAGCCAGCTAGCTCACTGTGCCCTTTTCGGAGCTCAAAATCGAATATTTTCATTAGTTTCTGGCCACTTTTCTTCTTTTGCTCTGTTTTTCCGTCCCGGATCGTACGTCGTGAGCTGTTAAAAGGACGACAACTTTACTCGCGGCACATTAGAGGACCCTACAATGCGTCGATATCAGTCTTGCGAGGATGCTGCGTTGTTGAAGCGGATGGGTTGTCGTTAAGCCCATTGGGCCTTTTGAATGGGCCATATCTCTAGGCTGGGACTGTGAACCGTTAACACATAAAAGAATTGTGCCCTCAACATGACGGGTGCGATCATACCAGCACTAATGCACCGGATCCCATCAGAACTCCGAAGTTAAGCGTGTTTGGGCGAGAGTAGTACTAGGATGGGTGACCCCCTGGGAAGTCCTCGTGTTGCACCCCCCTTTTCAATTTTTTTTGCTCCGGTTAGGGTTGCCAAGATACTTTACCCACCACATTTCTATTATCGAATCCCACGGCACCTTGGGCAAGACAACTTCTCTTCATGTGGAGGCTGGGCCCGCAAACCGAGGGCGTAGGGCTTGTGACCAGGTCTCCGTCGCTCCGGTGCCCATAACTTTTGATCCGTAAGGAGTTACGAGGCGCACAGCATACCGTTGGAAAGCTCTCTGAGATGTCTACGACGGGTGCAGCCATCTAGATCACTTTGCCCTTTTCGGAGCTCAAAATCGAACGTTTTCATTAGTTTAGGGCCACTTTTCTTCTTTTGCTATGTATTTCCGTCCCGGATCGTACGTCGGGAGCTGTTAAAAGGACGACAACCTTACTCGCGGCACATTAGAGGACCCTACAATGCGTCGATATCACGTCTTGCGAGGATGCTGCGTTGTTGAAGCGGATTGGTTGTCGTTAAGCCCATTGGGCCTTTTGAATGGGCCATATCTCTAGGCAGGGATTGTGAACCGTTAACACATAAAGGAATTTTGCCCTCAACATGACGGGTGCGATCATACCAGCACTAATGTACCGGATCCCATCAGAACTCCGAAGTTAAGCGTGCTTGGGCGAGAGTAGTACTAGGATGGGTGACCCCCTGGGAAGTCCTCGTGCTGCACCCCCCTTTTCAATTTTTTTTGATCCGGTTAGGGTTGCCAAGATACTTTACCCACCACATTTCTATTATCGAATACCACGGCACCTTGGGCAAGACAACTTCTCTTCACATGGAGGCTGGGCCCGCAAACCAGTGCCCATAACTTTTGATCCGTTAGTAGTTACGAGACGCACAGCATACCGTTGGAAAGCTCTCTGAGAGCTCTACGACGGGGGCAGCTAGCTAGCACGCTGTGCCCTTTTCAGAGCTCAAAATCGAATGTTTTCATTCAGTTTTGGGCCACATTTCTTCTTTTGCTCTGTTTTTCCGTCCCGGATCGTACGTCGTGAGCTATTAAAAGGACGACAACCTTACTCGCGGCACATTAGAGGACCCTACAATGCGTCAATATCACTTCTTGCGAGGATGCTGCGTTGTTGAAGCGGATGGGTTGTCGTTAAGCCCCTCGGGCCTTTTGAATGGGCCATATCTCTAGGCTGGGACTGTGAACCGTTAACACATAAAGGAATTGTGCCCTCAACATGACGGGTGCGATCATACCAGTACTAATGCACCGGATCCCATCAGAACTCCGAAGTTAAGCGTGCTTGGGCGAGAGTAGTACTAGGATGGGTGACCCCTTGGGAAGTCCTCGTGTTGCACCCCTCTTTTCAATTTTTTTTGCTCCGGTTAGGGTTGCCAAGATAATTTACCCACCACATTTCTATTATCGAATCCCACGGCACCTTGGGCAAGACAACTTCTCTCCACGTGGAGGCTGGGCCCGCAAACCGGTGCCCATAACTTTTGATCCGTAAGGAGTTACGAGGCGCACAGCATACCGTTGGAAAGCTCTCTGAGAGCTCTACGACGGGGGTAGCTAGCTAGCTCGCTGTGCCCTTTTCGGAGCACAAAATCGAAAGTTTTCATCAGTTTCGGGCGACTTTTCTTCTTTTGCTCTGTTTTTCCGTCCCGGATCGTACGTCGTGAGCTGTTAAAAGGACGACAACCTTACTCGCGGCACATTAGAGGACCCTACAATGCGTCGATATCACGTCTTGCGAGGATGCTGCGTTGTTGAAGCGGATGGGTTGTCGTTAAGCCCATTGGGCCTTTTGAATGGGCCATATCTCTAGGCTGGGACTGTGAACCGTTAACACATAAAGGAATTGTGCCCTCAACATGACGGGTGCGATCATACCAGCACTAATGCACCGGATCCCATCAGAACTCCGAAGTTAAGCGTGCTTGGGCGAGAGTAGTACTAGGATGGGTGACCCCCTGGGAAGTCCTCGTGTTGCATCCCCCTATTCAATTATTTTAGCTCCGGTTAGGGTTACCAAGATACTTTACCCACCACATTTCTATTATCGAATCCCACGGCACCTTGGGCAAGACAACTTCTCTTCACGTGGAGGCTGGGCCCGCAAACCGAGGGCGTAGGGCTTGTGACCAGGTCTCCGTCACTCCAGTGCCCATAACTTTTGATCCGTAAGGAGTTACGAGGCGCACAGCATACCGTTGGAAAGCTCTCTGAGAGCTCTACGACGGGGGCAGCCATCTTGCTCGCTGTGCCCTTTTCAGAGCTCAAAATCGAACATTTTCATCTGTTTCAGGCCACTTTTCTTCTTTTGCTCTGTTTTTCCGTCCCGGATCGTACGTCGTGAGCTGTTAAAAGGACGACAACCTTACTCGCGGCACATTAGAGGACCCTACAATGCGTCGATATCACGTCTTGCGAGGATGCTGCGTTGTTGAAGCGGATGGGTTGTCGTTAAGCCCATTGGGCCTTTTGAATGGGCCATATCTCTAGGCTGGGACTGTGAACCGTTAACACATAAAGGAATTGTGCCCTCAACATGGCGGGTGCGATCATACCAGCACTAATGCACCGGATCCCATCAGAACTCCGAAGTTAAGCGTGCTTGGACGAGAGTAGTACTAGGATAGGTGACCCCCTGGGAAGTCCTCGTGTTGCACCCCCCTTTTCAATTTTTTTTGCTCCGGTTAGGGTTGCCAAGATACTTTACCCACCACATTTCTATTATCGAATCCCACGGCACCTTGGGCAAGACAACTTCTCTTCACGTGGAGGCTGGGCCCGCAAACCGAGGGCGTAGGGCTTGTGACCAGGTCTCCATCGCTCCGGTGCCCATAACTTTTGATCCGTAAGGAGTTACGAGGCGCACAGTATACCGTTGGAAAGCTCTCTGAGAGCTCTACGATGGGGGCAGCTAGCTAGCTCGCTGTGCCCTTTTCGGAGCTCAAAATCGAACATTTTCATTAGTTTCGGGCCACTTTTCTTCTTTTGCTCTGTTTTTCCGTCCCGGATGGTACGTCGTGAGCTGTTAAAAGGACGACAACCTTACTCGCGGCACATTAGAGGACCCTACAATGCGTCGATATCACGTCTTGCGAGGATGCTGCGTTGTTGAAGCGGATGGGTTGTCGTTAAGCCCATTGGGCCTTTTGAATGGGCCATATCTCTCGGCTGGGACTGTGAACCGTTAACACATAAAGGAATTGTACCCTTAACATGGCGGGTGCGATCATACCAGCACTAATGCACCGGATCCCATCAGAACTCCGAAGTTAAGCGTGCTTGGGCGAGAGTAGTAGTAGGATGGGTGACCCTCTTGGAAGTCCTCGTGTTGCACCCCCCTTTTCAATTTTTTTTGCTCCGGTTAGGGTTGCCAAGATACTTTACCCACCACATTTCTATTATCGAATACCACGGCACATTGGGCAAGACAACTTCTCTTCACATGGAGGCTGGGCCCGGAAACCGGTGCCCATAAATTTTGATCCGTAAGGAGTTACGATGCGCACAGCATACCGTTGGAAAGCTCTCTGAGAGCTCTACGACGGGGGCAGCTAGCTAGCACGCTGTGCCCTTTTCGGTGCTCAAAATCGAACATTTTCATTAGTTTCGGGCTACTTTTCTTCTTTTGCTCAGTTTTTCCGTCCCGGATCGTACGTCGTGAGCTGTTAAAAGGACGACAACCTTACTCGCGGCACATTAGAGGACCCTACAATGCGTCGATATCACGTCTTGCGAGGATGCTGCGTTGTTGAAGCGGATGGGTTGTCGTTAAGCCCATTTGGCCTTTTGAATGGGCCATATCTCTAGGCTGGGACTGTGAACCGTTAACACATAAAGGAATTGTGCCCTCAACATGACGGGTGCGATCATACCAGCACTAATGCACCGGATCCCATCAGAACTCCGAAGTTAAGCGTGCTTGGGCGAGAGTAGTACTAGGATGGGTGACCCCCTGGGTAGTCCTCGTGTTGCACCCCCCTTTTCAATTTTTTTTGCTCCGGTTAGGGTTGCCAAGATACTTTACCCACCACATTTCTATTATCGAATCCCACGGCACCTTGGGCAAGACAACTTCTCTTCACGTGGAGGCTGGGCCCGCAAACCGAGGGCGTAGGGCTTGTGACCAGGTCTCCGTCGCTCCGGTGCCCATAACTTTTGATCCGTAAGGAGTTACGAGTCGCACAGCATACCGTTGGAAAGCTCTCTGAGAGCTGTACGACGGGGGCAGCAAGGTAGCTCGCTGTGCCCTTTTCGGAGCTCAAAATCGAACAATTTCATTAGTTTCGGGCCACTTTTCTTCTTTCGCTCTGTTTTTCCGTCCCGGATCGTACGTCGTGAGCTGTTAAAAGGACGACAACCTTACTCGCGGCACATTAGAGGACCCTACAATGCATCAATATCACGTCTTGCGAGGATGCTTCGTTGTTGAAGCGGATGGGTTGTCGTTAAGCCCATTGGGCCTTTTGAATGCGCCATATCTCTAGGCTGGGACTGTGAACCGTTAACACATAAAGGAATTGTGCCCTCAACATGACGGGTGCGATCATACCAGCACTAATGCACCAGATCCCATCAGAACTCCGAAGTTAAGCGTGCTTGGGCGAGAGTAGTACTAGGATGGGTGACCCCCTGGGAAGTCCTCGTGTTGCACCCCCCTTTTCAATTTTTTTTGCTCCGGTTAGGGTTGCCAAGATACTTTACCCACCATATTTCTATTATCGAATCCCACGGCACCTTGGGCAAGACAACTTCTCTTCACGTGGAGGCTGGGCCCGCAAACCGAGGGCGTAGGGCTTGTGACCAGGTCTCCGTCGCTCCGGTGCCCATAACTTTTGATCCGTAAGGAGTTACGAGGCGCACAACATACCGTTCGAAAGCTCTCTGAGAGCTCTACAACGAGGGCAGCTAGCTAGCTCACTGTGCCCTTTTCGGAGCTCAAAATCTAACGTTTTCATCAGTTTCGAGCCACTTTTCTTCTTTTGCTCTGTTTTTCCATCCCGGATCGTACGTCGTGAGTTGTTAAAAGGACGACAACCTTACTCGCGGCACATTAGAGGACCCTACAATGCGTCGATATCACGGCTTGCGAGGATGCTGCGTTGTTGAAGCGGATGGGTTGTCGTTAGGCCCTTTGGGCCTTTTGAATGGGCCATATCTCTAGGTTGGGACTGTGAACCGTTAACACATAAAGGAATTGTGCCCTCAACATGACGGGTGCGATCATACCAGCACTAATGCACCGGATCCCATCAGAACTCCGAAGTTAAGCGTGCTTGGGCGAGAGTAGTACTAGGATGGGTGACCCTCTTGGAAGTCCTCGTGTTGCACCCCCCTTTTCAATTTTTTTTGCTCCGGTTAGGGTTGCCAAGATACTTTACCCACCACATTTCTATTATCGAATACCACGGCACATTGGGCAAGAAAACTTCTCTTCACATGGAGGCTGGGCCCGCAAACCGGTGCCCATAAATTTTGATCCGTAAGGAGTTACGAGGCGCACAGCATACCGTTGGAAAGCTCTCAGAGAGCTCTACGTCGGGGGCAGCTAGCTAGCACGCTGTGCCCTTTTCGGTGCTCAAAATCGAACATTTTCATTAGTTTCGGGCCACTTTTCTTCTTTTGCTCAGTTTTTCCGTCCCGGATCGTACGTCGTGAGCTGTTAAAAGGACGACAACCTTACTCGCAGCACATTAGAGGACCCTACAATGCGTCGATATCACGTCTTGCGAGGATGCTGCGTTGTTGAAGCGGATGGGTTGTCGTTAAGCCCATTGGGCCTTTTGAATGGGCCATATCTCTAGGCTGGGACTGTGAACCGTTAACACATAAAGGAATTGTGCCCTCAACATGACGGGTGCGATCATACCAGCACTAATGCACCGGATCCCATCAGAACTCCGAAGTTAAGCGTGCTTGGGCGAGAGTAGTACTAGGATGGGTGACCCCCTGGGTAGTCCTGGTGTTGCACCCCCCTTTTCAATTTTTTTTGCTCCGGTTAGGGTTGCCAAGATACTTTACCCACCACATTTCTATTATCGAATCCCACGGCACCTTGGGCAAGACAACTTCTCTTCACGTGGAGGCTGGGCCCGCAAACCGAGGGCGTAGGGCTTGTGACCAGGTCTCCGTCGCTTCGGTGCCCATAACTTTTGATCCGTAAGGAGTTACGAGTCGCACAGCATACCGTTGGAAAGCTCTCTGAGAGCTCTACGACGGGGGCATCAAGGTAGTTTGCTGTGATCTTTTCGGAGCTCAAAATCGAACGTTTTCATTAGTTTCGGGCCACTTTTCTTCTTTTGCTCTGTTTTTCCGTCCCGGATCGTACGTCGTGAGCTGTTAAAAGGACGACAACCTTACTCGCGGCACATTAGAGGACCCTACAATGCGTCAATATCACGTCTTGCGCGGATGCTTCGTTGTTGAAGCGGATGGGTTGTCGTTAAGCCCATTGGGCCTTTTGAATGCGCCATATCTCTAGGCTGGGACTGTGAACCGTTAACACATAAAGGAATTGTGCCCTCAACATGACGGGTGCGATCATACCAGCACTAATGCACCGGATCCCATCAGAACTCCGAAGTTAAGCGTGCTTGGGCGAGAGTAGTACTAGGATGGGTGACCCCCTGGGAAGTCCTCGTGTTGCACCCCCCTTTTCAATTTTTTTTGCTCCGGTTAGGGTTGCCAAGATACTTTACCCACCATATTTCTATTATCGAATCCCACGGCACCTTGGGCAAGACAACTTCTCTTCACGTGGAGGCTGGGCCTGCAAACCGAGGGCGTAGGGCTTGTGACCAGGTCTCCGTCGCTCCGGTGCCCATAACTTTTGATCCGTAAGGAGTTACGAGGCGCACAACATACCGTTCGAAAGCTCTCTGAGAGCTCTACAACGAGGGCAGCTAGCTAGCTCACTGTGCCCTTTTCGGAGTTCAAAATCTAACGTTTTCATCAGTTTCGAGCCACTTTTCTTCTTTTGCTCTGTTTTTCCATCCCGGATCGTACGTCGTGAGTTGTTAAAAGGACGACAACCTTACTCGCGGCACATTAGAGGACCCTACAATGCGTCGATATCACGGCTTGCGAGGATGCTGCGTTGTTGAAGCGGATGGGTTGTCGTTAAGCCCATTGGGCCTTTTGAATGGGCCATATCTCTCGGCTGGGACTGTGAACCGTTAACACATAAAGGAATTGTACCCTCAACATGGCGGGTGCGATCATACCAGCACTAATGCACCGGATCCCATCAGAACTCCGAAGTTAAGCGTGCTTGGGCGAGAGTAGTAGTAGGATGGGTGACCCTCTTGGAAGTCCTCGTGTTGCACCCCCCTTTTCAATTTTTTTTGCTCCGGTTAGGGTTGCCAAGATACTTTACCCACCACATTTCTATTATCGAATACCACGGCACATTGGGCAAGACAACTTCTCTTCACATGGAGGCTGGGCCCGCAAACCGGTGCCCATAAATTTTGATCCGTAAGGAGTTACGATGCGCACAGCATACCGTTGGAAAGCTCTCTGAGAGCTCTACGACGGGGGCAGCTAGCTAGCACGCTGTGCCCTTTTCGGTGCTCAAAATCGAACATTTTCATTAGTTTCGGGCCACTTTTCTTCTTTTGCTCAGTTTTTCCGTCCCGGATCGTACGTCGTGAGCTGTTAAAAGGACGACAACCTTACTCGAGGCACATTAGAGGACCCTACAATGCGTCGATATCACGTCTTGCGAGGATGCTGCGTTGTTGAAGCGGATGGGTTGTCGTTAAGCCCATTGGGCCTTTTGAATGGGCCATATCTCTAGGCTGGGACTGTGAACCGTTAACACATAAAGGAATTGTGCCCTCAACATGACGGGTGCGATCATTCCAGCACTAATGCACCGGATCCCATCAGAACTCCGAAGTTAAGCGTGCTTGGGCGAGAGTAGTACTAGGATGGGTGACCCCCTGGGTAGTCCTCGTGTTGCACCCCACTTTTCAATTTTTTTTGCTCCGGTTAGGGTTGCCAAGATACTTTACCCACCACATTTCTATTATCGAATCCCACGGCACCTTGGGCAAGACAACTTCTCTTCACGTGGAGGCTGGGCCCGCAAACCGAGGGCGTAGGGCTTGTGACCAGGTCTCCGTCGCTCCGGTGCCCATAACTTTTGATCCGTAAGGAGTTACGAGTCGCACAGCATACCGTTGGAAAGCTCTCTGAGAGCTGTACGACGGGGGCAGCAAGGTAGCTCGCTGTGCCCTTTTCGGAGCTCAAAATCGAACAATTTCATTAGTTTCGGGCCACTTTTCTTCTTTTGCTCTATTTTTCCGTCCCGGATCGTACGTCGTGAGCTGTTAAAAGGACGACAACCTTACTCGCGGCACATTAGAGGACCCTACAATGCATCAATATCACGTCTTGCGAGGATGCTTCGTTGTTGAAGCGGATGGGTTGTCGTTAAGCCCATTGGGCCTTTTGAATGCGCCATATCTCTAGGCTGGGACTGTGAACCGTTAACACATAAAGGAATTGTGCCCTCAACATGACGGGTGCGATCATACCAGCACTAATGCACCAGATCCCATCAGAACTCCGAAGTTAAGCGTGCTTGGGCGAGAGTAGTACTAGGATGGGTGACCCCCTGGGAAGTCCTCGTGTTGCACCCCCCTTTTCAATTTTTTTTGCTCCGGTTAGGGTTGCCAAGATACTTTACCCACCATATTTCTATTATCGAATCCCACGGCACCATGGGCAAGACAACTTCTCTTCACGTGGAGGCTGGGCCCGCAAACCGAGGGCGTAGGGCTTGTGACCAGGTCTCCGTCGCTCCGGTGCCCATAACTTTTGATCCGTAAGGAGTTACGAGGCGCACAACATACCGTTCAAAAGCTCTCTGAGAGCTCTACAACGAGGGCAGCTAGCTAGCTCACTGTGCCCTTTTCGGAGCTCAAAATCTAACGTTTTCATCAGTTTCGAGCCACTTTTCTTCTTTTGCTCTGTTTTTCCATCCCGGATCGTACGTCGTGAGTTGTTAAAAGGACGACAACCTTACTCGCGGCACATTAGAGGACCCTACAATGCGTCGATATCACGGCTTGCGAGGATGCTGCGTTGTTGAAGCGGATGGGTTGTCGTTAGGCCCTTTGGGCCTTTTGAATGGGCCATATCTCTAGGCTGGGACTGTGAACCGTTAACATATAAAGGAATTGTGCCCTCAACATGACGGGTGCGATCATACCAGCACTAATGCACCGTTTCCCATCAGAACTCCGAAGTTAAGCGTGCTTGGGCGAGAGTAGTACTAGGATGGGTGACCCCCTGGGAAGTCCTCGTGTTGCACCCGCCTTTTTCAATTTTTTTTGCTCCGGTTAGGTTTGCCAAGATACTTTACCCACCACATTTCTATTATCGAATCCCACGGCACCTTGGGCAAGACAACTTCTCTTCACGTGGAGGCTGGGCCCACAAACCGAGGGCGTAGGGCTTGTGACCAGGTCTCCGTCGCTCCGGTGCCCATAACTTTTGATCCGTAAGGAGTTACGAGGCGCACAGCATACCGTTGGAAAGCTCTCTGAGAGCTCTATGACGGGGGCAGCCAGCTAGCTCCCCGTGCCCTTTTCGGAGCTCAAAATCGAACGTTTTCATTAGTTTCGGGCCACTTTTCTTCTTTTGCTCTGTTTGTCCGTCCCGGATCGTACGTCGTGAGATGTTAAAAGGATGACAACCTTACTCGCGGCACATTAGAGGACCCTACAATGCGTCGATATCACGTCTTGCGAGGATGCTTCGTTGCTGAAGCGAATGGGTTGTCGTTAAGCCCATTGGGCCTTTTGAATGGGCCATATCTCTAGGCTGGGACTGTGAACCGTTAACACAAAAAGGAATTGTGCCCTCAACATGACGGGTGCGATCATACCAGCACTAATGCACTGGATCCCATCAGAACTCCGAAGCTAAGCGTGCTTGGGCGAGAGTAGTACTAGGATGGGTGACCCCCTTGGAAGCCCTCGTGTTGCACCCCCCTTTTCAATTTCTTTTTGCTCCGGTTACGGTTGCCAAGATACTTTACCCACCACATTTCTATTATCGAACACCACGGCACCTTGGGCAAGACAACTTCTCTTCACATGGAGGATGGAACCGCAAACCGGTGCCCATAAATTTTGATCCGTAAGGAGTTACGAGGCGCACAACATACCGTTGGAAAGCTCTCAGAGAGATCTACGACGGGGGCAGCTAGCGAGCTCGCTGTGCCCTTTTCGGAGCTCAAAATCGAACGTTTTCATTAGTTTCGGGCCACTTTTCTTCTTTTGCTCTGTTTGTCCGTCCCGGATCGTACGTCATGAGATGTTAAAAGGGTGACAACCTTACTCGCGGCACATTAGAGGACCCTACAATGCGTTGATATCACGTCTTGCGAGGATGCTGCGTTGTTGAAGCGGATGGGTTGTCGTTAAGCCCATTGGGCCGTTTGAATGGGCCATATCTCTAGGCTGGGACTGTGAACCGTTAACATATAAAGGAATTGTGCCCTCAACATGACGGGTGCGATCATACCAGAACTAATGCACCGGATCCCATCAGAACTCCGAAGTTAAGCGTGCTTGGGCGAGAGTAGTACTAGGATGGGTGACCCCCTGGGAAGTCCTCGTGTTGCACACCCCTTTTCAATTTTTTTTGCTCCGGTTAGGGTTGCCAAGATACTTTACCCACCACATTTCTATTATCGAATCCCACGGCACCTTGGGCAAGACAACTTCCCTTCACATGGAGGCTGTGCCCGGAAACCGAGGGCGTAGGGCTTGTGACCAGGTCTCCGTCGCTCCGGTGCCCATAACTTTTGATCCGTAAGGAGTTACGAGGCGCACAACATACCGTTCAAAAGCTCTCTGAGAGCTCTACAACGAGGGCAGCTAGCTAGCTCACTTTGCCCTTTTCGGAGCTCAAAATCTAACGTTTTCATCAGTTTCGGGCCACTTTTCTTCTTTTGCTTTGTTTTTCCATCCCGGATCATACGTCGTGAGCTGTTAAAAGTACGACAACCTTACTCGCGGCACATTAAAGGACCCTACAATGCGTCGATATCACGTCTTGCGAGGATGCTGCGTTGTTGAAGCGGATGGGTTGTCGTTAGGCCCTTTGGGCCTTTTGAATGGGCCATATCTCTAGGCTGGGACTGTGAACCGTTAACACATAAAGGAATTGTGCCCTCAACATGACGGGTGCGATCATACCAGCACTAATGCACCGGATCCCATCAGAACTCCAAAGTTAAGCGTGCTTGGGCGAGAGTAGTACTAGGATGGGTGACCCCCTGGGAAGTCCTCGTGTTGCACCCCCCTTTTCAATTTTTTTTGCTCCGGTTAGGTTTGCCAAGATAGTTTACCCACCACATTTCTATTATCGAATCCCACGGCACCTTGGGCAAGACAACTTCTCTTCACGTGGAGGCTGGGCCCGCAAACCGAGGGCGTAGGGCTTGTGACCAGGTCTCCGTCGCTCCGGTGCCCATAACTTTTGATCCGTAAGGAGTTACGAGGCGCACAGCATACCGTTGGAAAGCTCTCTGAGAGCTCTATGACGGGGGCAGCCAGCTAGCTCCCTGTGCCATTTTCGGAGCTCAAAATCGAACGTTTTCATTAGTTTCGGGCCACTTTTCTTCTTTTGCTCTGTTTGTCCGTCCCAGATCGTACGTTGTGAGATGTTAAAAGGATGACAACCTTACTCGTGGCACATTAGAGGACCCTACAATGCGTCAATATCACGTCTTGCGAGGATACTGCGTTGTTGAAGCGGATGGGTTGTCGTTAAGCCCATTGGGCCTATTGAATGCGCCATATCTCTAGGCTGGGACTGTGAACCGTTAACACATAAAGGAATTGTGCCCTCAACATAACGGGTGTGATCATACCAGCACTAATGCACCGGATCCCATCAGAACTCCGAAGTTAAGCGTGCTTGGGCGAGAGTAGTACTAGGATGGGTGACCCCCTGGGAAGTCCTCGTGTTGCACCCCCCTTTTCTATTTTTTTTGCTCCGGTTAGGGTTGCCAAGATACTTTACCCACCATATTTCTATTATCGAATCCCACGGCACCTTGGGCAAGACAACTTCTCTTCACGTGGAGGCTGGGCCCGCAAACCGAGGGCGTAGGGCTTGTGACCAGGTCTCCGTCGCTCCGGTGCCCATAAATTTTGATCCGTAAGGAGTTACGAGGCGCACAACATACCGTTGGAAAGCTCTCTGAGAGCTCTACAACGGGGGCAGCTAGCTAGCTCACTGTGCCCTTTTCGGAGCTCAAAATCGAACGTTTTCATCAGTTTCGAGCCACTTTTCTTCTTTTGCTCTGTTTTTTCCGTCCCAGATCGTGCGTCGTGAGTTGTTAAAAGGACGACAACCTTACTCGCGGCACATTAGAGTACCCTACAATGCGTCGATATCACGGCTTGCGAGGATGCTGCGTTGTTGAAGCGGATGGGTTGTCGTTAGGCCCTTTGGGCCTTTTGAATGGGCCATATCTCTAGGCTGGGATTGTGAACCGTTAACACATAAAGGAATTGTGCCCTCAACATGACGGGTGCGATCATACCAGCACTAATGCACCGGATCCCATCAGAACTCCGAAGTTAAGCGTGCTTGGGCGAGAGTGGTACGAGGATGGGTGACCCCCTGGGAAGTCCTCGTGTTGCACCCCCCTTTTCAATTTTTTTTGCTCCAGTTAGGTTTGCCAAGATACTTTACCCACCACATTTCTATTATCGAATCCCACGGCACCTTGGTCAAGACAACTTCTCTTCACGTGGAGGCTGGGCCCACAAACCGAGGGCGTAGGGCTTGTGACCAGGTCTCCGTCGCTCCGGTGCCCATAACTTTTGATCCATAAGGAGTTACGAGGCGCACAGCATACCGTTGGAAAGCTCTCTGAGAACTCTATGACGGGGGCTGCCAGCTAGCTCCCCGTGCCCTTTTCGGAGCTCAAAATCGAACGTTTTCATCAGTTTCGAGCCACTTTTCTATTTTTCCTCTGTTTTTCCGTCCCGGATCGTTCGTCGTGAGTTGTTAAAAGGACGACAACCTTACTCGCGGCACATTAGAGGACCCTACAATGCGTCGATATCACGGCTTGCGAGGATGCTGCGTTGTTGAAGCGGATTGGTTGTCGTTAGGCCCTTTGGGCCTTTTGAATGGGCCATATCTCTAGGCTGGGACTGTGAACCGTTAACACATAAAGGAATTGTGCCCTCAACATGACGGGTGCGATCATACCAGCACTAATGCACCGGATCCCATCAGAACTCCGAAGTTAAGCGTGCTTGGGCGAGAGTAGTACTAGGATGGGTGACCCCCTTGGAAGTCCTCGTGTTGCACCCCCCTTTTCAATTTTTTTTTGCTCCGGTTACGGTTGCCATGATACTTTACCCACCACATTTCTATTATCGAATACCACGGCACCTTGGGCAAGACAACTTCTCTTCACATGGAGGCTGGGCCCGCAAACCGGTGCCCATAAATTTTGATCCGTAAGGAGTTACGAGGCGCACAACATACCGTTGGAAAGCACTCAGAGAGCTCTACGACGGGGGCAGCTAGCTAGCTCGCTTTGCCCTTTTCGGAGCTCAAAATCGAACGTTTTCATTAGTTTCGCGCCACTTTTCTTCTTTTGCTCTGTTTTTCCGTCCCGGATCGTACGTCGTGAGATGTTAAAAGGGTGACAAACTTACTCGCGGCACATTAGAGGACCCTACAATGCGTCGATATCACGTCTTGCGAGGATGCTGCGTTGTTGAAGCGGATGGGTTGTCGTTAAGCCCATTGGGCCGTTTGAATGGGCCATATCTCTAGGCTGGGACTGTGAACCGTTAACACATAAAGGAATTGTGCCCTCAAGATGACGGGTGCGATCATACCAGCACTAATGCACCAGATCCCATCAGAACTCCGAAGTTAAGCGTGCTTGGGCGAGAGTAGTACTAGGATGGGTGACCCCCTGGGAAGTCCTCGTGTTGCACTCCCCTTTTCAATTTTTTTTGCTCCGGTTAGGGTTGCCAAGATACTTTACCCACCACATTTCTATTATCGAATCCCACGGCACCTTGGGCAAGACAACTTCTCTTCACATGGAGGCTGGGCCCGGAAACCGAGGGCATAGGGCTTGTTACCAGGTCTCCGTCACTCCGGTGCCCATAACTTTTGATCCGTAAGGAGTTACAAGGCGCCCAGCATACCGTTGGAAAGCTCTCTGAGAGCTCTACGACGGGGGCAGCCAGCTTGCTCGCTGTGCCCTTTTCAGAGCTCAAAATCGAACGTTTTCATCTGTTTCAGGCCACTTTTCTTCTTTTGCTTTGTTTTTCCGTACCGGATCGTACGTCGTGAGCTGTTAAAAGGACGACAACCTTACTCGCGGCACATTAGAGGACCCTACAATGCGTCGATATCACGTCTTGCGAGGATGCTTCGTTGTTGAAGCGGATGGGTTGTCGTTAAGCCCATTGGGCCTTTTGAATGGGCCATATCTCTAGGCTGGGACTGTGAACCGTTAACACATAAAGGAATTGTGCCCTCAACATGACGGGTGCGATCATACCAACACTAATGCACCAGATCCCATCAGAACTTCGAAGTTAAGCGTGCTTGGGCGAGAGTAGTACTAGGATGGGTGACCCCCTGGGAAGTCCTCGTGTTGCACCCCCCTTTTCAATTTTTTTTGCTCCGGTTAGGGTTGCCAAGATACTTTACCCACCATATTTCTATTATCGAATCCCACGGCACCTTGGGCAAGACAACTTCTCTTCACGTGGAGGCTGGGCCCGCAAACCGAGGGCGTAGGGCTTGTGACCAGGTCTCCGTCGCTCCGGTGCCCATAAATTTTGATCCGTAAGGAGTTACGAGGCGCACAACATACCGTTGGAAAGCTCTCTGAGAGCTCTACGACGGAGGCAGCTAGCTAGCTTGCTTTGCCCATTTCGGAGTTCAAAATCGAACGTTTTCATCAGTTTCGGGCCACTTTTCTTCTTTTGCTCTGTTTTTCCATCCCGGATCGTACGTCGTGAGCTGTTAAAAGGACGACAACCTTACTCGCGGCACATTAGAGGACCCTATAATGCGTCTATATCACGTCTTGCGAGGATGCTGCGTTGTTGAAGCGGATGGGTTGTCGTTAGGCCCATTGGGCCTTTTGAATGGGCCATATCTCTAGGCTGGGACTGTGAACCGTTAACACATAAATGAATTGTGCCCTCAACAAGGCGGGTGCGATCATACCAGCACTAATGCTCCGGATCCCATCAGAACTCCGAAGTTAAGCGTGCTTGGGCGAGAGTAGTACTAGGATGGGTGACCCCGTGGGAAGTCCTCGTGTTGCACCCCCCTTTTCAATTTTTTTTGCTCCGGTTAGGTTTGCCAAGATACTTTACCCACCACATTTCTATTATCGAATCCCACGGTACCTTGGGCAAGACAACTTCTCTTCACGTGGAGGCTGGGCCCGCAAACCGAGGGCGTAGGACTTGTGACCAGGTCTCCGTCGCTCCGGTGCCCATAACTTTTGATCCGTAAGGAGTAACGAGGCGCACAGTATACCGTTGGAAAGATCTCTGAGAGCTCTATGACGGGGGCAGCCAGTTAGCTCGCTATGCCCTTTTCGGAGCTCAAAATCGAACGTTTTCATTAGTGTCGGGCCACTTTTCTTCTTTTGCTCTGTTTTTTCGTCCCGGATCGTACGTCGTGAGCTGCTAAAAGGATGACAACCTTACTCGCGGCACATTAGAGGACCCTACAATGCGTCGATGTCACGTCTTGCGAGGATGCTGCGTTGTTGAAGCGGATGGGTTGTCGTTAGGCCCATTGGGCCTTTTGAATGGGCCATATCTCTAGGCTGGGACTGTGAACCGTTAACACATAAATGAATTGTGCCCTCAACAAGGCGGGTGCGATCATACCAACACTAATGCACCGGATCCCATCAGAACTCCGAAGTTAAGCGTGCTTGGGCGAGAGTAGTACTAGGATGGGTGACCCCCTGGGAAGTCCTCGTGTTGCACCCCCCTTTTCAATTTTTTTTGCTCCGGTTAGGTTTGCCAAGATACTTTACCCACCACATTTCTATTATCGAATCCCACGGCACCTTGGGCAAGACAACTTCTCTTCACGTGGAGGCTGGGCCCGCAAACCGAGGGCGTAGGGCTTGTGACCAGGTCTCCGTCGCTCCGATGCCCATAACTTTTGATCCGTAAGGAGTTACGAGGCGCACAGCATTCCGTTGGAAAGCTCTCTGAGAGCTCTATGACGGGGGCAGCCAGCTAGCTCCCTGTGCCCTTTTCGGAGCTCAAAATCGAACGTTTTCATTAGTTTCGGGCCACTTTTCTTCTTTTGCTCTGTTTGTCTGTTCCGGATCGTACGTCGTGAGATGTTAAAAGGATGACAACCTTACTCGCGGCACATTAGAGGACCCTACAATGCGTCGATATCACGTCTTGCGAGGATGCTTCGTTGTTGAAGTGGATGGGTTGTCGTTAAGCCCATTGGGCCTTTTGAATGGGCCATATCTCTAGGCTGGGACTGTGAACCGTTAACACATAAAGGAATTGTGCCCTCAACATGACGGGTGCGATCATACCAGCACTAATGCACCGGATCCCATCAGAACTCCGAAGTTAAGCGTGCTTGGGCGAGAGTAGTACTAGGATGGGTGACCCCCTTAGAAGTCCTCGTGTTGCACCCCCCTTTTCAATTTTTTTTGCTCCGGTTAGGGTTGCCAAGATACTTTACCCACCACATTTCTATTATCGAATACCACGGCACCTTGGGCAAGACAACTTCTCTTCACATGGAGGCTGGGCCCGCAAACCGGTGCCCATAAATTTTCATCCGTAAGGAGTTACGAGGCGCACAACATACCGTTGGAAAGCTCTCTGAGAGCTCTACGACGGAGGCAGCTAGCTAGCTTGCTGTGCCCTTTTCGGAGCTCAAAATCGAACGTTTTCATCAGTTTCGGGCCACTTTTCTTCTTTTGCTCTGTTTTTCCGTCCCGAATCGTACGTCGTGAGCTGTTAAAAGGACGACAACCTTACTCGCGGCACATTAGAGGACCCTACAATGCGTCTATATCACGTCTTGCGAGGATGCTGCGTTGTTGAAGCGGATGGGTTGTCGTTAGGCCCATTGGGCCTTTTGAATGGGCCATATCTCTAGGCTGGGACTGTGAACCGTTAACACATAAATGAATTGTGCCCTCAACATGGCGGGTGCGATCATACCAGCACTAATGCACCGGATCCCATCAGAACTCCGAAGTTAAGCGTGCTTGGGCGAGAGTAGTACTAGGATGGGAGACCCCCTGGGAAGTCCTCGTGTTGCACCCCCCTTTTCAATTTTTTTTGCTCCGGTTAGGTTTGCCAAGATACTTTACCCACCACATTTCTATTATCGAATCCCACGGCACCTTGGGCAAGACAACTTCTCTTCACGTGGAGGCTGGGCCCGCAAACCGAGGGCGTAGGGCTTGTGACCAGGTCTCCGTCGCTCCGGTGCCCATAACTCTTGATCCGTAAGGAGTAACGAGGCGCACAGCATACCGTTGGAAAGCTCTCTGAGAGCTCTATGACGGGGGCAGCCAGTTAGCTCGCTATGCCCTTTTCGGAGATCAAAATCGAACGTTTTCATTAGAGTCGGGCCACTTTTCTTCTTTTGCTCTGTTTTTCCGTCCCGGATCGTACATCGTGAGCTGCTAAAAGGACGACAACCTTACTCGCGGCACATTAGAGGACCCTACAATGCGTCGATATCACGTCTTGCGAGGATGCTTCGTTGTTGAAGCGGATGGGTTGTCGTTAACCCCATTGGGCCTTTTGAATGGGCCATATCTCTAGGCTGGGACGGTGAACCGTTAACACATAAAGTAATTGTGCCCTCAACATGATGGTTGCGATCATACCAGCACTAATGCACCGGATCCCATAAGAACTCCGAAGTTAAGCGTGCTTGGGCGAGAGTAGTACTAGGATGGGTGACCCCCTGGGAAGTCCTCGTGTAGCACACCCCTTTTCAATTTTTTTTGCTCCGGTTAGGGTTGCCAAGATACTTTACCCACCACATTTCTATTATCGAATACCACGGCACCTTGGGCAAGACAACTTCTCTTCACGTGGAGGATAGGCCCGCAAACCGAGGGCGTATGGCTTGTGACCAGGTCTCCGTCGCTCCGGTGCCCATAACTTTTGATCCGTAAGGAGTTACGAGGTGCACAGCATACCGTTGGAAAGCTCTCTGAGAGCTCTATGACGGGGGCAGCTAGCTAGATCACTGTGCCCTTTTCGGAGCTCAGAATCGAACGTTTTCATCAGTTTTAGGCCACTTTTCTTCTTTTGCTCTATTTTTCCGTCCCGGATCGTACGTCGTGAGCTGTTAAAAGTACGACAACCTTACTCGCGGTACATTAGAGGACCCTACAATGCGTTGTGAGTCTTGCGAGGATGCTGCGTTGTTGAAGCGGATGGGTTGTCGTTAGGCCCATTGGGCCTTTTGAATGGGCCATATCTCTAGGCTGGGACTGTGAACCGTTAACACATAAAGGAATTGTGCCCTCAACATGACGGGTGCGATCATACCAACACTAATGCACCGGATCCCATCAGAACTCCGAAGTTAAGCGTGCTTGGGCGAGAGTAGTACTAGGATGGGTGACCCCCTGGGAAGTCCTCGTGTTGCACCCCCCTTTTCAATTTTTTTTGCTCCGGTTAGGGTTGCCAAGATACTTTACCCACCATATTTCTATTATCGAATCCCACGGCACCTTGGGCAAGACAACTTCTCTTCAAGTGGAGGCTGGGCCCGTAAACCAAGGGCGTAGGGCTTGTGACCAGGTCTCCGTCGCTCCGGTGCCCATAACTTTTGATCCGTAAGGAGTTACGAGGCGCACAGCATACCGTTGGAAAGCTCTCTGAGAGCTCTACGACGGGGGCAGCCAGCTAGCTCCCTGTGCCCTTTTCGGAGCTCAAAATCGAATATTTTCATTAGTTTCGGGCCACTTTTCTTCTTTTGCTCTGTTTTTCCGTCCCGGATCGTACGTCATGAGCTGTTAAAAGGACGACAACCATACTCGCGGCACATTAGAGGACCCTACAATGCGTCGATATCACATCTTACGAGGATGCTGCGTTGTTGAAGCGGATGGGTTGTCGTTAAGCCCATTGGGCCTTTTGAATGGGCCATATCTCTAGGCTGAGACTATGAACCGTTAACACATAAAGGAATTGTGCCCTCAACATGACGGGTGCGATCATACCAACACTAATGCACCGGATCCCATCAGAACTCCGAAGTTAAGCGTGCTTGGGCGAGAGTAGTACTAGGATGGGAGACCCCCTGGGAAGTCCTCGTGTTGCACCCCCCTTTTCAATTTTTTTTGCTCCGGTTAGGGTTGCCAAGATACTTTACCCACCACATTTCTATTATCGAATCCCACGGCACCTTGGGCAAGACAACTTCTCTTCACGTGGAGGCTGGGCCAGCAAACCGAGGGCCTAGGGCTTGTGACCAGGTCTCCGTCGCTCCGGTGCCCATAACTTTTGATCCGTAAGGAGTTACGAGGCGCACAGCATACCGTTGGAAAGCTCTCTGAGAGCTCTACGACGGGGGCAGCCAGCTAGCTCGCTGAGCCCTTTTCGGAGCTCAAAATCGAACGTTTTCATTAGTTTCGGTTCACTTTTCTTCTTTTGCTATGTTTTTCCGTCCCGGATCGTACGTCGTGAGCTGTTAAAAGGACGACAACCTTACTCGCGGCACATTAGAGGACCCTACAATCTGTCGATATCACATCTTGCGAGGATGCTGCGTTGTTGAGGCGGATGGGTTGTCGTTAAGCCCATTGGGCCTTTTGAATGGGCCATATCTCTAGGCTGGGACTGTGAACCGTTAACACATAAAGGAATTGTGCCCTCAACATGACGGGTGCGATCATACCAGCACTAATGCACCGTATCCCATCAGAACTCCGAATTTAAGCGTGCTTGGGCGAGAGTAGTACTAGGATGGGAGACCCCCTGGGAAGTCCTCGTGTTGCACCCCCCTTTTCAATTTTTTTTGCTCCGGTTAGGGTTGCCAAGATACTTTACCCACCACATTTCTATTATCGAATCCCACGGCACCTTGGGCAAGACAACTTCTCTTCACGTGGAGGCTGGGCCCGCAAACCGACGGCGTAGGGCTTGTGACCAGGTCTCCGTCGCTCCGGTGCCCATAACTTTTGATCCGTAAGGAGTTACGAGGCGCACAGCATACCGTTGGAAAGCTCTCTGAGAGCTCTACGACGGGGGCAGCCAGCTAGCTTGCTGTGCCCTTTTCGGAGCTCAAAATCGAACGTTTTCATTAGTTTCGGGCCACTTTTCTTCTTTTACTCTATTTTTCCGTCCCGGATCGTACGTCGTGAGCTGTTAGAAGGACGAAAACCTTACTCGCGGCACATTAGAGGACCCTACAATGCGTCGATATCACGACTTGCGAGGATGCTGCGTTGTTGAAGCAGATGGGTTGTCGTTAAGCCCATTGGTCCTTTTGAATGGGTCATATCTCTAGGCTGGGACTGTGAACCGTTAACACATAAAGGAATTGTGCCCTCAACATGACGGGTGCGATCATACCAGCACTAATGCACCGGATCCCATCAGAACTCCGAAGTTAAGCGTGCTTGGGCGAGAGTAGTACTAGGATGGGTGACACCCTTGGAAGTCTTCGTGTTGCACCCCCCTATTCAAATTTTTTTGCTCTGGTTAGGGTTGCCAAGATACTTTACCCACCACATTTCTATTATCGAATACCACTGCACCTTGGCAAGACAACTTCTCTTCACATGGAGGCTGGGCCCGCAAACCGGTGCCCATAACTTTTGATGCGTAAGGAGATACGAGGCGCACAGCATACCGTTGGAAAGCTCTCTTAGAGCTCTACGACGGAGGCAGCAACTAGCTCGCTGTGCCCTTTTCGGAGCTCAAAATCGAACGTTTTCATCAGTTTCGGGCCACTTTTCTTCTTTTGCTCTGTTTTTCCGTCCCGGATCGTACGACGTGAGCTGTTAAAAGGACGACAACCTTACTCGCGGCACATTAGACGACCCTACAATCCGTCGATATCACGTCTTGCGAGGATGCTGCGTTGTTGAAGCGGATGGGTTGTCGTTAAGCCGATTGGGCCTTTTGAATGGGCCATATCTCTAGGCTGGGACTGTGAACCGTTAACACATAAAGGAGTGTGCCCTCAACATAACGGGTGCGATCATACAAACACTAATGCACTGGATCCCATCAGAACTCCGAAGTTAAGCGTGCTTGGGCGAGAGTAGTACTAGGATGGGTGACCCCCTGGGAAGTCCTCGTGTTGCACCCCCCTTTTCAATTTTTTTTGCTCCGGTTAGGGTTGCCAAGATACTTTACCCACCATATTTCTATTATCGAATCCCACGGCACCTTGGGCAAGATAGCTTCTCTTCACGCGTAGGCTGGGCCCGCAAACCGAGGGCGTAGGGCTTGTGACCAGGTCTCCGTCGCTCCGGTGCCCATAACTTTTGATCCGTAAGGAGTTATGAGGCGCACAGCATACCTTTGGAAAGCTCTCTGAGAGCTCTACGACGGGGGCAGAAACCTAGCTCGCTGTGCCCTTTTCGGAGCTCAAAATTGAACGTTTTCATTAGTTTCGGGCCACTTTTCTTCTTTTGCTCTATTTTTCTGTCCCGGATCGTACGTCGTGAGCTGTTAAAAGGACGACAACCTTACTCGCGACACATTAGAAGACCCAACGACGCGTCGATATCACATCTTGCGAGGATGCTGCATTGTTGAAACGGATGGGTTGTCGTTAAGCCCATTGGGCCTATTGAATAGGTCATATCTCTAGGCTGGGACTGTGAACCGTTAACACATAAAGGAGTTGTGCCCTCAACATGATGGGTGCGATCATACCAGCACTAATGCACCGGATCCCATCAGAACTCCGAAGTTAAGCGTGCTTGGGCGAGAGTAGTACTAGGATGTGTGACCCCCTGGGAAGTCCTCGTGTTGCACCCCCCTTTTCAATTTTTTTTGCTCCGGTTAGGGTTGTCAAGATACTTTCCCCACCACATTTCTATTATCGAATCCCACGGCACCTTGGGCAAGACAACTTCTCTTCACGTGGAGGCTGGGCCCGCAAACCGAGGGCGTTGGGCTTGTGACCATGTCTCCGTCGCTCCGGTGCCCATAACTTTTGATTCGTAAGGAGTTACGAGGCGCACAGCATACCGTTGGAAAGCTCTCTGAGAGCTCTACGACAGGGGCAGCAAGCTAGCTTGCTGTGCCCTTTTCGGAGCTCAAAATCGAACGTTTTCATTAGTTTCGGGCCACTTTTCTTCTTTTGCCCTGTTTTTCCGTCCTGGATCGTACGACGTGAGCTGTTAAAAGGACGACAACCTTACTCGCGGCACAGTAGAGGACCCTACAATGCGTCGATATCACGTCTTGCCAGGATGTTGCGTTGTTGAAGCGGATGGGTTGTCGTTAAGCCCATTGGGCCTTTTGAATAGGCCATATCTCTAGGCTGGGACTGTGAACCATTAACACATAAAGGAATTGTGCCCCAACATGACGGGTGCGATCATACAAACACTAATGCACCGGATCCCATCAGAACTCCGAAGTTAATTCGTGCTTGGGCGAGAGTAGTACTAGGATGGGTGACCCCCTGGGAAGTCCTCGTGTTGCACCCCCCTTTTCAATTTTTTTTGCTCCGGTTAGGGTTGCCAAGATACTTTAGCCACCACATTTCTATTATCGAATCCCACGGCACCTTGGGCAAGACAGCTTCTCTTCACGTGGAGGCTGGGCCCGAAAACCGAGGGCGTAGGGCTTGTGACCAGGTCTCCGTCGCTCCGGTGCCCATAACTTTTGATCCGTAAGGAGTTACGAGGCGCACAGCATACCGTTGTAAAGCTCTCTGAGAGGTCTACGATGGGGGCAGCCAGCTAGATCGCTATGCCCTTTTCGGAGCTCAAAATCGAACGTTTTCATTAGTTTCGGGCCACTTTTCTTCTTTTGCTCTGTTTTTCCGTCCCGGATCGTACGTCGTGAGCAGTTAAAAGGACGACAACCTTACTCGCGGCACATTAGAGGACCCTACAATGCGTCGATGTCACGTCTTGCGAGGATGCTGCGTTGTTGAAGAGGATGGGTTGTCGTTAAGCCCATTGGGCCTTTTGAATGGGCCATATCTCTAGGCTGGGATTGTGAACCGTTAACACATAAAGGAAATGTGCCCTCAACCTGACGGGTGCGATCATACCAGCACTAATGCACCGGATCCCATCAGAACTCCGAAGTTAAGTGTGCTTGGGCGAGAGTAGTAGTAGGATGGGTGACCCCCTGGGAAGTCCTCGTGTTGCACCCCCCTTTTCAATTTTTTTTGCTCCGGTTAGGGTTGCCAAGATACTTTACCCACCACATTTCTATTATCGAATCCCACGGCACCATGGGCATGACAACTTCTCTTCACGTGGAGGCTGGGCCCGCAAACCGAGGGTGTAGGGCTTGTGACCAGGTCTCCGTCGCTCCGGTGCCCATAACTTTTGATCCGTAAGGAGTTACGAGGCGCACAGCATACCGTTGGAAAGCTGTCTGAGAGCTCTACGACGGGGGCAGAAAGCAAGCTCGCTATGCCCTTTTCGGAGCTCAAAATCGAACGTTTTCATTAGTTTCGGGCCACTTTTCTTCTTTTGCTCTATTTTTCCGTCCCGGATCGTACGTCGTGACCTTTTAAAAGGACGACAACCTTACTCGCGGCACATTAGAGGACCCAACGACGCGTCGATATCACGTCTTGCGAGGATGCTGCGTTGTTGAAGCGGATGGGTTGTCGTTAAGCCCATTGGGCCTATTGAATGGGTCATATCTCTAGGCTGGGACTGTGAACCGTTAACACATAAAGGAGTTGTGCCCTCAACATGATGGGTGCGATCATACCAGCACTAATTCACCGGATCCCATCAGAACTCCGAAGTTAAACGTGCTTGGGAGAGAGTAGTACTAGGATGTGTGACCCCCTGGGAAGTCCTCGTGTTGCACCCCCCTTTTCAATTTTTTTTGCTACGGTTAGGGTAGTCAAGATACTTTACCCACCACATTTCTATTATCGAATCCCACGGCACCTTGGGCAAGACAACTTCTCTTCACGTGGAGGCTGGGCCCGCAAACCGAGGGCGTAGGGCTTATGACCAGGTCTCCGTCGCTCCGGTGCCCATAACTTTTGATCCGTAAGGAGTTACGAGGCGCACAGCATACCGTTGGAAAGCTCTCTGAGATTTCCACGACGGGGGCAGCTAACTTGCTCGCTGTGCCCTTTTCGGAGCTCAAAATCGAACGTTTTCATCATTTTCGGGCCACTTTTCTTCTATTGCTCTGTTTTTCCGTCCCGGATCGTACGTCGTGAGCTGTTAAAAGGACGACAACCATACTCGTGGCACATTAGAGGACCCTACAATGCATCGATATCATGTCTTGCGAGGATGCTGCGTTGTTGAAGCGGATGGGTTGTCGTTAAGCCCATTGGGCCTTTTGAATGGGCCATATCTCTAGGCTGGGACTGTGAACCGTTAACACATAAAGGAATTGTGCCCTCAACATGACGGGTGCGATCATACCAGCACTAATGCACCGGATCCCATTAGAACTCCGAAGTTAAGCGTGCTTGGGCGAGAGTAGTACAAGGATGGGTGACCCCTTGGGAAGTCCTCGTGTTGCACCCCCATTTTCAATTTTTTTTGCTCCGGTTAGGGTTGCCAAGATACTTTACCCACCACATTTCTATTATCGAATCCCACGGCACCTTGGGCAAGACAACTTCTCTTCACGTGGAGGATGGGCCCGCAAACCGAGGGCGTAGGGCTTGTGACCAGGTCTCCGTCGCTCCGGTGCCCATAACTTTTGATCCGTAAGGAGTTACGAGGCGGACAGCATACCGTTGGAAATCTCTCTGAGAGCTCTACGACAGAGGCAGCAAACTAGTTTGCTTTGCCCTTTTCGGAGTTCGAAATTGAACGTTTTCATCAGTTTCGGGCCATATTTCTTCTTTTGCTCTGTTTTTCCGTCCCGGATCGTACGTCGTGAGCTTTTAAAAGGACGACAACCTTACTCGCGGCACATTAGAGGACCCTACAATGCGTCGATATCACGTCTTGCGAGGATGCTGCGTTGTTGAAGCGGATGGGTTGTCGTTAAGCCCATTGGGCCTTTTGAATGGGCCATATCTCTAGGCTGGGACTATGAACCGTTAACACATAAAGGAATTGTGCCCTCAACATGACGGGTGCGATCATACCAGCACTAATGCACCGGGTCCCATCAGAACTCCGAAGTTATGCGTGCTTGGGCGAGAGTAGTACTAGGATGGGTGACCCCCTGGGAAGTCCTCGTGTTGCAAACCCCTTTTCAATTTTTTTTGCTCCGGTTAGGGTTGCCAAGATACTTTACCCACCACATTTCTAATATCGAATCCCATGGCACCTTGGGCAAGACAACTTCTCTTCACGGGGAGGCTGGGACCGCAAACCGAGGGCGTAGGGCTTGTGAGTAGGTCTCCGTCGCTCCGGTTCCCATAACTTTTGATCCGTAAGGAGTTACGAGGCGCACAACATACCGTTGGAAAGCTCTCTGAGAGCTCTACAACGGGGGTAGCTAGCTAGCTCGCTCTGCCCTTTCCGGAGCTCAAAATCGAACGTTTTCATCAGTTTCGGGCCACTTTTCTTCTTTTGCTCTGTTTTTCCGTCCCGGATCGTACGTCGTGAGCTGTTAAAAGGACGACAACCTTACTCGCGGCACATTAGAGGACCCTACAATGCGTCGATATCACGTCTTGCGAGGATGCTGCGTTGTTGAAGCGGATGGGTTGTCGTTAAGCCCATTGGGCCTTTTGAATGGGCCATATCTCTAGGC
Source organism: Ehretia macrophylla (assembly GCA_037974665.1). Taxonomy (NCBI): domain Eukaryota; kingdom Viridiplantae; phylum Streptophyta; class Magnoliopsida; order Boraginales; family Ehretiaceae; genus Ehretia; species Ehretia macrophylla. Next base: position 2,548,138 of record CM075780.1, read on the forward strand.
TGGGACTGTGAACCGTTAACACATAAAGGAATTGTGCCCTCAACATGACGGGTGCGATCATACCAGCACTAATGCACCGGATCCCATCAGAACTCCGAAGTTAAGCGTGCTTGGGCGAGAGTAGTACTAGGATGGGTGACCCCCTGGGAAGTCCTCGTGTTGCACCCCCCTTTTCAATTTTTTTTGCTCCGGTTAGGGTTGCCAAGATACTTTACCCATCACATTTCTATTATCGACTCCCACGGCACCTTGGGCAAGACAACCTCTCTTCGCGTGGAGGCTGGGCCCGCAAACCGAGGGCGTAGGGCTTGTGACCAGGTCTCCGTCGCTCCGGTGCCCATAACTTTTGATCCGTAAGGAGTTACGAGGCGCACGGCATACCGTTGGAAAGCTCTCTGAGAGCTCTACGACGGGGGCAGCCAGCTAGCTCGCTGTGCCCTTTTCGGAGCTCAAAATCGAACGTTTTCATTATTTTCGGGCCACTTTTCTTCTTTTGCTCTGTTTTTCCGTCCCGGATGGTACGTCGTGAGCTGTTAAAAGGACGACAACCTTACTCGCGACACATTAGAGGACCCTACAATGCGTCGGTATCACGTCTTGCGAGGATGCTGCGTTGTTGAAGCGGATGGGTTGTCGTTAAGCCCATTGGGCCTTTTGAATGGGCCATATCTCTAGGCTGGGACTGTGAACCGTTAACACATAAAGGAATTGTGCCCTCAACATGATGGGTGCGATCATACCAGCACTAATGCACCGGATCCCATTAGAACTCCGAAGTTAAGCGTGCTTGGGCGAGAGTAGTACAAGGATGGGTGACCCCCTGGGAAGTCCTCGTGTTGCACCCACCTTTTCAATTTTTTTAGCTCCGGTTAGGGTTGCCAAGATACTTTACCCACCACATTTCTATTATCGAATCCCACGGCGCCTTGGACAAGACAACTTCTCTTCACGTGGAGGATGGGCCCGCAAACCGATGGCGTAGGGCTTGTGACCAGGTCTCCGTCGCTCAGGTGCCCATAACTTTTGATCCGTAAGGAGTTACGAGGCGGACATCATACCGTTGGAAAGCTCTCTGAGAGCTGTACGACGGGGGCAGCAAACTAGCTTGCTCTGCTCTTTTCGGAGCTCAAAATCGAACGTTTTCATTAGTTTCGGGCCATTTTTCTTCTTTTGCTCTGTTTTTCCGTCCCTGATCGTACGTCGTGAGCTGTTAAAAGGACGACAAACTTACTCGCGGCACATTAGAGGACCCTACAATGCGTCGATATCACGTCTTGCGAGGATGCTGCGTTGTTGAAGCGGATGGGTTGTCGTTAAGCCCATTGGACCTTTTGAATGGGCCATATCTCTAGGCTGGGACTGTGAACTGTTATCCCATAAAGGAATTGTGCCCTCAACATGACGGGTGCGATCATACCAGCACTAATGCACCGGATCCCATTAGAACTCCGAAGTTAAGCGTGCTTGGGTTAGAGTAGTACTAGGATAGGTGACCCCCTGGGAAGTCCTCGTGTTGCACCCCCCTTTTCAATTTTTTTTGCTCCGGTTAGGGTTGCCAAGATATTTTACCCACCACATTTCTATTATCGAATCCCACGGCACCTTGGGCAAGACAACTTCTCTTCACGTGGAGGCTGGGCCCGCAAACCGAGGGTGTAGGGCTTGTGACCAAGTCTCCGTCGCTTCGGTGCCCATAACTTTTTATCCGTAAGGAGTTACGAGGCGCACAGCATACCGTTGGAAAGCTCTCTGAGAGCTCTACGACGGGGGCAGCCAGCAAGCTCACTGTGCCCTTTTCGGGGCTCAAAATCGAACGTTTTCATCAGTTTCGGGCCACTTTTCTTCTTTTGCTCTGTTTTTCCGTCCCGGATCGTACGTCGTGAGCTGTTAAAAGGACGACAACCTTACTCGCGGAACATTAGAGAACCCTACAATGCGTCGATATCACGTCTTGCTAGGATGCTGCGTTGTTGAAGCGGATGGGTTGTCGTTAAGCCCATTGGGCCTTTTGAATGGGCCATATCTCTAGGCTGGGACTGTGAACCGTTAACACATAAAGGAATTGTGCCCTCAACATGACGGGTGCGATCATACCAGCACTAATGCACCGGATCCAATCAGAACTCCGAAGTTAAGTGTGCTTGGGCGAGAGTAGTACTAGGATGGGTGACCCCCTAGGAAGTCCTCGTGTTGCACCCCCGTTTTCAATTTTTTTTGCTTCGGTTAGGGTTGCCAAGATACTTTACCTACCACATTTCAATTATCGAATCCCACGGCACCTTCGTTAAGACAACTTCTCTTCACGTGGAGGATGGGCCCGCAAACCGAGGGCGTAGGGCTTGTGACCAGGTCTCCGTCGCTCCGGTGCCCATAACTTATGATCCGTAAGTCGTTACGAGGCGCACAGCATACCGTTGGAAAGCTCTCTGAGAGCTCTACGACAGGGGCAGCCAGTTAGCTCGTTGTGCCCTTTTCGGAGCTCAAAATCGAACATTTTCATCAGTTTCGGGCCACTTTTCTTCTTTTGCTCTGTTTTTCGGTCCCGGATCGTACGTCGTGAGCTGTTAAAAGGATGACAACCTTACTCGCGGCACATTAGAGGACCCTACAATGTGTCGATATCACGTCTTGCGAGGATGCTGCGTTGTTGAAGCGGATGGGTTGTCGTTAAGCCCATTGGGCCTTTTGAATGGGCCATATCTCTAGGCTGGGACTGTGCACCGTTAACACATAAAGGAATTGTGCCCTCAACATGACGGGTGCGATCATACCAGCACTAATGCACCGGATCCCATCAGAACTCCGAAGTTAAGCGTGCTTGGGCGAGAGTAGTACTAGGATGGGTGACCCCCTGGGAAGTCCTCGTGTTGCACCCCCCTTTTCAATTTTTTTTGCTCCGGTTAGGGTTGCCAAGATACTTTACCCACCACATTTCTATTATCGAATCCCACGGCTCCTTGGGCAAGACAACTTCTCTTCACGTGGAGGCTGGGCCAACAAACCGAGGGCGTAGGGCTTGTGACCAGGTCTCCGTCGCTCCGGTGCCCATAACATTTGATCCGTAAGGAGTTACGAGGCGCACAGCATACCGTTGGAAAGCTCTCTAAGAGCTCTACAACGGGGGCAGCCAGCTAGATTGCTGTGCCCTTTTCGGAGCTCAAAATCGAACGTTTTCATCAGTTTCGGGCCACTTTTCTTCTTTTGCTCTGTTTTTCCGTCCCGGATCGTACGTCGTGAGCTGTTAAAAGGACGACAACCTTACTCGCGGCACATTAGAGGACCCTACAATGCGTCGATATCACGTCTTGCGAGGATGCTGCATTGTTGAAGCGGATGGGTTGTCGTTAAGCCCATTGGGCCTTTTGAATGGGCCATATCTGTAGGCTGGGACTGTGAACCGTTAACACATAAAGGAATTGTGCCCTTAACATGACGGGTGCGATCATACCAGCACTAATGCACCGGATCCCATCAGAACTCCAAAGTTAAGCGTGCTTGGGCGAGAGTAGTACTAAGATGGGTTACCCCTTGGGAAGTCCTTGTGTTGCACCCCCCTTTTCAATTTTTTTTGCTCCGGTTAGGGTTGCCAAGATACTTTACCCACCACATTTCTATTATCGAATCCCACGGCACCTTGGGCAAGACAACTTCTCTTCACGTGGAGGATGGCTCGCAAACCGAGGGCGTAAGGCTTGTGACTTGGTCTCCGTCGCTCCGGTGCCCATAACTTTTGATCCGTAAGGAGTTACGAGGCGCACAGCTTACCGTTGGAAAGCTCTCTGAGAGCTCTACGACGGGGGCAGCCAGCTAGCTTGCTTTGCCCTTTTCGGAGCTCAAAATCGAACGTTTTCATCAGTTTCGAGCCACTTTTCTTCTTTTACTCTGTTTTTATGTCCCGGATCGTACGTCGTGAGTTGTTAAAAGGATGACAACCTTACTCGCGGCACATTAGAGGACCCTACAATGCGTCGATATCACATTTTGCGAGGATGCTGCGTTGTTGAAGCGGATGGGTTGTCGTTAAGCCCATTGGGCCTTTTGAATGGGCCATATCTCTAGGCTGGGACTGTGAACCGTTAACACATAAAGGAATTGTGCCCTCAACATGACGGGTGCGATCATACCAGCACTAATGCACCGGATCCCATCAGAACTCCGAAGTTAAGCGTGCTTGGGCGAGAGTCGTACTAGGATGGTTGACCCCCTGGGAAGTCCTCGTGTTGCACCCCCCTTTTCAATTTTTTTTGCTCCGGTTAGGGTTGCCAAGATACTTTACCCACCACATTTCTATTATCGAATCCCACGGCACCTTGGGCAAGACAACTTCTCTTCACGTGGAGGATGGGCCCGCAAACCGAGGGCGTCGGGCTTGTGACCAGGTCTCCGTCGCTCCGGTGCCCATAACATTTGATCCGTAAGGAGTTACGAGGCGCACAGCATACCGTTGGAAAGCTCTCTGAGAGCTCTACGACAGGGGCAGCTAGCTAGCTCGCTGTGCTCTTTTCGGAGCTCAAAATCGAACGTTTTCATCAGTTTCGGGCCACTTTTCTTCTTTTGCTCTATTTTTCCGTCCCGGATCGTATGTCGTGAGCTGTTAAAAGGACAACAACCTTACTCGCGGCACATTAGAGGACCCTACAATGCGTCGATATCACGTCTTGCGAGGATGCTGCATTGTTGAAGCGGATGGGTTGTCGTTAAGCCCATTGGGTCTTTTGAATGGGCCATATCTGTAGGCTGGGACTGTGAACCGTTAACACATAAAGGAATTGTGCCCTCAACATGATGGGTGCGATCATACAAGCACTAATGCACCGGATCCCATCAGAACTCCGAAGTTAAGCGTGCTTGGGCGAGAGTCGTACTAGGATGGTTGACCCCCTGGGAAGTCCTCGTGTTGCACCCCCCTTTTCAATTTTTTTTTGCTCCGGTTAGGGTTGCCAAGATACTTTACCTACCACATTTCTATTATCGAATCCCACGGAACCTTGGGCAAGACAACTTCTCTTCACGTGGAGGCTGGGCCGGCAAACCGAGGCCGTAGGGCTTATGACCATGTCTCCGTCGCTCCGGTGCCCATAACTTTTGATCCGTAAGGAGTTACGAGGCGCACAGCATACCGTTGGAAAACTCTCTGAGAGCTCTACGACATGGGCAGCCAGCTGGCTCACTGTGCCCTTTTCGGAGCTCAAAATCGAACGTTTTCATCAGTTTCGGGCCACTTTTCTTCTTTTGCCGTATTTTTCCGTCCCGGATCGTACGTCGTGAGCTGTTAAAAGGACGACAACTTTAATCGCGGCACATTAGAGGACCCTACAATGCGTCGATATCACGTCTGGCGAGGATGCTGCGTTGTTGAAGCGGATGGGTTGTCGTTAAGCCCATTGGGCCTTTTGAATGGGCCATATCTCTAGGCTGGGACTGTGAACCGCTAACACATAAAGGAATTGTGCCCTCAACATGACGGGTGCGATCATACCAGCACTAATGCACCAGATCCCATCAGAACTCCTAAGTTAAACGTGCTTCGGCGAGAGTAGTACTAGGATGGGTGATCCCCTGGGAAGTCGTCGTGTTGCACCCCCCTTTTCAATTTTTTTTGCTCCGGTTATGGTTGCCAAGATACTTTACCCACCACATTTCTATTATCGAATCCCACGGCACCTTGGGCAAGACAACTTCTCTTCACGTGGAGGCTGGGCCCGTTAACCGAGGGCGTAGGGCTTGTGACCAGGTCACCGTCGCTCCGGTGCCCATAACTTTTGATCCGTAAGGAGTTACGAGGCACACAGCATACCGTTGGAAAGCTCTCTGAGAACTCTACGATGGGGCTGCAAGCTTGCTTGCTGTGCCCTTTTCGGAGCTCAAAATCGAACGTTTTTATCAGTTTCGGGCCACTTTTCTTCTTTTGCTCTGTTTTTCCGTCCCGGATCGTACGTCGTGAGCTGTTAAAATGATGACAACCTTACTCGCGGCACATTAGAGGACCCTACAATGCGTCGATATCACGTCCTGCGAGGATGCTGCGTTGTTGAAGCGGATGGGTTGTCGTTATGCCCATTGGGCCTTTTGAATGGGCCATATCTCTAGGCTGGGACTGTGAACCGTTAACACATAAAGGAATTGTGCCCTCAACATGACGGGTGCGATCATACCAGCACTAATGCACCGGATCCCATCAGAACTCCGAAGTTAAGCGTGCTTGGGCGAGAGTCGTACTAGGATGGTTGACCCCCTGGGAAGTCCTCGTGTTGCACCCCCCTTTTCAATTTTTTTTGCTCCGGTTAGGGTTGCCAAGATACTTTACCCACCTAATTTCTATTATCGAATCCCACGGCACCTTGGGCAAGACAACTTCTCTTCACGTAGAGGATGGGCCCGCAAACCGAGGGCGTAGGGCTTATGACCAGGTCTCCGTCTCTCTGGTGCCCATAACTTTTGATCCGTAAGGAGTTACGAGGCGCACAGCATACCGTTGGAAAGCTCTCTGAGATCTCTACGACGGGGGCAGCCAGCTAGCATGCTGTGCCCTTTTCGGAGCTCAAAATCGAACGTTTTCATCAGTTTCGGGCCACTTTTCTTCTTTTGCTCTGTTTTTCCGTCCCGGATCGTACATCGTGAGCTGTTAAAGGGATGACAACCTTACTCGCGGCACATTAGAGGACCCTACAATGCATCGATATCACGTCTTGCGAGAATGCTGCGTTGTTGAAGCGGTTGGGTTGTCGTTAAGCCCATTGGGCCTTTTGAATGGGCCATATCTCTAGGCTGGGACTGTGAACCGTTAACACATAAAGGAATTGTGCCCTCAACATAACGGGTGCGATCATACCAGCACTAATGCACCGGATCCCATCAGAACTCCGAAGTTAAGCGTGCTTGGGCGAGAGTAGTAGTAGGATGGGTGACCCCCTGGGAAGTCCTCGTGTTGCACCCCCCTTTTCAATTTTTTTTGCTCCGGTTAGGGTTGCCAAGATACTTTACCCACCACATTTCTATTATCGAATCCCACGGCACCTTGGGCAAGACAACTTCTCTTCACGTGGAGGTTGGGCCCGCAAACCGAGGGCGTAGGGCTTGTGACCAGGTCTCCGTCGCTCCGGTGCCCAAAACTTTTGATCCGTAAGGAGTTACGAGGCGCACAGCATACCGTTGGAAAGCTCTCTGAGAGCTCTACGACGGGGGCAGCAAGCTAGCTCACTGTGCCCTTTTCGGAGCTCAAAATCGAACGTTTTCATCAGTTTCGAGGAACTTTTCTTCTTTTGCTCAGTTTTTCCGTCCCGGATCGTACGTCGTGAGCTATTAAAAGGACGACAACCTTACTCGCGGCACATTAGAGGACCCGACAATGCGTCGGTATCACGTCTTGCGAGGATGCTGCGTTGTTGAAGCGGATGGGTTGTCGTTAAGCCCATTGGGCCTTTTGAATGGGCCATATCTGTAGGCTGGGACTGTGAACCGTTAACACATAAAGGAATTGTGCCCTCAACATGACGGGTGCGATCATACCAGCACTAATGCACCGGATCCCATCAGAACTCCGAAGTTAAGCGTGCTTGGGCGAGAGTAGTACTAGGATGGGTGACCCCCTGGGAAGTCCTCGTGTTGCACCCCCCTTTTCAATTTTTTTTGCTCCGGTTAGGGTTGCCAAGATACTTTACCCACCACATTTCTATTATCGAATCCCACGGCACCTTGGTCAAGACAACTTCTATTCACGTGGAGGCTGGGCCCGCAAACCGAGGGCATTGGGCTTGTGACCAGGTCTCCGTCGCTCCGGTGCCCATAATTTTGATCCGTAAGGAGTTACGAGGCGCACAGCATACCGTTGCAAACCTCTCTGAGAGCTCTACGACGGGGGCAGCAAGCTAGCTCGCTGTGCCCCTTTCGGAGCTCAAAATCGAACGTTTTCATCAGTTTCGGGCCACTTTTCTACTTTTGCTCTCTTTTTCCGTCCCGAATCGTACGTCGTGAGCTGTTAAAAGGACGACAACCTTACTCGCGGCATATTAGAGGACCCTACAATGCGTCGATATCAGGTCTTGCGAGGATGCTGCGTTGTTGAAGCGGATGGGTTGTCGTTAAGCCCATTGGGCCTTTTGAATGGGCCATATCTCTAGGCTGGGACTGTGAACCGTTAACACATAAAGGAATTGTGCCCTCAACATGACGGGTTCGATCATACCAGCACTAATGCACCGGATCCCATCAGAACTCCGAAGTTAAGCGTGCTTCGGTGAGAGTAATACTAGGATGGGTGACCCCCTAGGAAGTCCTCGTGTTGCACCCCCCTTTTCAATTTTTTTTGCTCCGGTTAGGGTTGCCAAGATACTTTACCCACCACATTTCTATTATCGAATCCCACGGCACCTTGGGTAAGACTACTTCTCTTCACGTGGAGGATGGGCCGGCAAACCGAGGGCATAGGGCTTGTGACCAGGTCTCCGTCGCTCCGGTGCCCATAACTTTTGATCTGTAAGGAGTTACGAGGCGCACAGCATACCGTTGGAAAGCTCTCTGAGAGCTCTACGACGGGGGCAGCAAGCTTACTCGCTGGGCCCTTTTGGGAGCTCAAAATCGAACATTTTCATCAGTTTCGGGCCACTTTTCTTCTTTTGCTCTGTTTTTCTGTCCCGGATCGTACGTCGTGAGCTGTTAAAAGGATGACAACCTTACTCGCGTTACATTAGAGGACCCTACAATGCGTCGATATCACGTCTTGCGAGGATGCTGCGTTGTTGAAGCGGATGGGTTGTCGTTAAGCCAATTGGGCCTTTTGAATGGGCCATATCTCTAGGCTGGGACTGTGAACCGTTAACACATAAAGGAATTGTGCCCTCAACATGACGGGTGCGATCATACCAGCACTAATGCACCGGATCCCATCAGAACTCCGAAGTTAAGCGTGCTTGGGCGAGAGTAGTACTAGGATGGGTGACCCCCTACGAAGTCCTCGTGTTGCACCCCCCTTTTCAATATATTTTGCTCCGGTTAGGGTTGCCAAGATACTTTATCCACCAAATTTCTATTATTGAATCCCACGGCACCTTGGGCAAGACAACTTCTCTTCACGTGGAGGCTGGGCCCGCAAACCGAGGGCGTAGGGCTTGTGACCAGGTCTCCGTCGCTCCGGTGCCCATAATTTTGATCCGTAAGGAGTTACGAGGCGCACAGCATACCGTTGCAAAGCTCTCTGAGAGCTCTACGACGGGGGCAGCAAGCTAGCTCGCTGTGCCCTTTTCGGAGCTCAAAATCGAACGTTTTCATCAGTTTTGGGCCACTTTTCTTCTTTTGCTCTCTTTTTCCGTCCCGGATCGTACGTCGTGAGCTATTAAAAGGAGGACAACCTTACTCGCGGCACATTAGAGGACCCTACAATGCGTCGATATCACGTCTTGCGAGGATGCTGCGTTGTTGAAGCGGATGGGTTGTCGTTAAGCCCATTGGGCCTTTTGAATGGGCCATATCTCTAGGCTGGGACTGTGAACCGTTAACACATAAAGGAATTGTGCCCTCAACATGACGGATGCGATCATACCAGCACTAATGCACCGGATCCCATCAGAACTCCGAAGTTAAACGTGCTTGGGCGAGAGTAGTACTAGGATGGGTGACCCCCTGGGAAGTCCTCGTGTTGCACCCCCCATTTCAATTTTTTTTGCTCCGGTTAGGGTTGCCGAGTTACTTTACCCACCATATTTCTATTATCGAATCCCACGGCACCTTGGGCGAGACAACTTCTCTTCACGTGGAGGCTGGGCCCGCAAACCGAGGGCGTAGGGCTTGTAACCAGGTCTCCGTCGCTCCGGTGCCCATAACTTTTGATCCGTAAGGAGTTACGAGGCGCACAGCATACCGTTGGAAAGCTCTCTGAGAGCTCTACGACGGGGGCAGCTAGCTAGCTCGCTGTGCCCTTTTCGGAGCTCAAAATCAAACGTTTTCATCAGTTTTGGGCCACTTTTCTTCTTTTGCTCTATTTTTCCGTCCCGGATCGTACGTCGTGAGCTTTTAAAAGGACGACAACCTTACTCGTGGCACATTAGAGGACCCTACAATGCGTCGATATCACGTCTTGCGAGGATGCTACGTTGTTGAAGCGGATGGGTTGTCGTTAATCCCATTGGGCCTTTTGAATGGGCCATATCTCTAGGCTGGGACTGTGAACCTTTAAAACATAAAGGAATTGTGCCATCAACATGACGGGTGCGATCATACCAGCACTAATGCACCGGATCCCATCAGAACTCCGAAGTTAAGCGTGCTTGGGCGAGAGTAGTACTAGGATGGGTGACCCCCTGGGAAGTCCTCGTGTTATACCCCTCTTTTCAATTTTTTTTGCTCCGGTTAGGGTTGCCAAGATACTTTACCCACCACATTTCTATTATCAAATCCCACGGCACCTTGGGCAAGACAACTTCTCTTCACGTGGAGGCTGGGCCCACAAACCGGTGCCCATAACTTTTGATCCGTAAGGAGTTACGAGGCGCACGGCATACCGTTGGAAAGCTCTCTGAGAGCTCTACGACGGGGGCATCAAGCTTGCTTGCTGTGCCCTTTTCGGAGCTCCAAATCGAACGTTTTCATCAGTTTCGGGCCACTTTTCTTCTTTTGCTCTGTTTTTCCGTCCCCGATCGTACGTTGTGAGCTGTTAAAAGGACGACAACTTTAATCGCGGCACATTAGAGGACCCTACAATGCGTCGGTATCACGTCTTGCGAGGATGCTGCGTTGTTGAAGCGGATGGGTTGTCGTTAAGCCCATTGGGCCTTTTGAATGGGCCATATCTCTAGGCTGGGACTGTGAACCGTTAACACATAAAGGAATTGTGCCCTCAACAGGATGGGTGCGATCATACCAGCACTAATGCACAGGACCCCATCAGAACTCCGAAGTTAAGCGTGCTTGGGCGAGATTAGTACTAGGATGGGTGACCCCATGGGAAGTTCTCGTGTTGCACCCCCCTTTTCAATTTTTTTTGCTCCGGTTTGGGTTGCCAAGATACTTTACCCACCACATTTCTATTATCGAATCCCACGGCACCTTGGGCAAGACAACTTCTATTCACGTGGAGGATGGGCCCGCAAACCGAGGGCGTAGGGCTTGTGACCAGGTCTCCGTCGCTCCGGTGCCCATAACTTTTGATCCGTAAGGAGTTACGAGGCGCACAGCATACCGTTGGAAAGCTCTCTGAGAGCTCTACGACGGGGGCAGCAAACTAGCTTGCTATGCCCTTTTCGGAGCTCAAAATCAAACGTTTTCATCAGTTTCGGGCCACTTTTCTTCTCTCGCTCTGTTTTTCCGTCCCGGATCGTACGTCGTGAGCTGTTAAAATGACGACGACCTTACTCGCGGCACATTAGAGGACCCTACAATGCGTCGGTATCACCTCTTGCGAGGATGCTGCGTTGTTGAAGCGGATGGGTTGTCGTTAAGCCCATTGGGCCTTTTGAATGGGCCATATCTCTAGGCTGGGACTGTGAACCGTTAACACATAAAGGAATTGTGCCCTCAACAGGACGGGTGCGATCATACCAGCACTAATGCAACGGACCCCATCAGAACTCCGAAGTTAAGCGTGCTTGGGCGAGAGTAGTACTAGGATGGGTGACCCCCTGGGAAGTCCTCGTGTTGTACCCCTCTTTTCAATTTTTTTTGCTCCGGTTAGGGTTGCCAAGATACTTTACCCACGACATTTCTATTATCGAATCCCACGGCACCTTGGGCAAGACAACTTCTCTTCACGTAGAGGATGGGCCCGCAAACCGACGGCGTAGGGCTTGGGACCAGGTCTCCGTCGCTCCGGTGCCCATAACATTTGACCCGTAAGGAGTTACGAGGCGCACAACATACCGTTGGAATGCCCTCTGAGAGCTCTACGACGGGGGCAGCCAGCTAGCTCGCTTTGCCCTTTTCGGAGCTCAAAATCGAACGTTTTCATCAGTTTCGGGCCACTTTTCTTCTTTTGCTCTGTTTTTCCGTCCCGGATCGTACGTCGTGAGCTATTAAAAGGACGACAACCTTACTCGCGGCACATTAGAGGACCCGACAATGCGTCGGTATCACGTCTTGCGAGGATGCTGCGTTGTTGAAGCGGATGGGTTGTCGTTAAGCCCATTGGGCCTTTTGAATGGGCCATATCTCTAGGCTGGGACTGTGAACCGGTAACACATAAAGGAAGTGTGCCCTCGACATGACGGGTGCGATCATACCAACACAAATGCATCGGATCCCATCAGAACTCCAAAGTTAAGCGTGCTTGGGCGAGAGTAGTACTAGGATGGGTGCCCCCCTGGGAAGTCCTCGTGTTGCACCCCCCTTTTCAATTTTTTTTGCTCCGGTTAGGGTTGCCAAGATACTTTACCTACCACATTTCTATTATCGAATCCCACGGCACCTTGGGCAAGACAACTTCTCTTCACGTGGAGGATGGGCCCGTAAACCGAGGGCGTAGGGCTTGTGACCAGGTCTCCGTCGCTCTGGTGCCCATAACTTTTGATCCGTAAGGAGTTACGAGGTGCACAGTATACCGTTGGAAAGCTCTCTGAGAGCTCTACGACGGGGGCAGCTAGCTAGCTCGCTTTGCCCTTTTCGGAGCTCAAAATCGAACAGTTTCATCAGTTTCGGGCCACTTTTCTTCTCTTGCTCTGTTTTTCCGTCCCGGATCGTACGTCGTGAGCTGTTAAAATGACGACGACCTTACTCGCGGCACATTAGAGGACCCTACAATGCGTCGGTATCACCTCTTGCGAGGATGCTGCGTTGTTGAAGCGGATGGGTTGTCGTTAAGCCCATTGGGCCTTTTGAATGGGCCATATCTCTAGGCTGGGACTGTGAACCGTTAACACATAAAGGAATTGTGCCCTCAACAGGACGGGTGCGATCATACCAGCACTAATGCACTGGATCCCATCAGAACTCTGAAGTTAAGCGTGCTTGGGCGAGAGTAGTACTAGGATGGGTGACCCCATGGGAAGTTCTCGTGTTGCACCCCCCTTTTCAATTTTTTTTGCTCCGGTTTGGGTTGCCAAGATACTTTACCCACCACATTTCTATTATCGAATCCCACGGCACCTTGGGCAAGACAACTTCTCTTCACGTGGAGGATGGGCTCGCAAACCGAGGGCGTAGGGCTTGTGACCAGGTCTCCGTCGCTCAGGTGCCCATAACATTTGACCCGTAAGGAGTTACGAGGCGCACAACATACCGTTGGAATGCCCTCTGAGAGCTCTACGACGGGGGCAGCCAGCTAGCTCGCTTTGCCCTTTTCGGAGCTCAAAATCGAACGTTTTCATCATTTTCGGGCCACTTTTCTTCTCTCGCTCTGTTTTTCCGTCCCGGATCGTACGTCGTGAGCTGTTAAAATGACGACAACCTTACTCGCAGCACATTAGAGGACCCTACAATGCGTCGGTATCACGTCTTGCGAGGATGCTGCGTTGTTGAAGCGGATGGGTTGTCGTTAAGCCCATTGGGCCTTTTGAATGGGCCATATCTCTAGGCTGGGACTGTGAACCGTTAACACATAAAGGAATTGTGCCCTCAACAGGACGGGTGCGATCATACCAGCACTAATGCAACGGACCCCATCAGAACTCCGAAGTTAAGCGTGCTTGGGCGAGAGTGGTACTAGGATGGGTGACCCCCTGGGAAGTCCTCGTGTTGTACCCCTCTTTTCAATTTTTTTTGCTCCGGTTAGGGTTGCCAAGATACTTTACCCACGACATTTCTATTATCGAATCCCACGGCACCTTGGGCAAGACAACTTCTCTTCACGTAGAGGATGGGCCCGCAAACCGACGGCGTAGGGCTTGGGACCAGGTCTCCGTCGCTCCGGTGCCCATAACATTTGACCCGTAAGGAGTTACGAGGCGCACAACATACCGTTGGAATGCCCTCTGAGAGCTCTACGACGGGGGCAGCCAGCTAGCTCGCTTTGCCCTTTTCGGAGCTCTTAATCGAACGTTTTCATCAGTTTCGGGCCACTTTTCTTCTTTTGCTCTGTTTTTCCGTCCCGGATCGTACGTCGTGAGCTATTAAAAGGACGACAACCTTACTCGCGGCACATTAGAGGACCCGACAATGCGTCGGTATCACGTCTTGCGAGGATGCTGCGTTGTTGAAGCGGATGGGTTGTCGTTAAGCCCATTGGGCCTTTTGAATGGACCATATCTCTAGGCTGGGACTGTGAACCGTTAACACATAAATGAATTGTGCCCTCGACATGACGGGTGCGATCATACCAACACAAATGCACCGGATCCCATCAGAACTCCGAAGTTAAGCGTGCTTGGGCGAGAGTAGTAGTAGGATGGGTGACCCCCTGGGAAGTCCTCGTGTTGCACCCCCCTTTTCAATTTTTTTTGCTCCGGTTAGGGTTGCCAAGATACTTTACCCACCACATTTCTATTATCGAATCCCACGGCACCTTGGGCAAGACAACTTCTCTTCACGTAGAGGATGGGCCCGCAAACCGAGGGCGTAGGGCTTGTGACCAGGTCTCCGTCGCTCCGGTGCCCATAACATTTGATCCGTAAGGAGTTATGAGGCGCACAACATACCGTTGGAATGCTCTCTGAGAGCTCTACGACGGGTGCAGCCAGCTAGCTCGCTTTGCTTTTTTCGGAGCTCAAAATCGAACGTTTTCATCAGTTTCGGGCCACTTTTCTTCTTTTGCTCTGTTTTTCTGTCCCGGATCGTACGTCGTGAGCTATTAAAAGGACAACAACCTTACTCGCGGTACATTAGAGGACCCTACAATGCGTCGATATCACGTCTTGCGAGGATGCTGCGTTGTTGAAGCGGATGGGTTGTCGTTAAGCCCATTGGGCCTTTTGAATGGGCCATATCTCTAGGCTGGGACTGTGAACCGTTAACACATAAAGGAATTGTGCCCTCAACATGACGGGTGCGATCATACCAGCACTAATGCACCGGATCCAAACAGAACTCCTAAGTTAAGCGTGCTTGGGCGAGAGTAGTACTATGATGGGTGATCCCCTGGGAAGTCCTCGTGTTGCACCCCCCTTTTCAATTTTTTTTGCTCCGGTTAGGGTTGCCAAGATACTTTACCCACCACATTTCTATTATCGAATCCCACGGCACCTTGGGCAAGACAACTTCTCTTCACGTGGAGGCTGGGCCCGCAAACCGAGGGCGTAGGGCTTGTGACCAGGTCTCCGTCGCTCCGGTGCCCAAAACTTTTGATCCGTAAGGAGTTACGAGGCGCACAGCATACCGTTGGAAAGCTCTCTGAGAGCTCTACGACGGGGGCAGCAAGCTAGCTCACTGTGCCCTTTTCGGAGCTCAAAATCGAACGTTTTCATCAGTTTCGAGGAACTTTTCTTCTTTTGCTCAGTTTTTCCGTCCCGGATCGTACGTCGTGAGCTATTAAAAGGACGACAACCTTACTCGCGGCACATTAGAGGACCCGACAATGCGTCGGTATCACGTCTTGCGAGGATGCTGCGTTGTTGAAGCGGATGGGTTGTCGTTAAGCCCATTGGGCCTTTTGAATGGGCCATATCTGTAGGCTGGGACTGTGAACCGTTAACACATAAAGGAATTGTGCCCTCAACATGACGGGTGCGATCATACCAGCACTAATGCACCGGATCCCATCAGAACTCCGAAGTTAAGCGTGCTTGGGCGAGAGTAGTACTAGGATGGGTGACCCCCTGGGAAGTCCTCGTGTTGCACCCCCCTTTTCAATTTTTTTTGCTCCGGTTAGGGTTGCCAAGATACTTTACCCACCACATTTCTATTATCGAATCCCACGGCACCTTGGTCAAGACAACTTCTATTCACGTGGAGGCTGGGCCCGCAAACCGAGGGCATTGGGCTTGTGACCAGGTCTCCGTCGCTCCGGTGCCCATAATTTTGATCCGTAAGGAGTTACGAGGCGCACAGCATACCGTTGCAAACCTCTCTGAGAGCTCTACGACGGGGGCAGCAAGCTAGCTTGCTATGCCCCTTTCGGAGCTCAAAATCGAACGTTTTCATCAGTTTCGGGCCACTTTTCTACTTTTGCTCTCTTTTTCCGTCCCGAATCGTACGTCGTGAGCTGTTAAAAGGACGACAACCTTACTCGCGGCATATTAGAGGACCCTACAATGCGTCGATATCAGGTCTTGCGAGGATGCTGCGTTGTTGAAGCGGATGGGTTGTCGTTAAGCCCATTGGGCCTTTTGAATGGGCCATATCTCTAGGCTGGGACTGTGAACCGTTAACACATAAAGGAATTGTGCCCTCAACATGACGGGTTCGATCATACCAGCACTAATGCACCGGATCCCATCAGAACTCCGAAGTTAAGCGTGCTTCGGTGAGAGTAATACTAGGATGGGTGACCCCCTAGGAAGTCCTCGTGTTGCACCCCCCTTTTCAATTTTTTTTGCTCCGGTTAGGGTTGCCAAGATACTTTACCCACCACATTTCTATTATCGAATCCCACGGCACCTTGGGTAAGACTACTTCTCTTCACGTGGAGGATGGGCCGGCAAACCGAGGGCATAGGGCTTGTGACCAGGTCTCCGTCGCTCCGGTGCCCATAACTTTTGATCTGTAAGGAGTTACGAGGCGCACAGCATACCGTTGGAAAGCTCTCTGAGAGCTCTACGACGGGGGCAGCAAGCTTGCTCGCTGGGCCCTTTTGGGAGCTCAAAATCGAACATTTTCATCAGTTTCGGGCCACTTTTCTTCTTTTGCTCTGTTTTTCTGTCCCGGATCGTACGTCGTGAGCTGTTAAAAGGATGACAACCTTACTCGCGTTACATTAGAGGACCCTACAATGCGTCGATATCACGTCTTGCGAGGATGCTGCGTTGTTGAAGCGGATGGGTTGTCGTTAAGCCAATTGGGCCTTTTGAATGGGCCATATCTCTAGGCTGGGACTGTGAACCGTTAACACATAAAGGAATTGTGCCCTCAACATGACGGGTGCGATCATACCAGCACTAATGCACCGGATCCCATCAGAACTCCGAAGTTAAGCGTGCTTGGGCGAGAGTAGTACTAGGATGGGTGACCCCCTACGAAGTCCTCGTGTTGCACCCCCCTTTTCAATATATTTTGCTCCGGTTAGGGTTGCCAAGATACTTTATCCACCAAATTTCTATTATTGAATCCCACGGCACCTTGGGCAAGACAACTTCTCTTCACGTGGAGGCTGGGCCCGCAAACCGAGGGCGTAGGGCTTGTGACCAGGTCTCCGTCGCTCCGGTGCCCATAATTTTGATCCGTAAGGAGTTACGAGGCGCACAGCATACCGTTGCAAAGCTCTCTGAGAGCTCTACGACGGGGGCAGCAAGCTAGCTCGCTGTGCCCTTTTCGGAGCTCAAAATCGAACGTTTTCATCAGTTTTGGGCCACTTTTCTTCTTTTGCTCTCTTTTTCCGTCCCGGATCGTACGTCGTGAGCTATTAAAAGGAGGACAACCTTACTCGCGGCACATTAGAGGACCCTACAATGCGTCGATATCACGTCTTGCGAGGATGCTGCGTTGTTGAAGCGGATGGGTTGTCGTTAAGCCCATTGGGCCTTTTGAATGGGCCATATCTCTAGGCTGGGACTGTGAACCGTTAACACATAAAGGAATTGTGCCCTCAACATGACGGATGCGATCATACCAGCACTAATGCACCGGATCCCATCAGAACTCCGAAGTTAAACGTGCTTGGGCGAGAGTAGTACTAGGATGGGTGACCCCCTGGGAAGTCCTCGTGTTGCACCCCCCATTTCAATTTTTTTTGCTCCGGTTAGGGTTGCCGAGTTACTTTACCCACCATATTTCTATTATCGAATCCCACGGCACCTTGGGCGAGACAACTTCTCTTCACGTGGAGGCTGGGCCCGCAAACCGAGGGCGTAGGGCTTGTAACCAGGTCTCCGTCGCTCCGGTGCCCATAACTTTTGATCCGTAAGGAGTTACGAGGCGCACAGCATACCGTTGGAAAGCTCTCTGAGAGCTCTACGACGGGGGCAGCTAGCTAGCTCGCTGTGCCCTTTTCGGAGCTCAAAATCAAACGTTTTCATCAGTTTTGGGCCACTTTTCTTCTTTTGCTCTATTTTTCCGTCCCGGATCGTACGTCGTGAGCTTTTAAAAGGACGACAACCTTACTCGTGGCACATTAGAGGACCCTACAATGCGTCGATATCACGTCTTGCGAGGATGCTACGTTGTTGAAGCGGATGGGTTGTCGTTAATCCCATTGGGCCTTTTGAATGGGCCATATCTCTAGGCTGGGACTGTGAACCTTTAAAACATAAAGGAATTGTGCCATCAACATGACGGGTGCGATCATACCAGCACTAATGCACCGGATCCCATCAGAACTCCGAAGTTAAGCGTGCTTGGGCGAGAGTAGTACTAGGATGGGTGACCCCCTGGGAAGTCCTCGTGTTATACCCCTCTTTTCAATTTTTTTTGCTCCGGTTAGGGTTGCCAAGATACTTTACCCACCACATTTCTATTATCAAATCCCACGGCACCTTGGGCAAGACAACTTCTCTTCACGTGGAGGCTGGGCCCACAAACCGGTGCCCATAACTTTTGATCCGTAAGGAGTTACGAGGCGCACGGCATACCGTTGGAAAGCTCTCTGAGAGCTCTACGACGGGGGCATCAAGCTTGCTTGCTGTGCCCTTTTCGGAGCTCCAAATCGAACGTTTTCATCAGTTTCGGGCCACTTTTCTTCTTTTGCTCTGTTTTTCCGTCCCCGATCGTACGTTGTGAGCTGTTAAAAGGACGACAACTTTAATCGCGGCACATTAGAGGACCCTACAATGCGTCGGTATCACGTCTTGCGAGGATGCTGCGTTGTTGAAGCGGATGGGTTGTCGTTAAGCCCATTGGGCCTTTTGAATGGGCCATATCTCTAGGCTGGGACTGTGAACCGTTAACACATAAAGGAATTGTGCCCTCAACAGGATGGGTGCGATCATACCAGCACTAATGCACAGGACCCCATCAGAACTCCGAAGTTAAGCGTGCTTGGGCGAGATTAGTACTAGGATGGGTGACCCCATGGGAAGTTCTCGTGTTGCACCCCCCTTTTCAATTTTTTTTGCTCCGGTTTGGGTTGCCAAGATACTTTACCCACCACATTTCTATTATCGAATCCCACGGCACCTTGGGCAAGACAACTTCTATTCACGTGGAGGATGGGCCCGCAAACCGAGGGCGTAGGGCTTGTGACCAGGTCTCCGTCGCTCCGGTGCCCATAACTTTTGATCCGTAAGGAGTTACGAGGCGCACAGCATACCGTTGGAAAGCTCTCTGAGAGCTCTACGACGGGGGCAGCAAACTAGCTTGCTATGCCCTTTTCGGAGCTCAAAATCAAACGTTTTCATCAGTTTCGGGCCACTTTTCTTCTCTCGCTCTGTTTTTCCGTCCCGGATCGTACGTCGTGAGCTGTTAAAATGACGACGACCTTACTCGCGGCACATTAGAGGACCCTACAATGCGTCGGTATCACCTCTTGCGAGGATGCTGCGTTGTTGAAGCGGATGGGTTGTCGTTAAGCCCATTGGGCCTTTTGAATGGGCCATATCTCTAGGCTGGGACTGTGAACCGTTAACACATAAAGGAATTGTGCCCTCAACAGGACGGGTGCGATCATACCAGCACTAATGCAACGGACCCCATCAGAACTCCGAAGTTAAGCGTGCTTGGGCGAGAGTAGTACTAGGATGGGTGACCCCCTGGGAAGTCCTCGTGTTGTACCCCTCTTTTCAATTTTTTTTGCTCCGGTTAGGGTTGCCAAGATACTTTACCCACGACATTTCTATTATCGAATCCCACGGCACCTTGGGCAAGACAACTTCTCTTCACGTAGAGGATGGGCCCGCAAACCGACGGCGTAGGGCTTGGGACCAGGTCTCCGTCGCTCCGGTGCCCATAACATTTGACCCGTAAGGAGTTACGAGGCGCACAACATACCGTTGGAATGCCCTCTGAGAGCTCTACGACGGGGGCAGCCAGCTAGCTCGCTTTGCCCTTTTCGGAGCTCAAAATCGAACGTTTTCATCAGTTTCGGGCCACTTTTCTTCTTTTGCTCTGTTTTTCCGTCCCGGATCGTACGTCGTGAGCTATTAA
This sequence comes from Ehretia macrophylla, assembly GCA_037974665.1. Classification (NCBI taxonomy): domain Eukaryota; kingdom Viridiplantae; phylum Streptophyta; class Magnoliopsida; order Boraginales; family Ehretiaceae; genus Ehretia; species Ehretia macrophylla. The sequence goes on from CM075780.1 coordinate 2,568,229, forward strand.
AAGGACGACAACCTTACTCGCGGCACATTAGAGGACCCGACAATGCGTCGGTATCACGTCTTGCGAGGATGCTGCGTTGTTGAAGCGGATGGGTTGTCGTTAAGCCCATTGGGCCTTTTGAATGGGCCATATCTCTAGGCTGGGACTGTGAACCGTTAACACATAAATGAATTGTGCCCTCGACATGACGGGTGCGATCATACCAACACAAATGCACCGGATCCCATCAGAACTCCGAAGTTAAGCGTGCTTGGGCGAGAGTAGTACTAGGATGGGTGACCCCCTGGGAAGTCCTCGTGTTGCACCCCCCTTTTCAATTTTTTTTGCTCCGGTTAGGGTTGCCAAGATACTTTACCTACCACATTTCTATTATCGAATCCCACGGCACCTTGGGCAAGACAACTTCTCTTCACGTGGAGGATGGGCCCGTAAACCGAGGGCGTAGGGCTTGTGACCAGGTCTCCGTCGCTCTGGTGCCCATAACTTTTGATCCGTAAGGAGTTACGAGGTGCACAGTATACCGTTGGAAAGCTCTCTGAGAGCTCTACGACGGGGGCAGCTAGCTAGCTCGCTTTGCCCTTTTCGGAGCTCAAAATCGAACAGTTTCATCAGTTTCGGGCCACTTTTCTTCTCTTGCTCTGTTTTTCCGTCCCGGATCGTACGTCGTGAGCTGTTAAAATGACGACGACCTTACTCGCGGCACATTAGAGGACCCTACAATGCGTCGGTATCACCTCTTGCGAGGATGCTGCGTTGTTGAAGCGGATGGGTTGTCGTTAAGCCCATTGGGCCTTTTGAATGGGCCATATCTCTAGGCTGGGACTGTGAACCGTTAACACATAAAGGAATTGTGCCCTCAACAGGACGGGTGCGATCATACCAGCACTAATGCACCGGATCCCATCAGAACTCTGAAGTTAAGCGTGCTTGGGCGAGAGTAGTACTAGGATGGGTGACCCCATGGGAAGTTCTCGTGTTGCACCCCCCTTTTCAATTTTTTTTGCTCCGGTTTGGGTTGCCAAGATACTTTACCCACCACATTTCTATTATCGAATCCCACGGCACCTTGGGCAAGACAACTTCTCTTCACGTGGAGGATGGGCTCGCAAACCGAGGGCGTAGGGCTTGTGACCAGGTCTCCGTCGCTCAGGTGCCCATAACATTTGACCCGTAAGGAGTTACGAGGCGCACAACATACCGTTGGAATGCCCTCTGAGAGCTCTACGACGGGGGCAGCCAGCTAGCTCGCTTTGCCCTTTTCGGAGCTCAAAATCGAACGTTTTCATCATTTTCGGGCCACTTTTCTTCTCTCGCTCTGTTTTTCCGTCCCGGATCGTACGTCGTGAGCTGTTAAAATGACGACAACCTTACTCGCAGCACATTAGAGGACCCTACAATGCGTCGGTATCACGTCTTGCGAGGATGCTGCGTTGTTGAAGCGGATGGGTTGTCGTTAAGCCCATTGGGCCTTTTGAATGGGCCATATCTCTAGGCTGGGACTGTGAACCGTTAACACATAAAGGAATTGTGCCCTCAACAGGACGGGTGCGATCATACCAGCACTAATGCAACGGACCCCATCAGAACTCCGAAGTTAAGCGTGCTTGGGCGAGAGTAGTACTAGGATGGGTGACCCCCTGGGAAGTCCTCGTGTTGTACCCCTCTTTTCAATTTTTTTTGCTCCGGTTAGGGTTGCCAAGATACTTTACCCACGACATTTCTATTATCGAATCCCACGGCACCTTGGGCAAGACAACTTCTCTTCACGTAGAGGATGGGCCCGCAAACCGACGGCGTAGGGCTTGGGACCAGGTCTCCGTCGCTCCGGTGCCCATAACATTTGACCCGTAAGGAGTTACGAGGCGCACAACATACCGTTGGAATGCCCTCTGAGAGCTCAACGACGGGGGCAGCCAGCTAGCTCGCTTTGCCCTTTTCGGAGCTCAAAATCGAACGTTTTCATCAGTTTCGGGCCACTTTTCTTCTTTTGCTCTGTTTTTCCGTCCCGGATCGTACGTCGTGAGCTATTAAAAGGACGACAACCTTACTCGCGGCACATTAGAGGACCCGACAATGCGTCGGTATCACGTCTTGCGAGGATGCTGCGTTGTTGAAGCGGATGGGTTGTCGTTAAGCCCATTGGGCCTTTTGAATGGACCATATCTCTAGGCTGGGACTGTGAACCGTTAACACATAAATGAATTGTGCCCTCGACATGACGGGTGCGATCATACCAACACAAATGCACCGGATCCCATCAGAACTCCGAAGTTAAGCGTGCTTGGGCGAGAGTAGTAGTAGGATGGGTGACCCCCTGGGAAGTCCTCGTGTTGCACCCCCCTTTTCAATTTTTTTTGCTCCGGTTAGGGTTGCCAAGATACTTTACCCACCACATTTCTATTATCGAATCCCACGGCACCTTGGGCAAGACAACTTCTCTTCACGTAGAGGATGGGCCCGCAAACCGAGGGCGTAGGGCTTGTGACCAGGTCTCCGTCGCTCCGGTGCCCATAACATTTGATCCGTAAGGAGTTATGAGGCGCACAACATACCGTTGGAATGCTCTCTGAGAGCTCTACGACGGGTGCAGCCAGCTAGCTCGCTTTGCTTTTTTCGGAGCTCAAAATCGAACGTTTTCATCAGTTTCGGGCCACTTTTCTTCTTTTGCTCTGTTTTTCTGTCCCGGATCGTACGTCGTGAGCTATTAAAAGGACAACAACCTTACTCGCGGTACATTAGAGGACCCTACAATGCGTCGATATCACGTCTTGCGAGGATGCTGCGTTGTTGAAGCGGATGGGTTGTCGTTAAGCCCATTGGGCCTTTTGAATGGGCCATATCTCTAGGCTGGGACTGTGAACCGTTAACACATAAAGGAATTGTGCCCTCAACATGACGGGTGCGATCATACCAGCACTAATGCACCGGATCCAAACAGAACTCCTAAGTTAAGCGTGCTTGGGCGAGAGTAGTACTATGATGGGTGATCCCCTGGGAAGTCCTCGTGTTGCACCCCGCTTTTCAATTTTTTTTGCTCCGGTTAGGGTTGCCAAGATACTTTACCCACCACATTTCTATTATCGAATCCCACGGCACCTTGGACAAGACAACTACTCTTCACGTGGTGGCTGGGCCCGCAAACCGAGGGCGTAGGGCTTGTGACCAGGTCTCCGTTGCTCCGGTGCCCATAACTTTTGATCCGTAAGGAGTTACGAGGCGCACAGCATACCGTTGGAAAGCTCTCTGAGAGCTCTACGACGAGGGCAGCTAGCTAGCTTGCTGTGCCCTTTTCGGAGCTCAAAATTGAACGTTTCCATCAGTTTCGGGCCACTTTTCTTCTTTTGCTCTGTTTTTCTGTCCCGGATCGTACGTCGTGAGCTGTTAAAAGGACGACAACCTTACTCGCGGCACATTAGAGGACCCTACAATGCGTCGATATCACGTCTTGCGAGGATGCTGCGTTGTTGAAGCGGATGGGTTGTCGTTAAGCCAATTGGGCCTTTTGAATGGGCCATATCTCTAGGCTGGGACTGTGAACAGTTAACACATAAAGGAATTGTGCCCTCAACATGACGGGTGTGATCATACCAGCACTAATGCACCGGATCCCATCAGAACTCCGAAGTTAAGCGTGCTTGGGCTAGAGTAGTACTAGGATGGGTGACCCCCTGCGAAGTCCTCGTGTTGCACCCCCCTTTTCAATTTTTTTTGCTCCGGTTAGGGTTGCCAAGATACTTTACCCACCACATTTCTATTATCGAATCCCACGGCACCTTGGGCAAGACAACTTCTCTTCACGTGGAGGATGGGCCCGTAAACCGAGGGCGTAGGGCTTGTGACCAGGTCTCCGTCGCTCTGGTGCCCATAACTTTTGATCCGTAAGGAGTTACGAGGTGCACAACATACCGTTGGAAAGCTCTCTGAGAGCTCTACGACGGGGGCAGCCAGCTAGCTCGCTTTGCCCTTTTCGGAGCTCAAAATCGAACAGTTTCATCAGTTTCGGGCCACTTTTCTTCTTTTGCTCTGTTTTTCCGTCCCGGATCGTACGTCGTGAGCTGTTAAAAGGACGACAACCTTACTCGCGGCCCATTAGAGGACCCTACAATGCGTCGATATCACGTCTTGCGAGGATGCTGCATTGTTGAAGCGGATGGGTTGCTGTTAAGCCCATTGGGCCTTTTGAATGGGCCATATCTCTAGGCTGGGACTGTGAACCGTTAACACATAAAGGAATTGTGCCCTCAACATGACGGGTGCGATCATACCAGCACTAATGCACCCGATCCCATCAGAACTCCGAAGTTAAGCGTGCTTGGGCGAGAGTAGTACTAGGATGGGTGACCCCCTGGGAAGTCCTCGTGTTGCACCCCCCTTTTCAATTTTTTTTGCTCCGGTTAGGGTTGCCAAGATACTTTACCTACCACATTTCTATTATCGAATCACATGGCACCTTGGGCAAGACAACTTCTCTTCACGTGGAGGCTGGGCCCGCAAACCGAGGGCGTAGGGCTTGTGACCAGGTCTCCGTCAATCCGGTGCCCATAACTTTTGATCCGTAAGGAGTTACGAGGCGCACAGCATACCGTTGGAAAGCTCTCTGAGAGCTCTACGACGGGAGCAGCCAGCTAGCTCGATGTGCCCTTTTCGGAGCTCAAAATCGAACGTTTTCATCAGTTTCGGGCCAGTTTTCTTCTTTTGCTCTGTTTTTCCACCCCGGATTGTACGTCGTGAGCTGTTAAAATGACGACAACCTTACTCGCGGCACATTAGAGGACCCTACAATGCGTCGGTATCACGTCTTGCGAGGATGCTGCGTTGTTGAAGCGGATGGGTTGTCGTTAAGCCCATTGGGCCTTTTGAATGGGCCATATCTCTAGGCTGGGACTGTGAACCGTTAACACATAAAGGAATTGTGCCCTCAACATGACGGGTGCGATCATACCAGCACTAATGCACCGGACCCCATCAGAACTCCGAAGTCAAGCGTGCTTGGGCGAGAGTAGTACTACGATGGGTGACCCCTTGGGAAGTCCTCGTGTTGTACACCCCTTTTCAATTTTTTTTGCTCCGGTTAGGGTTGCCAAGATACTTTACCCACCACATTTCTATTATCGAATCCCACGGCACCTTGGGCAAGACAACTTCTCTTCACGTGGAGGATGGGCCCGTAAACCGAGGGCATAGGGCTTGTGACCAGGTCTCCGTCGCTCTGGTGCCCATAACTTTTGATCCGTAAGGAGTTACGAGGCGCACAGCATACCGTTGGAAAGCTCTCTGAGAGCTCTACGACGGGGGCAGCTAGCTAGCTCGCTGTGCCCTTTTCGGAGCTCAAAATTGAACGTTTCCATCAGTTTCGGGCCACTTTTCTTCTTTTGCTCTGTTTTTCTGTCCCGGATCGTACGTCGTGAGCTGTTAAAAGGACGACAACCTTACTCGCGGCACATTAGAGGACCCTACAATGCGTCGATATCACGTCTTGCGAGGATGCTGCGTTGTTGAAGCGGATGGGTTGTCGTTAAGCCAATTGGGCCTTTTGAATGGGCCATATCTCTAGGCTGGGACTGTGAACAGTTAACACATAAAGGAATTGTGCCCTCAACATGACGGGTGCGATCATACCAGCACTAATGCACCGGATCCCATCAGAACTCCGAAGTTAAGCGTGCTTGGGCTAGAGTAGTACTAGGATGGGTGACCCCCTGCGAAGTCCTCGTGTTGCACCCCCCTTTTCAATTTTTTTTGCTCCGGTTAGGGTTGCCAAGATACTTTACCCACCACATTCCTATTATCGAATCCCACGGCACCTTGGGCAAGACAACTTCTCTTCACGTGGAGGATGGGCCCGTAAACCGAGGGCGTAGGGCTTGTGACCAGGTCTCCGTCGCTCTGGTGCCCATAACTTTTGATCCGTAAGGAGTTACGAGGTGCACAACATACCGTTGGAAAGCTCTCTGAGAGCTCTACGACGGGGGCAGCCAGCTAGCTCGCTTTGCCCTTTTCGGAGCTCAAAATCGAACAGTTTCATCAGTTTCGGGCCACTTTTCTTCTTTTGCTCTGTTTTTCCGTCCCGGATCGTACGTCGTGAGCTGTTAAAAGGACGACAACCTTACTCGCGGCACATTAGAGGACCCTACAATGCGTCGATATCACGTCTTGCGAGGATGCTGCATTGTTGAAGCGGATGGGTTGCTGTTAAGCCCATTGGGCCTTTTGAATGGGCCATATCTCTAGGCTGGGACTGTGAACCGTTAACACATAAAGGAATTGTGCCCTCAACATGACGGGTGCAATCATACCAGCACTAATGCACCCGATCCCATCAGAACTCCGAAGTTAAGCGTGCTTGGGCGAGAGTAGTACTAGGATGGGTGACCCCCTGGGAAGTCCTCGTGTTGCACCCCCCTTTTCAATTTTTTTTGCTCCGGTTAGGGTTGCCAAGATACTTTACCTACCACATTTCTATTATCGAATCACATGGCACCTTGGGCAAGACAACTTCTCTTCACGTGGAGGCTGGGCCCGCAAACCGAGGGCGTAGGGCTTGTGACCAGGTCTCCGTCAATCCGGTGCCCATAACTTTTGATCCGTAAGGAGTTACGAGGCGCACAGCATACCGTTGGAAAGCTCTCTGAGAGCTCTACGACGGGAGCAGCCAGCTAGCTCGCTGTACCCTTTTCGGAGCTCAAAATCGAACGTTTTCATCAGTTTCGGGCCAGTTTTCTTCTTTTGCTCTGTTTTTCCACCCCGGATTGTACGTCGTGAGCTGTTAAAATGACGACAACCTTACTCGCGGCACATTAGAGGACCCTACAATGCGTCGGTATCACGTCTTGCGAGGATGCTGCGTTGTTGAAGCGGATGGGTTGTCGTTAAGCCCATTGGGCCTTTTGAATGGGCCATATCTCTAGGCTGGGACTGTGTACCGTTAACACATAAAGGAATTGTGCCCTCAACATGACGGGTGCGATCATACCAGCACTAATGCACCGGACCCCATCAGAACTCCGAAGTCAAGCGTGCTTGGGCGAGAGTAGTACTACGATGGGTGACCCCCTGGGAAGTCCTCGTGTTGTACACCCCTTTTCAATTTTTTTTGCTCCGGTTAGGGTTGCCAAGATACTTTACCCACCACATTTCTATTATCGAATCCCACGGCACCTTGGGCAAGACAACTTCTCTTCACGTAGAGGATGGGCCCGCAAACCGAGGGCGTAGGGCTTGTGACCAGGTCTCCGTCGCTCCGGTGCCCATAACATTTGATCCGTAAGGAGTTACGAGGCGCACAACATACCGTTGGAATGCTCTCTGAGAGCTCTACGACGGGTGCAGCCAGCTAGCTCGCTTTGCTTTTTTCGGAGCTCAAAATCGAACGTTTTCATCAGTTTCGGGCCACTTTTCTTCTTTTGCTCTGTTTTTCTGTCCCGGATCGTACGTCGTGAGCTATTAAAAGGACAACAACCTTACTCGCGGTACATTAGAGGACCCTACAATGCGTCGATATCACGTCTTGCGAGGATGCTGCGTTGTTGAAGCGGATGGGTTGTCGTTAAGCCCATTGGGCCTTTTGAATGGGCCATATCTCTAGGCTGGGACTGTGAACCGTTAACACATAAAGGAATTGTGCCCTCAACATGACGGGTGCGATCATACCAGCACTAATGCACCGGATCCCAACAGAACTCCTAAGTTAAGCGTGCTTGGGCGAGAGTAGTACTATGATGGGTGATCCCCTGGGAAGTCCTCGTGTTGCACCCCCCTTTTCAATTTTTGTTGCTCCGGTTAGGGTTGCCAAGATACTTTACCCACCACATTTCTATTATCGAATCCCACGGCACCTTGGACAAGACAACTACTCTTCACGTGGTGGCTGGGCCCGCAAACCGAGGGCGTAGGGCTTGTGACCAGGTCTCCGTCGCTCCGGTGCCCATAACTTTTGATCCGTAAGGAGTTACGAGGCGCACAGCATACCGTTGGAAAGCTCTCTGAGAGCTCTACGACGGGGGCAGCTAGCTAGCTCGCTGTGCCCTTTTCGGAGCTCAAAACTGAACGTTTTCATCAGTTTCGGGCCACTTTTCTTCTTTTGCTCTGTTTTTCTGTCCCGGATCGTACGTCGTGAGCTGTTAAAAGGACGACAACCTTACTCGCGGCACATTAGAGGACCCTACAATGCGTCGATATCACGTCTTGCGAGGATGCTGCGTTGTTGAAGCGGATGGGTTGTCGTTAAGCCAATTGGGCCTTTTGAATGGGCCATATCTCTAGGCTGGGACTGTGAACAGTTAACACATAAAGGAATTGTGCCCTCAACATGACGGGTGCGATCATACCAGCACTAATGCACCGGATCCCATCAGAACTCCGAAGTTAAGCGTGCTTGGGCGAGAGTAGTACTAGGATGGGTGACCCCCTGGGAAGTCCTCGTGTTGTACCCCCCTTTTCAATTTTTTTTGCTCCGGTTAGGGTTGCCAAGATACTTTACCTACCACATTTCTATTATCGAATCACATGGCACCTTGGGCAAGACAACTTCTCTTCACGTGGAGGCTGGGCCCGCAAACCGAGGGCGTAGGGCTTGTGACCAGGTCTCCGTCAATCCGGTGCCCATAACTTTTGATCCGTAAGGAGTTACGAGGCGCACAGCATACCGTTGGAAAGCTCTCTGAGAGCTCTACGACGGGGGCAGCCAGCTAGCTCGCTGTGCCCTTTTCGGAGCTCAAAATCGAACGTTTTCATCAGTTTCGGGCCAGTTTTCTTCTTTTGCTCTGTTTTTCCACCCCGGATTGTACGTCGTGAGCTGTTAAAAGGACGGCAACCTTACTCGCGGCACATTAGAGGACCCTACATTGCGTCGATATCACATCTTGCGAGGATGCTGCGTTGTTGAAGCGGATGGGTTGTCGTTAAGCCCATTGGTCCTTTTGAATGGGCCATATCTCTAGGCTGGGACTGTGAACCGTTAACACATAAAGGAATTGTGCCCTCAACATGACGGGTGCGATCATACCAGCACTAATGCACCAGATCCCATCAGAACTCCTAAGTTAAGCGTGCTTGGGCGAGAGTAGTACAAGGATGGGTGACCTCTTGGGAAGTCCTCGTGTTGCACCCCCCTTTTCAATTTTTTTTGCTCCGGTTATGGTTGCCAAGATACTTTACCCACCACATTTCTATTATCGAATCCCACGGCACCTTGGACAAGACAACCTTTCTTCACATGGAGGCTGGGCCCGCAAACCGAGGGCGTAGGGCTTGTGACCAGGTCTCCGTCGCTTCGGTGCCCATAACTTTTGATCCGTAAGGAGTTACGAGGCGCACAGCATACCGTTGGAAAGCTCTCTGAGAGCTCTACGACGGGGCTGCAAGCTAGCACGTTGTGCCCTTTTCGGAGCTCAAAATCGAACGTTTTCATCAGTTTCGGGCCACTTTTCTTCTTTTGCTCTATTTTTCCGTCCCGGATCGTACGTCGTGAGCTGTTAAAAGGACGACAACCTTACTCGCGGCACATTAGAGGACCCTACAATGCGTCGATATCACGTCTTGCGAGGATGCTGCGTTGTTGAAGCGGATGGGTTGTTGTTAAGCCTATTGGGCCTTTTGAATGGGCCATATCTCTAGGCTGGGACTGTGAACCGTTAACACATAAAGGAATTGTGCCCTCAACATGACGGGTGCGATCATACCAGCACTAATGCACCCGATCCCATCAGAACTCCGAAGTTAAGCGTGCTTGGGCGAGAGTAGTACTAGGATGGGTGACCCCCTGGGAAGTCCTCGTGTTGCACCCCCCTTTTCAATTTTTTTTGCTCCGGTTAGGGTTGCCAAGACACTTTACCTACCACATTTCTATTATCGAATCACATGGCACCTTGGGCAAGACAACTTCTCTTCACGTGGAGGCTGGGCCCGCAAACCGAGGGCGTAGGGCTTGTGACCAGGTCTCCGTCAATCCGGTGCCCATAACTTTTGATCCGTAAGGAGTTACGAGGCGCACAGCATACCGTTGGAAAGCTCTCTGAGAGCTCTACGACGGGAGCAGCCAGCTAGCTCGATGTGCCCTTTTCGGAGCTCAAAATCGAACGTTTTCATCAGTTTCGGGCCAGTTTTCTTCTTTTGCTCTGTTTTTCCACCCCGGATTGTACGTCGTGAGCTGTTAAAATGACGACAACCTTACTCGCGGCACATTAGAGGACCCTACAATGCGTCGGTATCACGTCTTGCGAGGATGCTGCGTTGTTGAAGCGGATGGGTTGTCGTTAAGCCCATTGGTCCTTTTGAATGGGCCATATCTCTAGGCTGGGACTGTGAACCGTTAACACATAAAGGAATTGTGCCCTCAACATGACGGGTGCGATCATACCAGCACTAATGCACCGGATCCCATCAGAACTCCGAAGTTAAGCGTACTTGGGCGAGAGTAGTACTAAGATGGGTGACCCCCTGCGAAGTCCTCGTGTTGCACCCCCCTTTTCAATTTTTTTTGCTCCGGTTAGGGTTGCCAAGATACTTTACCCACCACATTTCTATTATCGAATCCCACGGCACCTTGGGCAAGACAACTTCTCTTCACGTGGAGGATGGGCCCGTAAACCGAGGGCGTAGGGCTTGTGACCAGGTCTCCGTCGCTCTGGTGCCAATAACTTTTGATCCGTAAGGAGTTACGCGGCGCACAGCATACCGTTGGAAAGCTCTCCGAGAGCACTACGACGGCGGCAGCCAGCTAGCTCACTTTGCCCTTTTCGGAGCTCAAAATCGAACGTTTTCATCTGTTTCGAGCCACTTTTCTTCTTTTGCTCTGTTTTTCCGTCCCGGATCGTACGTCGTGAGCTGTTAAAAGGACGACAACCTTACTCGCGGCCCATTAGAGGACCCTACAATGCGTCGATATCACGTCTTGCGAGGATGCTGCATTGTTGAAGCGGATGGGTTGCTGTTAAGCCCATTGGGCCTTTTGAATGGGCCATATCTCTAGGCTGGGACTGTGAACCGTTAACACATAAAGGAATTGTGCCCTCAACATGACGGGTGCGATCATACCAGCACTAATGCACCCGATCCCATTAGAACTCCGAAGTTAAGCGTGCTTGGGCGAGAGTAGTACTAGGATGGGTGACCCCCTGGGAAGTCCTCGTGTTGCACCCCCCTTTTCAATTTTTTTTGCTCCGGTTAGGGTTGCCAAGATACTTTACCTACCACATTTCTATTATCAAATCACATGGCACCTTGGGCAAGACAACTTCTCTTCACGTGGAGGCTGGGCCCGCAAACCGAGGGCGTAGGGCTTGTGACCAGGTCTCCGTCAATCCGGTGCCCATAACTTTTGATCCGTAAGGAGTTACGAGGCGCACAGCATACCGTTGGAAAGCTCTCTGAGAGCTCTACGACGGGGGCAGCCAGCTAGCTCGCTGTGCCCTTTTCGGAGCTCAAAATCGAACGTTTTCATCAGTTTCGGGCCAGTTTTCTTCTTTTGCTCTGTTTTTCCACCCCGGATTGTACGTCGTGAGCTGTTAAAAGGACGGCAACCTTACTCGCGGCACATTAGAGGACCCTACATTGCGTCGATATCACATCTTGCGAGGATGCTGCGTTGTTGAAGCGGATGGGTTGTCGTTAAGCCCATTGGTCCTTTTGAATGGGCCATATCTCTAGGCTGGGACTGTGAACCGTTAACACATAAAGGAATTGTGCCCTCAACATGACGGGTGCGATCATACCAGCACTAATGCACCAGATCCCATCAGAACTCCTAAGTTAAGCGTGCTTGGGCGAGAGTAGTACTAGGATGGGTGACCTCTTGGGAAGTCCTCGTGTTGCACCCCCCTTTTCAATTTTTTTTGCTCCGGTTATGGTTGCCAAGATACTTTACCCACCACATTTCTATTATCGAATCCCACGGCACCTTGGACAAGACAACCTTTCTTCACATGGAGGCTGGGCCCGCAAACCGAGGGCGTAGGGCTTGTGACCAGGTCTCCGTCGCTTCGGTGCCCATAACTTTTGATCCGTAAGGAGTTACGAGGCGCACAGCATACCGTTGGAAAGCTCTCTGAGAGCTCTACGACGGGGCTGCAAGCTAGCACGTTGTGCCCTTTTCGGAGCTCAAAATCGAACGTTTTCATCAGTTTCGGGCCACTTTTCTTCTTTTGCTCTATTTTTCCGTCCCGGATCGTACGTAGTGAGCTGTTAAAAGGACGACAACCTTACTCGCGGCACATTAGAGGACCCTACAATGCGTCGATATCACGTCTTGCGAGGATGCTGCGTTGTTGAAGCGGATGGGTTGTTGTTAAGCCTATTGGGCCTTTTGAATGGGCCATATCTCTAGGCTGGGACTGTGAACCGTTAACACATAAAGGAATTGTGCCCTCAACATGACGGGTGCGATCATACCAGCACTAATGCACCCGATCCCATCAGAACTCCGAAGTTAAGCGTGCTTGGGCGAGAGTAGTACTAGGATGGGTGACCCCCTGGGAAGTCCTCGTGTTGCACCCCCCTTTTCAATTTTTTTTGCTCCGGTTAGGGTTGCCAAGACACTTTACCTACCACATTTCTATTATCGAATCACATGGCACCTTGGGCAAGACAACTTCTCTTCACGTGGAGGCTGGGCCCGCAAACCGAGGGCGTAGGGCTTGTGACCAGGTCTCCGTCAATCCGGTGCCCATAACTTTTGATCCGTAAGGAGTTACGAGGCGCACAGCATACCATTGGAAAGCTCTCTGAGAGCTCTCCGACGGGAGCAGCCAGCTACCTCGATGTGCCCTTTTCGGAGCTCAAAATCGAACGTTTTCATCAGTTTCGGGCCAGTTTTCTTCTTTTGCTCTGTTTTTCCACCCCGGATTGTACGTCGTGAGCTGTTAAAATGACGACAACCTTACTCGCGGCACATTAGAGGACCCTACAATGCGTCGGTATCACGTCTTGCGAGGATGCTGCGTTGTTGAAGCGGATGGGTTGTCGTTAAGCCAATTGGGCCTTTTGAATGGGCCATATCTCTAGGCTGGGACTGTGAACAGTTAACACATAAAGGAATTGTGCCCTCAACATGACGGGTGTGATCATACCAGCACTAATGCACCGGATCCCATCAGAACTCCGAAGTTAAGCGTGCTTGGGCTAGAGTAGTACTAGGATGGGTGACCCCCTGCGAAGTCCTCGTGTTGCACCCCCCTTTTCAATTTTTTTTGCTCCGGTTAGGGTTGCCAAGATACTTTACCCACCACATTTCTATTATCGAATCCCACGGCACCTTGGGCAAGACAACTTCTCTTCACGTGGAGGATGGGCCCGTAAACCGAGGGCGTAGGGCTTGTGACCAGGTCTCCGTCGCTCTGGTGCCCATAACTTTTGATCCGTAAGGAGTTACGAGGTGCACAACATACCGTTGGAAAGCTCTCTGAGAGCTCTACGACGGGGGCAGCCAGCTAGCTCGCTTTGCCCTTTTCGGAGCTCAAAATCGAACAGTTTCATCAGTTTCGGGCCACTTTTCTTCTTTTGCTATGTTTTTCCGTCCCGGATCGTACGTCGTGAGCTGTTAAAAGGACGACAACCTTACTCGCGGCCCATTAGAGGACCCTACAATGCGTCGATATCACGTCTTGCGAGGATGCTGCATTGTTGAAGCGGATGGGTTGCTGTTAAGCCCATTGGGCCTTTTGAATGGGCCATATCTCTAGGCTGGGACTGTGAACCGTTAACACATAAAGGAATTGTGCCCTCAACATGACGGGTGCGATCATACCAGCACTAATGCACCCGATCCCATCAGAACTCCGAAGTTAAGCGTGCTTGGGCGAGAGTAGTACTAGGATGGGTGACCCCCTGGGAAGTCCTCGTGTTGCACCCCCCTTTTCAATTTTTTTTGCTCCGGTTAGGGTTGCCAAGATACTTTACCCACCACATTTCTATTATCGAATCACATGGCACCTTGGGCAAGACAACTTCTCTTCACGTGGAGGCTGGGCCCGCAAACTGAGGGCGTAGGGCTTGTGACCAGGTCTCCGTCGCTTCGGTGCCCATAACTTTTGATCCGTAAGGAGTTACGAGGCGCACAGCATACCGTTGGAAAGCTCTCTGAGAGCTCTACGACGGGGGCAGCAAGCTAGCTCGCTTTGCCCATTTTAGAGCTCAAAATCGAACGTTTTCATCAGTTTCGGGCCACTTTTCTTCTTTTGCTCTGTTTTTCCTTCCCGGATCGTATGTCGTGAGCTGTTAAAAGGACGACAACCTTACTCGCGGCACATTAGAGGACCCTACAATGCATCGATATCACGTCTTGCGAGGATGCTGCGTTGTTGAAGGGGATGGGTTGTCGTTAAGCCAATTTGGCCTTTTGAATGGGCCATATCTCTAGGCTGGGACTGTGAACCGTTAACACATAAAGGAATTGTGCCCTCAACATGACGGGTGCGATCATACCAGCACTAATGCACCGGATCCCATCAGAACTCCTAAGTTAAGCGTGCTTGGGCGAGAGTAGTACTAGGATGGGTGACCCCCTAGGAAGTTCTCGTGTTGCACCCCCCTTTTCAATTTTTTTTGCTCCGGCTAGGGTTGCCAAGATACTTTACCCACCACATTTCTATTATCGAATCCCACGGCACCTTGGACAAGACAACTTCTCTTCACGTGGAGGCTGGGCCCGCAAACCGAGGGCGTAGGGCTTGTGACCAGGTCTCCGTCGCTCCGGTGCCCATAACTTTTGATCCGTAAGGAGTTATGAGGTGCACAGCATACCGTTGGAAAGCTCTCTGAGAGCTCTACGACGGGGGCAGCAAGCTAGCTTGCTGTACCTTTTTCGGAGCTCAAAATCGAATGTTTTCATCAGTTTCAGGCCACTTTTCTTCTTTTGCTCTGTTTTTCCATCCCGAATCGTACGTCGTGAGCTATTAAAAGGACGACAACCTTACTCGCGGCACATTAGAGGACCCTACAATGCGTCGATATCACGTCTTGCGAGGTTGCTGCGTTGTTGAAGCGGATGGGTTGTCGTTAAGCCCATTGGGCCTTTTGAATGGGCCATATCTCTAGGCTGGGACTGTGAACCGTTAATACATAAAGGAATTGTGCCCTCAACATGACGGGTGCGATCATACCAGCACTAATGCACCGGATCCTATCAGAACTCCGAAGTTAAGCGTGCTTGGGCGAGAGTAATACTAGGATGGGTGACCCCCTGCGAAGTCCTCGTGTTGCACCCCCCTTTTCAATTTTTTTTGCTCCGGTTAGGGTTGCCAAGATACTTTACCCACCACATTTCTATTATCGAATCCCACGGCACCTTGGACAAGACAACTTCTCTTCACGTGGAGGCTGGGCCCGCAAACCGAGGGCGTAGGGCTTGTGACCAGGTCTCCGTCGCTCCGGTGCCCATAACTTTTGATCCGTAAGGAGTTACGAGGCGCACAACATACCGTTGGAAAGCTCTCTGAGAGCTCTACGACGAGGCAGCAAGCAGGCTTGCTGTGCCCTTTTCGGAGCTCAAAATCGAACGTTTTCATCAGTTTCGGGCCACTTTCCTTCTTTTGCTCTGTTTTTCCGTCCCGGATCGTATGTCGTGAGCTGTTAAAAGGACGACAACCTTACTCGCGGCACATTAGAGGACCCTACAATGCATCGACATCACGTCTTGCGAGGATGCTGCGTTGTTGAAGCGGATGGGTTGTCGTTATGCCCATTGGGCCTTTTGAATGGGCCATATCTCTAGGCTGGGACTGTGAACCGTTAACACATAAAGGAATTGTGCCCTCAACATGACGGGTGCGATCATACCAGCACTAATGCACCAGTTCCCATCAGAACTCCGAAGTTAAGCGTGCTTGGGCGAGAGTTGTACTAGTATGGGTGACCCCCTGGGAAGTCCTCGTGTTGCACCCCCCTTTTCAATTTTTTTTGCTCCGGTTAGGGTTGCCAAGATACTTTACCCACCTAATTTCTATTATCGAATCCCACGGCACCTTGGGCAAGACAACTTCTCGTCACGTAGAGGATGGGCCCGCAAACCGAGGGCGTAGGGCTTGTGACCAGGTCTCCGTCGCTCCGGTGCCCATAAGTTTTGATCCGTAAGGAGTTACGAGGCGCACAGCATACCGTTGGAAAGCTCTCTGAGAGCTCTACGACGGGGGCAGCTAACTAGCTTACTGTGCCCTTTTCGGAGCTCAAAATCGAACGTTTTCATCAGTTTTGGGCCACTTTTCTTCTTTTGCTCTCTTTTTCCGTCCCGGATCGTACGTCGTGAGCTATTAAAAGGAGGACAACCTTACTCGCGGCACATTAGAGGACCCTACAATGCGTCGATATCACGTCCTGCGAGGATGCTGCGTTGTTGAAGCGAATGGGTTGTCGTTAAGCCCATTGGGCCTTTTGAATGGGCCATATCTCTAGGCTGGGACTGTGAACCGTTAACACATAAAGGAATT
Source organism: Ehretia macrophylla (assembly GCA_037974665.1). Taxonomy (NCBI): domain Eukaryota; kingdom Viridiplantae; phylum Streptophyta; class Magnoliopsida; order Boraginales; family Ehretiaceae; genus Ehretia; species Ehretia macrophylla. Next base: position 2,584,647 of record CM075780.1, read on the forward strand.
GTGCCCTCAACATGACGGGTGCGATCATACCAGCACTAATGCACCGGATCCCATCAGAACTCCGAAGTTAAGCGTGCTTGGGCGAGAGTAGTACTAGGATGGGTGACCCCCTGGGAAGTCCTCGTGTTGCACCCCCCTTTTCAATTTTTTTTGCTCCGGTTAGGGTTGCCAAGATACTTTACCCACCACATTTCTATTATCGAATCCCACGGCACCTTGGGCAAGACAACTTCTCTTCACGTGGAGGCTGGGCCCGCAAACCGAGGGCGTAGGGCTTGTGACCAGGTCTCCGTCGCTCCGGTGCCTATAACTTTTGATCTGTAAGGAGTTACGAGGCGCACAGCATACCGTTGGAAAGCACTCTGAGAGCTTTACGACGGGGGCAGCCAGCTAGCTCGCTGTGCCCTTTTCGGAGCTCAAAATCGAACGTTTTCATCAGTTTCGGGCCACTTTTCTTCTTTTGCTCTGTTTTTACATCCCGGATCGTACGTCGTGAGCTGTTAAAAGGATGACAACCTTACTCGCGGCACATTAGAGGACCCTACAATGCGTCGATATCACGTCTTGCGAGGATGCTGCGTTGTTGAAATGGATGGGTTGTCGTTAAGCCCATTGGGCCTTTTGAATGGGCCATATCTATAGGCTGCGACTGTGAACCGTTAACACATAAAAGAATTGTGCCCTCAACATGACGGGTGCGATCATACCAGCACTAATGCACCGGATCCCATCAGAACTCCGAATTTAAGCGTGCTTGGGCGAGAGTAGTACTAGGATGGGTGACCCCCTGGGAAGTCCTCGTGTTGCACCCCCCTTTTCAATTTTTTTTGCTCCGGTTAGGGTTGCCAAGATACTTTACCCACCACATTTCTATTATCGAATCCCACGGCACCTTGGGCAAGACAACTTATCTTCACGTGGAGGCTGGGCCCGCAAACCGAGGGCGTAGGGCTTGTGACCAGGTCTCCGTCGCTCCGGTGCCTATAACTTTTGATCTGTAAGGAGTTACGAGGCGCACAGCATACCATTGGAAAGCACTCTGAGAGCTTTACGATGGGGGCAGCCAGCTAGCTCGCTGTGCCCTTTTCGGAGCTCAAAATCGAACGTTTTCATCAGTTTCGGGCCACTTTTCTACTTTTGCTTTCTTTTTCCGTCCCGGATCGTACGTCGTGAGCTATTAAAAGGAGGACAACCTTACTCGCGGCACATTAGAGGACCCTACAATGCGTCGATATCACGTCTTGCGAGGATGCTGCGTTGTTTAAGCGAATGGGTTGTCGTTAAGCCCATTGGGCCTTTTGAATGGGCCATATCTCTAGGCTGGGACTGTGAACCGTTAACACATAAAGGAATTGTGCCCTCAACATGACGGGTGCGATCATACCAGCACTAATGCACCGGATCCCATCAGAACTCCGAAGTTAAGCGTGCTTGGGCGAGAGTAGTACTAGGATGGGTGACCCCCTGCGAAGTCCTCGTGTGGCACCCCCCTTTTCAATTTTTTTTGCTCCGGTTAGGGTTGCCAAGATACTTTATCCACCAAATTTCTATTATTGAATCCCACGGCACCTTGGGCAAGACAACTTCTCTTCACGTGGAGGCTGGGCCCGCAAATCGAGGGCGTAGGGCTTGTGACCAGGTCTCCGTCGCTCCGGTGCCCATAATTTTGATCCGTAAGGAGTTACGAGGCGCACAGCATACCGTTGCAAAGCTCTCTGAGAGCTCTACGACGGAGGCAGCAAGCTAGCTCGCTGTGCCCTTTTCGGAGCTCAAAATCGAACGTTTTCATCAGTTTTGGGCCACTTTTCTTCTTTTGCTCTCTTTTTCCGTCCCGGATCGTACGTCGTGAGCTATTAAAAGGAGGACAACCTTACTCGCGGCACATTAGAGGACCCTACAATGCGTCGATATCACGTCCTGCGAGGATGCTGCGTTGTTGAAGCGAATGGGTTGTCGTTAAGCCCATTGGGCCTTTTGAATGGGCCATATCTCTAGGCTGGGACTGTGAACCGTTAACACATAAAGGAATTGTGCCCTCAACATGACGGGTGCGATCATACCAGCACTAATGCACCGGATCCCATCAGAACTCCGAAGTTAAGCGTGCTTGGGCGAGAGTAGTACTAGGATGGGTGACCCCCTGCGAAGTCCTCGTGTTGCACCCCCCTTTTGAATTTTTTTTTGCTCCGGTTAGGGTTGCCAAGATACTTTATCCACCAAATTTCTATTATTGAATCCCACGGCACATTGGGCAAGACAACTTCTCTTCACGTGGAGGCTGGGCCCGCAAACCGAGGGCGTAGGGCTTGTGACCAGGTCTCCGTCGCTCTGGTGCCCATAATTTTGATCCGTAAGGAGTTACGAGGCACACAACATACCGTTGCAAAGCTCTCTGAGAGCTCTACGACGGGGGAAGCTAGCTAGCTCGCTGTGCCCTTTTCGGAGCTCAAAATCGAACGTTTTCATCAGTTTTGGGCCACTTTTCTTCTTTTACTCTATTTTTCCGTCCCGGATCGTACGTCGTGAGCTTTTAAAAGGACGACAACCTTACTCGTGGCACATTAGAGGACCCTACAATGCGTCGATATCACGTCTTGCGAGGATGCTACGTTGTTGAAGCGGATGGGTTGTCGTTAATCCCATTGGGCCTTTTGAATGGGCCATATCTCTAGGCTGGGACTGTGAACCTTTAAAACATAAAGGAATTGTGCCCTCAACATGACGGGTGCGATCATACCAGCACTAATGCACCGGATCCCATCAGAACTCCGAAGTTAAGCGTGCTTGGGCGAGAGTAGTACTAGGATGGGTGACCCCCTGGGAAGTCCTCGTGTTGCACCCACCTTTTCAATTTTTTTTGCTCTGGTTAGGGTTGCCAAGATACTTTACCCACCACATTTCTATTATCAAATCCCACGGCACCTTGGGCAAGACAACTTCTCTTCACGTGGAGGCTGGGCCCACAAACCGGTGCCCATAACTTTTGATCCGTAAGGAGTTACGAGGCGCACGGCATACCGTTGGAAAGCTCTCTGAGAGCTCTACGACGGGGGCAGCAAGCTTGCTTGCTGTGCCCTTTTCGGAGCTCCAAATCGAACGTTTTCATCAGTTTCGGGCCACTTTTCTTCTTTTGCTCTGTTTTTCCGTCCCGGATCGTACGTCGTGAGCTGTTAAAAGGACGACAACCCTACTCGCGGCACATTAGAGGACCCTACAATACGTCGATATCACGTCTTGCGAGGATGCTGCGTTGTTGAAGCGGATGGGTTGTCGTTAAGCCCATTGGGCCTTTTGGATGGGCCATATCTCTAGGCTGGGACTGTGAACCGTTAACACATAAAGGAATTGTGCCCTCAACATGACGGGTGCGATCATACCAGCACTAATGCACCGGATCCCATCAGAACTCCGAAGTTAAACGTGCTTGGGCGAGAGTAGTACTAGGATGGGTGACCCCCTGGGAAGTGCTCGTGTTGCACCCCCCTTTTCAATTTTTTTTGCTCCGGTTAGGGTTGCCAAGATACTTTGCCCACCATATTTCTATTATCGAATCCCACGGCACCGTGGGCAAGACAACTTCTCTTCACGTGGAGGCTGGGCCCGCAAACCGAGGGCGTAGGGCTTGTGACCAGGTCTCCGTCGCTCCGGTGCCCATAACTTTTGATCCGTAAGGAGTTACGTGGCGCACAGCATACCGTTGGAAAGCTCTCCGAGAGCTCTACGACGGGGGCAGGTAGTTAGCTCGCCGTGCAATTTTCGGAGCTCAAAATCGAATGTTTTCATCAGTTTCGGGCCACTTTTCTTCTTTTGCTCTGTTTTTCCGTCCCGGATCGTACGTCGTGAGCTGTTAAAAGGATGACAACCTTACTCGTGGCACATTAGAGGACCCTATAATGCGTCGATATCACGTCTTGCGAGGAAGCTGCGTTGTTGAAGCGGATGTGTTGTCGTTAAGCCCATTGGGCCTTTTGAATGGGCCATATCTCTAGGCTTGGACTGTAAACCGTTAACACATAAAGGAATTGTGCCCTCAACATGACGGGTGCGATCATACCAGCACTAATGCACCGGATCCCATCAGAACTCCGAAGTTAAGCGTGCTTGGGCGAGAATAGTACTAGGATTGGTGACCCCCTCGGAAGTCCCCGTGTTGAACCCCCCTTTTCAATTTTTTTTGCTCCGGTTAGGGTTGCCAAGATTCTTTACCCACCATATTTCTATTATCGAATCCCACGGCACCTTGGGCAAGACAACTTCTCTTCACGTGGAGGCTGGGCCCGCAAACCGAGGGCGTAGGGCTTGTGACCAGGTCTCCGTCGCTCCGGTGCGTATAACTTTTGATCCGTAAGGAGTTACGAGGCGCACAGCATACCGTTGGAAAGCTCTGTGAGAGCTCTACGACGGGGGCAGCAAGCTAGCTCGCTTTGCCCTTTCCGGAGCTCTAAATCGAACGTTTTCATCAGTTTCGGGCCACTTTTCTTCTTTTGCTCTATTTTTCCGTCCCGGATCGTACGTCGTGAGCTTTTAAAAGGACGACAACCTTACTCGCGGCACATTAGAGGACCCTACAATGCGTCGATATCATGTCTTGCGAGGATGCTACGTTGTTGAAGCGGATTGGTTGTCGTTAATCCCATTGGGCCTTTTGAATGGGCCATATCTCTAGGCTGGGACTGTGAACCGTTAACACATAAAGGAATTGTGCCCTCAACATGACGGGTGCGATCATACCAGCACTAATGCACCGGATCCCATCAGAACTCCGAAGTTATGCGTGCTTGGGCGAGAGTAGTACTAGGATGGGTTACCCCCTGGGAAGTCCTCGTGTTGCACCCCCCTTTTCAATTTTTTTTGCTCCGGTTAGGGTTCCCAAGATACTTTACCCACCACATTTCTATTATCGAATCACACGGCACCTTGGGCAAGAAAACTTCTCTTCACGTGGAGGCTGGGCCCGCAAACCGGGGGCGTAGGGCTTGTGACCAGGTCTCCGTCGCTCCGGTGCCCATAACTTTTGATCCGTAAGGAGTTACGAGGCGCACAGCATACCGTTGGAAAGCTCTCTGAGAGCTCTACGACGGGGGCATCCAGCTAGCTTGCTGTGCCATTTTCGGAGCTCAAAATCGAATGTTTTCATCAGTTTCGTGATACTTTTCTTCTTTTGCACTGTTTTTTCGTCCCGGATCGTACGTTGTGAGCTGTTAAAAGGACGACAACCTTACTCGCGGCACATTAGAGGGCCCTACAATGCGTCGATATCACGTCTTGCGAGGATGCTGCGTTGTTGAAGCGGATGGGTTGTCGTTAAGCCCATTGGGCCTTTTGAATGGGCCATATCTCTAGGCTGGGACTGTGAACCGTTAACACATAAAGGAATTGTGCCCTCAACATGACGGGTGCGATCATACCAGCACTAATGCACCGGATCCCATCAGAACTCCGATGTTAAACGTGCTTGGGCGAGAGTAGTACTAGGATGGGTGACCCCCTGGGAAGTCCTCGTGTTGCACCCCCCTTTTCAATTTTTTTTGCTCCGGTTAGGGTTGCCAAGATACTTTACCCACCACATTTCTATTATCGAATCCCACGGCACCTTGGGCAAGACAACTTCTCTTCACGTGGAGGTTGGGCCCGCAAACTGAGGGCGTAGGGCTTATGACCAGGTCTCCGTCGCTCCGGTACCCATAACTTTTGATCCGCATGGAGTTACGAGGCGCACAGCATACCGTTGGAAAGCTCTTTGAGAGCTCTACGATGGGGGCAGCTAGCTTGCTCGCTGTGCCCTTTTCGGAGCTCAAAATCGAATGTTTTCATCAGTTTCGGGCCACTTTTCTTCTTTGGCTCTGTTTTTTCGTCCCGAATCGTACGTCGTGAGCTGTTAAAAGGACGACAACCTTACTCGCGGCACATTAGAGTACCCTAAAATGCGTCGATAACACGTCTTGCGAGGATGCTGCGTTGTTGAAGCGGATGGGTTGTCGTTAAGCCCATTGGGCCTTTTGAATGGGCCATATCTCTAGGCTGGGACTGTGAACCGTTAACACATAAAGGAATTGTGCCCTCAACATGGCGGGTGCGATCATACCAGCACTAATGCACCGGATCCCATCAGAACTCCGAAGTTAAGCGTGCTTGGACGAGAGTAGTACTAGGATAGGTGACCCCCTGGGAAGTCCTCGTGTTGCACCCCCCTTTTCAATTTTTTTTGCTCCGGTTAGGGTTGCCAAGATACTTTACCCACCACATTTCTATTATCGAATCCCACGGCACCTTGGGCAAGACAACTTCTCTTCACGTGGAGGCTGGGCCCGCAAACCGAGGGCGTAGGGCTTGTGACCAGGTCTCCATCGCTCCGGTGCCCATAACTTTTGATCCGTAAGGAGTTACGAGGCGCACAGTATACCGTTGGAAAGCTCTCTGAGAGCTCTACGATGGGGGCAGCTAGCTAGCTCGCTGTGCCCTTTTCGGAGCTCAAAATCGAACATTTTCATTAGTTTCGGGCCACTTTTCTTCTTTTGCTCTGTTTTTCCGTCCCGGATGGTACGTCGTGAGCTGTTAAAAGGACGACAACCTTACTCGCGGCACATTAGAGGACCCTACAATGCGTCGATATCACGTCTTGCGAGGATGCTGCGTTGTTGAAGCGGATGGGTTGTCGTTAAGCCCATTGGGCCTTTTGAATGGGCCATATCTCTCGGCTGGGACTGTGAACCGTTAACACATAAAGGAATTGTACCCTCAACATGGCGGGTGCGATCATACCAGCACTAATGCACCGGATCCCATCAGAACTCCGAAGTTAAGCGTGCTTGGGCGAGAGTAGTAGTAGGATGGGTGACCCTCTTGGAAGTCCTCGTGTTGCACCCCCCTTTTCAATTTTTTTTGCTCCGGTTAGGGTTGCCAAGATACTTTACCCACCACATTTCTATTATCGAATACCACGGCACATTGGGCAAGACAACTTCTCTTCACATGGAGGCTGGGCCCGCAAACCGGTGCCCATAAATTTTGATCCGTAAGGAGTTACGATGCGCACAGCATACCGTTGGAAAGCTCTCTGAGAGCTCTACGACGGGGGCAGCTAGCTAGCACGCTGTGCCCTTTTCGGTGCTCAAAATCGAACATTTTCATTAGTTTCGGGCTACTTTTCTTCTTTTGCTCAGTTTTTCCGTCCCGGATCGTACGTCGTGAGCTGTTAAAAGGACGACAACCTTACTCGCGGCACATTAGAGGACCCTACAATGCGTCGATATCACGTCTTGCGAGGATGCTGCGTTGTTGAAGCGGATGGGTTGTCGTTAAGCCCATTTGGCCTTTTGAATGGGCCATATCTCTAGGCTGGGACTGTGAACCGTTAACACATAAAGGAATTGTGCCCTCAACATGACGGGTGCGATCATACCAGCACTAATGCACCGGATCCCATCAGAACTCCGAAGTTAAGCGTGCTTGGGCGAGAGTAGTACTAGGATGGGTGACCCCCTGGGTAGTCCTCGTGTTGCACCCCCCTTTTCAATTTTTTTTGCTCCGGTTAGGGTTGCCAAGATACTTTACCCACCACATTTCTATTATCGAATCCCACGGCACCTTGGGCAAGACAACTTCTCTTCACGTGGAGGCTGGGCCCGCAAACCGAGGGCGTAGGGCTTGTGACCAGGTCTCCGTCGCTCCGGTGCCCATAACTTTTGATCCGTAAGGAGTTACGAGTCGCACAGCATACCGTTGGAAAGCTCTCTGAGAGCTGTACGACGGGGGCAGCAAGGTAGCTCGCTGTGCCCTTTTCGGAGCTCAAAATCGAACAATTTCATTAGTTTCGGGACACTTTTCTTCTTTTGCTCTGTTTTTCCGTCCCGGATCGTACGTCGTGTGCTGTTAAAAGGACGACAACCTTACTCGCGGCACATTAGAGGACCCTACAATGCATCAATATCACGTCTTGCGAGGATGCTTCGTTGTTGAAGCGGATGGGTTGTCGTTAAGCCCATTGGGCCTTTTGAATGCGCCATATCTCTAGGCTGGGACTGTGAACCGTTAACACATAAAGGAATTGTGCCCTCAACATGACGGGTGCGATCATACCAGCACTAATGCACCAGATCCCATCAGAACTCCGAAGTTAAGCGTGCTTGGGCGAGAGTAGTACTAGGATGGGTGACCCCCTGGGAAGTCCTCGTGTTGCACCCCCCTTTTCAATTTTTTTTGCTCCGGTTAGGGTTGCCAAGATACTTTACCCACCATATTTCTATTATCGAATCCCACGGCACCTTGGGCAAGACAACTTCTCTTCACGTGGAGGCTGGGCCCGCAAACCGAGGGCGTAGGGCTTGTGACCAGGTCTCCGTCGCTCCGGTGCCCATAACTTTTGATCCGTAAGGAGTTACGAGGCGCACAACATACCGTTCGAAAGCTCTCTGAGAGCTCTACAACGAGGGCAGCTAGCTAGCTCACTGTGCCCTTTTCGGAGCTCAAAATCTAACGTTTTCATCAGTTTCGAGCCACTTTTCTTCTTTTGCTCTGTTTTTCCATCCCGGATCGTACGTCGTGAGTTGTTAAAAGGACGACAACCTTACTCGCGGCACATTAGAGGACCCTACAATGCGTCGATATCACGGCTTGCGAGGATGCTGCGTTGTTGAAGCGGATGGGTTGTCGTTAGGCCCTTTGGGCCTTTTGAATGGGCCATATCTCTAGGTTGGGACTGTGAACCGTTAACACATAAAGGAATTGTGCCCTCAACATGACGGGTGCGATCATACCAGCACTAATGCACCGGATCCCATCAGAACTCCGAAGTTAAGCGTGCTTGGGCGAGAGTAGTACTAGGATGGGTGACCCTCTTGGAAGTCCTCGTGTTGCACCCCCCTTTTCAATTTTTTTTGCTCCGGTTAGGGTTGCCAAGATACTTTACCCACCACATTTCTATTATCGAATACCACGGCACATTGGGCAAGAAAACTTCTCTTCACATGGAGGCTGGGCCCGCAAACCGGTGCCCATAAATTTTGATCCGTAAGGAGTTACGAGGCGCACAGCATACCGTTGGAAAGCTCTCAGAGAGCTCTACGACGGGGGCAGCTAGCTAGCACGCTGTGCCCTTTTCGGTGCTCAAAATCGAACATTTTCATTAGTTTCGGGCCACTTTTCTTCTTTTGCTCAGTTTTTCCGTCCCGGATCGTACGTCGTGAGCTGTTAAAAGGACGACAACCTTACTCGCAGCACATTAGAGGACCCTACAATGCGTCGATATCACGTCTTGCGAGGATGCTGCGTTGTTGAAGCGGATGGGTTGTCGTTAAGCCCATTGGGCCTTTTGAATGGGCCATATCTCTAGGCTGGGACTGTGAACCGTTAACACATAAAGGAATTGTGCCCTCAACATGACGGGTGCGATCATACCAGCACTAATGCACCGGATCCCATCAGAACTCCGAAGTTAAGCGTGCTTGGGCGAGAGTAGTACTAGGATGGGTGACCCCCTGGGTAGTCCTGGTGTTGCACCCCCCTTTTCAATTTTTTTTGCTCCGGTTAGGGTTGCCAAGATACTTTACCCACCACATTTCTATTATCGAATCCCACGGCACCTTGGGCAAGACAACTTCTCTTCACGTGGAGGCTGGGCCCGCAAACCGAGGGCGTAGGGCTTGTGACCAGGTCTCCGTCGCTTCGGTGCCCATAACTTTTGATCCGTAAGGAGTTACGAGTCGCACAGCATACCGTTGGAAAGCTCTCTGAGAGCTCTACGACGGGGGCATCAAGGTAGTTTGCTGTGATCTTTTCGGAGCTCAAAATCGAACGTTTTCATTAGTTTCGGGCCACTTTTCTTCTTTTGCTCTGTTTTTCCGTCCCGGATCGTACGTCGTGAGCTGTTAAAAGGACGACAACCTTACTCGCGGCACATTAGAGGACCCTACAATGCGTCAATATCACGTCTTGCGCGGATGCTTCGTTGTTGAAGCGGATGGGTTGTCGTTAAGCCCATTGGGCCTTTTGAATGCGCCATATCTCTAGGCTGGGACTGTGAACCGTTAACACATAAAGGAATTGTGCCCTCAACATGACGGGTGCGATCATACCAGCACTAATGCACCGGATCCCATCAGAACTCCGAAGTTAAGCGTGCTTGGGCGAGAGTAGTACTAGGATGGGTGACCCCCTGGGAAGTCCTCGTGTTGCACCCCCCTTTTCAATTTTTTTTGCTCCGGTTAGGGTTGCCAAGATACTTTACCCACCATATTTCTATTATCGAATCCCACGGCACCTTGGGCAAGACAACTTCTCTTCACGTGGAGGCTGGGCCCGCAAACCGAGGGCGTAGGGCTTGTGACCAGGTCTCCGTCGCTCCGGTGCCCATAACTTTTGATCCGTAAGGAGTTACGAGGCGCACAACATACCGTTCGAAAGCTCTCTGAGAGCTCTACAACGAGGGCAGCTAGCTAGCTCACTGTGCCCTTTTCGGAGTTCAAAATCTAACGTTTTCATCAGTTTCGAGCCACTTTTCTTCTTTTGCTCTGTTTTTCCATCCCGGATCGTACGTCGTGAGTTGTTAAAAGGACGACAACCTTACTCGCGGCACATTAGAGGACCCTACAATGCGTCGATATCACGGCTTGCGAGGATGCTGCGTTGTTGAAGCGGATGGGTTGTCGTTAAGCCCATTGGGCCTTTTGAATGGGCCATATCTCTCGGCTGGGACTGTGAACCGTTAACACATAAAGGAATTGTACCCTCAACATGGCGGGTGCGATCATACCAGCACTAATGCACCGGATCCCATCAGAACTCCGAAGTTAAGCGTGCTTGGGCGAGAGTAGTAGTAGGATGGGTGACCCTCTTGGAAGTCCTCGTGTTGCACCCCCCTTTTCAATTTTTTTTGCTCCGGTTAGGGTTGCCAAGATACTTTACCCACCACATTTCTATTATCGAATACCACGGCACATTGGGCAAGACGACTTCTCTTCACATGGAGGCTGGGCCCGCAAACCGGTGCCCATAAATTTTGATCCGTAAGGAGTTACGATGCGCACAGCATACCGTTGGAAAGCTCTCTGAGAGCTCTACGACGGGGGAAGCTAGCTAGCACGCTGTGCCCTTTTCGGTGCTCAAAATCGAACATTTTCATTAGTTTCGGGCCACTTTTCTTCTTTTGCTCAGTTTTTCCGTCCCGGATCGTACGTCGTGAGCTGTTAAAAGGACGACAACCTTACTCGAGGCACATTAGAGGACCCTACAATGCGTCGATATCACGTCTTGCGAGGATGCTGCGTTGTTGAAGCGGATGGGTTGTCGTTAAGCCCATTGGGCCTTTTGAATGGGCCATATCTCTAGGCTGGGACTGTGAACCGTTAACACATAAAGGAATTGTGCCCTCAACATGACGGGTGCGATCATTCCAGCACTAATGCACCGGATCCCATCAGAACTCCGAAGTTAAGCGTGCTTGGGCGAGAGTAGTACTAGGATGGGTGACCCCCTGGGTAGTCCTCGTGTTGCACCCCACTTTTCAATTTTTTTTGCTCCGGTTAGGGTTGCCAAGATACTTTACCCACCACATTTCTATTATCGAATCCCACGGCACCTTGGGCAAGACAACTTCTCTTCACGTGGAGGCTGGGCCCGCAAACCGAGGGCGTAGGGCTTGTGACCAGGTCTCCGTCGCTCCGGTGCCCATAACTTTTGATCCGTAAGGAGTTACGAGTCGCACAGAATACCGTTGGAAAGCTCTCTGAGAGCTGTACGACGGGGGCAGCAAGGTAGCTCGCTGTGCCCTTTTCGGAGCTCAAAATCGAACAATTTCATTAGTTTCGGGCCACTTTTCTTCTTTTGCTCTATTTTTCCGTCCCGGATCGTACGTCGTGAGCTGTTAAAAGGACGACAACCTTACTCGCGGCACATTAGAGGACCCTACAATGCATCAATATCACGTCTTGCGAGGATGCTTCGTTGTTGAAGCGGATGGGTTGTCGTTAAGCCCATTGGGCCTTTTGAATGCGCCATATCTCTAGGCTGGGACTGTGAACCGTTAACACATAAAGGAATTGTGCCCTCAACATGACGGGTGCGATCATACCAGCACTAATGCACCAGATCCCATCAGAACTCCGAAGTTAAGCGTGCTTGGGCGAGAGTAGTACTAGGATGGGTGACCCCCTGGGAAGTCCTCGTGTTGCACCCCCCTTTTCAATTTTTTTTGCTCCGGTTAGGGTTGCCAAGATACTTTACCCACCATATTTCTATTATCGAATCCCACGGCACCATGGGCAAGACAACTTCTCTTCACGTGGAGGCTGGGCCCGCAAACCGAGGGCGTAGGGCTTGTGACCAGGTCTCCGTCGCTCCGGTGCCCATAACTTTTGATCCGTAAGGAGTTACGAGGCGCACAACATACCGTTCGAAAGCTCTCTGAGAGCTCTACAACGAGGGCAGCTAGCTAGCTCACTGTGCCCTTTTCGGAGCTCAAAATCTAACGTTTTCATCAGTTTCGAGCCACTTTTCTTCTTTTGCTCTGTTTTTCCATCCCGGATCGTACGTCGTGAGTTGTTAAAAGGACGACAACCTTACTCGCGGCACATTAGAGGACCCTACAATGCGTCGATATCACGGCTTGCGAGGATGCTGCGTTGTTGAAGCGGATGGGTTGTCGTTAGGCCCTTTGGGCCTTTTGAATGGGCCATATCTCTAGGCTAGGACTGTGAACCGTTAACATATAAAGGAATTGTGCCCTCAACATGACGGGTGCGATCATACCAGCACTAATGCACCGTTTCCCATCAGAACTCCGAAGTTAAGCGTGCTTGGGCGAGAGTAGTACTAGGATGGGTGACCCCCTGGGAAGTCCTCGTGTTGCACCCCCCTTTTCAATTTTTTTTGCTCCGGTTAGGTTTGCCAAGATACTTTACCCACCACATTTCTATTATCGAATCCCACGGCACCTTGGGCAAGACAACTTCTCTTCACGTGGAGGCTGGGCCCACAAACCGAGGGCGTAGGGCTTGTGACCAGGTCTCCGTCGCTCCGGTGCCCATAACTTTTGATCCGTAAGGAGTTACGAGGCGCACAGCATACCGTTGGAAAGCTCTCTGAGAGCTCTATGACTGGGGCAGCCAGCTAGCTCCCCGTGCCCTTTTCGGAGCTCAAAATCGAACGTTTTCATTAGTTTCGGGCCACTTTTCTTCTTTTGCTCTGTTTGTCCGTCCCGGATCGTACGTCGTGAGATGTTAAAAGGATGACAACCTTACTCGCGGCACATTAGAGGACCCTACAATGCGTCGATATCACGTCTTGCGAGGATGCTTCGTTGCTGAAGCGAATGGGTTGTCGTTAAGCCCATTGGGCCTTTTGAATGGGCCATATCTCTAGGCTGGGACTGTGAACCGTTAACACAAAAAGGAATTGTGCCCTCAACCTGACGGGTGCGATCATACCAGCACTAATGCACTGGATCCCATCAGAACTCCGAAGTTAAGCGTGCTTGGGCGAGAGTAGTACTAGGATGGGTGACCCCCTTGGAAGCCCTCGTGTTGCACCCCCCTTTTCAATTTTTTTTTGCTCCGGTTACGGTTGCCAAGATACTTTACCCACCACATTTCTATTATCGAACACCACGGCACCTTGGGCAAGACAACTTCTCTTCACATGGAGGATGGAACCGCAAACCGGTGCCCATAAATTTTGATCCGTAAGGAGTTACGAGGCGCACAACATACCGTTGGAAAGCTCTCAGAGAGATCTACGACGGGGGCAGCTAGCGAGCTCGCTGTGCCCTTTTCGGAGCTCAAAATCGAACGTTTTCATTAGTTTCGGGCCACTTTTCTTCTTTTGCTCTGTTTGTCCGTCCCGGATCGTACGTCATGAGATGTTAAAAGGGTGACAACCTTACTCGCGGCACATTAGAGGACCCTACAATGCGTTGATATCACGTCTTGCGAGGATGCTGCGTTGTTGAAGCGGATGGGTTGTCGTTAAGCCCATTGGGCCGTTTGAATGGGCCATATCTCTAGGCTGGGACTGTGAACCGTTAACATATAAAGGAATTGTGCCCTCAACATGACGGGTGCGATCATACCAGAACTAATGCACCGGATCCCATCAGAACTCCGAAGTTAAGCGTGCTTGGGCGAGAGTAGTACTAGGATGGGTGACCCCCTGGGAAGTCCTCGTGTTGCACACCCCTTTTCAATTTTTTTTGCTCCGGTTAGGGTTGCCAAGATACTTTACCCACCACATTTCTATTATCGAATCCCACGGCACCTTGGGCAAGACAACTTCCCTTGACATGGAGGCTGTGCCCGGAAACCGAGGGCGTAGGGCTTGTGACCAGGTCTCCGTCGCTCCGGTGCCCATAACTTTTGATCCGTAAGGAGTTACGAGGCGCACAACATACCGTTCAAAAGCTCTCTGAGAGCTCTACAACGAGGGCAGCTAGCTAGCTCACTGTGCCCTTTTCGGAGCTCAAAATCTAACGTTTTCATCAGTTTCGGGCCACTTTTCTTCTTTTGCTTTGTTTTTCCATCCCGGATCATACGTCGTGAGCTGTTAAAAGTACGACAACCTTACTCGCGGCACATTAAAGGACCCTACAATGCGTCGATATCACGTCTTGCGAGGATGCTGCGTTGTTGAAGCGGATGGGTTGTCGTTAGGCCCTTTGGGCCTTTTGAATGGGCCATATCTCTAGGCTGGGACTGTGAACCGTTAACACATAAAGGAATTGTGCCCTCAACATGACGGGTGCGATCATACCAGCACTAATGCACCGGATCCCATCAGAACTCCAAAGTTAAGCGTGCTTGGGCGAGAGTAGTACTAGGATGGGTGACCCCCTGGGAAGTCCTCGTGTTGCACCCCCCTTTTCAATTTTTTTTGCTCCGGTTAGGTTTGCCAAGATACTTTACCCACCACATTTCTATTATCGAATCCCACGGCACCTTGGGCAAGACAACTTCTCTTCACGTGGAGGCTGGGCCCGCAAACCGAGGGCGTAGGGCTTGTGACCAGGTCTCCGTCGCTCCGGTGCCCATAACTTTTGATCCGTAAGGAGTTACGAGGCGCACAGCATACCGTTGGAAAGCTCTCTGAGAGCTCTATGACGGGGGCAGCCAGCTAGCTCCCTGTGCCATTTTCGGAGCTCAAAATCGAACGTTTTCATTAGTTTCGGGCCACTTTTCTTCTTTTGCTCTGTTTGTCCGTCCCGGATCGTACGTTGTGAGATGTTAAAAGGATGACAACCTTACTCGTGGCACATTAGAGGACCCTACAATGCGTCAATATCACGTCTTGCGAGGATACTGCGTTGTTGAAGCGGATGGGTTGTCGTTAAGCCCATTGGGCCTATTGAATGCGCCATATCTCTAGGCTGGGACTGTGAACCGTTAACACATAAAGGAATTGTGCCCTCAACATAACGGGTGTGATCATACCAGCACTAATGCACCGGATCCCATCAGAACTCCGAAGTTAAGCGTGCTTGGGCGAGAGTAGTACTAGGATGGGTGACCCCCTGGGAAGTCCTCGTGTTGCACCCCCCTTTTCTATTTTTTTTGCTCCGGTTAGGGTTGCCAAGATACTTTACCCACCATATTTCTATTATCGAATCCCACGGCACCTTGGGCAAGACAACTTCTCTTCACGTGGAGGCTGGGCCCGCAAACCGAGGGCGTAGGGCTTGTGACCAGGTCTCCGTCGCTCCGGTGCCCATAAATTTTGATCCGTAAGGAGTTACGAGGCGCACAACATACCGTTGGAAAGCTCTCTGAGAGCTCTACAACGGGGGCAGCAAGCTAGCTCACTGTGCCCTTTTCGGAGCTCAAAATCGAACGTTTTCATCAGTTTCGAGCCACTTTTCTTCTTTTGCTCTGTTTTTTCCGTCCCAGATCGTACGTCGTGAGTTGTTAAAAGGACGACAACCTTACTCGCGGCACATTAGAGTACCCTACAATGCGTCGATATCACGGCTTGCGAGGATGCTGCGTTGTTGAAGCGGATGGGTTGTCGTTAGGCCCTTTGGGCCTTTTGAATGGGCCATATCTCTAGGCTGGGATTGTGAACCGTTAACACATAAAGGAATTGTGCCCTCAACATGACGGGTGCGATCATACCAGCACTAATGCACCGGATCCCATCAGAACTCCGAAGTTAAGCGTGCTTGGGCAAGAGTGGTACGAGGATGGGTGACCCCCTGGGAAGTCCTCGTGTTGCACCCCCCTTTTCAATTTTTTTTGCTCCAGTTAGGTTTGCCAAGATACTTTACCCACCACATTTCTATTATCGAATCCCACGGCACCTTGGGCAAGACAACTTCTCTTCACGTGGAGGCTGGGCCCACAAACCGAGGGCGTAGGGCTTGTGACCAGGTCTCCGTCGCTCCGGTGCCCATAACTTTTGATCCATAAGGAGTTACGAGGCGCACAGCATACCGTTGGAAAGCTCTCTGAGAGCTCTATGACGGGGGCTGCCAGCTAGCTCCCCGTGCCCTTTTCGGAGCTCAAAATCGAATGTTTTCATCAGTTTCGAGCCACTTTTCTATTTTTCCTCTGTTTTTCCGTCCCGGATCGTTCGTCGTGAGTTGTTAAAAGGACGACAACCTTACTCGCGGCACATTAGAGGACCCTACAATGCGTCGATATCACGGCTTGCGAGGATGCTGCGTTGTTGAAGCGGATGGGTTGTCGTTAGGCCCTTTGGGCCTTTTGAATGGGCCATATCTCTAGGCTGGGACTGTGAACCGTTAACACATAAAGGAATTGTGCCCTCAACATGACGGGTGCGATCATACCAGCACTAATGCACCGGATCCCATCAGAACTCCGAAGTTAAGCGTGCTTGGGCGAGAGTAGTACTAGGATGGGTGACCCCCTTGGAAGTCCTCGTGTTGCACCCCCCTTTTCAATTTTTTTTTGCTCCGGTTAGGGTTGCCAAGATACTTTACCCACCATATTTCTATTATCGAATACCACGGCACCTTGGGCAAGACAACTTCTCTTCACATGGAGGCTGGGCCCGCAAACCGGTGCCCATAAATTTTGATCCGTAAGGAGTTACGAGGCGCACAACATACCGTTGGAAAGCACTCAGAGAGCTCTACGACGGGGGCAGCTAGCTAGCTCGCTTTGCCCTTTTCGGAGCTCAAAATCGAACGTTTTCATTAGTTTCGCGCCACTTTTCTTCTTTTGCTCTGTTTTTCCGTCCCGGATCGTACGTCGTGAGATGTTAAAAGGGTGACAAACTTACTCGCGGCACATTAGAGGACCCTACAATGCGTCGATATCACGTCTTGCGAGGATGCTGCGTTGTTGAAGCGGATGGGTTGTCGTTAAGCCCATTGGGCCGTTTGAATGGGCCATATCTCTAGGCTGGGACTGTGAACCGTTAACACATAAAGGAATTGTGCCCTCAAGATGACGGGTGCGATCATACCAGCACTAATGCACCAGATCCCATCAGAACTCCGAAGTTAAGCGTGCTTGGGCGAGAGTAGTACTAGGATGGGTGACCCCCTGGGAAGTCCTCGTGTTGCACCCCCCTTTTCAATTTTTTTTGCTCCGGTTAGGGTTGCCAAGATACTTTACCCACCACATTTCTATTATCGAATCCCACGGCACCTTGGGCAAGACAACTTCTCTTCACATGGAGGCTGGGCCCGGAAACCGAGGGCGTAGGGCTTGTTACCAGGTCTCCGTCACTCCGGTGCCCATAACTTTTGATCCGTAAGGAGTTACAAGGCGCCCAGCATACCGTTGGAAAGCTCTCTGAGAGCTCTACGACGGGGGCAGCCAGCTTGCTCGCTGTGCCCTTTTCAGAGCTCAAAATCGAACGTTTTCATCTGTTTCAGGCCACTTTTCTTCTTTTGCTTTGTTTTTCCGTACCGGATCGTACGTCGTGAGCTGTTAAAAGGACGACAACCTTACTCGCGGCACATTAGAGGACCCTACAATGCGTCGATATCACGTCTTGCGAGGATGCTTCGTTGTTGAAGCGGATGGGTTGTCGTTAAGCCCATTGGGCCTTTTGAATGGGCCATATCTCTAGGCTGGGACTGTGAACCGTTAACACATAAAGGAATTGTGCCCTCAACATGACGGGTGCGATCATACCAACACTAATGCACCAGATCCCATCAGAACTTCGAAGTTAAGCGTGCTTGGGCGAGAGTAGTACTAGGATGGGTGACCCCCTGGGAAGTCCTCGTGTTGCACCCCCCTTTTCAATTTTTTTTGCTCCGGTTAGGGTTGCCAAGATACTTTACCCACCATATTTCTATTATCGAATCCCACGGCACCTTGGGCAAGACAACTTCTCTTCACGTGGAGGCTGGGCCCGCAAACCGAGGGCGTAGGGCTTGTGACCAGGTCTCCGTCGCTCCGGTGCCCATAAATTTTGATCCGTAAGGAGTTACGAGGCGCACAACATACCGTTGGAAAGCTCTCTGAGAGCTCTACGACGGAGGCAGCTAGCTAGCTTGCTGTGCCCTTTTCGGAGTTCAAAATCGAACGTTTTCATCAGTTTCGGGCCACTTTTCTTCTTTTGCTCTGTTTTTCCATCCCGGATCGTACGTCGTGAGCTGTTAAAAGGACGACAACCTTACTCGCGGCACATTAGAGGACCCTACAATGCGTCTATATCACGTCTTGCGAGGATGCTGCGTTGTTGAAGCGGATGGGTTGTCGTTAGGCCCATTGGGCCTTTTGAATGGGCCATATCTCTAGGCTGGGACTGTGAACCGTTAACACATAAATGAATTGTGCACTCAACATGACGGGTGCGATCATACCAGCACTAATGCACCGGATCCCATCAGAACTCCGAAGTTAAGCGTGCTTGGGCGAGAGTAGTACTAGGATGGGTGACCCCCTTAGAAGTCCTCGTGTTGCACCCCCCTTTTCAATTTTTTTTGCTCCGGTTAGGGTTGCCAAGATACTTTACCCACCACATTTCTATTATCGAATACCACGGCACCTTGGGCAAGACAACTTCTCTTCACATGGAGGCTGGGCCCGCAAACCGGTGCCCATAAATTTTCATCCGTAAGGAGTTACGAGGCGCACAACATACCGTTGGAAAGCTCTCTGAGAGCTCTACGACGGAGGCAGCTAGCTAGCTTGCTGTGCCCTTTTCGGAGCTCAAAATCGAACGTTTTCATCAGTTTCGGGCCACTTTTCTTCTTTTGCTCTGTTTTTCCGTCCCGAATCGTACGTCGTGAGCTGTTAAAAGGACGACAACCTTACTCGCGGCACATTAGAGGACCCTACAATGCGTCTATATCACGTCTTGCGAGGATGCTGCGTTGTTGAAGCGGATGGGTTGTCGTTAGGCCCATTGGGCCTTTTGAATGGGCCATATCTCTAGGCTGGGACTGTGAACCGTTAACACATAAATGAATTGTGCCCTCAACATGGCGGGTGCGATCATACCAGCACTAATGCACCGGATCCCATCAGAACTCCGAAGTTAAGCGTGCTTGGGCGAGAGTAGTACTAGGATGGGTGACCCCCTGGGAAGTCCTCGTGTTGCACCCCCCTTTTCAATTTTTTTTGCTCCGGTTAGGTTTGCCAAGATACTTTACCCACCACATTTCTATTATCGAATCCCACGGCACCTTGGGCAAGACAACTTCTCTTCACGTGGAGGCTGGGCCCGCAAACCGAGGGCGTAGGGCTTGTGACCAGGTCTCCGTCGCTCCGGTGCCCATAACTCTTGATCCGTAAGGAGTAACGAGGCGCACAGCATACCGTTGGAAAGCTCTCTGAGAGCTCTATGACGGGGGCAGCCAGTTAGCTCGCTATGCCCTTTTCGGAGATCAAAATCGAACGTTTTCATTAGTGTCGGGCCACTTTTCTTCTTTTGCTCTGTTTTTCCGTCCCGGATCGTACATCGTGAGCTGCTAAAAGGACGACAACCTTACTCGCGGCACATTAGAGGACCCTACAATGCGTCGATATCACGTCTTGCGAGGATGCTTCGTTGTTGAAGCGGATGGGTTGTCGTTAACCCCATTGGGCCTTTTGAATGGGCCATATCTCTAGGCTGGGACGGTGAACCGTTAACACATAAAGTAATTGTGCCCTCAACATGATGGTTGCGATCATACCAGCACTAATGCACCGGATCCCATCAGAACTCCGAAGTTAAGCGTGCTTGGGCGAGAGTAGTACTAGGATGGGTGACCCCCTGGGAAGTCCTCGTGTAGCACCCCCCTTTTCAATTTTTTTTGCTCCGGTTAGGGTTGCCAAGATACTTTACCCACCACATTTCTATTATCGAATACCACGGCACCTTGGGCAAGACAACTTCTCTTCACGTGGAGGATAGGCCCGCAAACCGAGGGCGTATGGCTTGTGACCAGGTCTCCGTCGCTCCGGTGCCCATAACTTTTGATCCGTAAGGAGTTACGAGGCGCACAGCATACCGTTGGAAAGCTCTCTGAGAGCTCTATGACGGGGGCAGCTAGCTAGATCACTGTGCCCTTTTCGGAGCTCAAAATCGAACGTTTTCAACAGTTTTAGGCCACTTTTCTTCTTTTGCTCTATTTTTCCGTCCCGGATCGTACGTCGTGAGCTGTTAAAAGTACGACAACCTTACTCGCGGTACATTAGAGGACCCTACAATGCGTTGTGAGTCTTGCGAGGATGCTGCGTTGTTGAAGCGGATGGGTTGTCGTTAGGCCCATTGGGCCTTTTGAATGGGCCATATCTCTAGGCTGGGACTGTGAACCGTTAACACATAAAGGAATTGTGCCCTCAACATGACGGGTGCGATCATACCAACACTAATGCACCGGATCCCATCAGAACTCCGAAGTTAAGCGTGCTTGGGCGAGAGTAGTACTAGGATGGGTGACCCCCTGGGAAGTCCTCGTGTTGCACCCCCCTTTTCAATTTTTTTTGCTCCGGTTAGGGTTGCCAAGATACTTTACCCACCATATTTCTATTATCGAATCCCACGGCACCTTGGGCAAGACAACTTCTCTTCAAGTGGAGGCTGGGCCCGTAAACCAAGGGCGTAGGGCTTGTGACCAGGTCTCCGTCGCTCCGGTGCCCATAACTTTTGATCCGTAAGGAGTTACGAGGCGCACAGCATACCGTTGGAAAGCTCTCTGAGAGCTCTACGACGGGGGCAGCCAGCTAGCTCCCTGTGCCCTTTTCGGAGCTCAAAATCGAATATTTTCATTAGTTTCGGGCCACTTTTCTTCTTTTGCTCTGTTTTTCCGTCCCGGATCGTACGTCATGAGCTGTTAAAAGGACGACAACCATACTCGCGGCACATTAGAGGACCCTACAATGCGTCGATATCACATCTTACGAGGATGCTGCGTTGTTGAAGCGGATGGGTTGTCGTTAAGCCCATTGGGCCTTTTGAATGGGCCATATCTCTAGGCTGAGACTATGAACCGTTAACACATAAAGGAATTGTGCCCTCAACATGACGGGTGCGATCATACCAACACTAATGCACCGGATCCCATCAGAACTCCGAAGTTAAGCGTGCTTGGGCGAGAGTAGTACTAGGATGGGAGACCCCCTGGGAAGTCCTCGTGTTGCACCCCCCTTTTCAATTTTTTTTGCTCCGGTTAGGGTTGCCAAGATACTTTACCCACCACATTTCTATTATCGAATCCCACGGCACCTTGGGCAAGACAACTTCTCTTCACGTGGAGGCTGGGCCAGCAAACCGAGGGCCTAGGGCTTGTGACCAGGTCTCCGTCGCTCCGGTGCCCATAACTTTTGATCCGTAAGGAGTTACGAGGCGCACAGCATACCGTTGGAAAGCTCTATGAGAGCTCTACGACGGGGGCAGCCAGCTAGCTCGCTGAGCCCTTTTCGGAGCTCAAAATCGAACGTTTTCATTAGTTTCGGTTCACTTTTCTTCTTTTGCTCTGTTTTTCCGTCCCGGATCGTACGTCGTGAGCTGTTAAAAGGACGACAACCTTACTCGCGGCACATTAGAGGACCCTACAATCTGTCGATATCACATCTTGCGAGGATGCTGCGTTGTTGAGGCGGATGGGTTGTCGTTAAGCCCATTGGGCCTTTTGAATGGGCCATATCTCTAGGCTGGGACTGTGAACCGTTAACACATAAAGGAATTGTGCCCTCAACATGACGGGTGCGATCATACCAGCACTAATGCACCGTATCCCATCAGAACTCCGAATTTAAGCGTGCTTGGGCGAGAGTAGTACTAGGATGGGAGACCCCCTGGGAAGTCCTCGTGTTGCACCCCCCTTTTCAATTTTTTTTGCTCCGGTTAGGGTTGCCAAGATACTTTACCCACCACATTTCTATTATCGAATCCCACGGCACCTTGGGCAAGACAACTTCTCTTCACGTGGAGGCTGGGCCCGCAAACCGAGGGCGTAGGGCTTGTGACCAGGTCTCCGTCGCTCCGGTGCCCATAACTTTTGATCCGTAAGGAGTTACGAGGCGCACAGCATACCGTTGGAAAGCTCTCTGAGAGCTCTACGACGAGGGCAGCCAGCTAGCTTGCTGTGCCCTTTTCGGAGCTCAAAATCGAACGTTTTCATTAGTTTCGGGCCACTTTTCTTCTTTTGCTCTATTTTTCCGTCCCGGATCGTACGTCGTGAGCTGTTAGAAGGACGAAAACCTTACTCGCGGCACATTAGAGGACCCTACAATGCGTCGATATCACGACTTGCGAGGATGCTGCGTTGTTGAAGCAGATGGGTTGTCGTTAAGCCCATTGGTCCTTTTGAATGGGCCATATCTCTAGGCTGGGACTGTGAACCGTTAACACATAAAGGAATTGTGCCCTCAACATGACGGGTGCGATCATACCAGCACTAATGCACCGGATCCCATCAGAACTCCGAAGTTAAGCGTGCTTGGGCGAGAGTAGTACTAGGATGGGTGACACCCTTGGAAGTCCTCGTGTTGCACCCCCCTATTCAAATTTTTTTGCTCTGGTTAGGGTTGCCAAGATACTTTACCCACCACATTTCTATTATCGAATACCACTGCACCTTGGCAAGACAACTTCTCTTCACATGGAGGCTGGGCCCGCAAACCGGTGCCCATAACTTTTGATGCGTAAGGAGATACGAGGCGCACAGCATACCGTTGGAAAGCTCTCTTAGAGCTCTACGACGGAGGCAGCAACTAGCTCGCTGTGCCCTTTTCGGAGCTCAAAATCGAACGTTTTCATCAGTTTCGGGCCACTTTTCTTCTTTTGCTCTGTTTTTCCGTCCCGGATCGTACGACGTGAGCTGTTAAAAGGACGACAACCTTACTCGCGGCACATTAGACGACCCTACAATCCGTCGATATCACGTCTTGCGAGGATGCTGCGTTGTTGAAGCGGATGGGTTGTCGTTAAGCCGATTGGGCCTTTTGAATGGGCCATATCTCTAGGCTGGGACTGTGAACCGTTAACACATAAAGGAGTGTGCCCTCAACATAACGGGTGCGATCATACAAACACTAATGCACTGGATCCCATCAGAACTCCGAAGTTAAGCGTGCTTGGGCGAGAGTAGTACTAGGATGGGTGACCCCCTGGGAAGTCCTCGTGTTGCACCCCCCTTTTCAATTTTTTTTGCTCCGGTTAGGGTTGCCAAGATACTTTACCCACCATATTTCTATTATCGAATCCCACGGCACCTTGGGCAAGATAGCTTCTCTTCACGCGTAGGCTGGGCCCGCAAACCGAGGGCGTAGGGCTTGTGACCAGGTCTCCGTCGCTCCGGTGCCCATAACTTTTGATCCGTAAGGAGTTATGAGGCGCACAGCATACCTTTGGAAAGCTCTCTGAGAGCTCTACGACGGGGGCAGAAACCTAGCTCGCTGTGCCCTTTTCGGAGCTCAAAATTGAACGTTTTCATTAGTTTCGGGCCACTTTTCTTCTTTTGCTCTATTTTTCTGTCCCGGATCGTACGTCGTGAGCTGTTAAAAGGACGACAACCTTACTCGCGACACATTAGAAGACCCAACGACGCGTCGATATCACATCTTGCGAGGATGCTGCGTTGTTGAAACGGATGGGTTGTCGTTAAGCCCATTGGGCCTATTGAATGGGTCATATCTCTAGGCTGGGACTGTGAACCGTTAACACATAAAGGAGTTGTGCCCTCAACATGATGGGTGCGATCATACCAGCACTAATGCACCGGATCCCATCAGAACTCCGAAGTTAAGCGTGCTTGGGCGAGAGTAGTACTAGGATGTGTGACCCCCTGGGAAGTCCTCGTGTTGCACCCCCCTTTTCAATTTTTTTTGCTCCGGTTAGGGTTGTCAAGATACTTTCCCCACCACATTTCTATTATCGAATCCCACGGCACCTTGGGCAAGACAACTTCTCTTCACGTGGAGGCTGGGCCCGCAAACCGAGGGCGTTGGGCTTGTGACCATGTCTCCGTCGCTCCGGTGCCCATAACTTTTGATTCGTAAGGAGTTACGAGGCGCACAGCATACCGTTGGAAAGCTCTCTGAGAGCTCTACGACAGGGGCAGCAAGCTAGCTCGCTGTACCCTTTTCGGAGCTCAAAATCGAACGTTTTCATTAGTTTCGGGCCACTTTTCTTCTTTTGCCCTGTTTTTCCGTCCTGGATCATACGACGTGAGCTGTTAAAAGGACGACAACCTTACTCGCGGCACAGTAGAGGACCCTACAATGCGTCGATATCACGTCTTGCCAGGATGTTGCGTTGTTGAAGCGGATGGGTTGTCGTTAAGCCCATTGGGCCTTTTGAATAGGCCATATCTCTAGGCTGGGACTGTGAACCCTTAACACATAAAGGAATTGTGCCCTCAACATGACGGGTGCGATCATACAGACACTAATGCACCGGATCCCATCAGAACTCCGAAGTTAATTCGTGCTTGGGCGAGAGTAGTACTAGGATGGGTGACCCCCTGGGAAGTCCTCGTGTTGCACCCCCCTTTTCAATTTTTTTTGCTCCGGTTAGGGTTGCCAAGATACTTTAGCCACCACATTTCTATTATCGAATCCCACGGCACCTTGGGCAAGACAGCTTCTCTTCACGTGGAGGCTGGGCCCGAAAACCGAGGGCGTAGGGCTTGTGACCAGGTCTCCGTCGCTCCGGTGCCCATAACTTTTGATCCGTAAGGAGTTACGAGGCGCACAGCATACCGTTGTAAAGCTCTCTGAGAGGTCTACGATGGGGGCAGCCAGCTAGATCGCTATGCCCTTTTCGGAGCTCAAAATCGAACGTTTTCATTAGTTTCGGGCCACTTTTCTTCTTTTGCTCTGTTTTTCCGTCCCGGATCGTACGTCGTGAGCAGTTAAAAGGACGACAACCTTACTCGCGGCACATTAGAGGACCCTACAATGCGTCGATGTCACGTCTTGCGAGGATGCTGCGTTGTTGAAGAGGATGGGTTGTCGTTAAGCCCATTGGGCCTTTTGAATGGGCCATATCTCTAGGCTGGGATTGTGAACCGTTAACACATAAAGGAAATGTGCCCTCAACCTGACGGGTGCGATCATACCAGCACTAATGCACCGGATCCCATCAGAACTCCGAAGTTAAGTGTGCTTGGGCGAGAGTAGTAGTAGGATGGGTGACCCCCTGGGAAGTCCTCGTGTTGCACCCCCCTTTTCAATTTTTTTTGCTCCGGTTAGGGTTGCCAAGATACTTTACCCACCACATTTCTATTATCGAATCCCACGGCACCATGGGCATGACAACTTCTCTTCACGTGGAGGCTGGGCCCGCAAACCGAGGGTGTAGGGCTTGTGACCAGGTCTCCGTCGCTCCGGTGCCCATAACTTTTGATCCGTAAGGAGTTACGAGGCGCACAGCATACCGTTGGAAAGCTGTCTGAGAGCTCTACGACGGGGGCAGAAAGCAAGCTCGCTATGCCCTTTTCGGAGCTCAAAATCGAACGTTTTCATTAGTTTCGGGCCACTTTTCTTCTTTTGCTCTATTTTTCCGTCCCGGATCGTACGTCGTGACCTTTTAAAAGGACGACAACCTTACTCGCGGCACATTAGAGGACCCAACGACGCGTCGATATCACGTCTTGCGAGGATGCTGCGTTGTTGAAGCGGATGGGTTGTCGTTAAGCCCATTGGGCCTATTGAATGGGTCATATCTCTAGGCTGGGACTGTGAACCGTTAACACATAAAGGAGTTGTGCCCTCAACATGATGGGTGCGATCATACCAGCACTAATTCACCGGATCCCATCAGAACTCCGAAGTTAAACGTGCTTGGGAGAGAGTAGTACTAGGATGTGTGACCCCCTGGGAAGTCCTCGTGTTGCACCCCCCTTTTCAATTTTTTTTGCTACGGTTAGGGTAGTCAAGATACTTTACCCACCACATTTCTATTATCGAATCCCACGGCACCTTGGGCAAGACAACTTCTCTTCACGTGGAGGCTGGGCCCGCAAACCGAGGGCGTAGGGCTTATGACCAGGTCTCCGTCGCTCCGGTGCCCATAACTTTTGATCCGTAAGGAGTTACGAGGCGCACAGCATACCGTTGGAAAGCTCTCTGAGATTTCCACGACGGGGGCAGCTAACTTGCTCGCTGTGCCCTTTTCGGAGCTCAAAATCGAACGTTTTCATCAGTTTCGGGCCACTTTTCTTCTTTTGCTCTGTTTTTCCGTCCCGGATCGTACGTCGTGAGCTGTTAAAAGGACGACAACCATACTCGTGGCACATTAGAGGACCCTACAATGCATCGATATCATGTCTTGCGAGGATGCTGCGTTGTTGAAGCGGATGGGTTGTCGTTAAGCCCATTGGGCCTTTTGAATGGGCCATATCTCTAGGCTGGGACTGTGAACCGTTAACACATAAAGGAATTGTGCCCTCAACATGACGGGTGCGATCATACCAGCACTAATGCACCGGATCCCATTAGAACTCCGAAGTTAAGCGTGCTTGGGCGAGAGTAGTACAAGGATGGGTGACCCCTTGGGAAGTCCTCGTGTTGCACCCCCATTTTCAATTTTTTTTGCTCCGGTTAGGGTTGCCAAGATACTTTACCCACCACATTTCTATTATCGAATCCCACGGCACCTTGGGCAAGACAACTTCTCTTCACGTGGAGGATGGGCCCGCAAACCGAGGGCGTAGGGCTTGTGACCAGGTCTCCGTCGCTCCGGTGCCCATAACTTTTGATCCGTAAGGAGTTACGAGGCGGACAGCATACCGTTGGAAATCTCTCTGAGAGCTCTACGACAGAGGCAGCAAACTAGTTTGCTCTGCCCTTTTCGGAGTTCGAAATTGAACGTTTTCATCAGTTTCGGGCCACATTTCTTCTTTTGCTCTGTTTTTCCGTCCCGGATCGTACGTCGTGAGCTTTTAAAAGGACGACAACCTTACTCGCGGCACATTAGAGGACCCTACAATGCGTCGATATCACGTCTTGCGAGGATGCTGCGTTGTTGAAGCGGATGGGTTGTCGTTAAGCCCATTGGGCCTTTTGAATGGGCCATATCTCTAGGCTGGGACTATGAACCGTTAACACATAAAGGAATTGTGCCCTCAACATGACGGGTGCGATCATACCAGCACTAATGCACCGGGTCCCATCAGAACTCCGAAGTTAAGCGTGCTTGGGCGAGAGTAGTACTAGGATGGGTGACCCCCTGGGAAGTCCTCGTGTTGCAAACCCCTTTTCAATTTTTTTTGCTCCGGTTAGGGTTGCCAAGATACTTTACCCACCACATTTCTAATATCGAATCCCATGGCACCTTGGGCAAGACAACTTCTCTTCACGGGGAGGCTGGGACCGCAAACCGAGGGCGTAGGGCTTGTGACTAGGTCTCCGTCGCTCCGGTTCCCATAACTTTTGATCCGTAAGGAGTTACGAGGCGCACAACATACCGTTGGAAAGCTCTCTGAGAGCTCTACAACGGGGGTAGCTAGCTAGCTCGCTCTGCCCTTTCCGGAGCTCAAAATCGAACATTTTCATCAGTTTCAGGCCACTTTTCTTCTTTTGCTCAGTTTTTCCGTCCCGGATCGTACGTGGTGAGCTGTTAAAAGGACGACAACCTTACTCGCGGCACATTAGAGGACCCTACAATGCGTCGATATCACGTCTTGCGAGGATGCTGCGTTGTTGAAGCGGATGGGTTGTCGTTAAGCCCATTGGGCCTTTTGAATGGGCCATATCTCTAGGCAGGGACTGTGAACCGTTAACACATAAAGGAATTGTGCCCTCAACATGACGGGTGCGATCATACCAGCACTAATGCACCGGATCCCATCAGAACTCCGAAGTTAAGCGTGCTTGGGCGAGAGTAGTACAAGGATGGGTGACCCCCTGGGAAGTCCTCGTGTTGCACCCCCATTTTCAATTTTTTTTGCTCCGGTTAGGGTTGCCAAGATATTTTACCCACCACATTTCTATTATCGAATCCCACGGCACCTTGGGCAAGACAACTTCTCTTCACGTGGAGGATGGGCTCGCAAACCGAAGGCGTAGGGATTGTGACCAGGCCTCCGTCGCTCCGGTGCCCATATCTTTTGATCCGTAAGGAGTTACGAGGCGGACAGCATACCGTTGGAAAGACCTCTGAGAGCTGTACGACGGGGGCAGCAAACTAGCTTGCTCTGCCCTTTTCGGAGCTCAAAATCGAACGTTTTCATCAGTTTCAGGCCAATTTTCTTCTTTTGCTTTGTTTTTTCATCCCGGATCGTACGTCGTGAGCTGTTAAAAGGACGACAACCTTACTCGCGGCACATTAGAGGACCCTACAATGCGTCGATATCACGTCTTGCGAGGATGCTGCGTTGTTGAAGCGGATGGGTTGTCGTTAAGCCCATTGGGCCTTTTGAATGGGCCATATCTCTAGGCTGGGACTATGAACCGTTAACACATAAAGGAATTGTGCCCTCAACATGACGGGTGCGATCATACCAGCACTAATGCACCGGATCCCATCAGAACTCCGGAGTTAAGCGTGCTTGGGCGAGAGTAGTACTGGGATGGGTGACCCCCTGGGAAGTCCTCGTGTTGCACCCCCCTTTTCAATTTTTTTTGCTCCGGTTAGGGTTGCCAAGATACTTTACCCATCACATTTCTATTATCGACTCCCACGGCACCTTGGGCAAGACAACCTCTCTTCGCGTGGAGGCTGGGCCCGCAAACCGAGGGCGTAGGGCTTGTGACCAGGTCTCCGTCGCTCCGGTGCCCATAACTTTTGATCCGTAAGGAGTTACGAGGCGCACGGCATACCGTTGGAAAGCTCTCTGAGAGCTCTACGACGGGGGCAGCCAGCTAGCTAGCTGTGCCCTTTTCGGAGCTCAAAATCGAACGTTTTCATTATTTTCGGGCCACTTTTCTTCTTTTGCTCTGTTTTTCCGTCCCGGATGGTACGTCGTGAGCTGTTAAAAGGACGACAACCTTACTCGCGACACATTAGAGGACCCTACAATGCGTCGGTATCACGTCTTGCGAGGATGCTGCGTTGTTGAAGCGGATGGGTTGTCGTTAAGCCCATTGGGCCTTTTGAATGGGCCATATCTCTAGGCTGGGACTGTGAACCGTTAACACATAAAGGAATTGTGCCCTCAACATGACGGGTGCGATCATACCAGCACTAATGCACCGGATCCCATGAGAACTCCGAAGTTAAGCGTGCTTGGGCGAGAGTAGTACAAGGATGGGTGACCCCCTGGGAAGTCCTCGTGTTGCACCCCCCTTTTCAATTTTTTTTGCTCCGGTTAGGGTTGCCAAGATACTTTACCCACCACATTTCTATTATCGAATCCCACGGCGCCTTGGACAAGACAACTTCTCTTCACGTGGAGGATGGGCCCGCAAACCGATGGCGTAGGGCTTGTGACCAGGTCTCCGTCGCTCAGGTGCCCATAACTTTTGATCCGTAAGGAGTTACGAGGCGGACATCATACCGTTGGAAAGCTCTGTGAGAGCTGTACGACGGGGGCAGCAAACTAGCTCGCTCTGCCCTTTCCGGAGCTCAAAATCGAACGTTTTCAGTAGTTTCGGGCCATTTTTCTTCTTTTGCTCTGTTTTTCCGTCCCTGATCGTACGTCGTGAGCTGTTAAAAGGACGACAAACTTACTCGCGGCACATTAGAGGACCCTACAATGCGTCGATATCACGTCTTACGAGGATGCTGCGTTGTTGAAGCGGATGGGTTGTCGTTAAGCCCATTGGACCTTTTGAATGGGCCATATCTCTAGGCAGGGACTGTGAACTGTTATCCCATAAAGGAATTGTGCCCTCAACATGACGGGTGCGATCATACCAGCACTAATGCACCGGATCCCATTAGAACTCCGAAGTTAAGCGTGCTTGGGTTAGAGTAGTACTAGGATAGGTGACCCCCTGGGAAGTCCTCGTGTTGCACCCCCCTTTTCAATTTTTTTTGCTCCGGTTAGGGTTGCCAAGATATTTTACCCACCACATTTCTATTATCGAATCCCACGGCACCTTGGGCAAGACAACTTCTCTTCACGTGGAGGCTGGGCCCGCAAACCGAGGGTGTAGGGCTTGTGACCAAGTCTCCGTCGCTTCGGTGCCCATATCTTTTGATCCGTAAGGAGTTACGAGGCGGACAGCATACCGTTGGAAAGACCTCTGAGAGCTGTACGACGGGGGCAGCAAACTAGCTTGCTCTGCCCTTTTCGGGGCTCGAAATCGAACGTTTTCATCAGTTTCAGGCCAATTTTCTTCTTTTGCTTTGTTTTTTCATCCCGGATCGTACGTCGTGAGCTGTTAAAAGGACGACAACCTTACTCGCGGCACATTAGAGGACCCTACAATGCGTCGATATCACGTCTTGCGAGGATGCTGCGTTGTTGAAGCGGATGGGTTGTCGTTAAGCCCATTGGGCCTTTTGAATGGGCCATATCTCTAGGCTGGGACTATGAACCGTTAACACATAAAGGAATTGTGCCCTCAACATGACGGGTGCGATCATACCAGCACTAATGCACCGGATCCCATCAGAACTCCGGAGTTAAGCGTGCTTGGGCGAGAGTAGTACTGGGATGGGTGACCCCCTGGGAAGTCCTCGTGTTGCACCCCCCTTTTCAATTTTTTTTGCTCCGGTTAGGGTTGCCAAGATACTTTACCCATCACATTTCTATTATCGACTCCCACGGCACCTTGGGCAAGACAACCTCTCTTCGCGTGGAGGCTGGGCCCGCAAACCGAGGGCGTAGGGCTTGTGACCAGGTCTCCGTCGCTCCGGTGCCCATAACTTTTGATCCGTAAGGAGTTACGAGGCGCACGGCATACCGTTGGAAAGCTCTCTGAGAGCTCTACGACGGGGGCAGCCAGCTAGCTAGCTGTGCCCTTTTCGGAGCTCAAAATCGAACGTTTTCATTATTTTCGGGCCACTTTTCTTCTTTTGCTCTGTTTTTCCGTCCCGGATGGTACGTCGTGAGCTGTTAAAAGGACGACAACCTTACTCGCGACACATTAGAGGACCCTACAATGCGTCGGTATCACGTCTTGCGAGGATGCTGCGTTGTTGAAGCGGATGGGTTGTCGTTAAGCCCATTGGGCCTTTTGAATGGGCCATATCTCTAGGCTGGGACTGTGAACCGTTAACACATAAAGGAATTGTGCCCTCAACATGACGGGTGCGATCATACCAGCACTAATGCACCGGATCCCATTAGAACTCCGAAGTTAAGCGTGCTTGGGCGAGAGTAGTACAAGGATGGGTGACCCCCTGGGAAGTCCTCGTGTTGCACCCCCCTTTTCAATTTTTTTTGCTCCGGTTAGGGTTGCCAAGATACTTTACCCACCACATTTCTATTATCGAATCCCACGGCGCCTTGGACAAGACAACTTCTCTTCACGTGGAGGATGGGCCCGCAAACCGATGGCGTAGGGCTTGTGACCAGGTCTCCGTCGCTCAGGTGCCCATAACTTTTGATCCGTAAGGAGTTACGAGGCGGACATCATACCGTTGGAAAGCTCTCTGAGAGCTGTACGACGGGGGCAGCAAACTAGCTTGCTCTGCTCTTTTCGGAGCTCAAAATCGAACGTTTTCAGTAGTTTCGGGCCATTTTTCTTCTTTTGCTCTGTTTTTCCGTCCCTGATCGTACGTCGTGAGCTGTTAAAAGGACGACAAACTTACTCGCGGCACATTAGAGGACCCTACAATGCGTCGATATCACGTCTTACGAGGATGCTGCGTTGTTGAAGCGGATGGGTTGTCGTTAAGCCCATTGGACCTTTTGAATGGGCCATATCTCTAGGCTGGGACTGTGAACTGTTATCCCATAAAGGAATTGTGCCCTCAACATGACGGGTGCGATCATACCAGCACTAATGGACCGGATCCCATTAGAACTCCGAAGTTAAGCGTGCTTGGGTTAGAGTAGTACTAGGATAGGTGACCCCCTGGGAAGTCCTCGTGTTGCACCCCCCTTTTCAATTTTTTTTGCTCCGGTTAGGGTTGCCAAGATATTTTACCCACCACATTTCTATTATCGAATCCCACGGCACCTTGGGCAAGACAACTTCTCTTCACGTGGAGGCTGGGCCCGCAAACCGAGGGTGTAGGGCTTGTGACCAAGTCTCCGTCGCTTCGGTGCCCATAACTTTTTATCCGTAAGGAGTTACGAGGCGCACAGCATACCGTTGGAAAGCTCTCTGAGAGCTCTACGACGGGGGCAGCCAGCAAGCTCACTGTGCCCTTTTCGGGGCTCGAAATCGAACGTTTTCATCAGTTTCGGGCCACTTTTCTTCTTTTGCTCTGTTTTTCCGTCCCGGATCGTACGTCGTGAGCTGTTAAAAGGACGACAACCTTACTCGCGGAACATTAGAGAACCCTACAATGCGTCGATATCACGTCTTGCTAGGATGCTGCGTTGTTGAAGCGGATGGGTTGTCGTTAAGCCCATTGGGCCTTTTGAATGGGCCATATCTCTAGGCTGGGACTGTGAACCGTTAACACATAAAGGAATTGTGCGCTCAACATGACGGGTGCGATCATACCAGCACTAATGCACCGGATCCAATCAGAACTCCGAAGTTAAGTGTGCTTGGGCGAGAGTAGTACTAGGATGGGTGACCCCCTGGGAAGTCCTCGTGTTGCACCCCCGTTTTCAATTTTTTTTGCTTCGGTTAGGGTTGCCAAGATACTTTACCCACCACATTTCAATTATCGAATCCCACGGCACCTTGGTTAAGACAACTTCTCTTCACGTGGAGGATGGGCCCGCAAACCGAGGGCGTAGGGCTTGTGACCAGGTCTCCGTCGCTCCGGTGCCCATAACTTATGATCCGTAAGGAGTTACGAGGCGCACAGCATACCGTTGGAAAGCTCTCTGAGAGCTCTACGACAGGGGCAGCCAGTTAGCTCGTTGTGCCCTTTTCGGAGCTCAAAATCGAACATTTTCATCAGTTTCGGGCCACTTTTCTTCTTTTGATCTGTTTTTCGGTCCCGGATCGTACGTCGTGAGCTGTTAAAAGGATGACAACCTTACTCGCGGCACATTAGAGGACCCTACAATGTGTCGATATCACGTCTTGCGAGGATGCTGCGTTGTTGAAGCGGATGGGTTGTCGTTAAGCCCATTGGGCCTTTTGAATGGGCCATATCTCTAGGCTGGGACTGTGCACCGTTAACACATAAAGGAATTGTGCCCTCAACATGACGGGTGCGATCATACCAGCACTAATGCACCGGATCCCATCAGAACTCCGAAGTTAAGCGTGCTTGGGCGAGAGTAGTACTAGGATGGGTGACCCCCTGGGAAGTCCTCGTGTTGCACCCCCCTTTTCAATTTTTTTTGCTCCGGTTAGGGTTGCCAAGATACTTTACCCACCACATTTCTATTATCGAATCCCACGGCTCCTTGGGCAAGACAACTTCTCTTCACGTGGAGGCTGGGCCAACAAACCGAGGGCGTAGGGCTTGTGACCAGGTCTCCGTCGCTCCGGTGCCCATAACATTTGATCCGTAAGGAGTTACGAGGCGCACAGCATACCGTTGGAAAGCTCTCTGAGAGCTCTACAACGGGGGCAGCCAGCTAGATTGCTGTGCCCTTTTCGGAGCTCAAAATCGAACGTTTTCATCAGTTTCGGGCCACTTTTCTTCTTTTGCTCTGTTTTTCCGTCCCGGATCGTACGTCGTGAGCTGTTAAAAGGACGACAACCTTACTCGCGGCACATTAGAGGACCCTACAATGCGTCGATATCACGTCTTGCGAGGATGCTGCATTGTTGAAGCGGATGGGTTGTCGTTAAGCCCATTGGGCCTTTTGAATGGGCCATATCTGTAGGCTGGGACTGTGAACCGTTAACACATAAAGGAATTGTGCCCTTAACATGACGGGTGCGATCATACCAGCACTAATGCACCGGATCCCATCAGAACTCCAAAGTTAAGCGTGCTTGGGCGAGAGTAGTACTAAGATGGGTTACCCCTTGGGAAGTCCTCGTGTTGCACCCCCCTTTTCAATTTTTTTTGCTCCGGTTAGGGTTGCCAAGATACTTTACCCACCACATTTCTATTATCGAATCCCACGGCACCTTGGGCAAGACAACTTCTCTTCACGTGGAGGATGGCTCGCAAACCGAGGGCGTAAGGCTTGTGACTTGGTCTCCGTCGCTCCGGTGCCCATAACTTTTGATCCGTAAGGAGTTACGAGGCGCACAGCTTACCGTTGGAAAGCTCTCTGAGAGCTCTACGACGGGGGCAGCCAGCTAGCTTGCTTTGCCCTTTTCGGAGCTCAAAATCGAACGTTTTCATCAGTTTCGAGCCACTTTTCTTCTTTTACTCTGTTTTTATGTCCCGGATCGTACGTCGTGAGTTGTTAAAAGGATGACAACCTTACTCGCGGCACATTAGAGGACCCTACAATGCGTCGATATCACGTTTTGCGAGGATGCTGCGTTGTTGAAGCGGATGGGTTGTCGTTAAGCCCATTGGGCCTTTTGAATGGGCCATATCTCTAGGCTGGGACTGTGAACCGTTAACACATAAAGGAATTGTGCCCTCAACATGACGGGTGCGATCATACCAGCACTAATGCACCGGATCCCATCAGAACTCCGAAGTTAAGCGTGCTTGGGCGAGAGTCGTACTAGGATGGTTGACCCCCTGGGAAGTCCTCGTGTTGCACCCCCCTTTTCAATTTTTTTTGCTCCGGTTAGGGTTGCCAAGATACTTTACCCACCACATTTCTATTATCGAATCCCACGGCACCTTGGGCAAGACAACTTCTCTTCACGTGGAGGATGGGCCCGCAAACCGAGGGCGTCGGGCTTGTGACCAGGTCTCCGT
The DNA here is from genome assembly GCA_037974665.1 of Ehretia macrophylla. Classification (NCBI taxonomy): domain Eukaryota; kingdom Viridiplantae; phylum Streptophyta; class Magnoliopsida; order Boraginales; family Ehretiaceae; genus Ehretia; species Ehretia macrophylla. The sequence goes on from CM075780.1 coordinate 2,619,843, forward strand.
CGCTCCGGTGCCCATAACTTTTGATCCGTAAGGAGTTACGAGGCGCACAGCATACCGTTGGAAAGCTCTCTGAGAGCTCTACGACAGGGGCAGCCAGCTAGCTCGCTGTGCTCTTTTCGGAGCTCAAAATCGAACGTTTTCATCAGTTTCGGGCCACTTTTCTTCTTTTGCTCTATTTTTCCGTCCCGGATCGTATGTCGTGAGCTGTTAAAAGGACAACAACCTTACTCGCGGCACATTAGAGGACCCTACAATGCGTCGATATCACGTCTTGCGAGGATGCTGCATTGTTGAAGCGGATGGGTTGTCGTTAAGCCCATTGGGTCTTTTGAATGGGCCATATCTGTAGGCTGGGACTGTGAACCGTTAACACATAAAGGAATTGTGCCCTCAACATGATGGGTGCGATCATACAAGCACTAATGCACCGGATCCCATCAGAACTCCGAAGTTAAGCGTGCTTGGGCGAGAGTCGTACTAGGATGGTTGACCCCCTGGGAAGTCCTCGTGTTGCACCCCCCTTTTCAATTTTTTTTGCTCCGGTTAGGGTTGCCAAGATACTTTACCTACCACATTTCTATTATCGAATCCCACGGAACCTTGGGCAAGACAACTTCTCTTCACGTGGAGGCTGGGCCGGCAAACCGAGGCCGTAGGGCTTATGACCATGTCTCCGTCGCTCCGGTGCCCATAACTTTTGATCCGTAAGGAGTTACGAGGCGCACAGCATACCGTTGGAAAACTCTCTGAGAGCTCTACGACATGGGCAGCCAGCTGGCTCACTGTGCCCTTTTCGGAGCTCAAAATCGAACATTTTCATCAGTTTCGGGCCACTTTTCTTCTTTTGCCGTATTTTTCCGTCCCGGATCGTACGTCGTGAGCTGTTAAAAGGACGACAACTTTAATCGCGGCACATTAGAGGACCCTACAATGCGTCGATATCACGTCTGGCGAGGATGCTGCGTTGTTGAAGCGGATGGGTTATCGTTAAGCCCATTGGGCCTTTTGAATGGGCCATATCTCTAGGCTGGGACTGTGAACCGCTAACACATAAAGGAATTGTGCCCTCAACATGACGGGTGCGATCATACCAGCACTAATGCACCGGATCCTATCAGAACACCGAAGTTAAGCGTGCCTGGGTGAGAGTAGTACTAGGATGGGTGACCCCATGGGAAGTTCTCGTGTTGCACCCCCCTTTTCAATTTTTTTTGCTCCGGTTTGGGTTGCCAAGATACTTTACCCACCACATTTCTATTATCGAATCCCACGGCACCTTGGGCAAGACAACTTCTCTTCACGTGGAGGATGGGCCCGCAAACCGAGGGCGTAGGGCTTGTGACCAGGTCTCCGTCGCTCCGGTGCCTATAACTTTTGATCCGTAAGGAGTTACGAGGCGCACAGCATACCGTTGGAAAGCTCTCTGAGAGCTCTACGACGGTGGCAGCAAACTAGATTGCTATGCCCTTTTCGGAGCTCAAAATCGAACGTTTTCACCAGTTTCGGGGCACTTTTCTTCTTTTGCTCTGTTTTTCCGTCCCGGATCGTACGTCGTGAGCTATTAAAAGGACGACAACCTTACTCGCGGCACATTAGAGGACCCGACAATGCGTCGGTATCACGTCTTGCGAGGATGCTGCGTTGTTGAAGCGGATGGGTTGTCGTTAAGCCCATTGGGCCTTTTGAATGGGCCATATCTCTAGGCTGGGACTGTGAACCGTTAACACATAAAGGAATTGTGTCCTCAACATGACGGGTGCGATCATACCAGCACTAATGCACCGGACCCCATCAGAACTCCGAAGTTAAGCGTGCTTGGGCGAGAGTAGTACTAGGATGGGTGACCCCCTGGGAAGTCCTCGTGTTGTACCCCCCATTTCAATTTTTTTTGCTCTGGTTAGGGTTGCCAAGATACTTTACCCACCACATTTCTATTATCGAATCCCACGGCACCTTGGTCAAGACAACTTCTCTTCACGTAGAGGATGGGCCCGCAAACCGAGGGCGTTGGTCTTGTGACCAGGTCTCCGTCGCTCCGGTGCCCATAACATTTGATCCGTAAGGAGTTACGAGGCGCACAACATACCGTTGGAATGCGCTCTGAGAGCTCTACGACGGGGGCAGCCAGTTAGTTCGCTTTGCCCTTTTCGGAGCTCAAAATCGAACGTTTTCATCAGTTTCGGGGCACTTTTCTTCTTTTGCTCTGTTTTTCCGTCCCGGATCGTACGTCGTGAGCTATTAAAAGGACAACAACCTTACTCGCGGCACATTAGAGGACCCTACAATGCGTCGATATCACGTCTTGCGAGGATGCTGCATTGTTGAAGCGGATGGGTTGTCGTTAAGCCCATTGGGTCTTTTGAATGGGCCATATCTGTAGGCTGGGACTGTGAACCGTTAACACATAAAGGAATTGTGCCCTTAACATGACGGGTGCGATCATACCAGCACTAATGCACCGGATCCCATCAGAACTCCGAAGTTAAGCGTGCTTGGGCGAGAGAAGTACTAGGATGGGTGACCCCCTGGGAAGTCCTCATGTTGCACCCCTCTTTTCAATATTTTTTGCTCCGGTTAGGGTTGCCAAGATACTTTACCCACCACATTTCTATTATCGAATCCCACGGCACCATGGGCAAGACAACTTCTCTTCACGTGGAGGATCGGCCCGCAAACCGGGGGCGTAGGGCTTGTGACCTGGTCTCCATCGCTCCGGTGCCCATAACTTTTGATACGTAAGGAGTTACGAGGCGCACAGCATACCGTTGGAAAGCTCTCTGAGAGCTCTACGACGGGGGCAGCCAGCTGGCTCACTGTGCCCTTTTCGGAGCTCAAAATCAAACGTTTTCATCAGTTTCGGGACACTTTTCTTCCTTTGCTCTGTTTTTCCGTCCCGGATCGTACGTCGTGAGCTGTTAAAAGGACTACAACCTTACTCGCGGCACATTAGAGGACCCAACAATGCGTCGATATCACGTCTTGCGAGGATGCTGCGTTGTTGAAGCGGATGGGTTGTCGTTAAGCCCATTGGGCCTTTTGAATGGGCCATATCTATAGGCTGGGACTTTGAACCGTTAACACATAAAGGAATTGTGCCCTCAACATGACGGGTGCGATCATACCAGCACTAATGCACCGGATCCCATCAAAACTCCGAAGTTAAGCTTGCTTGGGCGAGAGTAGTACTAGGATGGGTGACCCCCTCGGAAGTCCTCGTGTTGCACCCCCCTTTTCAATTTTTTTTGCTCCGGTTAGGGTTGCCAAGATACTTTACGTACCACATTTCTATTATCGAATCCCACGGCACCTTGGGCAAGACAACTTCTCTTCACGTGGAGGCTGGGCCGGCAAACCGAGGGCGTAGGGCTTATGACCAGGTCTCCGTCGCTCTGGTGCCCATAACTTTTGATCTGTAAGGAGTTACGAGGAGCACAGCAAACCGTTGGAAAGCTCTCTGAGAGCTCTACGACGGGGGCAGCAAGCTAGCTCGCTTTACCCTTTTCGGAGCTCAAAATTGAACGTTTTCATCAGTTTCGGGCCACTTTTCTTCTTTTGCCGTGTTTTTCCGTCCCGGATCGTACGTCGTGAGCTGTTAAAAGGATGACAACTTTAATCGCGGCACATTAGAGGACCCTACAATGCGTCGATATCACGTCTTGCGAGGATGCTGCGTTGTTGAAGCGGATGGGTTGTCGTTAAGCC